>JBAIAC010000042.1:18031428-19370000 GCA_037349315.1 Chelydra serpentina
CACCCACTCCTGTAGTAGACCCATACATTCTGGCTGAGCTACTGACCTCCTCAAATCATGATTGAAAGACTTCAGGTAACAGAGAATGCACCATTTACTCTAGCTTAAACCAGCAAGTGACCCGTGCCCCATGCTGCAGAGGAAGGCAACCCCCACTTCTCCCCAGGGTTTAATTGTGAGATTATTAGTAGCATTTCTGTGTAAGCATAGGATACTATTATTTTTTGTCCTTATTTCATAAGCAAGCAAGTAGAGCATGGGCTAACTCTGAGAAATACAATTAAGAGAGCTCCATAAAGTACTTGTAATGTTGAAATGCTTTTACATAGGAATTGAGAGGTATAGCAGAAAAAGCACTGTTCCATCTTTCACTGCTGGGATCAGTGTTCAAGTGTGGATAGATTTCCTAAGAAATAAAATGAACTGATCACAGCTGGATGCCTAGCAAATTGGAGTCCACTGCAAACCACCACACATGACTGAGCAGTTAACTGTCTGCTGAGGGAAAGCCCAGGACTGTAATGAACTATTCCTTACCCTAAAAAAGGAGGATCTTCCAATTCAGAGGTCATTGGGAAAATAAGAGGGCTTTGATTTCCATTGCTCTTACTGATATGCATAGCAAAAGTATACAAAATAAAACAGATTGTCACTATATTAAAATGGCACCATTTTACTCACAAAGCTGCACCTCGTGTGTACTCTGTTGTCATATCTTCTCTTTTTAGTGAAGATCATTTCTTTTTACTCCTGCTAGTCAGGCAGAACCAACATAGCTAAGAGAGAGTGACTTAGATTCAGTAGAATTGTTTACAAAGTTCTAACCATGTTTAACCATCCTTGAGGGGCATTGATTAAAAAGTGGAAATGATGTCACATATATTGTCAAGCCACTTATGTTTTATTTGTCTTCTGGAAAACTCTACCTCAGGTCAAGAGCCCATTATCACTACCAGGATGGATCAAAGCAAGACATTTCAGAGCAAAGTCAAGAGACTAAAAGGACTGAGCCCAGGCCAGGTAGTTAAACTGGGGTTTTACTATGTAAATTGACTATATAAATATGACACCCTCTTGCTCAGTAGAACCATGCGTTATGTCACTTACATCTGTAAAAGGCAATGGAGTGCCATAGATCTAACTGAGGTGTAATCTGGGCTTTAGAACCATTACTACAGGTGATCATATGTGAGAAGAAAAGAACCCAACTCAACCAAGTGACCTCAGGCTAAGAGTGAGAAAAACCTCCTTCTTACTTGTAGACTGAGCACATTTGACATGGGATTCCTTTAGCGAAACTGTAACCATAAAGCCTCACTGTGCTATTTTTAGAGAGGCACTTCTCAGAGTACAATTCCACTTCAGTGAAGTTTGTATGTTGACACCGGCAAGAGCAGCCAATATTGTTAAAACCATTTGCCCAGAAAGGATTAGGGTTCACCTATATATACCTAGGAGAGAATACATAGTAGTATTTATAAATTACTTCATATTACAGTATATTAACAGTATAGAATAATAACACTTCACTCATATACTGATTTACATATTCAAAGTTTTGCACAATTTTAACAAATTAAGCCAATTAGTTAACACAGAGAGATTAATTTAACTAATTAAAATTTCCATCTATAGTGAAAGATGCTACTTACTGGACCCCATTTAAAAAACAATGGCATAAGAAAATATTCTGGAGGTACTTTGTAGAGTTGGCCAAATTTAAATTGTTAATTTACCATTAGTATTATTACTGCTTTGTTACACCTATCAGACTACAAGAACTGAAGCCAATACCAGTGAGGAGCCAGGAAGAAGGTGATCATTTACAGTATGAAAGAAACAAAGTCCTATTTTGTTTTTATCAGATTTCAGCCTTCTTACTCAGAGCAGAAGTAGGGACTTTTCTGTTACCAAATAGGATCTCACTGACACCGAGAACAATAGCTTTGCTATTTCCTTTATATTTAAGGTGTGAATTTGAAGACAATATTCACATCTTCTAAGGCTGGAATGATTGTTTGCACTGGATGAAAAGGTTAGAAGAGAAAATCATTCAGAAGACAGGAGTAACATGAGTAATTGATCTCAGTGAGAGTTATGTACATGTCAGAAGAACAGAATGCTACAGTCAGATCTGCCACGCAGTACAGAGAATTTTGCCAATGAGTAGGGAGGGTAAAGCTGGGGCGTCTCTTTCTCCCCACCCTTTTCCAATCCCTCCCAGCCAGGGCCGGCTCTAACGTTTTTGCCACCCGAACCAAAAAAAAACAACCCCCAAACGCCGCCCCCCGCAAACAAAAAAAAACCCCAACGCCCGCCGAAACAACCCCCCTCCCCCGCCGCCTCTCCCACTCGGAGCGCCGGCGGAGCGCAGCCCCGCTCCCCCGGCTGGCGAGGAGCGAGCGAGGCATGCCCACGGCCCCGCTCTCCCCCCGGCCGGAGCACCGGCGGGGAGCAAGCAGGGCATGCCTGGGAGGGACGGGGAGAAGCGGCGCGCGAAACAGCTGTTTCACGCGCTGCGGCCGCTCGGGTTCTCTTTTCCCTCTCCCTCCCAGGCTCTCAAGCCAGGGAGGGAAGGGGAGAAGCTGCATGCGAAAGCTGCCTGCGGCGCAGAGTGGAGGTGAGCTGGGGCGGCTGGGGCACATTTCTAGGGGCAGCATGGCCAGTGCCAGAATGCCGCCCCTAGAAATGTGCCGCCCCAACCACCAGCTTGTTTTGCTGGTGCCTGGAGCCGGCCCTGCTCCCAGCTGATTGGCTTTTATTTGGAAAGTAGCCCCTGCTCTCTGCCTCATCCCCATGGCCAGATCTGCCACACACAGCCAAGAAGGCGAGTAATGGGGAAACTTTAATCCCCTGCACATTTTAATAAAGACAAGGGACTCTGTAACCCTTGGTTTGCATTATTTGCATAAGGAGGCTCTCTTGATGCTTTGAGTCAGTGAACTGATATTTTTAATGTACCCTTTGGCAGCTCAACAAAAGATTACTTTTGTGTTCATTTTTTGTTATGCACACAACATATGTTCAATGTGCTGTTTTATATTCTTCTTCCCCTTTCCCCCACAGCGCACAACATGAACACACACTCATATACACACAATAGATTGTGTTAAATAAATTCTCTACTACCCCACACTGCATTGCAGTACTGAGGTACCAAGACATGGTTGGAATGTATCTTTGATCTTTGGTCCTCTGTCTGTTGCTTGTATAGTACAGTTTTGAGAATGCTTCAGCAAGGCTTTGAGAATGTAAATGTGAAAGCACACTGCACATATTCTGCAGACATTAAATTGTTGGGGTTTTTTCCTCTTTATCTAAAAGTCAGCAAGAGAAAATGAAAAGGGAAATAAAAAATTGTGTGGGATCAATTGGTTCATTGAATTCTCTGAGTTCTTAGATTTCTATTGGGTGCTATGTGCTATTTCTATGAGGTGTATACCTCTGAGGATAGACATAAACATATTCTGTCAGAAAGTCCTCAAAGTGACTAGCTATTTGCTCTATTCTATTGAGGGGGGCTTACAACCTAGTGGGTGAAATAGTGGGTGAAAACAACAGTGTTAAACACCAACTGAAGAAACATAGTACATAATGTTGAGTTGGACTTCAACCATAGAAAAATGTACATAATATTAAAGTATACACATTAATAAGAACTAGTATTATGCTTTAATAGAGATTACTTGATCAACATAGTCCCACAAGTTTACCTAAACCTGTCAAAATACAAAGCTACTCAAGCGCATATTTCATAATAGTTATCACTCACTCACATTTGCAGTATTTCTCCCCCTTAGGTTCTGAGGCTTTGGAGGAATTTTAAAAATACTTAAACTTGTTCAGCCATACAGACTGCTCAGCTATTTCTGACACCTCCTTGACTTCAGTACAGTTTCTCCAGATATACACTGGTGTAAATGAGAGCAGAAATTTACCTATTTTGCTTCCACAATTAAACGTCCACACTTCATGGATGATGTATTCACTCTGTTGTCAGCATTATGGAGAAGCCTTTTTTCTTTACACATTTTTAAAACTCTGTGCTTCTTTATTTAATAATAGTATAAAATGGAGATGGACCTGAAATGGAACCTGGAATCTGAACCTCTTTGTATCTCAAGGAAGTTTGGATTTGAATCGCTGGATATTAACCCTTCCTTAAGGTTTACTTTTTTCAGATCAAATCCAAAACCAAAGAGGCCTACAGTATTTTCCATTTCTAGTTTGGATAGAGCTGAAACCTAATTCAAACAGCAATTTTTAAAAGATTTTGGCTCCAAGTGGCAAAAATCTTATGAGACCAGCACATCTTGTGAAATTTCTGCAACTCACAGTGAAATTGTGCAAGATTAGCTTCCCTGATTGTGATGCTGTTGAAGTCAAATATAAACCTTAGCCCTGATTCATCTTCAAACCTGAATCCTAGGTTAACCTGATTTGAATCTGGATCTTAACACTGCCTCCACAGTCTATATCTAAAACTTCATTCTCAATTCCTTCTGTCTTCCAAGTACTGTACTGAACTAGCTTCTTGGATATGTCTTTGTAATATGGAGTTTTTTAAATGAATGTGTTAGTATGAACAGGCGTATTCTTTAGTACAGTTGGAAATTTTAAGGGTCTGAAAATAATTTCCAGAAAAGTACATCATAAAAACCATTTGAACTAAAGTGTGTACAATTTATATGTAGTATATAGTTAACTAAAAGGAATAAATCTAAGATGATATTTGAACCTTTTCTTAAGGTCTCTTATGCTATACGTTTCATTGTAAAGAAGGCCAAGGGTAGTTGTATCTAATTTCCATGTTGGTCCCATATTGGCCTCTTAATGATCAGTGAACTCTCACATGCTGTAGGTATTATTTTTATACAAGATATTGGTAACATATTTGTGTGAGGTTTGCGGAGCATAATTTTGTTAGTTCTCTCTCTATATATTTTTTTCATATTATCTAACTGAGTTTGGCATTTTTTCTTCTTCATTCTTTTATCGTCCTTTAAAATTGGCAGAAGCCTCATATTGTTCATCCCTACAAGTATATTTCTATGCATAAGTTTTGTCTGAGAAAGGAATCAACAACCAGATTTGATGCAAGGATCAGACAAAACTGTCTGGTGGTTTGATTATGTGTAGACATAATTGTGAACTAGCTTTGCTTAAACTAATAATATTTTCCCTCCCTTAATCCCTGTTCCAGTTCCTTTTTGTCAGGGAACCAGACCCTCTACTGAATGAGTACACATTATATGATCCACTTTGTATAAGATTTGTTGCAATTGTAGAACAGTGGTAGCAGCAATGGTATGAATGGTCATTTTCAATCAGCCAGCATCACACTGAACAAGGACTGAGTAAAATTTAATAAGGACATCATGATCTGACCCAGAGAATGGTTTCCGTGAAGTACATAGTAAGGTTTAATTAAAATGTTTTTACTGTTACTGGGGGAGGAAGGATGGTTTCAGGGACTTGGAAGATTCAAGTTCAGTTCCTTGCTTTGCTACAGACTCCCTGGATGACCTCAGGCATGTCACTTAGTCTCTCTGTGCTGTAGTTCCCCAGCTGTGAAATGGGGATGATAGCACTCCCCTACCTCACTGGGGTGCTGTAATTTATATTGAATGATAGTTGAATTCATTATTAAATTAGGAGTATTGCCCATGTTATATCTGCCAGAGATGATGAATTACATATGGATGAGTAAAAACAATGAGGAGTCTGGTGGCACCTTAAAGACTAACTGATTTATTTGGGTATAAGCTTTCTTGGGTAAAAAACCCACTTCTTCAGATGCATGGAGTGAAAATTACAGATATGGGTATAAATATATATTGGCACATGAAGAGAAGGGGGTTACCTTACAAGTGGAGAACCAATGTTGAAGGCCAATTTAGTCAGGGTGGATGTGGTCCATTCCCAATAATTGATGAGGTGTCAATACCAAGAGAGGGAAAATTGCTTTTGTAGTGAGCCAGCCATTCCCAGTCCCTATTCAAGCCCAAATTGATGGTGTTAAATTTGCAAATGAATTGTAGCTCAGCAGTTTCTCTTTTAAGTCTGTTTTTGAAGTTTTTTTGTTGAAGTATGGCTACTTTTAAATTTAAAAGTAGATTTTAAATAAATTTTTAAATTTAAAAAATGAACAAAAAAAAGTGAATTAAAGGAATGACAGAGAGCAGCCACCAATTGCCAGGATTACCAGAGATGAAAAATTATTTTCTTTTAAATAATATCAGTTGTAACTATAAGATATGTATAAATAAACATTTTATGAAATAAACCCAGTGACCCCTACCTTGATTTTCTGTCCCCAAAGTAGATGGTGTGTGTTAGCAGGACTGGTCACTCTTCTTATTTTTATATGAAAAGTTCAGTTCCCAGGTCAATGAAATCCTTTCCCAGATGCATTAGGATTATGAAAATCCCTTCTTTATGGCAGTTTGGCTCAGAGAAAGCCTCCTATAAGTCCATTGAGGACAGAGGGATAATAGCTTGGGTCTGAGAAACCTTGCCTAGACCTCGGTGTTTCTGAAATAACTATATCAAAATGTTATGATGCAGTGTTGTGTGTTGAAGAAACTCTTCACTCCATTTTTCTTGTTCTACTCTGAAAAGTAACTACTCTGTGTATGTGTGTGTGCACACACATGTGTATATGTGTCTATGTATTCTCTCTCCCTGGATGGATCCTTGCTTCTGATGTATTTTCAAAGTTTATAGCTAATCACTTTAATGACCACAGTAAGTTTTTAAATTTTCATATTCTTGTTAAAGCTGTAGAACCATGACAGCTAAGAGAGCATGATCTGGGTTCTGTTCCTCCTTGTGTATCATCATCAGAGTTGATTAATAAATTCCAGTCATTTACACCTGTTCAAATACACAATTTGCAGTGGGACTGAACAGGTGTCATTGAGGTCATGACTGGAAGACATTGAGGTTGCACGAGTATAACTGAAGACCTAATTTTTCTTGCAGAGCCTTTATTAACTTAGATGATGGCTCAGAAAGAACCCAGCTTGATTCTCAGATCCCAAGTTGAGTTTTCAGGGATTACAATTAGAAAAACAAAACAAAAAAATCTTGTAAAATCAATCTGATTTGAAAAGAATTAAGAAACAATAAAGATAGAACTCACCATGCAATTGGTAAGTGTATTTTTCAGAGTGCAAACACAGTTTAAGGAGCAATATTGTACTTCCCTTAATCACTCCACATATCCCAAAACAAGCTATGCTGGCATCAATTTTGGAAGAGGCTGGTTCAGTACAGAATCCTGTTTCTCTCTCACACACACATATACATATTCTCTCTCTCTTTCTGTTGTTGCTGCTGCTGCTTTCCTCCTTGTACTTAGGACGTGTCTTCTCATTCTGAAAGGATATTTCTTGAAAAATAATGAACAGGACTTTCTGCAAAATCCAAATACAAATAAAGGGTTAGTTTGTGGCCAGCCCCTGTGTTGCTGAGCTAGGGAGGCTCTCCTGTGCACAGATCAGTCACAATTGAAGTTCTTGTGCACACTTAGCACAAGGATGCCCCTTGGCTGGTGCTACTAGCAGTGGGAGCCACCCTAAATTAGGTAGAGATAAAAATGGGACCATAGACCCTCCTTCTACTATGACCAAAGGAAGAAGGATACAGTGCAGTCCATTAAGGGGTGTAGGAGTGGGTGTGGTCTTCTATGCACCAGGGAGCTCAGAGAGGCATTGTGCGTAATACCTACGGGAGTGGTCTACTGCTGCATTGCCTCAATGCAGGACAGTACCTTAAAGGAACAATTGAGTCCAGGTTTTCATGTAAGGGCTACAGGTAATTGTTCTTACAATTCAATAAGAGTAAATCAAAGAGTACATTTAAGTAAGACATTTCTTTTTTTAAAGGATTCAGGGACAAAATCCTCTGCTCTGTGTATCTACACTTTTCCTTAAAAGTCCTTCCCTCTTCCAGCCAGTGACCTTCTGCTCTGCAGGTACATCATCATCCTCAAATTCCCTACTCGTTCTTCCTCTTTTCTGAAGAGATTTCAGAACTCTGTTACCAAGAGCGGCTTAAAATAAAAGTCCTCTGCACTGTATCCAACCCATTGTTTATTTACACTAGTAGAGCTACGCATGTGTTTAAAGTTGATAGATGTTTAAGTACTTTGCTGAACTAGGTCCTATACTGTTTTTAGGTGGATCAAATTGATAGTGTCCTTTTCAAAAATAGACCTTAGACGTCAGCACTACACTCTGGTGACGTCAGCACCTTAGTCTAGTGACCACTGCTACCCAAGGGAACTGAGTTCAAGTCCAAAGCTTACTCTAAATTCCTTGGTCATGAAATACATTCTGCTGCCACATCCAGCAGTATTATTGTGGTCTTGAGGAATGGTTGCTGCAATGTGGGATCTTTGAGGGTAGGGTGAGAACCCCATCTCTCCTGGAAAAAGAAAACTTTTCCAGAGCTGGAGAAATCAATGATGTTAGGCCTCATGAATGCTGTCAGATTAGCAGTGCTAGGAGATAAATATTTAAATCCATGAAAGAGGCACAACATCGGTAACATGTGAAGTTCCTCTCATTGTCTCACAATATGTCCTCACCAACACCTGGAGGTTTCACTAGTAAAATAGTAGTTCACTCTCCATGCCCATTCAGTCCCAGATATGTCTCTCAAACCTGCCATCAGTCTCAAATTAGTTCCAGCTTTGATGTGCACATCTGTCCACCTGGATTTAAGTTGATAACACAAACCAATTTCATATTAATCAGACATTCAATGGCAAATAAGGTTTAGCTGCTATCAACCTGGGTTGCTTTCAAATCCATGAAAATGTGGTTCTTTTGTTAAAGATATTATATTGTTGCTGGCCTCCAGAAAACAATTTTCTTACAAGCAAAATGTCAGGAATAAAGAAAATCTGTGAAGTTGTACATGTGTGTTTCCCTCAGAAAATTAAACAAAAGTCTTGTTTTGAGTCATTGTATACCAGGTACAGTCATGTAGGTGACTAAACACAATGCTACTGATAGTTTACATTTCTGAGATCAAATCTGTTCTCTGTTTCACGTGTTGAGGTAATGTAGGTACAGCAGAGAGCAGAATTTGACCCCCCTCATCTTTACAGGTAACTTTTTCAAAAGCATCTATGTGACTCAAGCACTTAAGTCCCATTTTTAAAAGAGATTTAGACAATTAGGTGTCTAAATCTCATTCACTTTCAATGAGATTTAGGCTTCTAAGTGCCTAAGGCCCTTTAAAAAAAATTTGTATTGATTTTCATAAGACAGACAATGAACGGTACAAAAAGGGAAATTATTTACAGCTTGTATATATTTCCAAATCCTATGCTTCACAGGATCTCCAATAGAATTAAAAAATGTTGAGGGTGTCAGAAAGCATGTGGACAAGTGTGACACAGTGACTATAGCGTACTTGGACTTTCAGAAAGGTCCAGCATCAAAGACTCCTAAGCAAATTAAGCAGTAATGGGACAGACAAGAGAGAAAGTCCTCTCATAAGAACAAAAGAACATAACAACGGCAATACTGGGTCAGACCAAAAATCCATCTAGCCCAGTATTCTGCCTTCTGACAATGGCCAATGCCAGGTGCCCTAGAGGGAATGAACAGAGCAGGTAATCATCAAGTAATCCATCCCCTGTTGCCCATTCCCAGTTTTTGGCAAACAGAGGCTAGGGACACCATAGCTGCCCATCCTGGCTAATAGCCATTGATGGACCTATCCTCCATGAATTTATCTAGTTCTTTTTTGAACCCTGTTATAGTCTTGGCCTTCACAACATACTCTAGCAAACAGTTCCACAGGTTGACTGTGCGTTGTGTGAAGAAATACTTGCTTTTGTTTGTTTTAAACCTGCTGCCTATTAATTTAGTGTGGTAACCCCTAGCTCTTGTGTTATGAGGAGTAAATAACACTTCCTTATTTACTTTCTCCACACCAGTCATGATATTATAGAGCTCTATCATATCCCCACTTATTCCTCTCTTTTCCAAGCTGAAAAGTCCCAAATCTCCTCATATAGCGGCCGTTCCACACCCCTAATCATTTTTGTTGCCCTTTTCTGAACCTTTTCCAATTCCAATATATTGTTTTTGAGACCACACAGTATTCAAGATGTGGGCGTATCATGGATTTATATAGAGGTAATATCATATGTTCTATCTTATTATCTACCCCTTTCTTAATGATTCCCACCATTCTGTTAGCTTTTTTGACTGGATCAGTAACTGGTTAAAAGAGAGGGGTAGGAATAAATTATCAGTTTTCACAATGGAAATACATAAATAGCAAGGTCCCCTTTGGATCTGTATTGTGACCTGTGCTGTTCAACATATTCATAAATGATCTGGAATGGGATAAACAGTGAGGTGGCAAAGTTTTCAGATGATAAAATGTTACTCAAGCTAGTTAAGGCCAAAGCTGACTGCAAAAAGTTACAAAGGGATCTCAGCAAACTGCGTGACTGGGCACCAAAATGGCAAATGAATAAGACCCTACTTGAATTGCAGGATGATTGTCAAATAATTGCGTCTGAAAATTGCAGACAAGTAATAATGGACCTACAGTAATAAAGTCCATTGTTACTTGTCCACGATTTTCCACTGTTGGCTGCTTGGGGCTGAGAGTGGGGGCCTGGTGCTAACAGCCGGAACACAGGGCTGAGAGCGGAGACTCCCACTCTTAGCCCCGGGGCGGACGGGGTTCCTGCTGTCAAAATTGCAGTGGAAGCCTAATATTGTGGAATCCACAATTTCTGCAATATCGCAAGTTAAGTGGGGCTTTACAGATGAAATTCAATGTTGATAAATGCAAAATAATGCACACTTGAAAAAAATAATCCCAACTATACATACAAAATGGTGGGTTCTAAGTTAATTGTTACCACTCATGAAAAAAATCTTGGAGTCATCATGGATAGGTCTCAGCAAACACTTTCTCAGTGTGCAGCAGCAGTCAAAAGAGCTAACAGAATGGTAGGAACTGGTAGGAAAGGGATAGATAATAATACAGAAAATATCATAATGCCACTATATAAATCTATGGTACGCCCACACCTTGAATACGGTGCACAGTTCTGGTCACCTATCTCAAAAAAGATATATTAGAATTGGAAAAGGTGCAGAGAAGGGCAACGAAAATGACTAAGGGTATGGAACAGCTTTCATAGGAGAAGAGATTAAAAAGACTGGGACTGTTCATCTTACAAAAGAGATGACTAAGGAGGGATATAATAGAGATCTAAATCATGAATGGCATGGAGAAAGTGAATAGGAAAATGCTGTCTATCCCTTCACATAATACAAGAACCAGGGGTCACCCAATGAGATTAATAGGCAGCAGGTTTAAAACAAACATAAGGAAATACTTCTTCACACAATGCACAGTCAAGCTGTGAAACTGGTTGCCAAGGGATGTTGTGAAAGCCAAAAGTATCACTACTGGGCTCAAAAAAGAAATAGATAAGTTTGTGGAGAATAGGTCCATCAATGGCTATTAGCCAAGATAGTCAGGGACTCAACCCCATGCTCTGGCTGTTCCTAAACCTCTGACTGTCAGAAGCTGGAATTGGATGACAGGAAATGGATCATTCAGAATTGCCCTGTTCTGTTCATTCCCTCTGAAGCATCTGGCTCTGGCCACTATCAGAAGACAGGATACTGACCCAGTATGGCGATTCTTATATTCTTAATTATTCAATTACACAATTTTACAACTTTTCAAAGCTGCAAGATTAGACAATACAAACACAGACAGTACTACATACGTATAAAATGTTAGGGTGGGTGTAACAGTTAAAAAAAAAAGCAGGAGAAGACATACATGAATAGGGAGAAGAAGGAATGAAGAGACAGGGAGAGGGGAAAAGAGGAGGAGGAATGGAGCTCTGGCATGCTTCAAGCTATATCAACATTTTTTACCCAAATGTATCTAGAAACAGCGTCCAAATTTCTTTGAATTCATATTATTGCTCTTGACACGATAAGATATTCTTTCTTTGGCTGCTAACTCAAACAGGTCTGAATACCACAGTTCTATTTTGGCCATAAGCCCGGTTTTCTGTTTTTGTAAAATCAGGAGGTTGGTGATGATTGCAATCCTCGAGAACCAAAATCTCTGTGGCAGAGCTCAGCAGGTAAATAACCTAGGATATCATTTTCAGCTGAGGTTTGCTTACTGAAGCCAAGCACAATTTTAACTCTTGTGTCCACCTCTTTCCACAGCTGCCTGACTGTTGGACAGTCCCATAGCATATGCACCAGGTTTCCTTATACAGCACCAACAAACATCAGAGTATAAGGCCTTGTGCATCCTCTGTAGCATCCAGGACATTTTTTATAAAATCTTCTTATATCAAGCGTAGGCTGAGATCCACAGAAGCATTTTTAATATACCCATAATATACTCTGCCATTGGGATTCTTTTAGGGGACTGTGATAAATCCCCTTTCCACACTTGCATAAAGTACTCCATACTAGTGGAGTTCCTCTTCATTAACAAAGTTTACATAGTGGACATGGGCCTGGGGAGTTTATGAAGTGCTTCTAAGGTACCCAGTAGTTCTGGAGCCTGTGGCAGTCCTAGGGCATCCAGACCAAAGTAATATGCTAGCATGTGTTTTAATTGTAAGTACTGCCAATCTGCTGAGGGTGAAGGATCTTAACGTTGCTTTTGCATTAGAAAAGGAACAAAACCCACATCCGTGGCTGCTTGGGAAATCCACATGAGGCCCTTGCACAGCTAGTTCTTCCAAATTATAGATTTGTTCCCAATCTGCAAGTCTGGGTTGCCCTGTATAGGTGCTTTTGTATGATGGCAAAAATAAAAATAGTACCTCTTAGCTAGGACAGTCCAAACCCATCAACCAGCCACCACTGTAGACACTTTATTTTTCTCCATTGTACAAAAAGAGGAATCAAGGAGACCCACAGGAGGAACTGGATACATTAATACACATTCAATTTCCACCCACGTGGGTATAAGGGTATTAGCATAGTAGAACCAGTTTGACACTTGTGACATAATCATTTTAATGTTTTAGGTCTGGGAGCCCAACTTGCCTACAGGGCATTGCAGTTTTTAAATGTTAGTCATGGATATTGACCACGCCTTACAGGGAGGATCTACTAATCATATTACATTTTCCTATATGCAGATAGGCCATTTAGAATATAAAGAAGCCTAGGGAGAATATTCATTCTTATTATGTTAACCCTTCTTCGCAGGCTCTGGGATAGAAGATGCCACCTATTTGTATCACTAACTATTTGAGAGACTATGGGATCTAAATTTATCTGCACTAGTTTATTAATATTTATTGGTACTTTTCTACCTAGATACTTAATTGCATCAATTTGCATCTATTGAGAAAGAGTCCCATCAACTATGTGACAACCAGGATATTTCCAATAGTTTAGATTGTTCCCAATTTATTTGTAACCAGACACTGATCCCAATTTTTGAATTAGTGATAAGAGGGCTGGAATTGTGTTTTTTGGCTTGGAGATATAGAAAATGGCATTGTCTGCATATAATATTAATTTATAGTCCATGAAACAGAGCTGTATTCTCAGATATTTGAATGAGCCCATAAGTTACTTTTAAAAATGGGCTCCTAAATCACTTAGATACTTTTGAGCATTTTACCCTAGGCAACTAACATGCTATTTCATATACCACCAGACAACAAAGAATTTACCTGTTCACCAGAGCAAAAATTAATTGAATCACTAATCATAATAATAATAATAATAAATTAATATTCTATATTGTTTGGTCTATAAGAAAAGTGGTCAACCCTCTAATATTGTATTTGAAAAGGTTTGTTGATAATAAACAAATGCTGACTTCTGTTGATGTGAATATCAACGGCTATTGATCTGAGATGATCAATATTTAATACAAGAGCCAATAAAATCTCATTACTCACCCAAACAATTAGTCAGTTTGTATATTTGTACATACATTCTGAATTTCGTAATTGGAATGAACGTATGTGTATATTCCATTATGGCCACAAAATTAAAAAATGAAACAGTTTCCTTGAAATAAACATTCTCAAAGTATATACAGGGGTCTAGAAAAGCTTCTGTTTATTTCCTGGGATGTGAATAATAGTACCATAGAATTCACTGCAAGTAATTGCAATGCAATCATTCACATGTGTTATCCAATTGGTAATTTTCCAAATCTAATTATTGACCTCTGAAGAGGTAAGCAATAGAAACTTATTGACATGTCACATGATGGTTTTCAACGAAGTAGGAGCTAGTACTTTACTCTTGTACCTGGCAATAAGCCGATATTGATATTTGTTGTGACAAATAAAGATTTATTGATCCCACATAGTTGAGGTCCGTCATATTTGCATTAAAAGACAATGAATCTAGATATTAACCCATACATGAATCAGTTATATGAAGTTATTTTAAATGTCTCCATCAGCTTTACCTAGAAAGATCACCATTGTGGCCATGGATTTAAAGTGTTATGGTTTTTTAAAGCCAAGCTATTTGAGTGGCTTCAGTTTATTGTGTGGAAAACTATACTGTACTTGTGGGAAAGCTATACTTGATTGAACCCTTGAACCCTGTCAGAAGCCAATCACTATGTAGTAATTTGTGCATGCAATTGAATTAGGCTACATTGTTCATTATAAACCTCTGAGGTGGTAAACAGCAGAAACATCTTGACTTACCACAGAACAGTTTCTGCTAGTAGTGAGCCAGGATCATTTCTTCCATATACTAATAACTGATATTTACATTTCAATTAAATCTAGTTCACCATTAGAAAACAATTGATTTGTTGATTGGTTCACATTGCTGTAACGTTTACAAAGGGAAAAGATTTAAGCCATTTGATTGATATATTTGCTGTGAAAAGAAAATCTTTCTGGACAATTTATAACAGAAGGTCAATAGAACAGTAACAAGCAAAATGTAACTTGACCCACATTACATGCAATCCATAATTATTTTCTTTAGTTATGCCTGTTTAGTAAATATAGCATTCTAGTGGATTGGCAAATGTCTTGTACAATTCTTGAAATAATATATTATTATTCATTTAATGTATGGTTGTCTTGAACTCTTGTTAACTAAAAGCAAATGGTGTTGGGAAACCAAATATATTCTGTTCCAGAATACATTCATATCAGTAGTTCCACAAGTAGGTAGATGATGCATTTTGATTACTAATGCACCACAAGCAGATGACAGTGGCCTTGCATTTCTGACCTCTTGAAGTATTCTGTTATTTTTCCCATGATTTCCAGTGGCCTTGCACATCATAAAATTCCAGCTGCAAGTGTTTACTAAGAATACTTTCTGAAACAGTGCAATATTACAAGAGCTTAGCTGTGATACAGTAGTTATATATTAGAAGCAACAAAAGAGTATCAGATATTTTAAGGGGCAAATTTCCAAAATCTTGTGCAGACTAACTCACAATGTGCAACCAAGAGCTACAACTGCCTGGATAGAATTTTCACAGGTTGTGGGTGGTCATGCACTGATCATATGCACACCACAGATTGGGCGGTGTAGAGGGAATAGCCCCTGAGGTTAGTGTGCACAATCTTCTTTCAGAACTGCATGAGGTGCACTGAGGTTGGATCAAGCACACACAAAGGAGATGCCATTTTGGCCAGTAGAACACAGATGGAGAGAGTCTCCCATCAGCCCTCTATTCTTCTTCTAGGTAACTCACTCTGGTTTCAAAGAGGCAGAATTTGAGGCAAGGAACCCATATATACACACACTACTTGTATTGGAGAGAGACAATTTTTTGAGCGTGGGGAGGAGTTTTGTAAAAAAGGGAAGAGGAGAGAGCCCGGTGGTTGGAGGAGGAAATAGGCTGAGTTTGATGGGGCTGATGGGAAGGGATGGCAGACGGAACCTTGGGAATGGGACTGAGGAGCAAGCAGAAATGCTGGACCTATTAATTCTGAGGCAGCAAGGAAGGAAGAGGAAGAGAGAGAAGGAAACAAAAGAGTAAGGGCCCTAACTCAGAGGTGAAGTCCACAAGCCGCCTTCTCGCTATACGGAAGAGCATATTTGGCTACAGACTGGCTAACCTAGTAAGGAGGCCTTTAAACTAGATTCAATGGGGGCAAGTGACCAAAGCCCACAGGTAAATCAAAAACATGGAGACCTGGGAGAAGGGTCAGAATTTGGGGGGGGGGGGAGAATGGGGGAGAGCATGGGAGAGACAAGACAGAACTCAGGGGGAAATCAAATCAGTATCTTAGATGTCTGTATACTAATGTAACATAGTGAATGCCAGTGAAAATGAAGTAGGATCAGAGTCTAAAATAGAGAAAGAACAAGGCAAAAATTACTCAGACAAGTTAGATGTCTTCAAATCACCAGGGCCTGATTAAATGCATCCTAGAATACTCAAGGAACTGACTAAGGAGATATCTGAGACATTAGCAATTATCTTTGAAAAGTCATGGAAGACATTCCAGAAGACTGGAAAAGGGCAAATATAGTGCCCATCTATAAAAAGGAAAATAAGGACAACCCAGGGAATTACAGACCAGTCATCTTAACTTCTGTACCCGGAAAGATAATGGAGCAAATAATTAAGCAATCAATTTGCAAACACTTAGAAGATAATAAGGTGATAAGTAACAGTCAGCATGGATTTGTCAAGAACTAATCGTGTCAAAACAACCTGATAGCTTTCTTTGACAGGGTAACAAGCCTTGTGGATGGGGGGAAGTGGTAGATGTGGTATATCTTGACTTTAGTAAGGCTTTTGATACTGTCTCGCATGACCTTCCCATAAACAAACTAGGGAAATACAACCTAGATGGAGCTACTATAAGGTGGGTGCATAACTGGTTGGAAAATCATCCCCAGAGAGAAGTTATCAATGGTTCACAGTCATGCTGGAAGGGTATAATGAGTGGGGTCCCACAGGGATCGGTTCTGGGTCTGGTTCTGTTCAATATCTTCATCAATGATTTAGATAATGACATAGAGAGAACACTTATAAAATTTGTAGGTGATACCAAGCTGGGAGGGGCTGCAGGTGCTTTGCAGGATAGGATTATAATTCAAAATGATCTGGACAAACCAGAGAAATGGTCTGAAGTAAATAGGATGAAATTCAATAAGGACAAATGCAAAGTACTCCACTTAGAAAGGAACAATCAGTTGCACAGATACAAAATGGGAAATGACTGCCTAGGAAGGAGTATTGCGGAAAGGGATCTGGGGGTCATAGTGGATCACAAGCTAAATATGAGTCAACAATGTAACACTGACAAAGAGTCCTGTGTCACCTTATAGACTAACAGACGTTTTGGAGCATAAGCTTTCGTGGGTGAATACCCACTTCGTCGGATGCATGCATTATGCTCCAAAATGTCTGTTAGTCTATAAGGTGCCACAGGACTCTTTGTCGTTTCTAAAGATCTAGACTAACACGGCTACCCCTCTGATAATGTAACACTGTTGCAGAAAAAGCAAACATCATTCTGGGATGTATTAACAAGAGTATTGTAAGCAAGACACGAGAAGTAATTCTTCCGCTCTACTCCGCACTGATTAGGCTTCAACTGGAGTATTGTGTCCATTCTGGGCGCCACATTTCTGGAAAGATGTGGACAAATTGGAGAAAGTCCAGAGAAGAGCAACAAAAATGAACGGTCTAGAAAACATAACCTATGAGGGAAGATTGAAAAAATTGGGTTTGTTTCGTCTGGAGAAGAGAAGACCGAGAGGGGACATAACAGTTTTCAAGTACATAAAAGGTTGTTACAAGTAGGAGGGAGAAAAATTGTTCTTCTTAACCTCTGAGGATAGGACAAGAAGGAAAGGGCTTAAATTGCAGCAAGGGCGGTTTAGGTTGGACATTAGGAAAAACTTCCTAACTGTCAAAGTGGTTAAGCTCTGGAATAAATTGCCTAGGGAGGTTGTGGAATCTCCATCATTGGGGATTTTTAAGAGCGAGTTGGACAAACACCTGTCAGGGATGGTCTAGATAATACTTAGTCCTGCCTTGAGTGCAGGGGACTGGACTAGATGACCTCTCGAGGTCCCTTCCAGTTCTATAATTCTATGATTCCTGGTCCTGGAAGGTCCTTGAGGGAAAGAAACAGACATTCCGTACTCTCTGCAGGGAACGAAAAGATGGCTTGGAGAGCCAGACTCAGCAGAGGCATGTCCTGCCAGTTTCTGTGAAGACCACCATGGCCCTTGGAATCCTTTGAGACACCTGGGGTACCATGTAGTCAATTACCTGCATATACCTCCCTAGATTAGTTTCTTAAGCATTTCCCTGTAGGATCAGCTAATATATCCATTGTCCAAGGGACAAAGAGAAGTAACAGAAAACCATGCAGGAGTTCTATACAATGGCGTAGTTCCTGTCTATCCTGGGCATCATGTCCCCCTGAAGCCACCCAAGTAATAAAACTCTGCTTACAAAAAAGAAAATCCACCTACTTCTTGTACATAATAACAGTTCATAATTTCAAGCAGATGTTCACATGTGCAGCAGCCTAGTACCTGGGATCCTCTCATGACTCCTTCATACTCAGACACTCTGGTCTGGTAGGGTACTGAGATTATTTATACTATGCACATAATCATAATATACCTAAGTAACCCCTGTCATTGCAGACAAGGGTCATCTCCTCTCTTCTAGTGCTGTCACCACAGAATGGAGATGAGTAAATGCTGTTGAGTAATCACTGCACTGGGGACAATGCAAGGATAAAGGCCTGCAAATGCACAGCACCCAGTTTAAACAAGCACCGCACGACACATTCCTAGGAAACCGTAAAACACCACCTAGTTGTTTAGAATAGTTGAAGAGCATGGGATCATAAATTAAAGGAAAAAGGCAGTAAGCTCTGGCCCCTGTCACCCCTAACCCCTCTTTTCAAGACACTTCCTAGGGTGTTAAAACTAGTAAATGAGGTCCTGCTAAGACAGTAAGTGTGTTGTGTGAACAAGTTTCAGCACCAATGCAGCAGAGGCAAGGGACCAAAAAGTGCAAAAACACTGTGAAGAGCTGAGAGACATGAGCTGTCTAAAACACCATTCATTTTTATAATCAATTGTTTATCTGTATTTGGATAAATCTCTGGTAGTTTCCTGAATGAGATAGTGCCAGTACTATAGTATATCTGCTCAAGATTGCCACCAGTATGTCTTTTTCATTTTTGGTCCTATTTTTTGATATAAGGGAGAGTCACATTTTTCACTGAAATAGCAGAGATTTTTCTTTCACATGGAATCATTTTCCAAGTTGCTCAATGAAGACTATGGCTGTTGACATTTGAAATTGACAGGAGGGAGAGAAAACTTTAAATACACATAAACTAATGGAGCTAGCAGCAGCATTTGAGAAACCCTTAACCTAAGAGCCTGCTGTTAGGTATAATAATCCCAATTCGTTACTGAGAAAAGAGTACAGGAGTCACCTGAAGAAAGGGAATTCATATTTTCTTCCAGACATGTCCTTTCTTAGCATGCTGTTTAAAGACTCAACTGTATAAAACAGGATTGGCATTATGTAATTACTTGCCTTTTACACTGTGCTAACTTAATTTGCTTTTCATTCCCAGGTATTTAAAAGACCATTATTTTCCCATCAGACTTTACTGTCTGCCAATTAAAGCATTAGATCGATGAGGTGGAGAGAGAACTTTGTTATAAAAGGTTTCAGGTAGACATATTGAAAACATCTGTTTTTCATTGCTCAATTTTTTGCAATTTTACTGGTTAATTATAACAGCTTCTCTGACATTTTTATTTTTTTTCCAATTTTGTTCTCCAAAGCAAAATGTTTGAGACTTAATAACTGTTTTGCTTAGCAACCTTAAGTGGAACAGTAAGAGCAATGGGAATTGAGTCCAGCAGCTGCAGCTGTTTTATAAGTCCCTTTTGCCCTCTTGGATGTACCTACTAACGTTACACCCAATAAGAGCACATTATTGTGGGCTGCAACTGTGACATGGCTCTGTACTTGGTCTCTGGAATTATTGTGTTTCCCAGTGCCTTGCTGGATACTTTTCAGTGGGCCAATATTACAGCTTCACCTGGATCTTTCGAGTTGCATGATCAGAAATCATTAGTGTCCAAGAAAACGTGAAGCTGGGGTTGGATAATAAGTAAGATATAATCACCTGAAATGAAAATGCATGTGCTGTCTCTTGTTATTCACTGTCATTTTAAGTAATAAGAGCTATGTTAGTAAGGTCTTTCTTTCTTGCACGGTACTTTGAATTCAGGTCATTTTCCTTCTCTGTGTGTAGTTATGGGAAATGGCTGCACTTTTGAGGTGCAGAAAATTATAACAATTGCATTATGCATGAGAACTGTGGAAAGGAATAACCAGTAAAAAGATATACACATTTTCTTTTCTCAAAAAGAGCATTTTAAATGAAAAGAATAATGGATAAAAAGGTCACTATTAGCAGACTAAGGTTTACTATACCATTAACACATTTTAATAGAGATGCCATTTTTGACAATTATAATATGAATATAAGTGCAGTGTTTAAGATTACAGTGGAAGTATCTTAGTACTTTACTTTGATAAAATATGATTGTTCTACTGTAACCTTCATTTAACTTTTTCTAACAAATTATGTTCTCATTTTCAGGACCTAGAAAGGAATGTCTTGTACTTTCAATTAGGGATCACACAAGTATCAGAATTAGGAATCTAGAGAACAGTATTTTTGATTATGCCATCCTCTTTGGATTCTTGCATTTTATCATCTACCATATCTCATTAGGAGATGCCAAATTTGCATCTAATTATTTTATTAGCTTCATCAGAGGATATGTCTTTTATCCAGTCCAAGAACAATCAAAACTTAGCATGGAAAAAAAATTGCATTTCATTGTGT
Organism: Chelydra serpentina; assembly: GCA_037349315.1. NCBI lineage: Eukaryota > Metazoa > Chordata > Testudines > Chelydridae > Chelydra > Chelydra serpentina. The sequence goes on from JBAIAC010000042.1 coordinate 18,052,316, forward strand.
AGGCAAAGTACATTTCCCTTTCAGTAAACTTGTATTTTCCTATCAGGATGATCCAAGACATATCTGGAAACGTATATTTGCCTATCAGGAAAACTTGAAAACTTTCATAGACTCTGTCCTAAGTTAAGATGTACAAAATCATATCTTCATATCCTTTTTTAAAATAAAATTCACATCTAATTCCTTGAAGATGGTATTCATAAAACTTTTTCCACCCAAAAAGGGATATCTGATGATACCTCGATGAAAAAATTTAAATAACACTTAGGTTCTGTCAGTGATCTCTGCACACTCCAGTCTTACTTCCAGTTTCCTGTAAATCAGATGAGCTTTCCTTACATGAGGCTTCTGATAAAGCCATAACACTTTAATACTATGTGGCAGGAAATTGTGTTGGTGATTCAGTGGATGGCTCAATGCTTCAGCATTGGACAATGACAGGGTACTGTTTATTGGATAAAATGTTAAACTGAGGGCCTGTACCCCTTGTTGCCATTAAAGAGTCCGTGACTCATTTTGCAAGAGTAAGGACTTTAGCCCTAGAGTCCTAGCCACACCTGAATTTGGGTAGTTTCATTCCACCTAACTAACTATCCCGTGAGGTTTCAATACATAGAGTATCTTTTATTTCCTGTCTTGAGCTGCTGTGTGGTGTATCTGATGCTATTAAATAACTGCCTTAATCCATCCCAGAGATGGCAGCATTTCTGTGTTGGTTGCAGTGATTTCCATATATTACCCTATAGCTATAGCCATATATTACCCTATAGCTTATAAAGTGCTTTGTGATCTTTTGGATAACCAGCATTATGTCAGCATAAGATTTTATTATTATTTTACTACTATTTTACACAGCTTCATGTTGAATTTTGGTTTTAATTATGTGCATTGCAGCTAACTTGTTCCATGAGCATTTTTATCGAAGAATTAACCATTTTCGGCTGATGCTCTGTGAGTTATTCAGTGCTGCAGAGATATTCAGTGAACTTCCCTCCAATGCCGATACCTGTCCAGACAGATGAATTCAGATATCTCAGTAAGAATGCTCCACCAATTGGTTTTTTTTTTTCAGTTATAGGACATCCTTCTCTTCTGTTAGACTGACATTCCAACAGGACTCCCTGCACAAAAGACCTCATGCCAAGGGGGAATAAACTCCCACAATGGCAACAAACTGAAAAACTTCAGGTGGAACATAGGAATTGTCAGACCCAAGGTCTATCTAGTTCAGTATCCTGTCTCTGACAGTGCCTGGCACCAGATGTTTCAGAGGAAGGTGTAAGAACCCCACAGTAGGCAGATGTGGGGTCATTTCTCCCCCATATTAGGTCTCATCCTGGTCTCTAACATTTAAAGGCTGGCTTAAGCCCTGAAGAATGAGGTTTAAAAGAAAAAGTCCTTTTACTGATTACATGACAATTCAACCCGAGAAGCGGCGGCTACCCTGAAATTCCATTTTTAGGTCATCTACTGAATGTGATTTATACGGTACAACACCAGCATTACTGATTCACTACTTATCCCAGAAAGGAGATACACGATCCTGCATACTAGTCTTATTCCTAAAATTTTAAGGCTAGATTAGTAAGAAGGATTTCCCAACTCGTAGGCCTCCTGCTGCCTAGTGGAATTCATAGCCCTGAGTAAGGCATCCAGGAGCTCCAGACAATGCATAGGGAGAGTTAGGCACCTAAAAAAGAAATTCACAGAAGTCAATGTGCTGAGTGGGGAGCCGCCTAAATTAACCAGTAGGAAACGCCGAGGAGAGCTTCACTAAAGCTTCACAGCTATGGACTCTCTCATGAAGTTAGGTGCCCAAACCAGGTAAAAGACCTTTCTCAATAAAAAACAAGGAAGAGGAGCAGGTGGTGGTAGCAATGCCACCCCTCCCTTTACCCAAGAGCCCAGTGGTGAGAGCACTCACCCAAGATGCAGGAGAGCCAGGTTCAAACTCCTTCTTTGCTTGATGTAGTGCAGGGACTTGAATCCAGCTCTCCCCTCATGACTGCATCAGCCACTGAGCTATAGGGTATTCTGGGGTGGGCATCTCTCAATCACTCCTGTTAAAGCTGTTCCACTGGGTATAAATAGTTAAATATTCTTTGGGCCAGAAAGAGAGAGAAAAAGGAATAATGCTATTGGGCCCGGATAAGGTCACTCACCTGGGCATGTGGAGGGGAGACCTCCGTTCCAGTCCCTACTCCAGTGACACTTCAAGTAGTTCTTACAAAAGAACAACTCCAGCAAGAGAGACAGACATAGCTCTACTCTACAGTACCATATAACCCAGTGATCAGGGCAATCAGCTAAGTCCCTGCTCCACATCAAACAAAGGAGGGATTTGAACCTGGGTCTCCCCTGTCCTGATGACTGTGCTAAGCACTGGGCTATTGGGCTAAATGGGGGTAGTATTTTGCATAGGTGGAGGGGTGCTCTGAGCTCACCTACTGTGTTGGGACCCAGAGGTGAAACAGATGGGGGAATGCCAAGATATTGAATCCCACCAAGACTTAGGCAGGAGTTAGGTGCATAGCAGTTTGGCGGTGTCAGGACTGAGGTGGCCGTGCATGTGCCATGGGGCAGAAATTTTGGCACCCTAGGGGTCATTACCAGGGAAACTTAGATGCTTCCAGGATTAAGGAGTAGCTGAGCAGGGGTTTTTTGAATGCCAGTGGTACCTAAATATTGGACTGAAGCACCTACAGGGACCGTTAGATGCCTCAGCCTTCCATTTTAATCTAGTTTACTATTTAGTCATTACTGAGAATATAACAGAGTAGATTTTCAAAGTACCTTGTGTGTCTAACTCCCATTAATGGGAGTGAGGTACCTAAATGACATTTTTGCCTTTGAAACTCTACTCCAATTTCACTGTGTACTCAAAACATAAAACCCGTAAAGTCGCCCTTAGAGGATTGGATGGCTCAGGGAGCTAGTAATGGGTAAAGTAATTTTCACCTCTGTGTTAAAAGTCAAATATAAAAATGTTCACCTCTTCATTATCAGCTGAAATACAACACAGGAGACTAGTGAGTAAAGGAAATCACAGAAAATAGGATTGCCATTTATCCTGGGTTTTGCAGGATCCTCCTAATTTTGAACATAACAATCCCACATAAGTGTCCCAAAACATCTTTTAGGGCATGTACAATAACATGATGCAAGTTGAAAAGGAAACCTTGACATACCATTTTTAATCACTGATTACGGATGAGTTTTGTCTTGTAAAATTGGTGTATTAAATTGACCAAATTACTTTGAACTGAGATCTTGTTTGTTCTGATGATTGTTAGGTACTCAGAAACTCCGAGTACAAGCTGTTGATGATTCATTAGGAGGCAGTTCTCCAGTTAGTTCTTAACCAATGCCTTAGCAAGGTGTTAGGACGTAGGATTGTCGGGGATGCTGTGTTTTGAAAGAGAGAGAGGGAGAAAAAATCCTGACCACTTTTATTCATGAAAGACACACAGCACTTTTTATAAGAGGATGGTTGTTAGCTCCCATGTGCTAGTCAGATTCCAGTTTAAATAATTACATTTGGCCTATTTAAATTCCCATGGCAGATGCAATTGGATTTGGTATGTTTCTTCTCTTCCTGTCCTAGACTGTTTGTGTTGTGTTTTGCTGTGCACTATTACACAATCCCCATTCTCCTCTCGAGAAGTGGCTGCTTTCAGCAATGGCTGAAGTGATTATATATTTTGTAATATATAAAAGCTTGATCCTGTACAGTGCAGTAGGGTCAGACTGTTGCACATATAAGTGCAAACTATGAAATGATGAGCAGGAGAAGAAGCACAGAGAAAACAGATCCTACATTAATGAGAGAGCTGTAGCACAGCTGATAAGTTCTTCTTTTCTAGTAATAGGAGTAAGGTCAGAGATAGTTCCCTACTGTAGCTATATTCCTCATTGTTGTGCTGAGGATCACACATAAGCTTATGTATCCTCATACAAGCCCTTCTGCCTGCATATAGACACCACTTGTTTTATACCGTGGGCTGGTGAGAATAGAGGGAACTTCTTCTCAGTGTGGAGGTCTACATTTAGTCGCAGATGCACAGAGGTATTTAGGCTCCTAACGTCCATTGAATTCAACAGAAGAAAGGAGTCTAAATATCTCTGTGGGGCTGGACTAGTGCTTAACCTTATTTCAGCCCATACATGGCATCCGCCCACACTGACATTGGAGCACAACTCCCTTTCATGCCTTCCTGTGCACTGCACAAGGACATCCATGGTCAAGAGAGTTGTGCAAATAAATAACGTTGGGGGTTTCTGTCTATTCCAAAAAAACAGGGGTGGGGGGAATTGGTTCAGGCTGAACTGAAACCAACCATTTTGGAATGTTCAGTACATTGAAAAAGTTGAAAAAAAATTATTTGGGGGTATTTTTAACCTTGAAAAAGGTAAAAGGAAATGAAGGTCTAGATTAATGAAAACTAGGAGGTCCAGGAGGTGGTGCATCCCTCTTCTGCCCTCATATCCATTTGGCCCAGTACTTATGGCATTCTTCTGAGATGTGAGACGCCCAAGTCCAAATCCCTGCTCTGAAGCAAGGATTCAACTCCCATTTTGCAAATGTCACCTAAATTGCCTTGTGAATCTAGCCTAAAAAGCTGACTTGTTCTGATAACAATTTGATGCATTTCAACATTTCTGCATTTTTTTCTTTGTTTTGATTGAAATAATTTGCCAAAACTGACACGAATTTGCAAAATGTTTTGGTCGACCAGAACTTGCATCTTTCAGCAAAAAAAAAAGTTTCAGATGAAAAATGTCACCAAGCTTTAATGACCAGTACCAGAGGTTATATATTTTGTGAAATGTTCTGAGATCCTGACAGATGAGAGCACTACAATAATAGCACATGATTACGATTGTTTCTAGCTCCCAAGAAATAAACTTAATTTCTCAGACAACAGCAGAGACCTTTTAATTTTTTTCTTATTTAAAAATACTGACCTCGCCATGTATTATTTACATGCTGCATTCTGAAACAGAAGCCTGTGCGGGTGTTTAGAAGAATGACTTAAATATGGATGCACTCTTTTTGTCAAAGAGCACAGTCCTCACCTTTGGGAGTGCAAATAAGTGCTGACATAGCAGTTAAAGCAAAGTTCTGGCCTTGTTGTTTTAGAAAGGTTTGATGTATTTTGTATTATTAATGAGCACAAGATTCAAGATTAGAAACCCAGTACTGATGCTTTCTTTGCAGCTGACCTTGCAATGTGGCAGCCAAATGTTCCTATTTTTGAAAGCTAGCTTGAGAATTAACATATTATCAAAAAGCACCTTTAATATAAGGCACAGCGTCCCCCCTCCCTTTTGCACCCTTCACATTGACATTCTATAGAAAACGTTATTCATGCAAATAGAATAATGTCCACATTGTTTCAAGATGCCTACTTAAATAATTTTGTTGTATCTCTCATTTCATACATTTGGGCTTAGCAGATATAGAGAGGTATTTCTTATAAATACAATCAGCCTGTGGCCACTGCTAACTAGGTAATATTCACCCACAGTATTGCCTTATACTTTAATGGGAAATAGCAAAGGTTTCTGACTCAACTATGTAGTTACACAGGGTTATGTTGACTTTGTAATGGTGACTATTGTTCATTGTGCATGCTTTACTAAACTGCATGTAATTTGGGAAGTTTATAATGGACTTTATTTAGGAGCCAGAGTGCAGTAATTTTACTTCACAATGAAAATATTTGAACACAGTGAAGAGGTTTCAGATCAGATATAATAGTGATTCTCAAACTTTTTTACTGCTGACCCCTTTCACATAGCAAGCCTCTGAGTGCGGCTTTACAGTTCAAGTGGTTGGGCCTGTTAGTAGTGTACAAGCAGTTAGATTATACCACTTTCCCTTTTTTTATTGCCAAGAGCATTTTCAATAGCATTTTCTCGTTGGACACTTTTATAGTCTTCTCAGGCCCTGATCACTTGCAAACTTCCTTGGCAGATCAGACCAAGTTCTCAGTATTCATCCATGTGTCAAGAGTTGATAGTTCTGCTATTCCAGAAAGCTGGAGTTTATAGTGGAGGCACAATGGAGGCCCTGCTTTTCAGATATCCGTCCCCAGAATCCTTAGAAAGATCAAGATAACACTATGACATTTCTTTGGGAAAAGAAGGCATTTACATATATCCTAACTGTGAAGGTGTCCTCCCAACCCCGAGGACAAGAATAGAAAAAATGACTAATTTATTTCCCTTACAGGCACAAATGGATGGTGATGCCCCATACTAAACAGTATGTCTTGATTTTATAGAAATGGTATTATAAGGCTTTACATGAGGCCACTGTGACTGCTTCCCTTCTGCAACTTACCAAAGCCCGGGATCTGCAATTCTAATTGATTTTATCCCGTAAAAGCAAAGACGTCCTCTGCTTGGTAGCCAAGCTACATAATACGTGCTCAGAGCATCAAGCCAAAAGAGAATAATATGGATTGATATGTTAGACATGAAAGCAGCCTTCAAAGCTTTCCTGGTTTTCAGAAGGTGACTCATGAAAAAAAGAGTTTATTGGCCAACTTCACTGTGGTCAAAAATATATAAGTGATCACCAATCACTTAAAAATGGAACTCGGCACATAAGCTGGCAAATGTCTGATGTACCAAATACATCGGAACATGTCTAAATGTAGATTTTACTTTCCTAGATTAACTCATTTTCAGAACTATAATTTCCTGTGTACCCATGACAGAGTGGAAGTGAGTGCTACATTTAGGTTAAACCTAACAAGAATTCAAGGTACAGCTCTCCAGTCACAACCAGAAGATCTCCAATCATTATACTGTTATAGAGACTGTCAGAGAGTACCAATGTCTGCTGTTCTTTAGAAGTCAATCAGATCTCTGTTATGTATATTTCCTCATTACTAATGATTGCAAAGATGTTAGAAAACTGCAGTTGCATGGCTGGGAAAATGTACTGATTCCACAGGAACATAAGACTTGCCAGACTGGATCAGATGCCAGGTTAGTCTAGCAGCCTGTCTTTGACAGTAGCCAATACCAGATGCTTCAGAGGAAGGTATAAGAACTCAACAGTGGGCAGATATGGGATAATCTCCCCCCCCACCCCCACCCCCACACACATTAAATCTCATCCTGGTCTCTAATAGTTAAAGATTGGCTTAAATACTTAAGCATGAGGTTTGGTATCTCTTCCAAAAAAATTATGATGATTAATTATAGTCACTCTGGATATTCTTGTTATCCATATAATTGTCCAGTCCCTTTTTGAATCTTGCTAAGTTCTTGGCCTCACTAACTTCCTGTGGCAATGAGTTCCACAGTCTAATTATGTGTTGAATGAAAAATATTTCCATATTGTAAAAGGGGATGAGGTTTCCTGAATTGGTGGACTTGGCCATAAATGTTCCTTTAGAGGTTGCAAAGAGGCTTGAGATCATTTTTCAGGAGACAGATTTTTACCAAGAGCAGCCTGTCACTCACTGCTTGGAAAGTGAAATGGAAGCAGTGAGGCTGAAAGGTCATCCAGACATTGCAAGTTTCCAGCAGAAAGTCTAATAATAGAGCATACTAAAAATCTGAGGTCAGATTTTTCAATTGGTTCAGCTTAGAAGATACTGTTTTCTACATATCCTTGATTTTCTTCTTCTTTGGTATGAATAACTTTCTAGCTCACAGAGTTCTTAAAGTGGAGGTTTTCTGTGCTATTTTAAGTCATATTGAAGGGGAAAGTCTCTCTTCTTACCCTAATGTTGTAAGGTTCTGCAGAGACACTTCCTTTCTCCTCATAAAGGCAAAGGCTCTGTTATCATCTTTGAATTCTTTGAACTTAAATGCACCGCTCCCCACCCCCGCTCCCATTCTTGAGGGTTTATTTTCACAAGGTCCAAGAGAGAACTGTTAGCAATGTCTTGTGCTCATCCTTTTGTTGTGATCTGCCAAATATAGTAATCCTAATGAAAGTATTCATTCTGTATACATTTGTATTGATTTTCATTGAAACCAGGAGACAGTGTCACAATTTCTGTATTTTAAGCCTGCGAACAGAATTTAATTCATATTGTCGAAATGTCCCCAAGGCTACGGAGACTTAGATTTACTGATCACAAACTTCAGAATGGCAGACACTATTCTTTGTATTCTGTACGCACAAGGGAGAAAGCCCAGCATCCAAAAAGATATTTGCAAGGTGGATCAGAGCCTGCCTGGCTGAAGTATACAAAGCAAAAAAGAGCAAGCCTGCAGGTTCATCTGATCACATTCCCCAAGGACAATACCTCCTTCCTACCATGAAAGAGCAGAAGCTTCTTCTTTGAAATTGTGCAAGGCCACAACCTAGAAGCTGTTGCTCAATTTCCTATGGCACTGTCAGTACAACCAGGGGGCGGGGGGTACAGCTTTCAAAAGAAGAGTTCTGTAGTCAGCTGCACCTCCTTTTACAAAGTTCTAGTCTTTTCTTTAGTCTACTATCATGACTGATGTAGGAATAATTGAGAAGATGGGACCAGATCCTCAGATAGTGTAAACTGGCACAACTCCATTGACTTCAGTGGAACTATGCCAGTTTACATCGTCATGATCTGGCCATATAGAATTTATTCTTATGTGTAGTTATATTTTTTCAACCCTCCTTCTCCTAAAGGAGTTGGATGTATTTTCATAAAATAGAATAAATACATTTTGAGAAAAAAGTTCCACTCTGGGTACATTTGGGGCTTGATCTTAAAATATTGGTGCACTAATAGTGGCGTGTGGATAGAAATAAATGCAAGCCGCTACTCTCCTTTGATCTCACCATTTATAGCTGTCTCTAAAGCGTAGGCCAGATTGGCCTCAGTTAAGATGAACCATCTCACATAGAACAACTGAAATGTTTTAAGTTAAAAAAATGTATTCAGCGTTGCAGTAGACACCATAGTCTGGAATCAACACACCAGAGCATGAACAACACCCTCAGTTTCCACTCAGCCCTTTGCAGGATCAGGTCCTTTGTCATCAGATTTAATCAGATCTATTTCAAACTTCAAATCTATTTCAAACCATGTTTGATTTTTGCCTTTAAGTCCAGCCCTACATTTTTATCACTTGAAATATCGATATTTACTTCTGGAGGCAGGGAGGCTATCATGGGATTGAGAGTTTCCTCTCCTTTTCTTTACTGCACACTGATCATGTAATAATTAGCCTGTGAGTCCCTCATGTGTTTCGTGCACAAGTCTTAGCAACTAGTTATGAGAAAAAAAAGTGTAAAGCTAATTTTATAGAATTTAAGTCACCTACATGTGGAATAGATGTAAATATAAAGATTTTACTGTACCTTCACATTGCTTTCAAAATATGCAATCTCATAAAAACGTGGCGTACCTGATAGATTCTCTCTTTTAATGCCTATGACTTTTGAGGATCAAATTTGTATGATGGTGTAACAGATGATATCATTATATTTCCAACCAGTATACTATACTGTTGGTTGTTCTTGTAGTTTATTTTCTTTTTCAACGACTGAGAAATATATGTCAACTTTTTATTCTCTCTCTCTCTCTTCCCCCTCCCAACCCAAACTTGTATGTTTACCTCCATATAGTAGAGAAAATACAGAGGAAAGCATGGTGCAAGAACAACTGAAAGGGCATTCATAGATAAGACTATATTCCACAGTTTGATGTGATTATGCATAGAGCAACAGATATAAAATGCCATGAAACATATGAAAAGCACTCTTCATTTTAATTCCTTGCCCTTTTTCAGAGAAGTTTTCACATAAAAGAATACCCTTTTCTCCTTCATTGAACAATACTACCTCATTTTAACTGCCAACCTGGAAATACTGCACATGGGGAATTTTTTTCACAAACATCCAAAAATGTATTTTTCTTGGCTCCCTTGTGTCATAATGTGCAAAAGATGCCCGAGTCCTTGACATTCATGCAATAACTATTGTGCAGTAGTTTGATCATTTAGGCAAGTATACAACTTTTTCAGCTCAAAATGCAGGTAGCAGTGAAACTTCAGGGATTTCTGAGCTCACATAACTCTGCACTAAGAGGATTGGAGCTCCAATGGGCCAATCCGTATTTGTTGATCTTCTATAATGGTGTCCTCAACGCACATTTTCAGGAATAATAGAATAATTCATTTCCGGAAATGTTACCTCTTTCTATGAACTTGAAATAATGTTATAGCCATATATTTATTTTAAAAAGCTGCGGTTCAAGTATTGCCAACTTTTCTAGAAATAGAACATCATTACCAAATTCAAGTTGACTATAAATATTTGGGGCCAAATTCTGCCTTCACTGATGCCCATTGAAATCAAGAAGTTACTCTTCCTGTATATATTGTATAAATAGATCCTGCATTCCATGACACTGAAAATTCCCATTGAAACCAATGGGACTTCTGAGTACACAAGAAATGGATAAGTGGATTTGAAATCTAGCACATCAGTAATTGAAACTCTGCACCAATTGGAAGTTAAATTCTGTGTAATATTTGGTGACAATCTATTGATTTCCTTATGACTTACACAGAACCAAGTCTTACTGACACAAATTAGAGAGGAAAAAATGAAAACAGCTCATTTGTTCATTTCTTTTGGCCATTTCTTTGATCCATGTACTTATATGGGAGAAACATGGTGGGTTTAATATGAAACAGTGAGCCTTAGAAATCTTCTTCTGTGATCACTCTTTCAGCAGAATGAAATGCTGTTGCAACAGGAGGGAAATTATACACCAATTATTTATCAAATCAGGAAAAATTATGCCCTGCAACATCAAAGGCTTGCATTTTATGAAATAATAGAGCTAGGGCTATCCCTATTCTTTGAGTATGCAAGACTGCCTCTTGAGGGTTTTTTATTCATCTGAAATGCCGTATGCCCAGTGTTTTGGAATAAGAAATGAAGCTGCTGCTTATTTAGGATTATAACCTACAGTATAAGAAGTAGCCTGTGTGACTGAATCTAAGCAAGATCACATGAAAACAGCCAGAGGCTGTTAGTGTAGATTTAAATGAGTTATTATTGGTAATTAACTCACTGCTGTTGCTCAATGCAATGATAAAAATAATATACAATAAAAATGCTGTTTTTTATTAGGGACTCTAACTTTCCATAGGCTAAATCATCATTGGGAAAAATATTTAACAGGGTGACATGTTCTTAGGCATTTTTTCCCCATATTTTCCCTCAACTTTCTATATTTTTCCTTATTTTGATAAACTTTTGGAACTCCTCTTAATGTTTTCCCATTTGTCAATTTCTCTTTTAAATTCCTCAACAATTGTATCAAACTCATACAGATTTTCAAAGTAAAGTGTATGTGACATATCATGGGGTCCAAATGCAATAGATGGAGAGAAACAGAAGTGGCAAATTAACCTTTTAGCTTCAAACATAGGTAGGAGTGCATTATTTTACATGATGGTTTTATTACATGTATTAATATGGCATCTGCAACATGCCATTCAAACCTAGTCCTCTGTTTCACATATCAGACTGAATGAATGTTTTCTGATGTTAGGAGGAGGCTGAGATTTGTCTACATATCTTTCTAAAAAGCATTAGTTTTTTAAAAATTGCAGGTAAATAAGAAACAGGATTTTCCATTTTACATAAAGATGGTGTCAAAAGAGTAGTACCTTTTCCATCCCTCATTCCCTCACGCAGGCAGTCTCTCACCCTTTCTTAATGAAATGGAACAGTCTAGGCCTTTAACACTTCTTTCATTTAATCTTGCTAATGCAGTCTGTTAAGATTCCAGTTTTGAAGCAGCATAGGTGCAGTAGCCAGTAAGTAGAGTAATAGAAAGAATACTATTCTGTATTTAGGCTTTATATTTATTTGCATCAAAATGTCTGATAATCAACTCAGAATAAAAACTGATGCAATTGGTGAGTTCAAACTTTTTTCTTCTTCCATTCCTTGGTAATATGAAGTGCTCAGATGAAGAATAAATGGAAAATATTAATAATGTTGGGCCAAAAATATCCCTGATATCCCTCAACTTGGAGTTTATTACCCAGTGAGTTAAAAGATATCAAATAAAATTGGTAAATTGATAGATAGCCAGAAAGTAGACTTTGCACCATATGCAAATCCATGAGCTATCTCTGGCTGATTTACTACCTTTGAAAAGAAGGTACAGTGAAATTAAATTAAAAAAATGTCAAATTGAAAATCTATAGATAATGATCAAAAATATGACCAAATACAGAAAATCGTGAGAGTGAATCTGAATTGGGAAGTCTAGCTGATTTCCGAAAAACTTTGTCAGCCTGAAATCTTTGTTATTGTTTATTTGTTTTTCTGTTGCATTAGCTGTGACAGTTTTGCTTTGTGAAAGTTTTGCTGTGCTTATATGATACTGGATAGTTAATGCAGGGTCTAATCCAAATCCCAATGAAAGTCAATGGAAGTTCTTTCCATTAATTTCAGTAGCATTTGTATAAGATCCTAAGACAATGTGGGCCGGATTTTGTTCTCTGTTGCACTGGTAAATGCACTTAAATTACTGGAATTACTCCAGATTTACTCACATGCAAATAAGACCAGAATCTGGCCCAGCAGTGACTCTCATCCTCCCTCACACTAGTGAACTTTCAGCAGAGGGTTAATTTAGCTTTGAAATTTCTTGTTCTATCAAAAGGGAAAAAAAGACGACAGCTCAGGTTTGAAGAAAGTTTTTGCAACTAAATCATGCTCATTAATAAAATAAAGACATGAACTATGCTCATGAATTCTTCCTTCTAAACTTTTCCTTGAGCATTGTAGTTAGCTATTTTGGCAAGGAGCCTAAACAGTAAAATATTAGCATGAAAAGCTGCATTAATTAATGACATTTCAGGATTGAAAATATACAGTATATTAAGCTTACTAAAATATTTTTTAAATTGCATCATACCCTGTGGTTCAAAATATACTGTAGTTAATCAAAGTAAATTGTAGTAACAATCAACAGGGCCAAATTTTGCCCTGAGACATCTTACATAAGTCAGAAAATGATGTAATTAGCAAAATATCTTTAGTTGCCTGGTTATATCAATTTCAATAAGGGCAAAAAGCATCTAGCTTCACTGAGATACCAGAAGAGCAAAGGGACGAGGAAATGGGAGCATGGCCGGATTAGGAGAAAAAGTTGATCTTATTGGGGGAGGAAGGGGAAGCCTATATGGTAAATTCTTCCCTGCGTCTATGCTTCCACTTCTCTCACCAAGACCAGACCCAAGTCTGTGGTTCCTGATCCACATTCAACATTTAGTGGTCCATGAAGTACTCAATAAATCTTTGAGGACTGTTATGTACAGCAAATTAGATGTCCAGAAGACCCAGTGCTCACTGTTCTTCATAGGCTAATGCTGGCCTCATCTGTATGCTTAATGTTCCTTGTATTTTTTAATAAATAAAAGGAAATTCCCCCACAAAAATACTTAATTACTTTACAGTATAACTTTGCTACAGTATGTAATATAACTGTGAGAAAAAATACATACCTTAATAAAACCTAAGCAATGAAAACTATGGCAATGATTAGTGAAGGTAATGTAGATAATGATTTTAATGCTCTTACAGTCCATATATCCTCTTTAAAATATAGGTGAGGGAATTCACATGAGATATTTCAGTAATCTTAACCCTGACCCCTTCCTCATTTTTTAATTATATACGGTAGTGCAAATACTTTCTAATAACTATGGTATGGCATAAATAATCAGTAAGGTAATGAATAAGGCAAATGTGGTAGATAATGAATAAGGCAAGTGTTATGGTATTTTATATATTATATGTTTTACATATTATAATACTTACTACATAAAGACATGTCTCTGATGTATATCAGTATGAGATATAAAATATTTTGTTTGTTTTTAATATATTGTATAAATAATTCAATATTCTGCAATATGTGCAGAAAGAGAAATAAACCACAAAATGTATAGTTTAGATAGTTTGGTGAAAGTCAGTTTATAGTTACTGTATATACTTCAGTGATCTGTATGTTTAAGTCACTTAAGTTTGAGTTTTGATAACTGTGTATTATAGGTCAGAGTTAAGGTTGTTACAATGTATAAAGAGAATTTTTACATCCGCTTTCTAAAGGGAATTTATGAGCTGCAAAGGTATTAACGTCTTCACTTTAACTAATGATTTCCACATCTGGTAATGTTTGTTCCAAATTAATTCTAACATTTTTCTATGTATGTTTTTTACAGCAACTTTAATGATAACAACCAGTGGCACTGGAACAGTTTTTTTAGTAGGGGGACTGAGAGCCATTGAACAAAATTGTAAATCTCATGTATGATGAAAACCACTTCAAGTCAGGGGTGCTACTGCATCCCCAGCACTCCTAGTTCCAGCACCTCTGATAACCACAAAGATTTCTGTCTGGTCAGTACTAGGTGTCAAATGTTTTAATCCCAGACTCCCTTCTTCTTTCACTTCCAATATTGTGGATGCAAAAAGGAGACCAAACTGAAGCTTTGTTAAGTTCCTACCATGTATGAATAAATGTACCCGTGAGGTGAATGATATGAATCATAATTGCCAGGCAACATGAGCAGCAAATGTGACTTGATTATGATAGAATAAGATATCTTTTCCATTCAAATGTTATTAGCAAGTAACTTTTCTAAAATCCGTATCATAATTTTAAATCATCTTATTTATTTCTAACAATTTACTGCTTATTCAATGTTCAATTTTTAATTCTTTTCCATGTATGGAGTAATACATTCCTATAAAAGGGGGTTGAAGTTTAGTCTCTCTTTGATATTTATGCTTACTATGAAAGCTATATGCTGATATCAGGAAGATAATATACTAGAGATAGTCCCAAACCAGAAAGTTCAGGTCCAGATATAAATTTATCCAAAGTGTGGGAGTGTTTAGTTGTGGGGGGTTGATTTGTGTGTATCTCTAGAATGAATCCCTTAGATTCTAAACTCTTCTTAGTAGAGCATGAAATAATAAAGAACCTTACAAACACATTACTGTTGCTGACATCTCTAAAACCTGGAGATTGCTGCAATATTTATCCTTCTTATTAGTCAGAGTGATTGTAATGTTGTTGTTCAGAGAATAAACAGTTTAGAGGAGGAGTTAAACAGGATTATACTTGAAGCATGTGAGCCACAAGCTTTATTTAGTGGCATGAGTCATGAATATTAAAGTTGCTTATTGTCAACTAGTTTTCTGTCAAGGTCTTACATTGTATCCCCTGATGATTAGGCAGGGCACAGAATTCTGTTTTCAAGTATTACATAAAGGATATGAAATTCAGACAGCTTGAGCAGGAAGACATTTTCCTTTGAGGACAGGAAGTTTATAAGCACACTTTGGCCTCTATCCTGTGGTGCGTAGTTGGGAGTGGAAGGCTGCTCACAGAGACTGCATGAGCTCAAGTAAGAGTAAGCATTAGACATAGTCTTCCATCCTCAGTGGAAATAATTCACAACACTTGCACACTTGCTGTCTGATCTCATACAAGCAGTGGTTAAAATGAATGGGATGTGGGTAGAGAATAAATGTGTCTATGGAGACATGAGCTCAGGTGTGATCGTCAGCCTTTAAACGAGGCCCTTCGGTATCTGTTCCATGCTTTAGCCTTTCTTCTGCTACTAAGCAGGAGTAATGTCGGGGCTGTGTAGCAGCATGTCTCTCATTAATGCAGGATCAGGTTTCCTTGTGCTCTCTATCTTGATAATTTCTATCTATTTTATATTCCTACTAGTCATTGCAACACTCTGCACATATGCTGTTGCGGGATCATGTTCTTTAAAACAGAGTAATGCAAAAAATCTCTCACCATTTTTAAACCCATCAAAAATCAAATCTTTGCAAATCTGCAATAGCTAAACAATTTACATTTACACTTTGAGTGTTATATGTGAATGACAAGCAATTGTCATAGGTAAAACGCTTTCAAGTTTGCATGTGACTACTGGGAAAACAAAAATAAATAATTAAAATTAAAGGCATATGTTTGGCAGGCCAAAACTTTGCCCTACTCTTTTGCCCAATCGAATTGCAAAGTCTGTGTCATTTATTCAGTTTCTTCCCCCCACACTCTAAAAAAGCTCCCAAATGTTTGCATGACTGTATGGTCTATTAAAAAAGAAATCAATAGTCATGAACAGCTTTTGAAACAAATCACTGCGTATGTGTGCAATGGAGTAGAACATGTGGGGAGGGAAACGGATTTTGGTTTTAAGCTGCAAAGAGGTTATTATATGTTGAAACAGTGCGGGGGGGAGGGTGGAAATATTCTGCAAAAAGCTTGACTGTGTAAAACAATGACTATGCATGCTTCTCCTAGAGAAGAACTTTTCATTTGTAATATATTTTCCATATATGCTGTTATTGCTCGTGTAAGTACCTATTTTTGGTGTAGTTCATTTTGTACATAGAAAAGACATGGTCCTCATTGCTCAAACAGCCATCCTGACCAGCTTATGTAAACACTAGCTAAAGCTGCTACAGATTATTTGCAGAACGTTGGATCTGATGAGCTCAAATATAAGATAGCCTGGGTAGTATAATATTTTGGATTACAATAGTAATCGCTTTAGGGAAAGTGTGCAGCGTCAGCAGTACGGTTGCTTGAGTCTTTATGGGATGTGGGAACTGTGCACTAATAATTCTGCCTTTATTATGCAGTTAAATCTTCTCCTAGTAGTAATGCTGGACATGGGTCCCTGCTATTTTTAAGGCTTGTTCTATGGGGCACAGGATATGGCTTTTAGAGTTTTTTGTTAAATTACTGTGATTTGAACACACTAAAGTAGCCCAGATTGCTAGTTGGGGGGCCTACTTCTTATCTCATGTGGTGACTTGCTTTATTTTAACACCTCCATTAAGCACTATATGTATAATTTGCAGCCATGTTATGTAAAAAGTAAAAATGGGTTAATAGATGTCAATAGAAATACCAGGCTGTGGAACAGCAAGCACCTTCCTAGGGAAGCGTAAGAAGTGTTGTGCTTATAGTCACAGTTACTGGGCTCAAAGGCGCCAACTCCGTGGGTGCTCCGGGGCTGGAGCACCCACAGGGAAAAATTGGTGGGTGCAGACCACCCACCAGCAACTCTCCGCCAGCCCCCCCCGCACGCCCAGCTCACCTCTGTTTCCACGTTCCGCCTTTGGAGGCGCCGCCCCGCCAAGTCGCTTTTCCTAGCTCACAGGCTTGCTGTCCGTCAGCTGTTCGGCGGGCGGCAAGCCTGTGGGGGGGGAAGCGCAGCGGCGGCGCCTCGGAGGAGGGGTATGGGGAGGAGGCGGAGCCGGGCCTGGGGTGGGAGGATGGAGGGGAAATGCAGTGCGCCTGGGGGGAGGAGGCAGGGGCGGGGATTTACGGAAGGGGTGGAATGGGGGCGGGGCCTGGGGTGGAGTTGCGGGAGCGGGGGCGCGAGCCCCCACCGGCGCCGACTGGGCTAACTGCACCTCTGAATGCACCCCTTCTCCCATCTCAGGCCTCAAGCTATCACCTCCATCAGATGGGATCACACGATTCTCCCGGTATCAGACCAGGCCTTGGGCTGCAGTTGCTTGATACTAACTGTGATTACCTCAGCAGGTTCAATTTACATTTAGTATCTACAAGTCTGTTCCTTGGGCGCCCAGACAGCCTTCTGAAAGCAAAGTATGGTTTATTTAGAACCAAAGCATTTCAGGATAAAAAAGATCTTACAACAATAAGCAGTCTATATGAATGCCTGTTTTCCTCACGTGAACCATCCCCTGGAAAGCTGCAGATACGCTGGCCGCTTCATACATTCCACCAGGACTTGTGTCAGGGTCAGCCTGTTCCCCTCACAAACAGCATAGTGACAATTCTTCCAAGAGTCTTTCTAATCATTGTGGCTCCCTTTGATCTCTACGCTCCCAGCCTTTGCAAAAGAGCTGAGTAACTTTGGGTTGGAGCCTGGAAGTAGCATCTTTACCACTTATAGCTCAGCTGTGGTCTTGTAATTGCCCAACTGTTTGTTGGAAGGCTGATTATCTAGAGATGTTTGCTGCCTTCCTCCTTGTTTTTCCAGTAGCCCTTCTAGGAAACCAAACCAATACATTCACATAAGAAAACCCAAGAACCCAGTATAGTTGTACAGTGACTGTCTCACTAAGTAGGTCACATACAGTATTCATAGCAGCTGCATGTCCATCACACTAATGTATTAAAAACTCGAGGGGGAGGGCATTTATGTGTGGACATTTTGCCTAGCTCTATTCATGTAATGGGAAGAAATTGCTCTCCTCAGCTCATTTTCTCCTATAATTTCACCTTCACTATTGGATGTAAAGACAAATAAATTAACGTTTCTTGGAAATGCATCTATTTAGTATTCTTAAATTAGTATATGCCAAACAAGGTGCAGTAAGCTAGGATAACATGGACAGTCTGGAGATTACCTTTGCCCCATGACTAATACTAATCACTAATAATTTGGATTTATATCACTTTTCATCTATAGATTTCAAAGCACTTCACAAAGGTGAGTAAGCATCATTATGCCCATGTTACAAAAGGGTAACTGAGGTACAGAGT
This sequence comes from Chelydra serpentina, assembly GCA_037349315.1. NCBI lineage: Eukaryota > Metazoa > Chordata > Testudines > Chelydridae > Chelydra > Chelydra serpentina. The sequence continues at coordinate 18,070,852 of JBAIAC010000042.1, forward strand.
TTTTAAATGACTTGCCCAAAATCTGTACCTCACCCAATAAATACATTTTTTCTGAGCCACAATGGCCCCTAATTACATTTGGCACTTTGCCCCACTTGAGTTGAAAACAACTACGCAACAAAGCATAGAATTGAACTACAAGAAGGACTGAATGATGGCAATTGTGTTTGATCACTGTTAAAAAGGCAGAAATGATGTGTCATCAAAATTTGCACTGATGTTTGTATTTATAAGCTGAAAAATGTCACGTGAGGACATGATACCGTTACACTGTTATGATGAAGTAAAGTAAGGTAGTGCAGCATCAAGGATCCAGAGGACTGGGCACAGGTCAAATTTCTAAACTGTGAACCTACATTGTGACTGACTATGTAAAAATGGCACCTTTTTATAGAACAGCTCGGTTCTTTGTGTATAGTCAGAGTCATATCTGCTTACTTTAGTGACTAACATAATTGTAGTCTATCTATTCCCTCTTGTGCACCATCAACAGAAGTGACTGCTAGATTCCAGAGCAAACCGACTGAAAGCTTGCTGTGTTGTCACTGACTGCATAATTTGATGGCAGTGGAGATGCAGTGATCTAAGGGCCTAATTTGTCATGAAAACGTTTATTGATGATATCGCATAAGAAGAAGATAACCTTGTTCAGCTCACAGAGCTCAAGCTGAGATTGCAGGACTGGCAGTTAGATAAAAACATCTCTTTACTTGAAAGCTGAGTACATTTCAACTGAAATCACCGAGACAATAAACGTGCAAGTGCAATGTGACATTTCCACTGTCACTATCCAAAGAAATATATTTGAAGGTTGATGGGAGTTCCTGGAAGCATTAAAGTGGATGCCATCGAACTGCTCATTGACTCTCTAAATCACTAGCTCCACTGATTTTTCCAAGTATGATCTGTGTGGTGTCAACAAATCCACTAAGAGATATCTTCCCCTTCCAGCTATACGCCACCTCTTGTGTACAACATTCTTTTGATCAGGAACAACATCTTAAAAGCTTTGAATATCCCCTTGACATGCACACTCCTTCTCCAACTAGTACAAAGTGACCAGTTTGGAAGATTATAGTCCAGCTTCTTTTGAATGAAAGTGAAGTTCCTGTGATGTTAAGCAGTGATTGCATGAGACAGAGTCTCATTTAGTCCTGCTTTTTCCTGCCAGACTGCATGTGGACATGCTTAACCAGTCTTACATTATCCAGAACTCCATAGCCTGTTATTTCTTTTTGTTGCTAAGACCAGGAAGGAATGGACTCTAGTGATTATCAAATACATTGCACAAAGGACACCTGCTGACTTTTACTTACATTTCAACATGAACTTTGTAAACTCTTTACACTGCATTATAGATTTACCACTAATTCCATATGTTCAAAACATATGACTCTTACCTCCTCATTTTTAGGATATCTGGTTTGACTATAGCCAGCGAATGACATTTCTAGTAGGAATGGAATTAGCGCCAGCTAGAAAAAATGCTAGTCTATGCTGATTGAATACAGTTGCTTATATTCCTTTGGTTGAGTGAGGAAGCTGTTCGTTAGCTGTATGATGTGCTGTCTCCTTGGAACATGTAATTGAAGACTTGGATCTCTGGCATATTGAGCTCAGAGGTGACTGAGTTCACCTACAGTTACATCACATTTAGTGCATCCAATCAGGCAATGGGATTTTTTGTTTGCTTGTTTTCCACTCTGGAGAGCATCTGAGACTGGGTAACTAATGTCTGGCTTGAAGATAGTTTAAAGAACGCATTTACAGAGTTGGTACACAAATCCTTCCCTTTTCAGGGGTTTTCCTTGAGTGATGTTAATTTATTCTGTAAATACTTCCTTTGCTGTTAGACTTTAAAATGTCATCTTCTACACTCAATCTCCTTTCACTATTCCCTCCTGTTATCCTAGTGGTATTAGGTTCCATAAAGAAAACCCGATTTTTGGGTTTTTTATTCATTATTAATTTATTATTTATTTATATTGTCAGCTCCCAATGGCCATAGCCCTAGTTGTGCTAGGTACAGTACAAACACACAACAAAAGAACAGTTCCTGCCCCCAAAGAACTTACAATCCAAGAATAAAACAACACATGAATACAACAAACTAATGGGGTGAGCACAAGGTACCAATGAGATGATCATGACTAGTGTGATAAGCACCAATCACAGCACAGCAAGTGCCTAACCACTGTTGATTTATTTAGGCTTCATAGCGGAGGTGAGTTTCAAGGAGGGATTTGAAGGACGATGATCTGGTGGCATTTCAGATCTTTATGAGGAGCTCCTCCTCTGCAATTTTTCAAGCAAGCATCTTCACACTTTCTCCCCAGGCATTGGAGAATGTGTGAAGGTGCTTGCTTGAAAATTTGGCTATTGGACAGCTGAGACCAGTATAATTGGCAAATAGGAGACAGAACTCAATAGTCTCGGTAGATTATTAGATATAATAGGTAGGAAGGGGATAGGACATGAAGTGCCTGAAAAGTGAAGACAAGTAGTTCTCAATTATGCTAATATATAATATGTTTACTGTGTCTGAATGGGAGAAGGACATAATTTCCTGTATTGCTGAAAGTTGCCATGAGTGGAAACTTTACTATTAGTTTATTTTCAAGGTACATAAAGTAATGACTTCAACATTCTGAAAGAAACTGAAAATACCCCCTTGATAAAAGGATACATTTGTTATGCTTATAAAAGGATTCAAAATGAAACAGCTTCTTTTGTAATAGTTCTACAGAAGAGAGCTAACGTGCTATTTCATCAACTCTCCATTTGTGAGGAGGAGGAGGGTGAGGGGAAAATATACAAATCTAGAGCATTGAACAAAGATGCAATGTGAAGAAGGTGTAGGAGCTGCTGACAATCATTAAATCTGCAAAGGAAACCTGGTACACTGGGTGTTAATTACAGTAATTCAAGATGTTTCTGAGAATACAGTGGCTTCTTTTTCTTCTGGCCTGTACAATTAATGACTCAGGTTTTCTGTTATGAATCCTTAAATTGTCCTGCTGTCTTATGAACAAAAGAGAAATGCCTAGGAGACAACAGCAAAGTCTGTTTTTCCAAACTTCTTTAAATCTCTTCTCTCTGTCCTAGAGATGTTGCATTTTCCATGAGCTATCTAAGGGTACGTCTATACTTACGCGTCTGGTCGGAGGCGCGGGATCGATGTTCTGGGTTCGATTTATCGCGTCTTGTCTAGACGCGATAAATCGAACCAGGAAGTGCTCCCCCGTCGACGCTGGTAATCCAGCTCGACAAACGGAGTAAGCGGAGTCAACGGGGGAGCCTGCGCGCCGCATGTGGACCCCGGGTAAGTGCTTTTTCATTCGAACTAAGATAGTTCGACGTCAGCTACGTTATTCACGTAGCTGAAGTCCCGTATCTTAGTTCGAATTATGGGGTTAGTGTAGACCAGCCCTTAGGGTATGTCTACACTTGGAGAGTTACAGCACCAGCCGTTACAGCTCCGCTCAGAGATCGCTGAAGGGAAACCGCTGTTGTGTGTTCACACTGTCAGCTGCCTGTGCAATGGCGTGTTCAACACTTGCGGCACTTGAGCGGTATTCAGAGCGGTGCACTCTGGGCAGCTATCCCACAAAGCATCTCTTCCTCTTCTGGTGCTAAGAGTTGTGGGAAGGTGGAGGGGGTCGTGGGGCATCCTGGGTCCCATCCCAATGCCCCGTGATGCATTGCTTCACATCCCAGCAATCCCTGTGCTTCTGTCTGCATTTGGCACCATCTTTCAACAGTTTGTGTACTGCGCGCCTTGCCTCTTCGGTCTGGAGAAATGGATCCTGAATTGTTGACCAGTATGCTGCTCACTCTAACACGTCACAAGTGGCAGTGGAGTTATTCCTTAAACTAAAAGGCAGGAGGAGTGCAACTTTGATTTCGCCACGCATAGTAGCTACAACACAAGATTGCTTGTGGCATTCACGGACATGCTGACCACAGTGGAACGCCGCTTTTGGGCTCAGGAAACAAGCACTGAGTGGTGGGATCACATCATCATGCACGTCTGGGATGATGAGCAGTGGCTGCAGAACATTTGGATGAGTAAAGCCACATTCATGTGACTGTGTGATGAGCTCGCCCCAGCCCTGCGGTGCAAGGACACAAGAATGAGAGCTGCCCTGTCATTGGAGAAGCACATGGCGATTGCACTATGGAAGCTGGCTACTCCAGACTGCTACCAATCAGTTGCTAACCAGTTCGGAGAGGGAAAGTCGACCATTGGACTCGTGTTGATGGAAGTGTGCAGGGCCATTAATCGCATCCTGGTCCAAAAGACTGTGACTCTGGGCAATGTGCGTGACATTATGGATGGCTTTGCTCAAATGGGCTTCCCTAACTGCAGAGGGGTGATAGATGGCACGCACATTCTAATTCTGGCACCAGACCACCTAGCCAGCGAGTACATTAATCAGAAGGGGTATTTTTCTATGGTTCTCCAGGCGCATGTGGATCACTGTGGGTATTTCACAGACATTAACGCAGGCTGGTCCGGAAAGTGAATGACACACGCATCTTTTGGAACACTGGCCTGTTTAGGAAGCTGTAAGTAGGGACTTTCTTCCCAGACCATAGGGGGAGTCGAAATGCCTATTGTGATCCTGGGAGACCCCGGACCTACACCTTAATGCCGTGGCTTATTAAGCCATATACGGGGCACCTTGACAGCAGCAAGGAGTGGTTCAACAACAGGCTGAGCAAGTGCAGAATGACTGTTGTGTGTGCTTTTGGCCATTTAAAGGCCCACTGGCGCTGCCTATATGGGAAGCTGGACCTGGCCAATGACAATATTCCTATGACAGGTTTCAGAGTAGCAGCCGAAAATTCTGGCTCTATAGCCGTGTGCTGTACACTCCATAATATTTGTGTAAGGAAGGGTGAAAGCTTCACTCAGGGCTGCACCACTGAGGCTCAGTGCCTGGAGGATGAATTTGAACAGCCAGAGACCAGGTCTATTAAAGGGGCACAGCACCAGGCCATAAGGATCAGGGATGCCTTCAGGCAGCAATTTGAAGCTGAAAGCCACTAATATTTGTTGCTATGCTCAGGAGTGCAGTGCTTGTAATGCTAGGAGCTGATTGTGATTGGTGCAGATGATGCAATATGAAGGTTTAAGATAATAGTCTGTTGCTTTGCAGGGCTCTGTTTCCTTTCAATTAATAGAATAAAGATAGTTTTCAAACCAACACAATTATTTTATTAAAAACAACAACCAGAGGAGAGAAACAAACAAAAAAACTCATCAGCACTGAGGGGATTGGGGGAAGGGAAGGTCCCAGGAGGAGGTGGGGTCCCTCTTAAAGATTTGTGTATATCCAGGGATCATATCCAACCTTCTCCTTTGGAGTGAAGCAGGTACTGTACTTCAACAGGGCTAAACTACAGAGGGATGGGTGTTGAGTGAAGTGGGAGTCCACAGTGTTGGACTGTGAGGGGGAGGAATGGAATGCCGCCGATACAGACTGGAGCCAGGAGGTTGATAAGAGTGTGTTGGTGGTGTCTGGGGGGTACATGGGAAAGAGTTTTGTGACAGCGGTTGCAGGGGAGGGTGGATGCGGAACTGCTCAGTTTGCAGTGCTCATATCACCTGGAGCATGTCCACTTGGCGCTCCATAACATTTAAGAGCTGCTCCGTGCCTTCATTCTGGCGCACCATGTTCTCCTTTCGGTCCCTTTTCTTGCTCTACCTCCACTCTTCAATTCCTGTTTCTCAGCGGCGGAGTGCATCATAAACTCACGCAGAATGTCCTCCTTAGTTCTTCGTGGCCGCTTTCTAGTTCTGCACAGCCGTTCAGTCGCCAATAACAAAGAGGGAGGCTGGGCTTCGAAGGTCATCTCTGTGAAGCCAAAACACAACATTTTACAGAGCAGTATTGTTTGCAACACAGAGAACACTGATTCAGTGATTTAAAACACAGCCACTGTTCACACACCTGTCACTAACTGGCTGACCCCAGACAAGGACACATGAGCCACAAGACCCCCAAAATGGTGAGTAGCCGCAGGGGCAGGGTAAATCACTGTTCCCGGACCCTACTGTACACTGGGCACGTGGCAGAACTACTTTACTTTATTGTTTAGTTGGGGGGGGGGGTATTATTTCTTCTTGCTCCCTCACTTTACATGTGCAGAAGCTGTCTGGTGTGCTAGGTTGTTAGCTGGGCAATTGCACAGAAATATAAACGTGTGTAAGAGATTTGTGTGAGTAAAATTTACAGACTCAGTTTAAAAACCCATTTGAAAATTTGTCTTCAGTGGGCCAGAGTTCACAAGTTCACGCAACTGTGTATGTCTAGATCATGCTTTTATCACCCAGTCTTGCACTCGGGAAGATAGAGAGCTATTGTGTCCCAAGAGGTGCTCAAGGAGACGTGCCTCAGGGAAGCACAGTCCATCCCCAAATGCCTTAGAGTGCACAATGGGTGTGGAAGTTTCACCATCCATGTATGTTCCTTCCTATCTCCTTCCTGCCCTCTTTGGGACACTGTTCGCCTCTGGGGATGCACCAAAGAAATATTCACTTCACCTCCCTGAAAGAAGGGGCCACAGCTATGACTGGCTTGCTTTGCGGGCCACGTGAGGGTGGGAGGCAATTGTGCACTCCACTGTACCTGGAAATTAAACTAAGTTATGTAAAAAATGAATTCTTAACCACCATAAACAATCATTTAGTAGTGAGAGACATACAGCACATCCCAAGGGGTTGTAGGGACAACCCCTTACAGGTACTCATCTGATTTTAGTCAAGCTATAAAGGGAGCTATAAACTTAATTGTAATGAGTCTCTGTTCTCTTACCTGGGAACAATGATGACAGATACAGTTTGGTACTAGATTATAAAGCCAGAGCACTTTAATGTTTTTCCAACAGCATCCATAGTATGAAGACCTGTGTGCATCTGTGTGCAGTAGTTTGAAAATGACGTTTTCATTCTCTACAGCTAAGTGTGTGCTCCAGCATTTGTGGTACATCCAAGTGAAAGCATGGTTTTTAAGGGACTGCATCTTAAGTTCCCTCTGGGCTCTTCCGTTTCCCTCTTAACCCCATCATGGCTCACTGGATGTGCGCACTTGTTACTTACTAAAAACCAGATTGTGTCTTGAAGGCACTGACCCACAATCCCTCCTAGAGTCCTGGGAAGTGCATACCGCACTACTCCTTAGGATACAGCATGCTCCCCATCTGCATCCATCCTAGCCAGCCTTCAGTGGCAGGACTGGCAGATGCATCTTTGTGGTGGGAAGTGGGCATGTGCCTTCCCCACTCACTTTGGGGTGGCATATGCCCCACCAGGGAGTTGGAAGGAAGCAGTATTTTGCTCAGGAGGTCACATCCACAGTGCCACTGACTTCAGTAGAGCTATACCAATTTGTACCAGCTGAGGATCAGGCCCAGAAAGTGCAAGGGCTACAATTATGCCTGGCTCTTGCAGGGGAAGAAAGGCTTCCTGCTCCCTCTCCCCAGAGCCAAGCACAGTCTGTCCCTACATACTAGTAAGCAGATGTGACAATGCAGTATAGACAGGAGAAGTCATGCAAAGGATTCAAAGTTGGAGAATGAGGCAAATATTCTGTCTCACATATAGGAAATGATACGGTGGAAAAAAGAAAATGCTATGTAGAGAGAGGAAAATATATTTTCAGATTAAGAAGTGATTGAATATTTAGGTTGTCGAAGGGCCTGAACCAAAAGCAAACACCTTCCAATGCTGGGTAAATCTGAATCTATATGCAGTTCTGAATCTTGCAGCTGGCCGCTAATTCTATAGTTAGCCACAGCAAAGACCAGATACTGGAGCTGTTAGGATCTGGACAGTAGCATAGGCAGGTCTGGAGCACAGGGGGAGCGGCGCTATAAAAAGGCGCCTCCCCAGGCTCCCCCTGTACTCACCTGGCAGCACTTTGGTGGCATGTCCTCACTCGCTCTGGGTCTTCGGCGGTACCCACTGCCGAAATGCCGCCGAAGACCCAGAGCGCCACGGGGTGAGTGCAAGAAGCGGCACTTAAAAAGAAGCTTCCTTTTTAAGGCGCCGCTTCTGCTCACAGGGGGAGTGGCCGCTCCTCCAGCTCCCCCCCTGGCTACGCTACTGGATCTGGATCTGGATCTATAGCTCTTGCTCATCTCTAATTTAGAGCCAGTAAATAAATGGCTTTGACTGGAGGAGGTAAGGTATATCTGCAAATAAATCACTGGTTTAAGCAATTCCTTGGAGGCAGAACTTTGCAGATATTTACAGATGTTGCTAGTATCTTTGATGTATGTCAGTAAACCACAAATCAGAGGACATGAAAGAACATCACATGAACTGAATCATATCAAGTGTACAAGTACAATGAGCCATGATGTGGGTGAGAGGGAAGAGCCCGGGGGAGCTTAATAAAAAGAGCATCAAATCATATATGGCAATTCTGCCTCAGCAAAATGAGGAGTAAGGATGTGATGGAGAGGACAAGATTATTGGCTAGCAGTATTTGAAGGCTGTAAAAACCAAAAAAGGAGACTAATTGTTTAGAATGATCCAATAGGTATGGCTAGGGGATGAAATTAAAAAAAAGAAATCTTACGGCGAATGTCAGGGAAAGCTTTCCTATCATGAGATCTATTAGATTGTGAAACAGTCTCTTCAGGGAAATGGTGGAAGCCCCATCATGTGAATCAATTAGAACTGGACTGAACAGAGCATTACAAAACATAAAATACCATAAAGAACAATTTTACACTTGCAGGGAGTTAGATGCCTGACCAGCTCTAACATCTATGATCAGTAGTTAGGGCAGAAAAGAAACGAACAGCATTATAAACCAAAAATAATCCTTTTTTTCTTTTTCAGCACAAATTGAAGTGATACCATGCAAAATTTGTGGAGATAAGTCCTCTGGAATACACTATGGAGTCATCACATGTGAAGGCTGCAAGGTATGAGACTTTATACAGCACTGTCATTGGCATCTGCATTAGCCCCAGGCATCTGTGTACTTAACAACACACTCTGACACCCTTTCAAACAAGGCGTGCCAAAGGCTGTAATGCCTGCTGCTGATACACAGGTGTTCCATGTCTAATTTTACTAGTTGTCTTCCTTATTCAACAGTCAAAGGATATTTGGAAATAGCTCCTTGTTTGAGGCTTTGAATTATTAATATGTGATGCCGCATAAATGGTGATACAGATGCTGGTTACAGTATGCTAGAACTGCTCCACCCAGAATGAACCTGAGGACTAGTTTTGTTCTCGTGTTTCATTTACGGGTATGTGTGAAATGTCAAAGTGTCATAATGCACAGTTTTAAGAGCTATAGGGCTGATTTTGGCCCCCCTCTGGTGCCTCTATGTTCTCAAGGGGACATAAAGAAGTTGCAGTTGCCCAGAGAGAAATTCCCCCAGCTCAGGAAGAGTGTAAATGGCACTGCATTGTCCCTCCTTGTAGGCCTGGCATACCCCGGGGATGGAAGGGAGCAGGTTGGGGTAGAAGGGGCTCCAGTGATTCGGGGCTGCAGCACCAGCCATCGGCACCTGTGGGGAGACTGCCATATGTTAAAGCAGTCCCTGTGACTAACTTATGTAAGGGGCTATTTTGGCACTCACAGCAGGTGAGAATTTTGCAAAGGCAAATCTTGGTGTTTTCAGTTCTGACTACCAGCTTGAAGGTGCAAAAATGCAAAGGCTCCGATTAGCACCTGCAGGTCATTTTATAGATGGAAACGTGCACTTGTACATTTTGTGGGTGCATATACACATCTGTGTAATGTGTGTAATGTGAAATATCTCACTCCCCAGGTTTGTATTTAGCATTTTATAACATTGAAGGCATCTGAAAATGTACCACATCCCAAAAATAAAGTTTGATTTAATACCAGTAAATTGAGAATTGATATAGTGTCAAAAATCAGACCTTGCCTTTCAGAAACTTAAAGAATTGTAAATGCACCATTCCCCATTGTGACACAGTTTTATTGTGATATTGGACTGGAAATAGGCTTCTTTTTATGATGATCGTACAAAACAGGATTAGTCTAATCGATCTGATGCTTTAAAATTGGCACAAAAATAATAATAAAGAAAAATGCTTTTAAGCAGAAAAAGAGCTTCTTGTCTCTGTAACCAGTCTACATAAAGCAGTAAGGAATAGAGTCTCCTCTGGATGTGATTAGTGTTAATGGTAGCCCTTGTGTGTGCCTCAAGAGGAGACAATACCTCTTAGCTCTATGTGCATATTGAGATAAGAAGCTCCTCTACCTCTTAACACAGTTGTAACCCTATTGTTTTTGTGCCAATTTCAAAGTGCAGATCAATTAGTCTAATCCTGTTTCATGAGACTGTCATGAAGAAAGATGTATGCAGTCTAGTTGTAGCTGTGCTGGTCCCAGGATATTAGAGAGACAAGGTGAGTGAGGTAATACCTTTTATTGGACCAACTTCTGTTGGTGAGAGAGAGACATGCTTTTGAGCCACACAGAGCTCTTCTGCAGGTCTGGGAAAGGTACTCCCAGCATCACAGCAAAATGCAAGTTGGAACAGATTGTTTAACATAAGTAGTTATTCTAAGGGACCATTCAAGGTAGAGTAACATCTCTCGAGTGAGGGTAACAGATTGTTGTAATAAGCCATAAATCCAGTGTCTCTGTTCAATCCATGATTCTTAGTGTCTAGCAGAGTTATGAATTTAAGCGCTCGGGGTCATCTTTTGAAAGTGTTGTGCAGGTTTCCTTGGAGGATGAGGACTGAGAAGTCAGATAGGTACCGCGACTACACAGCCATTTTAAAGCGCTGCCTCAACAGCTCTTTAACGTTGGTAGTGAAGACATACCCTTAAGCACTACAGTGATGCAGCTGCAGTGCTGTACACATAGACAAACCCATAGAGTGATCGTTTTGTGAACACCCACTTCTGGCCTTTAACAACCCCTCAGCCTCTCCAAGCTCATCATCAGAAGTAAGCGCCCCACAGACCAGGACACAGCAACTCAAAACGGCACCAGAACCAGACAGAACAACAGATGCAAAACCTTCAGCCATATCTCCACTGCTACAATGATCAACACCCACCACAACACATCTTTACTCATCGAGTGCACTAAATGCCCCCAATAAAAACTGTCTGGGTGAAACCAGATAGTCACTACTCTCTCAAATGAACTCACACAGGAAAATGATAAAAGACAAAAACACCCTGTCACCTATAGGTGAACACTTTTTTCACAAAGCGATCACTCTGTATCTGATCTATCAGTCCTCACTGTACCTTGTTAAAGGGTATAGCAAATAGCACTGTTGTATCCTGCAGCATGCCTGGATACCTTCAGTGACATCTTCACCCCATTGAAGTCAATGGGAATTTTCCCACCAACTTCATTGGGACCTGGATTTCACCCCTTGTGCCTACCTCAATGTCTCTGGGGCTCTCAAAAGTGGCTCATTACACCCGTCTCTCCACCATTGTGGGAAGTGGTTAAAACTTCAGCCTTGTTCTTTGAGGTATGGGACATATTACTATCCCTGTTTTACAGACTAGGAAACTGAGATAGAGAAAGGTTAAGTGACTTGCCCAATGTCAGGAAGTGATTCAATGTCAGAGTTAGGGAAAGAGCCAAGAAACTTGTTTTTAGCACTTCTAATCTGCCCACTAGGTCAGTGCAATTCTTCTACCCAAAAGAGCAATTGTTCTCCCCAATAAATGTAGCCATTCAAAAAAAGGATATAAAATATTATATAATCTAAGAAAACATTTAGATCTGATGAGGGAGGGGAAAAAATTATACCATGTCAAAATTTGAATATGACCCATGATATTCTAATAAGAACAAAGAATGACAGTGTAAATTCCTGTATGATAGAAAATAAGCCACACAGTCTTCACTATGAAAAGCTTTGTAGCACTAAAATATGATACTCTAGACTATGTAATAGTTACAATTTTAAAAACTTAATTTTTATAACTGTTATATTTAAAAATAAGATTGACCTGATCTGATTAATCCATTCATTCGACTCCCTATTCACACTGGAATTGCTTAAATTTAAAACAGAAAACCCTTTTTATGCCAAAAAGGAAATTTGTAATAAAGGATGGCAAAGACATAAGAAATGTTTCATAATTAGCGCTAAATTGGCCTTAAATTAATCCCACAGCCATGGGTTCAGTAAATTCTTTGTCAGTCAGGATCAGATAAGTGCTCTACAGTTTTTCATTGGTACTTTCCCTAGAGGACAACTGCATTCCCAAAGCTACAAACTCACATCTTAAATTAAATTTTAAATGGGTTATAATCACTAACACAACCAATGCAGGGTAGATGAAGTGGGACTTTTAAACTTCACTTCATGGACTGGGAATGTCAGTATCTATACTCAAACCCAATACCTGTTGTCCAGTGCTAGTGACACCTCTGGCCATCATTCAATGCACTAGGACTTGAGTGAAGCTTCAAATACTATTTTTACTGAGTGAATCCAGTCATGTACAATCCAATTACATTGTTTCTTCACCATTGTTTCGCCAGACTCCAATACGTCTGTTAGTCTATAAGGTGCCACAGGACTCTTTGTAGCTTCTATTATTGCCATGATTTGCTGTTGTCATTCATAGTCCTGTACTGAAACAATACTGGACTAGCTGTTGAATGAAGCCCACTCAACCACCTCACTGCCACTGCTACCAGTGTCTAACCTTATATTCTGTCTTCCTCCTACGGATGCTAGCTGCACTTTTTACCTTCTATCTGCCCTCATCGCTTCCTGCAGTTGCTAGACTCCCCCTCCATCTCTTTCTCACTGTGTAAGTGTGCAGTTGCCTGTTTCTCAGGGCCAGCTCCAGGCACCAGCTTGCCAAGCTGGTGCTTGGGGCGGCAGGTGAGAAGGGGGCGGCAGTCCGAGTCCCGCGGCGGCAATTCGGTGGCAGGTCTGCTCTTCCCGCCGCCGAATTGCTGCCGCGGGACTCGGACTGCCGCCCCAGTCTCGCCTGCCGCGGCGGCAAAGGGGCGGCAGGTCCGCCGCTGTCCCCTTGCCGCTCCGGAATGGGACTGCCTGCATCGGGGGCGGGGCCCCGCTACGTCTGCCTGCGTCGGGGGCGGGGCGCCGCCACCCTGCTTGGGGCGGCAGAATTGTAAGAGCCGCCCCTGCTGTTTCTAAAGCTGCTAGGTTCTCCAATGAACTTCTCTCCTTTGTTTCTCTCCACCTCTCTGGGCTCCCTGCTCCTCCTGTGCTCTTTACCTTTTGTTGTTCTGTAGAAAGGAGAAGAACATCAAGTGTAGCTTTACTTCTCTCATCTCCCCTTCCTGGCTCCATTCCTCTTGACATCTCTGGCATTTCTTGTCACTTCTGCCCTAATGTTGCCTGATGGTGCCATTCTCAGTGACTATGACTAAGTAAGGACATGCTCTCCGGTTCTCGTACTCTTGTCTCCAGTCACAAATCCAAACAACTGTCCGGAATAATATTCAAAAAAGCCTACTGAGACTAGGTAACTAAAAGTTGTAAAGCTTTTTAGCCCATTCCCTAGCTAAACTGGGCTTTTTAACTTTCTGTATTTACCTGATAATAATATATTTCTTTTACATATGAAATGTCATGATTTTTTTCATGTAGGAGGATGGCATTGTTTAAAAGTGTTGCTTTTTCCTTTGCACTTTAGCTTGTAAGGTCATTAAATCCTAGGTCTCTTGTAGATGCCTCAATTGGAATGACCCCTCACTTGTGGAGTATTTGGTCCCTCCAAATCAGTTCAAGCTTCTCCAGGTTAACCTAGGGAATCACACAGTACATTACAGGTTCTGATACCACATGTAGCCAGTGAATAAACAAATTGTCAGTGTTAGAAGTTACCAGTACCTTTTCTTTACCAAAAAAGTATTCGGAGCAAATGGCACTTAAGTCGCCTTGTTATAAATATTGGTGACAGTCTCCCTGAGCATTTGATGAAGTTCAGTGTTTATTGTATATTGAGGATGTACTATATTTTATCACTCTATCCTGTTTGTTACCTTCATACCCTCATATTATATTTTACAGAGTAATGCACAGGTTTTTCATATCAGGAGAGAACATGATTTTATTTCACTATTTATGGCTAAAGCATCTACAAAGTTGTATCATAAATGAAATTTCACTGAATTAGAGTTTATTGCAGTGGAATGCCACTATATATATATCTATATATATGGTAATTCTCTCTCTCTCTCTCTTTCACTCTCTCACTCTAGGGTTTCTTTAGGAGGAGTCAGCAGAACAATGCCTCTTACTCCTGCCCCAGGCAGAGAAACTGTTTAATTGACAGAACCAACAGAAATCGTTGCCAACACTGCCGACTGCAGAAGTGTCTTGCCCTAGGAATGTCTAGAGATGGTAAGGAGTTAGCTTCCTGCTTCACAGATGAACCCTTTGAAACTGTTCTTCATTGCTGCTGACTACTTAACTCCCCGACAGATTTCTGGAAAGAAAGAAGAAAAGCTAACTGCTCTGTAACACGTTCACAGTAAAACATTAAAAAAAGCCATTCCTTAAACTTAGGAGCATTTTTTCATGGGGGTGGGGAAATAACAAAATAGAGAGCAACATTCGATTAAAACAAAATGTTATAAAGACAAATGTCGCATTCTGATTAAAAGCAAAAAGGTCCTCCTCTCTTAGAGATGGCTTCATATGCTGGATCAGATAATAACATTTTATATTAATATTAAATATTGATGTATTAAGACTCCCCATGCTTAAAAATGTTTGAGGACCTGAGGCAGTATAATAAATAAAACATACAGTTAAAAAGGAAATATGCACACTTAGAGCAATTTTTATGCTAAAGGATCTGAAAGCACTTCAGTAAAAATTACATTACATTACAAAGGAATGACTTGGTGCAACCTTCTGCTGTTTAGCAGTGAACAAGGGAGCTACACAACTGCTTAAAACAAAAAATGGAGACGATTAGTGTATCCAGTTGAAATTAGTGTATCCAGTCTCCTCATAAAAGTGTCAAGTATCAGAGGGGTAGCCGTGTTAGTCTGGATCTGTAGAAGCAACGAAGAGTCCTGTGGCACAGTTGAGGGCTGTACGGCATCACAGGAACATTTGTATTTGGCTGCTAGTGCTCTGTCCCTCACTTGTAAAGCAGAGTTTCTCAGTCTGTGCTCCTGTGTCTTCTATAGTGTAGATGAATGGAGGATTTCATCTCCCAGTGCTGCCTTCCTCTAACCCAGGGATCGTCAACCTTTGGCACTTTTGGCCTTTCCCCATGAGGGAAATCTGCTAGTGGGTCAGGACGGTTTGTTTACTTGCAGCATCCACAGGTTCGGCCAATCGCAGCTCCCAATGGCTGCAGTTTGCCGTTCCAGGCCAATGGGGGCTGAGGGAAACAGCGCGGGCCGAGGGATGTGCTGGCTGCCGCTTCTCGCAGCCCCCATTGGCCTGGAACGGCGAACAACGGCCAGTGGGAGCTGTGATCGGCTGAACCCGCAGATGCTGCAGGTAAACAGCCCGGCCCGCCAGCAGATTTCCCTGACGGGTCACGTGCCAAAGGTTGCCAATCCCTGCTCTAACCTCTGAGTATAAACACTGTCATGTAAACAGTCTTGCTTTTATTGATTTTTTTTATTGTTACAAAGAAATCATATGTGAATTTTAACTCTCAGTCTAATAACAGACTAATTTCTATCACGCAGAGGCAGGATGCTAATTGACAGCAGCTGGAGAGCCCAATTAATGAAAATATAATGAGCATAAACAGTGGGTGTTTGTTTCTATTACTGAGGCCCTAAAATTAAAGAAAATATGTAGTTGAATTTTCAAGTCATTGTGGATTGGCCTTCCCTGCTCTCATCTGGTGAGGTTAAAATAAGAGCGAGAAGTGCATGATGGGCAGGATCCATAGGTAATGCAAATGATGGTGTAAAGTGGTATAATTTACATGCTCAGGGGATGGAAAGGCAGGGCCATAGCAGGGAAAGCAATCCCTAAAAGGGAGTGAGAAACTGATGGGGCTGTTATCTGATATGCCTTCTTGCACACTGCTTTCTTTGGTGCTTTTCTTCCATTCTTGCACATCTTTCTGCTCCCTCAGCATGCAAGTTACGCTCACATTCACACAGACTTATAGGATCTGACTATCGTAAAGGGGTCTGAAAGTGGGTATAAATAGAAGTATAAAGTGGCCCTAGTCATTTATGTTGTCTCTAAATTTAGCACTATATATAGAAGGATCTAAAGTAATTCAGCGACTTTGGAAAACACTTGTCCTCATACCATACGAAAGGAGTATTTGTTGCTTCATTAAGAACGGCCATACTGGGTCAGACCAAAGATCCACCTAGCCCAGTATCCTGTCTTCCAACAGCAGCCAATGCCAGGTGCTTCAGAGGGAATGAACAGAACAGTTAATCAAGTGATCCGTCCCCTGTCGCCCATTCCCAGCTTCTGGCAAACAGAGGCTGGGGACACCATTCCTGCTCATCTTGGTTAATAACCATTCTATAATTACATTCCCAAAAAGCATGTCCTGGTGTCCCTCTCTTGTGCTCTGTATTGGTATCCCTCAGGGCTCCCTCCTTCTTCCCCTTTTAGATCTTCTCCCAACTGAGTGAACTCATTTGTTCTAGAAGCTTATTTACCATCTCTGGGCTTAGATTTCCCAAATCTACCCGAAAGTATTTAATAGATTTTAAGGCTAGAAAGGACCATTAATATAATCTAGACCCACCTCCTGTATAACACAGGCCATAGAATTTCAGCCAGTAATTCTTGCATCAAGCCTAATAACTCGTGCCTGAATCAGAGCATATCTTTTAGGAAGACATGAGTCTCTAAAGATTTCCAGTGCTGGAGAATCCAGTTTGCACTCTGATGCTGACTTACTCTAAAAGTAACACTGTTTCCTTCATTTGTCATCAGTGAAGAATGTACAGATTTTACACAGGGTGATTATGTAAAATATGATTGTGTAAATCCGTGAGTCTTGACTTTATGGCAGATGTGCCATTCATTTATGCTGCTTGCCTTCAAGTCTGCTATTTCCCAGCAGGTCCTAACTCTAACCTGTAATGTTGTTTTTTTTTAAAAATAGGAGTGTGAAGATAACAGCCCCTTGAAAAGTTGAAATAATAGGGCTTTAGGATTTGCTTTCATCAGAAGGCACTAATCAGTTAGTGCATAGTTTAAAGGTTTGGGAGCAGGTTGATAAATCACATGGGCTACAAATCTAAAGGTTGTAAGTTTTATATACCTCTGGGTTGTTGTGAAGTGAACACAGAGAGACAAGAGAAAGATGCAACATCTTTTTAACATTCCCAGCAGAGAGGAGTATGTTGCTTGACTGAGACCCTGTCTGTCAAAATGGAGCTATGTTGGTCCCTTGCAAATTCAAGAGCATAATGCTTCAGCTTTCGTAATACGTGCGTAGTCTGCAGCTTGGTATCATCTCTGATTTCCCTGGCAGAAAGACAGGGCAAAAGTGATGTTAAAAGGAAAACAATTTAAGAAAAGAGAGCAATGGTTTCTGTTATGGTTTGCTTTTCAGCTGTGAAATTTGGAAGAATGTCCAAAAAGCAGAGGGACAGCCTGTATGCTGAAGTGCAGAAGCACCAGCAGCGGTTACAGGAGCAACGGCAGCAGCAGAGTGGTGAGGCAGAAGCCCTTGCCAGGGTATACAGCAGCAGCATCAGTAATGGCCTGAGCAACCTGAACAACGAAACCGGTGGCACTTACTCGAATGGGCATGTCATTGACCTGCCAAAGTCCGAGGGTTATTATAATGTGGATTCTGCCCAGCCCTCCCCAGATCAGTCTGGGTTAGACATGACTGGAATCAAACAGATAAAGCAGGAACCTATCTATGACCTCACTTCTGTACCAAACTTGTTTACCTATAGCTCTTTCAACAATGGGCAATTAGCTCCGGGGATAACCATGACTGAAATAGGTAAGAAAAATTCTCACTCCTCAAGCATTCATTGTTCCATTTGACTTTCTTTGTTGTTGAATAAATTGCAGTCCAACTATAACTGATATGGTGCACAGTCAATTCAGAATGGACTGGTCCTGAAACAGGGCTGGCTGGGTGGGTTTTTTTGTTGTTGACTGAGTTTACCAAATTCTAAAATAATTATTACATTTCTTAACTCAGCAATTCATAAACTGTTTATGAAACTGGAACACCGAAAGCAACTGATGAATCAATCAAAACCAACTGATAATTACTAATAGGGAGCTTGTTTCAAATGAGCTCATTACCAGAAGGGTTTAATGATCTTTTCTGACAGCTATACATATTCTTGTCAAAACAGAGTCCCTAAGGTGGCTCATTCTATTGTGTTTATTAAAATGAGCACCAGATTCTGATCTCAGTTACATAGATGTACATTTGGAGTAATTTCACTGATCTCTTGATTTAAAGCAGTGTAACTGAGATGAGGATCTGGCCCGAAATAGGCTGTGATTTGTATTCTCCTGATTAACTCTCTGGATGTTTTGGACATACATCTTACTCAAGTTTTCCTTTAGCTGCCAGTGCAAATGGTAGTGCAAGCCTCTGCCAAGTGATTCAGACAGTAAAAAAGGCTGGGTTCGGGTGAACAATAATGTTCTTTTGGTCACACTCTAGGGAGGGTTTCTAACTAAATAAAATGGCTCAAGCTCTCAGCTGTACACACTCAGCCGAAAGCACTGTGTTCTATTCTAAGGAAAAGAAAAAAGAAAGAGAGGCTGGCTTACTAATTAAGAGCTTCCCACCTCAACGAGTGATGAATGCTGAGTCAGTTGTGGTTTAGAATAAAATTAGAGGGTAACACCTCTCTAATTGGGTTTAATTAAAAAACAAGAGGAAAAGGGTAATCTATAACCTTTTTCTATCAGAGCTCCTTCCCCCCTCCCCCCGATATGCTATAAAACCTCCAGGGCAGCTCGCGGGGGTGTCCTTGGGCATAGGCGTAGTTTGACTTCTATTGTGGGGGAGCAGGGCTCGGGCCAGCTCTGCACAGTGTGGCCCAGGGAGGGATCACCACCTCCACCCCCTGACTCACCTCAGCAGTCCATCCAGCCTGTCAGGGAGAGGGAGAAGCTGCAACCAAAACTTATAAATCAAATGGGAGGGTGGAATGGGGCTCAGCTCAGATTGAAAACCACTCAAGGTGCAGGCAGGGGGTATCTACGGGCTATGTCCAGGCAGGGGAGGTAGCTCAGGTTGCAGGCAGGGGGGGTAGCTAGGGTCTGTGTGGAGAAAGGGGTAGCTAGGGACTGTGTGCAGGCAGGGGAGGTAGCTCAGGATGCAGGGAGAGGGGTAGCTAGGGGCTGTGTATCAGGAGCCCAGGAGGGCGCCCTCCCCCCCCCAATCCTGCGGTCACTGCTCCCTGAGGACTCTGCTGTCCAGGAGTCGGGTCACCCGCTTTGGTGGCTCTTACCAGCTGCTCACCTCCGCTCCACCTCCGCCTCCTCCCCTGAGCGCGCCGCCAGGTCCTGCTTCTCCCCCCTCCCTCCTAGCGCTTGCGGCGCAAAACAGCTGTTTTGCACGACTGGGAGGGAGGGGGGAAAAGAGGGAATGCGGCGCGCTCAGGGTAGGAGGCGGGGCGGGGATTTGAGGATGGTGTTCAGTAGGGGCAGGGCGGGGGTGGAGTTGGGGCAGGGACTTTGGGGAAGAGGTTGGAATGGGGGTGGGGAATGGAGGCAGCAAAGGGGTGGAGTTGGGGCTGGGTCGGGGGCGGTGCGAGCACCCACCAGAGCTGGGGGAAGTTGGCGCCTATGTCGGGAGGGGCTGGGGGAGAAAAGAAGGTGGGTAAGGCATTGTAGTTGGGCAGGGTGCAACACTCCCGGTACCCTCCCAACTCCACTCTGGACTTGGGGCTTTAGCCTTGCGGGGTGGCACCAGGGCTCCTGGCTTCAGTCCCACATCTCCTGGCTTCAATCCTGTGGGGGGCGCTGGGGCTTGGGGCTTCAGCCGGGAGTACTGTGGCTCAGGGCTACAGGTTTCAGCCCTGCAGCTCTGGGCTTTAGCCCTGTGAAGGTCATTGGGGCTCGGGGCTTCAGTCTTCATCTACAGGGTCCCGTGGCGCCCCTGAAATGGCTCACAGACCCCCAGGTGGGAACCACTGATATATAACATCAGTAAAAAAAAAAAAACTAAAGTAGGTTCACTCTCACAAAACCAAATCCTTGAGCCCTTTGCACACACTGAATGTTTTGTATGCACATCTTGGCTTGTGCAAACATGTCTGTATGCTTTGGAAGAGTCACATTTCCAATTTGTGCCTAAAGATGTCTGGGGTGGGAACAAAGGAGAAAAGTCAAGTCTAACAGATACCACCACACGTGACACTGAAGCATCTTGTGTAGGGAGGGACTTTGTAATGAGAGTAAAGATGCTTCTGTAATTTGTACCATCAGCCTATTTGCTACTTGTTCATCTAAAAAAACTGTGAACCAATACTCACCTGCACCAGGGCACCGATAGCTTCTGTGGTGTGCTAACAGAAACACTGCAGTAGATTGTTCAGGTGGGGATGATGAGGTGCTGCCCCACTGCTTCTTGGGCTCTCTATGGGCCTGACCCAGAGACACTGAAGTCAGTGGGAGTCTTTCCATTTACTTCAGTGGGTTTTAGATCAGGTCCAAACTCTCTCGTCCTTCAGGGTCACTCAGATAAGACAATATCCCTGCCTAAATCTTCATCCTTTCCTTGCTTTCCTAGCAAAAAACTGGGCTGCGCTCTTCCACGCCCTCTGATCATACCAGAGTTGAGCACATCAGACAACTGCCTCTTCAACACACTGTAATGAGATAATTTAGTGAGCACTGAGTTCGCACTCGCCCTTTTCTTTCCCTAAATTTCCCTCTGATCCCATATATTTGGGATAACTTTAGCTTTCCGGAGATGGGACAAGGTTGAGGAGTGTGAGGGTTAATCAGAGGAGAGTGGAACTCAGCACAGGAAGGATTCTTACTCTCTCCCTTAGTGAAAATGAAAACCATTTGGTGGTTGAGCAGCCTTATACTAGCTCCAAATTTGGGTAGGGAAAGTAGGACCAAGCAAAGGTTTTTGGCTACAGCCACAAAGAAATTTAGGCACTTAACTATCACTTAGGCACATAAGTCTAAAATTTAGATCTTCAAAACCTCTGCTCAGCTGCAACCTAATCCTGTAGGCACCTAAATTCCCTAGGTTGCTAAATTTTCACTGGTAAAGTCCCCAATGTGCCTACATTTCTGCCAGTGGGGATGCACGCTGCCTAAATCCTGATGTTACCTCAGTCCCTGCAGGATCCTCAAGCTAGGAATTCCCTCACCTATCTCGCCTGTGGAGGCCCATCTGTAGGCATTCTCACAGGCCACCGTAGAGCATGCCTACCAGATCAGGCTCCACACAAACAGAAAGGAGGAAGATGAGTACTGCTGGGCTATATGGTATTCTGGGGTTGGTCTCTCTCAGTCTCTCTCACTGTCCCAATACAGGAAAACACTGAAGCACATCTCTCCTGTTGAAGGTGTTCCACTTTTTATGAAATACTTAAACAGTCATTGGAGCAGGGACTGGAATCCAGGTCTCTCAGGACAGTGTGCTAACCACTTGACTATAGAGTC
This sequence comes from Chelydra serpentina, assembly GCA_037349315.1. Lineage (NCBI taxonomy): Eukaryota > Metazoa > Chordata > Testudines > Chelydridae > Chelydra > Chelydra serpentina. The sequence goes on from JBAIAC010000042.1 coordinate 18,092,427, forward strand.
ATTCTCACTTTCTCTCTGACTCAGTGACTAAGGTACAGCTAAGGATTTCAGTGGGTGGCTGGATTCTAAACCTTCGGTATTGCAATATGGAGTTTACGTTTCCTTTATGGATCTAGCACTTTGTGAGACTTAACTGCCTAAGTGCCTAAAGTTACTTTTGAAAATTGGTCATAGGTCCTTTCGGAAATGTTACCCAAGTTTTTTTTTTTTTTTTTTTTTAATGAATAAAAACTACTGTGGATGCTCTTAAGACCAGATCTTCAACTAGTGTCAATTGGCATACAGTAGAACCTCAGAGTTAAAAACACTTCAGGAATGGAGGTTGTTCAGAACTCTGAAATAGTCATAACTTTACAACTGAACATTGACTTAATGCGGCTTTGAAACTTTACTATGAGAAAAAAAATGCTGCTTTTAACCATCTTAATTTAAATGAAACAAGCACAGAAACCGTTTCCTTACCTTGTGAAATCTTTTTTTTAAATGATCCCTTTATTTTATTAGTAGTTTACATTTAACACAGTACTGTACTATATTTGCTTCCTTTTTCTGTCTCTGCTGCTGCCTGATTGTGTTCTTCTGGTTCCAAATGAGGTGTGTGATTGCCCGGTCAGTTCATTCCTCTGTAGGTCAGAACTCTGAGGTTCTACTGAATCTCTACTGACATCAAGTTCGTTCCATTCTGAAAGATCCTATTAGTTTGGGAGATGTTCCCTGTGTCTTTAACTGTGGGAACCAATAATATTATTCACAAGGGAATGAACTGTTTAGTACAATGACTGTATGTAGCTTAGTACAAATAAGAAATCAACATATTTTTCAGATCTTCAGTCCTTTTGTTGACTTTCCAGTTATATGTAAACAATTCTGACTACCTGACTCATTCTTTAGTGAAGAGGTATGTCTAAACAAAATAGAAAAGATATGCTAATGCTGTATTACTGGAACTTTTGGAAAACTGCTCTGCAGTCCATGGCCCCAATATATGAAAACACTGAAGCACATGCTTAAGTCCCCTCTCCCCCCATTCAGGATACCTCTTAAGCATATGCTTAATGTTTAGCATGTGATTATGTTCTGTTGTCTTCAATGAAACTGAAGCTTGGGCTTAAATTTAAGAATGTACTTAACTGGTGTGTGAGTAGAAGTGCTCTCTTGAGTTATGGCCTGTACTCTGTGAAAATGATAGAGAATAATATAAAATAGAGATGGAAAGGATGTATTAAGTTGATCCCATGCCAGTGAAGATTGCTCCCTATAGTATATTTTCTAGTGATTTACTCAGTCTTGCTTTAACTGTCCCAAGTGACATTAATGTTCCATTAATTCTACTTTGATTAGGAAGTTTTTCAAATTAATTTTTCCTCTGCTGTTTACATTCTTAAAATACTTTTAGTTGGTTATCTTGCCACTCCTTAGTTGTCACTCAGCCAGTTGGTGCTATACCCACTCTATTAATCTTACCTCAAGAATCAATCTCTCAAACTCTGCAGCCAAAATACATGTTGCTGTATTTTATTCAACTCCTGTAAATTGCTTTACATCTCTTTGGTACTGAAATACCCAAAACTGATTGCAAGTTTATTCTTATTGGAATCATGTGGAGAAATGGAGAGACACAAATGGCTCTATGGTTTGGGACCTGTTGGCTCTGCAGAGGCAATCCAGATTCACAGTGACCCCTTTTGCTTCCACTTTATATGCCCACAAATCTCTATTTTGCTGCTCACTGTAACCCCTACGTCTCTTTTGATATTAGAGCTTTGTTCTTTTCTCCCCCACATTGATTTTCTCATTTGGGGCTAGCTTCCCGAGATATACTGGCTTGCATATTTCCAAGGCTAAATCTCCTTTTTTTTATACCCATACTTTTAACCTCTTTTGGTCACTTTAAATTGTCTCTCTCCTCACTTATATTTGCCCTTCCTTACAATTTAGAATCATTTTATCATTTAAATAACATGTGGCAAAACCTCTCTTTCAGATTATTAGAGAAAATGTTCAGTATTTGTAGGACTAGACCAGTGATTCTCAAACTTTTCTACTGGTGACCCCTTTCATACAACAAGCCTCTGAGTGCGAACCCCCCCCCCCCCCACCTTATAAATTAAAAACACTTTTTTATATTTAACACTATTATAAATGCTGGAGGTGAAGTGGAGTATGGGGTGGAGGCTGACAGCGCGCGACCCCCTATGTAATAACCTCATGAGCCCCAGAGGGGTCACGACCCCCAGTTTGAGAACCCCTGGACTAGACCTAACAATGATCCCTGCTGCATCCGACTAAACAACTTGCTGCACTTGAATAAATTACCTTTGAGCATTATTTTGTTTGTGGCCCATCAGCCAGTTTGCAGTCCATGTCATGGTGTTCACTTAAAAGTCAATTTGATTTAATGTTATAAATAAGATTTCATGAGAGGCCCTATCAAATGCTTTACACATTGTCGATGGTCCCTTCTTCATGTACTAATTTTGTAATTCCTAGAAAAAATAAGTCAGGCTTGCCTGGCATGATTTCTTCTCTAAAAACCATGTTATTTTTAGACCTTTTAAAAAAAAAAAATCTTCACTATGTTCTGAATCTACGTTCACCTCCATTAATATCGGTAATGAAAATGTAGACATGTTAATGTCATGTTCATCTCTTCATTTTGAAGTTCACTACTGATACTCAATAGATATTTTTAAAAAACATGATAATATCATGTCAAGGCAACATGAGGCTTTTTTATGGGCTAGATATTCAAGTACTGCATGCTGATTTGTGTTCCTAAATATTGTAACAGCAAATAGGCCTGTAGGAGGAAATATCAACAAATAATAGTTAAATTCCGGGCTCCCACGTTGTATTTAGAAACATAATGCATTCATACAAAGCGGTGGAAGAGTTCCCTGTACAACGGTACATGATCTGGTCACAGTATGTGGTAAGAAGGTAAAATGACTGTCCTCTATTAAATACAGGATATATATATATAATCAAAAGCAGTATCCAGGGCGTAGAAGCAAATCTGAGAAGTCTTTTTGCTAGCTAAGAAATAATGTTCATGATGAAGCATATGAAGCAATAAACAGGCTTTGTGGGTAATTAAACATAGATGCAAAACTAAGGCATTTGATAACTGGAAAAGCTATTTATTGAAAGAAATATGTTCCAATATCCTGATTCCTATTACGTATCAAAATAAAATAAGACTATTCACAATATGTTTTAAAAATGAAATAAATATATAGGGGCAGATCCTCAGCTTTGCACCAGCTAAGGATCTGGTCCCTTTTTTTTCTTTCTTTTTGAAGAGTGATGGAAACCGTTCTCCAAGAATCATGAACCATTAGAACAAAGCATATGAAATTTGGCAGATTTGACAGAATTTACCTTTTGATTTTTGGGTTTCAAACCTGAAATTCATAGTGAAATTCATGAAATAAAAGTCTGTGTGGACTGCAGCAGAACAAGGATTTGATGACCCCACTGAATTTAACACTGCTCGAGCGATGATCAGCTAAATCACTTATCTCATTTTATAAGGCCCAATTTTGCAAAAAAAGAGCCACCAGTGTCGGCATCATGGAATCCTTTTGATTGCAGGGGATTCCACTGTGGTGTTTAGTAATGACTCTGGGTCCAAGGGGCTTGAAAGAAATCCTCATTATTCAGTGACACAGTTCAAATTGCCTCTGTATAACAACATGGGCTTCTGCACTGCCCCTCTCCCAGACTTCCTGTCTGGGATATAAAACTATTTTAAGGTACAGTTCCTAATACCACACCTACATTGGTGAATCTCTTCGCAAGACTGGGGTCCAATACCAGACAACTGGCTGCTATGGAAGATGAATGGGAAATTTGATAGTCATTTAATATTATTTTTAGAGACAGGAGCAAGCCCCATCCTCTTAGTTCCTGTAAAATCCACAGAAGAAGGAGAACAATTTATTATTATACCTGTTGAGGGGGGGGAGGGGGAAGCCTATTCAGGGATACAACTGTAGAGAGTGTTACAGGAGTGTCTGTATCTACATATACATATGCAAATAGTGAATAGGTAAGGTAGATGGCATTCCTGATTGCATAGCATAGTTCCTGGGTTTTATAGGACCAGTAAAAATGTTGTTGTGCATCACAAATGGCTTCCTCTGGTAACTCTTTACATCAGCTCTTAACAGAGGGTGGGAAGTGGTGGTAATCTACTTAAGCTGCACCCGCCCGCCTTGTGTATCTAGAAGTTTCTACTACAATAAGCAACTGTGAAATAGTGAACAATGTTGACATCATCTGGCCTGATATTATCCCCCCAGCCTGCACTACTGTGAATGAACTAATGAACCGTGATTCAGTTCAGTGTATAAAAATGTTGAAGGTCCTTGGATAAACAGCATTATATACAGTAAAGTGTTGTTATGATTATTATTATTTATTATTAAAGCACACTGACAACAGGAATTTAGCACACAGTTACTCATTTTGATATGAGATATTAATTTTTAAAAGCTTTTGGCTCCTTCACTGATGCATTTTAAGGGCCCAATCCAACTCCCCGTCATATCAATGGAAAAGCTCCCATTGACTTTAATGGGAACTGAGTCTATCCCTATGTGCTGACATTCTATTGGGATTTCAGCAGCACTTTGAACTGAAGCTATATGCTTTGCCTCATATACCAGGTTCCTATGATAGCGCTACACTTTGTTCCAAGACCATGTAGTATGTTTCATTTCTAAGGGTATGTGTATACATGCAGCAGCACATCTGATGAAGACGCCGACAAGAGAAACCTTTCCCGTTGGCTTAAAAAACCCACCTCCACGAGCAGCAGGTGCTATGTTAGTGGGAGAAGCTCTCTTGCTGACATAGCACTGTGTACATAAGCACTTACGTCACTGTAATGTATATCATTCAGGGGGTGTGGAATATTCACACCCCTGAGCGACATAAATTTTGCCAAAATAGGCTGAGGTGTAGACATAACCTAACTGTTGAAAAAAAAACGTCCCCAAGAGTCTGAATTTTGTTTTCTCTAACTCCCGCTTCAGTTACTCCAGAATTTGTCCTCTCTGCTGAGTTGGATTTCAACAGGCATGTAACTTAAGATGATCTTTTCAGTCAAATGGGGACTGAAGGGACATTCTGGAGACTGACAGACTCATACTGTAACCCATCTCCCTCCCTAAAATTATATTTAAAAATGTCTTCTTAATATTTCAAAAATGTCAAAGATACTGTACTGCCAAGTACAATGTTAAAATCCCACCTACTCTCTAGGATTTTCTTGCTATTGCAACACACATGCACGACAAACCAGAACAAACTGATGAATCTATAACTATAGAGCCTTGTGTGTCTCTTTGCCTCTCTCTTTCCTAGGCAATATTTTAAGATCCCTCTTACAGAGGTGATATGAAGTCACATTTCTGAACTCCTGTTTTAAAATCCCCTCCAGTACAGCTACAGTATGTCTTAAAGCTATATTTCAATGGAGCAACGTTGCCATCTAGTGACTAATTAAACTACTCCAACTTTTGTATTCCACAGACACCCTTTGGGCACTATTCCACACCGTCATAACCTTACTTTCCGTACCTATTTAAAGGTGATAGTCAAAATAAATTAATATGACAGTTGTATGCCCATTACAGCACATCTCACACAGTTTAGACCAACAAAACCACCTTCATTTTTTAGCTATCACTGTAACTATTTTGTTAATTCTCTCTCTCTCCTCCCCTCTCATACTTTCACTCTTAAACTCACAAAGAGAGAAGTGTATGGCAAGATTTACAACTAATTTGACAGCTTTCCTCAGTCAGAAACTGTTTCAACTACATCAGAAAAAGGGACAAAGGGACAGAAAAGCAGAGGAATAAACTAGAACATGGCAAAACTGAGACACCTTCATCATTCTAGCTTCAGCTGATACTGAACTGAAAAGCCTTATTTTTTTTGTTTCCTTTTTACTGTAAAACCTGATTTTTTAGCTGCTCTGGGCTTACCATTTAGAAATAAATGTTTGATCTGGACTCAAAAAGTACTGTATAAGTTTGCAGAAATGCAGAGGATTATTTTTTAAAACTGAAAAGTTTGCTAGTTTTACAATGCCTTCTTTCTCATTCAAGCAAGTTGTCATGTGTCGTAGGGTTAAAATTAACTGAAAACAACCTAATTATAGATGTATGCAGTGGCCTTATTAGAGTTTGTTGCACAACGTGACAGTTTAAAATGAACTAAATGTACATAAATAACTTACTATGTTGTTACAATTTAATCAAGGCATATTTAATTGCTTACTGAACTGTAATGACTTTGGGGGAAATTCAGTCTGCGGTATAACTCATGATGCAGTCGTTGAAAATAAACAAGATTTTCACAAATACATGCTTTAAGTTAAGCACCTAGGACAATATTTAAGCACCTAAATAACCGGCCTGATTTTCAAATTGCTTACCACCCAGAAGCTCCCATTGATATCAATGGGCTTTGGATCCGGACCATAGTCTAACAAGACATCTCTCTCTCTCTGTCTTACATACGAACACCATTGCAGTTCAATAAACATGGCGAAATGTGTTTTTTAAATTGCATGAGTCTAGTACTTATTTATGTAATCAAGCAATTAATTTGAAATTATTTAGTTTAACTGTTTGAAAATGTAGTAGATACCCTAAAAGAATGCCTCAGACCAGAACTTCCTGCAAGTCAAAATCGCTTCAGTATATCTCTGAAAGGGATTCAACTTCTCTTAAGATTAAGTCAATTCACATGTCAGTTGTAGCCCGCTAATAAAGTCACTATAATGTTACAAATGACGGCCGTCGGCAGTTTTCCTAATTGAAGTTTAATCAATTTACGCTAGACTCAAAGCCTTTTAAATATTGCCCTTTATGTTTGTTGTGGCGGTGAATGTTCTAAGTAGAAGTTTAAGCAGAGTTCTGTCTAGGGTGATTTAAAGTTTACTTCCTTTTTGTTTATGGTATATCATGTTGGGGGGATGGGTGGGAAGGCAGTTTTCCTTTGGAAACAAGTTTGAACAGCACCCGGGACAATGTTTTAATTGGAGGTTTGGGGCATTACTGTAAGAGTCAGAATTTAAGCCAGAGGGGACCACTAGATCACCTAGTCTGACCTCCTGTATATCATAGGACACCAACACCACCACAGCACTAAACCCAACAACCAAAATGAGACCAAAGCATTGCAACCCACTACAGGAGACTAGATAATTATGGGCCACAGCCAGAAAACAGGGGGGGACACAGTGCTTGAGGTCCCTGCAATGTCGGGGAAATGATTAAGGGAGATATACCCAGATAATCCTGGCAAGTGACCCACACCCACACACTGCAAAGGAGGGCGAGACCATCTAAAATTACCAACAACCTTGGGGGAAATTACTTTCCGATCCCACATATGGCGATCAGTTAGACTCTGAGCCTATGAACAAGAACCAGCCAGCCAAGCACCTGAGAGAGAGAATGCTTGGAGCCTCTTCAGAGTCCTGGCCCACCCCACCCACTATTCCATCTCCAGCCATGTCCATCCCTGATGCTTCAGAGGAAGGAGATTAAAAAAACCACTCCCAGAATACACTGGGGGATGGGGGGAAATCCCTTCCTGACCCCTGCTATTAGCCGGCTGAAATCCTGAAGCATGAGCTTTAGGAACATAGGACAGAATCTGTCCAATGACAGAGAGGCTCAGGACTGTTGATCCCTGCACCCTCCCATCACAAACAGCCCTGTCATACAATTGCATTAATAAATTTGTCCACTCTCTCTCAAAACTAATGAAGTTGTTTGTCCCCATAACTCCTATTAGGAGACTGTCCCAGAACATCACCCTTGTGATGGTTAGAAACCTTCTTCTAATTTCCAGTCTAAATTGGTTCATGACCAGTTTATATCCATTTATTCTTGTGAAAACATTGTCCTTCAGCTTGAATAGCTCTTCACCCTCCCTGGTATTTATTCCCCTAATGTATTTATAGACAGCAATCATATCCCAGCTCAACCTTTTTTTTTGTATTGACTTCTCATAATACAGGCCATCCATTCCCCTGATCATCCTAGTAGCTCTTCTCTGCACCTGTTCCAGTTTAAATTCATCTGTCTTGAACACAGGTGGCCAGAACTGTACACAGTATTCCAAGTGAGGTCTTACCAGTGCCTTGTACAATGACATTAATACATCTCTATCTTTACTGGAAATGCGTCAGCTAATACATTCTAGGCTCGCATCGGCCTTTTCATACCACATCACTTTGGTGGCTCAGTCATCTGTCCAGGTCACTGTCCTCCTCTGTTCCATCCAACTGATGAGCCCCCAGCTTGCAACAGAAATTCTTATTATTAGACCCTAAATACATGACCTTGAGAATTACACTACAAATTTGTAATTATAATACAAATAAATAGAGATGGATGGTACATTTTAAAAGTCATAATATCAGTGAAATTTTTCATTGACATTTTTAATCGAAAGAAATCGGGCAACATTTTTGTGATTTTTATGACAGTTTTGACCCACTTTTCCAAATGAATTAGAAATAATAAATGTAAATGTACTTACAAATTGTAATAAGCAAGAACAAACTTTAGCATGGATTGTACTCCAAGATGTGTTAAATATATTGCAGTGAAACAGGCTGCATTTGTAATTTTCTTAAAGGGACATTGTCTAAATAAAAAAATGGGAATAACTCCTTATATTGTAAATTGATAAAACTAGTTCATTCCATTGAGTGCACAAAAAAATGTCTAGAAAACATACCTCTCTAGATGTGCAGAATAAGCGAAGCATCATGTCACTACAAGTTTCATTGTGATGAAAGATTGTATTCTTCTCAGGGCAGGGATCATGGCTGTCTTTGTTCTGCACAGTGCCTGGAACACTGTTGGCACATAATAAATAGTTGTAAAAGACCAATGTACAGCCAGCACTGAGTAATGAATAATGAGATACACCATGCCCATTAAATGTCAGAGGGATGGCCATTTAATTCAAACAAAAGCATATGGCATGGAGCAGCAAAGTCAGCAGCAGAAGTAGTTTAATCTGGCAACTGGTACCATCACAACTGGCCCATAATGAGGCCGTTCTGGAGAGAATGGGTCACAGAAGTTGCAAGAACAATTAGGGCTGGGAAATGGGAAGTAGAGTAGCTGCAAAGTAAGTGTTAGGGCCCCTAAATGAACAGTAACTGGCATGAATGATAGAAATCCAGAGAGGTGTCAGCAGGGCAGGCGATGGAGGGAAGAGAACCTGTGACGCTATGCCAACTGGAACAGTGATGCCCATGCCACACAGAAGCACAGATATGCTATAGTATCTGCGAGAGTAAATGTATGTGGGAGTTGTACTGTTCTGTTTCTGTACTTTCTTTCCTCTTTAGACAGCTGTGCCACCATCTGAGCAGCCTTTGTGTTCCAGCATTTATCCTCCCCTCGTTGTCTCTGGCTGATCCCCTTCCTGTTCTGTATACTGTTATTCTGCATGCCAAGTCCATAATGCATTGCCCTCTCACACTAATTAACATTGCCCCTAGACTCTGACACGTGTTCTTTGTGGATCTCCCTTTAACCATAGTCAACTAGAGCACAGTTGAGCAGATGTAGCTTATAGCTGCTTGGAGCAGCTTTACTTTATACATCTATAGTGCATTTTCTAGAATATATGCATGGGAAATATGCATCATCGGTTCTTTTCCCAAAACCACATCTCCATTTTCAAATACTATGTGTCATGTGCAGTAGATTTGTTGGAAAACCACATTGTTTGTCGTAGGCTTGTCACTATCCACTATTTCACGGTTGAGAATGTTGTACTTTCTTTTTAGTATTGTTTATGCTGCTGTTCCCAGCTTCATTAGTAACTCGTGTCTTGCATTGGAAGAAATGACTGGGCACTGTTTAATTTTAAACATCTGTTTTATTTCATGAGGAAGATATTCACAAACTGGAGTGAGTTCAGGAACAGCAACAAAAATGATTACGTGGCTAGAGACTTATGTACGAGAAAAGAGTAGCTGAGTGACAAGTATATGGGAGATGGGGAAACATGATGCATTTATTTATGGTGGAAGAAGGGGATATAAATGGCCATAATGAGATCAAATTAACACACCAGACACTTGAGGCAGGATATCAGGAAAAATATCTTAATAATGAAATAGTCTTTCACAAGGGTCTTGCGAAAGCCCTATATAGATTGGGACTCTTAAAGCAAGGCTGCAAGTCTCACCATATATGTTGCTTGTTTGTTGTTTGCAATGAAATCACTCAAACGGTCTAGTTTTGCTTCTAGTCACTTTCACTTTATGGTTCCTATGCACTAGCTCAATGTTGGCTTGTATTAGTTTCCAACACTGCCAGGGAAGATATAAATTATTTTTAGAATATTGTCATGATTTTTTTAAAAAATATTAAAAACAAAAGGCAAAATGTTCATTCTTAGATTTTGTGAAATCTGTGGCCTCATTTGAGCAAGGTACTGAAGCAAATGCCTAACTTTAAGCATGAGAAGTCCCATCTCTTTTAATGTACTTGGTTGTGTGTGTTTGATTCTCTTCTGAATTATTAAATATTATTGTGGGCCACAAATTTTCTGATTACACTCCAAGAGCCTTAAAATGCCACCAGTCCCTCAGGAATTTCCTATCCTTCCAGGTGAATTCAGCTGAAAATTTATTTCTTGTTCTAATAACAACAACAATAATAATAAATATAGACACCCCCTTATTTCAGGATAGATTGAATTTTAATGCTCTAGGACCGCATAAAGATGTCTTTCTGTGAGCTGTGATTCCACACTGGAAAGAGTCACAGAGCAGCTCATCTCAAATACCTTTAAATATATCTGTAATAATTAAATGTTGTTTATAGTCCATGTCCTGTAGTCTTTTAACTATTCAGTTGCTGTGGTATGTGCTTCTGCTGTCAGCTAACCTGTTTCTAATCATCAGAAAATCCATCTTTTGCTAAATGGTCCCAATTCCAGCAAAGGTGTCCTTAAACCCTCATGCCGTTCATTGAATTCTGGATGGGAGTATGGGGTCCAACGTTTTGCAAGATCAGAGCTTTATTCAAATATACTGTAGTTTCCAGAATTTCTTTGAATGTCAGATTGTTGAAATGCAAACAATACAGTGATTTATTTGAAGGGAAGGTGAGGTAGAAGCCACAGGAAATTCACACAGACATGCTTCTATATTATTTGTTCCTTGGCTCTTAGCATTCAATCATTTCAGACTAGGGAATGGTTTATTCCTGAACTAAACCTAAGATCCAAGCACTTTAAGATTTGGACCTGGATTTGAACTTTTCAAATCCTGTTGCTAGGCTTTTATATAAATTAAATTAATACAATAGGTTTGTGCCTGTTGGTACTTTAATTTTTGTTGTTGTTTCCATTATCATTTGGCAAATGGTTGAAAATGAGATTAGAAAAAAAAACATTTTCAGGAAAAATTAGTCCCCGCCCCCTTCTCTTTTCTCCAACAAATTTTGACATTTGAAATTTTTTAGCCAGCGCTATAGTCTATATACATTAAGGACATACACTTCACTTTGGTCCACAGCTGTGAGACCTTCATTTGCCTTTTTCTGCATTCATGACTCTATCACCTCCTAAAAATTCCACAAATTAAGTAAAGAAATGAAACCTAGAGAATAGAGACCATATTTAAATAGAATGTAAAACATTTTATTTTGAAACCATAAAACCTAGGCTTAGGACCCAGATGGTAATGGGACAACAGCCTAGCAATATCCTGGGCACACCATCAGTGATTTATGGCTTGAGAGGCTGTGTGACATTTTAAAAACCTGACATAAATGCTTACAACAGCTATCAAGCAAAGCTGTGGTGTTATTGCAGCATTAATTCAAAGTGGATCCCTAAGAGAGCTCAACTTAGGGTATAAGCTGAGATGAGCTCTTAGCTACTCAACTGGATCCTAAGGGTAAGTGGTAAATTAAAAATTCATTATTCATTTTAATTGAGGATGATTATCAGTATTTTAGGAGGCACACTTCAAAGTTCTTCAGCTCCCAGTACAAAAGAAGGGGATGCTGAGAAAGCTAGACTCTCTCATGAGACAAGAGAAACAAATGAACCAACTCAAGAGCCTGTAGAAGCATATACTACATAATTCGATGTGTAGCTTATATTTAGCAGGCCAAATGCGCTGCTGGTGCAAGCTTCATTCAAGTAAATGAAAATGCACCCACTTACACCAGATCTGCATTTGTCCCTAAGTCTAAGGGTACATCCACACTACCCGCCCGATTCGGCGGGTAGCAATCGATGTTCTGGGATCGATTTATCGCATCTCATGTAGATGCGATAAATCGATCCCAGAAGCGCTCCCCGTCGACTCCGGAACTCCAGCTCGGCGCGAGGAGTAAGCGGAGTCTACGGGGGAGCCTGCCTGCGCCGCGTGGACCCGAGGTAAGTACATTGTAATTCGATCTAAGATACTTCGACTTCAGCTACGCTATTCACGTAGCTGAAGTTGCGTATCTTAGATCGATCCCCCCCCTAGTGTGGACCAGGCCTAAATTTTTCCTTTATGAACTATCAGCACTGCAGTCTGGGATCTTTTGATATTAACATTAAACATGGATGGCCAAATCCTCAGCTAATGTAAATCTGTGTAGCGCCAACCTATGCTGATTTACATCATATGGGGACCTGGCCTGGAATGTTCAGCTTTCTGTACATGTCTTGGATGTACGCAGCTTCTTAATTCACCAGCATAATGTATGTTTGAGAGGTGGTAACCTTTCAGATGTCTGCTGAAACCTAAATAAGGAAACTTGGTTGGAAAAAAATAAAAATCCAGCTGCACTACAGAAATCAGAACTAGAAAAGGTCACTTGCTATTTTAGAAGTTGTAAGCTATAGTCCCAGTTTTAGAACATCAAGTTGTTAACCATACATTGTCACTTTCCCCGCAGAGCATTTTTTCATTGTAAATTAGGCCAATCTTACAAACATATGCTGGTTTCCTTTTTTTCTGCCTATAATTTAAAGAAACCTTGACTGGATGTATAGACCTATTAAGTCAGTTAGCCCATCCCTTTGCCAGGACACAACTGTACCCTAGTGTTCCAAACTATAGGTCCCCCATCATTTCCCTTGGAAAACAATTCCATATTCTAATTGGCTTCACTGTCCAGTTTTTTTTCCTAATGATCAGCCTAATTTTATTTATCTTAATTTCATTCTATTATTACCAGTTAGATCCTCTCTTCAATACTAAACAAACCCCATCATTCAAATATAGGCCCTAATACTGTAATTTGTTCATGGGTGGATTGTTGCACTCACCCAGAGACTCACTGAAATCAATGGAGCTGTCTGCCCATAATCAGCAGTTTGCAGGATTGTGATCATACTTTGTAGATATTTACTATGTCCCAGCTCTCCCTGGTCATCACATAATCAAGTTAGATCAGGCCTGCACAACATGCGGCCCGGGCTCACTGTGCGGCCCAAAATCTGGGACTGTATCCATTGGTCCTTTTTGCTGCTTTTCTCTGGGCTGAGGGTTGTCCCAATGCTGCAAAGAGGGTATTCCCAAAGGAAGGTGCTTGCTTCTAACCCCCGAGGCCGTCAGTATGTCTGCTCTTCTCTAGTCAGCCCACTTCACAAGTTTGATTGTCCTTGGTCTGGTTCCCATCCCCTCTCCAAGGGCTGCAGCTGTCTGGAGGTGCCTGCCTTCCTCATTCACACCTCATTCATTCAACAGGACAATTGAATACAAAGTGGGGGGAAGATCCTATTCTACTTCTAGCAAAAAGACATTTTTCTTTTACCTTAATTATACTACCTTAGGGGCCCGCTATAACATATTACCAAGGTTCCATACAAAGTCATATAAAAGTTATACAAAAATGAATAATGCAGAGATTTATCTACAACTGCATTGATTGATTGTTGTGTGCAGTAATATAGTGACCCCTGGGGGGGTGAAGAGGGGTGTGATGGTGGGGCCAAGCGGGGAGGGGACGGGTCCTATTTTACTGCTGTGATCTGGTCACCCTATGCACGCTGTTTCTTTTCCCCTCAGGGAAAGGCTTCCACACCCCAGCGCTGGGGAAGGAGGGGTTGTTTCCGCTGGGCGGGCGGCGCTGGGGGGGGGTGTTTCCGCGGGGCTGGGGGGTTTCGGCCCTCAGCTGTTTTCTTTGGAGTAATATGGCCCTCATCGCTTTATGAGTTGTGCAGGCCTGAGTTAGATTATTTTCATATTTTATACTTTCATCACATGTAAAGCCCTTCTTCCACACAACCGTTGTTTCATAAATTTTAAGGCCAGGAGGCTCTAAGATGGTCATCTAGCCTGTCCTCCTGGATAACACAGACCACAGAATTTCACCAAGTGATTTCTGCAGCAAGCCCATAACTAGATCTAATTTCAATGTAGAGACATCAAGTAACAGAGAATCTACCACATTCCTTGGTGCATTGTTACTTACAGTGGTTAAACCCTCTTTATTAAAATGGTGAGCTTTATTTCTAGTCTGAATTTGTTCAACTTCCAGACGTTAGATCTTGTTACACCTTTGCCTTCTAGATTAAAGAGTCCTCTTCTATCAGAAATGCAGCTGTCACTCTCAGAACTCCTGCTAGTTTGTCACTATTTTTTTGGTGCTGAGAAATGATCCCAGGTGTCCTCTTACCAGTGCCACTTAGGGATTATTATTACTAGTATTATTGTTATTTCTATTGATGTATTGTTATATAGTATTATATTTTATTATATCAAACATGTATGTAGTACTATAGCTTGGCATGACACTTTCCAGAGATATATCTAGACAGGCTCCTTACCATGAAGATGAAAGCAAACAAGAATTGAGATGTCCTTCCAAGCAGAGGAATGAGCATGACAAAAGGCACCAGATGAGCATGAGAGATGGAGTAAGAGGTTGAGAAGAATAAGCAGAGCATGAATGAGGAGTGAGAGGGATGACAAATGATACATAGGCAGAGTCTTAAAAGGAATGATGGACAGTTTGAACTTTGCATGGATGAAAGTGGAACCAGTGGATTTACATGGTCATAGTGGTAGGGAAAGACATGTTGCTATTCTCCTTTATGGGCTGTGCTCCCCAGCCAGATTTCATCTCCATGACTCCCATGATATATCCGGGGAATCGGACAAATCGACCTAAAGCCAGCCCTGCCTGCAAAGCCCTGACTCGTGATTGGGCTGCCCAGGGACCCAAAAAAGAACTGCTGTTGCTCACTCTGAACTCTGTTTAAGCCTCTCTACCTAGGGTATTTGAAACCTTTCCCTTTCCTGCCAGCCCTAGTAAAATGCCCTTTCCCTTAGCCATGTGTCCAAGTGCTTACTGGGACACACCAGAGCTACCACCTACAGGCCTAGCTGCTGAAACATCTCCAGCACTTTCCTCCTAGTACCTCTGGCATGCTACTGACACTCTAGGAGTTTAGGGCACTGGGCAGCCATAATAATTAAAATATCAAGAGATTTTGAAATACTTAGTTGTTACTTAGTTGTAATTTATTTCAGTCCTTCTGAATCTGCCTGTTTTGTCAAGAAATGGTCACCAAGGACATGTCTACATTGCATCTGGGAACATGCTTCCCAGCTCCAGTAGACAGACACACACTAGCTCTGCTTGAGCTAGCTCATCAAACTAGCAGCATAGCTGGGGTAGCATGGGCATCAGCTTGAGCTAGCCACCCAACAATGTACCCAGGGCTTGGGGGCAGGTTTGTATTCAGGCAATTAGCCTGAGATGTCATCTGGGCTACCCCAGGCACACTGCTATTTTTAGTGCAGTAGCTTTAGCAGAACTAGTGCATGTCTGTCTACTGGAGCTAGGGAGCCTGCTCCTAGCTGCAGTGTAGACATACTTGAACCGAACTCACCCTAGTCTGATTACATTATGGCTTCAGCCAGGTACTGACCAGATGAGGCAGCTTTGCCAATGCTGGTATCTGTAGTGATTCCATACTTGCCAATTTTGGCGATGCTAGTGCCTGTATCTATTCTGCTGGCATTAATACAAATTCTTTTCTTTCTGTATCTCTTTGTTGAGCTTTCCTCTTTTTCTACTGTATCAGCAGTTCTCTAGGATATCACAAGTACTTCAAATAAATCTTGATGGTTTCTCCAGTACTTTTGAGCGTCTGTTTCATCAGTATATGTGCATGGCTCTGAGGAAGTGGTAAAGACTCTTGTTTGGTTCCAGCTGTTGTTATCAATTTGCAGGTGAACTGGTTTCCTGGTTGGACAATTGCTTGTAGGTCTGTTATAGGAAAACTGTTGTTTCTTTTCCTTTATTTCATTTGTATTTGAGGTTTTGTAGACAGTTGAGTCCTTGTTCATCTTCCCACTAGCATCTGTTCTGAGGGAAACCAATACTTCTACTGGTGGTCTGCACTTCTAAAATCCAAAGAAACAGATTTCTACTGGCAGCTTCAGCTTTCTTTAAGATATTTTCATTGCCTAAATAGCTCTCTTGGTCATGCTGTTACTCTGGGTGTATTTTAGCAAGGATGTGACTTACTTAAACTAATTGGTTTTAGTAGAAATGTGAAATTCTACCCAATAGAACTGTGGTGAGATCTCAGGAATCAGAATCTTTGGTATTTGATGTCTGTGTTTTGAAATTCCTATGAATTAAGAGTAGAAATCAGTTAACAGCAAATAAGTTTCTATGTTAAGGCCCAGTATAATCAGCCTGGAATGAGTTATATTAGTGTCAGTGTTCTGAGAAATTTAATCAGATAGATACAAAACAGAAATACAGTTTAATTGATAATAATATGTCATGTGTTGCCTGGGTCTCGCTAGTATTTCATGACCTTGTATTGGCTCATGGGTTTTGCATATAGTAAGTACTTTTTTCGATAGTTGAAAATGATCTACCAAAACTGTTTTTTGACAGAAAAATGATTTTACAATTGAACAGATTTTTGTTGTGAAAAGTATCTGCTTTCCATGGAAAATTTGGATTTTTTTGGCAAAAAAAATTAATGCCCAAACCCCACATATTTCAGACCAAAAATGAAATAGTTTAATTTGGATACACTACTTTGGTGCATCATAGGAGTTGTAGTTCAGTTGTCATGTTCCTATTCTCCTTTATGGGCTGTGCTCCCCAGCCAGATTTCATCTCCATGACTCCCATGATGCACTGCATCAAGAGGGGTGTTGAAACGGATCTTTAATGGCCCACGGCTGGGCAGTGAGAATTTTGAAACCCATATGCTTAATGCACAGCAATTTATTTGAGAAAGAATCAGAGAAGTAGTTAAGGTTACACAGTGCACGTCTTTTCCTATAAGCCTTAGCTCCCCAAGCATAAACCTCAGTAACTATGTTGGCCTTACACAGTATCCTGATTAGCAAACAAGGCAGATATATCTACCAATTCTAGATGGAGACTTCTTTTCTTCTCTTCTTTCTCCTTTTAGGTACTTGGTCTGTTAAATGTCCCCCGAATCAGGGTCTAAGTCACCCCGAGGACTTCTGTCTCACAGTCTTGAACCTCTTCAGATATTAATTGTGGAACTAACTTACTTAATCTACTTTGCTTAGCATTTATACCTTTTTGTTCTCAAAAGAGTCACATGTCCCAGAAATATGTCTTGTGGGCATTTATCATTGGTTCTCTCTAATTAATATTTTGGAGGAGAGGCTGCAGAACAGACCCAAACCAAAGCTCAATCAACATTTACCCTCTCATCAATCATTCACTTAAGCTCTTAGTGTGATATTATCCAAAAAGGATCATTTTGACCCATATCAGCCTGCACCAAGCCCACCAATCTCATGATTTTATGTGTTTTTTTTATCTTGTGAGCTGGTTCTCTGCTGATATATTCCAAAGTTCGATATTGAAACATACACACCCATCGAGCCATTATGGACCATTCAAGTGCAGTTTCAGCACTTCCAGTAGTTTTCCACATCATTCATCTAATGCTAAGAGAATTCTGCTCCCAGAATCTTTTAGCAAGTTCAGGCATACCAAGCCATACAAAACTCATGCTTATCACATTTATTCATATCAATCTCAGCAATTCATAATCATTTAGCATTGTCTCAACAGTCCCTCACTCGATATCCAATTATCCAAGGTAATTGTGATATCGCCCCAATCATGCCAAATGTAGCAATATGCCAATATTTGGATCATGTGTCTTCTTTTTGAACTACAGCCTCATTTTACAATCTTTAAAAACATAATCTGACAATTTAATTTTAAAAGTTTTCTTCAAAGCTTGTATTTTCTTTTATACTGCTTGCATATTTGGTATTTAAAACAGAAGCATAGCAGAAACAATACGGTTGTTTTACAAATTCGAAATATTATTACCCATTTTATTTTATTTTATTTTATTACTTGACATATGGCCTGGTGTGGTGGCGCGTGCCTGTAATCCCAGCTGCTGGGAGGCTGCGGTTGGCGGATCGCTCAGGAGTTCTAGGCTGCTGTGCGCTATGTCAATCAGGTGTCCGGTGCTACTGACAGCTTGGCCAGCGGGTAGTTGGAGGACTGGCTAGAACAACGCATCTGATGTGTTGTGATCGGCGCTCTCTCGGTGAGGGCTGATGGACCGATCAGTGACTTGACATACAACATTATACCAAACACACATTTTTAAGTTTTAGTTAAGATCTTAAGTTTTTTGCAACTTCTTAAATAATTTTATATTTTCGAGCAAGTGTATTTTTTTACAATTATTACAAGTCTGGTTGATTGTCTTATTGTCACATTACCTCCAATTACACTGAAGGCCAAGACTATAACAAAAAGTTTTAAAAAAGAAAGAACCAAATACATTTATGGAGGATAGGTCCTAATGGCTATTAGCCAGGATGCGATGGGATGGTGTCCCTAGCCTCTGTTTGCCAGAAGCTGGAAATAAGCAACGAAAGTTGGATCACTTGATGATTGCCTGTTCTGTTCATTCTCTGAAGCACCTGGCATTGGCCACTGTCGGAAGACAGAATACTGGGCTAGATGGACCCTTGGTCTGACCCAGTATGGCCATTCTTATATTTGTGCCCCTAATAAAGGTGATCATTGTATTAAAATTTGAGCAACTTAACAATCTTCTGGCTTATTCTTTGGTTAGTGTCCTATGGCACAATCAGGTCCAGCAATCACATAGAAAACAAGCCCAGAAGCAACAAAATGAAGCAAACTTCACAGCATACTTCTTGCGTCCATAAATTCATAGGTTAACCTGCAAAAATATAAGCAAACAAAAAGCAAAGGCCTTATGGGTTACTACATACTGTGCATTCATTTCTGATCATTGTTACTTCTAGTCCGTTGGCAAGTATAATTGATTAGATCAGAATATCTTCACACATCTCCGTCCAAAGTGGTTACGAAAACTACCATGGGACTGGCCACATACTTAACTGAAAAGAGTTCATTTTATATAGGTTTTATTTTACCGTTGTTTACCAGTTCTTTAAGCATCACCTTGTTCTCTATTTTTCATTGATATTTCAGTTGTTCCTTCTGGTCTTTTTTTTTTTTCCTGCGTTGCTTTTTCCCCCCCGTCCAAATGTTTTTAACTGTTTGCACCAAATTTGCCTCCTAGATCTTCTTTTGTACCCACTCAAGCATTTGTTTCTTTGGTGTTAATAGGAACTCAGGAGTTTTCATAATTTAGTCTGGTATTAATTTAACGAGGTTAATGGAATAGCAAAGAAACAATTAGCAATGTTCAGTATAAAGAACCATTTAACCATGGCCACTACTCCAGCCCTTAAAGTTGGAAGGTGGGCTACAATTAGGACTATAGGTACTGTTGCTTTATTAATTTTTCTATAATCAATTGTGGGATGCCATTTGCCATCCGGTTTCCGTACAGACCAGATTGAGGAGTTGCAAGGACTTTGATGTTTTACTTCTACCCTTTGCACTTTCAAATCCTGTAACAGTTCTTATATATGTGGAACTGCTTCTGCTGGATAGGAAAACTGAGGAGTTGGTGGGAAAATGTGTAAAGCCATTTCCACTTCTGCTTCTATGTCTTCACATTCTGATTTCTTTTCTAGCCCAAACCATGGAAAATTCCCTCATTCACTCATTGTCTGCCAGTGCCACAGATGCCATAGCCTTGCAGGCCCACTTTCTTAATCCTTCTGAACTAATCCACTCGTTCAGTCTCTCTCTTTTTTTCCGCAAACAGTCTCCTGCCAAGTTAAGTCCTGTTGTACCACATCTACTTCCAATATAACTTCCTCAGTCATACTGTTACAAACTACTGTATCTGTTTAAAATTCAGTCTGACCTACTATCCACGGCAGATGTATTAATAAGGTCCCTTTTACTTCTTTGCTGTGGGCCGGCCCATCGAGTCATTATTAACCATTCAAGTGCAGTTTCAGTACCTCCAGTAGTTTTCCACATCATTCATCTAATGCTAAGAGAATTCTGCTCCCAGAATCCTCTAGCATAGTGGTTCCCAAACTAGGTCCACGGCTTGCTCAGGGTAAGCCCCTGGCGCGCCGGGCTGGTTTGTTTACCTGCCGCCTCCACAGATACAGCCGCTCACGGCTCCCACTGGCTGTGGTTTGCCGTTCCCGGCCAATGGGAGCTGTGGGAAGCACGTTCAGGGACACCAAGCCATACAAAACTCATGCTTATCACATTCATTCATATCAATGACACCAATTCATAATAATTTGGCACTGTCTCAACAAGGGGAACCCATGGTGAATCATGGGAGATGTAGTCTGACCAGGGAGGCTGGCCTATAGAGGAGAATGGAAAGATGAAACCCTCTGAACTACAACTCTCATGAGGCACTGTGGCAGCATTATTGCATTGAACTATGTTTGGTTTTAGCTAAAATATTTCAGAGTTTGATTTTTTGCCAAAAAGTTGATATTTTCCACTAGACCCTTCCCCCCATATTAGGACCAGCTCTGTTTGTTTCATACTGAGCTATCATGTCAGCTATATGAGCATCTCTATTTCTCGGCACTGCTGAAAGAGTTGTTTTTTGTCTTTGGGATGGGACACGCCCCCATTCCACTGGTACGAAGGATAATGAGGTAAGTAGAGGCCTCCACAAACCTATGCTAGATAAAATCCATACATTAAACTCATGCCTCACACTCCAGATCATAAGACAGACATGCCACTTACTGACCTGGCAGGATATTATCTCCAGTTCAGCCTCAACATTGCATCAATTGCGACTCCCCTGACTAACCTACTAAAAGGGGAAAGACACCAAAAATGCCAGAAAGATGTAATGCCCTTAGAGTGTTGTGACACAGATATTCTGTACACTTTGCTCTTTTTACCAGAAGTATCTTATGTTGCTTGTCCCTCAGAAAGCCCATACTTTTACTTTTCATCTCTCTCTTGTCAATAGCTTGTGGAAGACCCATCAGCCCAACACTTGCCATTTTAACACTAATCCCCTTTTCCTTTTCATGACTGCCATCTCTGAAAGCAGGCAAGCAGTCTCCTCTGATGCTTATGGATCTTTCTAACCAGCCAACAGAATGAGCTGTCAGGCTTCTTTCCCTAGAGACCAAGCATATCCTTTCCATGATACACTCAGACTTAGCTGGCCCGCAGCTTCAGAATTTCAACTCTGTCTTTGCACCTGGTTCATTTTGGAAGGCAGCATGCAGAACTGCTGCTACTTCTGCTGGTACTCACCCCTAGGCCCTCATACACCTAGATGGGTTTTAACATCAGCTCAAAAAACAATTAATATATGGGAAACAGTTTTGTCTACAGCTGTACAGAGCTATCGCTTGGATGCCAGCCCCACAAAATATTGAAGAGTATATGAACTGCAGCAGAACCAGCTCATCCTAAGTAAATACATAAATAGGAAGTACAAGAATAAGAGAGCAGTGATTTGATTGTTACAGCTAGCTTATAGCACTCACTCACGTGTATTTCAAGGCAAGTAATGCTAGAGCATGTGTATATTATTTTCACATTGTTAACCTTCAATGTGCCTCATTCTGACTGTAAAACAATAAGCTACCTCCTCTACAGGCTATGCAGTAATATGGTCTTTTATTTTCTTTATATTAAGAGTATGAATAATTCTTGCTTCATATAAGGAAAGGTGGAGGGTGGGGTAGGAAGAATCAATGAAAACTGCAATGAAGCACCTGGAGTCAGTAAAAAGGAAATAAATATACTAGCCCCAAGAGCATGGGGCTAAAACATGGTTTGCAAAATAGTCTGGAACAATGCAATGTAAGTTACAATTATTTTTCCATTGTCAGATATTTTGATTTAAAAAACTTACAAGTTCCTATGACTGCACTTCAGTTCCACCTGGTTAAATCCTCCTCAGTGTAAACATGCCTTCAGTTTGAGATTAATTTCTGCAGTCAGGTTTGCTATGGTTCAGACTGTTTCCAGCAAATATCATATGCTTCATTCTCATTACCTTAATATTTATGTATTCGGTGTTATATCTTAATGACATCAAGGGCTGAACATATATCCATAGGAGTTAGGAAAGTTCAGAGTTCAGGATGAAACTCCCTCCTTAACTCACCACCATTACATCCAGACATTGCTGGAGTTTAAATTCAGTGATTGATCTTTTAGCCTGGACTGCATGTGCTGCAACATAGAGATATATTTGGGTGAGTTAAATAAGGATTAAATGGAAGCCTGCTAGTTTTTAGTGATAACTCCATTTGGGATTCTTTTTAACCATAATCTAAAGCATTTTTAAGTGGTCGTGCTTTGAGATTATTTATGAGCAGAGCAATCTTTCGGATTTGTGTTTTTTAATTATTCTAATTTTGGTTTTATTTTTAAGAAAAAATAGGTCATTTTCTGGGGATAAAAACGGAGGTTTGGTGTTTATAAAATTGTTTTCTTTGAATCATTTTTTAAAAATCAACCTTCTCTGATTCCCTTAAGAGAGGGTAAGAGACAATAAATCTTTAGCGCTTGCCATACCATTAGAAAATAATTTTCAGTCCTGAAAAATTCCCTGGAGATTTTCGGAGGCATATTTTATAAATACCTATTTTCATAGGCGCCAACTCTGTAGGTGCTCTGGGGCTGGAGCACCCACGGGGAAAAATTGGTGGGTGCAGAGCACCCACCGGCAGCTCCCCGCCAGTCCCGGGACCCGCGGCAAGCTTACCTCAGCACCGTAAGGGGCCCCGCCCCCGATACTGGGCAACATTGCGTTGGTGTCGGGGGCGGGGCCCCGCAACATCACCTGGCGTTGGGGGCGGGGCACCGCAACGTCACCTGGCGTCGGGGGCGGGGCCCGGCATCAGCCCCCACCGGCGCCACCGGAAGTCGGCGCCTATGCCTATTTTCATAGTCTTGCTTCAGCTAAGTTAACATCATTTTAACATGAAACCAGAAATCTGGGGCAAATTCTTCCCTGTCTTACACTGCATACTGCCCAGTGATTGGACTGAATTGGACCTCCTTGTTCATGGAGCTATTTTTTCCATGTGGTATGTAGGAATCTTTTAGCATGCTGTTCATGAAGTTGAGTATGTGTGTGCGCGTCTGTGTGCGTGTGTGTGTGTGTGTGTGTGTGTAAAATACAAGCACATATATTATGTATAAGTATAATACATATTGTATATGCACACATTGATATACTATATATAATGGTCACACTGTGTATTAACTCTCCATTTATAAGTGGTTTAGAAAGAGTTAAATAATTAGTAAACGTTATAGACATGAGTAAGTAATTATAGTCTGGTTTATTTTTAAGTATAATTTATATTAGATTAATTCATTGTTGAGCCTGATCAATAAGTATGTGGGAAATTTTTTCTAACATCTTGGTTGTACAGCAACAGCAAATGGACTAAGCAATTTCTTGAGAGGTGATAAATGTTCTTGTGCTGAATTCTGCTTTGAACCAGTGTAAATCCACTCTAACTCAACTGAAGTCAATGAAGTAACTCTGAATTACACATGTAAATAAGAGGAGAATTTTTTCCCACTCAGTTATAATTTGAGTTTGTAGATTGAATTAACCTGAAATATTTAAAGTGAGACTGCTAGGCTTTGTCTAAATTCTGGGTAAAACCATGATAACAAGTCAATTTTCACGTGGTTTCCCTCTAAAACTATAAATGGGACCCACCTCCTCTCCCCCAGAACCCTACCTGAACAAGCCAGGACTGGTGGCCTGCTTTAACCCATTCCACAGCTGTTAGGCACCCAGATCACTTCATGCTAATAAAACTGCTGCATTTGCCACGATAGATTTAAGTTGAGGAAAGTGGTTTTCCTTCCAGTCATAGTATGTACAAGAGATGGGTACATTGAGACCTGCCATTAGTCTATATGAAGATTTTACACACAAGTCCCCGACTTGTCTACTGTAGTCCTCTTACTTTCCTATATCTTCTCTACTTCCTTCCCAGGCTTTTCTTTTTCATCCCTTTCTACCAGCATGACCAGATATACAGTAGGTTATTAGTGTGACAAAATAGGGCAACCTGGTACCCTGAGACAAAGGTTCCACCTCTCTCTCCTGGACAATAATATGGTATAGACCCTACACAGTCACTAATATGCCCTTTTGTTGTTATTACTAGAGCTGGATGAAAGATTTTGGCTGCAACTCTTTTTCACAGCAACATACAAATTCACGCTGACTAAATCATTTTTGTGAGTTCATGTTGATTTTGGTGAATTGTTTCCATTTAAAAAAAAGGAAACATCAAAATGAAATATTTTGATTTTGGGGTTCGAATCACAAGGGGAATTAAGAACCACTCACAAAGTGGTTGTGGCATCACTGCTCCCTATCCCCTAACAACCGAGTGGTTAGGATGCTCACCTGTGATATGGGAGACCTAGGTTCAAATCCTTGCTTCAGAGCAAGGACTTGAACCCAAATCTCCACCCTTCATATGAGCGCACTAGCCATCAAACCATTGAGGTGTGGGGTCTCTCTGAATCTCTCCTGTTGCAGCTGTTCCACTTTGTATAAATAATTAATTATTCACTGGAGCAGGGACTGGACTCCAGGTGTTCTCCCTCCCAGATGAGTTCCCAGGCTACAATGTCATTTTCTCACTCTCTCTCTCTGGCCCAATGAATATATAATTATTTATACAAAGTGGAACAGCTGCAACAGGAGAGATTGAGAGTGATGTAGACAATGATGAAGAAGCTATGCTGTTCCTGGTCCTCCTCACTCCCATGCCCAAGTCTGGCTACAGCACCTTGAATGTACTGCCTCTTTCTGAGGAATACATTATCATTTGTGTATGAGGTTTTGCTGCTGCTACTCCATTTCAAAATCCGTTTGAAAATACCATCCTTGGTTTCTAAAAATGTGTGCCTATCCAGATACAGATAAAACTTTCATTTCCAATTTTAACTGGGTACATTTTCACCCAAAGGCTGGCTATTTTTAATTTTGTAATCCACAACCAAGCAAATTTCCTGTGGCTTTGGATTTAATAAGGAACATTTCCACAGCTCAAACAATAACTAGCTAAATACGAAAACATTTCACATTGATAAATGTCACATTGTCCAGTCTCCTATGCCATAAAATATATTGTTGTCTGCCGATCATCCCCCCCCACACGTTTATGTCTTCAAAATTTTGCTATTGCAAATTACTATTCATTGTGACTTTCTGCTTTCCCCCATTTCTTAGATCGAATTGCACAGAATATCATTAAGTCCCATTTGGAGACGTGTCAATATACAATGGATGAACTACACCAGCTAGCATGGCAGACCCACACATATGAAGAAATTAAAGTATACCAGAGCAAGGTACAATACCCTAACACTCCTTCTCTTGCTTCCCCTTCTCCTTGCGATTTATAGTGATTCAGTGCAGTATATTTGGCAAGGACTTCTTGATCAATACCCAGTTAAGCTTTGGGGTGGGAAATAGCAGTTTGATATTAGAAGAACTTGGCAACTGAAGATGTGAGTGGCATTTCAAAATAGAAATAACAGCTTATTAGTGTGTATGCTGGTAGCATAATGTCAGGGCAAAGGAAATGGTGATAAAATCAGCCTCCCGTATTAATTATTTGTTTCCATGGGCCTGATCTTTTCCCAAAACTCCAGTTGATCTTAATGGGAGCAGGATTGGAGTCGATATGTTGGAAGAGTTTTCAAAACAGAAGATAGATTTGTTTAACATATTTATGATAACTGTTAAAACTGTCCCCATTTTCATGTGGAAAAATGAATGTTTATATTGCAAGGAAAGTAAATCTCCTTTACCTGTCGACAGTAGATAATGCAGAATTTAACACACTCTGTAAAGTGTGGTAATACTGTTGAAAAATGGCTGTAAAAATGACTTCATTTGGTTGTATATTTATTCTTCCCCTATGATTCCCATATCAAATTCATTCAGAATATTTCTCCCACTTGCAGCTCTTCAAATTCAGCCTAGACAGTGGAAATCAAGCTGAGTTCTGCTTTTTTCATTTTCACCAATAATAATGATTCAGCAATCAGAATGTAGACAAAGCAGAATAGAGTTCAGTTTGTTCTTGGACAGCTCTTTTGGCTCCTTAGTGATAACAGGAGTTGAAACTCACCTGTGGCAGATGTAGTCCAAAGATACACTTGTGTGCGTGCTTACACATACACAAAGACGATAAATTGAACAAGAAGGTCCCAATTTTGTGGGGTCATTGTTCTGACTGTAATTACACTTTAATGGTTTTGAAAAGGTTTTCGAACCCAGCAGAAATGTTCAACCAGGTGACTAAATAGCCTGAGTCTATTTCCTTTGCTAGTTGCATATTTGCATTGCCTAGTTGTCATTCATTTCTATCTATCTATCTATCTATAGATAGATAGATAGATAGATAGATAGATAGATAGATAGATAGATAGATAGATTCACAAAAGGACTTAGGCACCTAACTGCCACTTTAGGTGGCTAAATCCCAGAATCAGGCCCTACTAGGGTTCACAGAACCCCCACTAAGCTACTGCCAAACCCCATGAGCACCTAAACTTGTTCAGCACCCTAATTTTTGCAGACATTTTTTTCCATAGGTGCATGTGTTTCTGTCTCTGTGCATGCAAACTGCAACCCCATACCAAGCATCCAGAGGAACAAGGCCCAGAGCAAGGCAATGTTGATGCATTTTTAAGCCCATGCTTGTTATTGAGAGAGAATTCTTTAGGGAATATCCTTCTGCGATAAATCTGTTTTCCTGTAGTCTGCCACACTTGGCCTTGGTTTAAATCCACCTGTGGTTCCTGATCGGGTAGGCGATCTCAGAATTTTCCTATCAGAGCGGGACCCTATGGATGAGCTTACACAAAACAGCTGGGTGGTAGAAGACCTCTCTCATAATGTTTGATTAGGGTACTTCCCCTTCTGGATTTGGGAGCCCCCCCAATTCAACTCCTCCCTCCACCTGAAGACTAGAAGGGATTTGAGGAGGAAGGGATAGCTCAGTGGTTTGAGCATTGGCCTACTAAACCCAGGGTTGTGAGTTCAATCCTTGAGGGGGCCATTTAGGGATCTGGGGCAAAAATCTGTGAGGGGACAGTACTTGGTCCTGCTAGTGAAGGCAGGGGACTGGACTTGATGACCTTTCAAGGTCCTTCCAGTTCTATGAGATTGGCATATCTCCATTAAAAAAAAAAGAACAGGAGCCTGTCATATCTGCGGTGTGTGCTCTAAACAGTAGGCTATAGGATATTCTGATGTAGGGCTTCTTCAGTCTCTCATGCTGAAGCTGTTCCACTGTGGATAAACAATTTTAAAAGTCATTAGAGCAGGAGGACTGGATCCTGGGTCTCCCACATGATTACTCTAACCAGCAGGCTACAGAGTCATTCTAGTGCTTTTGTGCTTTCTCCCCACCCCACCATGATTCCTTCATTATGCATCCATAATGCAATAGCTTTGAAAGGGGAGACTGAGAATCCCAAACAGAGGGAGGCTCCTATCTCCAACAGAGGGGCAGGGCTTAGCACACATCTCTTGGCTAGGCACCTCCCATTGGCTAGCTTAGTCAAGATTTCCACTCTGAGGTGCCTAACTCCCCCTGTTCATTATATAGGAAGTCTTTAACTGCTGAACTTGGGCTTTGTGAATCCCAGGGATTTTCTAGGCGCCTGAAAGATAGGTGTGGCAACGTTCAACATCACCACGCCGCTGTAACTTTTTTTTATCTAACCTGTATATATATTACACAAAAAACTATGTTTAAACGTTTCAAAGGTTGCCAAGTCAAGCACTCAAAAGTTGGGAAATGCCAGTTTTAAGCCTGTGCAATCTTAATTCACCTCCCTCCCTTATATGTCTGAATTATGATACAGTCTTTAGCTGCATGCTCAAATACTATTTTGTTTCCACAGGAGCTTGACAAATCCCATGCACAGAATACAGTGCTCCCTTAATGAGCAGCTATTCAATATTTTTTTTTCTCCTCCTTGTTCAATGTGCAGCCCCACACCTTGTTTAGTGCACTCTAGCCAAACCTTGCTCTGAAAAGAGAACTATTCATTTCTTCATGAGCTTTTCTGTGGTTCTCATCGCTATC
This sequence comes from Chelydra serpentina, assembly GCA_037349315.1. NCBI lineage: Eukaryota > Metazoa > Chordata > Testudines > Chelydridae > Chelydra > Chelydra serpentina. The sequence goes on from JBAIAC010000042.1 coordinate 18,120,949, forward strand.
GTTTCAGAGGGCTTCACATGTATTAATGAATTTATTTTCACAACATCCCTGTCAGGTGGGGGGGTGTTATCCCCATTGTATAGATGGGGAAACTGAGGCACAAGAGATTGTCAAAAGTACCAGATTTCAAGTCCTTCCTCCAAAGCATGAAGGCACTAGAGCTTTTCAAAAAAAAAATGTACATGAGCAAAACAATGTATTTGTCACTAGCCTTGTTCTTGTAAAAGGCTGACATGATTTGGCTGAGGTTTTTTTTCCAAAAAATCTTCAGCCAGAAGCAGACAACCCAGCATGGAAAATTCCAGCCCAAACAGTTAAAGTTTGGCAAAGTTATAAGCAACCGAAAATAGGGTCTTATAATGAGAAGAGTCAGACAACCTTGATTGTAAGTGGCGCTGCCAGCTCTGTCTATTATAAAATCTAAAATACACACTTTGTGTGACACAGCATTGTGTTGTTTTGCCGCTGAACATTCTGTTTGCTTACTGCTTTATTTTTTATTGCATATTTCCTTTGGAAGACAAGAGAAGCATTGTGGCAGCAGTGTGCCATCCAGATCACACATGCTATCCAGTACGTAGTGGAGTTTGCAAAGCGGATAACAGGCTTCATGGAGCTCTGTCAAAATGATCAAATTCTACTCCTTAAATCAGGTGAGTGGTTTAGTCAGTCATTCTTTCTTCAAATAACCTTACTTCTCCCCATCACAACCTTCCCTCCCCACACACGTAAACCCTACATGATCTTCTGCATTAATAACATTCAGGTCTTCAGATCCCATTCCCTCTAAAGTCAATTGTGTTTTTCATTTACAGAAAAACTTACTGTTAATTGCAGAAGCCACAATCCCCAGTTTGACACGTAGTGTAAGGTATTATTGAGTTGAGCTGGTTGAATCACCAAACTGCTGCCCCTAAACCCACCACTTGATTTTAGTGAATCAAATCCCTGCCTCTCTGGTCAACTCTAATCATTTTAATGATGCTACAGCAATACCTATAATTTTACGTCAGTACTTAGTAGGAGAAATCCCTACTGGCAATAATGAATACTGGAATGAGCGTGGTTGGATTGTGGCAGCATGCATTGACACTGGTGTGTGGGTGTGTGTGTGCATTGCTGTGGGGGGTGGTAGTTTTTCTGTCATGTCACACAACAATTCCTGCCCTTCTTTTAGAATAATCATTTTAAGATGCACGCTGATAACATTTAGTTGTTAGGAATTGTGACCTTGCAATAACTCCATGTAACTCAGTAGGACAAAATGGTATTATCAAACAAGCTGCTACTGGTTATTAACTGCATTACCCTGTTCTATCCTGGTCCCCAGATCTGGCAGAGGCTAGGATGTAGCATGGGGCAGTTTCTTTGAGCTAGAGAAGTGCCTTGTGTCATTCAATAGAGAACTCTCGAGCAATTCTGAAAGAGGTAGTGTGATCCAGTCCTTGCTCAGAAGGATGTGGCTGTAATATGGGACCAAGATGTTGGAGGCAGGTGCAAACTGCAGAAAAATAAGAGGACCCATAGGGCTCCAGCAGGAATACAGATGATCCCCTGGAAAAGAAGGATCTTAGCATGAAAATTATTAATAATATCATTATTAACATTCCAGCTTCTGCATTAAACAACCTTATTCATTTGGCTGGTAAAGCAAAAGAAACAGTAGCGCTTCAAAAAAAGGTTCTGTGACATTTGGACATAAAATATATCGTAAGAGAACCCTAATTAGCTGCAGAGTGCATAAACTGCTACCGTTTTACTGCCCCTCATGGTGCTAATATTGAGCAGAGCTAGCCAGAATTCTGGGATTTTTCCCAGTTTCCTATAAAAATCCCCCTTTGAATTTTTCCTGTGAGGAAATTCTGGTTTCTCTGTGGTAAAGTTTAAAAATGTGACAAAGTGTTATTTTTCCCCTCACATTCCACACCCTCTGACTGTTTCTCCTCCTTTTCCACTATGAGAAAGAGGGGGAAACATACATTTCACACTTTCTCACCATTTTCCAACTGAAAACATGGAAACAGTAGAAAAGTGTGGGGGGGGGGGGGAACAGTCTGAATAGTAGAACTTCTACTTTTAAGCTAATTTACTCGCAGAAAATACTTTGTTACAGTTTTCGAACTAGAAAACATAGGAAAATTATCAGAAAGTGTGGAAACCCCCATAATTTCTAAAGGGAAAAACTTCAAAAATTTCAGAAAAAAATTGGGGGGTGTTTTCCTAATTTTTTTCTTTTCATGGAAAAATTTGGGGATGCTTTTTCAAAACCTTTCATTGTAAAAAAATTTTTAATGAAACCCTTTAAAAAACAACTTTTAATCAGAAAATGTTTGACCAGCTCCGCTACTGATATTAGAGATGGCCTGGAAATTTGCACTGCCCCTAGCAAAATGGAGCCCTAAACTGCAGGGAAATGGGACTGGATCATGAATTGCGTCCCTTTTTGGTCAGTGCCAGAGGCAGAGATTGGAGGGTGAGTTGTCTCCTACTCAGATCCCACAACCACAGAGGAGATCTCGCTTGTCTTGTGAGTAACCAAATCAGCCAGCCCCAAGGATCATCAAATGTGTAGGTTGTGTTGTGGTGTTTGGGTGGGATTCACAAGGGGGACATAGATGCTGCAACACTCCATATGCTTTGCTGACATTTCTGAGCAATCGAAAAAGAAAAACTGAAAATCAAAAATCTGTGGAAAATATCAGTGTATCGAAAAATTTTATTTCAGGTCAATCAAAACAAAAATCTGAAAATGGATTTTTTTTTTCTGGCACTTGTGAAGGTGGTGGAAGAAACCACAATTACAACTTTTAGCTCAGTGCTTAGAGTACTCATCTGGGATGGGAAGCCCTGCGTTCAATTCCACTTCTGCCTGACGTGAAGAAGGGATTTTAACAGGGGTGTCCTACATTATAGCCCAGCCACTGGGCTGTGGTATATTATGGGGCAGGGCTCTCTAAATCTCTCCTGTTGAAGTTGATCAACTTTTTACAAATAATTAAATATGAACTGGCATAGCGGGAATGGAGCCTGGGGATCAAAGTGGAACAGCTTCAACAAGAGAGACTGAGAGAGGCCTGTTCCACAATGTCCCATAGCCCAGGGGTGAAGGCCTTTTTTCTGGGAGATGGGAGACCCAAGTTCAAATCCCTGCTCCACACCACAGAGAGGGGGAAATTGAACCTGGGTCTCCAATGCCCTGGGGGAGGGCTAAAGGTCATAAGGAGGGGGCACAACATCCTCCTCCTGCTGTTTTGTGTGAGTTTCAACATGCTCTGAGCATGTCTACCAGATCGAGCCCCCAAATAGGTGGGGGAATACCTAGGTTTTTAATCCCACCTGGGGTTTAGGCATGAGTTCGACACCAAGCTGCTGTGTCAAGATTTAGGCAGGTGTGCGCATGCCCCGCTGCTGACATTTAGGCACCTTGGGGACTTCAGTAGTGGAAATTTAGGCACCTAGGCCCAGATCTACAAAGATGTTTAGGCTCCTAACTTCTATTGAAATCAGTGGAAGTTAGAAACATAAATACCTTTGTGAATCTGGGCCTTAAGGATTTTAGGCACCTACAGTGTTAGGGGGCTGCTGAGCAAGGTGTTGTGAATGCCAGTGACACATAATATTGGACTTAGGTGCTTAAGCCCCCCCCTGTAAATCCCACCATTTGTGCCCAAGGTTGTTTCTATTCATTGGTATTTTGCTATGAAACTTTTTTGAAATTTAATACATTCTGCTTTCAAAAGTGCCTTGAAACATCCCAGTAACGAAGTGTGTGTAGTTTTCATACTCTTTCCTTGTCCAACAGGCTGCTTGGAAGTGGTTTTGGTGAGAATGTGCCGTGCCTTCAACCCACTCAACAACACTGTTCTGTTTGAAGGAAAGTATGGAGGAATGCAAATGTTCAAAGCTTTGGGTAGGTTTTCAGCCATTACAATGAGCCAAATTCTGGAGTGAGTGGGAGATTTACCTCTCTAAATGTAACCCTCCTCCCAACAAAAACTCATTAGCAGCTTTTGAATCCTTTACCTTTAGCATTGAAGAACAGGGAACTGCCATTTAAGCTAACAAAGTAACTCCATTAGCTGCTAGCAGTAGGAGACTGTTTTTCTCTAATAGAAAAGGAGCAATGGGAGGTTTGCCAGATACACTTCGGCAGTGTGCGACATAAGGACTGAGTAAAAAATCAGTGAAGATTTCAGAATTTGGCCTATAGTGATCCCAGCCTCATTTGTGGTTGACATTTGCACTGGTGCATAATATCAGCCAAAAGAATGGTTTCAAAATTGAAACCTGTGTGGAAGGAAGGTGAATGTTGCAGAAGGGGTAAGTGGATGAAGTCTATTTTGGCCTCATGACGGAGGTAGATGGATGGATGGATCCCACAAAGCCAAGGGGTTATCCGGAATACTCTGAACCTTGAGAAAGATTCAGGCACAGCTCAGGTTCATTCTCATTCGTTTGGTAGAGCAACTGTTTCATGCCTCATCACTATATGTAACATGCATGATGACTGCTACCTTGCTTGTAGTGTTACCTTATAAATGATGTTAGTGTTCTGGTTGTAAGAATAATTAACCTGTTAATCATTTGGAAATCAGGACCAAAGCCAATGAAGGTTTCAGTATTGGTAGTGATTAGTATATATTTAGTTCATTGCTTACATATACATCATATATAAACATTCCATGTATGTTTAGCAGATTTTCTTTGTCCCATAGCATGTTTTTCTACAAACTTCTAAGAAAGGCTATCTTATATTGTTATCTGATGGGATGTTGTAGGAGATGGCTGTTCTGTATTAGTCAGATTCCTTTTGTAGATGTCATTTTAGTTTCAAAAACAAGATTTTCTTTCATAAAGAGAAAGAACATTCTTGGCTAACATCTCTGTATGACATCGCAAAAGACTTTTTTTTTCTTGATTTTTCTTTGGTGTTTTCAGAGACAGAGTGTTTCACACTTTTTACTGGGATCCATTGAAGGTTTTAGAGATATGCAGCTGCAAATGCTACTTTTTAAATAGCCTAGCTTTCCATGTAAGTGCAAATTCAGTAGTCGATGAAGTGTTCACCTAACCAGAACACTTGTTCACTCACTTGCACTCTTTCTCTCTCTCTCACTCAGACACGCACACACACACACACACACACACACACACGCTCTTGACATCAAAACAAGCAGCTTTTCAAGGCAGGGTAAAGAGCTGATAAATTTCTAGCATTCACTTCACTTCGTTCTCTCTGATCTGTAGGTTCTGATGATCTGGTGAATGAAGCGTTTGACTTTGCAAAGAATTTATGTTCCTTACAGCTGACTGAGGAAGAGATTGCGTTGTTTTCGTCTGCTGTTCTGATATCACCAGGTAGTTATCTCCAAGTATTTTGATGAATCCTCTTTTTCACTGCACCCTTGTTCATATTTTTTGCCTCAATAAACAGCTGTTGTTCCCACTCAAACTGGCACATTAAGTAATTGAAGAATTGTCTGGATTATTCTCTAAAGTTTTCTTTAATACGTTGAATCGACAGCAGTTAACCTACTGGAAATAGGCTCAGAACAAAATATGGCTACACCAGCCTAAAGAGCCACAGGTAGGCAGATTTATGACCTGCCTGTTATCCAAAACATTCTGGCCAGCTGTTCAGAACCTGAATTAAATTATAGAAAAATAACTGGCTGGATCTGAGTCAAGCATTGTCTCTTCAACATTCAACAGCACTGCCATAAGATGAAGGAAGAAAAATGGGAACACTAGAAAGAGATAAGAGGACAGATTGTGTGTGATAGGCATAGATACCGATTGCAAGTGGGGCAGAACAGCATTTCCCCAGGTGGACCTCTGAGAGATATTGTGCCTCAGGAAGGTATATTCCTTCTTGAATTCCAGGAAGCACAGGGCCTCAGCTCCTTCCTTCCCACTCTGAGGCAGCAGGCGCTCTCATGGTTAGCACTAGGGCGCACGCTCTGCCTTTGGTAGAGTATAGGGACGGCACCGTGACTGGCTTCTCATGTGGAATGGGAGCAAGCGGGGCAAGGGCCTTCCCCATACTGCGCACCTGTACAAGGGCCAGTCAGAAATACGTTTATTGTCATGGGAATATGCTCATTTGCACAAAATACCCATAGTCGCACATATGTGTTTGAAAACACACTGGCTGCATGAATGTTCATGGAAAAGCAGAAAAAACAGGGTTTGGACCATGGGTGATTGGATCAGATCACAAGCTGAATCTAGTGGACATGTTCACAATTCAGTGGGGGATTTTTTTAAAAGCACCTTAGGGAAAAGCACTTGCCCACTGAAAGTTAATGGGTATTGTGCACCTAACTCTTTCAGGACTATAAATTACACACACACACACACACAATTCACCCAGTTCTGCTTCTGGCCTCCTCTAGGTTGTTCTGCCCTTTGACACATCTGTGGAGGAGATTAATTTAGATAAAATTAGACCAGCACAGATGGTGTCAACACGCTTGATATCTTCATAGTAACATGTGCTGCAAGGATTCTGGTCATTGTTATTTCTACAGGAGATTTTGTGTTCTGTAACAGTTTGCTCAGTGTTGGAAGGGATGATCAGTGAGTACTTGCTGCAGGTTAGTACCATTAGCTTCTTAGATGGAGTCACCAGATGCAAAGCTGCTTTTCCGGGATGTTTTCTTGGCTGGAAAGTGCCTCAGCCACAGGAGAAAGGACAGCAGCAGAGCTGTGAGCAGTATCATACTTCTCCAACTGAGCTTTGTTTTATATTACAAAACCTTCACAATGTGCAGAGGTGGAATCCCTGTGTCTTTGTATTTAAATCTTCATTGAGAGTTGTGTTCTAATTTGATGTCTTACAACAGTGACTTGAAAATACAGGATCTGATCCAAGGCACATTTAAATCAATGGGAAACTTTCCATTCACTTCGGTCGGCTTTGGGTCAGGCTAGTACAGCACATCTGTAGAAAAAATGTGACAAATGCAGTAGTTGAATGTGTTTGGGAGCTAGAGAAACTTTTGTGAAATCAAATTTCTACCTAACGTTATGCCTCAGACAGTACAGGAAGGAAGAGCAAATTACTGCTTCAGCCAGCCAGCAAGATCTAGTAACAAAACACTACCAATAATTCTAAGACTATGGCACCTGCTTTAGGCCTGATCCAAACCCCACTGAAGTAATGGAAAGATTCCCATTAACTTTAGTTGGTTTTGATGCAGCCTTTTATGAGATGTGCTAAGCTGCAGGGAGATGGTACATGGATATCAAAATACTAATTCACCCCCGTGGTCCTCTAAATACCCCATAGTTTGGAAAGTACCAAATGTTTCTACTTGGTACAAGTATTTGCTGTTGACTGAGAATCCCTTGCTCATTTCTACTTTTTTTCTAAACCATTTGTGGATGCATTTAGTGCTCAAAAAAGTGAGTGACTCAGCCCTGACTTTGATACAATTGAACTGCAGGCAAGTGTTCTGAAAGCTTCCCCATTAACTTTGCTAATGAATTCAGTCCTGCTATACAACAGTCCTGCTACAGTACTCAAGTGCTGTGCCTCTCTGGAACAGAAATGGCTGGGTATAGCAAGCTGTTTGGGAGTTGTGTCCTACAGATAAACAGGAGCAACTACCAAGCGCATTGTCAGGGTTCCCTCCCCACTCTAAACTCTAGGGTAAAGACGTGGGGACCTGCCTTCAGAGCCCCTAAGCCTATTTTTACCAGCTTAGGGTAAACCCCCCCAAGGTACAAAATTCCCTGCACCCTGAGAAATGCTTCTTGCTGCCACCATCAAATGTCTAACAGGAATCCAGGAAAGGAATCACTTGAACTTCCCTCCCCCCCAAAATGCCCCCTCAAGCCGTACACCCCCTTTCCTGGGGAAGCTTGAGAACAATCTCCCAACCAATTGGTTACACAGTGATCTAAAAACCCACCCCCTGGGTTTTAACACTATAGAAAACAGTCAACTTCTTAAAAGAAGGATTTTATTAAACATAAAGAAGGTAAAATCATCTCTGTAAAATCAGGATGGTAACTATTTCACAGGGCACTATATTTCCAAACTCAGAGAGATTTCCCCCTCTGGACAAAACCTTAACGTTACAGAAAACCATGAATACCTCCCCCCACCCCACCCTTGCCCTTTCTAACACAGGGAATACACCAAGCAAAATAAACAGAAATCTATATGCTATGCTATCTAAACTTACTTCAGAAAAGGGAGGTTTGATTTTCTGTAGGTTCCTTCTGTCTTCCAAGATCACTCTCTCTCAGACAAAGACACTCACTAAAACCTTCCCCCCTCCCAAAGTTTGAAAGTATCTTGTCCCCTTATTGGTCAGAGCCCAGCCAGGTCAGGTGTCAGTCTGGCTACCTGCATTTCTTAACCCTTTACTGGAAAGAGGATTTTATAGCACTGCATCAGACCCTCTCCCCCTTCCCTTCATATTTATGACACGCATATTCACTGTACTCCAACTCAGAATTTCAGTCTGCTCTTCAGAGAAACAAGAGTAATTACTGTATTATGTGCTATGTGCCACTTCTTTCTGCAGTATGTGTGTTTATGTATGGGGAGGGGGGATATAACAGACATGGGTTGAAACACCATGTATGACTATGACAAACATTTTCTTTGTTATGAACTTAACAACTGTTATGCTTTATGCCAAACAGTCCTAATTCGTAATATTAGACACCGAAACGTAATTCACAAAGACTGTGTACCAACAACGCTGATTCATTTTTAAACCCATGCTTGTTATTGAGAGAGAAATCCTTAGGGAATATCCCTCTGTGATAAATCTGTTTCACTCCAGTCTGCCACACTGGGCCTTGGTTTAAATCCACTAGAGTGCATGTTTTTATAACAGCATAAAATGTAGCTATTAATATATGAAGTCTGAATATTACTGTATGCTCACTTAGGCAGGTGTTATGTAAGCTCTTAGCTAATCTTGTTACTGCTGCTACTGCTATTACCGAATCCAGTTGCTTACCTTATGTGAACAAGATTCTTTATCTGTCTAACAAGGTTCCTTTCTCTGAGCATCTGTTCAGTGTCTGGAGACCTCAGCTCTGTCTCTTTTCAGCAAAGGCTCAGACTAGTGTGTTCCAAACAGCAATATTTTCATGCTACACCCTTTTCATGTACTTCTCCTCACACAGAGCCTGACAAAATGATAGTATCCTGTTAATTATATGTTGAAACATCACTATTATCTGGTCAGTATGATAAATTTATATTAATGGTTAGTTTACAATAATCCTATGTAATCAGTGCCATTACTTCACTTCTGTCTCTGATTTAAAAAATAAGCATCCGAACTGGGGAAGGGCTCTTCTGCACCTCTTGGCTCTTCCTGTAAAATTCATCTTCTGCACTAAGATAGATTTTTCATTTACTGTTTGAAAGCCAAAAACTATTTCTAAGATCCAGTCTGAATAGACAGAGAGAAGGAGAGAGAGATTTGCAGCATAACAAAAAAAGTTTACTGTACAGTAAATGCATTGTATTAATGGACTCAGAATTGAATCAAGATCTGCTGCACCACTTGCCATATGGTTGTTTCAGGAAGCCATGAGATGGGAGAATATAGATCCTCATCTTTCACTGAAATCAGGGGGAGTTTTGCCTTTGACTTCAGTACAAGTAAGATAGGTTCCAAGCAGCTATTTCTGTAAGCATATCCTCCCAGATCATTTAGAGTTTATTTTATCTGGTTCCATTTAACAAGGAGTGGATTTTTTAAATAATTGCGCTTCAAGATGTTGCCACAAAAAAATTCATCTAAAGTATTAAGAAACTCTTTTGAAGGAAACTATTTCTGTTCATTCAGACTTAACTGTTGGTCTCCAAATGTTAGCCCAGTTGAGACTCTGGTTTATTTAATTTTAAATTTTTGAATTTTTAAATTGTAATATTTTATTCCTGTCAAAGAGGTGTGACCACTTTGATCAGTTTGTTTATTCTTTCTGTACTCAATAGACCAGAGGTGAGCAAATGACAGCCCACGGCCCACATCTGGCCCGCGGGACCATCTTGCCTGGCCCTTGAGCTCCCGGCTGGGGAGGCTAGCCACCGGCCCTTCCCTTGCTGTCCCCCCTCCCCTGCAGCCTCAGCTCGCCATTCCACCAGAGCTCTGTGCGGCGGGGCTGCAAGCTACTGCAGGGCAGTGCAGCGGCTTGGCTGGCTTCGGCCAGGCAGTGCGGCTGCCAGTCCTGCTGCTCTGAGCAGCATGGTAAGAGGGCGGGGTGCGGGGGGGGAGGGTTGGATAAGGGGCAGAGGGTCCCAGGGGGCAGTCAGGGGACAGGGAGCAGGGGGCGATTGGATGGGGCGGATGTTCTGGGGGAGGGCGGTCAGGGGACGGGGAACAGGGAGGGTTGGATAAGGGGTGGGGTCCCAGTGGGGCAGTTAGGGGCAGGAGGTCCCGGGTGCGGGTGTTCAGGGGACAAGGAGCAGGGGGGGTTGGATGGGTCGGAGGTTCTGAGGGGGGCAGTCAGGGTGCGGGAAGTGGGAAGGGGTAGATAGGGGCGGGGGCCAGGCTGTTTGGGGAGGCACACCCTTCCCTATCTGGCCCTCCGTACAGTTTTGGAACCCCGATGTGGCCCTCAGGCCAAAAAGTTTGCCCACCCCTGCAATAGACGCTCAGAAAGCACTACTTGTACTTCATCTGTGAGATATGAAATAGAGAAATATGAACTAGAAAACAACAGAGAATAAATGAATTACTTGGACCTTGTTTAATTGTTTTGCAGGAGTTTATCCACTTTGTTATATCTTTTTGTCCTTTTTTTAAAGTCCAAATAGTCAAGTTCAAACATGTAAAGGCAGTGCATTGGTAGCAAGTACGTACTTCATGTCCATGACTTGAACTCCCAGGTGATCTTATAATAGTTCATAATATTCTGCCTCTGAAATCATGTGTTAATAGCATTGCAGTCCCTCAGTATAATGAGATTATTATTAACCCTTGTCAGCGTGGTATGTGGTGCCCATGTGTGGATGAGCCTTCTTTCCTTGTTCTTGTTGGCTTTAGCCCTTGCTTTTCTTCTTTATCAGATCGAGCCTGGCTAATAGAACCAAGAAAGGTCCAGAAACTTCAGGAAAAGATTTATTTTGCACTTCAACATGTGATTCAGAAGAACCATCTTGATGATGAGACCTTGGCAAAGGTAGATCCTTAGAACACGTTAGTTCATGACTATATTAACGGAACAAGTGTTCCTAAGATTCAGGAGTGTTGTCAACATGTACATAGCAATTCTATTATAACTCTGGTTATCAAATATATAAGAAAAGTAAGGCTTTGATAGAGGATGATTTCAAAGTGGAGGAACAGCAATAGTGCTGCCGAAGGTGAAGTGGCAATTTAGTCATTACCACATTATCTAATGCAGTATTCAAAATGTAATCTTTTTTTTTAAAGAATTCACTGAGAATGAGAGTCAGAAGACTCTGGAAGATATTAATATAAGAATTCAGAAAGAAAGCTCAGTCTTAATATATTTCCCCACTGAATAAGGGTAAGAAAGAAAGTGTTACCATTTTATAATATTTTGTTTCAGTTGTTCGACTGAGGGGGTAATAAATTCTGGAATTTGCAATCACATAAGGGGAACATAGCATTGAGTTATCCCTGACGGTTCACAGCCATAGATCATCCTGAATAAATCTGGTATTTATTCTTTATTCTATTGGCCAAACTATTTTGCTTCTGAGTTGCTGTAATTGTAATTGTTTAAAAGAGAAATAAAATTTGTAAGACTTGAAATGAGGAGGGTCCCTTCCAGATATCAGTAGAACCAAGACAATAGCTTTATCAATTGGATTGGAAAGGCTTCTTACTGAAATGCTCCTATACTCATATCTGCTAACACCGCGGGAAAGTGTAGCCACATTGTTCTAGAAAATCAAATGGAGAGCACATAGTGCATCTACCCCCTGCTTTTTCATGTCCACTGTAAGGATCACAAGGATATTTATTTTCTACTTTTTAGAGATTTCATATCTGTCAAATGTATGTATTACTGTAAAAAAGATATTGAAACTGTCATCAGAAAAGCAAGACCTAATACTGCAATCCTGGTAAATAAATAAATAAATAAATACAATAAATAAACCTCCCATTAATTTCAATCATAGTTTTGCCAGAAGAAGGACTATGAAATGTGTGGCATGCATTACATAAATTGTCAATTCAGATGAAATAGAGACATTTTAATTAGGTAGGCTCCTCATGTAACTGCACAAAAATCTGCTGCTAGATAAAAAATACTTTACTTTCCACAGGAAATTCTATAGGTTTATGTAGTGGTATTTTGATTCAGTTAACAGCAGCATGCTATATGCTTCGTTTTTCTAGGGAAAAGAAAGGGAGGTATTGCTGTTATTTTCCCTGATAGCCTTGGTTCCTTCTTTTTCACTCCAACCATTAGTGGTTTTATTTGGTGCTATTATGGGAATGAGACTTCATTAAGGACCACCTCCAATATGCAGCCCTCTTTCTTAAATGGCCACTTTAAAGTAACACCAAGGTTTCTAGGACAATTGTGTTTGGCCTTTAATTAAAAACCAGTCTCTTCTAGACAATTTATTTTGCCGGTTAGGGTGATCATTTTAAACAGGTTTCGCTATTCTCAGTGAATCACAGTCAGTTACTCTTCCACCCAGCAGGATGCTACCTCTGTTCATTCTGGAAACCCTGCTTTATTCTAAACACTTTCTTGCTCTTTTTTTCCCTTACAGTTAGTAGCCAAGATACCAACCATTACTGCACTTTGCAACTTGCATGGAGAGAAACTGCAGGTATTTAAGCAATCTCATCCAGATATAGTGAATACTCTGTTTCCTCCATTATACAAGGAGCTTTTCAATCCAGACTCTACCACGGGCTGCAAGTGAAGGGGAAGATAGAATTGTCACATAGTCCTGGAATGCATCACTGTTAAGACAAAAGAAATGTTTTCATGAAGACTTATTAAAAATGTCACTACTGCAACACTAGGAATGTCCTGCACTTAATAGAATTATTTTTCACCGCTACAGTTTGAAGAATGTAAATATGCACCTCTGAGTGGGGCTCTTTTATTCTTGTCTTTCTTTTACTTCTTTTTTTTTAACTGACCATAAATATACAAATATAGGACAATGGGTGTTACCTTTTTTATTTTATTTTATTGGGGTATGTTTTGGGAGACAACTGTTCATAGAATTTTATTGTAGATATAAATGAGAATAGAGCGGTACTTTGCAGTATTACTCTTGCTGTTTATTGTTCAAATATAATTTAAAAAAATTCCACTTATTACACTTGCCTATTTCTATGTTTTTAGATAGCTTAATGCATGTGGAAATGTATAGCTGTCTTGGAAATTGTTGTGCATATATGAAATATACATATGTATATGTACTATAGACATATATATATATGTAATATATGCACATGCTGTAGCTTAAAAATCCCATGCCTACTTTCAAAGGATGCTCAGTCAGGCTCTCCTTCAGTTTTTACTCTCCAAGTCATGTATTAGATTTATGTTGGGCAATCAGGATTTTGCTCCGTGAGGCAGAGTTAAATCCTCACTCACCAATGTATAACGAAAGGATGGTATCGCTTCTGAGAAACTTGTCATATAGTGTGTGTATATGCAGTATGCAGTCTGTAAATCAAACATTAAGATTGTATCAATGATTCAAAAGCCTTGTCTGGATGGTTCAAATGGACAGAGAAAAGTTATTTGGAATTTTCTCCCTGTTACGGGAATAAAGCATATATAAAAATGAACATAACAGGACAGCATGCCAGTAAAGTATCTAAACCACAGAGTCAAAATCCCAAACAGAACATTTTTGTGAATCAGCCAAACATTATATTTTATTAGCGCTTCTTAGAGAAATAGATACAGGGCCCATCTTGCTCCCATTGACTTCAATTGAACCAGGAGCAGGCCCAAACTATAGCTTTGAAGAGTAAAAATGTGATGTGGTGATGGTGGTGGTAATGATGGCAGTGACACTCTGTCGCCAGCTAAGTCACAGTAAGCTGTTGGATGACAATGGAGGGATTCCATTTCATAAAAATATATTGCTCAGGTGCTACTATTAGAGGTTCAGGATAGGCAAGTGAGGGGAATGTGATGGGTTTTTTTACAGATTTGAATTAAAAATAGAGCTAGGCCTGAGTAGCAGCATTCAAATGCAAATGTGAATCGGTCCCAGATCAGTCTCCTAAACCTGAGATTGTTCAAATCCATGGTTTGTATTCATGTCTGTCTCTTTGTGCTGCAGATACTGGGCAGAGGGGAGTGGGAGGATACCATAGGCTGAAAAGGCAGTAATGAAGAATGTGTTTTTTTCTCCCAGATCCACACACAGTAGACCTTCCACCTGTGGAAAGATGAGGGATCCAGCTTCCCTCATAGCACAATCCCTACTGTCCCCTTATCCTGTGGAGGCTTCTTCATAAGTTCAGGGACCTGAGTGTTGATAGCTGGCAAAGAGGGAGAATTCTGAGAGTAGGGGCCACGGTGAGATGAATTTCCCTCCCCACTTTTCCATCCCCAAACCACATAGAAATTAATACAGCCTGAGTCATTCAGCACAGTGGAACTACCCTGTAAAGGGATTTCTGTGGCCTGCATGGAAAGTCCTGTCGGCATGGCTCCACAGTGGAACCATTTTGATAGGGAGCTGGAGGAGACACCCCGAGACCCCACAGCTGACATGGAAGTGCAAGGTTTCTACATGGGTAGCCCTGAGCCTCCGACCCATTTCCAGGGATCTGCAGGGTTCTGATCTGAATCTCCTCCTCCTCCTTCCTCAGGGACCAAATCCCACATCTTAACAAAGAATCCATAGGAAACTCTGATAAAGGAATGTTGTGGAGTTTTCCTTTCCCCCACTGGCCACTGGTCTGTTTCTTTGGCATGGGAGGAGCCTATCTGGGCAAAGTTAAGAATTATTTGTCTCTCATACTCATTTTCTTTAGTAATCACAGACAAGACACAATGGCAATAATTTTTTAAAGCCTCTATTATGTATGTAACCTATAGTTTTATACTAGATCATTTTTTCTACAGGCCAGTTTCTAATCTCAAAAAATGCACAGATGAAGTAGTTCTGCTGGGAAAGGATGTTATAAACCTGATTGTGCTTGCAAAATTACTTTGTACTGTACATCCATTTCTGAAATAACTTGTTTTCCAAACCAGGGCCATGTCCCCCGATATCTACTAATTACACCAAAAATGTCCTCAGTTAAAATAAACAAATAACATTTGCACTTCTATAGCAACTTCCATCTCAATACAACTTACAAATACTGTTTTAACCCTACAACACCCTTGAATGGTGAGGAATGTATTTATATCCCCATTTTACAAAGGAGGAAAGTGAAGCACAAGATGACTAAGGGGCTGCCCTGTACCTCCAAAGTAAGTGAGAGTTTTACTTGACTTCATCTGGAGCAGATTTTAGAGCCAATGTGTGACTTGCTCAAGGCCATGCAGGACATCTGTGGCAGAATGATGAACAGAACCCCAATTCCATTCTTCCTCCTCATATTATTATTATCTAAAGCCTTGATTATCCAAATTTACTCAGTGCCCCCCCATGACAGTCAGACAATCAAGGTATGCAAATATGTTACAGTAAGAACAAATAAATGTGAATACAGCTAAAAATAAAACTACCCACCAGGTCAGGTTGTAGCAGCTCAGAAGAGTATATTTATAATTATACATGGTTACTCCCCTGCTTGTCTTTTTTTTTAAGCACAAGAACAAAAACATACAGTTGAAAACCCTCAAAGTGTTTGTTTCAGTGTTGTGGTGACCAGACATCATAAACTTAGCCCACCCTCCAGACCCATAGAGTAAGTGATTAAATATAATTGTCCTTTTGGGGGGGGTAAATAATGAGGCTTTGTTATGTGGGTAAATAAGAACAGGCCTTCATTATGCTGTGTTGCTTCCTGAAAAGTTTTTTCATTCCTTTCCTTTCATAAAATAAAACAACTATCTTTAGGAATTTTACCTCTTGTACTCTAGCTAAGTTAACTTGATGTAGACACAAAAGATATTACTTAGCATTTATATAGTGCTTTTCATCATCAAAGCACTTACTTAACCTTCAACCAGTTAAACCTTTCAACACTCCTCATGCATAAGGATTATTATACCTATTTTAAAATGGCGAAACTCAGGCAAATAAATTAAGAACCTTGCCAAAGGCTACAGAAGAAGCAATGTTCAAACTGGTATTAAACAGGGATTTTTTCTTAGACCACTTTTAATGTGCACTGTTGCCCCTCTGCATTAAGATGTGTATAACAGTGGTATTTAAAAATTGCTAATTCACAGAACCTTGATCACCATTAAAAAGGCAACAGTTATCGACAGTTACCACTATAATTATTCAATTTATTCATTGCAAATTATAGTTGTTGTGAATTTAGCATCCACTTTTTTATTGCTTTTGAATAATTTGCACATACACCCTGATTTTTTCCAAGTTATTTGTTAGTATTCACTGAATACTTAATACAAACAAATTTCAGACTAGTTTCTAATTGATGTTCATTAGCTGTGGCGTGAGACTGGTAATTTAAATAAAATGGTATTGTTTCTGCTCCTTGACTGGATGACTAAAACTTATAAAACCTAGAGAACAATGACTAATCAATCATGCACTCTAGCACAAATTTTTGGATGATGACTCATTTGTGCTAAAATTTTTAAAAATTGGGGATTTGATACCTTTTTCATGAATAGATGACAACCATCTTAAGAACAATGTACGATGTGAGCTCCACACTTAGCAAACAGAACATAGTTTTTATTTATTTTATTTCAGAAAATATTTGGGCATCATTTTATATATTATTAGAAGCTCTAGTTACTCCACAATTGTATCAAAGACAGCAAAGGTTAATTCCCTACAATTAGAATGTCATATTTCAGCCACCGCTGTGTTAATTGCTGATACATGTAGACTTTTTTAATGACAAGCACTTTAAATTAGACTGATTTTCAATGATTGATTAATCCCAATGCTTTAACAAAAAAAGAAAGTTTTAAAAAATTATACCTGCTCCTCCATTTCTAGTATTGTACTCAGATCATTCAACCACATTGAACCAAATTATCCTCATTGTCTGAACAGACAGATGTAGACGGCTTGTTACACTACTACAGAGACTTAATTTTGGTGTAAATGTCACTCCTGTTAGCTCTTTGTATAAAGAATTAATTCCAAGAGTCATATTTCCTTTTAATGGGAAAATTACTTTCCTGATTGCTAGGAAAACAGGGTAATAGAAGTCACTCAATTAAACCAAGCAGTTTCCAAATACAATATATGTTTTGATTGGCTTGTGACTGGCAGCATTTAGGGTCCGATTCTGCAAGTTGTCGAGCTCCCTTAGCTCCAGTTATAGATAATGAAATTGAAGGGCCATCAGCACCTCCCAGGAGGTATTTGGCACCTGATATAAGCAAAGGCCTCAGAGTTTGGAGCTCCCATTTGAGTTTTGTGGAATGCATATCAACTATTGCCTTCATACTTGTTTTAATGTTTTTACTTTGTGGTTCCCATTGTTCATTTCAGCTCCATTGCACACAGGATAATTTATTTCCTCCACTTCACCTTGGATGTTTAAATTGGGCCAATTTATGTGTTTAGGAAGGTGGGGAGGATGAAAAGTTTATTACCCAAGACAAGTTTTATGAAGTGATTGGTTTTTTGTTTATGTTCATCATAGGTAGTCTGCAATAGTATGAGTTTTTCTTCGGGTTAGCTTTGGTTTGTTTCCCCTCCCACTCCCCGTTATGACATTTACACAGAGAAGGGGGCAAATCCTGTTCCTTGTGAACAGTTGTGTAAATAAACTGTGTAGAGAAGCTCTCTGCATAGCCTGGGGAAAGGAACATTCCCCTTGCCACCTTCCACCTCCGCTCCAAGGAATGATAGTAGAGCTGTTTCCTGGAGGCTATTGTAGCCTCAGAAGTGCTGCCACCCCTGGGATTTGGAAGGTGTTCTAGCAGGTAGATCTGCCTAATCACAGATGCACAGGTCCTGGCCCCTGCCCCCTATGCCTAAATCTCCCCTATGCTACTATGGAGCTATACAACATGTCACAAAGGGTGTTCAGTCTCCCTACATCTTCCCCCTAACACTGTCCTTCCCCATGCAGCCTATCTCCATCAGAATCACACACAGCCTTGCTGGGACTGGAGGATTTGGCCATATTGTTATACAATATTAGGCATTCCTGAAATAAAACTGGGTAATGAGATGAGAATGAAACATGACACCATCATTTTGGTCTAAGCACATCCTGTAAAAATATCTGTGTTGAAACTGAAACCCAAGACAAAAATAGCTTCCTTTTCCCAGACACTAACAAAATACACTATCCTTAACATTACCCAGCACTTTCTGCCTCCACTGTAAGGACTACCTACTGTCTCTGACATCCTGTAGAAACAGTGGATCAGAGAATCAGTCCTCTTCTTTCCTTTAACGTTTCACACTTTGTAAATGACAATCACTGCTTGATGCAGATGTTGCACTGTATGCCACTCAGGGATGTTTCATTATTAAAAATAAATATAATGGTAATAATAAGGAAAAGAATGTTAGAGGCTTTGAAGGGCACACATTTAGATGCCCAAATGAGAGATCCAGACAAGGCTTTCAAGCCAATGATTAGAAACGACATTGATTAGAAACTGAATTCACTGTCATTGTTGCCTCAGCTCAGTGCAGTACCTTCTTCACTTATTGTTTCACATTCGGTACAGTGTTTCTGAGCAATTAATTCATGTTTTTGAAATGTCCCCACAGAATCAGAATGTAAATTAGCTCTGTATGATTTACTGAATTTAGACTATTGACAAAAGAAAGTTTGATTTAAAGGTACTGAAGTAAGGTACCATTCATGTGGGCTATATTCAGAATGGCTGGAGGCATGTAGGATGAAGGATTAGGGCACAGAATAAATGATAACATGTTGGTAGTAACAGCCACCATTTTCCTGACTGACCATATAGCGAAATAATCACTAAGAGCAAGCAACAGAAAAGAAAGAGATTAACTAGTCTCCTTTCCTCTCATGGATGTATCAGATCATCAAACCCAATCCCCATCCGGGCCACTAAGCCAATTCTTCTCCCAGCCTATACCCATGTCCTTCTGAGCTTATGCTCATCGCTGGCTGAGACACTGATATTTTTTACTACTCTACCAGAGGCATGATATTCCCATATTCCAACTAAGTAGAATTGGGAGATTATGCTCCTCCGCCCCAGTCCTACTCCTCGATGCCTTAACCAGGCCCATACGTCATCTGTTTACAAGAACTGCCTTGCCCTCAGTGTGCAGGGAACTTGAAAACACACACACACAATCAATTCCCTCCAGGTCCGTGACCTAGCTAAACTGTTCCTACCCCCTGACCATGATAAGATCACATCACTTCTCCCAAGTTTGTTAGGGGTGGGGGCAGCTAGGATCCCTTTCTACCTCTGTGTCCCCCATATAGGCAGGGTGAGTGGGAAACCTCACATCAAGAGTTGGAAGGGAGAAACTAAGGCCCCTGCTACCAGTGGTTTAAAGCTATCGATCTATTTAGCCACGTTCTTATACTGGTAGCTATAACCATAGTAGCTAGCCCCTTGCAGCTTGAGTTTAGGCTATTCAATTTTCTGGGCTACTTCAAGCCTGTTATGGAGATCTACAGGTACTGCATCAGCACATCAGAAGGCAGAGCCTCCAGACCAATGGGAGAGCTCCCTACCTCAAACATGACTGGGACACTCAAGATCTGTGAAGTGACTGGCTCACTTTGGAACCTACTTAAAGCTAATTCACCCCACAGAAGCCCTCATCTGTCCTTATCCTGGAGCCTTATGAGACTTTCTCCACTGGGAAGGCAGGAAACTGCCTCCTTTGTCTCTTTCTCTCTCTCTGCCAGCAGGGGGAAGTGGCTTGGACTTTATGATTCTCACAGTTAATCTTGTAAATCACTAATGGCAATGCCCCACTAATGCACAGTCTCTGAAGTGGTCTAAAAGCAGATCATTTAACTATAAAAGTCACTTGCATGCACAGCCTACACTATCGGAAAAAAAAATCCAGTGTGAAAAGAGAAAAAATTCTCCAGTGGTATCTAATAGATCAATAACTCTCCCTAAAAGGCAGTCTGAATGTACTATGACATGGATGAATTATGTCAATCTGCTAGTGTCCTTTTTAAACAATCCTTCCATTTAGTTTACACTAAAAAACTAAGGAAACACACAAATGCATCAGAGAATAAGGACTAGATTCTTGTTTGGTGCTTAATATTGCCCGAACATTTATTGCAGACAATGAGAATAATACTGTTGACAGTGAGTTCAGTAACTTGATGTATTGTACGTACATATTTTTATCATCCTAACAATTCAACCACATCATATAGGGAGAGTGAAAGAAAACATCATTGAATATAGCAGCAATAAATTCTAAGTGTTTCTTTGTAACTATACATGCAGAAAATGTTTGCTTTGCACGCTGTCTTCTGTACAGTAACATAAAGAAAAAACTTCATCTACTGTAGATATGACAATGTTTTTTCATATTTGTTGGACTTTGATTGAAGATACTGCTGTTGGGAAATATGTATATGCTTCAAGGCAAGGCAACGCTCCTTGTTTATTGCTATACATTGGCAACAGTGAAACTATATCTGGCCAGAATTAGAAAATTGTCTCCTTGTTTTCAATTTTGTAACCACATTGGTCCCTTATTATTCAAGCAGCAAAAGCCCAAATGCGTTGAAGAACAAATAGGGACAGATGGGCAGCTACAGAGAACAGATTTTACCTTGAAGACTGTTCTACTTAAAAACAGCTTATAAAAAAAGCACTTATATTTGTCTTGATTAGACGCCCAGCTTAAGAAATCAAAGTAAATAGATTAGTCTGTCAGCTTCTTCTGGGATTCAAATGCACTATAATTGTTTTCTTTAAATGTGTCACTTCAGTGTCTGAATCGGGCAAATTTTTTGTTGTTGTTAATATGAAATTCTAATAATGATGTAACCCTTTGAGGTTCTAAAGTGTGGACCATGCATTTGTGTGCAGTAGATGGGGATTTGTTCATGCACTTATTATTTTTAAAAAATCACTGAATAGCATAACAAGTGAACTAGCTGTGGTAATCTCTGCCTCTTGCATTACTGCAGTGTGACCTCCAGTGGGCTACAGGGAGCAGCTCAGTGACTGTATTTGTAGCCATGACTAAAGCACAACCGGTACGCTAACTGAGCTACTGTTCACAACCAGTTCAAGAAAATGTAGGGGTCTTTTGAGTTTTATGCTAATCTCTATGGGACGATTCCCATGTCAAACTAATTGCCCTAGCTGTAATTGATGGACAACATATAAAAATAAATTAGGAATCTGAATGACTCCAGAAATCCCTTATTTTACTACTGCATTGTCTGCCTCATCTGATTAACACTAAAGAAAGTACTAAAAACAAAACAAACAGAAACTGAGTATGTATTGTAGAAATGTAGAGGACAAATAAAATATTTTTTCAAAAGCAATTACTTTTAATATATGCTTGTGGAAGGTCTACTATTATGTATGCTGTCTCTGTAATTTTTGCTGTAAATAACTTGGGACAGTGAATACTCTGATTTTTTCTATGTCTCTGTTTAAGCATAAGACTTTGTAACAATTTTTTTTAAACAGGAAAAAACATCAAAGAGCAAACTATGTATTTGCTTCCTATGAGTGTAATGTTTTCTTCAGTTTTTAATGGAAACTGATTGTAACAGATAAAGCCTTTTGATCAGCCATTGGTGTTTAGAGTATACTTCTGTTTGTAATGGGGAAAAAATAAGACAGGTCTGTCAATGACACCTGCTCCCAGTGAGTCTGTTAAATGAATATTGTGCTAATAATACCTGAAGATCGCATTTGAACAATACAATTTGCAAAAGGTTACTCAAGCAAATAATGTTTCCTTACAGCATATGGCTTTTATGAATCTTTCCAGCATGAATTATATTAATAAAAACAAATTCTTCTTTCCCATGAACTAAATATTTTTGTATGCTTTTAATTTCTTATTCAAATTTGAGGTCAGGCCACTCATTAGCTGTAATCTGAAGCCATAACTGACCTTCACCAAATAAACATTTTAAAGATCATCACAGAAAAAAAGAAACTGTGTCCAGTGTATCAACAGCTATAACAACACAAGCAGGAGCATAAATAACATGCAAACCATTTGGATGCTTTTCCTGCATCCTAAATATGATTTTAATGGCTAGTATTTTATGATTACTAATTTATAAATAAAATAAAAGTAGCTATTTAGATTTAAATGAAACTTTCTAATATTTTTAATATCCCTGAAAATGCTTCCTTGCTTTTAGGATTGTGAGCGGATATGATTTTTCATATGCTTCCAAGTTTCAAAGGTTTAATGTTTTTATCCTATTTCCAATTACTTTTGTTAGAGTGAAGTGAGATGTTAAATCCCAGATTTCAAAACCCTGAGCTATTTGGTGCTTGGCTGTAGCTACATTGTTGTAAATGGATTTAATTTGATTTTGGGGGGGAGGCGGGGTAACTTGCTACTCAATGAGCATGCTCACCACTTTGGCAACACACAAGAGCTGCATTGCCCAATGAGTGTAAAAAAATCAAATAAAAATAGAATAAAAAATGACACACTCAAAGCAGAATGAAAAGTACTTTCTAAAGCTAAATGCCTCCTAGAGCCAACATTGATTTTTGTTTCTGAAGCTTAATTGTATAATAATAATTAATTAATTAATAATGAATGATGTATTTTTACTAGCCTGTAGATGCAAAAAAGCAAAACCACAAATGACAAAGAGACATATTGATTGAAACTCTGGCCCCATTGAAGTCAATGGCAAAAGTCATATTGACTTTAACAGCCAGGATGTCATCCACTGTTTTTACATCTGCAGTTTTCTTCTGATCTCTCTCTGCTCTCTTTCTCCCCTGTTTAATATATGAGCCCTAATTTATGTGTATGTGAGTAAAACTACAGCCTGATTCATTTAGAAAGTGACCATTGAGGGTTTTTTAAAATCATGAATATCCTAGAACCAGCATCCCTGTCGAATAAAAAGGTTTTATATTGCTTTAGAATGTAATAGATTTTTCGTCTTATTTTATGTCCTGTAATTTATTAGTTCAATACTTTTAGCATTCCATAATAATGCACACATGATTTTTGAATGTTTTCTGTAAATGACAATCAATGTTGATGAAGTTCCTTTCTTTAACGCTGAATTAAAAAAACTGTATAAGAAAATAAAACCTGCCTTCTGTCTTTGTTTTATTCTGACGTGGGGGATGTAGGTTTATCATTTCACTCAGTGATGGAAGTTTTAAAAAAAAAAAAAGGAAAGAGAACATTTTCAGGATTTTTTTTCTGTTACCTATTGCATGACGTGTAATATGTGTATCCCTCAATGCACCAAAACAACTGCTAATTTACAATTTAAATTAGAGCTGCAACTTTTGAATATGTAAATGTTAGAGATTTCTTTGGGTTTATTTTGTGGGTTTTTTTATTTGTTTGTTTTTAAGAAAAAGCTTCAGCTAGTAGAAGAGTGACGGATTTGAGTTCAGCCACTTCCATGAATGGAAAATTCAGAGTAATATAAGCTTTTCTAATCAGTACACCTAACTGAAAAGATGACCATGTCAATCATACATTTTTAAAATTGACCTATGTGTAATAAAAGTGACAAACACTGCTACAGAAAGTCACTGTCTTCAAAGTCTGAGGACATAAGGCTAAATTTTTTAAGGTATTTAAAGCACAGGCGCCGACTTTCTCTGGCGCCGGTGGGAGCTCATGCCCAGCGTCGGGGGCGGGGCCCCGCTCCCGACGCCGGGCCCCGCCCCCGACGCCGGGTGACGTTGCGCGGCCCCGCCCCCGACGCCGGGCCCCCGCCCTCGACGCCGGGTGACGTTGCGGGGCCCCGCCCCCGACGCCGACGCAATGTCGCCCAGCGTCACCAGCGCAACGTCGCCCACGAAGTCGGCGCCTATGATTTTAAAGAGGCAGCAAATCCCACTAGGTACTTTTAGGTGCCTAAATATCTTTACATATAGGGCCTGACACTGCAAATCTTTACACAAATCACACATGTAGTCCTACTGAAAAAGGAAATTAAAAGGTGCTCAGTCTCTTGGGCAGTCTCTTGGTCACCCCTTTGGGGCTTAGCTGGTCTGTAGACTTTTTAGTGTCCTGATCATGGTTAGAGTCCATCCCCCACCTCTCAGCTTTCAGTAACACCCATTCTATATCTGGTCCAGGCAGACTCAGGGCAGCAGGGTCGGTGACTGGCTTCCTCTTTGCTGAGCTAACCCTGTAACCAGTTGTCTTTGAGTATGTTTACAGTGCAATTAGACATCCGTGACTGCCCCGTGTCAGTTGACTCAGGCTCTCTGGGCTAAGGGGCAGTTTAATAGTGGTAGAAATGTTTGGGCTTGGGCTGCAGCCTGTGCTTGGGGAGCCTCCCACCTTGCAGGGTCCTAGAGCCCAGGCTTTGCTCCTGAGCTCGAATGTTTACACAGCAATTAACCAGCCCCCTTAGCCTAAGCCCCAGGCTCCCAAGTCAGCTGGCACAGGCCAGCCCCAGGTGGCTAATTGCAGTGTAGACATACCCTCTGAGGCACAACAGTTTTCCCCTAGTTACCTCCCTTTCCTGGGGCAGACTTTCCCTTTATAAGCTTTCTCCCACCAGTAGCGTAGCCGGGGGGGAGAAGGGGGATCGGCCGCTCCCCCACTGAGCAGAAGTGGCGCCTTTTTTGTGCTCCGGCGCCTTTTGCTCCCAGCGCCTTTTTTGTGCTCCAGCGCCTTTTGCTCCCAGCGCCTTTTGCTCTGGCGCTACGAGCGGAGCTAAAAAAAGCACTCACCCCTGGCGCTCCAGCTGTTTGCCAGCGGGTACCACCGAAGACCCGGAGCGAGTGAAGGACCCGCCACCGAAGTGCTGCCAAACAGCTGGAGCGCCGCCGGGTGAGTACAAGGGGAGGCGCCTTTTTTTAGCTCCGCTCCCCCTGTACTCTTGACCTGGCTACACCACTGCCTCCCACCAGTCCAAGCAAGCCCTACACATGTCTCTAGTTAGTGCTGACTGAGCCCAGAAGAGCTTGTTAGTTTCCTCCTGAATAGGGTGAGAGTGTGCCCCCTTCACACCTCCTCAAGTTGATAAGGCAATCTTGGGCGTGGTTTGCCTCCAGATCTGATTTGTTTGATTACATCAGTGAAGCGGGAGACAGTTGTACAGGGTTTTACAGGGGCTGCCTTTTAAAAGGATACATAACTCGCACAGCAGCTGGGACGTGCACTTAGTTCCTTGATCGGTTAGTATTTCCCGAGGAACTTCTATGCGTGAGAAGAGCTTCAGGTATTTTCAGGCAGTGGGGAAAAAATGATGCTCAGTCTCTTGGGCAGTTTCTCAGTCACCCTTTTGGGGCTTGACTTGTTAGTGTCCTGATCAGGGTTTGAGGCCATTCGCAACATCGCTGTTTTTTGTCGCACCTGTTCTGTAGCTGGTCCAGACAGTCTCAATCACAGCAGTCTGTCTCTAGTTGCTGTCCCGTCCTGTGGCAGGCTTTCCCCCTCCCTTCCCTCACAAGTCAAGCAATCCTTGAGGCAGTGGTGGATTAATGCAGGGGCCCTGGCCAATTTGGGAGCCTCTGGAAAAATAGGCACCGCAAGCCCCTGTAGAAGCCACGGGATTACAGGAGCACCGGAAGTGCCTGCATCCCTCTTCCCCCAAAATCCCCACCCGCTCACTTCCTCTTCCCCCAAGGCTCTGTCAACCCCGCTTGCTCCTCTCCATTGCCCCAGCAGCCCCATTGCTCACCCTTAAGTAGGGTTGCCAACCCTCCAGGATTGCCCTGGAGTCTCCAGGAATTAAATATTAATCTTTCATTAAAAATAATGTCATAAGATGAACCCTCCAGGAAGATGTCCAACCAAAATGGGCATCCCTAGCCTTAAGGCAGGTAAGACGTGGGAAGCCCTGAACCTGGTAAGACATGGGAAGCCCTGGCAGAAGCCACCAAGCTGAAGCCCTGAGCCCAGGAGCCTTCCCCCAGCCCTACGAGTCCCAGCAGAAGCCCAGCACTGTAGAGTGCAATTCACTTCCTGCAGCCAGGACTGACTAATTGCTTCCCTCCCCCCCACCCCCTAGGTCTCCACTGCTATTTTTGGCCCCCACAGCCCAAGCTCTGCACGTCCCCAGTCAGTTGACTCGGTCTCTGAGACTTGGTGCTGTTCGGCGGGAGGGCTGAGGAGGGAGGGAGGCTGGCTTGCCTCTTCTAGCATTAAGGCGGCATCATGCAGAGAGACCACCAGGTCAATGAGAGGACAGAAAACATGAGAGAGAAAATCGCCTCTGCCAACACCATCCAGCTGCCAGGGAAAGGCAAGGCCAGCGGAAGATAATTTGCAACAAGATGTCTACTTAAGACCACACCCCTGCCAGACTATTTCCATGCACAGTGTGGTTCAATGGCTGCACCCTTGTGTCCGATTCAAAGAAGCAACCCGTGTAACTGGCCGTAACCACAGCAGCATCTCCAGTCAGTGCGCCTCTCCCACCACAGATAAATTTCTTCATTGGGCTCCAGGAATGCAGGAGTCTGTATAGACGTGAGGGGCCACCAGCACTGGAACTGTGGCCCCTCCCCCGTTCCTCCTCCTCCCCTGAGGCCCCCACCCCCATGGCCAGGCCAGAAGATGGAGCTGGGCCATGGTAAGAGCTGCCCAGGGAGCCCAGGCCACTCTGGGGCATCCCAGACCCTGTCCTGGGCAGGGGGCCAAGGTGTCCAAGAGCAGCCCCTGGCTTGTGGCCACACCACCGGGGTATGCTGCCCAGGGCAGGTGGAGGGTCTGGGGCTCCCCACAGTGGCCTGGGCTCCTGAGTGGCTCCTACCATGGCCTGGGTCTGGCTTCTGGCTCTAGCTTCCAGCCTGATTGGGGGCAGGGCCTCAGGGGGAAGAGGAGGAGCAGGGGGCAAGGCCCCATTGCGAGGAGTGTTGTGAGGGGCCCAAATATTCTTTGTGCCCAGGGGGCCCCAATAAATCTTAATTGGCCTCTGCCTTGAGGGTGTGTTTAGTTAATTCTGGCTGAGCCCCAGACAGCTTGTTAGTGGCCTCCTTATTAGGGAGCGGGTGTGCCCCCTCACAAGGGCCCAAGTGAGTAAGGGTTGGTAGAATCTGACCTATTATTTAAGATGCAGAAAGTGTAGCTGAGTATAATAAAGCAGTAACAGGTTTTTCATAACGCTAATACAATACAATTTGTTTGTGTAGTAGTATTGTTTAATTTAACAGTGGGTCCACATACAAAAATCTTACACAGTGGGCAGCGTTAAAAAGTGGACATTTTACAATCCATAGACCGTAGAGTTAGAAATACTGTAAATACGGCAGTAAATTTAAGATTAGGGAATGCTGCAAATACATTGGAGAAGGTAAAAAAATGCAGTGGGGTAAATACTTATACTGAACTATATTTTTATATTGAACTATATTTTCTGAGCAAAAGACTATCAAAGGCAGTGCTGAACTTTACAACAACTGTGAAAGACACCAGTCTATTTCATGTGTCCATTTCACTTAGCTGCCCTTCTTATGTCTCAGCCTGTTTCATCTCACTAGTCTTCCTGTGGAGAAATATCAGTTTATTGCTTTGCTGAACGACATAATCAACCTCTTCCACAGGTATAGTGCCATTGACAGACACCATGGTGAGCCGCACAGTGTAAGAACCTGAGTAGAGTAGAACAATTATTTCTAAACCATTATAAACAAATCATTTAAAGGACATGAGTCATAATACATTTATTGAAAATCTGATGGTATGTTATTTGGACTATCACAGCCTACTTGTTTGCAGTGTGGTTGTAGCCCTGGTAGTCCCAGGATAGGAGAGAGACAAGGTGGATGAGATAATATCTTTTATTGGAACAACTTTTGTTGGTGGGCAGGACAAGCTTTCGTGCGTCGTCACGGCACTTCTTCAGGCTTGGGGAAGGTAACTAGAGTGTTCCAGCTAATACCGTGTGGGACAAATTGTGAAGGGTAAGAGATTCACACATGTTGTAGGAGACCACTTAAAAGAATGCGGGCAATAAACACCTCTGCAGGCATAGGACAATGGAGAGTTAGCAGGCAGCAAAGACATTTCCACTGCTTGCATCCGAAGAAGTGGGTATTCACCCACGAAAGCTTATGCTTCAATACCTCTGTTAGTCTATAAGGTGTCACAGGACCCTTTGTCGCTTCTCCAGATCCAGACTAACACGGCTACCCCTCTGATACAGGCAGCAGAGTGCTACACGTTGTAATGGGCCATAAAACCAGTAGCTTCTGTTAAGTCCATGGGTTTTAGTGTTCAGGGATAGAGTATTTTTGTCTTTTATCATTTCTCTGTGTGAGTTCATTCAAGAGCATAGTGATTGTCTGGTATCACCCACATAGTTTTTGTTGGGGTGATTTTAACAGAAATGGGATAACAAGCCAAGCTTTTGTTTTTGTAAAATGTTTCTTTATATTACTCACCTCTGCTTTGTCCTGTTTTTAAAAGATACGAAACTATACCAAAAAACAGACATTTCATATGTATGTACTGTATATATAAATATATGTGCATACATATATACGAATTATATAGTTGACTAGATATGCAAATTGGGCCCTTTTAAGTCGGTGGGAATTTATGAAAATGTATGGCTAATTTATAGCTGGGGCTTGTTGTAAGTTTTCAGAACTTCCACCAAAAGAATGACAAGTCTGGATGAAAGGTTTCACACAAATGTTTTAGCATTTTTGGACCAGCTCAGCTTATAATAGATATTCACTTTCATATGGTTTGATATTTCCATTGTAAGTTCAAAAACAAAACATATGTATATGTATAATTTACAACTATTGTAATTTTATTGTAATGTCAGGTAAGAGACCTAATGCGTATGATATGAGACTATTCAGGGAGTTACATAAATTCTAGAATAAAATGCTGAGCGATAAGTGATCTTCTTTAATGCTAAGTTACTTAACAACCACAACTTTTAAAAGATCTTACAGGACTGTCTCATAGGGAAGCAAATTTGGTTATGGTTCAGTCACAAAACAAGTCGTTGTAAGACACTGAAAAGACAAGTCACCTCAGAATAAGGTTGAGTGGATTTCATTAGATGGCAACATATGAGAGAATGATGTAGAGACTGCAAAGTCAGAATAGGTTTGATAAACCCTATATTCTATAAGTATAAAGAAACTATTGGTGACAACTAATATGCAGCGATACTAGATTAACATTATGATAAAGAACCAGAGAAATGTAGGCTTTATCAAAAGCCACCTCACCAGTTCATCTAGGATTAAACAATTATTGACGTTCACCTCCCGCAACACCTCATACCAATTTAAACATTAGTTTGTCCATTTTCTATTATTCTTCTCTATTATTTTGTATCTAGTGCAAGAGGTCACGTACCACGAAACTTCCTAACAAACAGAATGGGCTCATTGCAAGGCCCTTATTCTGTACAGGAACATGACAAGTAATATTGCGCCTTAAATATCAGTTTAAACTGAGAAGTTTGAAGTCATCCATACCGAAACAGGCTTAAACATTACTTCTTATGCAATTTAAATGTCATAGTCAAGTACTTTTATAGCCATTCAGTGCTAACTACAACATTGGTAGCTCATAAAAACAGAAAAGGGTCTGGGAACCCCTGTAAATATACATTTACAACTGTAGAACACAGGATTAAATGAAGAGATATGCTTTCCATCCAGTATGATTGAATAGCCATGGGCTACTCTCTGTGCATGTACTGAAGCCACTGGAGCTCAGGACCTTTGGGAGGATTATTAAGGACGCACCCTGGGTATGATCAAACACTAGCTCTTTATTAACAGAAGTAAACAAGCTGAGCGCTTTGTGCAGCTCAGTTGGTTCCTAGCTCTTTTTTGGATGGCCCTTGGAGACTGTACAGCATGCATTTGCAAAGTTATAATGCACAATACATAATACTTGCTCTCTTCTGGGTTTTTCATGTGCTTTTCTGGGCAGTGACCGAGTTTGGCCCAATCAGGCCTGGGTAAAGAGGACTGGAGCCTGTGTTCCCTCAGAATACTGCATGCAGCTCAGGAGCATTTCGAAGCAGAAAGCGGCACAGTGGACGTGTAGCTTGGGGGAAATCAGAGTTGCTCTGCCTAGACATGAACTCAAAATGAAAATACAGTTGTGAAAGTCAGAGGTTTTTGTAGTGAGCAGCTCAGCTACAGAGAGAATGGGGGCTGGAGGAATACGGACGAGATGAGGAAGAGGGCAAGTGGGAAAAGAAAAGAGGGAGACAGTATAGAAAGCGTCCTGTTGTGTTCAGTCAAAAGAGGTCGACTGAGTTCTGAGTGGCAAAGCTGTCAAAATGGTCCAAAAGAGAGGCCCTGTTTCCCCTTCTTGAGGTAGTCAAATGCTCCAGCAAGTTCATGTGCTTCACTTGGCGCTTGAATTTGGAGCAAATAAAGTATTTCCAGCTTCCACTCCGTGACAGAAAAGCCCCCAACGTTGTTTTGTACTGTGCGCCTGCTGCACTGGTGAGGAGCTTGCAAACTAATTTATTGTTTCCTTCCCCATTTCTGTTCTGGGTGTATCTGCATGAAAAGATTGATTAGGCATTTCATTTTCAAAAGGCTTCAGCATTAGTCTAACGCTGCTCCCACAGATGTGAGTGGGATTTTCACCCTTAACTTCAGGAGGAGCAGAGCTTGGCCAATCCCACCCAAGATATCTTTATTTACCAATCTTGGGTTGGATCCATACTCCCCTTGGCTTCAGTAGTGATATTTATGTGAATAATTAGTACTCACATGAGCAAATGTTTGGAGATCAGGGCCTTTGTTACTTTTTTTATTTGTTGACGTGTTCCCCACCCCCCCACCCAGCACCCCCACACAGCCCCCCCACACACTTATATTTCACAAGGATATGACATGAAAAGGGCTTTTTTGTTAGTTTTGCAATAGCATTTTCTGCATGATATTAGCACAGCTTGATTAACTGTTTGTCACTTAGCTGCTGCCTAGAAGCCAGCAGAAGGGCCTAAGACCAAAAAAAACATTGTTAAAGGTCTTCATCATTTTGTTGTGCAGGTCACTAAGAACTCCCTCCTCAAGGACCCACTGCTTGGATCTGAGAAATTAACCCGGGGAGGGCTTTAAAGATGAATGATGTTCTATGTTCTTATTTATAGAGAGAGAGCGAGACAGCACCTGACTTCTATCATCTGTTTTACTCATAAAGCTGTACATTTGCAAAGTGAATTCTTCTAACAATATTTAGGACTTGGGGCAAGGAGCTTTTACTAGTCTTTATTAATATAATATTTATATTGCAGTAGCACCTACAGGCCTCATAGAAAACCCAGGCCCCAGCTGAAAATGGTTCTGTACAAATTCCTACATGAAATGTAATAATCTATGGGTGAGTTTCTACAAACAATGTTATACAGGAGGTCAAAGTAGATGATCATAATGGTCACTTTTGACCATCAAATATATGAAGAAGTAACATGGTGCCTGCCCAGAGAGCTGTCAGAAAAGAAGGGAGAGCTTAGCATAGTGACCATTAAACAATCATTGGGATGGGACAGTAGGAAAGACGAAGTTGAATAAACTTCTGCTGGTATAACCTACATGCTTATATTCCAGCATTTAGTGGTGTAAATAAGGGAAGAAACACTGGGGAGGATACTTGGTGCTCGCGTTGGTTGTGGGACAATGTGTCTGACTGCAGACTTGGCAGAGCCAGGCAGGGTGACGTTGGACCAGAATCATCCAGAAATTGGGTGTGCCAGGCACTAAGCATTCTGATTGGCTGTTTGTAGCTGGTTAGGTGCTTTCCATTGTGGATACACCCAGAGTCACTCTCTGAGAGAGGAACCAATGGGACCTCAAGGAGAGGAGGAGGTGTTTATAAATAAAAGCAGTGAGAGCCAGACTGGAGGGGAGAGGACAAACTGTTGTGGAGCAGTGCAAAGACAAGAAGGGTCTGTTGTGAGGGTTGTGGTCTAGTGACTTTGCCAGATTATTGCATTTAGACTGCAGGCCCCCTCACCACATTGGAAAATAAGAAGAAGAGGACTAGAAGTGCTGCAGGTGGTGCAAATTGCAGCTTGCCATTGCAGAGACAGGGAGTTTGAAGGAGACTGTGGGACTATCACTTAGTTCCCAGACTTTATGGAGCTGGCATGACCTACAGAGGGTCTGGACATCATTCCAGAAACTGAAAAGGGATATATCCTCCCAGAGAAGTCCTAGGGGAATGTATGTAAGTGTGTGTGTGTATAATAATACTTTAATAATAATAATAATAATAATAATAATTCCAGCTGTGGCCTCATCAGAGAAGTATACTCACCTCCATATGCAGCATTTGTGTGTGTGCAGTACAAAGTCACACTGGTCTTTCTTTCTTTTTTTTTCTGTATACATGTGTCTATCTTTGGGTGGGTTTGGGTAGGCCCCATCTGGGCTGACCCTTTTGCAGCAGTTGTTAGAACTTAAAGAATCTCAGAGGAATACTCATGTCTTTTAATGTGCTTACAATTAAAAAAAAAAATCAGGACACTTTGTAATTCCAAAAGCCTTAAATGAAAATAAGCTGCATTCAGAACTGAGTTAATTGTGCTCTATCTATGTCACCCCTTGCTGCAAATCAGTGCAGTTTTCAACTAACAAGAATGGGTGCCCTACTTGATCCAGCAGCCCACATTTTCCCTCCTAGGAGAGGCACTTAGTATGGCATTACCATCATTACATCCCCAGGTTAAAGGCAATGAAACTCCAGGAGCGGTAAAGTCAAATCAGTTCAATTGTCTGATTGTTCATACTCATGAAGCAGTGAAGCTGGCAGGGGTCCAGTATAAAACTTAGGGTTTTACAGAGGAGCTCTTTTAAGGTAATTCATTGCCCTCTGCAGTAGCTTAAATCAGAAGGGCTAGAATGGTCACAGTAAATGTGGCTCCCGACACTTCTTAAGAGCAATACAGCAGATAGCCAGCTGCTAGGCCAGATGTCAAAGGTGCATTAAGAGCACTTGGTTTTCATCTAATCCATTCCAAAGAAGTACAATAGATTTGGCTTTAAGCACTGCAATAAAAAAAGATTGTGATTAATGAAGCAGTACAACTTAATAAAGCAAGTTGACTCCCGCTTCCTTCTCTCAGGCATTTTCACTGTCCACAAAACAGTTCTTTTACTTACCAGCAGGGACATGTAAAATGTTAATCATCAATCTGTGGGCCATTAAAGAAGTTGCTTTCCCTTTTTCAACTTGAAAACCAAGGGGGAAAGATAATAGGTTTGGTTAACAGAGCTGTTCAGATAATGGAGATGTTCCGAGGAAAGCTTTGATGAAGTCAGCATGGGAGCTCAGTGCCCTAATCCATCCTACTAGTAGGTACCATGAGTTCAAAACATAGCTGGGGCTGGGGACTGAAAATCAGGTCTGAGGTGGGGGTGACTTTCTTTTAACTTTGTGGAATCATCATGAGCCTGGACTTGCCATATGTGGCAGAGTCAGAGAGGGAGAAAAAGAATGAAGATCAATATCCTATCACTTGAGCTGAGTCCACACTGCTAGCAGTATTAGGTAGGCCTTTCCCTACTGGTTTATCACTAGGTGAAGAGACTAGAGCAAAATACATTCAGTATGTGAGAGAGAAAACTAAAGAGAATGTGGTGTGTAGTAAACTAGGGATCTTTGCAGTAAGTGAGGAGCATTTACAGTTCTGTCTTGTCCCATTAAAATGTTTGAATTATAGTGCAGCATACACAGCAAATGTTGTGACAATTAAGGGACTGGCAATACTGAAAACAGAAATTTTGTAGATTCACATGCCATTTTGCAAAGTGATTCCAGCTTCTGTTGTTTCAAGGAGTGAAAGGTGAGGTAATTATTCAGACTACCTAGAATTATAGGGAGACAGACTATCAATCTGTGACAATCAAAGGAACATGGCAATATTAGCGGAATCAAGAAGCCTGCCAAAAACTCAGTCCACCTAGGATCTCAATTTAGATTCAAGCTGTAGTCCTGGGATCCAAAGGCACTGACTTTTGTTTTTGCCGTGGGTGCTTTGGAAAATGTGTGTGTGTTTGGAGGGGGGAGAGGCACTCTGCCAGTTTTTTGGTGCGGGGGGCTATTTTCAGCATATTTATACACTTTTCATATTCTAGTTATTAAATGTGTCTATCATTGGTATCTTTACTATTTTAATAATGATTAAATTGTTATGCACTACATAATTACATTATTATGAATTACAAGTATATTAAAATCATTGCACTCACCTACAAGCTGTCTTCACTAACATCCCAGTTTAAAGACGGTATGTCTCACTGTAGCGTTCTGGATGAACCTGTCAGAAATCTTATTTACATCTAGTTCCCTGGTAAGGACAGCTACATTATTCAGTTGTGTCTGTCCCCTTGATGACTGGAGATAATTTTTAAGTCTTCTGAAGCTGGAGAACATCTCCCTGGTCCTCCCAAACCAAGAAAATAAGGCACAATTTTAGCTCACATGAGATGGCAGCAATGTGTGCCCAAACTCCAGTATGGCACTCTACGGCCTTACAACCCTGAGGAATGAGGAACTCCACTATGATTAGGTTAGTGCATTAAGTTAATGCAAATATATTGTATGTGAGGAGACTTTTTAAGTAAGCAGATGTGGGAAATAAAGAGAAGCTGTAGAGCAGATTTTAGGACTCCTTTGTAAAATCCCTGGGCTGCGTTGTTGCCTTTACACAGTCAAGTAAACCTTTCAAATGTGAACTTGTCTTCCTGAGGCTGGGGACAACAGCCTGAAACAATATACTGAGAGGTATGAACCGCCCCATCCATCTGAATTGTGTGTTAACTCAGGCCTAATGATGGCATTTTCATGTTAATAACTATTTAACTGATGAGCATAAATAACCAGCTAATGTGCTTACCAGCATAATTGAAAAGCATAGGTATTTGAGCATAGGTATAGATCTATGAAGCCTTTGGTGTATAACTCCATTGCTTTGAGCTGACCTTGGCTTCAATATTTCTCTGGACAAGAAGAATATGGTGAGAGTGGGCGGAAAGTAGAGAAAGCCTATATGGCAGCAGCAGATAGCCAGGGCAGCTTGTAGAAGACTAGTTCTGCAGCCAGCTCTGGATGACTCTGCTCACTAGATGTCTGAACCCATTTCTGACAAATGTACCTTCATATACTTTAAATTTTTGAGCTCCGAGAGAACCAGAGGCCTTTGCTAGTCACTGCCGAGGAAGCAGAGAGGATTGGCGGCCTTTGTTTTCAGCTGCTGGGAGTTACGGGAGCTAAGAAAGGAGAGCATGCTTAGATGCAGAAAACAGGTGTTTTAAATGGGTTAGCTAATTAGCAAGGTTTTAACAAGATTTTAAACAGGACTTAGCTCCCTTGCACACAGAACAAGTCGCGTTTTAAAAAATGTTAGCTGGACAGCCTTCAGTGGTGACTTTCTCTTCAGTCATATTGCTCACATATTTAAAATTAGGCTGAATTGAAACCAGGAAAGGGATCAGTATCTGCTGACTTGAATGGCTGTTACCTCTTTGAGCTTAATGAGAGCAAAGGCAAGTCCTGTCATAAGAAGTGAAATCTTGACCCAAGGTGTGTACAAAAATGCTTGCTCTCTCTCTCTCTCTCTGTTTTAACTGATGCTATAGAACTGTTAAATACCTTGTACTCTGCTCTCTGACAGGTACCTGACAATAGTTCCATAGAACAACATTGTCTCTTCATTCAGCTATTGCATGGTGAGTAAAAGTAAATGTTTCACACATGAAGTCAAAACCAAATCCTAAAAGGAATGAAGTGTTAACAGGAGTGCTAAATGCTTTGAACCAGGCTTTTATTAAAGATGTTAAGTATGTTCCAAAGGACATGCCGCAATTAACTACCTTACATAAAATCAGGGTTTTACATAATTCACTACAGCACACAAAATATAATGCTCCCTACCACCTAACTTTAGCTGTTGACACGGCTAAACCGTACAGTGATTATGGTCATTCAGTGTAGGAAATGAATTAGACTCTCCACAGGATTCTCATTTGTGCTGTATATTAATAGGCTTCTTACATAAATAGTCACTTGTACATCACTGCTTATTTGCCTGCTAGCTGGGTTGTATCTAATTTAGAAAAGAGGCAAAAATGTTTAATTTGACATAATGTAGCTTATCCAACAGCAGTAGCTTTTTATTTACATAATAGTTATTACCTGAAGTAATCTAATACATATTCACAATAACCCATCTATCTTTGGGCCTCAGTCACTCTAAAAATATTACAATGCTGCCTAAAGATAGTGGACAACATTTTAAAAAGTGCCTAAATGACTTTGTAGTTTCAGTGGGGCTTAGGCGCCTAGGTCACTAAGGGTATGTCTACACTGCAAAAGAAAAATCCTCCACATCAAGTCTCAGAGCCCATGTCAATTGACTCAGGCCTGGTGTACACTAGAAAATTAAATCATCATAACTATGTTGCTCAGGGGTGAGAAAAAGCCACAAACAAGGTAGGCAGTCGACCACCATCTTCCCCCACTTTGTGGATTGCTCTGTGGCTTAGGTGAGAGGTAGGTGTCCAGATGCCAAGAGGAAGGCAGCAGTGCGCGTGCTCAGAGGCAGAAACCTAGGTGCTAAGGGAATTTTTACCCTGAAAATGTAGGTGCTGAGTGAGTTGAGGTGCCTCCAGGGTTCAGTGGGAGTTTTGTGGAGCACAGTAGAGCCTAAAACTGGGACTTAGGCACCTAAGTACCTTTGTGCATCTGGACCTAATCAACTATAGCATTGTCCAAGAGATCACAAGTAGAACAATGCGAAGGTACTTTGCTAATAATATGGTGGGTGGTGGTCTCAAAGTTACACTACAGCTGCTGATAGAAACCGAGGGGTTCCAGAGAACCAGTTCCCTGCTCTCGCAGTAGACTATACTCTCTCCACACTAATACTGTATTTCAGTATGTCTGTTTCTTCACCTGAATTCAATATCTTGTTTCCTGGTTCTTTGAAACGTGTTTACCATAGTCAATTGCCAGTATTAATGGTGGGGTCGCCATTGCTTTAGCTGCTTGTTCCAATCCCGAAGGCATGTTAGCATGACACAAATGTTCTGTTTCGGTATTACACAGAAGCCAATACTCTCTAATTTAACACTCCCTTAATCCCTTTGTTGTGTATTGCCCAGATCACATGGGCAACCCATACAGTTGTCAATAGCTCAGCAGGAATACAGTTTTAGTCCTGAAAGCTATGAGTAGAATGGCTATGGAACTCAAAGTCCTCTTTCTGATCCTTGCTCCCCCCGCTCTACTCTTGCCTACCAGCTGTGGTTGCATCAGACTGGCAGGGCACTGTCAAGACCCTGCATTGACCCTGTTCTGGGACAGACTGAGAAATGGAAGGTTTCAGTTTCCTAACTAAATCCCTGACACAAAAAGCATGTCAGAAGCTTTCTTTGCTGGAAATAAGTAGCTGGTTTTGTTTGTCAAGTGGGTTTTTCTCTCTTTTTTTTTTAACTCTTCAGGGGTTTTTGTCACATGACACAACCTGGAGGAAAATCATTCATTTTTAACATATTTGGAGAGAGAGAACAAATAAACTAATGTCAACTAGGCACACCAAGTTTTCCTTCCCCGTAACAATATGTCTACAATGCAATTAGACATTTGCAGCTAGCCCGTGCCAGTGTCACAGGGCGCAGGCTAAGGGTATGTTTAATTGCAGTATAGACATTCCAGGAACCCTCCCACCGCACAGGGTCCTAGACAGTCCTTAGATTTCTGATGACGATGTCAAGGCACAAATTGAAATACCTCTTTGCATCTCCCTTCTAAGAACAAAAAACAGACTTAAAGCCAGATTCTCTCATGGTGTAAATTAGCATAACTAATTGACGTCAATGGCACCCCAGTGATTTATATCAACTGAGAATCTGTTTATTTATACCAAATACTTTATGTTCCACTCATACTACACCTCCGAACTATGGTTTAGGAATCATGCAGTCACTTCAAATTAATTCATGTTTGGTTTATAACAGCTTCTTCGTTTAGAAAATGATTACCAAGATTTTTACGTCTTAAAAATGTACATAGATAAAGTGTTAAAATCAGAGGCTTATTTTATGAACTGAGTTGTATTCACTAGCCCTGATTGTAACTAAAAAGACAGTGGAATTCTACAGAGTTTCCACTTTTTTAGATGGAGCAGTCACCACAGGTGTGTAAAGAAGAATTACTATAAGGGGGAGGGGGGTAATTAAAAGACACATGACAGAGACATAGAAATAAAATATATTTATTATTTCAAGGTTAAATTCCCAAGTAAAAAAATAACTTCCCGTTATTTTCTGTATGTAGCTTGCTGCCTTTTTCCATTACCTTTAAGAAACATGTTCTGTGGTTGTACATTTATCAATAAAGAAACTGTTTTTATATGTTTTCAGAACAGGATAAACCAGACCAACAAAATCACAAAAACCCTAAGTTCATAGGAGGGATATAAGATATATAATTTCCTATCTTTTTTCACCAACAGTAAAGAAGTCACCCTGACTATGCCATGACCATTACAAAAGCACATGAGAATAGATTGCCTGAGAACGAGGTCTGAAACCTTTAAACTTCCCATATGTTTAAGCAAAAGTATCCAAGGCAATGGCTGCCGAGACTATTGTATAGCATTTAGCTTTGAGTAATCTTAACTTACTTCCTTACCACAATAAGGGTCTTTCACTCACATTTTTGATATGTGCCTGGAAATTCTTTGGTTCTAATTTTTTTTTTAAATGCTTCTATGTAATGAATTCTTATGTAGGGCCAAATCATGCTTCTGAGTGAGTAAGGTGAGTTGGATTTGGCCCTGAGCCCACAAGCAAGGTAAACACTCTCCCAAATGTGTGTTTAATCTAAAACAAATCTTGAAACTTAAAATCAGACACTTCTAAGGCTTGAAATGAATGATTTACTCGCAGTGGTTGGCACTAAGTAACCAGAGAAAAAGCCCAATCCTGCATACACGCACATGAATGATCCTTGTTAATAAGGGGCCTGACCCTGTTCCCATTGAAGTCAATCGGAGTGTTGACGTTGATTTCAATGGGACAATGTTAGCAGGAGTTTGCAGAATCTCAGAAATAGTTGATATGAGGATTAAAGAAAAAAAACATTCTCTAATTGTTCTCATTATAATTTACAATGCACTAGAAAAGAGACAGAAAATTACATTTTTAGTCAAAATATCAGATTTAAAACTATATGAAATGGAAATCAGCCCTTCTCAAATGTGTATTTTAAGTTAAGGTAAAAGTAGTTAACAGCTATAGCTACTGAAAGTTTACTACAGTGCACTGTGCATACATGAAAAAGATGAGTACTATGTTGGAAATGCAGGCTCTGTATTGTGGTTATAGCATTAGTATTTGAGATTAAGCAGAGTTTGACATTCTACGTGTTCATATTAACCACCTTTAAAAACATCTGTGATTTTCTTGGGCACTGTTAAAAGAATCCATGATTACTTTAATATATATTTACATGGGCACGCATGTACGTTAGAAAAGTAATGTGAAAATAATAAGTAACAATTTGCAGTTCACATAATTATAAACACTCATAAGAGTTACTTCAGTTTTCAGAAGCCACAAATTCTTAAGAGGACAACTATTGTTTAAACAGTGTCATTCCTAAATCAAGGTCAAATACGTTGTAAGATGATTTTAAAGACTTCTATGTAATCTTAAAAAGACACTGGCAAGTCACTTAGGCCCAAATTATGGCATTGATTCAGGAAAGTATCCCTATTCAAGATGGCACTTACGCATGTGCCTAACCCTAAGGAATTAATAGAATTGAACTTAAACACATGCTTAAAATATGGATGGGCTTAAGCGATTTCCTGAATTAGAGCCTAAAATAACAGCCGCTGCAAGATTCTTGTATAGATGATTTCAGCCATTTTGTCAACAAGGGGAGCAAAAGTTTAATGAACTTGATGATGGGCAAGTAAACAATATTAACATATTGAGTTGTTCAGTGGAAACATAGGGAAGTCCATTTTTGTCAAACGGGAAACAACAAACCTGGTAAGGAGAGAGGCAATAGCCTGTTAGAAACTCGAAAATATTACAGAGTATAAAATCTTTAAAATAAAATAATAATAATACATTAATTAATTTTTATTATTATTATTATTACTACTACTATACAGTGTCCCTTTGTGCTTTCAAGGATCAAAAACATATGTGCTGAAAATAGTGCAGGTGGTTATTTCTATGTCTAATATATTTAAGCACTGGAAATAATTAACTCCCAAGACATTTTATAACTCCAAGAAAAGGATTTATATGTTACCCTTCTGCCAGGTGAAGCCGGCAGCAACTAGGGCCAGGTTCAATATCTAGGAGTTCCTTTTCAATAATACAACACAAAACCGGCTCGAGCCCCCACCCAGAAAATTACACACCACCCCGGGCCCCTCTGAGAGGCAATACTTCCCCACTCACAAGCACAGAATCTGAGTGTAGAAAAGAAAATTTTAATGACAGGAGGGAAGCCACCCAACATTAATTGGGGAAAATGCCGCAAGCAGGATTCATAAACCTAAAACTGTGAGCAGAACACCCACCCCAAGGTGCATGGGGCAGTGCCTTCTGCCCCACGTTCTTGAGTTCTACAACCAAAAGTTCCTTTACGGTGTCCCGCTCTGCTCCCTCACCATACCGCACTCACAATGGTTGTCCTTGGTCAGTGAGGACCCAGAGTTCAGAGGTGCATCTGTGAGAGTTCACTTTCCACCCGGGGAAGAAGACACCTGACTTGCTCTGCCATCTGAGCACTTGCTCTGGCTGGCCGCCCTGCCAGATGCTCTTTCTTGCTGCCCAGCGAGCCGACTGCTTGCGGCTCCCAACAGCCACTTGTCAGTTCGTCGCTCCCGCCGGCCACTCCTCAGTCACATTCTGCTGCCACTCTGCTGTGACGGCTGCAGGTCAGTATCTTGGTGATTGTCAGCTCTTAGGCTGGGCAGAAACACTGTCCCACCACAAGTGATTTCAGCTCTTTTGAGCACTTAAAATAACAAAGGGCTCCTAATGGAGCCTATTTAGCTCGATCTTTGAACAGTGGGGAGGAACAGACTGGGGACCCTTAGGGAGAGTCCACACCTCCTGGCTGGGACACCTGTCCCCATCCCTCTTACTTTCACAGGGGTCTGGCATTCGAGCCCTGGGTGCTGAGGGTGAGGGTGATCCCCTCATTTGGGACAGGTTAAGCACAGTTCTGCTTCCCTTTATTCATACAATACAACAACATTGATAACAACTTTTCACTACCCCTGTATTTAGTACTAAAATAATTTGTAACCCAATACCAGCCAAAGTTAATCACTTTGAGCAACACCGCTCCATCTGCTGGATATCTAGGCAGAGTTGGTATGTTCATGTAAATACAGTTTGCTCCTGAGGTCTCTCCCCGTCCCAGTTAGTGTCACGGGAGAAACTCATTCAGACCCTGTTTACATCTACATATACATTCTCTAAATGTACCAAATTCATGTAGGGCCCCATGCTGCTCTCAGTTAAATTAATGGGAGTTTTGTCACTGACTGCAATGGCACAGAGCCGGCTCCGGGCACCAGCTTTCCAAGCTGGTGCTTGGAGCGGCATCGAGAATGGGGTAGCAGTTCGAGTCCCGTGGCGGCAATTCGGCGGCAGGTCCGCCGCTCTTCCAGCCACCGAATTGCCACCGTGGGACTCGGACTGCCGCCCCATTCTCACCTGCCGCGGCAGCAATTTGTCGGCAGGTCCGCTCGCCCGCCGCTGAATTGCCACGGCGGCAGGCGAGAATGGGGCGGCAGTCAGAGGTATTTCAGCTCTAAAATCCCATGGGATTTAGACACCTAGATACATTGGAGGATCTTTATCGTTGTTCTCAGATGGCCCACCACTGCATCCAAACTGCACTACAGAATCACCAAAGAACATTTTCCCAGTTTTCTCCACAAGGGGGCCATGTATATGGCTATAGAACTATTTATGCATATGCATACATTTACATTGCTTTACTGAAAGCAGGGATCAGGTAAGGTAGCAGGGAAGTAAGCACCATATAATTCCTACTTGGGGAAATACATCTTTAAAAAAACAGCCCCGTTTATTTTCCAAAATAAACACCATTCAGCTTCACACCATATTTCCAGCTAAGGCACTGGAGTATAAATGAACTTTATTAGCAGATAAGGCAGCCCCCTGTTCCAGTCTCTTTACTAAGCAGTATTGCAACCAAGTACAAAAAGCATCAGTGCACTGAGGTGTGAAAATAAAGAATTTCCTTCGGAAAACATGTGCCCCACTTACCCATAGGATGTTCAGCTATGGAGGATGGAGCAATATCACTCTTGTGCATTTATAGATATGTCTATACTGTAATCAAAGGACATGATTATAGCTTGAGTAGACATACTCCATCTAATCTAGCTATCCTGGGTCCCGGAACAGTAAATGCACAGTAACGTGAGCTTCCCCCACGAATAATTACCCAGGGTTCTAGGCAGGCTCATACAAGCCACACAAACTCCTGCTGCCACAACTTCCCTGCTCTGGGACCTGACCTACACTAAAGCTAGCTCAGGAATGCTACTCGACCGACAGTCATACCCTGTGGTTACAATATAGACATACCCTAGATTTTGGC
Source organism: Chelydra serpentina (assembly GCA_037349315.1). Lineage (NCBI taxonomy): Eukaryota > Metazoa > Chordata > Testudines > Chelydridae > Chelydra > Chelydra serpentina. The sequence continues at coordinate 18,163,769 of JBAIAC010000042.1, forward strand.
CTTTCAGACGGACAAGTGGCAAAACTAAGTAAGGAGTGTTTTCAGGTGTTCAAAAGGCCAAAAGTTATCCTGCTTGCTCACAGACGGGTGTAATTTTCCAGAGACTTATCATCAGTAGCAACAGCACTCTCTGCTCCTGCCTCTGTGTCCACTTTGACAGCTGGATTGAGCCTTGCAGGGGTGTAGTCATTTCTTCTCATATCTGTGGGGGGAAACAAATTCAGTGACATGGACAGTATCTGTTTGGAGAATATACACAGACTAAGCAAGAGCCAGATCCTGAGAGTGAGAGTAAGGGGCACGTTAACCCTATATTGTGCATTGAGGAGATGCTACACTGACCTGACTCTTTCTAAAGGCTGGTCTACACTAGCCCCCAAGTTCGAACTAAGATACGCAACTTCAGCTATGTGAATAACGTAGCTGAAGTCGAAGTATCTTATTTCGAACTTCAAAGTACTTACCCCTGGTCCACACGGCGGCGCGCAGGCTCCCCCGTCGACTCCGCCTGCTCCGTTCACAGAGCAGGATTACCGGCGTCGACGGGGGAGCACTTCCTGGTTCGATTTATCGCATCTAGACAAGACGCGATAAATCGAACCCAGAAGATCGATCCGACGCCTCCAACGCAGCGGGTAAGTGTAGACTAGTCCGAGAGGTCAGACCAGAGTGGGAGGAGATGCACTAGAGGAGGACCAATGAAGATGCAGAAGGGGGTGGGGAACTTACACAAATATATTCTCCACTATCCTAGACTACTAGTTAATTATTTTTAAGTCCTGCCCCTTTCTCCCCCATCCCAATATCCATTGGCCACAGAGGCAAGAAATCTGAAAGATAATATTACAACTCTGATTCAGAAGGAGGCAGCTATTGATTACTTTTCATTAGAAAAAAAATACATAGATAGCAATTCTCTCTCTTTCATCCAACACCATATTACAACACTTTTCACCCAGAACTGCAATTATTTTTGACACTTTGAGCCCCGTAAAACGGGTCTGATCTGCATCACAATGAAAAGTACATTTCTAACAAATATAATTCATGTAATAGGTGCTTCCAAATATATGGAAAGCAAAAGCTGTGATGTATGGAGCCAGGTTTGAAGGCAACATCTGCAAGCAGAGAAAGACTCATGAAGATCTCTCTGTGGGCTGATGCATTGCTGATTTTTACGGATTTCCTCAGACCCATAAACACCAAAAATTATTGCTGTGGTAATTGTATTGATCCCACTGGAAAGTGATCTATTATTTTACATGGAGAAGAAAATAATGTAATGTGTGTTTAATGGTAGGGGTTTACATCATGAACTCCAGACCTCTGACTGATGGCTTCTAATTTAAAAGTGATAGCAAAGAAGAAGGGAAGTGGAGGGCCGATCATTGCAGCGCAGCTTCATTTGTGCATGGAAAGGAAGCTCCAGATCATCAGCTTTATTCAGGAAAAAGATAACCTGTCAGTGTCACAACTCACCAGAGTTCTAATTAAATACCTGTTCTTAGTCATTTCAGGACCTTCGTTATTTTGCAGTTAGAAAGTTAGACATGGACTGGAAATAAGACACAACGGTATGCCCAATATGCCACCCATACCAGCTTCTACAGAACACTGATCTTAAGATGGATTTGCTGAGGAACATATAAAATCTTGCAGTTTATACCAGGAAGTTTCAGCTTCCTGCAGCAGGAGTTACAACGGTGCTTTGCAATGAAGTTTTTAATTGCATGTTCCCCTAGGTTTGCTGGTCCAAACACCATTCCTCCAGATCTGGAAGAAATAAGAGACTATCAGTGAGCTGAAAGTTAAAGAAAGGATGTTCTTTATGCATTGTCTCCCGGAATTCTACTCTTTAGAATGTAGTGGAGCAGTTTCAGGGATAAGTTATTCAGTAAGACCATTTTTTCTATGTAGCAAACCAAAGTACAATCCAACCCTTTTAAATAAATGGGGTCAAACCTTGTCTCCAGTGCACAACTGGGGAGATTAATGAAGTTATCCTCCTTCAACTCAGCCCACGGAGGAGTACCAGGTTACTCCCTGGCTATTTCTGTAACCTCAGAGGTCCAGCAATACTATTGGCCACTGTGCTCTGTCTCCACTGGGGGAATCCCTGGTGGATCCACTCAGTCCCCACTAAAACCCTCTTGACAGAATTGTGCTCTATGGTGCTCAGGGGGCATCGGCTCCTGGTGTGGACCTCCCTCCACCTACCCCACAACAGGACCAGCATGGTTGTGCTGTACCGAGTATTCTCCAGGCCTACTGAATGAATAGGATTGTGGGAGACATTAGGGTATAAACCAGAGCTACCAAAGAGGTGAAATTCAATGGAACTTTGACCTGATTTAGGAACAGATCATTTAAACAAATACAGTTCCAGCGTTTGCAAACAGAAAGAAGTTTCCTAAACCAAGCAGAGCTCTATTTACACCAACACCTGTTAAAAGTATAGGACTGTTAAGAATACAGTACATTGCTAGTAAACAAGGCTCTTCAATTATCTGCTTCCAACTGTACTCATTTCTGTATTCCTACACTTTCTGGGCAATTCAGCAATGTAACCAAATTCATTTGTGGAAGCATACAGCACATTCTGGATGAAGCTGACAAAATAACAAATAGAAGTAAGATAAACCAGACATGTATTAGAAGAACTGCATAATTATAACAGATTCTTAATGTAGTCTGAAAGATCAGTGTTCATTAATTTTAATATTTCTCCACCATTATTCTCGAGGATTTAATTGACATTCTAGACATCACGGAACAGAGCACACAAGGAACACTTCCAAATAAACTTTATGAAAGCTAATATTTTATTTTAATGACATGCAGAGTGGAAACAACACATTTTCAAATCTGAAATCAATTATAGCTCAGAAAAGCAGGCCTGAAAAAAAGAATCTGACTCTCACATATCTCTACTCTCCACGCAAAAACACATCAATCACCTCCAAGGAGAGCAACTTTCAAAAAGGGCATGGACAAAAACGGACTTTCCCCATATATGTATATGTATATATAAAATGAATCCCCGTTTCCCCTGGAGAGAAGTACAGTGGTTACAGTGAAGATACACCAAACCTAGAATGGAAGGCCTGATAACAACTTAATGTCTGGCTGATGAGCAGTGACTGTTCCCTGGCTCATTCAAGGACATAACACAACTAGGACTAGTTCTAGTGTCCTCTATGGCTCCTTAGTGCCACGGAAACAGAGTATCAGAGGGGTAGCCGTGTTAGTCTGGATCTGTAGAAGCGACAAAGGGTCCTGTGGCACCTTATAGACTAACAGAGGTATTGGAGCATAAGCTTTCATGGGTGAATACCCTTCTTCGGATGCAAGCAGTGGAAATGTCATTTCCACTGCTTGCATCCGAAGAGGTGGGTATTCACCCACGAAAGCTTAGGAAACAGAGTAGAAGCTGCATGGTATTAAAGATCCATCAAAGCACTTTGAATAACATGGTATGTGGTGGTCATTTCTGGCTTTTGGTCCAATCTGGTAAAGTGCCAACAAGTTGCAGTCATAGGCACTCTTGTAAGTAAAGCAGCATGCCTGTGCTAACGCAGTGTGACTCTGTCCGCCCCCTAGTGCCTAGACCACAAAAAATTGAGAAGTCTGAGCTGCCTCTGAACTAATGGACCTCGCCTGTCAGCTCAATCTATACCGGATCTAGAGGTCCTGTATTCAATCCATGTAAATGGCCTGTCCAGCACATCATTGGGGAGCCCAGTTCTGTACAAATGCACTAGAAAAGTTTTATTTTGGCCCTTCAGACACATGCTGATGGCCCTTGAGACACCTCTGCTTGCTGGTGCCCCCAACTGCCTAGATGGGCATCTGCATGGAGATAGTGGGAGTTCTTCCAACTTCTACTGCCTTTTACCACAGCCACCTTCTTTGTCTTATATCTTTTTATACCGTCCTGTGGCATGTTTTTCTTGCTACAATCCTGTTCGCCAGTCCTCTCGGTATGTAAGTTATGCCAGGCTAATGCTGCTCATCCTTATTTACTAACTCGAAATATAAACCCCTATTTACAGCACCTCTGAATCTGCATTGCTGTCATGATGCAACTATTGTGCCTGCTCACACCTTATATGCATAGCCTTGTGCTGTTGGTAGTGAAAATTGCTACATCCTGTCAGGAGCACCAGGAGGCACTATTTATCAGAGAATGCCTCCCAGAGCTCTGGTGTACAGGAAAACACATGAGATTGCAGGGACTGAAACTGTGTCTATATTTTGGGCTGGAATCCAAACAGCATCAATTTTCACATTGCACACCTCATGTACCGCACACATGGGTCACATCCTTGGCTGACTTTGATCAGTTTAGCTCTGTTGAAGTCAATGAAGCTAAAGCAGCAGCTAAAGATCTGGCCCTGGGTTTAGTATTGGCCACTCTTTCTAAATACTTCTGTAATTTTCATCACTGAACTAGTGTATAGAAAAGTACAGAACTGTTGTGAGAAATAGCATCATACCATCATAGCGGGGGTGGGTCTTGGCATTAAAAACTCCATTTTAAAGGCAATGGTAGAATGCATGAAAGAAAAGACCCATTATGAGATAATGGCATACATCTCCCACACAAATTACTTAAAAAATGAACCCCAGAATCAATGGAACTAAAGAAACAACACATTAATAATAATTATAATGATTATTAGTGGTACTAAAATATGCATCAGCCCCATCAGTCAGATGTCACCCACTCTCTTCTGGTATCTAAGAGAATGTGAGCTCAAAGACATGCCTTTGAGTCTTGCTAGCAACTTTTCAAGCAGCATGCAATTTTTGGAGAAATAAGTCATCGATAAATGAAAACATAAAACAGTCCCTGGAATTTTTCCCTGGTGAGTGAGTGAAGGAGAAAGTTAAGAGTGCATTTTAAAGATTTTTTTTTTTTTTTAGGAATTATATCTCTAGAATGATCAAGATGTGTGGTTCCTATCTGTATTCCAGTGTGGGTACACATGCATTCCATGTGCCTGAGACCGTAGTATCCATTGGTCCATGCCCTTGCTCGCCTGATGCTCTGTGCTCATTGTGTAAGGGGAAAAGTGGACCAACGCCTCTCCAGTTCCTCCTCTTACCACAAATCAAAGAGATGATCCTTAGCAGAGAGAAAGGAGGGCACCTACTGGAAAACAGAGAGGGACCACACATCTCAAAGAACTCCAATTACGAAGGGTACGTAACTTCCCTTTCTTCTTTGCGTGCTGGCCCCTATGTGTATTCCACTGTGGGTGACTGACAAGCAGTACTCAGCGAGAAGGAGGGTGTGATGATGGAGGAGGTCTGGCTGTTTGTAGAACCACCGCTTTCATTCCACTATGGCTACCAACAGCCGGGGTGACTCTCCGATCTGTTTTGTTCTCTGTAGGTAAAATACCAATGATCATCTCACATCAAGGGAATGACGTCTTTTTCTTTGCTGGCAGCGTGGGGTTTTGGGAAGAACAGAAATAAGTGGATAATCTGGTTTATGTGAAATTCCAAAACTACTGTAGAGGTAAATTTTGGATGTAGTCACAGCAAGACTTTGTCTTTATCAAATAGTGTGTAATGAGGATATGCCATTAGGAACCCCAGTTCACCTACCTGCTTGGCCAAGGTGATGCCAATGAGGAAAGCAACCTTCATAGACAGATGAAGCATTGAACAGGTAGCTAGGGGGTTGAAAGGTGGCTTGATAAGTGTTGAAAGTACTAAATTAAGGTCCCATTGAGGGGTTAATTTTCTTATTGGTGGGAAAGCTCTAATTAAATACTTCAAGAACCTGGAGGTGATTGAATGAGTAAATACAGAGTCATCTCTTGGAGGGTGACAGGAGCAGATTGCCTGTGGGAAAACCCACATTGAGCTAAGGGAAAGACCCATCTTCTTGAGTGTAAGGAAGTAATCAAAGATATCAGGACTACCTATTGTATACTGTGGTGCTGGGCCCAGACAGAAAAATGCTTCCACTTGGCTAGGTAACATTTTCTGGTGGAGTCCTTGCTGCTTTAGCGAGAATGGCTTGCACAGTTTCTGAATAGAAATGTTCTAGATCCGACACCCATCCAAATACCAACCCGTGAGGTGAAGAGCTTCTCGGTCGGGATTTCTAATTGTGAGTCAAGAGGTCCTGGAAGGGATGAATGCTGATGGATGGCGGGGCTGACATATGCAGGAGACCTGGGAAGCAGAACAGTTCAGGCCATTTGGACACCACGAGAGTGGTTCATGCTCTGTGCTGTCAAATCTTCTGCAAAACTCGAGGAAGTGGCGGTATAGGAAGAAAGGCATAGTTCAAATGGTCTTTCCAAAGAAGTAGGACAGCACCACCTCTGAAGAACTGGCCCTGAGCTCCCTTGGGAATGGTATGTGCTGTACTTCCCGTTTGTCTGGGAGCAGGTCCCAGGTAGGCTCCCCCTGAGCAAAGATGCTGTTTACCAAATAGTGGAGTTCCTCAAGATGTGTGGACACTGTGTGACACTCACTCATGATCGGTGGCAAAATACCTGCTGACGCTGTCCACCAGTGAATTTTGGGCTCTAGGGCAGTACGCTGCTGATAGGGTGATTGTAATTCTTCCAGTTCCATACATTGACCACTTCTATACACAAGGGAATGGAACTTACTCCTCCATGTTTGTTTATGTAGAATATGGTTGTCATATTGTCTGACGTTATGAGAAGGCATAAGGTTGGATTAATGGTAAGAATGCCCTGCATGCTTCTCCAACTGCTCTGCATTCCATGAGATTTATGTGCATTCTAGGTCCCAGGCCATTCAAGTGCCCTTTGCTATGTGACTGTCCATGTGAGTCCCCCAACTTAACAAGCAGGAAGCTGTGATTATTGTCCTGTTGGGTGTGGGGGATAGGAAAGGAATGCCCATGCATACTTGTGCAGAATCTTTCCACCAAATCAGAAAGGCCCATATCTTATTGGGGATTGTCACTACAGTGTTCATGCTGTGTTTGCTCAGATACATACTGTTTGAAGCCAAGCGTACAGCCATGGAGTTGGATGAACAGCGGTACGTAAGTAGATGATGGCATGTGACCTAGGAGAGTAAGGCAAATCCAGACCAATGTCAAAGGACTGTGCATAACCTGATTTATTGGGTTGCCCATGATTTGGAATCTGTCCATCAGGAGCTAAGCCCTTGTTCTAAATCTAAGGTCACTCCTATGAAATCTATAGTCTGAGCCAGAGCCAGGATAGACTTTTGCATGTCCACAGAGATTCCCAGGGATTCTAGGAGATGGATTAGCGATGAGGCTGACCTTATGACTTCTGAATATGTCCTGTATGTAAGAAGCTAATCATCTAAACACTGGAAGATGGTAGAACCACCCAGTCTAAATTGTGTGGCTACTACAGAAAATAATTTTGTAAAGACACTGGGTGTGGTTGCTAGATCGAATGGAAGTACCCTGTATTGACAGTGGTCAGGACCCACCACAGGTATGAGGAATCTTCTGTGGGAAGGGTGAATATCCACTGAAAGTACATGTCTTTTATATCGAGAGTTGTGAATCATGTTTTTTCTAGGGATATTATTACTGGTGCCATGTGGAATTTTAGCTTGTGAATGAAGACATTTGAGTCACCACAGGTTGACAGTGGGTCTCCACCCACTTGACTTTTGGGGACTACAAAATATTTGAATTAAAACCCTTTTCCTTGATGATGAAGAGGTACCCGCTCTATTTCTCCCCATTTGTGGAGGGGTGTTGTCTCCTGAAGGAGGATATCCTCCTTTAACGGTTCCTGAAAAGGGATACAGAAGGAGGGCATGAAGAGAGAAACTCGTTGGTATAGCCAGATGCATGATATCCAGCACCCACTTGTCTGTTGTTATTGACCTCCAATTGTGGGGAAATTATGGTAGGCATCCACAAAAGTGGATCTCAGAATTGGATGGAAATGGCATCAACATTAATTTGCAGTTCACCAAAGTCCCATCAAAAGAATCTTTTGACTGGGTGACTGCAATAGAGGTGGATGGGGCAGGGTATCTTGTTTTTGCACCTTCTGGCATTTGTGAGGTGGCTCATAACAGGAACTGGTGGTAGAAAGGCTGTAATAAAGACCTCTGCTTGTAAGATTGCTTCTGGTACTTCCTCTTCAGGGCTGGTGTATTCATACCCGGGGAACAGAGGGTTGCCACCCTTGAGTCCTTTAGTGAATGGAAAGACTCATCTGTTTTCTCATTAAAAAGATTGACTTCACTGAAAGACAATCCTGTGCAGTGTTCTGTACCTCCCTGGGGAACCCTGCAGAGTGTTGCCAAGATTCCTGGTCCATCACTATAGCAATCACCATGGATCTCGAACCAGTATTCACAGGATTGACCTTTGCTTGTAACAAGGTTCCTGCAACTAATCTGCCCTCACCAATAGGGGCTTGAAATTGAGCACTATCCTCCTGGGGTAATTAGTCTTTACAGGCCAGAAATGCAGAATAGTTCAAAAAATCATATTTGGCCAGGCGGTCCTGGCAGTTAGAAATTCTAAATTAGAGGCTGGTGGAAGTAGACCCCATTCTCTCCATAAGGTCCAAACGCTTGGCTTCCTAATCGGCAGAGGTGGCCCCTGGGTGGTGTTGTCCGGACCTTTCCATGACCACTTGGACAACCAGGGAGTTCAGGGCAGGGTGGGAAAACAAGAACTCTGTTCTCTTAGAGGGGACAAATTACAGTTTTTCTGCCCTCTTGGAGGCAGGGCACAGATAGCTGGCATATGCCATACAGTTCTTGCTGGTTCCAGTATGGCCTTGTTCACTGGGAGTGCTATTGAGCTGGATCCTATAGGCTGTAGGAGGCCCAGGTGCTTGTGTTGTGAGTCCTGGGCTTCCTCTAAGGGTATTTAGAGCTCTTCTGCCACTCTCTGAACCAGCTCTTGGAATTGTCTGTGGTCATCAGGAAGAGACAGTGAGACTGGAGCAACCATTTTCATCCTCTTCCTCTTCCATAGGCTCGGGAGTTTCCACTTGACCTCTGGGAAGAGAGGGATGGCAAATCTCCCTACTGACTCATACGGACTCTGGGTACTGTGCGTATGGGTCCTGTGGCCCCAAGTAAGGCCAGTATGAGGGGTCAAAAGTAGATTGTCTTATATTTATTGTGAAACACCTAGCACATTTTTGCAATAATACATATATATTATCTATAATCAACATGTGATAGTAATTACTTATTAATGTTGTGCGAATGTTTATTAATTACCAACGTTATTGATAATACAAATAGTATTAGTATAATAATGGTTTTGGAGACAGGAGATCAAGTTTTTAATCCCAGTTCTGGAATTGACTTGTTCTGTGTCCTGGGCAAGTCATTTAATATTTCTGAACTTCAGTTTCCCCTTTTATGAAATTGGGTTAATGATACATACCCATTACTTAGGGTACTGTTACATCTAACTGAAGACAAGACTTGATCCAACACGCTGATCCATACAGCAAGAGTCATCTGTCTGTGTGGAGCCCCGCTGACCTGGGGCTTCCGTGCAGGATTAAGGGCTTGTCCACACAAACATTTAGTTCACACGAAGCTGGGGTGTGAATATACCCCTGACTTGGTCTGCCATGCACTAACTGATCCCGTGGGACCTAGCAGTATAATAGTGCACGTTAATCTACTCTTGTTTCAAAGGGGAGTAGATCAGGGCATACTAACAAACTTTTGGTGCACATCATCAGGGTCCACATTGACAGTTAGTACGCAGTATATTCACACCCCAGCTTGCTGTGAACTCAGCGTTCAATGTAGACAAGCCCCAAGTGTCATAATTTAAGGTCAGAAGGGGCCAACAGATTAACTAGTATGACCTCCTGTACACCCCAGGCCAGAAACAAAACCATTGTGTCTCCCCACATGGATCAGAGCCATTGTATATGAAGTGTTGTGTGTATAAAAAGCACTATTAACAATCCTGTTGTGAAACCAGGAATCTTGTATGCCCAGTCCCCTCCCCATTTTCCTAGATGACATATAATTATTCAGTTGGAACTACACCGTCTGGAAAAAAACAGAACTACTACATTCAAATCAAGTATTTAACTCCTGACTGAAAATAAAATAATCAGAAACGCTCATTGAGAATGTAAATATCCACATAAAAAATATACCATTAGCTATCAATTGTCTGAAGTGAATTACATCAAACACACCATGTTCTGAAATGACAGCTAATAAAATGACAATAAACTTACTGCTTGCCTTCAGGTTTAATAACAGATGGATCTGTAAGGTCTTCCCCAACACCTACAGTAAATTAAAAGAGAGTGTTACAAGCGAAGATTGTTTTTTTAAATATCATGTTATGAAATCATAACCAATGTAAATATCAATTTCCTCTGTAGACTCTAAATTTACACATAAGGTAAACATAAAATGCTGTAGCTATTTGTTAAAAATAGACAAACAAATGCTAATTGTTCTCACCTCATTCCTGATATTACATGCTCGTGGATTTATGAATGGATAGGCTAGAAACTTACCCAAATGGCTCTATACTATGAAACCATGGAAAGAGTTGCCACAACTGTTGTAACTACAGTAAAATGAGGCCAAATCCTGAGGCCTGTACTCATGTTGAATAGCACCTTATTTCATTATTAAAATCCAGCTGATTTCAATAGGACCACTCATGGGGAAAGGTGCTATTCAAGGGTATCAGAATATGTCCCTTTATTTAGATGTTGTGCTGTGAGGATGCTGGGGTCTATTCTCCCCTGACCTTCTGGTGGTGCTTACAGTAGAGTTAGATAGGTAACTCCAATCAGTGCTAATAGGCTTTTTGTGGTAAATCAATGGAAGAACAGATTCCTTTGTGCTAAACTCTTCTCTTCAAATCAACACCCCATTAGGGCTTATGGGATTCTACTTTAAAAAGTCATTGCCTTATATCTGAGTAAATGCTTGGGCTGCTGATGTACAGGAAAACTTCCATGAACATTAGCATCCAATTATTTTCATTCCCATGGTCCATTAGTGATGAACTCATGTGCTGCAATGGATACAGGTAGATAGGTAAAGAATAGCTATAACTATTGTGCTCCCCGTATGTTAAAACACCTGAAAATGTGTAACACATTCCAATGACAATGGGCCTTTGTTAATACAGAATATATGTAAATAAAAGAATAATAAATATAGTTATAGATATTGTGTGTGTGAGAGAGAGAAAGATTTTTACACACACACACACACACACCCCTTTAGTTGCAGGTTTCCAATAGACAGACTAGTCCTCCTGGAATTCCAACGGGAACAGATTTTGTGCTCTGATTAGAGAGCTCCAGTTTAGGGACAGCCAATCTAGTAAGGACAAACCAAACGCTGACCCATACCTAAGTCAGACCTTTTCTCAGGCTTAAAAGAATTTTGTAAATAATTTTACTCATTTTTTTCACACTTCTCTTTCCTGGTTTGGGCTGGAAATGAGGGCCCCAGTTCTGCAAAGATTTATGCACATACTTCCCTTTTCCAGGCTCAAGCCAGTGGTACTGGTCTATCCATTTCAGGAGCACTATACTAAACCAAATTTTAAAAATAAGGGAAGAGGTGAAGCTCAGTTCCAGTATGTTGTAACAACGATACACAAAATCTCATTATATTTCTTAATGTGAAGATAAAATCAAACGAAGGCAAGCATGGACTTAACAGTTTATTTTGCTTGACCAGGAAGTCTTACTGTAATTCACAGCTTCTGAATGCTGTAAAATGTAAATATGATAAGCCTATGTCTAGCAGTGCAAATTGCCCTTGATAGAAATGAGAACCAATGATGTTTAAACTGCTTGATAGATGGTGTTCATTTTCTGTACACTGTCAAATGTTTATTATTTTAAATATACCATGTTCCCCTGTACACATGTATTGTAAAGTGATCATACCACACTCTGTGCTCTTTTGAGGAGCCACCAGGCTCTGTGAATAGTTCTCAGAACTGCAACTTAAACTGCTTAGAGTTCTATTAATAAAAAATATAAACAGTAACTAATGCCAGTTTTCAGCCTTCCGATGAGAAAAATGTGTTTTTGTTACAAATATTTAACAATCTTCATCAACATTAACATGTGAAGTGGTTTTTATACAGCCAATTGAAATGTTACTGCGCATTGTTTTAGTACACGGTGCTTGTACCCTAAACTAGATATATGGGGCCAGATACTGTTCTAATTTACACCTCTTTAAATTCAGAATAACTCCATGGATATCTTTGGAGTTGCTCAGGATTGACATGGGTGTAAACGGGAGCAGAATTTGGCTCTTTTTCCCTAAGTTGAATTCAACATTGTTTTCTTAGTGGCATCTCTAAGTTATATAATAAACTGTTGCATTTTGGCAGTCACCTTGCAAATCCAGGACAAGGAGCTCCCCTCGAGTGTACTCGTAGGTCCAGTGAGAAAAGGCCAACATCATCTCTTCCAGCAAATTGCTGGGGGAAATCTCATCCCCGTTGTTGTTGTTGTACTTGCAGAACTCACCCGTCATGTACTTCTCTATGGTGAGCCACTGATTGGCTGAATGGCAATATATTAAAAAAACCTCCAGAAACCTGTGGGTAAAAATGCTCTCAGTCAGGAGCTGGCAGGATGATGAGTGTCCTTGCAGTCAGGTCACAATTATTATGGAGCAAAGCAAATATACTGGAAGGGGAACACTGCTCCACCACTTGCGAACTTCAAACCTCTTAGAAAACTCTCAGCAGCAGAAGATAACAAATGGTAGATAGCAGGAAGTCATTCCTGAGAGATGTAACCTACTGGAGTAGACATTTCAGAGAATGATCTCAAAACAAAGCCCTTCTAGGAGCATCAGTGGACAAGAGTATGTTAAGTAAACCAGGAAATGTTATTATCAGAGGGGTAGCCATGTTAGTCTGGATCTGTAGAAGCGACAAAGGATCCTGTGGCACCTTATAGACTAACAGAGGTATTGGAGCATAAACTTTCGTGGGTGAATACCCACTTCGTCGGATGCAGCAGCAGGAAATGCAATAGCAGGAAATGCTATTGTTACACTAGCTAATCTCTACAGCTACATCTAGGCTATGAGCTAAGGGTGTTATTCTCCTGTTGACATACACATACTTGCACTAGCTCCCATTGATCTAGCACAAGTATAAATAGCAGTGTAGCTGCATTAGCATGGGGAGCAGCAGTGAGGGCACAGGCCCAGTACGTACCCCCTGGTTTCAGGCAGGTTTGTGCTTGGCACAGTTAAGCCATACCTCCATTGCCGCTACTCATGGTATCACAGCAACACTCCTATTTACACTTGCTCTTGTTCGAGGAGAGCTAGCACAAGTATGAGTGCTCAAGCAGGGGAATCACTCCCCTACCTTGTAGTGCAAGCATAACATAAATAGATAGATTGAAATCTTTAAGATTAATTAAAGAAATAGCATTTTATAGCACTTGTTGTTCAAGGGTAAGTCAGGACCCTTTGGAAAGTTAATTTACAGGTGCAAAGTTGCACTCCTTTCTCTGCAAAAGCCTGATGATATTCTCCAAAATAACAAACAAATCCTCATTTTTATAAGGCACACTTGGGCTCATAGGAAGCACTATGTTACACCTGATAATCTACTCAGTATAAATCAGGAGAAACTCCACTAAAGTCAGTGGAATTGGAGTTTACCCCAGTGTAAAAACAATGTGAGAGGATATTTAGTGTCTAGGTTCTCTCTGTTGAGATGGCTCAAATCTTCCTTTCTTCTGCAGAAAGAAATGAGAAAATTTATGCCTGCAGTTTGCTATTGTGGGAAAAAAACAACTGTGTTTTGTTTTTGTGGGTGTGGGGAAGGTTTTGTGTCCTTTTGAGGGGCTGAGTTCCTCTCAAACTCAAAACCTTTTTTCAAAATAAGCCAGTCTAAAGATATACAGTGACCAGTAATGCTCACAGATGCCACAGCATCTAAGTAATGGGATGAACAGGGAGAATATTCATAGACTTTAAGTCCAGAAGGGACCATCGTGAACATCTAGTCCAGTGGTTCTGAACCTGGGGTACACATATCCCTGGGGGTATGCACAAGTCTTCCAGGGGGTACATCAACTCATCTAGATATTTGCCTAGTTTTACAACAGGCTACATAAAAAGCACTCATGAGGTCAGTACAAACTAAAATTTCAATCAATGACTTGTTTATACTGCCCTATATACTGAAGTGTAAGTATAATATTTCTATTCCAATTGATTTATTTTATAATTATATGGTAAAAATGAGAAAGTAAGCAGTTTTTCAGTAATAGTGTGCTGTGACACCTTTGTGTTTTTATGTGTGATTTTGTAAGCAAGTAGTTTTTAAATGAGGTAAAACTTGGGGTACACAAGATAAATCAGACTCCTGAAAGGGGTAAAGTAGTGAGGAAAGGTAAAGAGCCACTGATCTAGCCTGACCTTCTGCATATCACAGGACACAGAACCTCACCCACCCACTCCTATAGTCAGCCCATAACCTCTGGCAGAGATACTGAAGTCCTCAAATCTAGACTTAAAGACTTCAAATTACAGAGAATCCACCATTTACCATAGTTCAAATGAGCAAGTGACCCATGTCCCACTCTGCAGAGGAAGGCAAAAAGCCCTCCAGGATCTCTGCCAATTTGATCTGGGGGGAAATTCCTTCCCGACCCAAATATTGAACCACAGTTCTACATTGCTATTCCGAAGGGGAAAAAAAATGCTGATAAAGGTAAGTAACTAAAAAACAAAAAACAGCATACAGTGAGGTGGAACTGGCTTGTGCAGAAGTGTGGCTGCTACTGAATGAGTGATCAGAAAATATACTTGTTTTCTCCCAAGAGTATTTCTGGGTAATGGGAATGTTTCTGGGACAGGATCAAAAGCTCATGGTTTCCACATCTGATGCTGCATATTCACCCCTAATGTACTAATGATGTAATACAAAGAGATCATATCCATGCCCACTGAAGAAAGTAGAAAGATTCCCACTGACTTCAATGGGCTCTAGATCAGGCCCTACATATACTCATAGATTGTAACACACATGAGGTCATTAGTCCCACAGAAGCACAGGTTTTAATAGTGGCATTTCCAGAGATGGTATAGAAAAACAGGGCTGTGCCCAAAACAGAAGAAAAAGTATTGGTGCACGTAACAAAATATGTGTCCTTCAAACATCTGGGCCCTCATACTTTCCAAACCAGACCTGCTCATCCCTCCTAAACATGAGGTTTTGCTTTTCTGAAGTGGAAAGCCATTTTCACTTTGATAAAACTTTGATGAGCAGCAGGCCTTATGTTTCCTGTCATACTCTGTAAAGTTCCTTGTAAAAGGAACAGTAAAACTTTACTGTAAGGACTCAGTAGCAAATATTGATCTGCTTTGCCATATGAATACAGATCTACGGGGATGTTCAAAATATAAGCGATTCTTTACATGCACTCTCTCTTCAGGCCACTGGAAACTAGTTCACAACCCTCAAAGAATTCCCAAACCCCCCGCCCCCTCCCCACACACACACTAAAGCAGCTACATCTCAGAGCAGCATGCTCAGCAGAACTGGAGCACTAACACCTGGCTTTCCATTTTGCTCAGTAAGGGCCTTTTCCAAATGCCACTGAAGTCAATGACAGTCTTTCCAATTATTTTTCAATGGACTTTGGTTCAGGCCCTTCTTTCACAAACTTCTTCAACACCAACAAGCAACAGATGCAGAATTTTTCTAAGTGCAATGTCTCTAATTCACATATATCTATTTTATTTATTTATTTATTTCAGTTGAATTAAGGCCAGGCATTAAGAGCAGCGAAGAGCAGAGAAGCAAACAGGAGGAGTTTGCCTGGGGTCTGTCTGAGCGGAGGTACGCTGAGTGCTGCCTTAGGGGGATTGCACTGGTGAGTATCTGAGTGTCTGTTGAGGAGACAGTTTGGCAGTTTGACCGTGTGCCTGATTGTTTGATTGCCTGTTTGAACAGTGTGAACTGGGAGTGCTTTGTTCCAGCTGGGCCTGACTCTTATAAAAAGACAGTCAGCTGCGAACCAGCTGAGCAGCGAAGAGCAGAGAAGCAAACAGGAGGAGTTTGCCTGGGAGTTCGCCTGGAGTGAGCCTACCGCAGCATCCCTCTTGCAGGTTTCCCTGAGTAGCTTCTGCCACAAGTGAGGAAACTCTTAGAAGGAAGAGACTATGGATGCTGAGCGATCCGCTGTCGTGACCCGCACAGGATGTGCCATGTTTGTCTTTCTTCCACCGAATAGAAGCGACTTTGTTTGTACAAAGTGCAAGCTGATCTCCATATTGGAGGAGAAGATTCAAGGTCTGGAGAAACAAGTATCAACCCTGCATTCCATAAGAGAAAATGAGGAGTTCCTGGATAGACGTCAGGATAGGCTTCAGCGGGCACAGTGTTCTGAAGTTTCAGAGCAGGCTACGCAGCGGGGACAGAAGGCCAGTGAGGATAATTGGCGGCATGTGACCTCCAGAAGAGGAAAGAGTACGAGACAAGTCCATGTACCAGAAACGCATATTCAGATGAGCAACCGTTTTCATGTTCTCTCCACAGGTACTAGTGCAGAGAGTGGAGTGAATGATACATCTGAGGGAACAGAGCAGAAGGAGACTCCACCGATTGGAAGGCATGAGATGCACGTCCTAGGGATGGGGGTTCCACGACCACCACTCCCAAGAGGAGGAGGAGGGTGGTGGTGGTCGGGGACTCTCTCCTCAGGGGGACTGAGTCATCTATCTGCTGCCCTGACCGGGAAAACCGAGAGGTGTGCTGCTTGCCAGGGGCTAGAATTCATGATGTGACGGAGAGACTGCCGAGACTCATCAAGCCCTCAGATCGGTACCCCTTCCTGCTTCTCCACGTGGGCACCAATGATACTGCCAAGAATGACCTTGAGCGTATCACTGCAGACTACATGGCTTTGGGAAGAAGGATAAAGGAGTTTGAGGCGCAAGTGGTGTTCTCGTCCATCCTCCCTGTGGCAGGAAAAGGCCGGGGTAGAGACCGTCGAATCGTGGAAGTCAACGAATGGCTACGCAGATGGTGTCGGAGAGAAGGGTTTGGATTCTTTGACCATGGGATGGTGTTCCAAGAAGAAGGAGCGCTAGGCAGAGACGGGCTTCACCTGACAAAGAGAGGGAAGAGCATCTTTGGAAGCAGGCTGGCTAACCTAGTGAGGAGGGCTTTAAACTAGGTTCACCGGGGGAGGGAGACCAAAGCCCCGAGGTAAGTGGGGAAGTGGGATACCGGGAGGAAGCACAAGTAGGTGAGTGCAAGAGGGGAGGGCTCCTGCCCCATACTGGGACAGCAGGACGATCGGTGAGTTATCTTAAATGCCTATACACAAATGCAAGAAGCCTGGGGAACAAGCAGGGAGAACTGGAAGTCCTGGCACAGTCAGGGAATTATGATGTAATTGGAATAACAGAGACTTGGTGGGATAACTCACATGATTGGAGTACTGTCATGGATGGATATAAACTGTTCAGGAAGGATAGGCAGGGCAGAAAAGGTGGGGGAGTTGCGTTGTATGTAAGAGAGCAGTATGACTGCTCAGAGCTCCAGTATGAAACTGCAGACAAACCTGAGAGTCTCTGGATTAAATTTAGAAGTGTGAGCAACAAGGGTAATGTCATGGTGGGAGTCTGCTACAGACCACCAGACCAGGGGGATGAGGTGGACGAGGCTTTCTTCCAGCAACTAACAAAAGTTACTAGATCACAGGCCCTGGTTCTCATGGGTGACTTTAATCACCCCGATATCTGCTGGGAGAGCAATACAGCGGTGCACAGACAATTCAGGAAGTTTTTGGAAAGTGTAGGGGACAATTTTCTGGTGCAAGTGCTGGAGGAACCAACTAGGGGAAAAGCTCTTCTTGACCTGCTGCTCACAAACAGGGAAGAAATAGTAGAGGAAGCAATAGTGGATGGGAACCTGGAAGGCAGTGACCATGAGATGGTAGAGTTCAGGATCCTGACACAAGGAAGAAAGGAGAGCAGTAGAACAGAGACCCTGGACTTCAGAAAAGCAGACTTTGACTCCCTCAGGGAACTGATGGGCAAGGTCCCCTGGGAGAATAACATGAGGAGGAAAGGAGTCGAAGAAAGCTGGCTGTATTTTAAAGAATCCTTATTGAGGTTGCAGGAACAAACCATCCCGATGTGTAGAAAGAAAAGTAAATATGACAGGCGACCAGTTTGGCTTAACAGTGAAATCCTTGCTCGTCTTAAACACAAAAAAGCAGCTTACAAGAAGTGGAAGATTGGACAAATGACCAGGGAGGAGTATAAAAATATTGTTCAGGCATGCAGGAGTGAAATCAGGAAGGCCAAATCACACTTGGAGTTGCTAGCCGGAGATGTTAGGAGTAACAAGAAGGGTTTCTTCAGGTATGTTAGCAACAAGAAGAAAGTCAAGGAAAGTGTGGGCCCCTTGCTGAATGAGGGAGGGAACCTAGTGACAGAGCATATGGAGAAAGCTAGTGTACTCAATGCTTTTTTTGCCTCTGTCTTCACAGACAAGGTCAGCTCCCAGGCGGCTGCACTCCGCAGCACGGTATGGGGAGGAGGTGACCAGCCCTCTGTGGAGAAAGAAGTAGTTCGGGACTATTTAGAAAAGCTGGACAAGCACAAGTCCATGGGGCCGGATGCACTGCATCCAAGGGTGCTAAAGGAGTTGGCCGATGTGATTGTAGAGCCATTGGCCATTATCTTTGACAAATCATGGCAATCGGGGGAGGTCCCGGATGACTGGAAAAAAGCTAATGTAGTGCCAATCTTTAAAAAAGGGAAGAAGGAAGATCCAGGGAACTACAGGCCAGTCAGTCTCACCTCAGTCCCTGGAAAAATCATGGAACAGGTCCTCAAGGAATCAATTCTGAACCACTTAAAGGAGGGGAAAGTGATCAGGAACAGTCAGCATGGATTCACCAAGGGCAAGTCATGCCTGACTAACCTAATTGCCTTCTATGATGAGATAACTGGCTCTGTGGATGAGGGGAAAGCAGTGGATGTGCTATTTCTTGAATTTAGCAAAGCTTCTGATACAGTCTCCCACAGTATTCTTGCCAGCAAGTTAAAGAAATATGGGCTGGATAAATGGATGGTAAGGTGGATAGAAAACTGGCTGGATGGTCGCGCTCAACGGGTAGTGATCAATGGCTCCATGTCTAGTTGGCAGCCGGTATCAAGTGGAGTGCCCCAAGGATCGGTGCTGGGGCCGGTTTTGTTCAATATCTTCATCAATGATCTGGAGGATGGTGTGGACTGCACCCTTAGCAAGTTTGCAGATTACACTAAACTGGGAGGAGTGGTAGATACGATGGAGGATAGAGATAGGATACAGAGGGACCTAGACAAATTAGAGGATTGGGCCAAAAGAAATATGATGAGGTTCAACAAGGACAAGTGCAGAGTCCTGCACTTAGGACGGAAGAATCCCATGCACTGCTACAGACTAGGGATCGAATGGCTGGGCAGCAGTTCTGCAGAAAAGGACCTAGGGGTTACAGTGGACGAAAAGCTGAATATGAGTCAACAATGTGCCCTTGTTGCCAAGAAGGCTAACAGTATTTTAGGCTGTATAAGTAGGGGCATTTCCAGCAGATCGAGGGACGTGATTATTCCCCTCTATTCGGCACTGGTGAGGCCTCATTTGGAGTACTGTGTCCAGTTTTGGGCCCCACACTACAAGAAGGATGTGGATAAATTGGAAAGAGTCCAGCGGAGGGCAACAAAAATGATTAGGGGGCTGGAGCACATGACTTATGAGGAGAGGCTGAGGGAACTGGGATTGTTTAGCCTGCAGAAGAGAAGAATGAGGGGGGGATTTGATAGCTGCTTTCAACTACCTGAAGGGGGGGTTCCAAAGAGGATGGATCTAGACTGTTCTCAGTGGTAGAAGATGACAGAACAAGGAGTAATGGTCTCAAGTTGCAGAGGGGGAGGTTTAGGTTGGATATTAGGAAAAACTTTTTTCACTAGTAGGGTGGCGAAGCACTGGAATGGGTTACCTAGGGAGGTGGTGGAATCTCCTTCCTTAGAGGTTTTTAAGGTCAGGCTTGACAAAGCCCTGGCTGGGATGATTTAGTTGGGGTTGGTCCTGCTTTGAGCAGGGGGTTGGACTAGATGACCTCCTGAGGTCCCTTCCAACCCTGAGATTCTATGATTCTATGATTCAGCCATAAGCTTTATACGCTTTACAAATATTAAAAGCATGGACACAATTGCTTTTCGATTGACATCTATTAAAAAAGCCTCCCCAATCTGCCCCAGTTCATCCACTCTACCTAAATCCTTTATATTTCCCCAAAATTTCCTCACCCACCCAGTCAGATGTTATCAACCTACCCCCTCCATAAAAACTACACAGAAAAAATAGGCCCTGAAAAAGTCAACAAAGCTGAGCTTCGTCAGACCACAGAGAAGGGGAATAAGTTCCCTATTTGAGAGGTCTCGCTGAGAAACTCCTGCCCCCAGCACTCAAATATTGCAGAAGGTTGTATTTAGACTTTTCCACCTCACTCTTGAAAAGCTGTTTTCCTACCTTGGGGTATATGGAATGCTATGTGGCTTCAGTTGGTTGAAGGTATATATCAGCTTCTGAGCAGCCCGTTGTTGTTGTATTTCCTAAACAAAAACACATTTATAGGTATTACTTTTACATAACCCTATAAAGAAAGGCCAGAATACATAAAGAAAGGGAGTGTTCCTTACTAATCGTAAATAGGAGATGGATTTTTCCACACCTCTCTCTCCAATAGTGTAGTAACAATAATTAAACAGCGGGTCACTCCAGGCTGGAAGTATTTACATGTACCAAACCATTTCATACCTGCCAGCCTGGGCTGAACAGTTTCACTGTAGGTTTATACTTACCCGCAGGCACAGATGTAGCACTGTACCCTCCTGAAAGATCGTCTGCCATGTCTGAACCACCTCAGGAAGAAATGACTTCACAATGAAGACTTGTCCCAACTTCAATACATCATTCTCAGACCAGGTACAAATGACCTTCATGGCTCTCCGGAGACCTCCATCCATCTCCTCTTGGGACAAGACCTGGATCATTGCAGCCATCCCACGCTGTGACCAGGACGACATGCTTTTATCTAGGTTCAAAGGCGAACTCTCTTCTAGCCTATAGATTGTCACCTCCTCTCCAGCTGAGGTCAAAAGAAGTTTTATTTATAAATATCACAGCAACACCATTTGAGACTTACATTTCTTCCCCTAAAATAGCATATAACTTTCTCACTTTACAGTACTTACCAATATGGGTTTCCACTATGCTACCAGAAGAGAAAGTGTATTCCTGAAATATCATCCAAATGTGATGTTCAGTAAAGGTGATGTTCAACCCTGTTCAGAGGGCCAGCACAAGAGCTATGCACCCTTAAATTACATTGTCTCTTTGTACTGGCCTTCTTCATAGGGATGAATTCCAGCCTTCAGGCATGCTTCAATACAAGCAAACTGTGTTGATTTAAACCAGTGGATCTTATCAAATACAACTGTGGTCATTTTCTTCTTTTCAGTGGTTTTTCTCAGTGTCAGCAGACTTACTGGATTTTATGGATGATTGGATCTAAATCTTTTCTTTTAAACACCAGTCTCTTATCTATAATTGGTTAAGTTGAAATTAAATCAAAATATGCTGAGACTCTCTTTCTCCCTCTTTGTTTGTATTTGTATAAAAGAAGAATATTTAGCAAGATTTTTTTTATCTTATAGAAAACAATTAAGATTGATACTACTCATACCATTTTTCCCTTTTGATCTTGCTTGCTTGTAAGAAGCAACACCTTTATCTTCATGACACTTGTAAAAGCTAATGGCTAGATTTTGCCACCCTTACTCACACTGAGTAGCACTTTGCTCCATGACAGTCCCATTGATTTCAGCTGGGTTATTTGAGAAATCAGGCACTAATCAACATGAGCAAGAGAAGCAGAGTCTGGCCCAAATGAACACACACAGCTGGGAAACAGTCCTCTGAATCTAGAAAGAACATCAGCTTTCCTATAATATTTAGGGTTCTGTTGTCATATAAACTAAGGGTAATGAGAAGAAATTAAGACAAAAAAGCATGGAGATTTAAGTTTACTATTTTAAATTAAGAACTTGACCTTGTGCCTAGAAACTCCTGTGTCATCTCTATTGCATAAAATTTCAGAAATTCTATCCCACTCAACGGCATCATTTTGCATGCAGAAGGCACCTGGTGAGATTCAGCTCAATCTTACACTCTGTCTCACTATGTAGCTATAAAAGTATTCTACCCTTAACAGGGGAGAAAACTATTCATTATTAATCTTCCATAAACTAATATAACAGGCCAGAATTTTAAAGCCTGCCCTCCCTTTTTGTGACTGAGATTATTTGCAGAGGCAGTTGATGTAAACAAGCATCTGATCTGTGAGCACCTTCTGGTACTTAATATCTAACTTTGCCTGATACACAAATAATTACAGGTGCCACAAAGAAGGCCAGGTATGAGCCAGGCTGAAAATCAGGCCCACTGTATACAAATGTTCAATTGGATAGAATACTGACCAGAATTATTGATAGCATAATTACACATTTACAAGTACCATTTCTATGTCTTACATTCATTTTATACAACATCCAATGGACACATTCTGAAGTAATGGTCCCAGACACGAGGGGTCTGATTCTCCACTTCATTACACAGATCTTATATCAGCTCTGCTAAAGTTGAACCAATTTAAGAGAGTGGAGAATCAGGCCCTAAGTTTTATCATCAAGATGTGGCAGTGTTTGGAGGGTGATTACTGTAGAATACTGCATTATTGCCTTAATAAAGCAGGAACTGCTAATAAAATGGATAAAAGAATAAAAATCCTTCAAATTATGTATCTATCAGTTTTATTGTTTGGAATTCTCCCCACACAAAGGAACTCCACAAGTGGAGGGTGGATTTAAAACCATATTAAAAAAGCCACACAAATCATGGGTGAGGGAGAAGCGGGGTGAAGAGAAGCCAAAAGGAAAGGGGAGACTTGAAGGAGACACATGATGAGCTGGCACAGTAGATTTCAGTCTCAGAGCACCCTCGGAGTCTGGTCTCACGAGGTGGCCTGTAAGAAGGACCTGGAATCCACAAAGGAACTTAGGCTTTGCAACACTCAGCATTGCAATGCCTAACTTTCAGGCACCTAGAAAAATCACCGGAACAACACTGCAAACCGTAAAGCCTGAGTTAGACACCTGGGCTCCCTACACAATGAATGGGGAGAGACAGGGGCCTAAGAATGAAATCCACAAAAGCCAGCATGTTAGGTGGGGAGCCACCTAAGCTAACAAATGGGAGTTGCCAACAACAGGGATGCATCCTAAGACCCGCTCCTCTCAGGGACTTTGGCACATAAGTATGGGCTGCAGGGAGGTGTCTGTCTATCTATCTATCCCAGTGGTTAGAGCGCTCACTAGGGAAACCCAGGTTTAATTTCTCCCTCATGGGTAGGAAAGATATGAACAGAGGTCTCCCCACTCTCAGGAGAGTACTTTAGCCACTGAGCTATATTCTGATGTGTGGGGCTCCCTCAGTCTCTCATGTTGAAGTTGTGGATAAGTCAATGGACAAGGGGAACTAGACCCTGGGTCTCCCAGGTGGATGCCTTAACCACCAGGCTAGAGAGTCATTCCCTTTGGCCCAGAGTGGTGGTTACAGAAGTTGTTCCTTTCAGAAAATAAATGTAAATTATACATACCTAAATTAATCCAACCTTTGAGGTTTCTTAACTGTATTCTTTAAAAAATAATCCATGCTGTGATTATAATATGTTCAAAACAGAACAGAGAAACTGGCACTCACCAAAGAACTGGACCGGCGTAAATGGTATAGTCTGAGCAAGCCTCATTAAGTTGTTCCTTTCAACAGCTGCAAACAAAATAGACAGTTCCGCTACACTGAGCTAGCATTGGCTTTGCTGATTTTCAGAAATATTTGACAGTGTTTTATTGTAATATTACAAAAACAAGTACATTTTGTTGTGGCCAGCCTTTCCTCTAGCTATGTATAGAGCATCTAGCACTATAACATCTGAGCATCAACTAAGTGATTATCATTTATCCTCACAGTATCTAAGAAGCAGAGAATTACTGTTAGCCAGAGTTTACAAAAGGTGTGAACTGAGGCACAGAGAGATTTGCCCAAAGTCACACAGAAAGTCTGTGGTAAAATCCAGAAATGAACCCATATTCCCTGAGTCCCATCCACTGCCGCAGACACAAATCCATCCTTGCATTACAAATGAAAAAAAATTAACCCAGAAGCCTCCGAAAATATCTTATTTTGGTCAGATTCTAGATTACGTTGAAAAATATCACCTAATTAAATAACATGCCCGAATATATGCAGAGTCAAATTTGTCGCTGGCATAATATTATCAAAGTCAGTGGAGTTGTGCCTATCCATGGAATGAAAAAATTGGATACTATTCATTGTAACTATGGCACAATCTCTGAACTTCAGATATCTGTATATTTGCTTATGTTTTATCCAAGGTTTCTCATGAAAAGGTCTAAGGTACTGTGGTCTACAGGGACATCTGCTGGTAGGTTCTGAACAATTCTCCTCCTCACTCGAAAACACAAAAACCTGTAGCTTTGTAGCAATCTCTGTGCATTTTCAATTTAGGAATAAAACAGCATAGTGGGCAATCAGTGTCCAAATGATTTATTCCCTGCCAGACTTCTAGTGAGTTCATAAGTATATAAACACAGATTAAGTAGTACAGTACAAATTAACTGAAAAAATCCACTCCAGCAAGCAAGAAGAAAGAGGGAAATTGCAGTGAATACTGTACTTCATCAAGATGGGAGGTGACAGCTATGAACAAACCATTGCCCCAGTCTTTTCTGGGCATTATAGCTTATTTCCTTAAGTTTTCATCAGTTGTGAAACTAAGTTTTTTATTGCCAAGGCCTATTTTTTTCTTTATCATCATTTGCCAACAAATACCTGAAATGGCCTCACTACAGCGTTACATATGAAATTAATATACAGCTTTTACTGGGGTGGGCTCTAGTGTGACTCTACAAAGTGGGAGCCACAGAAGATGACCAAAAAAGAATTCATGTGCTTGTGTTACGGATTCACAGGGTCTGGTGTGCCAGACCCCAAGGATCCACACAGTTCCATACAGGCAGGCCCTTGGCCTCCATGACTCCAAAACTGGACCTTTTCATGCTAGCAATTCTTGTCTCTCTCTGTGGCTCCCTGCAGCGAGTCCAGCCAACTGTGGGAGACTTGTTCTTTACCCTTTCAGAACACAATGTTCTGAGTAAGTATTTGCCGTGACACCAGGCAGCCTTTTCAAAGGAAGGTAACAATTTATTAGTCACCTGACATAGACTCTGAAAGCCCTTAGGTCAATAGAAAATAAAAGGTTAAGACATAGTCTAAACAGTCTAAATCCAGGGAGCTCTTGAGCCATGCTGCTGTAGGAACCATTTCTGCTTCCTTTCTCTGTCTCTGTTCCTTTGTCTTCAAGTCAGGTGAGAATCCTGTGTCTCTAGGCATATGTCTACAGCGACTAGACACCCATGGCTGGCCTGTGCCAGCCAACTCAGGCTCGCAGTGCTTGGGCTTCAGGGCCGTCTCATTGCTGTGTAGACTTCTGGGCTCAGGCTGGTGCCCAGGCTCTAGAGCTTGAGAGGTGGGAGGTCCAGGCTGAACCCGGAATGAAGTTACACAGCAATGAAACAACCCTGCAGCCCAACCCCAAGTCAGCTGGCATGGGCCAGCCACAGGTGTCTAGTTGCTGACTAGCCAGACCCTATGAGCTCATCTCTTAACACAGCTACTTGAGACCTTTCCCCTGTGTTCTCCAGGGCCTTTGCTCTGCTCTTGGCTACTAGTGCCTAAGGTAGGTCTACACTGCAATGTAAACCCAGAGTTAGTAGAACTTGAGTTAGCAGACTCTGGATTTGTTAACCTAGGACCTTAGTGTCTACACACATTTGTAACCCCACGTTAGGAATTGCTGAACCCTGGGTCTCAGCCTGGGGTTCCAGCATCTACACTGCATTAAGTGGACTTGAGTCCAACCACCCATATCCTAGGCTCCCTAGCGCCATCCCAAAATGTGGCCGCTCTAGCCCTTTGTTCATGGTGCAGTGTGGGAAAACTTGACTGTCCACCAAACCTGACTGTCCAGAGAACAAAGAAAGTCCACCTGTGGGATTGTGGAATGCTTTTAGTGGATGCCCAGGGTATGAGTCCTGTGGGGCTGCATCTACACTGCAAAGCATCAGGTCTTGAACCCTGGGTCCAGCTTGGCACAGGCTCGGACCCTCCACACACATGGGTTCCTGGGACTCTGGGTCCGATCCCTGGGTTAGCATGGTTTGGTGTAGATAAATGGAAGGGAGGCTAGACTTGAGCCTGAGTGTGAACCCTGGGCTTACATTGCACTGTAGACATACCCTATGTGTAAATATTCCAGACACAAGGATTGCCATTGTCTCTTCTGGATCCTCCATTCAATGCAAAGGCTCTATTCAGTTTGTTAGTGACTCTGATCTCCAATCAGATAGCTACATGAGTCCAACACCTTGTCCCTTTCATCTATATTCAATTCATACAAGTACAACGCATGGAGGGAAACTGAGGCATGCATAAGAATAAAAAATATTACCAGAATTTCTACAGCTTAACAATGGGCGCAGTTGCTCAGCTGTCATTCAAGTACCTCCTGCTTACCTGAGTAGTGATGGTGCAGGTCCTGAGGTGTTTTCAAGGACACTGAGATTTCTGAAATTATTTTAAAAGGATCATTATGTTAATTATTGTAGCAGAGATAAATGCATGATTTTGAATGTATTCCCTTCAAGTTTGTCATGAAACAGATTAATCAGAATTACTGGCTCGGCATTCTAAAGAGAGGAATCACTAATTGACATTAAGTATGTTCTAATGTATGGTATGTTGGCAGTTTTCAGTTATCAATTTAATATAGCCATCCGATTTATTTATATAAGGATATGAAGGGAGACTAGCAATATTAACCTCAAGGACATGTCGTTTCTCTAAGCCAATTACACCTCTGGGATGTTAAAAGCACTTTGCTGTCCATCATGCTTCACAGAATCCCAAAGGCATGATTTTTGCAACTCTATACCCAGTCATTACGCATTCCATTAACGGTACTAATACATTGAAGTTTTAATAATACAGGTCCATTAACCCATGACATCTAAAATGCTGCAAAAATATAAACAAGTAATTTATTGGCAAAATTAATTTAAAGAGACACTGTCAGGTCAAATTTGGTCCCAAATCTATGTTTTATAAAACAAGCTTTTATATTATCTAACGCTAATAGAAATGTTTCCATTTTCTATTGTAGTTTATTTTGTTCCAGTGAAAAAGGAAGTTTACTTACCTTATAGTAACTGGAGTTCTTTGTATTCACCGTGGGTGCACATGCTCTCTATGTGCCCAGGATCAGGGACACTTTATCTTTGGGAAAGATGGTATAAGGTGGCTCTGCAATAAGGGCCCCAAGTTTGCCTATCTTTCTGATTGAGGTGATAACCATGAGGAGGGCTACCTTCATTGATAAACGTAATAGGAAGCAGGAGGCCAAAGTTCAAAGAGTGAGTTCCTTTAGGTAGAGAGAACCAGGTTCAAACTCCTAGCCAGCACTGACCTTGACACCAGTGGGAATGTTCCTATAATGCATTTTTTTTAAATGTATTGTCGTAGGGTGGGTAAAAAATGAAGTTTTTTCCACTGGGGAATGGAAGGCATTAAAGGCTGTGAGACGTACTCACCGTGAACTCGGTGAGAGGCCCAAAGATTTTAAGGAGAGAAGATAGTCCAGGATAAGGGGAATTACAACCTCTTCTGGAAACAAGAGCTTCCATTTGGCTATGTCACACATCCTCATGGAGGGCTTCCTGCTATTGAGGAAGATGGCTCAGACCTTCTTCAAGCAGGCTTTCTCTAACCCCATTGCCCATCCAAAAGCCAAGCTGTCAAATGGAGAGGTGTGGGGTTGGGATGATTGGTTCTTCTCCCATTCTGTGACAGTAGATTTGGTGATGTCTTGTAAGTGAATGCATGGATGGGAGGTCACCTGGAGAGCCATCATAACTCAAACCTGCTTCAGCCACCAAGGAGCTATTAAGATTACTGTCGCCTTGATTTTCCTGAGGGTGCATGGTAGGAGGGAGATGGGAGGAAAGGCATACATCAGTGGATCTGACCACTGTATCAGGAAGGCTTGCCCTCTCGAGCTACATCCCTGTGCATTGCTAGAACAGTAAATTCTTGTTTGCCTGGGTTGGCAAAGAGGTCCCAAGATGGGAATTGCCACTGAAGACAAATCTGTTGTTCCATGGATGAGTGGTATTTCCATTCATGGCTTTCATAAAAATGCCTGATGAGGCTGTCTGTTCATTATCCATGGTAGGTGCATTACCAAGAGGGTGATATGACTGGGAAAGTACCAATTCCTTATCTGTGCCACTTCCCTGCAGTGTGGTATGGACCTGACTCCCCCTCTTTATATAGTAAACCATGGTTATATTGTTTGACCTGACTTGTATGAGTGAATCGGATGAAAGGCAGGAATTGCTGACAGGTTCTGTGTACTGCTCATAGCTGGAGGTGGTTGATGTGGCACATGGACTCTTGTGGCGTCCACGAACCCTGAGCTGTGTAGATTGCCAGGTCCTTGAGCAGGGCTGGAGGAAAACTTTCTGGAGTCTCTGGGATGGAATCTGTCAGTGCAGGCTTGGCCATGTGGGGTGGTACTGCCAATGCAAATGGTGAGCACTCTTTATTGTCCTTGTGCACTTTGGTGGTTGGTTCTGGAGCACAGAAAGTGCCTGGTGCCATTGGTGCATGCCTGCATTACCCTTGAGCTCCAAGCACTCCCACTCTGAGGTGAGGAATGCAGATTTGACCGACCTCTTAGGAGGGTGCCTCTCCTTAGCCTCATCATGCTTCCACTTCACGGAGTCTTTGGGTCTGGTAGAGGAGTCTACCCTGCTGGCGGGGCACTGCTCAGCAGCTCTGGCCAATGAAGCAAAGAATGATCTGAGGTCTCATGGCTAGTACCATCTCATGCCAGTGGAGTCTGAACTCTTAAGACTGCCTAATGCATGGGACAAAAGAGTGGCAGATCTCACACTTCAATGTGATGTGGGGCAGAGCAGGCAAGGCTTGAAGCCTGAGACCTTGGGAATAAATGCCCAGGCTTTGGGGGAATAACAGGAGGAAACATCCCAAACCCCAATAACTAACTACACTAAGACTTCTAACTAGCTAGATTCTAAAAACTACTAATTTAGCTATTTACAAGAGTAGAGTTTTGAACAAGCTACAGAATATAGACAGAGGAGAGTTCAGTCCCAGACTGTGAGCAGTAGAAGAGAAACTAAAGAGGCAGTCGCTGTGTGGTGCCACTTATGCCCTTGCTTTGCAGCACAAGCTGACATAGCAGCAAACCCACATACACTGCTATTGAAAAATTTCTGGGTGCACAGACCCTGTGCAGCCCCACAGTGAATACCCATGGGGACCAACACTTTAAGAAAACCAATTACTTGGGTGCACTGATGGGACACTACCAACTTGAAAATCATATTTCTGTCTACAATTTTTCTACTATTGTTTTGTACAATTTTGCATGATTATATTTGAAAGAAGTTTGCCAAAAATTGTTTATTTTTTTACTTTGTATATTTGACAGCACATTTCCATAGTTGTTGTGATGGTGAATGATCTTCAGCAAATTCTGCCAACAGCAGCAGAGCTGAAACTGAAGTGGCAGCAGGCAAGAGTGAGCATAGGAAGGAGAGGGAGCATTCAAAATATTTGGTGTTGTTCTTGATCAGAGGTGGCGGAGCCTTTCCAAAAGTGGGGGGGCAGGGCCCCAGCCCCCACTCCCTCTGTGGCCCCACCCCTGCCCCTCTTCTTCCTCCCAAGGCCCTGCCCCCGGCCAAGCCGGAAGCCGAAGCAGGCCGAGGAGCTGTGGACCCTCCACTTGCCCAGGGTGAGGGGGCCGAGAGCAGTCCCCGGCCCGTGTCCCCGCTGCCCAGGGCAGGTGGAGGGTCCACAGCTCCACACAGTTGCCTGAGTAGCTCTTACCTTGACTCAGCTTTAGCTGGGAGAGGGCCTCGGCGCCACTGCCACAGCTCAGCCATGGTAAGAGCCACCAGGGAAGCAGTGCGGAGCCGCGGACCCACCGTCTGCCCTGGGTGGGGGGGCCGCAAGGCGAGGACATGGGCCGGGGGTTGCTCTCGGCCCCCAACTCTGGGCAGGGGCGGGGCCCCCAGAGGAGGGGCGGGGCCCATGGTGAAAAGTGGATGGGCCAGGCCTGTCCATTTTCAAAAAGTGGGAGGGCCATGGCCCCCTGGCCCCCCCGTGTTCTGGCCCCGTTCTCAATTCCACCCAAAATTCTCTTGTAATGATGGGAGGACACAAAATACCTTCAAACCCTTTTTAAGGAATTAAAAGCCAGTCTGCTCTTTGAGAAACTTGCATTTAAAAAAAATAATCAGTTGCAACAAAATTCAACTTGATGGTGTCTCTTTAATATGTGACTGTAGCATCTGCAGCCCAAATACCCATTGTACTACCCACTGTGAACATAAACTTGACTAAAAAAGGCTACATACAAAAGTTCTGCATTTGTTGGACAAAGTTATCCTTCAGGTTCTTGAGTGAACATCAGAGAAGTTTGAAAATGTATTTACCATCTTTGACACTGAACTCCTGCACTGACAATGCCACAATGGACCTGATCCTTCAATGAGAGTTCCACATGCAGAGGAATTGCAGAACTGAACCCAATACCACTTACCAGAGAGATGACTGCAACCATGACTATGCTTAGAAATGTTATGCTAGACTTAACCCTCAGATATATGTCAAGCTTCCTATTTAACTCAATGGAACTCTCTTGCAATCCAAAGGATAGAATTCATCTGTCTCTTTTTTAAGCACAGCACAGTTAATTCCTGCTGAAAAGTGTGTGATATTTTACATTGCTGGGCTGAGCAAAATAGATGGAAATTTCCTTTAGCATGGGGGAAACATATCACATTATTTGTAGTAAACTGTAAAGATACTATTCTTTCTGTTGGGTATTAATTATTGTTAACAGTCTTCCTGTTTACCCTCCATGCTTACAATGGAATCACTTCTCTGGTTATGTTATGTACTTCAGAATTGTGAAAGTAGGATTTGCAAATAAGGATTAAAGACAAGTAATAATTAATCAAAAACTTACTGTCAATGCCCTTTGAACTTCTTGACCTGTTTTAGAATCAAGCATAGGAAATTATGCTTCAAACTTTTCTATGATTAGACAAGCAATGACATGAAAGGATTTGAACTATGTGAATTCAAACTCACAAAGATTTAAACTTACTTCATAAAACACAAAACCCACTAGCATAAAGTTGTTTTTTGCTTTGACATACAGCTGATCACTTGTTACTAAGGCACAGCAGTATTTCTCAGCATTTTCCCCTCTCTGATTTGTGCTTACAATTCTGGGTCACTGTCTTGTTTAGATAATAACAATATTGTTTAAAGAGCACTTCAATCAGATATGAGTGGTGGGTGGGTGGATTGCTTGCTTTTTAATTTTAACCTACGTTTTGATGTACTGGCTGGTATGTGTCCCACTGCCCTCTACTGGATGAAATCAGACTTGCTCAATTTTTTGCAGTTGCTTTGCACTTTGTTAGCTGATCTATAGGGAGGCTATACTGTAAACCCTACTGCTAGAGTGATATTTAACAGTCTCTGTTGTCTCAAGTTGATGGAAGCTTTTTGCTTGAGGGAGAGGGGTAAAAAGAAAAGATTATGGGCATGATTCTCCTCTCACGTGGGTGTAAATCAAGAGTAATTCAACTGAAGTCAGACGAGTGTAAGTGACAGCAGAATCAGGCCCTGTGAGTTCAGTTCTCAGTTTAGCATGTATGCAGGTTGGCTACTGCCTGCAAGTATGCCACAATGGACTGTTAAAAAGAACAGTATTTTTTCCCTGTCCCATGTTGAAATCGTGTGGAATGTGGCAATTGCTTTGTGCCTTTTATTTATTTTATCAGGGATGTTGCTAAGTAGTGGGGATGCATACTGCAGTGATGAACTCGAGAGACCGAGGCAGAGAGAGAGGGAGAAAGAGAAGCACACATGAAAGTATCCCAGATATTAAGATAATTATCAGGCAAGCTGAAAAAACACCCAAGAGGTTTGAAGAAATAAACAAGAAAACTGAAGACATTTTTCAAGCCAGGATGATTCTATTTCACTTTGATCAGAGCTTAACCACCACCAAAATTTCTTTATAGAAAGCAAGCCAAATATTTTGCAAATGCAGACAGACTTATTGTCGATGCAGAGTTGATACAAAGGATTTTAATCAGAGAATGACAGCCTTTGGGGATTTTTGTTATTTTAAAAAGAAATATACAATTTATTCAGCAAATGTTGCCTTTCATACTCTAGTAGATTTGAATAAGTAGTTAAGATGCTGTGGTGACTGAATGAGAAAATTAGATAATACTGGGATAAAAAAGATAAAAATATCTATGTTCCTTCTAAAATTAGAAGTTATATTGGAATTAATAACCTTTTATAATTAAACAATACACCTTTTTTTAATTGAAAAAAGTCTATTGCCTGAATCCTTCATTTTACATATGGACAAATTCCTCATGCTAAATGTGTTGTAGAACAAAATGGAAATCTGCAATATCTACAGAACTGGGTTACAATAGAGTCTGCTTTTGTAGGTATGCGGCAAGTATCTTAAAATAGTTAGGAATACATACGAGGAATTCCTGCTCAGATTATTCTTCCTGGTGGTCCCAATCATGCTATTAGTCAAATCCTGAGGAGAAGAAAAATGATGTTATGGGTACATTCTATCTATCACTGTCCTATGTACATAATCAGAGCAACTCATAAAGCTTCCAATCCTACAAACACTTATGCATGTACTTAATTTGACTACCGTGAGTGGTCCCACAGAAATCTAAGGGTTTCACAGCTCTATTAAACCTACACTGATTTGGAACATGAAATTGTCCTGGTTGCAATTTTCTATAGAATCTCCATGCATTTAGGTAGATAGTAGAATAATTTAAGTGATCCAGTTATATCAGACTGCACTGTGGAAAAACTCTAAATGTACGTGGAAGGATTTTGCAGTATAAAAACTATTAGGGAATTTCCCTTTATAGCAGAAAAATGAAATATATGAAATAAATATTTCATGGATAAGTTATTTAAAATAAGATGTGTCCTACAGTGTTACACTAGCAAGGTGTGATCAATTGGGAGATTTACTTAATGGTTTGCATGAATACTGTGTCTCAGTTTTCCCTATGTGCTGCATGTTTAACAAGGTGGTGGGAGAGGGTGTTTGCTGTTGCAGAGGACCAGGTGAGATCTCGCCTAACCGCCTGGACCACGGACAATGGCTTGGACACAGTGGAACTTAACAACTGGTGACCTGGAGACCTACCCCATCTTGGAAGCCAGCTTGGTTTGCCCAGTGAGAGAACAAAGGGCGGACGAGAGAGGGTCCAGGTGATCTGGTTGCCCGGGAAAGAAGACAAAAGATGGAGGAAGAGCTTTTGGGGAAAGTGATATAGGGTGGTTGGCTGGAAAGAGCTCGCTTCTGGATTGGTACAAAGAGCAGCCTGAGCCTACCTGGATGCTGGACAGGTCCAGATGAAATTGTCTATGTTTAAGGCCCTGAGAACTTTCTGTGCTGTGTTCAAATGTACAATAAACCCTTATTTTTTACACTGGCTGAGAGTGACTGCAATCTAGAGATCGGGGTTGGATTGCTCTGTCAGTGTGTGGAGGCCCCAGGGCTCCAGAGCAAATGGACTCCCTGAGGGGGCTCACAGAGAGATATAGGCATGCTGAAGGCTCAGAGGTGCAGTTCCAAGAGTTGGTAGAGCCCAAGGCTTAATGCCCCAGAGTGGGACTCCTGAGGAGGGCTGTCAAACTGAAGGGGGTTCCTCCCAGGGACCATATAGAGCTGAGAGAGCATAGGTCCTGGGAGGCCATGACACAAAGGAAACACACCACACATCTAACAGTTTGAAGCACCAAGCACAGTGTATTTTTGAGAACTTTGGAGTTTGTCAATATGATATTTAGATTTTATATATTTCATTTCTGTCATTCAAAGGTTCTTAGTCCCTATAATAGTGCAAAACATTCCAGCTACATCAGGGAAAATGCTCCTATAGGACAATCTGACTTTGGAATATCCTCATGTATTAGTCAGATATGTCAATAGTCTTCTGAAAAATCTGACCAAGGCAAATTCCTTTCCCCACAAAAGAGTGCACCAGGATTCAAATAAAAAGATCAGAGACAAGCTTTTAAGACAAACTAGATAAAACTCATCTTTAAATATTACCTTAAATTTAGTTTTAAAATTAACTCTCTCCGATGTTCTTCCATGTTTTAATCCAGGAGATTACCTTTTGCATGAAAGTTCCTCTGGTAACAGGTCACCTCCCCACCCACAATCCATTGGTTTGTTCTCAAAATGTTTCATCTTGTTAGGCATACGGAAAGACCTGTGGCCTGTTGATCCACAGATCGGTCTGAGAAGCACTGACCGAGGGAACACTCATTTCTTAAAAATACAGTGCCCTGTTTTAAAGATTTATTGTCAAATTGACTTAACCCCCAAATTAATGTTTTACAGAATCTAGGATCAGTAGAAATGTTTCTATAATTTCTTTTCTTCGATATAACATTCTTTTGTTTAAATTTAAACTTGCTCTGTTGTGTTTGGAACTCAAACTACAACATTTTGATACTACAGGAGAGTCAAAAAGTGAAACTGACTAGAAACAAAAGTTCAACTATCTAGTATACTTTCATTGACTAAGCGGGAAAAAAGCTAAAAGTAACAACAAATAGCATTTATAATGAACAGTAGCTTTTTTAAAAAAAAATCAGACAAGGAAATGTGCTCCCTTCCCTAAAATGAATTACTCTTGAGAAAGGAAGAAGAATGGATAATTTCCCAACTTCAGTTCTCAATTTATTCCTTGTTAATTTCCATTCATACCCCTGGTCTACCTCCTGCAATGAGTTGAAAGATACAATTTGTGCTATCATCCAGGCCATTTAAGAACATATACTTCTGCAAGCCAGTTTCTTGCAGACATTCTTTTCTGAATTATGGGCCAGATCCTCAGCAGATGTAAATTGCCATTGCTGCATTAACGTCAATGGAGACCATGCTTATTTACACAAGCTACGGATCTGGACCTATGTCATAGAACCATAGAAGATGAGGGTTGGAAGAAACCTCAGGAGGTCAACTAGTCCAACCCCCTGCTCAAAGCAGGACCAAGACCAACTAAATCATCCCAGCCAGGGCCCTAAAAACCTCTAAGGATGGAGATTCCACCACCTCCCTAGGAAACCCATTCCAGTGCTTCACCACCCTCTTAGTGAAATAGTATTTCCTAATATCCAACCTAGATCTCCCCCACTGCAACTTGAGACCATTTCTCCTTGTTCTGTCATCTTCTACCACTGAGAACAGTCTAGATCCATCCTCTTTGGAACCCCCCTTCAGTTAGTTAAAGGCTGCTATCAAATCCCCGCTCATTCTTCTCTTCTGCAGACTAAACAAGCCAAGTTTCCTCAGCCTCTCCTCATAAACCATGTGCCCCAGCCCCCTGATAATTTTCGTTGCCTTCTGCTAGAGACTCTCTCCAATTTGTCCACATCCTTTCTGTAGTGTGGGGGGGGGCCAAAACTGGACGCAATATTCCAGATGTGGCCTCACCAGTGTCGAATATAGGGGAATAATCATTTCCCTCGATCTGCTGGCAATGTTCCTACGAATGCAGCCCAATATGCCATTAGCCTTCTTTGCAACAAGGGCACACTATTGACTCATATCCAGCTTCTCATCCACTGTAATCCCCAGGTCCTTTTCTGCAGAACTGCCACTTAGCCAGTCGGTCATGTAAGGTTGCAAATCAGTTCTGATAAATCATAATTTTTAAAAGCCAGAGATTCAGAAAACCACACTAAATACAGTTGGAAACACCTTTGCACTAGAACAAATATTTAACTCTCACTTTGCATGAAATAAATATTGTCACCTAATAGCTAAGAAGATGAATTTGCCAAAGGTTGCCTTAGTTCTCTAATCACCTTTGCTCACACATTCAACATCAGACTGTGTATTTGCTTAATGCCCTAGAGAATTACTAATAAATGCTCACCTTTCTGACCATCATCTTCATACACACTCCCATTTCATGATTCACTAGTTTAATATCCTACTTTATTAATTGTTGCTAAGTGTCAATAGCTGTTAAGAATTCACTTACTACCATAGATGTGCCTTGCCAGCATGAAATGAAATTTTGCACACATCAAAAGGTGTCATTACACAGAATCTCAGCCGGTGAAAATCAGTGTAGTTGTATAGAAGCTACAGTAGTTTATGAGACGATTTGGCCCATAATAGGTCCTCAGATCTTACCTCTTGAGACTGCCTCAGAGAGTCACAGATTTGCAAAGAGTGCCTACCAGTTCCTTGATTTTTCATTTTCTGGTGCATATAACTGAGACGTTCCAAACCTAACCAAGAAAGTAATCAGAGAAAATATATTTCTAAAACTGAAATGAAAAGCATTATTACTGTAAAATAAACACCCATAAAGAATCTGTATGATGTATTACTCTAGATGCCAACAATATAAAAGCAACAATTGAATTTCACAAAACTGAAGTAGATCGTTCCCACTTTGTTAGCCTACAGGTTCCAATGTAGCCCAGGCCTTCTCATACTGTGATCTGTAGAGCACCAGTCAGGGCCGACGCACCCATTAGGCGACCCTAGGCGGTCACCTAGGGCGCCAAGATTTGGGGGGCGGCAGGCAGCTGCCTCCCGGCTCCCCGCTCAGCTGCTGAGCTGGGAGCTGGGGGACAGCCGCTGCGAGCCACCGCCCCGCTCAGCGCCTGAGCAGGGAGCCGCGGGGAAGCCAGCGCGAGCCGCCCCGCTGCCCCGGACTCCCTGCTCAGCTTCCGCGGCCAGCGAGTCACAGGTGGTGGCGGGGGGGGGGAGGAGGCTGAGCGGCCGTGGGCAGGGGGAGGCTGAGCTCCCACGGGCAGGGGGAGCTGGCTGGGGTGGGCATTGCGGGTGCGGGGGTGTGGCGCAGGGCTGGTGCAAGGAAGTTTCGCCTAGGGCGCGAAACTTCCTTGCACCAGCCCTGGCACCAGTACTCCATGGTGCTTTTGCTGGTGGTCTGCAAAATGTAATCTAAGAGCTGTGTAGAGACAGAGTCAGGAGATTAGGTGATCTGTGGGAGGATCTCACTTTTAAAATGAGGCCTGTATAATGAAAGAGCTAGGGAATCACTGCTGTACAAGAGTCCGAAATGTCATTCCTTAGAACTTGACCTAGACCTGAAGAAGAGCTTTGTGTAGCTCAGAAGCTTGTCTCTCTCAACAGAAGTTGGTCCAATTAAAGATATTACCTCACCCACCTTTGGTCTCTAATATCCTGGGACCAACGTGGCTACAACTACACTGCACGCATTACTTAGAAGTTATCACTCAAATACAGGTGACATAAATTTAATTCTCCATGAAAAATGTATTCTGAGCAATGACATCTGAGTAATCTAAGAATTTATGGCTGATTACCCATTATGCTGCAAATGGAAAATGGAAGGTTGGTACATCAAATGGATGAAAATTACCCAAAACCAGCTAATCTACCAATGTATACATTATCATAGTAATACCTATGACCATAAACCTCTTCAAAAATTACCAATAGTAGCTAGATTGTGCTTGTACAGTGAGATGCTGTGATACACCAGAAATTCCCCAGGCCAGGAATCATGCCTCACAGAGACACAGTTCTGTTCCCTAATCCCTGTTTACTCCTGGGAGGTAGTAATTTGCTACTGTACCACAACAATAGCAAGTTACTACCCCAACTCCTGGAACAGCTCAGCTGTGATGTCCAGCAAACTGGAGGAAGATGGAGCCCAGGCTC
Source organism: Chelydra serpentina (assembly GCA_037349315.1). Classification (NCBI taxonomy): domain Eukaryota; kingdom Metazoa; phylum Chordata; order Testudines; family Chelydridae; genus Chelydra; species Chelydra serpentina. Next base: position 18,201,808 of record JBAIAC010000042.1, read on the forward strand.
CACCCACTCCATGCTTCTGTCTGCCCATCCCTTTGAGTGGGGGGGAATGAGTGTGTGTACAGTGTGTGTTCACAATCTGACCCTATAATTTGCCTCCTGAGGTGGTACTGGTTCGTGACACTTTAGGCTCATGAACTGTTTATTCAGGAGTTCTGAGCTTCATCAGCTGAAGAGTGTTACATACTTAGCTGATTGAAATTAGATACAGTTAGCCAGTTCTTGTTGTATTTCTCTTCACCCAAGAAACAGCTTTCCGCTGGCTCTGAACTCATTTGAGTGCTCTGGGGACAACCATCCACTGTAATCACCTGGCATGGGACAGAAAACATTTTACTCAATATTTTAAGACAAGCAGCTCTTCAGCTCCTCTGTGGCATGATTCTTAGAATCATTGCAAGAGGAATGCCAACAATAATTATTTTCACTTGCATAAGGTCTCAAAATGCTTTACAAACAAAATGCCTCCATGAGAAAGACAAATGCTGCGTACCCTTAGTTATCCTAACCTCCCCTATCCAAACACCCCTGGAATGCCCATTGTGGCTGAAGTGCTTATATGGTAAAGCAATTCAGCACATAATATTTTGTGGAAGAGCAGAAAGGAACCTGAAGGTTTTGGTGTCTTATGGGTCTTTCAGATAGCTCAGGTTACACTATATTATTCTTCCCTTACTATAGATTGGGAAACGGAAACACAGAGAATTGATCAATATTAGCTGGCAAGTGACAGAGCAGAGGACGAAACCTAGGGTTTTCTCTCTCCTAGATTCCAACTCTAACCACTATGAAATACAATAATTGAGAAACATATTTTCTGTATTTGTTACATGTTGCAGAAAACACATTGCACATGTATAGAAAATGTTACAAAGCTGGTCAGCTGATATTTAAAATGAAAGTCCTGTGACTTTTTAATACACAATCTTTAAAATATAATTGTTTATCATGCTGTTTAGTGATGGGAATCAGCACGTCAGGGTTATATTCATAACTCTGCTATGGCTGTACAATAAGCCATTATTAAGTAAATGAGTTAAACCTTCCTCTGCCTCAGTTTTCTCATCATTAAATGGGGATAACGGTTCTCCAGCTCACAAGGATGTTGGGAATCTGTTTGTAAAAAAATACTGATGCACTCCACACTCCCTTAAAAAGCAGCTAGGACTCATGGAAGGGGGCATTGGATTGCTGTAGGTCAGAGGCAGAGAAGGGGCTTTTCTTTTTTTCTGTGCAGACTCCCATCAGAAAAGCTGAGATCTTGACTGTCAGCAACTGGTGGCATGATTGAAGCTGCTTCTTCCTCTGTCCCAGCCGTTATTCAAGTGCACCCTCCCAAACCCTGGCCTTAATCAGGAAGTGAGGGCAGAGTCCTTACCACACAAAACTGATTTAGGTCCTGATACTGCACCCTTTGGGCTGGTCTACACTACCCACCGATTTGGCGGGTAGCAATCGATCTTTCAGGGATCGATTTTTCACATCTAGTGTAGACACGATAAATTGATCCCCGATCGCTCTCCTTTTGACTCCGGTAATCCACCCTGGCAAGAGGCGGAAGCAGAGTTGACAGGGGAGCGGCGGCAATTGACACTGCGGCATCCTCACGGCGCGGTAAGTCGAGCAAGGTATGTCGACTTCAGTTACGTTATTCACGTAGCTGAAGTTGCGTACCTTACATCGACCCCCGCCCCTAGTGTAGACCTGGCCTTTAAAGTAAATGATAACCTCTCATTGACTTCAGTGGGTGCGGGATTGAGCCACTAAACATTTTAAATAAAGAGAATTTAAACAAAAACAAAGCAAGACAATAGATTTGGGATTAATTATTTAGGGGCTTTCCAATTTGGTCAGGACTGCAGTACTTTTCCGGGGCTAAAACCCCACTGGGCATTAATGCTAACTTTACTATCCCCTACTACAATACTGTCACTAAAGAGCTACAAAGGCAGATTAAGAACATGGCATTCCGCCTACACCTGTACCTACCGGCACCTGAAGCATTTTTTGTTTCTTCTTGTTCTTCTGGGATTGTCTGTCTCTGTTCTGTTGTTTTGCTTCTGTCCACACAGACGGGATCAACTCAGCAGATTTTGATAGCTCTGAGGGTAAAGGTAAACAAAATTAAATTATTATACAACAGAGATTTGATTAGAAAGTGAAGGTTCAATAAATAATATTAAAATGAAGAATAGTCTCCACCCTTTTCCCCCCGTGCAGTTCCCCAAATCTCAGTGAAAGATGCTATTGTAATAGAATATTTCTACCTTTGGTTTTGCAGGTCTTCCCCACTTTCTCTCCCTTGCGGGATTGAAAGCTGCTGCTCTTGTGGAAAGTCCAGTCTCTCCTGAGTGGGTTGATCCAGAAGATGGTGCTGCGCTGGCACATGGGCTCAGGCTCTGAGGTGTCACTGTCGTATCCTGATTTGTCTGAGTTGTAGGAGAAGGATTTTGATGCTTTTATCTGGACGTGCTGTGGAGTACCACGGGTGCAGTTGCAGTCACTGTTACAGGAGGAATGCATGCACGATTGCTGCCTTTTCTCACTGCATAAAACTCCCTTTTCATCCCCTTCAGAGAACCCCCAGTTCACATAACCATCTCTGGTTTCCTCACTGGGGTTGTGTGAGGGCACTAAGCTCTCACTGTCAGTGGCAGATGGCTGGGGACTCTCAGAGTGCTCCACCACAATCCCATTTTCCTTCTCAGACAGTAACTGAATAATGGAGTCCCATTGTCTCTCTTGGCAATTTTCTGCCTTTTTCTCAGTGAGATTAGTACTCTGCAAACTTTGGTTCAATACAGGGCTATCGTGGTTATTTCGTTGCTTAGCTGCCAACTCATCTTGCCTATACTTGGCAGGAGTGCTTGGAAGAGACAAATTCAAGTGGACCTCTTCAGTGGAAGCAGCTCCCTGATGACCAGTAGGGACCAAGAGGAACTGTCCATATCCAGGGGTTGATTTACTCTCAGAGGATACCCCAGAAGTGAGTGTGTCACTTTCCATTTCTTGCTTTTTCTGGATGCCTGCTATCTTCATTTCCTTGTAGTCCCCACTTTCAACAATGTGGCTATGGCACTCTGATGGCCATTGACTTCTTGCCAAGCTCCTTAGAAGGGAAGGAGGCATGCTGTAGTAGTTGTAATTCTTATCATTCAAACATTCCAAACTGCTCAAAGTCTTTGAATACATGGCATTATTCCAGCTATGTGGCAGTTTCCTACAGGCTCGGTGCTTTGTCTCAGCCAGCAGGGCCTCCTCTACCTGCAATGTGTCTACAGCAGAAATGACTTTTAGGGTATCGACAGTCAAGGCAGAGAGGTCCTGCAGGTGTCCTAGCTGGCTATCCAGGGAAAGCAAAGAGTCTTTGATGTAGAACACCTTCTCATACACTTCCTTCAGCAGCAAAAACATCTCCTCCACTCTAGGGAAAAATACACCCATATTAAAATAATAAAGCAGAAATCTTTGTATTATTTTATTCCTTTATTCCAAATGATGAATGAAAACATTAAAACAGAGAAATTCTTTACCATTCTATAATTAAACAATCCACTCCTATTTTTCTATCGTGATTTCCATCGTCATAAACACCTCCATGTGATAATAAACTAACCTGATTCATGATCTACATTCAGAACTACTGGGCTCAAAGCTAGCAAAGCCTAAAATGAATTTTATACTGACTTTTCCATTGGGGGTAATCTACTCTAATAATTAACACATTCAAATTAATCACCACTCCCTGGCACAAAGTTAATGATCATGGAGAACATGAGAGAACCGGAAAGGATGGGTACATTGCTTGTGAGCCCTTCTGTCTTCAGAGGTCTCTTTCTTACTTGTGAAAAAAAAACCACTCTAAAAGGGCTCACAGGACTATAGATTAGTTTTTTTCATTTCTTACATATAAAAGCCTGGTGGGAAAAGAACTTTTTTCAAAGGATCTATTTGCCACCTTGGTTCATATTTTATACATCTGAATGCTACCTTTTACTTTCTCTGTAGAATTCATCTGCCAGTCAAGCAAAGTATTTTAAGGCCTTCAAACCCCTAATGTACATTTTGAGAAATTCCCAACCTGAAAGGATTCAATAAGTTAATTTTAACTAAATGATTGTCTTAGTTTTAGCTATAGATAGATCAGATCAGATAATCTCTCCATATGTCATCCCACCAGAGTACAAAGGCATTAAACTAGAGGCAGGCAGTACACAAGAGGAACTGCATTCCATTGGCAGCAAGGTAGCTAAATGATGCAGTGTATGTGGATACCTCCAAGAATTTAAACCAGCAGCTGTGCTGAACAGAAATCATGCTACAAAGAAACCTTGGTGATCCAAAAACGTTATTCATCTAAGCAGTATTCTTTTAAGAGGGATTCTTTCTATTGTGCTAAATACATTTTCATTTAACTGATCTATTGTTTATCAGTTCAGTTTTCAATTAACTCAGATCTTCCTGGTATAATAGAAATTTGCTATATGGACAACTCTATCTTTTTATCGGCCATTTTTTTTACAAGATTCATTCATTTTGTTGTATGCATTTTGGTTTGGTATATGGAAAATGAAGTCCATGAGTAGATAATGTGTTAAGTGGGCTACATTTCACCAGGCAAAACAAATTTATGCTAATAGCTCAATGGTGACACTTTGTGTGAGATTTTCAAAAACACTCAGCATTAGTCTAACTCTGCTCCTATTGAAGTCAATAGGAGTTTTGGGGAATGAGAAAGCTGAGTTAGGCCAGCACTTGTGCTTTTGGAAGTCCCAACTAGCACACCTTTGACACGTTATGACTAGAGGGAGGAAGTGTAGCTGAAAGTATAACAAAGGTAATTCCATACGGGCTGTAAATATTAGGCCTCCATATCATGAATGATAGGTATACATCATCTAGGGTCACCGTGAGAAGAATGCTTATCTCCGGTAATTAATAAACCTGCAAATAAAAACATGTTGCACACGCTCCACCCAGCTACCATCCTCTTAGTGGAACATAGTTTGCAAAGGTAAAATGGTGTGATTCCCTAGCCACACCCTCAATTGCTCATGTACTGCACACACGTGGGAGTGCATTTTGCCAGAAGCATTAACCAGCGACACTTTGCACTTAGTTTAAAACAGATACATTATGGATGCAGGGTGGGAGAAAGTGCTATATAAGCCCTTTCCTCTTTCCCTGCACACATATATTGGAGCAACCATACTATGTACTCAAAACATTAGCTGGCCAACAGTCTTTTATACTGCATTGGATATCCCATTCTAGGTAGGTTTCAGCAGCAGCAAATTTCTCATACCTTTCTGATGTCACGCGGATCCTTTCACTGTCACTGGAATTCAAGCTTTCGTTCTTTTCATGAAAGTACCTCTCCACACACTGCTCCTCAAACTCATGAAGTTTCTTTAACTCCTCATCACTCAGGTAGAGTTCTAAACAAATAAGATGATAGCTCGTACCAAACATACTGACAAAGAAATTCATTTGTCCTGCTTTACTAAAAAAGAAAGAAACTGTTAAATATATTTCCTTTCGTTTCTTGAAACTGTGCTTATATATTGAGACTAGTGATGTGAGTACACTCCAAATATGTGCATCTCTGTTTTATAGCATCTTTCTCAATCCAAGGATTGAAAGGGCAGCTGATATAAGCCCTCTTGCATGTTGACTCATTTTATAAAAAGATTTGAAAATGCACAGCCAGAAAACTGATCTTAGAGATACATTTTTCTCTCCAGTATTTTCATGCATTATGTTTATATAGTTATACCTAATACCCAGTATTTTCCACTATACGACTTACTTATGAGGCTCTTCTTTCATATGACTTCTTTCATATGACAGCATTTGTCAGCAGTTCCCACATAGTGGCGTCTGAGATACCATAGTTTCCTACTACACTGTGGTGACTGTGTGGAAACTGTGAGGTAATGGTTAGCAAAGGTTGACATTAAAATATTTTATTGTGTCTTTGTAATACATAGTACATCCTCTATTGGAGCACTACATCCTTCTTTGCAGTGGGATGTACTCAATAATGTAATAGGTCCTTCCCATGATCATTCTGCTCTTGCCTGGATGATTCCACTCACCATGCCTTTGTATATGCATTCATTTTCCATTGGGTGGCACTGTTCTCCTATGTCCTGGGTAAACACTGACCTACAGAACTTTAACTTGATGCAGAAAAAACTTGCCAAGCTGTTTTGGATATAGTTTTGGCTTTGTAAGCAAATTCAAATTCCTGAAATAACTGTTCATCTGAAAAAAAATGTGTGAAGCCAAGTCAATAACCTCTCTATTCAAAGAAACTTTAACTGAGCTAAACAGCTCTTTTAGTTTTCTGTGCCCTACAAGCAAGCTGTCCCACATGCTAGTTTATTCACTTATGGCATGCAAATATTCCAGAGGAACATTACTACTTCAAAGGAATGATGCTGCATCCTTCCACAGCACGGGAGTCAGTTATCGGTTCTGACCATGACTGATATCTTTAGGGATACATATTCAGCACAGCAAGCACAGAAAAGCAATAACCTGGGATGTGTCTGTGAAACACCCCATTATAAGCATAAAGAATGCATACTGCAATGCACTGTATTCCAAAAAGCATAAAGTTGTCCATTACTCTGGAGTAGAGCATCCTGGAGCTAAGTAACATCAACACTGGTATCTAATTTAAAGTCTGTGGCTCAACTGGGTATTGAACCCAGGAGTTCTCAGTCTCAATCCAGTGCCATATTTACTAGATTACCCTTCTGCCCTAAATTGTTGACAGTGACTACATTTGCAAAGCCCCAGACTTGTATTGCTGTTTGCACCTGGGGCACATTGACATGTGCATGTGTAATGTCTTACCAACAGAGTTGTCAGCGTGTGGGTTCACTCTGGTGCAACAGTCTGCAAAGTGCACAGTATAGATGAGATGCTGGGAAGTTGGTGAAATAAACACTATGTATACTGGGAATGGCAAGTAGTGTGTAGTGGCTGAAGGGGACCACTTCCAGTATGGACCTAAGGAATGTTATTTTAATTGGCCTATGTGCTGTTTCACACCTTAATTTCATGTGGTGATACAAACATTATCTCTCCTATCATTTTTTTTAAATAATGTAACTGAAATATAGGCAAAAGGATGCTTTAAAAGTAGTAGCCAAGTTTGGGAATCCTCCCTTAAGCCTGGATCTTAAAATCTTAATGGCCAGAACTGCTGATCATGATAATAATATGTCCAAGGCATGTGGTATATACAGTAATAAACTTGTAATTCATTTGGTTCAGGAAATAGCAGAAATAAAATCAGGGTTTAGCAGAATGCACTTTGGAACAGCTGGTACCCATCACCCAACTCATATCCAAACAAAGTAGTGAGGTGGTTATACCAGCATTGCAAAAACAGTTAACCTATGGTGGGCAATCCTAGAGGAGATTAGCCTCCAAGCCATGGTTCAGACATTAAGTTTGTTGTTAATGTATATACAATTAATAGCCACCATTGTGGTCCTTGGAATATGCTGCTGAGTAATACACCTTAAAAACAAACAAAAAGAGAAAGAAATATGATTAAACTGAAAAAGTTACATCTATAAACAAAAAAAAGTGTGGAATGTAGATTTATTCTGAGCAAGGACGTGTAACAATGAACAAAGTATGAATTCACATCAGCCTTGTAAATATGTAAAAGATGTAGCCAGCAGAAAAGAGATAGTAGGGCAATAAGCAATGTGCAAGAGATAGCATACGTGCAGTGCATGAGCAGCTCGTGATCCGTGTAGAGATTGCTTCCCAGAAATTAAATGAACTAGTTACAGAGCATGTGATACAATGTAGAATAGAAAGCACATGTGGCAGTTTGTTTCAGAATGTGTATACTGTATAAGCTGATTAATAATTTTGTACTCTATATATGTGTGGTATACACTGTACCCATCTCCACATGAGTCTCGTCAGCTCCATATAGTTTGACTGCATGCTAATAAACGAACCTCAGTGATGAGTTTGGAGTCAATCGGAGTTCTTGTGAAATGAGTGAATAAGGTCTCAGGGGCTACCAAGTGGATATGGTCTCAGACGTCATCCCAACAAACCCGTGTGGGTAAGGTCTCAGAGGCTACCCTGACACACATGAATCAGCAGGGGGATAGGATGTCCACAGGAAGGACAAAATACCAAGAAGCCTTCCTGGCCCTTGAAACAGAGACAATGAACTTTGGGGTGATATGATGGGGCAAAAAGACATTTGAGTTGTCTCTCACTTGAGGGATTGAAGGGTCCAGAGCTCTTGAAACCACAGAACATTTGATCTTTCAACCAGGAGGGGTGAAATATAGGTGGGAACCAAATATAGGTGAGGCAAAGATTGTAACTTGCTTAAATTAATTTTTAATCTTATAAGTGCATTTTTACTTTAATTTGCTTGTAACCCAGTCTATCTATATTCCTCATATTTTGTATCACTTACTCCCATGTCCTTTTGTTAAATAAACTTGCTTTACTTTTACTATAAGCCATTTCAATGCTGTGATTGAAATAAGGGTGTTTGTCAAACGTCAGTTCAATTAGTGAGCTGAGGCCTATTGTCTCTTTAAAGAAGCAATGAACTTAATAGTGTCTGTCAATGATGGTCAGTGCTGGGGGATACTGATTGTTGTCTGCAAGGAAAAGTTTGGACTGGCAGAACCCTAAGAGTCTGTTGACAAGTTGATGTGTCAGGGAGTTGCCACAAAAGTTAGCAGTAACAAAAACTCTCAATTGCTCAGGCAAAGGGGGTAACACTGTAACTCACTGTTCTGGGAACCTCAGCAGATTGTCACACCAGCAGATGGTATGGGGGACATTCAGAACTGGGGTGGTGTTGGGCTCACTCTGCAAAAAAGTAACTGGATGGTGGAAGTCAGGGCGTGACCTGAATACTTGTATGTGGGTTGTTAGCATCAGGGCTGTGAGGCACAACAGCATACCATTTAAGGCACCCAGAGTTGCAGGGCAGGTGGTGACACAACCCCTTACGGATAGCCAAATTAGGTCTTACAGTACAAACCTTAACAAGTGTCCCTTTCACTATCAAGCCCACCAACAAGGTGATGGAAGGCTAGCAAAACATCCCTGATCACTTATTCCTGTAGGCCCCCCGGCAGAAGGCCTGGAAAACCTGCCCTCTGCTTACTTAGTCCAACATCGCCTTCCTCTTGATCCAGCTCATTTGGGGGACGATGGTGGCAGATGTGGCTTATGAGGAGGCCAACGTGGCTCAGAATGATGAAAGGCGGTGGCAGCCATGGCTTCTCGTGATACGTCATGATGTAGCGGTAACGGTTGTATTTCCAAAGCTTGTTTGATATGGATTTCATATCATAATAAACATTACTGTAAAACAGAGAGAGGGGAGAAAAAGAGAGGAACACATGATCACACAAGATGCCTGTCTCCAGATACACTGCACTATTGAAACAAAGGGCCCAATCCTAAAATGAGGTAAATCAGTTTAGCAACTTTAACAAAGCAGCAGCGGGTGGAGGCAGACAACGCACAGAGGCTGACATTTTCAAAGCTGCCTCACAGATTTGGATATCCAATTCCCATTAAAATTAATGGGAATTGTGCATCAAAACCACTGAGGTGGCTTTGAAAATCTCAACCAGAGTGTTTCAAGTTCCCACCTCCCCCGTCAAATAATCTCAAGAATTCAACATTGCCTGAATATCTGAACTGGATTAAATATAGGAATCAGGACTGGCAGCCAGGGAAATGGTTGTAACAAAACAATGCTGAAAAATGGAAATTGTTCTTCAGCACTGGTTCCTCCACTTCCCTCTCCATGTCTCCTTCCACCAACACCCTACAGCAGGAGACAGCAGTTCAAAAGGCTCTCCTGCAAAGGATTCTTTGGGGTCAGTGACACTGCTAAACTTGGCACTGAAAAAACATCCGACAGTTTATTGTACAACAGGCCAATGCTCTGGAAAGCGACCTTCAGTCTTGAGGCGCAGCTTTCATTTCAATCTATTTATAATTTCCTGGTCACACCTGGCTCTTGAAGACCCAAAAGTGAATCATAACACCACCAGATCTGTTTTTGAGAGACTAATTAGATGTACAGCTAAGTCTGTCCTGAGGATAACTAATTTTTGTCTCCCATGAGAAAGAAACCAAACTGCAGAAATGTTGGGTTTAGCACGTCGTTGCTACTGAAGATTTAAATACAGAAATAATTCACACTGCAATTTCACAGCTATATATGAAAAAGAAATCCAGGCCTTGCCTCAATTTCAGCACAGGAATTTCTGTTTGGGAACGGAAACAAAGAAGGGTGTTGATCATTCAATTGCCTTGAACTCTAATCACTGCATTTCTTCAAGTTGATTTTTTTTTTAATCTATGGCTGGCAATAGATTTGAAAGAATTTCTCCACTGAAATACTGAAACTATAGAATAAAAAAACCCCGAACTGTTTAGAAGGTTTGGATTATTCTTCACCGCCAGTGCTCTAGTTATATGCATTGCTCTTTTGCATGAACAGTCAGGAGAAACTGACCTCAGTGCAATGGAGGGGTCTCCAGGGAGCCTCTTATAAAAATTCCACCACCAAACTGGAAGAGAAATTGGGGTGATTACTCTGTCTTTGATGGCACTCCCCATCTCTGGATGCAAAGAATGCCAGAGATAAATAAAAAACACTGATTTTAATCATTATTTTTATGAATCAGAGTGTGAATTTAAGGTGGACTAGACTACACCAAATGACAGAAACCTCCACCTGTCTACAAGCACAAGTACACCCTGGAAGTTAGGGGTTTATCATAGGCTAAAGGGGGGACTTTTGTTGGAGCCTCTTGTAAAAATATTGGCAGCATAGCCACTGGCTTGGTTTGGTTTTGCAACAACGTATCATTGGTACCTACTTAAAGAAAGCAATCAGCAAGTTGACCATGATGATGTACTGTACAAAGAGATATACAGCTTGGAGGAATGGCGTCAGGAAGGACCCAGGAGGACAGTCTTCATTTAATTCACAAGCTTCACAGAAAGGAAATGAAAACCAGTTACCACATAAATCAGCATAATCATGGTAGGTTAATATTTAATACGTGTTTCATTATAGGACAGATCTCACCTGGTGTAAAGCAGGGAAACCCTAGTGACTTTAGAGGAGCTGCGCTAATTTATACCAACTGAGGAGTTTTCCCTCTGTTTTTAAGAAAAATCTTAGACCGCCTCAAATCACAAATCAACAAACATTTGTTTGTTACAGGTTTTTGGGGGGGCTGTTTGGGTAGATGGGGGTTTTGATGTTATGAGTGTAATTCTTGCTGTGGTGAAAAGGCTCTGCAGATTTTGTCTTGATTTTGGATTGACTTAATCTCCTTCAGAAATTCATTCCAAAGCAGGAGCCCCTGAATGAAAAATGCTTTGTCACTAGCTCCCATGTGCTCTGTCATGGGCTTTGTGACTTCATTTACAAGGTTACATTTGGAGGCTCTAAAGCTGATTTAACAAAGATCCTAAAGGGAATATTCTCCTTTCTGATCATGTACAATATAGCCAGCTAACATTAGATGCACACTGAAAACCAACATGCTTTGAGGAAGTATGAACTTTATAGTTGGCCCAAGCTGTATGGCCCAAATCCAGCAAAGCACTTAAGCACATACTTAATTTTAAGCACATTAGTAGTCCCATCAAGATCACGTACCATCTATTTCTCCAGCATAGACCTCACCAAACATCATCCAATAGGGTTGGAATACAATATCTCGTGCGAGAGTCCAGCTGGGAAGCTCTTCTGGAGAAAGGATCGCCTTTCGTGATACCCCAAAACTCAGCAACACTATTGCCATCATAATCACAATATAGAACATGTTTGCTGTCTGCATGGAAAAATGAAATACAGATAGCTGTATTAAAATAGTGATATTCGTTCTGAGTGGGAATACAAATCACAGCTTTCGCATATATGTATTTAAATAATAATAAATTAAAACTAAATGAATTCTTTACATCAGTCTTCATGGCTGAGGATGTGAGTGAGATTCCCAAACCTGAACCATTCTTTTTAGGTGACAAATCATTAGAGGAGGTTTTGGAACAAATTGATAAACTAAACAATAAGAAGTCACCAGGACCAGATGGTATTCACCCAAGAGTTCTGAAGGAACTCAAATATGAAATTGCAGAACTACTAACTGTGGTATATAACCTATCATTTAAATCAGCTTCTGTACCAGATGACTGGAGGATAGCTAATGCGACACCAATTTTTTAAAAAGGCTCCAGAGGTGATCCTGGTAATTACAGGCCAGTAAGCCTGACTTTGGTACCGGGCAAACTGGTTGAAACTTACAGTAAAGAACGGAATTGTTAGACACATAGATGTACATTATTTGTTGGGGAAGAGTCAACATGGTTTTGTAAAGGGAAATCATGCCTCACTAATTTACTAGAATTTTTGAGGGGGTCAATAAGCATGTGGACAAGGGTGATCTAGTGGATATAGTGTACTTAGACTTTCAGAAAGCCTTTGACGAGGTCTCTCACCAGAGGCTCTTAAGCAAAGCAAGCTCTCATGGGATAAGAGGGAAGGTCCTTTCATGGACCAATGACTGGTTAAAAGATAGTAAACAAAGGATAGGAATAAATGGTCAGTTTTCAGAATGGAGAGAGGTAAATAGTGGTGTCCCCCAGGAGTCTGTACTGGGACCAGTCCTATTCAACATATTCAGAAATGATCTGGAAAAGGGGGTAAACAGTGAGGAGGCAAAATTTGCAGATGATACAAAACTACTCAAGATACTTAAAGCAGATTGCGAAGAGTTACAAAGGGATCTCACAAAACAGGGTGACGGGGCAACAAAATAGCAGATGAAATTAAATGTTGATAAATGCAAAGTAATGCACACTGGAAAATATAATCCCAACTATACATATAAAATGATGGGGTCTAAATTAGCTATTACTACTCAAGAAAGATCTTGGAGTCATTGTGGATAGTCCCCTGAAAACATCCACTTAATATGCAACAGCCACCAGAAAAGGTAACAAAATATTGGGAATCATTAAGAAAGAGATAGATAATAAGACAGAAAATATCATATTCCCTCTATATAAATCCTGAATACTGCATGCAGATGTGGTAGGACCATCTCAAAAAAGATATATTGGAATTGGAAAAGGTACAGAAAAGGGCAACAAAAATGCTTAGGGGTCTGGAACTGCTTCCATATTAATTAATTAGAGAGATTAATAAGACTGGGACTTTTCAGTTTGGAAAAGAGACGCTTAAGGCAGAATATGATAGAGGTCTATAAAATCATGACTGATATGGAGAATAGGGTTGCCAGACCTCCAGGATTGGCCTGGAGTCTCCAGGAATTAAAAATTAATCTTTAATTAAAGATTATGTCATGTGATGAGGTCTTCAGGAATACAGCCAATCAAAATTTACAACCCTAGACTGGAGAAAGTAAATAAGGAAGTGGTATTTGCTCCTTCTCATAACACAACAATTAGGGATCACCAAATGAAATTAATAGGCAGCAGGCTTAAAACAAACAAAAGGAAATATTTCTTCATTCAGCACACAATCAACCTGTGGAACTCCTTGCCAGAAGATGTTATGAAGGCCAAGACTATAACAGGGTTAAAAAAAGAACTAGATAAATTCATGGAGGATAGGTCCATCAATGGCTATTAGCCAGGATGGGCAGGGATGGTGTCCCTAGCCTCTGCTGCCAGAAGCTGGGAATGGATCACTTGATGATTACCTGTTCTGTTCATTCCCTCTGGGGCACCTGGTATTGGCCACTGTCAGAAGACAGGATACTGGGCTAGATGGACCTTTAGTCTGATCCAGTATGGGAGTTCTTATGTAATATTTCTTGGAGAGAGGGGAAGTCCAGGTTTTATTTCCATAAATTGTCTTGGCCTTATTATCCACTAGAGGTGAAATTCATGCCACCTCAGAGAACGAGTATGAGGCCTACCCATCACTCAAGTCCTTCTTAGAGGGCGTAAGTGGGATTTGAATGGTTCACAGGCCTGAGTGATGGGTAGGCCTCATACTCTCCCCAAGAAATGATGATATTACATTTCAGTCATGAGGTCTTCCTCAATGAATCTTAGAGGAAAGAATTTCACCTTCTAACACTGTACTATAATTATGTGAGACAAAATGTAAAATATTAATAAGACATTGCCCAATAACTGAGGGAAATTACAGCAGGATTCCACAGATCTCTCTCAAGAGCATAGAGTAGTTCAGTCTCAATTCTGATGCAAAAAATAACTTTGATCTCAGGGCAATTTTGTCTGCTAAACATGAAATATGGTTATTTTATATCTAGATTCAAATAATTCTGGGACAGTTTCCAAGAGCTAGGGGAATTACCTAAGGTACTAAGTCACTGTCTGCCACAGTTAGAGAGGATTTTTGTTTGTTTGTTTTTTTCCTCACTGTTTATCAGAAAGCTCAGCTAAAATGCAGCCTTTCTCTGAGGAACCTAGAGAAAATGGCTTCTGTGGATAAATTAAAATAATGAACAAATTAGCAAAAACTGTGCTCTGATCATGGACAACTTATGATCAGAAATAGAGGCACACCTTGTTGGTAAAATACTTATGAATTATTAGCCCAACTCTAGTCTGGCCACCATCCCATTTTGTGTCCATTTCTGAACTTTACTTGTCCATCATACTAGGTGTCATGCAAAAATGCTACCCTGCAGTCAAATACTCACCATTTTCCCAATCATCATCAGATATGGGCCTGCATGTTGATTTACAGCAAAGAAGTCAAGGAGCCGTGCATACCAAAATATTATATCCAAGCAGTAAATTAGCCTCCCTGCTGTTTGAACAGGAGGATCAGCCCAGCGTAAGCCAAAACCAGTCATAAACAGGATGATAGCTATGGAATCAGTGAAGTTCCAGTACTCATAAATCCACACCTTCACCTTTTGGATGAACTTTCCTGGCTCTGAAATAAATATCTAAAAAGAAAGTGAGAAAAAATAACGGAGGCCAGTAAAACCCTCACCCTTCAGCCCCCGACCCTGTCTGAACCATCAATTGGTACATGGAAATATTTGATTTATGGAAAGTTTTTACAATTACATTTCACAAGGTCAGTGCTCTGTGATTCCATGATTGCTGGAATTTGAAATGAAACAGTAATGGTCACAGTGCTCTTGCCACACCAAATACGTTAGTTCTCTCTATTGAGAAATGAATTCTGCTTCTTAATTCATTCACTGAGTAATGTATTCCATAGCAGAAAAGAGCAAGCAGTATGCAATTGTTAAGCATGTGTATTTTTTGTAAACAAATATGGGGTTTGTTTGGAGGAGAAATGGTCATGACCTACAGAAACCCTTTCAAAAGCCCCACAGTCATGGAAAATACCAGTCCAACCCTGCTGACATGAAAGTAATTAATGTGTTTTAGTTTAGATCTGAAATACAAAGTAAGATCTCTGTATGCCAATCCTGAAAAGGGAATGTTGGAAACTGGGAAGGTAGAGATTGAAATGTTTGCTTCTTGAACTGTAAGGGTGCCCCAAAGGGATTTTCAGCTTCACTAAGCAAATGTTGAAGTGGAATCTTTGGAAGGCCATAAATAAGACCTTTACACATTGCACGATTGAGGCCAATTATGCACTGCTATGGAAGATCAAACTGATAAGGAGCAAATAAAGGAGAGATTTTGAAATGTTAGGCCCTGATCCTGCAAAATTTACTCATATGAGTAACTTCACTGAACTCAAGGGGACTACTCACACGTGTACAATTACTTACATGAGTATTTGCAAAGATCAGGCCCTAAAGCTGTAACAGTTCCTTGATACAATCTAGAGAAACACTTCTGCACAGTCAAACATAACAAGGCCCTGAGGAATCAATCAGTTTCATGTGTAAGACACAGTGTTACTTTTCCAGTAGACCAGAACTAGTACATGGACTAAGAAATTCTCCTGTAAGTCCCATTTAATAGTCTTGATTGACATGTTCCTGAACCCACAAACAAGATGTGCCATAGCACAACTGTGACCTCTGAGATGCTTGGTGTTTCATACTGTGATATTTTTTTTAAATCAGATTTTTTGCGTCCTTTTGTCATTTTTAATCACATATCCAGTCATATAACTTCCACATCTGTTCCAGACTCCATTTTCTACCCTAGATTTGTGCTTCCCTTTGAAAGCCTTAATGTCCTCTTCCTCTTTTTGCAGAGATCACACTGCACAAGTTTCTTCTGTTCTGAGAGATAAAGGTGTTCTAGCAGAATTCCCTACTTTCGCTTTCAAGGAATTGTCTCAAATTGGTAAAAAATGTAAAGGTATCCATTACGCTTCTAACCATAAGTAAAGCATTCCAACATCATATTAAAAATATTTATGGTACTTATTTTTATTTTATTTATGTTTGTTTGTGTGTTTGTTTAGGTAATATTACAGTCAGATGAAGAGAATTTTGGATTATCTGTCTCATCCCATAAAATAATGTGGGCAACACGCCACTGTTTTTGTCACTAAAATCATCTATGGCTTTGGAGTGCAGATTGTATTTAGCATAGAGGATCCAATTTCAGTAACGTTGTTTTTTCACCTAACGGTATGTTTGTAGATGTGTCTGTGTGTGAAGCGCCATATTGTCAATTTGAGGGGCTAAAGTCATTTATGTTTCCACGGAACATAATGAAGTATAGATAGCTGCAGTGCAAGCTTCCTGGTCTACAATGAATACCTCCTTAGCAGAAAAAGTCCTACATGCTCATTCAAAATTTGGCTTTTAGGCTGAGACATCCACCAGAGGGGCCAGTTGATTTAATCAATCAATTGCAATTAATTTTGAATGCTTTCTTCATTTTTTCAAAAATTAAAATCTGTTTAAAAAAATCTGTTTCAAATTTTGAAAAATTTCAACCAACTTTCATTTTTATTATGTGGACTCTTTCCCCACAGAGACTGGAAGGAGTCCTCCAATGTAATTTACATATAATAGATCACCACACAGCTGTTAATTGGTAATAACTTCCAGTCAATGCCACAATCAAAGCAATGACTTAGAGGGACAATCCATATTCCATTATCAATGAACCAGTGGTCTAAGCCAAGATTTTCAAAAATAGGTGCCTTAATTTAGCCTCTTACCTCCATATTTAGTCATCTAAATAGGTGGATTAATTTTCAAACATGCTGGGCACCTACCAGTTCCCATTAGAGCTGGTCAGGAATTTTTTCACAACTGTTTTAATCAAAAAATGTCAATTTGTCAAAACAAAAACTGTTGACATATCCATGTTGGTTTTGATAAATCTCATGACTGGACAGGTGTTTGGTTTTTTTAAGTTTCAGAATAACTGAAATGTTTCATTGCAACATTTTTAAACAAAAAAATCCAATTTTCCAGTTTGAAATGACCTATTGTATTGAAATTTAAGCTAATGATACTGAAAAGTGGTGTGGTTTTTTTTTAGAAAAGGTCAAAATTGAAATGAAACATTTCAAAATAATCAGAATGAAACAACTGACCCACACCAAAAAAAATATTCAGTTTTTGGTTTGTGAACATTTTCAAGATTTTGATTTTTTGTCCCAATTTGGGAAGGTAAAACTTTTTGAATTCTCAAAAATATTTGAGGAGCAAAAAAACTGTTTCCTGACAAACTATTGTTCCCACTGGATTAGGTGCCTAAATAGGGATTTAGGAGGCAAAGATTAGGCACCTATTCTTGGAAAAATAGTCCCTAGTTTTTAATTAACTAGGAGAGCTGAAAAGTAAAGGTCATGCATATTTCTTTAGTAAACCCTTTGGAAAGGAATCAAAGAATCTGCAGTCATTATTCATCATTTGTCCTCTAGAGATGTTGAGTAGAGAGAGTGGAAAAGGAAGAGCTCACCTCCCTGACTTTCTCAATGGCAGTGGTGAAAATGTAGATAATTACAAGCCACTCTTGCACACTAGGCCTGGATTCCATCTTCACCAGCACAGTGTAAGTGAACAGCATGAGAAATGCCAAGTACGCCATCTGCAGAACACATAATACACATTCCATATGCATAGGTAGCTGTGACAAAGACATTAGAAACTCACTAGAAACACAGCCAAGAGGAAAACCAAGTGTGCTATATAATGAAACAAGATTTTGTCAAATTAATCAAGCGCGTGATTCCAAAAATTTCCCTTCAGATTGCTATGCCCTTCTGGGGAATGTCCTCCAGAGCTTTATCATCATTATTTTTTATTACTGTCCCCCTCTAGGAACTCCACTCATGAACTAGAACCCCATTACAGTAAAAATAAAAAGATAGTCCCTACCCCCAAAAAGATTAGAATCCTAGTATAAGACAAGAGACAACAGATGGATACAGACAGAATGATGGGGGAGTACAAGGAAATAATGAGAGGACATTGTTTAAATAGACCAGACAGACATAGAGTGAGGGAAGGAGTGTAGCACATAAGCAGAGTGAACAGTGTGATGGCAGCAAATGTCATGTTAGTTCTGTGAGACCATTTCTTTTTTTTTGGCGGGGGGGGGGTAGTTAGTTAGGAAGGGATCAGCTAAATGGAAAGAAAAGTGAAGGGAACAGCATGATGGGGTCAGGGCAAGGGAGACGGGGCAGTTGTGGAGTGAAGTTGAGGTGAGGAGACTGTGGCTACATCTGCTCTTGGAGCTGGGGGTGTGATTCCCAGCTCGAGAACAAGAAGTCGTACTCACACGAGCTCTCATTGGAGCTAGCACACTAAAGAGAATAGTGTAGCTGCCGTACAAATGTATGGGTTCTTACTCGGGGTGGCTAGCCCATGCTGCCACTCACCGCTGCCTGTGCTACTGTGGCTACCACAAATATTTTTAGCACACTAACTTGTGTCTACATGGGCTGGGAATCACTCCACTAGCTCCAAGTGCAGATATAGCCTGTGAGGGAGGAGAAGGGTTGGAGCAAACAGCTAATCAGCACAGAGCAAATAAAGTCAGGGAACACACTACAGTTTTGACTGCAATGTCCAGCGGTCCTGGCTTTGGCTGCTTCTGTTCCTACAGGCTGGTATTTCTGAATGGCTGTTCTCTGCAGTTGTCCCTCACGGCCGCATGGTGGGGGGAAGGGGCCAGCTGCCCCCAGGGTGTCTCCCCTGCACAGATCTATGTCCAGGAGGGGTTGGAGGAGGGGTGCCCCCCCCACTGGGCTTCGTTTTACTCCTTCCCCTCCCTCAGTGCAATAGTCCCTGCTTTGGCTGAATCTTTAAAAAAAAAAAAAAAAGTCCCACTGCTTTATTGCCAAAATATTCAACAGAAGACATGGTAAAAAACTTTTTCCAAATTATATGCAGCACACATTCAAAAACCACAAAGGCTCCAATCCTGCAATTTACAACATGCAGGCAAAATGCTGCAGCTGCACATAACCCCACTAAAGTCAAACCAATGTTATGAGCTCATCCTGCTGGTTCTCCAGACCCAGAGCTAAGATTTGCACCAACAATTAACTGTGAGGATGAAAAATGCAGGCAGAAGCCACCTTCCACCCCAAGAGTGGCTGCATTTCAGTGGTAGGTGATGTGATTATTTTATATATATATATTCTGTTAAAGGTTTAACAGATGCTTTAGGCAATATTAATATCTAGTTATTCTTATTGCAATGACCAACCGTATGAAACCAGAACTTGACAATTGGGGCATTGTAGAATTCATAGACTTTTCTAGTCCTCGGAAGGCTTCCGTGCGCACTGTTGTTGGAAAAGGTCTGGCTTTTATCTGGCTTCTCAAGTCCCTTTTCTGAATCATCCTTTTTCAAAAGGAAACAGAGTTTCAAAGTCAGACAACATGCTGTACGAGTACAAGAATTCAGCCACATTAACAGAAACACAGGGAAACTTGGAAAGGCAACTCTACAGTAAATGCTGCGTGGTATATGCAGAAACAATTAGCATATCTCAGTCACATGCAGTTGCAGCTGTCTTTTGCAAGAAGCAACACCAGATAATATTCTTAGCATTACACTTAACTGTAAATACACAAGGTTCTTTTGAGTTTCAAAAGGGTGGTTTTATGGTTACAGCACTGGGCTGGGAATCAGGAGATCTGGATCTATTCCCAGCTTTGACACAGACTTCCTGTGTGACCTTGGGCAAGTCCCTAAATCGCTTTGCACCTCACTTACCCAATGTGTGAAATGGGGATAGTAATACTTCCCAATCTGATAGAGATGTGGTGACTATAAATCCATTGATGTTCACAAGGCATTCAGATATTACTGTGATGAGCACCACAGAACAATTCTAAGAAAATTTGGAAGAGAGAGAGAGAACAAAACCTAAAGATTGCAAAATTATTAACCTGGGGAATTTATTGTGATTTGGACGATGTGCTTGATTAAGGGAGCATGAGTAAATCAGCACTACTCTTACACAGGTCTGGGCAAATAGGCATGTTGGTGTCCACTTTGCTACCTCCAAGGAACAGATGGGCAGAGCCCTCCACCTACTGACCAGTACAAATGAGCTGGCACAGGAGGGAAGTCATAATTTGCTGTTGGTATTGGCCCTCGATATATTACTACCCACCACCAGCCCATACAATGTTCTTAAAGTCTTAATAATGGCTTCTGCCAATTGAAGAAGAGAAAATTGTCCCATGAGAGGGTACAACTTCTAGTTTCAGCAGACTGAAGTATAATTTACAACCACGTGTGAAATATCCACTTGTACTGAATCTGTATATCCTGGAACTCTCCTGTGGCTTTTTTATATTGTTATTCATCTCAACTCACTTCCAGAATATTCATAGCTAATCTTTACAGTTTATGGAAAATGAATGAACACTCAACACTTGATAAATTATGAAGCTAACAACAGTGCTTCTCTAGAAAGGAAACCTTCCTGTCTCATTCAAGTCAGATAATACTCATTCTACTTTGTTCCCTTTACGTGCCTGCAAGGGGTCCCGGCTGCCCATAATTATAATTGGCCTTACCTCTGAATCGGAGCTGCTATCTAACCAGTAAAAGGCCTTTTTGAATTGACTATTAGTCAGACACCGCAGGGCACAAGTTCATCCACACTCTTCTGCCTCTTAGAGAGAAACATTTCGGAATTGGCATCACCATTTCTGTTGTGTTTCTGAGGAAGTTCTGGAGAAATATCTTTTATGGTAGGCAAATTGAAAGTTAAGTGTGAAAGAAATGTCCCAAACATCTCTCTATTTTTATTTATCATAGGTGAGGCGGCTATCACAGTTGCCTTAATAATTTCCTATTATAAAACCCTCTTTTCAGATGCTTTTAATTTTGCCAAACTTAAACAGTTTGGGCTGAAATTTTCCATGTGAGGTATCTGCTTCAGGCTGGAATATTGCGGAAAATTTCAGCCAAAATGGTTCAGCCATTTCCAAAAATGAGGCTAGGGGAAAAAATTGCCAATGATAAAAAATTCTGGTAATCTTTTCTTTGAAGAGCTCTAGTACTCCCTTGCATTGGAGTAGGAATTTGAAATTTGACTGGGGGCGGCCTTTGTGTCAGGGATGTGCCTTTTACTGTTCCGGTGAAAAGCTGCCTAAATTTGGCCAAATTATAAATACATGCTCAGGAGAAACTTCCTAGATTTCAGCAGCAAAATTCCCAGAAGATTCTGTTCACCCTACGCATGCTACAGCCAGGGGATTTCCTTGCAATTGCAGTTTGGGCTGTTGTGAAATGTGCTGGGTCAGGGCACCTAAACTGATAAATAAGTTGTCTCTGCTGTGCTGTCAATCGTCCAGGCTGAGGTAGTGTGGAGATAGATGTTCCCTGGTTCAACCAGGCCTGCGGAGAGAGACATGGGGAGCAGATTGGTACAAGGGGGTTGGGAGAGATTGGGACTGACTGGGCAAAGATATTTGGACTGTGAGCCAGGGAAGGAAATAGGGGATGGGAGACTGGGAGCCAATAGGTAGGTGGGAAGAGACTGAGACTGGATGAGGTCATGTAATTACAGCCTGTATCATAATGCATAGGTACAAGAGGACAAATTAAGGTTGTACGGGCAACCTTAACACTGGCATTTCCTAACATTTGAGCACTTGACTTTAATACTGTTCTTCTAACATTTTTGTCTGTGTATGTATGAACATACACACACACACACACACACACACACGATATATAAATATATGTATTTATTTACCAAAATCGTATATGGCTACCATCACCATATAAACGCCATAACCATGCACCTCACAATCATTAAAGGATTTTATCCTCACAATACCGCTGTGAGGTAGGGTGGTATTACCTCAGTATTACAGATGGGGAAGCGATACACAAGATAAATTGAGTGATTTGCCCAAGGCCACACAAGAAGTGTGTGCCTAAGCTGAGAATAGAACCCATGTCTCCCGAGTTCCAGTCCAGTGCCCTATCCACTAGATAAACCTTCCTAACTTTTCAGGAATATATATTATTTATAAAGTGATAAAACAGATCTTGCCAGACTTGCCAACAGCTAAGAATTGGTCTGTTAAACCCAGGTTTGTGAGTTCAATGCTTGAGAGGGGCCATCTGGGGCAAAAATCTGTCAGGGGACAGTACTTGGTCCTGCTAGTGAAGGCAGGGGACTGGACTCGATGACCTTTCAAGGTCCTTCCAGTTCTATGAGATAGGCATATCTCCACGTATTAATGGGGGGAGAGATAGCTCAGTGGTTTAAGCCCTGTCCTGGTGTGGGGAGAGGTAATCTGGATGGGGGAAAATGTGTGCTGTGTTGATTGTTCTTGTGGACAGATCTGTGCCCAGCTGCCCAGGTAAACTGATTTAAAATTGCCACCTTTTTTAATAGTTGAAGGATCCCATCTAGTCCTGCACCAGCTACGCAGGCAGCACCTTTCATTTATTGTCCCCTTTCCAGTGTGTTGAACCACCAATTCTCTGCTAGCATCCTCCCACCACAGGCCCAAGGTTGTTGTACAATGTGGGTAAAGTCTGAAAATGTCCAAGCTCAACCCAAGATTGGGAAGAGCCTTTGGGAAAAAAATTCCAAACTGAAACCACCTGAACATATGACCTCCCAAACTCACATCCATTCCTTACGCCCTCTGCCCCATCGTCTGAAATCTTTGTAACTCTTAAAATCTGGAATAGGCTTCCAATGGAGGTTGTGGAATCCCTGTCACTGGAGGTTTTTAAGAACAGGTTGGACAAACACCTATCTAGGTTTACTTGTTCTTGCCTCAGCTTGACTAGACGGGCTCTCGAGGTCCCTTCCAGCCCTGTATTTACATGATTCCACTGTGACATTGGGCACTGATGTACACAAGTTATGGTGATTATTAAAAGTCAGACTGTGCCAAACTTACTTACAATGAGTAGTATCTTAACTACAACTAATCCCACTGATTTCAATGGGACTACCTGAAGAGTGAAGCCTTACTCACATTGTGTAAAGGGGATGGTAATAAGCTTTTTAATCTAAGTCTTTTAACCACTGTAACATTTTAAGACAAAAAGCTTTCAATGGAAAAGTACCAACCCAGATGTTATCCCTGTTTTGTGAAAATAATAAATGCTAAAGGTGATGCCAAACTAACCAGAGTCAACTCATCTTTAGTGGTGGCTGGGCTCTGATCACTGTGATGCCATGTGAACTGATGACAGTCCTGGAGCTGCGGCACATGAGACATTTCTGCCTTGCTTTTAAACTCCAGCATCAAGATGGTGGGAGGCAGAAGAATACTTAGAATGACCTAAAAGAGAAACACAAATCTGGGGAGGTGCATTCGGCATGCATGCTGTCTTTAATGTGTCTGCGCATTAGATCAGGACAAAACCTAGCTACACGTAAAGAGAATGCATGCTTCAGCATAAGCTTCCTCTGTAAGCTTAGATGAGGCACAAGTCAGCGAGTTTACCTTAAACCAGGAGTTCTTCCGCATCTTCAGGCGTCCCATCCACATATCAGTTAGTAACATCTGTGTGCAAGTGTGAGACACAAAGGGCCGCAGCCCCACTGACACAGCCAGCTTCAGGCAAGTTGAGTTGCTCCAATTTTTCAGCTCAGAGGTCAGTAGTTTCATGGCCATCTGCTCGTTCTGTTTGAACGCATTATCCAGCACATCTAAAGCAAGCTGCCCAAATTCACTAGGACAGACAGAGCAGCACAGAGAAGAAAAATCACCATTTTACAACATGGAGGAACAACCACAACTGAAAATGATCATGAGGTCACATCTCTAGTTCAAAAGCTTTTTTCACATGTGGTAAGATATGAAATTGTATTAACTATGACTTCCCATCTCTTCACACTGTCTCAGCACTGCACCCAGAGGAAAAATAATTCAAGCAGTAAATCTAAATCTCTCCTCCTAACCACAGGTTTTACTCTACATTCCTGGTCCCTGATCTTTAATTAGCCTCATTGTGTGGTTTCACACCCATGCCATATAGTTGAGCCTATTATTTCATTCCGTAATGCACTTGCCAACACGGTACCCAGGCACTGTGCTCAACTGTATAAGCAGCCTCAGACTGAGTCAATGGGAGTTGAAGATGCATCTTAGTGAATAAACTTTGCTTTGAACAGAGCCCTATAACTGCATGTAAACAAAGATGATAATTTGTCCTTGAGCTCTGAATCTGCTCCATTATAAAGTACAGTACATTACATCAATACATTTCAAGGTGCACTACCTGATAAGGGAGCAGCTGTACATTTCCTGATTTCATGATACAAAAACTTAAATACTGAATGTTTAACAGATATTCAAAGAATGAAACTAAAATTTAAAAATTGGAGGACACAAAAAAACTTCTTGGGCTGTTCAGCAAAGTAACTTCTTTGAGTCGCTCAGCTATGATAACAGCACATTTCTCCTTGAGGCCTTAAATAGACTAAGATTTACGGTGGGATATTAGTACATGTTAAGTAACACATATATACTAATACATTTGAAAAGCCTTATGTAGACAAGGCACCTGGCCTTCACACATGCTAAACTATTCAAGTTAAAGCCTAAAGGGAAGTCTAGGCTTTAACTTCACCAGTTTAGCTTGGTGTTAAAGGCAACTGTTCTTGTCTACTTTAGACTTTTCAAACGTGTTAGTTAGCTAATATATGCTAACATCACTCCTTTAAATGCTCATGTAGGCAAGGCCTTAGTGTGTCTCCTTCGTATATTAAACTGAGCAGACAGCAAAAAGTGCTTCTTGTACATTTCACAGCATATGCAGCCACTGATCTTACAGGTTAGCTGATGGAAAGAAGAATGTCTAACTATTCTAAACACTGTAGATTTTTATTAACCATAGTGAAGGGAGAACTCCTACTCTGAGTACTTCTTCAATTCTTCTGAGGTGTCATCCACCATGTTGCTCTGTTTGGCTTCACGTGCCATTGCTCTGTAGAGTTTGCAAGCCACGACTGCCTTGACCATGGCTTCCTCTCCATGCTGCCAGAAGAACATTGCCATCTTCTGTCTTTTCATTAACACTGCCCAAACCAAGAGGTCATTATAGGGGTAAATAAAGCCAGCTGACTCATGGTCCTCTATGAAGCTGAGTTCATCTTTTGACTTCTTCCTAGACTTATGAAAAGCAGTTGACTTTTCCTGTAAAATAGCAGACAAAATCTGAGCAAGTTGCTGCATCCTGAATTCATGTAATACATTAGCAATTTGATTGTTCCTTGGTCATTATATAGATGGCCATTAGAAGAATGGCTAAGATAACATTCAGACTATGAATGTAAGCAGTTGCTTGGATCAACAAAAGCAAAAAATGCACTGAGGAAATTAAATGTGATTTCAACATTCTGAACCTGTGTCTCAGCTTTTAGATCCTGATTCAGCAAAACGGGGAGTGCTCTCCACTCCCGCTGATTTCATTAAACTAATTTACTAGTGCGCTAGTCTACTTATGTCACACTTATGGAAGAAAAAGGACTAGTAAAATCAAATATAAATGAGAGAGCTGTGACAGCTATCTAGATTTTCAATGTGTGTCACATTTACAGTAAGTTATGTATTTATGGTATGTTGTGTTGTGTTTCAGCCTGAACTGTCTCACATTAAAATCAGGGGGGAAATTCCTGTTGGCTTCAGTGAGACTGCTCTGATGACTAGCTGCTCACCACCGAGGTTCACAAACTGGCCCTCGGTAATCCTAATGAAGTCCCATGGACTCAAAGACTTTAAGGCCAGAAGGGACCATCAGGATCATCTAGTATGACCCCCTGCATATTGCAGGCCACAGAACATCACCCACCCCTGTAATAGACCCATACCCTCTGGCTGAGTTACTGAAATCCTCAAATCACGATTTAAAGACTTCCAGTTCCAGAGACTCCACCATCTACTCTAGCTCATACCAGCAAGTGACCCATGCACCATGCTGCAGAGAAAGGTGAAAAACCTCCCAGAGCCTCTGCCAATCTGATCTGGGGGAAAACTAGTTTTATGCTGAGTTATCTGAGAGAAGAATGGGATTCTTTTTGTTATCTGTACCTGACACAGTTTCAAGATAAAATATTTTGCTGTCTGTTGCAATTTACAACATCAGCTCTTTTCTCATGGGGGTTATTATTGCCACTTACATAAAAGTTTCTGAGAGGTTTGAGGCAATGAATTCCTTGCTTTGAGTTCCTATGCCTGCATCCAAATAAGAGGGTTTTTCCATCTATGCCTTATATTAGGAGATTTTGGCAATGTTACATTTCAAGGGATGAAAGACCTTATCAACCAGGGGATGGAGATTAATGAGTTTCATTGAAACAACTGGAGCGTTACCTCAATATTGAAAAATAGCAGTAATTGTACTTCTTGAGCTATGTGTGATACAACCTTGATTTCTTTGGTTGTTTAGGGAGAGTTAAGCATGATAAGCATCCAGCCTGCATCTCTCATGTCTAAAATAACTCTCTTGACAAACTGATCTAATTTTTCAGACTATTGTACCCCTAACATATTCCCAGCATAAGCAAGCAATGACAGTACCTTGTATTTGTAAGGCTGTGCTGTTCGGATGAACTGAGAATGCAAGGTGTTTTCAGCAGATTCAACTCTGCTACCCATCTGATTATTATGACAAAGGGAGTGATGAGAAAGGCTCTGAGCAAAGCTGGAGACCACACTCTAGTTTCAAAGATATCCCACAAAACACAAAGAGAGAAAAATAAATTAGGAATGAAATTTGCCCTTATTTAACTTGGTGATGTACCTGCCAGCCTAATAATTACTGTGCAATTTCTGGAACTTATGACATCAAAGAAAAATGCCCTATTTTGAATTTGGTCAGAATTCTTGTTGATAATAACCCTAGTCTTGTAAAAAAAACTGCCATAAGCTTATGTAAGAACCTCGAGTTGTCAGCACCTCCTATTTACATTTCTTCTACCAGAAAGCATCTCTATTATCTCTGGGGTCTTTATTCAATATTAATTCCAAGAGAAGATGACTACCTACTGAATTGTTAATACCACTTCCTGCAGCTCCTAGTTTTTTGAAGAACTGATCCCACTCAACCATGTTAAACTTGTGAAATTTGATGAGTACTATGAATTTCGTATTCAGAAAGTCAACCGGCAATTCCAATATTTTTGATTAAGTATAGTATATCCATATTCAGAAAATTAATTGGGTTGCTATCTCTTCATTTTTTCCATTAATTCTATAATTGTGTTGTATAATTTTCCTCTGGTTTCCTCATACCAGTTTGAGCTTTTTCATTAATTCTGACAGCAATACATTGTGAGTTTGGCTTATGGAATGACTGTACTTAAAGTTCTACTCTGAAAATTCAGTATGGAAAAAAGACACCTTACTCAATAGATCACTTTTTGTGTAGTCAGAGTTATACCTGATTAATTTATTGAAAAGTTTGGACCGCGTTTCAATTGTTAGTCTTGAAGGGCCAACACAGGAAAACGAGAGTGAGATGGATTCTATATTTTTCTTGTGCATCATCAATGAGTTATTGGTCTGTATAATAATCCAAAACCCGCTGACATCAATGGAAAGAATCCCACTGACTTAATTGTGCTTTAGATCAGCTCCCTAATAACATACTGGGAAGATAATGTCGTCTCACAGGTGTAAATGAGGGTCCACCATGGCCTGCAAATCCTTTCTTACAGGTGATGATGAATGAGAAAATAAAAACCCAACTTGGCTTTCAGAGGCCAGAATCAGTTTGCTGAACAAGCAGTTAACTTAAAGAAACACCTTCTTACTTGTAAACTTATCGAGATTGATATGTATATTATTGAAAGACATTAAATGCCATTTTACCATTAATGTCATTTTAACAGTTTTCAGAGCAAAACCACACTTGAAGTGAAAAGCATTATGATTATTATTACCTAGACATTTCTGACTATTATATTTTGGCTGTTCCCAATCACACAAATAGCCATTTCATTGATGTTACCTTGCGTTTTCTGTAAAGGCTGTTGTACAGAACTCTGAAATGTTTCCTCGTGTAGCTGCTCCGATAAGCTCCACCAATCAGATACTCTATCACCAGCCCGATATCAATCAATGATATCTTATAGTCCAAAGGAAGGGCACTCTGTAAAACAAACATTTACAACATTTTATAATGTCATTTTATATGGCAACCCATGCACCCAGTGTGAGGTCCATGGGTCCTGAACCCAGCTTCCGGGCCGCTGCTGCATTCACACCACCACCTAATGGCTCTACTTGTGACTGAAGAATCGGGACCTCTAAGGCTTACTCTCGACTAGAGGTATCACCCATAGTGAGCTGATTGGAGGAGCTCCATAGGCCCTGATTGGGCCAGGTATACTATTTAATACAGAAAGAGACATAGGACGTTGTTTGTATACAAGGTGAATTCTGGCTTGTAGTTGCTACAGAGCCTGCCATCCACTACCTGACTCCTGGCCTTGTCCTAGTTCCTGACTGCAACCATGCCCTGTTCCCAACTCCTGTCCTCAACCTCATTCCAGTCCCTGAGCCCTATTGCCCTGGTTTCTGACTGCTCCAGTTCCAACCCTAGGCTATGGATCTTTCGCTTCCAACTCAGTGCTGGCCCTTGGCTTCAACTCCTGTTTTCTGTCTAACCCCCCAACTTTTGGTTCTGACATCTGGCAGCTGACTCCAGACTTGTCCATTGGCGTCTACTTCCTGAACAATGTGCTGACCTCCCGGCCAGACTGCCCAAGTCTTGGTCACTGGTACTGATCTTCTACAGACTCTGACACCTGGCTAGCATGAATTGAGTTGTGAAATCTTGTAGCATAAAACTCCTAAATCTGACAGAGAGTGCATAGATTCTTCAGGCATATGAAGCTGCTATAAAAGTAAGACAATTAAATACCTATAAACATGTTATGCGCCAAAATTGGTAAAACAATGTCTACCATCCATTGCACTCCAAAGTTTATAAGAATGTATATTACAATAACAGCATTTTGTAACAATCAGGAGAGGAACATGTTAAAACATAATCACCAACACAGTTAAATAGATAGGACCCAGATATTAAAAGAGATTTGAAGTGAGCCACTCGCTGGACCAATCAAAATTAACGGCTTAAGAGAGGTCATCTTTGAGGCATGGTCTACACTTAAAATTTGATTAGCCTAAGGTCTAGGTTGAGCACCATACTTAAGACAATCTGATCCCCAGTGTAGATGTAGGTAGGTCAACAGAAGAATTTGTTTTATCCTACGATGCATATACTTGGCAGACATGGTAAAATTAATCCAGTCTTAGATCTGGCCATCTCTGGCACTTGACATCAGACGCAAAAAGAACAGCCTCACTGCTTCCTATATTAGCAATGTCACATAAGTTTGATATACTTATGTATATCAAAAAGTTTGATAACAAAAGTTTGAAACAAACTAGCTGTTGCTAATTCCTCTCTAAGCAGTAATTACTCACTGCCACCTCTGTTCTCCTAGAGTGTACAGTGTACAGAAAGAGTGTTGCACCCATTCGAATATTTTGCTGTCACTGTTGAGCAAGGCAATTCTTTTGACTGAAAAAAAATGGTTAAAACAATGAACTGTGGCAGGGTTACTGCAATGGTTCCCCAAATCCTTGATGTATTTAATAATGGTACTTTTGCAATTTAAGATAAAGGGAATTTGAACAGTTGTGAGTGCAAGCCATTACATTAAGGTACAGAACCCTAAAGAGCATTCCATAGCTTTGGGGAATTAATGGGCTAGAGACAATTCATTCGGTAGATATAAAAATAGAAATGAAACCATCATTTCTAATTCTAAACCTTCTAAAATACTACTTGGTCGCAATTTATGTCACTAGATCCTGGTATATTAAGTTACACTCTTTGATTCACAGACTTTCATATTTAGATTACCTGTTTTACATCTCGAACAAGATGATGCAAAAGTAGATTTGTTGGTCCTTGTTTCTGTAATGTTAATCAAAAGAAAAAGAAATTAAACAAATGTGCATGTTTATGCATTAATTTCAAAATCGGTGAAAGAAAGATGTTGAGAGATCCACAGGACAATCAGTATCAGAGGAGTAGCCGTGTTAGTCTGGATCTGTAGAAGCGACAAAGAGTTCTGTGGCACCTTATAGACTAACAGACGTATTGGAGCATAAGCTTTCGTGGGTGAATACCAGGATAATCAGTAGTTATTCAAGCTTCCTACAGTTCTACAAATGGCCTTCAATCCAAATCTGTAACCAGCACACTATTATCACAGTCTTGGGCCTCTCCTAAGAAGAGACTAATTGTCTCCTTTGCTAAACTGTATGACAGTTTTAAATATGTGGAATGTACACCAGCCCAAGTTAAAATCTAAATTCATTTCTCATGAAATTCAGTTTCAAACAAGCTGTCCAGAAGTGAAATACTGGTACATAGAACCAATTATCCCCTGCCTCAAAATCTTAACATCATAATTACAGCTGATCAAAATATTTAATTTAAAACTTTCTGAGGAACAATGGCCTTTCTTCAACAATGAAAAATGTAATTTGTTCTCAATTTCTTGATTTTTTTTTGGTTAATATTTATACGTTCAAATTTTTTCAGTTCAGATTTTATTGGGGAGGATCTTTCTCCCTCCACTCCTTTGTTTCTATGGAAAAATTAGAACAAATAATTTTCTTCAGACATGTTCACCATTTTTGATCGGCTCAAGCAATAGTACTTTTGTACAGTGGCGTAGCCAGGTTTAGAGCATGGGGGAGCGGCGCTATAAAAAGGCGCCTCCCCGCTCCCCCTGTACTCACCCGGCAGCGCTTTAAAGGGCCCGGGGCTCCAGCCGCTGCAGAGCTCCCGGGCCCTTTAAAGCGCCGCCGGAGCTCCAGCAGCGGGGCTCAGGCGGCACTTTAAAAGGTCCGCGGCTCTCCGCAGCTTCTAAATCCCCGTCCGAGCCCTGCTGCCGGAGCCGGACTGGGTGGGGGGGACGACACACACTTTAAAGGGCCCCTGGCTCCCCGCAGCGACAGCAGCCATGGGCCTTTTAAAGCGCCCTCCACCCCAGCCTGGCTCTGGCAGCGGGGCTCGGACGGGGATTTAAAAGGCCCGCAGCTCTTGCAGCTGCGGGCCTTTTAAATCCCCGCCCAAGCCCGGCTCCGGCAGCGGGGTGGAGGGGCGCTTTAAAAGGCCCGCGGCTCCCCGCAGCAGCAGGAGCCATGGGCCTTTTAAAGCGCCCCCCGAGCCCAGCTCCGGCAGCAGGGCTCGGGCGGCGCCTTAAGGTGCCGCTTCTCCTCACAGGGGGAGCGGCCACTTCCCCTGCTCCCCCCCGGCTACGCTACTGCTTTTGTAACGTTGAAAATGTGTTGTATTTTGTTTTCCTTTGTTAAATGTGTTGGGTACCTTTTATTCACACATGAATGAAAGCAAATTACAACAGATTTTACCACTCAAGTGCAGTGTGGAAAGGGCTTTGGAGTACCCATCCCTTCTCATTCCTGAGTAGAACCTCTGCACATTCTGTCTCTTTTTTTTGCTCTGAACAGAGGGTACAAACTTTACAGGCATAGCGCTGCATTAATCCAGAGAGAATTGAAGCAGGAGCAGGGTCCTCAAAGCAATGTTCTCACTCAAGGCATGCATTGTGTGGCTTGAGGTCTTTCATTTCCCTTCTTTCATTCCCATGAGTCCAAGATGGAGAAAAGGGTTTTGCCCTTAGGCAGAGAGTGGAGTTTGGTCATTGCAAAAAGGGCTTTGAAATTACCCTTCAAGGGTAATGCTTATCTTAGGGGACATCTAAAGATCAATCCTTTGGACAATATTGTAATTCATTTACTCATCTTAAATAGTACCTTACTCCAAGAGTACTCTCATTGTTTTCAATGGGAATACTCCAGGAGTGTAAATAAGGGTGTCACAATATGGCCCATAGATTGCAATATAATTCAGTAAAAGCCACAGCTTCCCAGATTTGTGACCAATTTTATTAGAGTTGACAGGAGAAGTATAACAGGCTGCCCTGCTGAAACTAGTGCAGTAAATGAATGTTTTCAAAATAGAAAACTGAGGGCTGTATTTTTTGGATTTCAAATACAAATGAAAATGTAATTCAAGAGGCCTTCCGTTTGGGAGGAAAAAAACCAACTCTCTCCCTATGGTAGTTGCAAAAAATAGTCTTGGCCTAGAAAGTGCTAAATCAGTTGTTATTATTTAGGTGAGACACTACTTTAAACATTTTTATTGGCCCCATATTGCAAGATGACAGTGCTGCAGAAGAGGAGACATGCATCAGTAATATTTACATTCTTGCACCTTTGGTAGCCACTTACACCTTACAGTCTGACTTAGCAGCTTTATATACCCACTTTGTCTGGCTGTAACTGGCTATGCAAAGTGCAGGGCAGCAGATAGCCAGGTCCTATGAGCTAAATTTTCAAACAGGTTGTGCTTCAGAATTTGGTATCTGGCTATGTCTACACAGGCAACTGAACGACAAAACTTTTGTCTTTCAGAAGTGTTAACCCCCACCCCTGCCGCCATGAAAGACAAAAGCTTTGCCACAACAAGCGCCAATGTGAACAGCATGTTGTCGGCAGGAGCGCTCTCCTGCCGACAACGCAAACGCCACTCGTTCGGGGTGGAAGTTTCTTGTCGTCAGGAGAGCCGACAAACAGTGGCTACACTGCAAGACTTTTAGCGGCATACATGTAGTGACACAGCCATGTCGCAAAAAGCTGTGTAGTGTAGACATAGCCTCGAGTTAATAAAAACAGCCACTTCTTTTGAACAGCTCTGGAACTGTGAGCCTGTTTGGTTGTTCTTGTTCAGACATTTACACCAATGCAACGAGGATATAAAACACTATGCCCCACATATTGCAATATAAATGGTAGCATTTACACCCACTTTACACTGGTGTGACACATAAGATGCAAATCAACAGGGAATCAGGCCTTCCATCTCTGCCATTTTTATCTAGTCTGTCTGTCTATTCATCCAATACCTAGCTATCTAGCCAGAAGTTACTTTGCAATGGGGTTTCAGGTACTCACTGTATTGTAGAGTTCTTCCAGTCGGGATATAGTAAGGAAACGGTGCAGATTCACTCCATGCTCTATTAACAACTTTACAAAATCCACCCGGTCCATCACTAAAGCATCCAGCATTGCCTGTTCCAGGGAGCCAACCTTCAAAGGGTGAGGGAGAACAGGAGGAAAAGAATAAAATGAGAGAGAAAAAAACATTCTGGATTAAATCAAACAAACCCTGAACAAGAGTTAAGGATCTATTTATCTCAATGCTTTGTCCTTGTATTTCATGTGTATTGTAGAAAATAAAAAATTGTTAGAAGATGCACCTACGTAAAAATCCAGTGGGCAAAATGATTCTGCATAAACCAAACCTTAACAAAGACTTGTTCAAATTTGCCTTTGCAACCATTGCACTAGACAGTGCATCTCCTATTGGCCTTGTTTTTAAGTCACTTCAGCTTCAGCATTTAATCTGTCATAATGAAAAGACTTTCTGATTTGCCCCAAAACAAAAAACAGAGGAACTATATGAGACCAAGGTATTAAAAGAATGGCTATATTAAAAAAGAGAAAGACTCTATGATCAGATAAACTTTCTGAAAATTATATTTGAAGACAGTAAAAAAAACCCTGTGCAACACAGAACAGTATCTACATTAAAATGGAGGACCCAATGGAAAGTGTTCCAAGCATAGGACTTTCATTTACCTTAACAGAATTTCCATATGCACAACAGCTAAGGAATTGGGTCTATGGAGGGCTTTGATTTCAAAAATATCTACTTTGCTGCTACAAAATATGCATGCGTGCACACATCCACACAAATAGGCAACTATGTAGGCAACTATGCCACTGTAGTTATTTCAAGTGCAGACAAGCCCTCTGTTTTTACTGGAGAACATAATAAGGGAACAAGAGGAGAACAAGGGAGAGAGGGAGACGCTGGTCTCTGTCCCTACAGAAGTGATTGCTGGGAAGCCTAAAACCTTAAGTTGGTGTTCAGGGAAGACCTGGGGTGAGTCAGGAACCTAAACAGAAGTTAGGAACAAAACTTAGTTTGAGCATTCCATGTTGAATGCCCCCTAGGAAAACTTTGCATTTCCAAATACTAAAGATGCTTTGACCACCAGTCAGGCATCTGAACTCAAACTCCAAGTAACTCAGACAGAGTCTGTCAGATACAAAGCAATGGTGAAAACACAAGAAGAATTAAAAAGCTTCGCTGTAAAAAACAAACACATGCTGGAAAATAAAATTGAAAAGTACCTTCCAGTCTTGTCCACAAACCAATATATGTTTCTTGGCAATATCCAGTCTATTCCATGCCAATGCCAAATTTAGCTGATCTGATGCAGACATATTTGTACCTAGAAAACAAGAAAAGGCTCCATTAACTTTCATACATTACCTTCTTTTCCTTCCTTTCTTTGAAAGGGCATGTCAATGAATCTGTAGGTCATAGGCAGTATTGTTAGATAAGTACCTGTAGCGCCCCTCTCCACCTGGTTACCTCCTTTAATGCCAATCCACTTACAGGTTTTGATGGACAGGTCTGGGTTCTTTTGGATCCCGCCACCCACTCAGCAGGGTGTATCTTCTTTTTTTTCCTATGAAATTATTTAGCGGTGCCTCCACCCGCCTCGCTCCTTCCTGGCAGGGTCACCAGGGCAGCTTGGGCGGAAAATTCTAACTACAGAATAATCCCCACCTACTTGCCAGATAGTTTGAGACTTCCAAGAAATAACACAAACACATAAAAATATATTCAACACAATAATTATATTAAACAGGAGAAAATTACAACATAACAGGGTAAAACACTATTTTTAGGGTCACCGGTGCCCACACTGAAAATACCTGCTACTTGATGTAGCAAATGTAAAATTAGTGTCCCGTTGGTACACGTACTTTGCTGGGGCCCTTGATAACCTATAACCATGAAATTCTTCTCTGCAGTGGTTTAGCAGGGTGGCTGACTGGGTTCAGTACAGTCCAAAGGACTCACAAGTGGAAGAAGGTGGTAAATCCCTCCACAGGTGTAATATGCAGCAGGTTATAAAATCCTCAAACCCTTACTCCCTGGCTTGAGGACATAGTTCAGGGAGCAGGGGGTCCCCAAAACAAATTACCTGACTAACTAACTAAAAGATGCACTCACAAACTCCATGAATGATCCTCTGGTTCAAAAATTACTCTGGACTCCTCAGTCACTGCAGAGGGGCTGATCTCTGCTGGGATCCTCTTCAGGCAGGAATCAGGCTGCTTCAGTCCCAGGATTTCCCCTCACCACAAAAGGGTGCAGGGCTCAAAGTGTAGGTTACCCAACTACACTAACATCCACACTGTAGCCTCCTAGCCCAGCCTTCAGACACACACTCAGCAGGCAGCTTCCCTGGACTAGCAGCCAGAGCAGAGCTGCCCATGTGGTGACTAGTCTCACAGGGAGCTGGAGGGCTAACTCAGCCTGGCTGGGGAAGTTTCCCAGCAAACTCTACAAACTGGGAATCAGTGGGGAAGGAAAAACCCACCTAAGGGATCTGTTATCCAGTCCCTAGAGGCCAGTTCTCGGGGGGGGACCCTGCATGCAGGCCTGGACTCACCAGCTGCCCACACAGCCAGTCCTGTCCTTTCCCTGGCTGGCTCCAGACTGACCACACAATGGCCTCTCCCCCCTTCTCAACTCCCTGGGAGGACCTCTCACTCCCTATTGGTTGCTGGGCAGACTCTGAGTCTGCCTTGGCAACCCCTCCCTACCAGGGACAGTGTGTTTCTCCCTGAGCTGTCAGCAGACAGTTCCAATATCCTTGGGGGTTACATACCTTTCAGGAGTGCTGTCAGGATTGCCAAATCAATGTCCTGCTGCTCCTCTGACTCTGCATCAAATATGGTTATCTGTAAGTGTTGCAAAAGCATGTTATTGGGGCAGAGGGTGGACAAGCCCTTCCAGAGAAACATATGGGTGTTCATTCTTGACCAAGCGTGCAGTGAAGTAAGTTGCATAGCTCTCAGCAACACTAACAAAGGGATCTATACATGCACCACAATGAAAATGTACCATTTAGGGTATGTCTACATTGTAATTAAAGATCCGCCGTTGGCCTGTGCCAGCTGACTCAGGCTTGCAGGGCTGTTTAATTGTGGTGTAGACGTTCGGGCTAGGGTGACTAGGTGTCCGGTTTTCGACCGGAACACCCGGTCGAAAAGGGACCCTGGTGGCTCTGGTCAGCACCGCCAACTGGGCTGTTAAAACTCTGGTTGGCAGTGCTGTACGGCTAAGGCAGCCTAGTCCTTAGCCGTGGGGGGTGGCCCACGGGGCTCCACACACTGCCCCCATCCCAAGCACTGTCTCTGCACTCCCATTGGCTAGTTCCCGGCCAATGGGCGCTTGGAGGGAGCCAGGACTATATGACCCTACAAGGGGGGAGGGTCCCAGAGCTCAGGCTGCAGCCTGAGCCCCTAACGTCTATACTGCAATTAAACAGCCCCTTAGCCTTAGCCCTACGACCCCAAGTCAGCTAGCCTGGGCCAGAGGCAGGTATCTAATTGCAGTGTAGACATGCACATAAATTCTTAATGCAAAGAAATCAACATGAAAATCATATTTCTAATCCTGTAACACCGAATCTCTCTCTTTTTGGCTGACCTTGAATGCTGAGACATTAAGATTTGTAAAATGACACCTACATACTTACTTCTCACACAGTAGAAAATCCTGAAACCCTGTAATAGGGCGGCCGACCCCTTTAGGGGCCAAGAGTCTCTGGGGCTAGCTAGCCCTGTTCAATCAGCCCATCTTGCCCCGGAATTAGCTGCCTTCTAACCTAAGGTGGCTGAACTAATTGGGGTCAAGTGACAGCCTGAAGCACTTGGGCCTTATAAAAGGGCTGAGAAAACTCAGTTTGGGAGAGGAACCACAGGGAATAAGTTGAGCTCATGTGGAAAGCCCTGAAGTAGGGTCTGGAAGGACTCCAGGGAAGCAGCCTGGGAGTCAGCACTTTCTCCCAGAGAAGAGACACTTAGGGTATGTCTACATTGCAATTAAAAACCCACAGCTGGCCCATGCCAGCTGACTCAGGCTCACAGGGCTCAGGCTAGGGGGTTGTTTAATTGTGGTGTAGATGTTTGGGTTTGAGCTGAAGCCCAAGCTCTAGAACTATCCCCCCTCGCAGGGTCGCAAAGCTCTGGCTCCACCCCAAGTGTCTACACCAAAATTAAACACCCCCGGGTCTGAGTCAGCTGGCATGGGCCAGCCGTGGGTGTCTAACTGCAGTCTAGACATACCCTTAAAGGTAGCCCAGAAGCCCAGAGGGTGGGCTAAAGAGAAGCCCAAGCGGGCTAGAAGAACCTCTTGTTTGTTTGGACTTTTGTTACCCCATGTGGAGATTGAACTCTGAGAGTGATCCAGCAGGAGAGTTTAGCCATGCGAATCCCCAGGAGAGACAAAAAAACAAACAAACCCGGTGAAGGAAAATTGAGACGGAGTGCCTGCAGTGCCATGCTCAGCATCATGAGTGCTATAGGGCAGTCATGGCCTATGACAACTTGACACCCCCTGCCATCATGACACCCCCTCCCATGAAGGAAGAATTATGGGGCAGAGAGATACAGACACCTTCTTTGGCTGGGGAACATCTACCTTGCCAAACTAGTGTATGGAGGGATCTGGTGAACCCCTTTTAGCAACAGGGAAAGGAATGGAAGACATCCTCTGCCTGCTGGTGACACATCACAAGCAGACACAGACAATCCTCTTGCAGTTGATGAAGGGCCAACAAAAGCAACAGTGGCTGGAAATACCCCAGCACTGGCCTGGGAGAAATGCGCTTGTGTGCTTCAGGTGTAGAAAAGTGGAGCACAGATAGGGTGACCAGATGTCCAGATTTTATAGGGACAGTCCCGATTTTTGGGTCTTTTTTTTATATAAGCTCCTATTACCCCCACACACACACACCCCGTACTGATTTTTCACATTTGCTCTCTGGTCACCCTAAGCACAGAAAAGAGGGTAATTCCCCAGAGGTGGTGATATGTTTTTCATGTGGGGAGACAGAAGATATTAAAAAGCTCTGTCCTACTAAGTACTTGAATTGTGGAAAGAAGGTTTGTACCAAGGGGACAATGATGGACCCAGGAATAGGGAGCAGGATTAAAAGCTGCAGAGGCTGAGCCTCAAGACCCAGTTAAGGCAGATAGAGGCAAAAAGGAATCGCTTGGAAAAGCAGCTGACCCAGGAGGGGCAGGCAAAGAGGAATCTGGAGAACCATGTTTTTGCCCTTCACTAGCAGGTACCAGTTCTGGAGAAAAAGTTCAGGGCTGTGAACACAGAGCAACACTGTGATAATAATGGGGCAAACACAGAGGCTGGAGAAGCAACAGACTCTGCAGTCATGGCAGTGCCTGATATGGCAGAGATAGGAATCTATGCAGTACTGAACGGTGTGCCCAGGAAGGGCCTAATCTCTGTAGCAGAGAGACAGTGGAAGAAGTTGCAGGAGATGCTTCTGAAAAGGGACCAGTTAAAAAGAGACCTGGAAGAGATACACTCTTCCTTTGTGAGTCTTGTGGCACAAGCCATAAACCAGGAGCTGACCTGGGTAAGGAGAACCACTGTGTGGAATTGGCTGCCTTGGAGAAAGCCACACAGCAGGCTCTGAAAGAGAAAAAGGAGTTTGCTGAGGGAAAACAGTGCTTGGAATTACAAGTAATGATGCTGGAATGTGACATGGAAGATTTTGTCTCCAGAGCTCCAACATGGAGAAAGTGTGCTGGGAAAAAGACCAATTGATCTCGGAAGTTAGCCAGCTAAGAGAAGAGCGGGAGAGATGGCAGCCAGGAAAACAGCCTGTCCAAGCTTGACGTATGGCTGTAAATGGTAGAACTTGCCCTGGGCCAACCAAAGCTTTAGGGAGGGAGGGAAATGTGTAACAGAGTGGCCTTCCCCTTTAAGGGGCAGGAGACCTGGGGCTTGCTAGCCAACCCTGTTCAGTCAGCCTGCCTGGCTGTGCCAGAATTAGCTGCTTGCCAGCCTAAGGGCACTGGACTAATTGTGCTGAAACACCTGGGTCTCAAAAAAGGGATGGGAAAAGTCAATCTGGGAGATGAACCACTTATGAAACCTCCATTAACACTAATCAGACTGTACAGAAGTAACTGAGGGCAAACGTTGGCCTGCTATATTTATATCAGAGATAATATTATTACAATAGCCTCTATGCCCAGGCCAATATATTTCATAATCAACAAAAAGATCATAGTTGTATAGCAAATAAAAGAGATCGTAATACAAATCAACAATCCATCATACTCACAGATTCTCTGTGCGCCATACACTCCATCAGCATTTGAAATAGATGAATGGACTGTTTCTGCCCAAAATTAAAGGTGTTCTGAATCATTACTGATATCTCCTCCTTCAGCTGAGGGGGCAAATCTCTGAGGAACAAATAAATACACAGACAAGAATAAATTGTACCGTAGGATGCCTCATCTCACTGATCTCTTTCTCAGATGTTACTCTGACAGAAGAAACTTGTGAGAACAGAGTAGACCAGTGGATACAGCAATGCATACTTTGTCTTCAGTCCGATATTGACTTCAGCATCCACAGCACCATTCATGCATAACAAAGGCATGGACGGGTCACTACAAGAACTAAAAACTAATTTCCCTATACTAATTTCCCCCATACTGTTACTCACACCTTCTTGTCAACTGTTTGAAATGGGCCACCCTGATTACCACTACAAAAGTGATTTTTCCTCCTGCTTATAATAGCCCACTTTAATTGAATTGTCTCGTTAGAATTGGTAAGGCAACTCCCATCTTTTCATGTACTATGTGTGTATATATACATATATATATATATATATATATGTCTTCTTTCTGTATTTTCCACTCCATGCATCTGATGAAGTAGGTCTTAGCCCATGAAAGCTTATGCCCAAATAAAATTTTGAAATCTCAGTTTTTCATGAAATTGTTTTAATTTTTTACCAGCTCCATTCATAATACTTTTCAAACTAATTAATTTTGCCATTGATTGCATTTACATTGGTTCATAACATTTAAATACAGTATTAAACAAATATTTAATATAGTATATTGGTTATGCCCTTTCCAAATCACAACCCTAATCTAGAAAGGATAACAGACACCAAACCTGACCCTGGAATGGTGAGGACTACAGGATCCAACTATAACCCTAGACTAGTGAGACATACAGAACACAAATCTAAACCTAGCACAGCAAGCTATACAGGACCCAATCCTAATGCTACCCTGGACATACCTCCAAACTCCAACCCTAGCTGAGGGAGGCCTCTGACTTCCAACTCAAACCCAAGACAAGGAGAATTATGACCTCCAATCCTAATGCTATTCCAAGGAGGTCTAAGACTGCCAGACCTAGCTGTGCATGGGGAGACTTCCAGACCATAATGCTAGCTTAGACAGAACTATGGGGCCATTGCTCACCCTAGCATGGGGAGTGTGCTACAGCCTTCAACCCTAACCCTACCTCTAGCCTAGTCTCAACCATAACAATATCTCTGAGACATAAGAATACAAACTCTAAACCTAGAAAAAGGATGCTGACTGGTCCAAACAAAATTCTAACTGAAGAAGCCTATAGGCCCAAACATTAACATTAACCCAGGGACACCTAGGATCACAAACTCTAACTATAGACTGGACAGAGCTATGGGCCCAAGCATTAATACTGGGCCACAGATGCCTAGGGGTCCCAACACTAACCCTAACCATGGACATCTATGGTCTCCAACTCTATTCCTAACCCAGATAGGCTTCCATGCCACAACCCTAACCCACGCTTGCAGAGGCCTACCAGCTGCAATTCTAACCTTGGAAAACCAATGGCCTTCAACCCTAGCCCTAGACCATTGCAGTCAAAGGTCTCCAACCTAAACCTGGGAAGAGTATGGGCCCAAACCCTATCCATAGCACATGGAGACCTATACATTCAAACACTAAATCCAGAATGAGACCTTCAACTCTAACCCTGGCCCAGCAAGGGCTACACATAGGAATGTGAAGAAAGAGCAAATGTGAGGCTAGGGGAGCTGAACTGGCATAGGGTGAACTGAGAGGCTAAAGGATGGGGAATGAACTTATGGGGACTGGGTGGTTTGACCTAATGGGGATGGGGATTGTGGGGGGACAGAATTAATTGCTGGACATAGGACAAGCAGATATGTGAATGAGAGCTCCTTCAGCAGCAGCCAAAAATAACCTTGCCCAATATATTTAGGATGGTGGGCAATGCTAATTGTCTCAAATAAAACACACACTGATCATGTGCAAGGGGATTCCAAAAATTAAAAAATGGATCCCCAAGAAAATATTTTTATATATTAACTATTTAACAATAATCTCATTAATTTTTGTGCAAATCTTATTTTTTAATCACAAGGGAAATTCCATATGAAAGGTTAAGTCTAAGAAAAGGTCACAGGGGCTGGAGAGGTTCTCATCAGGGATGGTATCAGAACTCTGGAGTTCCTGACAAAGACTACTTCACTACATTTCTCACAACTGTCTTTGATTTGGAGATAGGCATTTTCACTACCACCACACAATAATTACAAAAAAAAAAAAAAGTGGTGCAGACTGCAGCTACTCACCCTGTATCTGCTGTGTGTTTATGAATAAAAGCCAGAAGATCTGCAGCTCGGCCAGTGCCCTCGCAGACCACCACAGGGACAGCAGGAGTATCCCTCACATACTCCCAAACCATTAGGATTACGTTTGGGCCTCCTTCTACCACTAGCCCAACCACCGGTACACCTTGGCCCATTCCTGTTTCAAACCACACACAACTAGTTACTAACAGCAAAGTTATCACTCCCACAGCACACATCATAAACATAGGTCTGTCAACTTGTACCCACAAAAATATCTCATAGAAACCATGAGAGATGTGTCTTAATTGATAAAAACAAAACAATGCCTTTACTTCTCCCAATGCGTCAGGCATTTCACGACTGTCTCAAGGGAACTCTGCCATTAAAACAAAAGATTATTGAGAAACTGTGGGCAAAATGATAAGCAGGCCTGAGCATGGACTCATGAGGAAGGAAATGAGGCACAAGAAGCCTTCTCTTGCATGTCCTGAAATAGCAGTTCCTGTGAGTTTTGCTTGCAAAATTTGTGCATGCATAGAAAAAGTGACTGTGCATATAAATATTTGCACACACTCAGGAGCAACTGGGTGCTTTTTTAAAAAAAATTGTCTATATGCTATGTATTCTGGGGAGAGGTGATTTTAATAATTTGAAATAGCTGGTAGTTGAGTAATATTACAGTAAACAAAAATGGACATAGCAAATGAAAACCTAATACACAATAGTTACAAATTTTCTTTTTTTATATCTAAAACTGAACAGGAAACAAAAAGCATGAATGGATTCAAGAGATTCTTGGATACATTTCTGTGCTTATAAGAGGTGAGTAGTTAAAAGGAAGCAAGGACTTAAACATTACAATTGACCTAATGATGTTTCTTTCTAACGTATCTTGTGATTTGATCATTAGACCAGTATCAAGCTTTCCATAAATGACTGATGATGATCTTATTACATGAAAGTAAGTACTTTACACAGGTTATAAATACATATTTTATGGTTTCTTTAACTCAGGAGGGATAGCTCAGTAGTTTGAGCATTGGCCTGCTAAACACAGGTATGTAAGTTCAATCCTTGAGGAGGCCATTTAGGGATCTAGGGCAAAAATTGGGGATTGGTCCTGCTTTGAGCAGCGGGTTGGACTAGATGACCTCCTAAGGTCCCTTCCAACCCTGATATTCTATGACATTACTGAGGTATTACATGTGCAAACAATTCCACAATGGAAATGAAAGTTATGAAACTTGCCTTTTGCTTATTTCACAGACACAAAAGATTGATTGGACATTTTGTCAATTCCTCTTTTGCAACCAGTTATTACACTGTTTGCCAACAGCAAAAATGACAGTTGTGCAATACAAAAGAATTGCACAGTGAGATTGCAAAACGTGAACACATTTCTTTGAATTTCACTGTATTTGACATTTTTTTCTCTTTGTAAATGTCTGGCAAATATTTGAGAAAGTTACCAGTGCT
Organism: Chelydra serpentina; assembly: GCA_037349315.1. Taxonomy (NCBI): domain Eukaryota; kingdom Metazoa; phylum Chordata; order Testudines; family Chelydridae; genus Chelydra; species Chelydra serpentina. The sequence continues at coordinate 18,245,345 of JBAIAC010000042.1, forward strand.
GTCATAAAGAGTTGTGAAACAGAAGCCATGCTCTACTCTGGCTTTCTAGAACTCCAGGTCAACATTTTCAATTTTTGAGTGCCCAATTTGACAGACTTTAAATGGGTCTGATTTTCAGTGTGTGATATCAGACTCATCATAGAGGTCCCAAACTGGGAATTCAAAAATGGAGGCACCCAAAGTCATTAGTGTTTTTTGAAAAAAAATTGTTCCTTTCCTTTTTTTCCCCCTGAGTATTTATGGCTTGATCCTTCAAGATGCTGAGCCATCCTCACTCCCACTGAAACCCATGGAAGTTGAAGACACCCAGCATATAGGGCCAGCTCTACGCACGAGCCAACCAAGCATGTGCTTGGGGCGGCACTTTTCAAGGGGCGGCAATCCGGCCCTCCCTTTTTTTTTTTTTTTTTGGTGCTTCAGCAGCATTCCGGACACCTTTCACAGGAAGCCCTCAGATCTGAATAGCCTTTTAACCTGTGATAAATTTGACATCACAATACTCACTGGTGTGTATTTTCTGAAGGTTTAGGTATTTCTCGAGATTCCTCCTGAGCTTCATTTCATTGCCATATTTTCCCACTGTCCCATCATCTGCCAGTACGAAATGGGAGTGCATGCTGTTGAGGGTGCTCAGCTTGCTAAGAGGATTGCTGAGAGTCTGATATAGGCAAACTACCTGAGAAAATCAAAAGGAGGCTGAAGTAATGTCACCTGGCACATGACCTGACTTTTATATATTTCATTGTTACATGGTAAACTTCTAAAAGTTTCTACCACACCTAGGGGAAAATTCTCCACATCTTTCTATGGGAGACTACAACTGGTCTATCTTCTCACCATTCATGGAACTCCAGTGAAAAGTACACTGGAATCAAGATCTGGAAGATAACAATGTTCAAAATTATTTTTTCTGTGTACCACTGCTTGGCCTCACTGTGGACCAGTTGTGGTACACTTACTCACCCTGAATAGTACCTTACTCCACGTCAAATCCCGTTGAAGTCAATTTGAGGATTAAGAAACTATCAAATGTGTGTAAACGTATTAGCATCTGGCCCTATACTGTGAAAGGCAACTATGCTATTTTAGTATTGTTTTAGAGAATACATACATGATCCCAGATTATTTATTCATTCATTCATTTATGGCCATTTTTACATTCTGATTTCTAGATGAATGGAAATCTTTAAAAAATAGTAAACCTTCACGTCTGTGCAATATATAGTGAATGGAATATATCATTATTATGGAGTCCCTGGTTACAACTCCCTACTTAAAGTTTTCAGAAATGTCAGCTTATTTTTTTTAAAAATCTTAATAAAATGGTAAACACAAAACTTACAAAGTAAACTTTGAACAGTGAATTTTTCATGGTGTTTTGATGAAAATTGGCTTCACACAGAAAAAATAATAGTTCCAAAATAGTTCCTTTCTTAAAGTATTTTACAGGATTATCTCACTTTTTTGGGATCCCTTTGCAAAAAAACCTTTGCACCACATATTGCTCTTCATCTGCTGATTAATAAAATATCAGTTATGAACCCCATCCTAGAAGGCAACCTAATATGAACTGTGACCTCATTTTACAAAGAAGTTAATAGAGAAGTTATACAAGGACACTGCAGGCACAGAACCCAGGGCTCTAACATGTCAGCACATATATCTTAGCTAGGTCAGCCACACTGCCTTTCACAATGAATGGGCTTTGGGTATCCTATCTAACCACTAAATCATACTCTTAGCCCAGAGCCAGAGCTATAGCACAGCATTCCTAATACCCAGCTATCTAGCAAACGGTTGTGTAACCCACAGAAAAAGTTTGTGCCAAATCCACCTCTAGCAGCTGAGCCTTAAGTAGACACTAGCAATTACTATTGTACATCAAGTGATAGAGATTTAAACTGAGGGACAAGGGTTCAAACCGTGCTGTCCCCTATCTGCAGGGCTGGCTCTAGGCACCAGCCTACGAAGCACATGCTTGGGGCGGCACATTGTAAGGGGCGGCATTCAGGCCAATCTTAGGGTGGCAAATGCCACTCCGGCCATTTAAAAAAAAAAATTTTTGCCTGGGGTGGCAAAAAAGCCAGAGCCAGCCCTACCTATCTGAGACGTTGTTATCGACATCCACATGTAACAGGTTTTGTTTTTAAAAAGAACTGGTTTATTTAAGTCATACAATGAGAAAATATCCTTAACACATATTTGTAATTAAGGACTACTACAATTTGTAAATTACAGTGTTACACACCAAAATACAGGTGTTTTATATTTCAGCCATTGGCATCTCCCCCTCTTCTCTCTTTGACCCTAGGGGCCAACCCACTGTGGTACACCAACCCTATATAAAAAAAACCCTAGGAAATTAACACAAAAACTTCTCTTAGTGATAGCTCAGTGATACCTTGCTCTCTAGCACAAAATCTTAACGGTAAAAAAAATAAAATAAATGGAGATATGCCAATCTCCTAGAACTACCTTGAAAGGTCATCAAGTCCAGTCCCCTGCCTTTACTAGCAGAACCAAGTACTGTCCCCTGACAGATTTTTGCCCCAGATCCCTAAATGGCCCTCTCAAGGATTGAACTCACAACCCTGGGTTTAGCAGGCCAATGCTCAAACCACTGAGCTATCCCTCCCCCCAACCTCAGCAATGTTAAGGTATTATTATTAGTTATTATTGGTGTTGTCATTTGTATTACCATAGCACTTAAGAGGCCTAATCATGCTCTAAAGTGCACGTTTGATGAAGTTGGCGTACATTTTTTTTCCTTATCTGTTTAAAATGGAAGTGAAAGCCTTATGGAGTGGAGTGCAGGAGTGAGTTATCGACAGAGTTGCAGACAATATGAAAGCAGCAAGAAATGCAGGAGAATTTCCCCTTAACTTGTTATTTCCATACTTTTTAGGTTTGAGTTGATGGGGCATTCCAAGTCATCCTTAACGGTCATTAAACAAAGTTTTTATGGGTTTAATACTATTAGCGCTGATTGGGAATTTGCTGTCAATAGTTTATTTTATTTTTAGGAGAAAATTTATTTTTTTACAAAACTGAAATTTTCCACAGGAAAAAAAAGTCAATTTTTCCATTTGAAAAAATTGAAGCAAACATTTCATTTCAGGTCTACACTTGACGGAGCTGCTGTAGCACCTTATGGGAGCTTGTAATGTAGGTGCTTTATGCTTTTATTCCCCCTGTGGGCTGGACTACATCTTCCATGATGCATGGCAATTTCCCATCTGGTCACAAGTGGATAAGAAAGCTGGCAGACTCTTGTACAATTGAATGAACAAAAAGTTAATTAACTCACATCTTTTCCAATCAGGTCCCTCTGGTTCTCAATGATACCCCAAGGAGGGATTCCAATAGCAAAGATCTTTCTCAAATATTGAGAGGCATGAGCTTTCAATGCGTCCCCCACATGCCTAGACACTCCTAAATAGATAATCATTATTATTATTCTACATTTGAATTCCTGCTTCACAACTGTGATCAACACTTCCAAAGTTGTTTCCATCATCTGTAGTTATTTAAATGCAAGCATAATTATACACTCTATTGTTATACTTCATATGGATTATAGCAGTGGTTCTCAAACTTTTGTATTGGTGACCCCTTTCACATAGCAACCCTCTGACTGCCAACCCCCCACATAAATTTAAAAAAAACACTTTTTGGTATATTTAATACCATTATAAATGCTGGAGGCAAAGCGGGGTTTGGGGTGGAGACTGACAGATCGTGACCCCCTAAGGTGACCAGACAGCAAATGTGAAAAATCGGGACAGGGAGTGGGGGCTAATAGGAGCCTATATAAGAAAAAGACCCCAAAATCGGGACTGTCCCTATAAAATCGGGACATCTGGTCACCCTACGACCCCCTGTGTAATAACCTCGTGACCCCCTGGGGGGTCCAGGCCCCCAGTTTGAGAACCCCTGGATTATAGGAATAGTGAGGTTTAATTAATTGAGACAATAATATAGTGGCCCATTCTTCCAAACTTGCTCATGCTTAACATTACACGTGTATGTAACCAATGGGACTATTCAAATGCATAACGTTAAGCGTAAGTGTTTTCAGAAATAAGGCGAAAATGGATATCTTCTTTAGGATTTACTTTTTCAAATACTGAATCTAATTTCTATTTTTAACCATTTAAATAACTTTGAATGGAAATTAAAGTTGACATGCCCCAATTTTTGAGAGCCTTTTTTCAAAATTAACTAATTATTTTTGGATATTTTCACCCAGAAGAAACCTGTTATTTTATAAAAGTCCTACATAACAAATCAGCAGCTTCACACTCAGGAGAAACTCTACACTTAATAAAATAACTTAAGTGAAAAAAACAAAAAAAATGGTAAGGAAACATTTCACTTTCAAATTTTCAAGCAGTTATTACAACTAATAGCAATTAAAAATGATTTTAATATTATAAAAAAAAACCTTGACTGTGACCTTTTCTGATTTTTGAATTATAGAATAGCTAAAAGAACTAATGCATCTTTCTTTCCCTTATCTATTATCCCCTTCCCACCTCTTCTAATACAAACTGAAACAGTATTTCAAAACTGAGTTCCTCAGCCCACAGTATGATGAATGCCAACCAGTGATTCAAGGCCTAATCCTGATCAATGGTGAGCACACACATTTAGAACTGGAAAATTGCTATAAAAAAAGGTATAAGAGTATAAACATCACCAGTTCACTTTGTTAGTATTCCCGACCCTCCTTTGGTTTATTCCAAGCAGGGATTTAATGTGGTTTAAGTAATCCACTTCAAAATTCACATCTTTAGTTAATCTGGATTAATTTGCCTGAATGTCCCTGTGCAGACAAGCCCTTAGTCAAAAGACCTGACCCTCAACTGGTGTAAATCAGCATTGCTACACTGATTTTCAGGGAGCTATACTGATTTACACTAGCCTAAGATCTGGCCCATTATGAATAGCTTGCAAACAACTCATTGTCTGAAATCTGTGTTTACAAAGTATTTCAACAATTTTGAACAAGCTAATCTGTTAAAAAAAAAAAGTCTGTTTGCAGAGCATTTACATATAACAGAAAAATGATTAAATTAATCTAATAATTTATATGTTATGAACAGTTGCTCTACCATACTCCCATTAAAGGTCTCCAGACCAAGAGTTCAGTGATACAGCAAAGTCCCTCCCATAGATTTTATAATCTAATTGTTATCGCCATTTCCATTACGGGATATTACACTATAACAGAGTAGTATAGGTCATTGCGAGCTTCCCTTAAATCCAAATCTTCCTTGATGCATCAAAATCAGCATGTTCCCTAAGTGAGATGACTACACTGAATACGACTAAAGAAACAAGATTATTTCAGTATTTGAGGAATGTAAAGAGTGACTCTTTAGGGACTTTCAGTGCATTCACGGGTTAGTTAACAGAACACCATAATTTAAAATGCTCATAATTATAAACCTGAATGAAATCTAAATAAATGAAATGTTGTTTAAAACAAACACTTGACCAAAATAGCTAGCAGTTGATACAGTATTAGGGCTCTAACCATTTTACTAAAGTAGATCAAAATCTATTCTCAGGCAAGCACACCAGCCAGCTCCAATTGGTCTGCAGTTTGCTTCTTATTTCATGCATAACACGATCAGGTCTTTTTTTCACAGAAAGTATTAAGAATGCTGGTCAAAACTGGAGCAGCCTGATGACACACCTGTGTCTACTATACCCTCAAAATATCGGTTTTCTTTTATTTTTATTTCCAAATTATAGTTTCTTATTTTGTGTTATAAGTACCCCCCCAAATTACTGCATTACATCAATACATTGTCTCATCCCTCAAGTCTGCACATATGAGAAAAACAAAGAGCAAGTATTAGATGAAGAGGCAGATAGATAAAAAGAATTACCACTGTTGATGCCTTCTGTTATTATCCATGCTCCTGTAGTCTCAGCCGCTTTGACCAACCCTTTGCTGAAAACCTGTTTGACCTTAGATGGAAGCTTGAAGTTTTGGATGCCTCCATGAACAGAGATCACTAGCTTTGGCAGCTCCATTTGCCATTCTTTCACCATCAGATGTAATAGCTGGTCCAGCTTGGTGTCATAAGAGGTTCTAATATACTGGAAGAAATATACTTGTGTATATTGCATGTTTCTTAAATAACCAAAACTAGACATGGTAGCACCTTAGAAAGTTCTCAGTTCTAAAGTCTTCAAGACCTTGTTGTGAAAGTTCTAATGTTTCACAAACAAAGGGACTTTAAAAAATGAGACCTACTGAGAATATCATAAAAGTTTCCAAGTCATTGAGACATACATATAGCCATATAAATCTCCCTAGCTTACAAGGTTTTAGTGATGTTCCATAGCTGCTCTTGTGGTAAGGAAAAAAAGCACACAAATGGGGTTCTAATACTGAAATATCAAACTTCAATGAACTCATAACAGGAAATATATCCAAACCTCACCTAAAAATTTCCCTCCTTGGAATAATGATGTCCACAAATCCATGACATTGGATCTTTGCCCTATGCAGCCTTGGCGCAGACAAAACTTGTCAATCAGAGGCAGGGGAGACACTGCCATTTGAGTCACTTCCACAGCCTACAAAAATTAATCACTATATCAGTAAAAAAAATAAGCATTAAGACTAAAAAGAAAAATACTCCTGCAGAGCAAGGAATTCAATAAATAAACTTTGCGTGCCAGTTAATAATGCCAAATCTTTTCCCAGTTAACAACCCACTCAGGATGTGTTGGATCTGTGGACCTCATTACTCCAACAAAGGAAATTTTCAGGTAAGGCACAGATAAATTTCTCTATTCTTATTTGTAATGAGGCCCTCAAATCCATGACACTGGGACTTTCATAGCTGTGTCCACTTGAGGGAGGGGATAGGGGGAACCGCTATATACAATTATGTATAGATATAAAAGGGATAACTCTTTCCTAATAATTACTGGGATACTACAGCAAGGAGCGCCTGACTACCAAAGGCAGCATCAAATCATGACTGATGTCCAGCTTGTAGAATTTGAAGGTAGTATAGACAGATGACCAGGTGGTTGCTTTACTGATATCTTTGTAGGAGGTGTAAAGTCTTCTGGCCCATGAAGTGACTGTAGTTCTGGGGGGGACCAAGTTCTGATATTGGAAGATGGAGTTATGCTTTCTCACTTGTATGCTTCTGAGATACCATTTCCAGGTGGCTCAATTACTGAAAATTTTCATTATGAAAATTTCAAAGCCTTCTTTCCCTTTGACACCAGATAATAAAGCACAAAAAGCATTTATCTCTCTGATTTGAACTGTGCAGTGAATATATCCTTTGAGAGCTCTACAGACATCCAAAATATGCCACAATTTCTCTTTGGGGGGCAATAGAGGTGGACAGAAGGGTAGAAGAGCAATCTCCTGTGCTTTATGGAGTCTGGAGTTAATCTTTAGTATTAAGACAAGGTTGGTCTACCACTTCAGATTTATGGAAGGTGCAATATTGAGGTTCCAGAAAAAGAGCACCCCACACTGATACTCTGTGAATGGACATGATTACAATAAAAAAGCCACTTCAACTGTTAGGAATTAACCAGACACCTTCATGAGTGGTTCAAATGGAGAACCCTTAATGGCACTGAGAACCAGGTAAGACACCATAAAAGAACTTTGTGCAATTGAGGAGGAAGTAGAAAAAATGTTGCTCTCATAAGAAAAATGCTGGACATCTGGGTAAGATGAAATTCACTTTTTGTCTGCTGCATTAAGGATGCTAGACAAAGCAGCAACTTGATCTTTGAGAGTTTAAACTTCCAGGCTTAGCCTGAATTCATCTCAAAGAAATTCAAGAATCTGTGGTATTGATGCAGATGTGGGGAGTGAACTGCTTGTCCTGATACCAGTGAATAATCCTCAACCAGGCCACTGAATACACTGAGTTAGTCAACTTAATTTCTGGAAGCTAGAAGTGTGAATATTACTACTTTTGACTAAGATTTTGGCTCAAGAGGCTCCATTCAAGAACTAGGCATCTAGGTTCAGATTTTCTGGATTCTGATGCATGGCCAGTCTTTGTAATATTATATCCCCTCTGGATGGAAAGAGGGTGGGAGGTCTTTGTACCATATTAAGGTGGTCAGAAAAATCAAGATCTCCTTGGCCAGAATGCAGCTGTGACAAGTTGGGTCCAGACACCCCAAGTGGAGAACTAAAGGTTTATACCCCAAAAATGAGCAGTTAAAGCAACTGATTACATACTGTTTTATTGTACTATTGAGTAAGGTCTTTCATAAAAACGGATAATGTTCTGAACTTGATCGCCATTATGCGATATGAATACAGACTGCAATTATGAATCTATGTATTTGTGTATATGGAAAACTGCGCTCATAATCTGTACTACAACTTGAACTACACCTCCCAGCAGGGCAGTGAACAATCAAGAAGGGAGGGGTGCCCCCCCAAACCAGGTGTTTACATGAAACCAGATTTAAGTAACATTCCAGCCCAGGAAAAGACAATGATGGACCATTAGAGTTAATGTATACAGTGTTGTTGTAGCTATGTTGGTCCCAGGGTGTTTGAGAGAGACAAAGTGGGTGTGGAAGTATCTTTTACTGGATCATCTTCCATTGATGAGAGACAAACTTTTGAGCAAAGTTCATGTACTGGGCAGTGAACTTGTGAGCATCTGTTTTAATACATGGCCTGACTTTGGTCCACAGCCTCTGGTTCAGGCTTCAGGCCTTGCACCAGGTCCAGTGTTCCAGGCTCTCTCTCTACTACACTTCATATCTAGTGATGTCATGCAGTCCCCTTCTTTGATGGCAGATATTAAAATCCACACTATCTCCATCCTGAATTTTGCAGGGCACCTCAGGTTACAAGGCAGGTGATGATACAGCTCCTCGCTGGTCTAGATAACATGCCAGTATATGTTACACTTGACTTATAGTAGGTCCCATGACATGTGTTTCAAGAAGAACATCTGCTTCTTCTATGGCAAGCCGGAAGCCCAAAGGCATCCATTAAGCACAGTTTCAACACATGAGACAAGTGAGAAACTGTATGAGGCAGACACTCCGAGTGAAAATGTTGCATAGAAAGTAAAGTTGAACGGGTGCACTGACCCAAAAGACAAGATATTGTTGAGAGACTTGATATTGAGAGCTCCTCTGTAGCCTTTTTTTTTTTTGGTGGTGGAACTAGGAACTCATTACCTCTGTAGAAGAGGGACAGGTTCTATTACTCCCATTCGTAGGAAATCTAGGATATCTGTCTGCATGTCCTGACTCCTCCTCCTCAAAGAGAAGCCCTTAAGCTTCTGTTTTCTTTTTAAATAGATTGAGAGCAGCCATCCATGTTAGCATTGCTTGTGAAAACCTGTTGGGGCCCTTAGGGTGAGATGACAGTTCTTTTTTGTTTGTTTTTGTTGGCCTGGTCCCCTGATAGTTTTTGTGCCCAAAGGAGGGGCCCAAGATTATGCCAGCCTGAATTTGGCTGCCTGTGACGGGCCTGTATAGTGAGGTGGCCTTTCTTTCAGGTTAAAAAAAAAAAAAAAAAAAATCAATCCCACTTAGAAATGTCAACTCCTTGACCACAAGGGGAAAAGGCACATTTATCTTCTGTGGTGATCCCAGGTTAAATTTTGACATTGAGGAACCCTTTGGCTTTATAAAATGGAGGCCAGGGGAAGTGTGGGGTAGAAAGAAAGAAATCATTGGACAAGAGGGGCCCTTCGTGCCTGCCAATTCTTCCACATCTGGGCTGCAGTCCTTCTCATCACCCCATAGCCATCTGCTGGAGGAAGGAGGTGGAGGCGGCAGTGGTAGTGTGGTATAGCAACCTGCAATAGAAGCTGCGAGCAATAACCAGGACATTAGGAAACATGGCAATCCTCAGCAGCAGCTAAGGATGACAACCCAATATTTTTATAGTCCTTTAGGTGTAGTAGGAAAATCCCTATCCCACTATTACACCCTCACAGGGTGGATGAGGAGGGGTATAGAGCTATAGCTTATCTAGGGCACCTGCAGACTTCATTAGAACAGTTTACAATTCTCAGAATACCCAGCACACGCTTGCTTGAAAGTCCATCCTTTTGTCTGTTACTATTTGAGTCTATCTCTGAGTTGGAGTGCTGGTCTTTCTGCCCTAGACAGAGAAAATTCCCTTTGTGTGGTTGTGCATATGGCACACCTAGAGGAAACAACACATCTTTAATTTTCCAGGCTGCAGTTTGTGAGGGTGAGCCGGGGAACCCAGCACTGATCATTATCCCGTGTGAGGGGGAGCAGAGGAACTAGGTGCTGACAAATATCCCAGGTGCTACAATCCATGAAGGTGAGCAGAGGAACGAAGTACTGAGAAATGTCTACTTGTTGTACTCTGCAGATTTAGGCAGCTTAAGGAAACACATTTCACTGTCACTTTGTGCTTCTCAGAGCACCGCCTAGAGAAATCCCCCGAGTCAGGATCTTCAGAAGATGAAGAGGATCGAGGGGATGTTTTTTGTGAGCCTTATGTTGGGGTGATTCTCAGATGCAGAAAGTGATATTTCATATTGACAGTCCTGTGAAGAGGGACCTTGTGGTTACTTTTTGAGCAGCTTTCTTACCCCGAGATAGAGGAGGTTCAGGCAGGAGGTTTGTGCTGGACTGGGCCCAGAGGGGGCTTCTCTGGTTCCCATGCTTTATTCAAGGGAGATTCCTAGATGTGACCTGGAGATAAGCCGACCCCACCCCAGGAGCACACCAGGCTCCAGTCCTGGAGGTTCAAGGTAAGTCCTTTGGCCACTTGTTACACTAAGCCCAGGTCTATACTGGGGGCAGATCGACCTAAGATACGCAACTTCAGCTACGGGAATAGTGTAGCTGAAGTCGACGTATCTTAGGTCGACTTACCTCGGCGTCTTCACGGCACGGGGTCAACTGCCACTGCTCCCCCGTCGACTCCACTTGAGTCTCTCACGGCGCTGGAGTTCTGGAGTTGACGGGAGAGCACTTGGGGATCAATTTATCGCATCTAGACTGGACGCGATAAATCGACCCTCGAGAGATCGATCGCTACCCGCAGATCTGGCGGGTAGTGTAGACCTACCCTAGGAGACAGAGCTGGCCTGACACTGTTTGGCAGGAGTAGTTCTGGGCTACTGCAGGGCTGGCCAAAATGTAGAATGGAAGGAGGGGTTGGGGTGAGGGCCCCTTACCAGGCTCTCCTTGCTCTGCCTGCTCTGGAACACTATTGGCAGCCCCCTGCCACTGCAGCGGGGTGAGGGAGGGGCTGGGCAGCTGTTCCACAGCCAACAGTTGAGCATGGGCTCCAGCAGCTCAGCAGGAAGCTTCCCTGGCCCTTTGGTACAGTGCTTCAATCGTCACTCCTCAGGGATGGCGGGATGGGGTAAGAGGGAGAAAGTTGCTGATTGCGCTGGTTGGAGGACTGGTGTCCCTACCTGTGCCAGACCCAGAGGATTTTGCCCTGAGGTGCTGCCACTGCTTCCTGGGAGTCCTCCTGCTTAGAGACCGAGGCTGCAGGAAACCCTGCCACAACCTGAGCACTTGAGAGAGGCCTGGGCCTCCACAAAAGAGGCACAGATCTCCATGCAGGCACTTAATCAGCAGGGAGGTGCAGGAGACAGTGTCTGACTCTCCTTCTGTTCTGAGCCTTCTCTGCCATGCTTCATGCTCCCTGGAAAAGCAGGGGGTTCAGAGAATAAAAGGGATCCTTTCTGCGAATAAAGGCAGATCCTGATGGTATGGAGATTTTAAGCCTTTTTTTTTTTTTACTTTAAATTTGCTCAGCAGTAGGGGAAGAGCCGGCCTGCCTGTCTGCAACTGAAGAGGAAGATGAAATCTAGCAGTTTCTCAGAGGTGTAACTACACTCCCCTGCCTCTGATTGACAGGTTTGTCTGCTTATGTAGAGCAGAGGAACAGTCATGGATCCGTGGACCTCATTGTGAATAAGAACCAGACTGTTCTGATCACAGTGTACAGTCTGGGAGCGTGTGTAATTCTATTGACAAGTTAATGTTAGAAGGGTAAGGTAGGTGTCATTTGATTAGTACAAATCTACAGATTCATAATTTCAATGCTGTCACCCTCGGTGGCATGGTGGGGGGGAGAGGGGGATTGCCTTCCTCCCAGCTCCAGGTCCTCCAATTGGTGGAAAGGTTTATAGCACAATGTCCTTGGAAATGGGTTAAGTAGGGTGTCACTTGAAAGCCCTTTCTCCCACAACCAGCATGGTACCAACTATGACAAACCTAGAACAATTATGTAGCTGTATAGTCCAGAAAATATATTTTTAACAGTCAACTTTTTTCATTATACTTTAGCACAGGAGTGTCAACCATGCAGCCCTCCCAAAGTTAAATTGTGGCCCTCGACTGACAGTACTGTATTATCAATTAACGCTCAGAACATTAGTTGAATGTGTGCACTGACCCAAAAGACACCCAAGCAAATCACCTCGAGTGCTACACCAAGAATGTACGTAATGTGTTGTATCAAAAGGTAAAAGCAACAAATACTTATTTTACCAATGCAAACCGTGTGACTCAGCCAAATTCATAAATTGCATAAATTTTATCAGAAGGCATTTGATTTAACCTCCAAAGACTCTCCTTGCTCTGAAAGTGCTTGGAATGGCTGAGACGGTCACTGATGAGGTCATAAATGCACTGGAATCAGTCATATGTCAAGTTTACCATTTGACGACCAACATTACAACACTTGCAAAGTTACATTGGTGGTTGTTTTCCAAGCAGCAGACAAATGGCCAACAAGGGGTACATTTCTACCTGCTATCAACAGGGAAAATCATCAAGAAACGGAATGGCTCCAGGATGACTGAATGCATCCAAAACTACCCTCCCGTATAGGGCATGGGTATGTCTTGGAAGATGGAATGATCCCACCTGTCTTGTGTGAAATACCATGTTCTCCCAAATCAATTCTTCAGCTAATGAAATGCTTGTGTGCAAAGCTCAGATGCTCATTTCCCTGAAAACATTTGGCCAACAGCCTGCCCTGTATGGAAGTGAGTGAATGTGGCCCAGACAAGGATCAGTGTGACAATGCGTCTAGGAGTGGTGCCCTAGTCGGAGAAGATATGACTTTGGTGAATAAATGTTTTGAATCCTGCTTCTCAAGGCTAAATTCCCTCAGATTACCAAAGATCAACGTCTTTTTCTGTGTAAGCACTGCATCCTTGTGTTCTGGCAGAATTTTAAAAAACCATCGATTTTAAAACATTTTTCTCAAATACATATTTGTTCTAGGTGTGTCATGTTTGGTATCATTGTGTTCATGGGATAAAGGGCTTTCAAATGATACCCAACGCAACCCATTTCTGATGACATTGTATTATCAAAATTTCCTCCAGAGGACCCTGAGCTGCGAGCCTGGAGATCAGCGAGTTTCCCATGCTATGCCGCAAATGGTGACACCATTAAAATGATAATTCTGTGGCTTTTTACAGATCAAATGACACCTCCCTTATCTCTCTATCATCAATTTGTCCACAGAATGAGATTTTACTACATTCTGCTCCCAGACTAATAGTGTAACGTGAAGGCACTATATGCATGCTTTTACTGGGCCACTTTGAACTTTTTCTTGTTTCAACCAAACAGTTTGAGGTTCACCCAGTGCTAATTTTAACTTGTCCAGTTTCTTTATCATTAGAATAGTAAAAAGAGAAGCCATGTTAATCCAGCATTGTGCAAATCAAATAAAGTTGTAGTTTACAGGCAAACCTTGGCATGGTAAGTGTGATCTCCGTCTTGGAAATTGATCGTTCCAAATGAGTCAGTAGGACTTGTATGTGTATGTTTTTGGACAGACCATTCTTCATTCTCCCTCTCTCTGGTAGACTGGTAGACAGGCGAACTATAATCTATCCCAGGATGGTCTCCAATCAGCCGTCCACAGCAACATCTCAAATTAAAAATAAAATCATGCATTACACAGTTTATCTCAAATACCACTTGTTAAATATGCAAAGATGGCATCACTACATAGCAATCTGCCATCAAATTAAAACAATTAATAGGGACAAAAAGACATGGGATGAAAACACCAACACACTCAGCTATCTCTGGGTCTTGTCTCTTTCTTACACTTTGCAAATGTTTGTATAGCTTGCCACATCCAGAAGCTATTAATGAATTAAACTGAAAGTTGAATTTCAGGCTTATTATGCACAGCTTTGTGGATTTCTGGATCCCAGTTAGATAAATACTGGGATTCTAAAATGGATTATGATGATGATTAATTAATTTGTATTGTGGTTGCACCTAGGAGCTCCAGTCATGAACTAGTAGGACATCACAAGGACAGAGCTGCCCTTTAACTGGATAGAGAATAAGAAGAATCTTTATGCTATTTTATCTCTTGACTACTACTTAACTGAATATAATCAAGTACGCCCACTGAAGTAGAATGTCAATGAGACATTAGCAGAATTGCATTTGGCATAGAATACCCACAGCAGAAGACACTACTATTCAACAAGTTCTTAGTCCCGACTTCTAGCTTAGTTTATTAATACACCTGGCATCCTCGCTGGGAACATTTCAGGTTTTAAAATATTCTTATGATATTCTAAAATCTACCATGCCCTTAGCAATGTTCTCCCTCTGATCCTGTCTATGTCTATAGAGAAAATCTGGCCGGTCTACCATCATTAAAAGATAGGAGTATTTTTAGTGTCCTAAAAATCATGGATGAGCAAATCAATTAGTTAAGAGCACAAACTATTCTGAATTCCAATCCTTTCCCTGGATCAACCCAAAATTTTAAAAGATTCAGATTACTTTCATAAATCTGTACCCAGTGAGCTCCCACCATATCCCTCAATTTTTGCCATCCACCCAAAAGCCCTCATCCCAAACTTTCCTTCTCTGTAGTACCTCAGCAACTCCCAACATGAATTCTTGAGCACCTCTGAAACAACAGACCACATACAACTTAAATCAATAGCTGATCCAAGGTCCACAGTAAAGAGTAGACTTGCAAAACCCCACAATGGGGTCAAAGTTAAGAGGTTTATGGAAGTCTTCCAGAAAGACAGGGAATCTTGTGAGTGGAGCCCTGCGCAGATACAAAATTTGTATCTGCATCCAGTCAGCAAACATGGTACGTGGATATCCGCAGATTTGTAGGGCTCTATTTGTAAGGAGCTGAACATGGGAAGTTGGGGGTATAGAACTGGGTTCTATTGCAAAAGGGAAGGATGGGAGAAGAGAACTGGCAGGGGTTGGAATGGATAGTTCAGACAAGTATCTCAAATTTTTACCACTTATCTGAGCCAAATCTTTTAAGGTTTGCCCAACACTGTTAAAAGCAGATTTAAATGAGGATGGTTTGCTACAGAGAAAAAATAGCTACAGAAGAGAGGCATAGGCAGTAAACAAAGGGAGCAAGAATAAAAACAAGGAAGATAAAAAAATAAGTCTAACCAAGAGAAGGATGAAATAGCAAGAAGAAAGAAAGAGCAGATAAGAAAGCAATACAGAACCAAAAAAACTATTTTAAATGATCGTCAACTCTCTTTTGTAAGATTCCAAAAAGAGGGGGAGGGGAATTACATCAACAATGTTTAAAATATCAGAGGGGTAGCCATGTCAGTCTGGATCTGCAAGAGCAACAAAGAGTCCCATAGCACCTTAGAGACTAACAGATATATTGGAGCACAAGCTTTCGTGGGCAAAGACCCACTTCGTAAGACGCATGTGAATGGGTCTTGGCACACCACTTCTGAAAGGTTTGCCGACCCCTGGTGTAGACTGACACTGCTATTTTAAACATTCCTGTAGCAGCTTATAGACTAACAGATATATTGGAGCATAAGCTTTCGTGGGCAAAGACCCACTTCGTAAGACGCATGTGAATGGGTCTTGGCACACCACTTCTGAAAGGTTTGCCGACCCCTGGTGTAGACTGACACTGCTATTTTAAACATTCCTGTAGCAGCTTATAGACTAACAGATATATTGGAGCATAAGCTTTCGTGGGCGAAGACCCATTCACATGCGTCTTACGAAGTGGGTCTTTGCCCACGAAAGCTTATGCTCCAATATATCTGTTAGTCTATAAGCTGCTACAGGAATGTTTAAAATAGCAGTGTCAGTCTACACCAGGGGTCGGCAAACCTTTCAGAAGTGGTGTGCCGAGTCTTCATTTATTCACTCTAATTTAAGGTTTTGCGTGCCAGAAATACATTTTAACGTTTTTAGAAGGTCTCTTTCTATAAGTCTTTAATATATAACTAAACTATTGTTGTATGTAAAGTAAATAAGGTTTTTTTAATGTTTAAGAAGCTTCATTTAAAATTAAATTAAAATGCAGAGCCCCCCGGACCGGTGGCCAGGACCCAGGTAGTGTGAGTGCCACTGAAAATCAGCTCATAGGTTGCCTACCCCTGGTCTACACAAAACTTAGGACAATCACCACCTCCTGCAGATCCTGAGAAATCTGAAATGCAGACTTCCTGGTCTCTCTACCACAAAGAATGATGGCACCATAAGGGTTGAAATCACCATCACATTTTAAGCTTCTCTTTTTATACTGTGACAGACTGGAGTACCATCTGAGGGAAATCACGTTTGAAATACATAATTAGTAACAGGATATTAGTCTTTCCGCACATAATACTCTGATTAAACTAATAATTAAGCTAGGGAAAACAGAGTTGCCCCAGAGAGAATGTAAAGCTACCACATCTGACCCCTAGTACATTGTATTCAGCACAGCAAGGTCATTGTTTATGAAGGTACTTTTTGGCACCTAGAGACTGCTTAATTATACATGCATTCAAAACTCTTTGATATAAGCAAATAAGCTTAATAAAATTTGAGCTATTCAGTGTCCTCCAAATGCAGATTGGAGGATGAGTTTGGAGGAATGAAAACTCACATAAATACTGAAAGTAAACTGGTACACACAATGGAGAATTGAAGAGTCGTAGAAATGTAACTAGCCTCACTATTGCTTGAACAATGATGCTTGATTAAAAGTCAGAAGGTAATGAGGACTCAACACTTGAAGAACAAAACATAATGAGACTGCTTAGTAAGTGCTCACCTCCAAGACAAACAAGCATTCCACAGTCTGATTCAATATAACAATGGAGACAAGTTTGTTTGTTTTTTTAAACCTTGAAATATCAAATCTCGTCTCCTCTGGGGGAGGAGTTGTTGGAGGGCTCAGCGAAGCCGATTGAAAATTTCCCAGTGAAAAATGCTGATTTGACTCAATCAAAACATTTTCGTAAAGATTTGGTTGACATTTGATAGGACATTATTGAAACAGTTAGTTTCCAGAAGGTCAGAGTCACAGAAATGCAGGGCAGGAGAAGGTCCATCCCCTGCTGAGACAGGACAAAACACACCTGGACCAGCCCTGGCAAATATCTGTCTATCCTGGTCTTAAACCTCCAAATGTTTCGTTCGATTAGTTATAATTCTATTCTGTTTTTTGAATGGGTTGAACCAAAATATTTTCAAACGATGGACTGTTTGGTACTAATCTGGGCCACACCCAAAGCGTGCACTCTCAGAATTGCCACGGGATGGCAGCTCGGAATTGCCACCCTCCCTAGTCCCGGAGATGTTGACTGTGAACGCAGGGCTTGTTGTACTGGACTCTAGCTCTAGGGGACAGAGAACTTCTCCGAAACAAGGATGTGCCACACAGACCCTAGGGGTTTGTCTTGATTAGGCAAAGTGGTTCAGTTTCAGTTGGGCTTAGTTAACATGTGCTAGCTAAACTCAGTTTAAATGTAGCCTTTTTCTGACTCAGGACAAACCCTGAAGTATTAACAGAAAACACAGACCTATCAGAAAGAGGCAGACAGATGGGCGGACGCACACACAAACACAAACTCTAAGGTGTAGTGTAATGGGACAATTTTATCCTGCCTAAGGGAGACTTTCATTATTCTTAGAATACTTACGATATACCCTACATAGCTTTGATTATATTTCTGTTATTTAACTTGCTTTTAAAGATAATTTTGGAACTGTTAATTTATTTTGGGATACGTTCTGAAAGCTAGAGTCAGAGAAAAAGAAAACAAGCCCCTGGATCCAGATATGTCAGAGTGGGTACACAGAATACCCTCTTGGGCCACTCAAGTTAAAGGCATTGGCAATGGAAATCTAACCCCTGGCTTAGCTTCACCATGGGGAAAGCCTAAAGAGCAAAAGGGTGGCAGTCACAGCTAACACATACCTTTTCTCTAGTTTTTTTAGGTTGTGGTGTCACACTGGAACCAAAATCCATTAGACTCTCATGGAGGTAATTTTGCTATAATACAATGTTAAAAATGTACCTAATCATGGATCTGATTCACCCAGGTTTTATGTTGGGTTATGCCCCACCAGAGGCAGATAATCCACCAGGGTATGAAGCTGTAGCAGCACAAACCAGCCACAAATTTAGTTATTGTATGGATGGAGGCCTTGGAAACTAACACAGTCCAAAAAGTGAGCCATACTGCCTGTCTGGAAAGAGCATGTGGCCAAAATGTGTGCTGGTTCATCACTTCTCAGTGGCCCCTAAGGACTACCAGCAGGAATACAGTTATTCCCCCAAGGAAGAGGCAGTGGTGATTATTATTATTAGGTGTATTATTGCCATGCAGTGAAGTGAATTTCCCCTGCAGTCCTAGGGGCTTAGCTCTTAATCACACTGTTCCAGCTTCTCTGAGTCTGGCTCATATACTCTTTACTTCTTTGGAAATGCTGCAGACACATTTTTAAGTTGTAGCAACATTTTTGGAAAGGAAAGAAAGGGAAAGGGAGAATCTGGACATGCTTCCATTCTCTTATGGTCCTGAAAAAAGTCCTTATGGGCTCCAGTATATATGTATAGTGGGACTCATATTAACATACCATTATGTCATTACTGCTTCAGGCATCATATTGAATAACACAGAGCAAATAGCAATCCCAGTTAAACAACCCAATCCAATAGCCAAGGCCTGTATGTGCCAGCTATTGAAAGTACTTACAATGGTTAAGCAGGCATATGCAGGAGAATCAGCACTTAGAAGTGATCAGGTTCATCAGAGCTTGACTGTGTTTTGCGAAGGCAATTTCAGCACACACAATAAACCACTATCAAAATATCAGCATCACTGACCATCTTATACATTACAGAACTATGCCAGCAGCTATTCCTATAGCTGCAGGTGCTAGAAAACTCGGCCTACCCTTTGGAGAGGGTGATTCATCATCGGACACTATGAGTTATTCCAATGGAACTGAAGCTGGAACTCATAGGTCCAGTGAAAGCTGAGCAGCTTTACAACAATCACACCTTATATTAAGGGTATATTTATAAACAGTTTAAAAATGGTTAATAGAGGTTATAAGCTAGTATATGGTACAGACTGTTATATGCACTTCCATGGATGTTACAGATGTTATAAGCAACCTACTGGACTCTATAACAATTGACTAACCATATAGACAAACATCCATTATGCAGTTATTTACCCTATGCAAACTATTTGAAAATGTGCACTTAAAAGAAAGTGTTCCAATAATAATAATGTATTTCAAAGGAGTTGCTTTGTCTTATTTAGGCTGATAGCTCAAGCTAGCACACAGATGGAGCAGAAGGATAGAAGGCTCCAGTTTGGGGAAACCTCCCTTGCAGGAACAAAGGAGTCAAGGAGGAGGAGATTTAAATGATGTGGCAGTAAAGCCCAGTTGTGATAACTGGGAAAGGCTGAGAGCTACACAGCAGAGCCAGAGAGTTTGCAAAGTAGGGCCATGATGTCATGCTGACAACTAGTATCACAGTTCCCCCTGTGATAACTTAGTCTCAGTTTCAGAAACTGACTGCAGCGAACACTCAGGTATCGCTGTGACAGAGACTGGTTCTACAAGGTCACTGCAAAGCTGGGACATAGACACTCCTCCAGCAAAATGTGAAAGCCTCAGCAGCAGCACTGAACTTGGAGATCTTCCCTGGAGAAAGAGTAAATGAGTGAGGCACCAGACGCAGCCAGATCAGACTGACCTTACCAAGGAGCTTTCCTCATTCTCGTTGCCCTTTTTTAATGATATGCATAGGAAACGCTATCATATAAAGTGCAGTTTTCACAGTCTACAACCCTTTGACAATTACAGTGGGAGTAATTGTCAGTACGGTCATTGTTTCATAAATGTTGTCTGGATAGGAGCCAATTTCCAGACAAGGAAATGGCCGCATAACACATGCACTGTAAACATAAAAAGTATGTGCCACGGATAAGGAGAGCACTGCAAGTGCCTAGGTTAGACAGACAGACACCCTGTGACAGATTAGTATATGTCTGTATGTGGCTGGATCACTCAAACCCCACTCTGTTTTGTGAACACCATTTTAATTGTAAATTGTGCTGTGCCGTCACTTCTGCACTGCGGCCTCCATCTTGAACTGAAACACCCACAATGTGTTGAGGACATTCTTGCTCCTAGCAGACTTCTAACAATAGAGAACAATCTTGGCTTTCCATAAATGGAAGCTCCCTAGAACAAGGAACAGGTTGTAGCCTAGAGAAACCAGTTTTCCAAGTCTGAACTTTGGGTGGGTGGGAACTAAGCAATGAAATACTTGAAAAGAGGCTTGAAGCCCCTCAAAGGGGTCACCTGAGAGAAGGAACGTGAACTTCATAAAAGGACAAGTTCTGCTCTGTGCTGGGTCTCGCTCTCCAGCTACCCATCGGCTGACAGAAGACAAGACTGGACAGGTGGAAAGAGCCAAGAGGGTGCACAAGAATCCAGGATTCCATGGAAGGACACTACCTACGACCAAAAGGGCTCTCAGGAGGGGTCGGGAAACTGACGCAGTGTCTTGCATGCAGTTATATATATGCAGATATACATAGCTCTGTATATCTTTTGTGCTGTACGTGTGTTTGCAAAGTCTCTGTGTTACTTCCTTTAACTGTCACAAACTCCCTGAAGGGTGAGACGGTAACCCAGAGTACCCGCAAGGGTGGAGCTGTGCAGGTGTGCTTAACCTCCTGAGGAAACTCGGGGTCTAGGGCAGCTACTGTCCCGTGCTCTGAGAAGGAAAACCAGGAGTTGGAGTTTGTATCTCGTGAGCGCATTTAAGAGCCAGACCTGGAGACAGTGCCTGAATTCTGTTCAGATCAGTAAACTTAAAAGCTCATGGGATCCAAAGGTTGGGATCCAATACAGCAGCCTGGTGAGCATCCAGAAAGGGGAGTCAGTCTGGGTTGTGACAGAGCCATTATAGTGTTGCGTTTGCAAATTGATGCTGCTCAGAAGCATGTGTCGGCCTTTCCAATGTATTTAGTAAAGTTATTATGAATATTAACTGTATGCCTGTATTTCAAATGTGTTTGCTCCTGTGGTCACACCCACAAGGCAGCTTCTTTTTAGATTGGCCAGCACATTGTGAAGGGACTATTCAAGTTGAATGGTCCATCAAAGAACACTTAACTCACAATGGACCATACAAGAGGCTTATCCCCATCAGATGGGCTTTCCTGTGGACATTCTAGCTAGAATATGGCCTCTGCTATGACTCAGCGAAGCATGAAAGGGCATGTGACCAAATCATGTGACCCTAAACTCCATCTTGTTACTTGTATTTTTCCACAAACTGTGCTAAGGGCTTTGTTTGGAACAATGAGTTTCCCTCCATATGGCAGAAGCTATAAAAGGTCCTGGAAACATCTCCATTTTGCCTCTTTCCTACTTGAACCTCTGGACTATGGACTTATACTAATGGGAGCATTCTAACCAAGGGACTGAGGACCTTCCAAATCATTCTGGAAGCAGCCAGAAACTTAACAAACCAGCGGCTTATTTCATCACTGCTTCAAGCCTGAACCAAGAATTTTGCAATTATTGTATTTTTTGATTCCTTTAACCAACTTTAATTCTCACCTTTTCTTCTTATAAATAAACCTTTAGATTTTAGATACTAAAGGATTGGCAACAGCGTGATTATTGGGTAAGAGCTGAGTCATATATTGTCCTGGATGTGTGGCTTGTCCTTTGGGATCAGAAGAACCCTTTTGTTCAATGAAATTGGTTTTAAATAACCATTCATCATCCAGTCTAGACTGGAATTCCTAAGGAAGCTGCATTCCTTACTTCCTGTTAGCCAGTGTGGTGAGACAGAAGTTTACTTTTGTTGTTGGTTTGGTATATCTTATGGAAGAATAACCACCAGTTTTGGGGTATAGTTGCCCTATTTCTCAGCAGCTTGTCCTGAATTTGGTATTCTCAGTTGTGACCCACTGAGGCACGGTGACACCACCTTAATAAATTAAAACAGACCAAAAACTTTCCTAGTGGCCTCACATCCTTTACACGCCCAAGCTGGTTTCTACAAAGCAGGAGCCCTGAACTACCAATGTTATCTGCTGATGGCAGATGCAAGCCCCAAAATTTTGGGGAAAAAAAAAGTCGTGGTCCTTGCATTGTCCCTCCCCCGCCACACCCTCTCCCCTCCTCCCCCGCCAAGGATTCCATTCCAATCACTTCCCCTCTCATCTGATTCCCACTGCCTCTCACATCCCTTCCACATCCTGTGCCATTCAACATATGGCTGGAATTTTTAGCTGCTTAGGAAGGAGTTTTGTACTATTGCTGCCTGGTACTCATCAGGGCAGGATTAAGACAATTTGCCACAGAAGTCTCTTTGCACATTTCCTAGTCTGTGTGAATTCAGTCTTAGTATGCAACTTACTTTAGCAGAATCTATAATAAATTCCTGCAACAGACTCCAGAAATTATGTTCTAATTGTTTCAGTGGCTGCAGCATTTTGCCATGCTTGCTGGATTAAGAATACCAAATTGTTTCTTTAGCCCATTTTAGAAAGCATAGCCTTATATTTATATGGTCTTACCTGATTAAGTTCTGGCATATCTGGCATCCTGCAGGACATCTGGAGGAATATATATCAGTAAAACATTATATTATAAATTATTATATACAAGAAAACATCTGTAATTTGATGCATCAAATATATTAAACACTTGGTAATAAAAAGATGTGTGAAAAGAATTCTAAACAATGGTATTGAAACTTGTGTATAAGACTGTAATCATCTGAAGATCTAGTCTAAAAGCTCAGTGTTTTATTTGGAACTTTAACTGTTATACTATTAGTATTTCATAGCTGGAGTCGTCATCATCCTAATAAGGCATTAAATAGTTTAGTCTCCTGAGGACTGAAATGCTTTAATCTAACCCAAGTTATTGAGATAACTGGGTAAAATTTAATGGCCTGTGGCACACAGGAGGTCAGACTACATAATCTAATGGCTCTTTCTGGCCTTAAACTCTATGAAACCATGAAGTATCATTGTTTATTGAGCAGCACCATCAATGCACTCAGAATTATATGATCATAGTACTATCCCCAAGAAGTTTACAATCTTAGGATCTGATCCTACAGGCGTTATTTAGTCAAAGCTACCACTTAATTAGTCATAAAGCTTGCGAGGAAAAAAAGTTTGTTTCGTCCATTCCTCAAATGAGGGTTGAAGCATTTTAATTTCTGACTCTTTCCAGTGTTCTGTGGAACAACAACATGATTCAGCTCATTCCTCAAGACAGACCTGCTGATAGGGATACTGGGATTAATAGTAGTTTCTCTTCTTCTGTTTAGAACAGGTTCTACCTTACTGTTTGACGCATGGTCATATTTTTGGAGTAGGAAGGAGAATTTCCATGTATCACTAATTAGGTTCTGTGAACTGCACCACACTTCTCCCTTTCAGTCTCTGTCACGTGAAGGCTAGGCCACATTTTCAGCTACCGGACTTAGAGCTACATGTCTGAAAGTCCAGAAGGGTCAACAGCTTCCAGTTTTGGTATGCAACAAACAAACAATGGGGCTATCATCACTTTACAAGTGTGTTGACTGAACTGTCTATGAAACAATTAATGAATGACACTGCAGCCCTATCCTGGTTATGACTTTTACTAGCCATCAAAGGTTGCTAAATCCTCTCCTGTATATAATAGCATCTATTCTACAGTATCTGCGCCTGCCTTAATATTTGAAGAAAACATTGGTGTGAGCATCTAACTGCATGGCACCAGTGGACACTCATGTAATTGTGGCACTGCAAAACTGTAAGAACAGCATCCACAGTATCTCAATAACTTCTATCAAATTTTTTTCCCCAAGGTAACAAAAATAAAAGCAAAACTATACCTGTGAGGATCTTTTGAGCTGGGTATGACTTTTGCACACTCTCTTTTATTGAAGACTCCTTCAATCCAAGATTTCTGAGACTGAAAAATAATACCAAACATAATTACAGTCTTGTACCTCAGAAAGCAAAATAAATAATTACTACATAATTTCTACAGTGCAGGACCCATAAAAGATCTCAGAATGCTTTACACTATGATATGTGTGCAGTGTAGTTATAGCAATGTCAGTCCCTGGATATTAGAGAGACTAGGCGGGTGAGGTAACATCTTTTATTGGACCAACAGAAGTTGGTCCAATAATAGAAGTTATTACCTCACCCACCTTGTCTCTCTGTTACACTATGATGTCAGGAAACCAAATGCCAATTAATATTATCAAGGAGCCCAAACGAGAACCCTGAATCAGAACAACCCCAATACCCCGCTCCCAAACTTAAAGGGGTTCTATCTGAACCTGAACTTGGTAGTTTGGGTCCATCTCTTATTAATAAATGTGAAAGCTCACTCAGGGGAGGTTTAAGACTTACTTATAGCAGATGAAGTATCTAGGACAACCCAGAACTGGGGTGAGATATGAAATAAATGCTGATCTGTCAGCATCCTCCTCCTTCTGTATGATATTGTATATGTTAAATGTCTAGTATGTGGCTATCTTATTAAGTCTGTAGTAACCCTGGAAAGGTGTAGGCTTTGAATTATCATTATAATGAACTTTTCTGAAAGAGAAGATTGCAATTTCTTGTTTTATAGATGGATGTTAAGAATTGCAGTTGTCCCAGTTGAACATTTACTGATATGAAACTACAGAAAAATGCTGAAAAAGGCCTCTCCAAGGAGTTGAACCTTTACTGAAGTCAACCAGAGTCTTTCCATTTGATAAGGCCCCTAGAGAAGGGCTATAAAATTGAGTGAATTAGATATGTACTGTGTTATGTATACTTCTCATGAAATCTCCCCAGGATTTTTTTTCCATCACGATTTATTTCAAGACCAAAAAAATAATCATCTCATGCTAAACTTTACTCTTCCGTCACTTTGCTTTTGGTACTTCTAGTTCCCTATCCCCCATTTACACAATGTCTATCTAGATAATAAAATGTTCAGGGCAATGATCTGTCTTCATACTTACAGTATTTGTAAAGGGCCTATCACACTCTAAGAGCTATGTAAAATAATAAATAATAAAAACAAATGAGAATGCCAGTAATTCAATTACTAGATTAGACTGTTTGGAGTCGTATAAGTAGAGTTCTGTTATAACCCAGAATAATCCTCTTCATCTTGTTTGATTAAGCATCATATTTCCACTAATCAGGCAAGTGGTTTTTTTTTAATTCACCTCCAAATCCTTAAATATTATCATTCCAAATCTATGGCTGTTAATTTGACTGGATGTACAGAACATCAAGAGCTGTGTAAAATGAGGTGTAAACATGTCTAAAAGGTCCCCTTTTGACTCCCCTTGAAAGCAATGGGATTCTTTCCTTTGAATAATAGGAGCTACATCAGGAATTTACTAATCTTAGAGTTATATAAGAAATCTATTTTCTGCTGCATTTAATTGATGATGAATGGTGAAGATAATCCTCAGAGTTTGATAGGAGCTCAGAGACACATAGGAATATTAATAATCTCAGGAAGAAATTCATTGACTACAAATTTTAAAAAGAAGACATGGAAATACAGTTCAGGGGAAATGTTGAGTAGGAGTTGCAAGGACTAGTTTCATTATTTGATAGCCGGTTTTGTATATACAGTTCTCAGAAACCATTTGGACACATTCCTATTAGGAACTATTACTCCTTCATGCCTCTCAAACAACTCCATTCTTATTTCTTGGGCAGTCAAGCAAAAAATTGAATTGACACCATTATAGCATATGGGGCTTCCAAAAATCCACCACTGTTTCCTGTAAATAAAATTCTAAGCCTATCAAAAGTGGCAGAGAACAGCATGTCCATTAATTTTACTCACTGCCTTGAGGAAGAATTCATTTTGCTGAACTTGTTAATTAAAATTACTATGTTAGGGTACCCAGTAGCTCCTGGATTAGTGCTGTACAGTACAACATGAGAGATCTGGACTCAATCCCTTGCTCTCTTGGTGGGCAACACCTGGAAGCACTGACAAAGGCAACAGGGGAGGAAAAAATCGAAGAGAAAAAGGAGTTCAGGAGAGCTGGCCATTTCTCAAAGACACAATATTAAAGGCACCACGGCAAGCTATCCTAATGCAAAGGAAAGATAGGAAGAATAGTAAGAGGCCAATATGGCTCCATCAGGAGCTCTTTAATGACCTGAAAATCAAAAAGGAATCCTAAAAAAGTGGAAACATGGACAAATTGCTAAGGATGATACAAAAGAATAGCCCAAGCATCTACAGACAAAATCAGAAAGGCTAAGGCACAAAATGAGTTACATCTAGCAAGGGACAAAAGGCAATAAGAAGAGGGCTTATAAATTCATTAGGAGCAAGAGAAAGATGAGTTCATTACTGTTCAATAATTTTTATAACGATTTGGATAATGGAGTGGAGAAAATGCTTATAAAATTGGTAGATGACACCAAGCTGTGAGGGGTTGTAAGCATTTTGGAGGATAGGATTAGAATTTAAAAGGAGAACTGATCTGAAATCAACAAGATGAAATTCACTAAAAACAAGTGCAAAGTACTACTCTTAGGAAGGAAAAACATCAAACGCACAAACACAAAATTGGGAATAATTGCCTAGGCAGTAGTATTGCAGAAAAGGATCTGGGGGTTATAGTGGATCAAAAATTGAGCATGAGTCAACAATGTGACGCAGTTGCAAAAAAGACTAATATTCTGGTGTGTGTTATCAGGGTTGTTGTGTCTAAGACAAGGATGGTAATTGTTCCTCTCTACTCAGCACTGGTGAAGCCTCAGCTGAAGTGTTGTGTCCAGTTTTGGAAGGGGCACTTTAGAAAAGATATGGACAAACTGGAGAGAGTCCACAGGAGAGCAACAAAAATGATCAGAGATTTAGAAAAAAACTGACATATGAGGAAAGGTTAAAAATACTAAATATGTTCAGTCTAGAAGAAGGATGACAGAGAGAAAAACTGATAAAAGTTTTCAATATATTAAAGAGGATGGTGAGCAATTGTTCTCCATGTCCACTGAAGGTAGGACAAAAGATAATCAACTTAACCTGCAGCAAGGAAGATTTAGGTTAGATATTAGGAAAAACTTTAAGGATAATTAAATGCTGGAATAGGTTATGATGGAAGGTTGTGGAATCCCCATCACTGGAGGTTTTTAAGGACAGGTTAGATGAAACCTGCCTCAAAACAGGGGGATGGAGTAGACTCTAACTGAGGTTCCTTCCACCCCTATATTTCTATGCTCAGCTCTGAGAGACAGGTAAGATCCTAATCTGCTTTCACTTCAATCTATGAGCAGCACTAATAGGTCATAAGAATAATTGTCCTGTTCAAGATCAAAAGATTAGTAACTCAAGGTGTCAGGTGACTTTCCTTAGGCTACACTATTTCCAGGTATTACTAGACCAATTCTTTTGATTTCCCAGAGTCATTCCCTTAGTTGGAATACTATGGTCCAGCTGTCAGATCCAGCTCTATAGCATGTAGTTCTAGTGGAGATCAAGTGTACTCAAATCATCCATAGACGTCTTACTCCTGGGGGCATTTTGCGCCAAAAAGTTTAAAATTCTGTGCACAATATTTTAAAATTCTGCAATTTTTATTTGTGAATATAACACTACATAAATTACCAAAATAATTGAAACTGGTTTGATTATTTCAAAATACCTGTCAGCAAGTATGTCTGTAACAATACGGACACACACAAAAATTCCCCCAGGAGTAGAGAGTTAAAGAAACCCCTATGACAACCAAGTTCCTGTTTCTCTGCACCCTTCTCTCCCCCCAGAGTCCAGTTGGGAGGCCAGACACTCACAACCCCTCCCCCCCCCCCGAGCCCTGCCAAGGTGCCCCCCAAGCCAATACACCCAAACCACCTCCCCCCCGAGCCCAGCGTGGGGGCTCCTCTTGCCCAGATACCCACACCCCCTTTCCCCCAAAGCCCAGGGATCCAGAGGGAGAAACAGCCTGATGCTTGGTCCCAGAATTGCATGGAGTTTTCTGCATGCTGCCGTCTAACTTCCCGCAGGGTGTGCTGGGAACTGCAACTGCCAGGCACCCTCTAGTTCTCCCCCACCATCCCCCCGCAGCAGTGTCTCCTATGTGTGAGCTGGGCTCTGCCTGGTCCAGCATCCACTAGTGTTGGACAGAAGTACTGTGGCCCATTTCTGCAAAATTCTGCATTGCGCAGTGGCACGGAATTTCCCCAGGAGTAACGTCCCTGCCCCTAAAGATAAACAAATATTTATTAACAGAAGCTTTGGATTCAGGCTGAGGCCCAAAAGAGAATTGTATCAAGATACGTTTTACCTGCCTAACTTTAAATTCTTCTTCATTGCCTTACACAATGCAAGTGATAACATATGCTATTAAGTTTAAAAGAGTAGGAAAAGATCAAACACTACATCAGAGCCATTTGGTGAAATGTTCAAAGCCAAAGGACAACTTTCAGTTTCATGTTGTCCAGAAGCATAGAAAGAAAATGCATTAGACAAGGTAACAATATGTAGTCCTCCTTATTTTTCTATATTCCTTACTATCAGCTTTTAGTACCACCTGTGACGGGTTGGGTCACAGAGACCCCCTTTGGACTGTCACTGATGTGCTAAAACTACCTCTGAGCCCGTTTTCCCTGTCAGCTTGGGACTCCAGAACCCTGTCTTGTTGAGCCAGACACGTTAGTTTGCTGCAACACAGACCCAGGGTCTGAACCATGCCCCCAAAGCTGCAAACTTTACTGAAAACAGCGCCAATGGGATCCAAACCCCAAATAAATCCATTTTACTATGTATAAAGCTTATACAGGGTAAACTCATAAATTGTTCGCCTTCTTCTGATAGAGAGATATATACAGCTGGTTGCTCCCCCAGGTATTAATCACTTACTCTGGGTTCATTAATAAACAAAATGATTTTACTCAGAGAGAGAGGGACCAGGGCAGGAAAAAACATCTCCTAAAACATACCTGAAATGAGCATCTAAGATTACAAAAACTGTAAGAAAAGCAAGGAAATGCATTAAATTATCTTTTGTTTGTAACTGGGAAGCAGAGTTAGAGGGGAATCCTCTGTGTTTTAAATCATTTTATCTACTCTGTAAAGTTACCTTCCATCCTGATCTTGCAGGTGTGATTCTTTTACTTTGTTTTTTAATAAAATTCTTCTTTTAAAAACCTGATTGATTTTCAGTGTCCTAAAATCCAGGGATTTGGTCTGTACTCACATTGTAATCAATTGATCAGTATATTATTCTCAAGCCTCCCCAGGAAAGGGAGTGAAGGGGGTTGGGGGGATAGGGCTCCAAGAGGTCCTCCCTGAATGTTTGTTTAAATCACTTGTTGGTGGCAGCAATACCGTCCAAGGACAAGGAAAGGAATTTGTGCCTTGGGGAAGTTTTTAACCTAAGGTGGTAGAATATAAGCTTAGGGGGTCTTTCATGCGGGTCCCCACGTCTGTACCCCACAGTTCAGATTGGGGAGGGAACCCTGACAGGGATGAAATGAAAACTTAGACTGGTCATCCTAATCATTGCATGGTGTATGTACAAGTAACAATTAAAAAGTTGTGGGTATGTACTAAAAGTATGCTCAAACCATGAAATGAGGCAAGCTTGGTAAACAAGTTTGTCCAGACAAAGGAATTTTGATTTGCCTGTCTGGCTAGGCCTGGAATGTAAATGGAGCAGGGTAGGTCAAAGCCAATAGGAATTACATTTGCATCTGAACTCAACAGGAAAAGCAAAATAACAAGAGGATAAGAAAAGAGTATCCAGCACCAGCACTGTGGGAACAAACAGCAAGAATACTTTTCAACAGTTTACTGAACTATAAGAAGGGTGGGATGAGGGGGGAGAAGACATTGTGGTTATCCATCACTGAGAGAACAAAGAGGTCGGCATCTTCTGTATCCATGAATGGTGAATCCCCAGTCACGTGGGCTAGTAATGCTGAGAGGTTGCTTTACATGAGAAATTGCCTTAGACAAGGATTGTAGTCTGTTAAATGTTTAAGTCTCTAGAAAGTGTGTTATACTTCTGTTTTATTTGTAACTATTTTTGGTCTCTATTACTTTTGCTTAGTATCACTTAAGCTCTGGGTTTTGTTAGTAAACTTATTCTTGGTTTTACTATAAGTTCATCTCAGTGCAATATATTAAATTGCTGATCCCCAGCTGATCTAACAGGGTGGTGTATATACTGCCTCTTTGAAGACAGCAGATTTGGTAATTTCTAGGTGTCCAGTGACAGGGGCGGGGTACTTCAGAGGAATGCTTTTTAAGGTGGTTTGGGGTCAGAGTGCACCTAAGGTTAACCTGCAAGGCAAAACAGGCTGGCAGAGCTTTTGAGGAGATGGGCGGGGTGCGCGGCTAACAGACTGAAGTGTCAAGGCGATGACATACAACAAGTCTTCCCTCGCTGATGCAGGGGGTTACAAGGTAACTCACACCAACCCCTTACACATAAAGCCAAAGACAGTTACACAAGTGTCACAGTGGTTTGCACTATTTTATAACCAGCTGATTATCTCCCAACTAATAGTAGAAAATGGAGGAGATCTGGTTATATTTCAGCCTCACTACTACAGTCCAATATTTTGGAACAAAAGTATAGTTATGTTTACTTAAATATCAATATTAGGATATCAGTAATCATCTCAGATTGATCATAACTGTCCCTGTTTTCTTATGCTCCCTCCACCTCTTTGTTGTATCCACCATGTGGCATCTTGTAAGTTCCTTGGGGAAAAGACTATCTTTTTGTATTCTGTTTGTACAGTGCCTAGCACACTGAGTTAGGGATAGAAGAAGAAGAAGAAGGGTGATGAGGGAAGGCAGTTCTCCAAAGCTGATCGAGGACAAAAAATTATACTTCTTTGCCCCAGCTTGCCCTTCTCTATCCCAGTAGGGATGCAAAGGTGTACCCTCATCTCCAGGGCACCCACTCATCCCTGCATGTAACATTGCAAGGACTTTGCCTTTCATATCCCCCTCCATCCCACCCACTTTGTTGTCTTCAGTGATCAGTCCCAGCTTGCATCTTCTCCCAACTCCCTATCTGGTTTTCTGTGGCTCAGCCCTCCAGCCAAGTCACGTAACAGTTCACTCCCCTTCTGGAATATGTAGATAAACCTTCAGTAGAAGCCATAGTGATGAAGGCTACCAAAGGGATAGGCCAAACCAGTACTCCCCCTGGCCCCAGCCTTCCCATACAGCACTACTCATTTTTATGGCTGTACAATAGAACCTCAGAGATACGGACACCTTGGGAATGGAGGTTGTCCGTAGCTCTGAAAAAAGTGCAGTTCGGATCCTCCAGATCAGCAGCTGCCACTCCAGGCCAGGCTTCAGCACCAGCTGAGCTCCCTACTCAGTGCCAGCATGAGTTTGCAAGCTTGTCCGCCCCGCACGTGTGTGAGAGTAAAAACAGCGCATCCCCCTTGGGGAGGATGAAAGCAGCACAGACCTCAGTGTGCTCCTGCTCTGCTGGCTCCAGCCAGCGTCTTTCTGTAAGTGGCTGCCCCGTGTGAGGGTTAGGACAGGCAGCCCAGATGTGCCTAGCTTTAAGATGCAATACAGGCACAGTGCACAGTACTTGCTTTTTTTTTTTTTTTGGTCTCTGCTGCTGCCTGATTGGTTACTTCCAGTTTCACGTGGCGTCTGATTGACCAGTCAGTCCATAACTCCGGTGTTCTTATCTTTGAGGTTCTTCTGTACCTGACTTCAGTAAGGAAATTGCATCCACTTTTTATCATTGCAATGTCCCATAGGCAGACTTCCCCCTGTTGGAGCACTAAGAGCAAGAGCCAACATTATCCAGGGATGAATCTGGCCCTAGGACTGTGAAAATCTATTATGTTTTGTTAAGACACCAGCCACTGTAGTACACAGAAGCAACTGAGAAGAACAGAATGGCAGCAGAATAGAATTTGTTGTTGCCTAGTATGTTTAATACTTAAGATATCCCAAAGTTCTTTACAAATATATTAGACTCTCTTTTGCCTTGCATCTTATGCAGTTATTACACTATGGGGTAGTGCTTTACACCTACCTTCAACTCATGTTGCGCTGGTGTAAAATAACTAAACAAGATACAGGGCAATGGAGAATCATTGTCAGAAAGGGCAGTCTATCTTCCAAAGCTGCACAGGTTCAACTTTAAAACAGTTTTGTCAATGATTTAATTATACCTGTGCAAAGTACAATGTGGCACTTTGAATTTGATGAATATATATTATGTAAATAATAAATTATATACAAGTTATTAAATTAAGCTAAATCAGTATACATCAATATAAAATTTAAATTGAATTAAGAGTGTCCACACTGTGTTTTGCACTGGTTTAGCGAAATCATTTCAAAACACATTGTTAGTTAAAATGGTGCATCTGAATAGAAACAAGGGGTAAAATTTTCTAAAATGCTTAAGTGACTTAGGCTACATCTACACTACCCGCCCTATTCGGTGGGTAGCTATCGATGTTCTGGGATTGATTTATCGCATCTCGTCTAGACGCGATAAATTGATCCCAGAGCCGCTCCCCGTCGACACCGGAACTCCAGCTCCGCGAGCAGAGGAAGCGCTGTCGACGGGGGAGCCTGCCTGCTGCGATGTGGACCGGGGTAAGTACCCTTTGAAATCGATCTAAGATATTCGACTTCAGCTATGTTATTCATGTAGCTGAAGTTGCATATCTTAGATCGATCCCCCCGCCCCCCCAGTGTGGACCAGCCCTTAGGTGACTAGTCTCAATTTCAAAAGAGACTTCAGACCTCAGGTTCCATTGATTTTCATTGGGACTGAAGCTCCTAGGGGCGTAAGTGTCACTTTTGAAAATGGGGCTTTTAGAAGTTTTACCCAAGGCTAAATGTGAAATCCTGTATTTTGCAATAGCGTGCACATGCACCCAGACATAGATTTAGTGAGATTAAACTTTGTTTTATGGACAGAGAGAATGTTGACCCGTACACTTTGGTTATCCTCTAGTCTAAACTATTATTAGACCTTTATACTTCCACCTGGATTGTCACAGACAGAAAAGAAACCAGAAAATATTTTAAACTGCTATTGTCTTCCTTTGTTCTCTCTAACCCTGACAGATACATAGATATATTTAAAGAGAGGGGTCCACCTCACCAAGAAGGGGAAGAGCATCTTTGCGCACTGACTTGCCAACCTAGTAAGGACGGCTTTACACTAGGTTCAAAGGGGCCAGGTGACAAAAGCATAAGTATAAAACAGGTGACATTAACAGAGGACTAGATGTTGGGGTGGAGGAGACGGGAGACATGAAAAATTACAACAGGATCATAGGAGCAACAAGGGAAATCAGTGGGGGAATCTGCTCAACATCTTAGATGTCTATACACAAATGCAAGGAGTATGGAGAATAAACAGGAAGAACTGGAAATATTAGCACATACGCTAAATTATGACTTAATTGGCGTCACAGTGGGTGGCTTAGTGGGATAAGTCACGTGACTGAAATATTGGTATAGAGGGGTGTAACTTTTTCAGGAAGGACAGGCAGGATAAAAGGGAGGAGGTGTTGCATTATACATCAAGGGTATATTTACTTGCTCTGCGGTCCAGAATGAGGTCAGAGGCAGGCCAGTTGAAAGACTCTGGGTAAAGATAAAATGGGTAAAAAATAGGGATGACAATGGTAGGGGTCTACTATAGATCATCAAATCAGGAAGGAGGCGGATGAGGCATTTCTAGAACAAATAACAGAAATATCCAAGCCACATGAACTGGTAGCAATGGGGAACTTTATCTACCAGACATTGGTTGGAAAAGTAGTATGACAACACACAAAATTTCTGATAAGTTCTTAGAATGCATTGGGGATAACTTTTTGTTTCAGAAAGTGGAAGAAGAAACCAGGGGGCAGCCATTTTAGACTCGATTCTGACTAACCGGGAGAAATTGGTAGCAAATCTGAAGGTGGAAGTCAATTTGGGTGGAAATGATCATGAAGTGACAGATTTCAAGATTCTAAGGAAAGAAAAGAATGAGACCAGCAAAGTAAGGACAATGGACTTCAAAAAAACAGGCTTTAAACAGACTCTGAGAACTGTTAGGTAAGGTCCCAAGGAAAGAAAATTTAAGGGAAAAAGGAGTTTAGGAGAGCTGGCAGTTTCTCAAGGATACAATATTAAGGCATAACTGTAAACTATCCTGATGCAAAGGAAAGATAGGAAGAAAATAGTAAGAGGCCATCAGGAGCTCTTTAATGACCTCATAATCTAAAAGGAATCCTACACATAGGCGCCGACTTTCTAATTTCCCCGGGGGTGTTCGAATCTTGCTCTGCCCCAGGCTCCCCTCCACCCCACCCTCTTCCCACTCCTGCCCCATTCTGCCCCCTCCCCCTCAGCGCCTCCTGCATGTCACTGAACAGCTCATCACGACTGGTGGGAGGCGCTTGGGGGAAGGGGGAGGAGCTGACCGGTGGAGCCTCCAGTGGGTGCTGAGCACCCACTATTTCTTTCCTGTACATGCTCCAACCCCAGAGCACCCACAGAGTCAGCACCTACAATGCTAGGGAGAAAAAAACTTTCTAACTCTAAGCATAGTTAAATTCTGAAATAGGCTTCTAAAGGAGATTGTGGAATCCCAGGTTTTTACGAACACATTGGACAAGTACTTGTCAAGGATAGTCTAGGTATAATTGGTCCTGTTTCAGCACAGGGGGCTGGACTTCATGACTTCTCAAGGCCCCTTCCAGCCCTACATTTCTATGATTTTATAAAATTGACTGAGGACAGAGGGTGTTAAGGGGGGGAAAATTCCTTTTTCCAGAACTGCTCATTACAAGATCTTTAACATCTGGTACGGACTACTCTGTGTAAGTTCTAAAGCTTGTCTCTTCCACCAACAGAAGTTTGTCCAATAAAAGATATTACCTCATTCACCTTGTCTCTCCACATACTGCACTAGACTGACATGGGGCAGCTCCTATTTTCCTGAATACAACAGTTACAAGGACTTCAACAATAGTCCCCTATTAATGAGCAAGACCATTAGGCAAACTCAATGTCAAACGTCAACTAGTGTAATAGCTGCGTGCAGTGCAGTTATAGCTGTGTTGGGCCCATGATATAAGGGTACGTCTATACTTACCTCCGGGTTCGGTGGTAAGCAATCGATCTTCTGGGATCGATTTATCGCGTCTTGTCTAGACGTGATAAATCGATCCCGGAAGTGCTCGCCGTCGACACCGGTACTCCTGCTCCGCGAGAGGAGTATGTGGAGTCGACGGGGGAGCCTGCCTGCCGTGTGTGGACCTGCGGTAAGTACCTTGTAGTTCGAACTAAGATACTTCGACTTCAGCTACGTTATTCACGTAGCTGAAGTTGCGTATCTTAGTTCGAACCGGGGGGTTAGTGTGGACCAGCCCTAAGAGAGACACGGTGAGGTAATACCTTTTACTGGACCAATCCTGTGGATGAGAGAGACAAGTTTTCAAGTTTACACAGAGGTCTTCTTCAGGTCTGGGAAATGTACTCAGAGTGCTACAGCTAAATAGGAGGTGGAACAGATTAGAATAGTACATATTTCAAGGGACCGACCATTCAAGGTGAAGTGGACTGTTAGCATTTAGTGCACTGGATGAGGTATACCGCATGTTGGGATAGCATGTGTAGGACCCACAGATCTTGTAAGGTGTGTTGTAGAGGGTGTTGATCATTGTAGTAGATGAGATGTGTCTGCGGATTTTTCAATCTGTTGTTCTGGTGCAGTCTGGTGCCGCTTTAAGTCGGTATGTCCTGGTCTGTGGGGAGCTTGATTCTATGATGTTGTTAGAGCTGTGGTTCTCAAACTTTTGTATTGGTGACCCTTTTCACATAGCAAGCCACTGAGTGTGACCACCCCCCTAAAAATTAAAAAACTTTTTTTTATATTTATATTACAAATGCTGAAGGCAAAGCAGGGTCTGGGGGTGGAGGGTCAGGGTCAGGGAGCTGACAGCTCACAACCCCCATGTAATAACCTTGCAACCCCCCCTGAGGGGTCAGGTCCCCCAGTTTGAAAATCCCCGTGTTAGAGGTTTGCGGTGTTGTTTGAAGGCCAGAAGGGGAACCTCAGGAAACACTTCTTTCAGGATGTGTCCCCATCAAGTATAGGTTGTAATTGTTTAATGATACCCCATATAGGTTTCAGTGTGAGGTGGTAGGTGACAACCACAGGTAGGCAGTTGGAAAGGGTTTCCGTATTGAAGCAGGTTCTCTCGGTGTATTAGGTGGCCTATTCCATGATGTGATCTACTTCTCTGGAGGATTGTCCTTCTTTGGTAAAAGCAGTTTTAATTGCATTAAGGAATGTATCCCAGACTTCCTCTTTGGAAAATATTCTGTGGTATCGGAGTGCCTGGCTGTCGATAACAAATTGATAGGTGTGTTTGGGGTGGTTATTGGATCTGTGAAAGTACTGTGGTGATCTGTGGGTTTCTGGTGTATAGTTATCTGTAGGGTTCCGTTGTTGAAGCTGATTGTGGTGTGGTCCAGGAAGTTGAGCTAACGTGGGAGTGTTCTAGAGACAGTTTAATGGATGGGTTGAAGTTGTGGTGGAAATCTATGAAGAAGTTTAACAATGTGAAAAGCAGCAAATGATCTAAAGTGCCACTATGTGGATCCTTATCACTTCAGATAAACACAGTAGGTTCCCAGATTGTTGTAAAATACCACAAGTAATTCAAAAGGAATCAAGTACATTGATTTGAAAAACACCCAATGTCTTTCCATTAAAAATAATTAAACTATAGCCAATAATTCCACTCTTAGGGCTGGTCTACACTAACCCCATAATTCGAACTAAGATACGCAACTTCAGCTACGTGAATAACGGAGTCGACGGGGGAGCCTGCGCACCGCGTGTGGACCCCGGGTAAGTGCTTTTTCATTCGAATTAAGATAGTTCGACTTCAGCTACGTGAATGTAGCTGAAGTCGAACTATCTTAATTCGAATGAAAAAGCACTTACCCGGGGTCCACACGCGGTGCGCAGGCTCCCCCGTCGACTCCGCCTACTCCGTTCGTCGAGCTGGATTACCAGCATCGACGGCGGAGCACTTCCTGGTTCGATTTATTGCGTCTAGACAAGACGCGATAAATCGAACCCAGAAGATCGATCCAGCGCCTCCGACAGGACGCGTGAGTATAGACGCTCCCTTAGATACTTAAAAGTTAGACCCCTAAAGCCATATTTAAGCTTCTAAATAAACATAATGCTCTGCACCTCTACATCAGCTTACAACTCCCATTGGATTTCCATGAGAGCTGTTCTGCACAGCATCACTGAACATCAGCTGTTATTTAGGTGCCCAGATATGAATTTAGTGAAATAACTTTAGAGACCCAAGATGTAAAGTGTTGGCCCCATTTGGTGCCTGACTCAGGATATTTGAATACTTGGGGTTGGGAACACTGTTGTACAGTGCTAGTGTAATGAAACATCGATTTTGCTCCAGGCCTTTGGCTACTACCGCAATACAAATATTAAATAAAATTAAATTGAAAAATGGGGATCTGATGGTACAAGTCCCTATCTACAATCATTAACAACTAAAAACAAAACTATTAAAAAAAATGTGAAAAAAGTGACCAGATTTAAATATGCTCGAGTTTAATGTTTTCTCTCTCAGCATAGAGACCCAAGGAACCCATTCTCTCCCCCCCCCCCATGTCATTTTTCATTTTCAAGCTACATGTGTTGTTGGTTACAAATGAATGTAAACGTTACTCATTAAACAGCGGGTAATATCCCCAACCAGCGCAAAAAAAAAAAAAAAAAAAAAAAAGTCTTATCTAAAAGAATTGTAGATCCATTAGGTCAACTGCTCTAGGGAGCCTGATATCCATTCCTTACTCAGAGGATAGTCCCATTTAAGTCAATGGGAGTTGTGCCCCCCTCTCCCATGTACATTGGCCAAACTGGACAGTCTCTATGCAAAAGAATAAATGGACACAAATCTGACATCAGGAATCATAACATTCAAAAGCCAGTAGGAGAACACTTCAACCTCTCTAATCACTCAGTGACAGACTTAAAAGTGGCAATTTTGCAACAGAAAAACTTCAAAAACAGACTCCAACCAGAAGCTGCTGAACTGAATTAATATGCAAACTAGATACAATCAACTTAGATTTGAACAGAGACTGGGAATGGCTCGGTCATTGCGTTAATTGAATCTATTTCCCCTAGTTTAGTATCCTAATTAAGTACCCTTAAAAACCTTTGTGTCAACTGTCTGTAATGGGCCATCTTGATTATCACTTCAAAAGTTTCTTTCCCCTGCTGATAATAGTTCCTTTCAATTAATTAGTCTTTTACAGTTGGTATGGTTACTTCCACCTTTTCATGTTTCTCTGAATGTATAAATATCCTCCTACTGTATGTTCCATTCTATGCATCAAGCTTATGCTGAAATAAATTTGTTAGTCTCTAAGGCGCCACAAGTATTCCTTTTCTTTTTGCTGACACAGACTAACACAGCTACTACTCTGAAACCTGTGATTAAAGACTGTTTCTTCAGAATCCCTTCAGATCTGTCCTCATCTCCATCCCTGCCACTGGGTGGTTGGGAAATCGTTTCTCTGCGACCCCTGGGTTCAGTCTGTGTAAATCCATTTCGATAACGCCAAACCTACACTTTACATCCACACTACACAGCTCATTGCAGCAAAACATAGAGCA
This sequence comes from Chelydra serpentina, assembly GCA_037349315.1. Taxonomy (NCBI): domain Eukaryota; kingdom Metazoa; phylum Chordata; order Testudines; family Chelydridae; genus Chelydra; species Chelydra serpentina. Next base: position 18,284,340 of record JBAIAC010000042.1, read on the forward strand.
GGAACCGAACCATCCCCCACACACGCTATTAAAATGACCGGGGGGAGGGGTGGAGAGAGAGAGAAAAGCTTTCAAGATACAATAAGTCACATCAAAGCAAATTAAGCCACAGAACCAGACTCGCAGCACCCACGTTCCCTCCCTGGTGCTGCCCACAGCCGCTGGGCTGGGGTGCCTGCAACAACTTTACATCGCTTGGAAGGGAGGGGCAGCTTGTAAAGGGTTAAAGGCAGAGGTGGCAGCAGCAGCACCTGTGGGAAGCAGGCGAGCCCTAGGACCAGGGAGGAGGAGCTGCGGAGGAGGAGAATTAAGGATCGCAGCCTAACACGCCCCCTTCCTCTGCCCCCCAGGAGACGGTGGGACTCGCCTTACCTTCAGCTGGACTTTCATCTCGTCCTGCCTCCTCCTGCTCGCCGGGGGCTGGGAATCTGGACTGGCTTGCAGGTCTCTGGGCTCATCCCCCTCCGACAGCCCTTCGCGACCAGGGTGTCGCCATCCCCCTCCCCGCCTGCAGCTCCTGCACACCGAGCCTAGCCGCGAGAAGAGGAGGTCCCTCCAAGCGGGCATCTCCATCTCCTCCTGCCGGGCTCCATAAAGACTTGATCCTTGGACCACGGCTGGAGAGGGGGTGGTTAATGTTCCACTCCCCTTATCAGTGACTCAATCTCTCTTTATGGCTCATCTTCAATCAGACGGCTCTGCAGGGCGCTCACACACCAAGCTGTAGCTCATTTGCACAGCAGTTTAGCAATGAGTCACAGCAAGGTCACGGTGTGCATCCATGCTGAAGTGTCTTTGCTGCGCCTCCTGCCACAGCCATCCCGTCCCAGCATGACACACCTTGAAGCATCGCGTTGCTGTTCTGAAGTATAAGCGGAGGAGGGCTTTGGGGGGGGGGGGTAGGTTTGAGTGTTTAAAAGAGCAGTTACAGTTTAGGGATAAAATCAAAATTTCACGAGGAAGGAGGCATGGTGCAAAACTAGGTTTGGGGAGGTTCCAAAGAATCCCCCAAAGTTTCAACATTTTGAAAAATAAAACGGGAAAAAATCAAATTTTGCTACTTTTTCCTCTCACTTTCCCAGCACTAGCAGAGCTGGTTGAATTGTTTTCCTAATGTTTAGGTTGCAACTATATTTTCAAAAAAAATGTTGGGGGGGGGGATGAGGAAAAAAGTCACCACCTTTTTTACTTCCTTTGTACTATAAGGGGATGAGGGTGCAGGAGGCTTTCAAAGCCAGGAATTGGGGGGAAGAAGAGAGCAGGAAGAGGGTCTCCCTTCTGAAGTCCCATCTCTTCTGTGGGACAAATGCAAGTTTAAAAAAAAAAACATTAGAACTGGACCTGCTAGTGATGCCTGTCAGTTGAAATTGCCTAACACCTTCCATTATAAACTCCTTTTCAGTTGCTTAGAACTTTGCTGATCTTTACCCACTCAGACTAAAATTTTCCATGCTAGCGGTCTCCCTCAGGCTGAATATTTTTTGGAGAGTTTCAGCAAATAAGGTACAATATTCAGAAAATATTGTTAAGAAAATGAGGGTCAACACATTGTTGGCCATGTTAAAAAAATTTCATGCAACCATATAATTGAGAAGCTCTCTAGTGCCTCTACGTGTTGGAGTGGAGACTTGAAATTTGGCAGGGGGAAAGGGTCACTCCTTTGTCAGGGATGTGCCGATTGCCATCCCCATAACAATCCACCCAAATCTGGCCAAGTTATTAGGCTCTGAAAAATTTTAGTTTATGCAGGTTTAGCAGAGATTTGTTAGAGTTTGGCAGCTAAATTCTCTGAAGATTCTGTCTGCACCAAGTATGCTCCAGCTCTTAACAACTCCTATGTGCTGCTTAGGCTGCACATGCTCCATCCCTACAGAACATGGTCTATTTCAGAGCTGCAGAGGCTGAGCAGGGCATTCCCTACCATTGTTCTTCTTTGCTGCTAGGGGGACACTGGGGCACATCATGCATCAGAATCAAGACTAGGCAGACTCTCTCTCCTGCACTCTCAATGCTCACCCTGCTAGCATCCAGGCAGCAAAAAGAGTTAGAAAAGGAAGCAGCCCAGCTGGAGTGTACAGGGGGAAGACAGGGAAGTGGGATGAGAAACAGACAGGCCCAGGTTGGAGAGGAGGAGAAAATGAAGAGGATGCTGGGAGTTGAACTAGTGGGGGAGGGTAATGGACACAGAAAGGAGGAACTGGCAGGGGAGGGACAGACTCTTTGGGTAGGGGATTAGGATAGAGACAGATGGAGAAGGCAAGGGCAGAATGGGTCAGGTTTGGGTTGTGCATGGGTATCATCCATCCTGTGCAATGAGGCAGGGGTCCTCTAGAAAACTAGAATGCATACACCCTAGGGGGCCAATTACAGTTGTATAGGCAACCATAATTCTGGCATTTTCTAATGTATGAGTACTTGACTTTGCAGTCTTAACATTTAACACAGTTATTTTGGCTGTAATATAGATATAAAGTATATTTGAATGAATCTTGTCTTCTCCTGAGTCTGAATATAGCCTTAAACAATCATTTTAAGAAAGATGTGAACTTTTCCTGTTCATTTCAATAGGCTGTCAATGCTAAAATGTAATAATGATTAAGTGTCAGTATTGTTAAAATAATCTGCAATGAAAAAGTCATCAGAAACATCAAACTAATGTGGCAGGATGCTGAGTTAACTTCTGTCCAATATTGCTGAAATGGAAAATGAAAAATTGAAACTGTCCTTCCCCAAAATTTAAAGTCACCTCACCTCCTTCCCCGTTTAGAAGAGGGAAGAAAAGGAAAGAGCCACATATCCTCTTTGCTGCCATGAATGGCAACTGCCTCTCATGCTTTCCCAGGTAGGAAAAGGCACAATTGTCCTTCATCCAGTTTCTACTTTGCATTAGTGAGCGTCCAGTACAGACGTCTATGGAATTGATAATTTTAGAGCAACAAATTAAATTGACTGACATAAAAATTCTTCAATACAGACACTGTACTGGACAGGGGCAAGAAGGAGCAATGAGGGAGAAGACAGTTTCCTCGCTGCAAAGTTGAGCTTTAGGATGCTACATAGAACACTGGTGTCTGCCTATCTTCATTATTTAATGACTGTAGTCAAATCTGTCCAACCCTAATATCACAAGAAGCTTTAGTAATGATTTATATATTCTGGTCATGAGACTGTCATCCACACACCTCTCCCTACCACTGTCACCCCTCTTTTTCTATATTGCAGTTAATCTTCTTTCATAGTAGCTTTTCCATTGCACTTGCTAATTACTAGATTTTATAATTAAGCTATGGATTTTAAATGCTAGGTTACTTGTACATGGGTATTTAACAGCTGGAAAAAATATATCTCCCTGTCTACAGGGTTGTCCTTAGAACCCGTGGAGACTCATACTTTATAGTAATCATCAAAGCAAGTATGTTAAGTAACACCGAGCTGTACAAGAGAGCAATGGCAAGATTTTTTTTAAAAAACCTCTATATCAGGTACCCATAAGCAACCCCCCGCCAAATTTCAAGTTTTTACTCCTAAACATGGGGGTGCTAAAGCTTCTCAACGAAAAAAAGTCACCATGACTTTTTACCATGGACAAAATAATGTATTTTTCTCTAACCTCATTCTCAGAACCAGCTGAGTCATTCTGGGTGATGTTTCCAATAAATAAAAAAACTCAGTCTGAGGCAGACACCCAACATGGAAATTTTCAGCCCAAACAGTTAAGTTTTGGTAAACCTCTAAACAAATAAAAACTGGGTCTTACAATGGGAAGTGTTGGACAACTTTAGTAACAGACATTGCTACTAGCACTGCCTATAATGTAGGTCCTGGCTCTGCAATGAGTTGTGCACAGGTACACCCTAGCACCCTCACAGAGCCCCATCGGCTTCATTGTGGGTCCAAGCAGGAGTACACATCTGCCTGTGTTCATCTCAGTGAAGGACCGAGGGCATTTTCACAATTCCATGTTTCTCACACCTCATTACAAACTGTATAAATTATTTTAGTCATGACAGATTTTATGTTTTCCCTGGCACTGGACAGGGTTCAGTGTGGGTCATCTCTAGTACTAATCTTTTGTAGTATACGCCACCAACCCAATCACCTTAACTCTATTCTAAACTTTACCACCATATTCACCAAGATCTGATACAAGGATTTTCTAAAGACCCGATATTTGGTACCTCAGGATATATCTAACCTCACATCAGCTAACTCAGGCTTGTGGGGCTTGGGCTGCAAGGCTATAACACTGCAGTGTAAATGTTTGGGCTTGGGCTGGAGCCCAGGCTTTGGGTCAGCCCACGCCTGAATATCTACACTAAATTTTACAGCCCGGCTGCAGCTTGAGCCTTGCGAGCATAAATCAGCTGACATGGGCCAGCTGCAGGTGTTTATTGCAGTGTAGACATACCCTCAGAGACCACTTAACTATCATGTTAACCATCAGGAATCTATGTGGATTCTACTCCGTTACCACATTATCTCCTTGTGTCTGAATTACTGAGATGTTCCTATTACAATTTTCCTAGAAAATCAATCAATCCTATTTCAATGGGATGACTCACCTTTAGACCAGAGAGCTCATTTACCCATCCTTTTGTCTTCAATGTATCATTTCTTATCTGTAAGGTATTACTAACAACAAAAACATCTACAAGAATAAGTGAGCTTAGCCCGGGGCTCTCTTGTACCCATTAGAATCAAATCTTCATAGTGGCACATTCCCTGCTTCTAATATTCTGCCTGAGTGCAGTATCTTCTTTTGACCATAATCCAGATATCATATAATCAGAACAACTGAACCAAAAAGATAAGTTTGAGAACAGCAGATGTTCTTTTCCAGCTTTGTTAAGGGTATAAGAACTTCTTTTCAAAACAAAGATGATTTTAGGGAGACTAATTTCCACTTGTTTCCATGCCATATCCAGAACATATATAACACATGTCCACTCTGGTCTGATGGATCAAGCCTACTGTTCAGGAAATATACAAAACTAGGATACTTCACCAGCCTGGCTTTAGCCAGGCAAGATCTACTATAGGAATGTCCATATTTAATTTTGTGCTGAAAGAGCCAACATCCAACTCTGACATACATGCAAAGCTGCTACATAAGGAACTCCCAACATGTTTCTTTGTTTCTTCCTCCCCAAACACAAATGTTGGAAATAGGGTTTTAGAAATCTCTATCTCTGACTTTCACCTTTTCCTTAGTACTTGGGCAGAGAATAGAGGTGAAGACAAGAATGATGAACAAAATAATTGTTGGTAACAACTGCCTATATGGTTCCTTTCTTCATCTCTACATCTATGAACCCTCCTTTGAAAATCTTTAATCCCAGTAAAGATCCTGCTCTAGGCCCCGAGTCAGGATTGGCCACAGGTAGAATTCTAAGGTAGATTGTAATGTTCACATTGAAATTTGTCCAGGAAACAGGATTAACACCATTACTCCTATAAAAGTAGTCTATTAACTTTAGATATGTAATGGTAATTATATTCATAAACTTTTCATAATGAAATATATCTTATACATGCACACACCCCATTTTATCATCATTAAAATACATTACACAATCTTAATGTAATGCAAAAAGTTGTTATATTAGGAATAGGGATAGAACTGGTCAAATAAAGTTAATAAAAATGTAATTTCCCCCCTAAGATATTTGATAAATACTGTTTAGGCCCTCATTTAGTAAAGCACTAGATCTTTGATTTCAATGAGACTTAGCACATGCTGAAAAGTTTTGATGAATCAGGGCCATAGAGCAAAGTGAATAATTAAAAAATATTTGTGTATATGAATTCTGCAAATATTTTATTTGTACATTTTTCTTCAATTTACACCCAAATCTAATTTGGAATACATTAAAAAAATGAATTTGCTTTGTCTTTCCTTGTGATACCTAGAACTTTTTAAAAGTTAATTTTAATTCATTCTAATATTCACCTAGCTGTTGAAGGGGTAAATATAACCAAGTGTATTAGCTGAAAATTCACTTCACACAATAGTAGTTAACACATGTTGTTGCAGCCAGCCATCTCTACATGGACCAAGGACCATCCAAACTGTGAGTCTGATCAGCAGCATTTTCAATATTTGTCATTAGAGCTAAAAGTTAATGTTTTATTAAACTCAAAAAGTTTTTTGAGTTTACAACATCTTTTGGAATTAATTTAAACATGTAAAAAACATAGCTGCATTTGTTTCTTTACAAAAATAATAAAAGTTATCTAAAAATGATCACAGCTGCCCAGGCAAATCCTATCATAAAAGGGCAAACTTGAAAGCACCTTTAACTCTTGAACACAAAGGCACAGTCACCTTGGTCCCACCAGCTTGGGTTCTGCATTGAGCTCAATTCAGTCAGACCCAAAGACCAAATACTTCAGTCCTTCAAGCACTTGTGTGTAAATTTTCTTACTTGAGTAATCCCATTGATTTAAATGGAATGACTTATGTGTTAAATACACCCACATTTGAAGGATCTGGGCCTTAGTAAAGTGAAACGTTTTTCTGGTCACAGATATTGGTGTAGGAATATTACAGGTCGAGAGTGGGAGGATGGTAGCTATACATACTACATATATCTACAGTGGATAGACCATTTGTTATGAGCACCCCCTCCATGGTTTAAAACTGTAGAAAAAAAGGTTAACATTTAGAACTTTGCTTTCTGCAACTATCCTTTCTGTAATAAACATACAGTACTAGTACCTCTCCATGGTTCTGATCCTGCAAACTTATGCTCATGGGAATGGATAGTCCTTACTCACAGGAGGAAGAGTTTGCAAGATCAAACTCCATGAGATGGGATAGTGTATGGCTTCAAAGGTTCTCTCCTAGTACCTAGGTTTCTTGTAGGATCAAGTCCATATTCCTTGAATAGTTAAAGTGCAACTATATACAAAGAGCGGAAGTGTGGACAAAAGATTTTCCAATAATAATAATAATATATTTATCATGCCCTCCAGAGTCTGCAAGTTCAAGTCCCTGCTGAATGGAGAGCAAAGTGGTCTCTTTTAAAGTAATGAGAAGTCATATTAATTGTGTTGAACCTATTATCAATGGTTATATTGTAACAATTAATTTCTACTTCTTGAGTGGCACAGAAATATTTGGTTTTAGTAACTGTGCCACATCTGTAACACAAAAATGAACTTTAAGCTGTATCAAGGATTGATAAAAAATACAAAGAATCAAGGTAATGGGAAATAATTTTATTTTGGTTAAAACTGTCTAGAACAGAAAAAGATGTATCAAAAACCGGACAAAACGCTTAAAACAAACCTCCAGAGCCTGATCCTAAGATACTGAGTGAGTAAGCTATTATATTCTCATGTATTTACTTTTTTTTTGAGGCGCTCAGTTACCACAATCATTGGTGTCTCATAAAAACTTATCTTAGATAAATTAGCAGATGGATCCATCAATCACTGACAAAAAATAAAACAAACTACTTTGTTTTTGAGAATGCTATTTAAGTTTTCCTGCTCTTAGGAACATATTAAAACCTTTGAGTGAAATCCTGGCCCCACAAAAATAAAATGGAGTTTTGCCACTGATTTTAATGAGGCCAGGATTTAACTCATTGTATACCATTTTGAATTAATTATCTATTAAAACATTGCTGTTTGGCTGAGTGATGCTTTTCTTTTTTCCAGTTTTTTAACAGAATTTGTAACACTCACAATGCAGGTGAAATTCTGCTCTCTGCTGTGCAAATGGTTCTCCCATGAACAGGTCAAAGGGAGTCACGTGCTTGCATATTAGTTGTGTATGTGAATACAGGTATTGACCTGTAGTAGTATTTGTATTTTGATTCTCTACGGTGAACTGAAAAGCTATCTTTATAAGTAAGTAACTCGAGTCCCCAAATAAATACAAAATATGTATAGATGAAGTGGAGAGTACAATATATATTTTAAATAATTGGAAATTATTGTTTCCTTGATTACTTATCTGCTGAGTCCTAAGGGCTTAATCCTGCAAACGCTTACTACTAAACTTAGTGTTTAATACTGTGGATGGCCCTATTGAAGTCGCCATTTTAGTGTCTAAGTCTCATGGCAATAAAGTACTACTCTTTTAATGTCTGTAGGATTGAGCTCTAAATTAGAATACTGTATTTCCCCTGCAAAAACTGATGCTATTTCTATCTCTTATAGTAGAACAATACAGAAGAAACACAGACCATGAAAATCAGGTCTTGAAAGGCAAAATGTTTCTTATTTTTATTAATGGGGAGTCTGAATGCATATATTCACACACAAAAGGTGGGGAAAAAAACCCCAAATCCTACTACATAAAATGAGTTAAGAGTGAGAGTAGTTATCAGCAATTGAAGGGCAAAAAAAGACAAAAACAAAAAACCCAACCAACCCACCCACCCAAACCACCACCTCCTCATATTAAAGAATGATAATGCAGTTAAGGCATCAAAGAAATCTTAACCTTACCTTGTAGTTACATTGGGTAATCATATTGCTTGTGATTACAGCATTTTAGTATTTGGGTTCCAGTTCAAACTGATTTTTTAAAATCACTTCAGTTTGGATATTATTCATTTTAAGAGGTTTTATTTTGGGGGGAGGAGGAGTTTGCACTGCCCCCAGCCCCTAGCCTTCAGGGTGTCACTACAGAGTGCAACTGAAAGTACAATTTGGCTGTCAACATTGAACGAGTTTGGTGCACCTGATTATGAGAAAAAAAGCTGTAAATTTTCCTCCTTCATGCCATGTATTCCTCCTTAAATTGCATGTTATCTACAAGGAAGTACAAAGTTTTCTCTGAAGCACAGTGCTCCACCATTTAACCATAGAAGGTTTTCCATCGTTCATAATAATTAGTACTTAAAAAGCACATTATTAACTCTCTAATATGAGCATAGTAGCAAGATTTTATGATACTTTCTGGTCAAAATATACTGTGATTTATAACTGACAATTGTAAAACTGTGTGGCAGTTAGTTTATATCTGTTGTTTCTCAAAATTAATGTGTACAGCATTTATATAATCAGAAGCAAAATTTATCTGTTTGAGATTCCAAGAAGAAAAGGGAGAGGAAACAAACTAACCAAAAAAAAAAAAATCTGGAATATAAAAGGTCACAAAGGAAATACACTCCGCACTTTAAAGAAACAGGAGGTTTGACACTTAAGGTTTGATACTATGAGACTAAATTTTGTATGTTTCAGTGTAATCAGAAGCATATTATGCATTGTTCCAATCAAGGGCATTACAAAACTCAGTTGTGTGCGGTGTCATATATTGTGTAAAAGTTCATGTCTATGGTCTTATATATAAAAACCAGAGATAACTAACGTTTTCCTTCAAGTTTTCATTGAGGCCACTACAACTTTTTCTTTTAATTTCTTCTTCACAGCCTCATATTTCTCATGCAGTTTTGTTTCCACCATATTCAAATCAGATCCCTAAAACATTCTGTCATCATAAAACAAAGAAACAAAAAAAGAGGTGCAGTACTTCAGAAGCCCCTGTTCCCACTTTCATCAGTTCACAGTCATTCCAAGAAAATCCAAAGGTAATCTGTCCGATTGCCCATACAGTCTCAACTATGAAATTATATTATCAGAAAACAATTTTCCAGTTTTTCAGATGCTAGCAATAAACAGCATTAAGAAAACTGTTTTTACTTCAGCCAAGAAACAGTCCATAACACTCAGGAATTAATTGCATGGTTTTAATCTAAGAAGAATGGTTTTAAGTACATTTGTTCAATGATATTGGATACTATTTCATTGCACAAAAGTGCTCAAATCACCTTCATATTAACAGAACAGTTCTCTTAAAGAGAAACACTGATTAAAAATTGCATTGCTTACTGTAATAAAATATGCACTTTAAATTCAAGATCACTTTAATGAAGCAAACATATTCTTGCTTTCACTAGCTACTGAAAAGTTGAATCATAAATTAAAACCATAAGAATACATTAGAAATTTCATCACACATTTCAAATGCCTGTTATCTATATACAAATTCTTAAATATTGCCCCTAACAATAACCCTCATTCTTATGAGTTAACATAATAACTTACCTTCTTCATCCCTATGACTAATGAATAAACTTCGTGTAGCCTTCAGCCACTGAGTTTTTAGACTGAAGTTTCCATCCACCACACAATCAGATAAAACTTGCTTTGCAACTGCAGCTAATGGAAACAGTGCTAAGAAACAATTACTACAAATTTCCATGTGCTTAAATTGAAAAGCTTTCAGAGAGAGAAAAAGGGTGATGGACTCTGAAAACTCTGGTGAAATGTTTTTACTGTAATAAAATTGAAGCTTGTGTTACCTTGTAATCAGGAACTTGTGCCTTGATCTTCCTTCAGTTGTGAATCACAGTAAAGAAATGATTAACATTCACGATGTCACTTGCTTGGATTTTCAGCAACAGTTCAGGATAACATTCCAATGAAAACAAAATTTTCTGTTTTACAATAGTTTATTGTGTATGTACACTGCCACCTACAGTGTCCAGGTTATAACTGGATGCTCTGAAATAATTAACTCAACCAAATGTACAGATTGGTCTAAAAGTTATTTAACATCATAAAAACGGCCATACTGGGTCAGACCAAAGGTCCATCTAGCCCAGTATCCTGTCTTCCGACAATGGTCAATGCCCGGTGCCCCAGAGGGAATGAACAGAACAGCTAATCATCAAGTGATCCATCCTGTCACTCATTCCCAGCTTCTGGCAAACTGGCTAGGGACACCATCCCTGCCCATCCTGGCTAATAGCCATTGATGGATCTATCCTCCATGAATGTATTTAGTTCTTTTTTTGAACCATTATAGTCTTGGCCTTCACAACATCGTCCGGCAAAGAGTTCCATAGGGTGACTGTCCATTGTGTGAAAAAAATACTTCCTTTTTTGTTTTAAACCTGCTGCCTATTAATTTCATTTGGTGACCCCTAGTTCTTGTGTTATGACAAGGAGTAAATAACACTTTGTTATTTACTTTCTCTACACCAGTCATGATTTTATAGACCTCTATCACATCCCCCCTTTAGTTCTCTTTTCCAAACTGAAAAATCCATTTGATTAATCTCTCCTCATACAACAGCCATTCCATACCCCTAATCATTTCTGTTGCCCTTTTCTGAACAATGTATCTTTTTTGAGATGGGGTGCTACGTCTGCACACAGTATTCAAGATGTGGGCATACCATGGATTTATATAGAGGCAATAGGATATTTTCTGTCTTATTATCAATCCCTTTCTTTAGGATTCCCAACAGTGTTCGCTTTTTTGACTGCCACTGCACATTGAGAGGATGTTCTCAGAGAACTATCCACAATGACTCCAAGACCCCATCATTTTATATGTATAGTTACGATTATGTTTTCCAATGTGCATTACTTTGCATTTATCAACACTGAATTTCATCTGCCATTTTGTTGCCCAGTCACCCAGTTTTGAGATATCCTTTGTAGCTCTTTGCAGTCTGCCCGGGGCTTCACTATTGAGTAGTTTTGTATCATCTCAAATTTTGCCACCTCCCTGTTTACCCCGTTTTCCAGATCACTTATGAATATGTTAAATAGGACTGGGCCCAGTACAGACCCCTGGGGGATACCAGCATCACCTAAGGAATACAAGAATTGCTTTATCACACCAGCAGTCCATCCAGTCTAATATCATCTCTAACTATGCCTGTAAGTGGGTGGCAACTCACCCTGCGGCGCCTCCTGCTGGTCTCATCTGGGAATTAGCTCATCCAGCTCCAGAGCACCCTCTTCAGGCCGGTGATCTGCCTGACCACTGGCCCCGTGTCCCTCTCAGGACACCAGTGCCTCTTTCTCAGGGGTGCTGCCCCCTGACAGTACTCCCTTAGTTTCTGGGTCCCCCCTCCCTGGGGAACCCCCAACTACTATCCCCACCTCACCTCAGTATAGGCTACTGCCAGTCACCACCCAGCCCCATGCACTGGGGCAGACAGCAGTGTATTAGCCACTCACCACAGGCAAGGGGGCTTTGGACCTGCTGCCTCTGCCTACCCATGGGTTGCCCCTGCAACTCCTGTACCCCCTTTGGCCTTAGTATAGCCCTGGAGCCTGGGGTTTTCCTAGGCTGGAGCTCCCCAGCTCTCTTAGCCTTTCCCCAGCCCTGCTCCACTCAAGGTACCCTGCTCAGCGCCTTCCTCTGCCTGTAGAGGGAAAAGGGAGGCCCTTCTTCTACAGGCAGAGGAAGACTCTGTTTGTGCCAGGCCCGCTGCCCTCTTATAAGGGCCAGCTGGGCCCCGATTAAGCTGGCCACAGCTGTGGCTGCTTTGCCAATCAGCCTGCTCCCAGCCTTACCCCTCCCAGGGCTTGTGCCCGCCCACCTCCCGGGTTTCCAATAGGCACCCCACTACAATGCCATACCAGATGCTTCAAGAAATATGAGCTAACATGCCCCTAGCGTAAGTGTCTTCCTACAACCTCTTCCCCCACAAACTCACCCCAGCGATTCACAGATTCTAGGGCTGGAAGGGACCTCGAGAGGTCATCGAGTCCAGCCCCCTGCCCTCATGGCAGGACCAATTACTGTCTAGACCATCCCTGATAGACATTTATCTAACCTACTCTTAAATATCTCCAGAGATGGAGATTCCACAACCGCCCTGAGCAGTTTATTCCAGTGTTTAACCACCCTGACAGTTAGGAACTTTTTCCTAATGTCCAACCTAAACCTCCCTTGCTGCAGTTTAAACCCATTGCTTCTTGTTCTATCCTTAGAGGCTAAGATGAACAAGTTTTCTCCCTCCTCCTTATGACACCCTTTTAGATACCTGAAGACTGCTATCATGTCCCCTCTCAGTCTTCTCTTTTCCAAACTAAACAAACCCAATTCCTTCAGCCTTCCTTCATAGGTCATGTTCTCTAGACCCTTAATCATTCTTGTTGCTCTTCTCTGGACCCTCTCCAATTTCTCCACATCTTTCTTGAAATGCGGTGCCCAGAACTGGACACAATACTCCAGTTGAGGCCTAACCAGCACAGAGTAGAGCAGAAGAATGACTTCTCGTGTCTTGCTCACCACACACCTGTTAATGCAGCCCAGAATCAAGTTTGCTTTTTTTGCAACAGCATCACACTGTTGACTCATATTTAGCTTGTGGTCCACTATAACCCCTAGATCCCTTTCTGCCGTACTCCTTCCTAGACAGTCTCCTCCCATTCTGTATCTGTGAAACTGATTGTTCCTACCTAAGTGGAGCACTTTGCATTTGTCCTTATTAAACTTCATCCTGTTTACCTCTGACCATTTCTCCAATTTGTCCAGATCATTTTGAATTATGACCCTATCCTCCAAAGCAGTTGCAATTCCTCCCAGTTTGGTATAATCTGCAAACTTAATAAGCGTACTTTCTATGCCAATATCCAAGTCGTTGATGAAGATATTGAATAGAGCCGGTCCCAAAACAGACCCTTGCGGAACCCCACTCGTTATACCTTTCCAGCAGGATTGGGAACCACTAATAACTACTCTGAGTACGGTTATCCAGCCAGTTGTGCACCCACCTTATAGTAGCCCCATCTAAGTTGTATTTCCCTAGTTTATTGATAAGAATATCATGCGAGACCGTATCAAATGCCTTACTAAAGTCTAGGTATACCACATCCACCGCTTCTCCCTTATCCACAGGACTCATTATCCTATCAAAGAAAGCTATCAGATTGGTTTGACATGATTTGTTCTTTACAAATCCATGCTGGCTATTCCCTATCACCTTACCACCTTCCAAGTGTTTGCAGATGATTTTCTTAATTACTTGCTCCATTATTTTCCCTGGCACAGAAGTTAAACTAACTGGTTTGTAGTTTCCTGGGTTGTTTTTATTTCCCTTTTTATAGATGGGCACTATAGTTGCCCTTTTCCAGTCTTCTGGAATCTCTCCTGTCTTCCATGATTTACCAAAGATAATAGCTAGAGGCTCACATACCTCCTCTATTAGCTCCTTGAGTATTCTAGGATGCATTTCATCAGGTCCTGGTGACTTGCAGGCATCTAACTTATCTGGGTGATTTTTAACTTGTTCTTTTTTTATTTTATCTTCTAAACCGTCCCCCTTCCCATTTGCATTCACTATGTTAGGCATTCCTTCAGACTTCTCAGTGAAGACCAAAACAAAGAAGTCATTAAGCATCTCTGCCATTTCCAAATTTCCTGTTACTCTTTCTCCCTCCTCATTGAGTAGTGGGCCTACCCTGTCCTTGGTCTTCCTCTTGCTTCTAATGTATTGATAAAAAGTTTTCTTGTTTCCCTTTATTCCTGTAGCCAGTTTGAGCTCATTTTGTGCCTTTGCCTTTCTAATCTTGCCCCTGCATTCCCGTGTTGTTTGCCTATATTCATCCTTTGTAATTTGTCCTAGTTTCCATTTTTTATATGACTCCTTTTTATTTTTTAGATCTTGCAAGATCTCGTGGTTAAGCCAAGGTGGTCTTTTGCCACATTTTCTATCTTTCCTACCCAGCAGAATAGTTTGTTTTTGGGACCTTAATAGTGTCCCTTTGAAATACTGCCAGCTCTCCTCAGTTGTTTTTCCCCTCAGTCTTGATTCCCAGGGGACCTTACCTATCAGCTCTCTGAGCTTACCAAAATCCGCTTTCCTGAAATCCATTGTCTCTATTTTGCTGTACTCCCTTCTACCCTTCCTTAGAATTGTGAACTCTGTGATTTCATGATCATAGAGTTCTTCTACATGCTTTACTCCTGGGGGAATTCTGCACCAAAAAATTAAAAATACTGTGCACAACATTTTGAGCTGGCTGATCAGATATCTGAGCCATTAGTGATTCTCCCATCTTCCATGACTTTTTGAAGATAGATTCCAGAGAATTGGAAAAGGGCAAATATAGTGGCCATCTATGAAAAAAAAGAAATAAGGACAACCCAGGAAATTACAGACCAGTCAACTTAACTTCAGTATCTGGAAACACCTAGAAAAGACGGTTACTCACCGTAGTAACTGTTGTTCTTCGAGTGCTTGCTCATATGTATTCCAATTAGGTGTGCGCGCGCGGCATGCACGATCGTCGGAAGATTTTACCCTAGCAACACTCGGTGGGCCGGCTGGCGCCCCCTGGAGTGGCGCCGTTACGGTGCTTGATATATACCCCAGCCGGCCCAGCGCCCTCTCACTTCCTTCTTACCGCCCGTGACGGTCGTTGGAACTGTGGAGAGCAGCTCGCTGACCTCCACCTCCCTAGCATACTTAGCACTCGTTTATCTTGTAGATAGTTTTAAGTACTTCTTAAGTAGTTGTTAATAGTTTACTGATAGTTCTTTTGTTGTAGTTAGTGTAAATAGTAGTGGGAGATAAGGGGCTTCTCCCCTGTCTCCCTCCCGGTACCGGGCCAATGCCTGGCTCTCCGGGATTCAAGCCTTGCTCGGCCTGTCAGAAGCCGATGCCCACGGGGGATCCCCATGACTCCTGTTTAAAGTGCCTCGGGGAGTCCCATCTTCTGGACAGGTGCCGAATTTGCAAAGCTTTTAAGCCGCGGACCAAGGAGCGGGACTTTCGTTTAAAGCAGCTCCTCTTGGAAGCCTCGCTCAGTCCGATGTCGGCCCCGCACCGGAACCCGGTGCCGACCCAGGCGGCCTCGTCATCAACGGCACCGGAACGCCTGAGCTCCGGGAAAGAGCCCAGGCACCGTACGCCTCAGGCCGGGACTTCTCAGAGGCGTCGCTCTCTGTCACCGAGAGCGAGGAAGTCGGGTCCTGGGCCAGCACCGACCCCGGCGCCGCTGCTCCCGCAGCCTGTTCCGGACCGCGCCAAGCCCGGCGTGGCACCAGCACCGTTGACTCCGGTACCGCAAGGACCGTCGAGCTCGGTGCCTGTGGCTCAGATATCCGTGCCACCTACTCCGGCTCCGCAAAGGCCGTCGAGTCCGGCGCCGCCACCAATACCAGCACCGACCCTGTCAACTCCGGCATCCCAGAGGCCGTTGAGCGCAGGACAGCCTTCTAAGGCTCCGGTACCGACGACTCCAGCCCCACAAGGCCCGTTGAGCTCGGTAACCGTCAGCTCCCCGGTTCGCACCGTGGTAGAGCTTCCACTGCCGTCCACTCCGGACACCTTCTCGGCGGCACGGGACCCGATTGCCATGACCGATCCGGCACCCACCTCATCCTCGGTACCGCCATTGCGGATCGTCACATCCCGCGGCAACCCGGCCATGTTACGCCCGGTGCCGCATGCGGAGACCAGCCAGCAGCAGTCGGCTTCTCCTCGGCACCGCTCGCAGTGCCGGCGCCGGTCGCCATCCCGGCACCGGTCGTACTCGCAGTACCGTTCCAGGTCTCCCTCCAGGCGTCGGTATGACGACTCCCGGTACCGCTCCCGGTCCGTGGCCGGTCACCGCGTAGATCTCCGGACGATCGACATCATTATCGTTCACTGAGATGTTCCCGATCCAGGTCGGGTTCCCGGTACCGCAGCCACCGCCGGTACCGTTCCAGATCCCGGTACCGATCGAGTTCCCGGTACCGATCTCCGGCACCTCGACATACCATGGCCACGCAGACCACTCTTCAAGGTTACTCTGCACCGCCTTGGCCTTCTCGCTCCGTCTCCCACTCTTCTAGAGCCGGTAGCGACCTTTACGCTGAGGATCGCACGGTTGGTGATCAGGGCCACTGGCCGGATGTCGGACAGGAGCCATCTCAAGACCAGGGGCAATGGCCCTTCTGGACCCCTATGGCATACCATCAAGCCCAAGGGGTCCCATCTAGAGCCTCCCACTCGGCCCAATCCGAGCCCAGAGCACCAGAGGCTACGGTATCCCGCCCTCCCCCGGAAGTCTCTGACCCGCCACAGTCATCGGTCGTGGTCCCAGACCTGGAGGCCCTGACCTTGGACTCCTCAGCGGTTCCCCACCAGGACCTCTCCCAGGACCCGCTGGCTCAAGGTCTGTCATCCTCCTCCTCTCCTGACGAGGCAGTGGCGGGAGCATCATCTTCCGGCCCGCCTCCTATCGATCTCCGGGACCATCAAGACCTGCTACGCAGATTGGCCCTTAACATGAATCTGCAGATCGAGGAGGTTCCAGAACTTGAGGACCCGGTGGTGGACATTCTGACAACTGACGCCCCCACCAGGGTAGCCCTCCCATTCGTCCGCACGATATTGGCCAACGCCACGTCTATCTGGCAGTCCCCAGCCTCGATACCCCCCACTGCTAGGGGTGTAGAGAGGAAGTATATGGCGCCTCCAAGAGATTTCCAGTATCTCTATACCCACCCCCCTCCGTGCTCCTTAGTGGTTCAGTCGGTCAACGAGAGGGAGAGGAATGGCCAACAGGCCCCCGCCCCAAAGTCTAAGGACGCCAAGCGCCTAGACTTATTTGGGAGAAAGATCTACTCGGGGGAGGGCCTACAGCTCAGAGCTGCGAACCAGCAGGCACTCCTGAGCCGTTACGGCTATAACACCTGGGTGTCCATGGAGAAATTCAAAGAACTTATACCTCCGGAGTCCAGGCAGGAGTATAAAGCGTTTGTCGAGGAGGGTAAGAAGCTGGCCAGGACGTCGTTGCGGGCCTCTCTTGATATTGCCGACTCGGCCGCCAGAACTATAGCCTCAGGAGTCGCCATGCGGCGTATCTCCTGGCTCCAATCCTCCACCCTCCCCACGGAGGTCCAACACACTATTCAGGACCTACCGTTTGAAGGTCGGGGTCTGTTCTCAGAAAAAACTGACCCGAGGCTGCAGACCCTTAAAGATGGTCGAACCATCATCCGCACGCTGGGGATGCATACCCCAGCGACGCAGCGCAGACCCTTCCGGCCCTTCGGGCAATGTCCCTACTTCCCACCCGCACCACGGCAGGACTTCTCCAGGAGGCCGCGTGGTCGAGGGGGCAGGAGGCAACAGTCCGGTCGACAGACTGGTCAGAGGCAGGGCCCCCACAAACCATTGTCGGGGCCCAAACAAAATTTTTGAAGGGACGCTCGAGGCCGGAGTACCAGTTTCAGTCGCTCCTCTCCCCCTGTTCCGAGACCGCCTTTCCCTTTTCTCCTATGCGTGGTCGAAGATCACCACAGACCGCTGGGTCCTACACACGGTGGAAAGTGGATACCACTTGCAGTTTGTCTCCCCACCTCCCTCCCTGTCCCTCTTCAGGGACCCTTCTCACAAGCAACTCCTGATTCAGGAGATACAAGAGCTCCTCTCCGCAGGAGCAGTAGAGGAGGTTCCGAGGGAGCTCAGGGGCAAGGGTTTCTACTCCCGTTATTTCCTAATCCCCAAGTCGAAAGGGGGGCTATGTCCTATTTTGGACTTGCGGGGGCTCAACAAATTTATGGTAAAGTTGAAGTTCCATATGCTCTCCCTGGGCACCATTATCCCCTCTATGGATCATGGAGACTGGTACGCCGCCCTCGACATGAAGGACGCGTATTTTCATATTGCAATCTACCCAGCTCACAGGCACTTCCTCCGCTTCGTGGTGGGCCAGAGACACTTTCAATTTACGGTTCTGCCCTTCGGCCTCTCGACGGCACCAAGGGTTTTTACAAAATGTATGGCAGTGGTAGCAGCCGCCCTTCGTCGTCAAAGAGTTCAGGTGTTCCCCTACCTCGACGACTGGCTTATCCGCGGCAACTCCAGCAGCCAAGTCCAGTCGCACATTCGGACGGCCATGAGCATGTTCAAGCAGCTCGGCCTCCTCCTGAACGTAGAAAAGTCCACTTTGGAACCAACACAGAGGTTAGACTTTATAGGGGCGGTACTGGACTCCACTCTCGCCCGGGCGTTTCTTCCAGAGGCTCGCTTTCAGGCCCTTATAACCATCATACGCAGCCTTCAGAGCTTCCCAACGCCAACGGCCCGCTGCTGCCTCAGCCTCCTCGGTCACATGGCGTCCTGCACTTTCGTGACAGCTCACGCCAGGTTGCGCCTCCAACCCCTCCAGGCATGGCTCTCAGCATACCAGCCGCGCAGAGACAGCCTGGACCTGATTTTGACGGTACCATCACAGGTCTTGGCCTCCCTCAACTGGTGGCTAGACCCCAGGAAGGTGCTGGAAGGTGTTCCATTCCATCCACCTCAGCCATCCCTAGCCTTAACCACGGATGCGTCATCGCTCGGCTGGGGAGCCCATTTACAGAACCTCCAAACACAGGGCCTGTGGTCGGAGCAGGAATTGACACTGCACATCAATGTCAGGGAACTGTGAGCGGTACGCCTTGCCTGCCAAGCCTTCGCCCAGCATTTACAGGGCCGTTGTGTCACCATCCTTACAGACAACATGACGGCCATGCATTACATCAACAGACAAGGAGGGGCACACTCCCCCCCCTCTGCCGAGAAGCAATTCATCTCTGGGACTTTTGCATAGCCCACTCCATTCACCTGGTAGCCTCTTTTCTCCCAGGGGTCCAGAACACCTTGGCGGACCGACTGAGCAGGTCCTTCCAGACTCACGAGTGGTCCATTCGTCCGGACGTTATCCACGCTGTCTTCCGGAAGTGGGGATTTCCCCACATAGACCTATTCGCGACTCGCGAGAACTGGAAATGCCACGCGTTCTGCTCACTCCAGGGTCGCTCCCCAGGCTCCCTGACAGACGCTTTTCTCCTGCCTTGGACGGACCACCTGTCCTATGCCTTCCCGCCAGTTCCACTGGTCCATAGAGTCCTGCTCAAATTGCGCAGGGACAAGGGCCGCTTAATCCTGATCGCTCTGGCGTGGCCCAGGCAGCACTGGTACACCACTCTCCTGGAGCTCTCAGTGTCCGCCCCAATCACTCTTCCATTGTGGCCGGACCTGATTACGCAACAGCACGGCAGGCTCCATCATCCCGACCTGCACTCTCCCCATCTCACAGCGTGGCTGCTGCATGGCTGAACCCATCCGAGCTATGTTGTTCCAGCCCGGTCCAACAGGTTTTACTGAGCAGCAGGAAGCCGTCTACCAGGTCCACCTACTCAGCTAAGTGGAAACGGTTTTCCCTTTGGTGCGGCCCTCGGGGTCTTAACCCCTTGCAGGTGCCGATACACACCATCCTAGACTACCTCCTCTCCCTAAAGGAGCAGGGTCTGGCCCTTTCGTCGCTAAAAGTCCACCTCGCGGCAATTTCGGCCTTTCACCCTGGCGACAGTGGGGTTTCGATCTTTTCCAACCCCATGGTTAGCAGATTCCTCAAGGGGTTAGAGTGGCTACACCCATTGGTTCGCCGCCCGGTCCCCACCTGGGACCTCAACCTCGTCATCACTAGGCTCATGGGGGCCCCATTCGAGCCTATGGCCACCTGCTCGCTTCTGTACCTCTCCTGGAAAACGGCCTTCCTCATAGCCATCACCTCGGCGAGGCGCGTCTCTGAGCTCAGAGCGCTTACTTCGGAACCCCCTTACACGGTGTTCCACAAGGACAAGGTACAGCTGCGACCACACCCGGCCTTCCTGCCCAAGGTAGTGTCAGCCTTTCATATTAACCAAGACATCTTTCTACCGGTCTTCTACCCAAAGCCCCACGTCTCTCAAAAGGAGCAGCAACTCCACTCCTAGGACGTCCGTAGGGCCCTCGCCTTCTACATCGAGCGAACAAAGCCCTTTCAGAAAATGACTCAGCTATTCGTCGCCGTGGCGGACCGGATGAAAGGTCTCCCGGTCTCTTCCCAACGCATCTCGTCCTGGATCACGTCATGCATCCGGACATGCTATGACTTGGTAGGTGTTCCCACCATGCACCCTACTGCCCACTCCACCCGAGCTCAAGCCTCGTCCTCCGCCTTCCTGGCGCACATACCTATACAGGAGATGTGTAGGGCAGCAACCTGGTCATCGGTGCACACCTTCACCTCTCATTATGCCATAGTACAACATTCCAGGGAGGACGCCGCTTTTGGTTCGGCGGTCCTACGCGCTGCAGTATCACAATCCGACCCCACCTCCTAGGAAAGGCTTGGGAGTCACCTAATTGGAATACATATGAGCAAGCACTCGAAGAAGAAAAAACGGTTACTCACCGTAGTAACTGTTGTTCTTCGAGATGTGTTGCTCATATCTATTCCAAACCCGCCCTCCATCCCCACTGTCGGAATAGCCGGCAAGAAGGAACTGAGAGGGCGCTGAGCCGGCTGGGGTATATATCAGGCACCGTAACGGCGCCACTCCAGGGGGCGCCAGCCAGCCCACCGAGTGTTGCTAGGGTAAAATCTTCCGACGATCGTGCACGCTGCGCGCGCACACCTAATTGGAATAGATATGAGCTTAACTTCAGTATCTGGAAACACCTAGAACTAACAAGTCAGCATGGATTTATCAAGAACAAATTGTGTCAAACCAAATAGCTTTCTTTGACAGGGTAACAAGTCTTGGTGGTAAGGAGGAAAGTGGTAGATGTAGTATATCTTTACTTTAGTAAGGCTTTTGATACTGTCATGTATTCCCGTCTCATAAAAAACCTCCCTCACCAACTAGACACTTAAATGGGTGTTGTGCCCAAAAGACATTAAGGGGCGTGCTGTGTGTTCTAATCTTGGGAATGAGAAGAGTTCTGAGTCTTGAACTAAAGAACATATGACCTAGCAGTGAGAATCCTGCACAGATGATATATAGAAAAGAATGATATACTAGTAACCAAATTTGCCTTTTCAGGATATGCAGTGTAAAATTTCCATGTTTAATTTTTAATTTCTCACACACCTTTTTTAAAAAAAATCAAAAAATTCTCTGTTCTTCTGCCTCACATTTTCTTACCTGGAATTTTGAAGGTAACTGTGGTGCCTTTTGAAACAGTAATTAGTTCTAGTCAGTGTTTGGCTCAACAGGCAGCTAAATAACTGCGTAGTGGAGTATGACCATAACCTTTGTGAATGTGCATGTTATTCATGTTTTACAGAAACACTGCCAGAAATATGGTTGGCTTAAAATATCAAAGTAATTTTAGGTACTACGCTTGCATCTGACTCCCTTGATAGTTTGTGATTTTATAATATTTTCCTATTTTTTAAAATGATTTTTCTACTTTGTTGTATAAATAAACCACAAGAACTTATGGAAACAGGGGGACTGACAACACACAAAAATGTCATCAAATACACAAAATAAACAAACTAGGAAAAAAGAAAAATCTTATTTTCTACTAACTTCTTTCAGTTATAGTAAACATAGGTGTTATTGAAAAGCACACAATTAAAAAAAAATTAAGTGATTTTTTAAAAAAAAGTTGACTGTGTCCCTTTAAATCCAAGATGCTGTAAAACTTAAATAAAAATTGTAGTCAAAAACACTGAAAGTTTTAAAAATGGACCTTGATATAGTAGCAATGATTAGAGCATTAGCTACACCTCTGGAGATGTAGGATCACATACAAATTAAAATGAAATGTATTTTGTTTTGCTATAGCGCAACTGAGGTCTAGTCAAATAAAAACACCAGCACAATGTGACAAATATCCAGCACTACTGGCCACTTGAGTTCAAGAAGTCTATTTAGGGGAACACAGCAAAGAGGAACATTGAGGAGAGAACCTGGATACACGGAAGCAGCATGGTTAGGAAAATTTCCAGCAAAAGCTTCATGCTATGCCCAGGTCTAGCCCCTTTCTTCACCTCTGTGCGCACCACAAAAAATGAATTCAAGCTGCACAGTGTAAAAACTGAAGACAAAGTACAAACACTAAAAAGGATTTTCCAAATGTTTGCTAAGTAGGCCATCCAACTTAGTACTGTAAACAAACATATTCAAGCGATAACAAATTAGTTGTGTGAGTAACGTTCTAAAGACAGAAGAAAAGTTGGGTAATTTAAAGATAGCACAAAAATTCTCAAATATACATTGAAAACTTTATTGTTCTTTAACAAAATACTTTTTTAAAAATTCACCAAAAACCTTCTCAAAGCAGATATGATACCAACAAAAATATCTCGTTTCCACCATACTTGGAGACAAATCACATGAAATCGAAGTTCACTGATAAGACATCTAATTTTGGCCAATTATTACTGACAAAAGTCTTATCAAATAAAAAAAAAGAGCACTAAGGTCCCAATCCTGCAGCAGCACATGAATTCAATGGGACTACATAGGTGTGAAAAGTTATGTACGTGCTAAAGTGTTTGCAGGACCAGGACCTAAATCACTCAATCCTGAAAAAGTGTGCCTGATCATAACACAGCGCTCTTCTTGTCGGCTTTGTACATCTCAGGCAGTTCAACTCCACAAAATGCTCTAAACCCAATGAGACAAAGAATGGGAATAGGACTAACTTGAGCATGTGAAAAAGAAAATAAAACACCCACAAGCCACCTACTGCTTAGTTATCACTAGTGAGAAGGTGAAGTAACTTAGGGCAGCTCTGAGCAGAAAAGAATATCCCACCATAGTCATTTCTGGTTTGCACAGAAATGCTTGTATCTGATTTTTGTTTGTTTTTGTTCAACATCTAAAGTCAAATCATCAGAAAAGATTGTAAAAGTGGTTGTTTTGGTGTCGTTTTCTAAATAAGTGCATGGTATAAAAATCTCACTTTTATGTATGTCAACTACATCCTCTCTGTTCAGGGCAGGAGGAATGTTTTGGCATTTGTCTTCTACCGGTAGTGCTCCAAGCTATTCATTTTGCTGGCTATGAAAGTCCAGAAATAAATTCTGATTTTCTACAGATTGTTACACATCCATGTTTTCAAATATTTCTGCCAGTCCTGTGTCAGTAGCCTTCTCTTCATTGTATAGGTAAATTCACCTTTCCAGTTTATTGGCAAGTGTCCAACAATGACCCTTCAATCAATGTAGGCAAACCTATTCTTACTTGTGCAGATTGACAAAAGTATAACATTCTTACTTCAAAATGTCAAAAACATACTTATTGTCCCAAAGTAGGAAAAACCTGAATACAAACAGAAACAAGCCTCCTCAAAATAGATTTGCTACGAGAAATTAATTACTCAGGTCTCCATTTCAGTCTCTATGATTTCAGTCCTGGACGTAGTTCTTGCATCTGTTGTTCTCTCCCCATCTAAATCCAGAATGACAGACAGATCAATAGCAGGTAACGGTGCTCTCCAGTACTGGAATGAGTTGTATTGCCAAAATTCTTCCTCATGCTTTGGAAATAAAACACAACGTGTTAATGTATGGCACTGCAGTAGAAAGATGAGAATAACCCCCTTTGCAAAAGAAACTGAGCCAAGAGATATTTCCCAGATGGTTTTAGGGTTATATATTTTACTTTCTTAAATGTTTTAAGAAAATGTAATAGATTGTCCATTATTTTTTAATGTAACCAAATAATTTGCTTCTATTTTGGGCATAATTATTTAAATATTTTTGCTGAGGGATATTGTATTATCTTTGATTACCTTGTGTACAACCTTGTCTACTGCAGCTCACAGTTTATGCATGCAATGATATATTTAAGAGGCAATGTTTCTACACTTTTTAAACTTTACACAAATCAATACTGTTAATCGCAAACTCTCCTTTGTTGCCTCTCACAAAATAAATGAACACTATGGACAATTTCAAAGTCTGAGACTCACGAGACGTTTCTTAGCTTGAAGGAACATTCAAGAACATTTCTGTAAGTGCTATCAGTCACAAGAATCATAAGTATTTCCCCAGTAGAGAACTGAATGCATCTATGGTAGATTTATTTAAAGAATGATAGCTACAGTGAAAGCAAAATATTAGAAAAGATTTCTAATATTTTCTGTTCATTTTTTCTTTCTATATCTACATATATGCAAATACAAACAAAGCAAGGTTAACAATGAATTTTCACCAGGGTATGATAAGCAGTGCAGATGACAATTGATAAGACTGGAACAAATTCATTACTGATTTACTCTACAGACAGATTTGTTACAAAGATAAACTCCCAAATGTGACAAACTATGCTGTCTTCTTGAGTCTGCAAACAGTCAGCTCTAGGACAATTGCAGTTATTCACAGCTTTGCCAAGCAGCAGCAGGAAATTAAAAAAGATTCCGGTCTGTTTTGCTGTTGTTATTATGACATCTATAGGAAGCAATACAATTGTGAATAATGTCAATTTCATTATGCTGCTGTTTGGGAGAGCTATGAGCAGTAGAAACATCAATAATGGAGTTAGCTGTGTGCTGGACCCCAAATAAACAGGCTAGAAGGGTAGAGTAACCAAGTAGCTCAGTTATCAGAAAACTCCACCTCTTCAGAAGTGTGTATGTCTGATAAATTTGAAACTAGAGGATATCAAAAAAGAAGCACCTTAAAAAGAGTTTATAGAAACTAGTAAATTTGTCAAGACTTATTTGTCAACATATAGCCCAAAAGATAATTTAAAAACAGAAATTTACAAATCTTTATAAAATCTTCCTGCAGAATTGTTTTCAGCAAGTCATATCTATCTCCTTAGTAAGACAGAACAAGGTATGTTTACAGCCTTCTATACAAGAAAAAAGGTTTACATAATTACAATTAGTAGTTACAATTACCTTGACTTAAGGTAAAAACAGAGATAAATAATGAACTCGACATTTCCAATACAAATCCTTAACCCAACTTGCGCTACCAAAATACACAATGGAAGAAGGAATCTGTCTTTTCTCCTTCCAAACAGAGATGTTCTTGTATGAAGCCTGGCCTAACATGGGTTTTCCATTGGATTGAAAAATCCTTCCTCACGTCATTTGTGGGATAATTCTACACATTTCATATGTATATTTCTGACTACGAGGGAAAGAAAGAGGAGCAGGAGAAGAGAACATGATACGGTATGTAGAAATAAGAAAGCCCAACACAGCTCTCAGTTGAACCTAGTTATGTTTTCAAGGACCCAGATTTTTAAAAAATGGGTACCCAAAACTAGGGTCTTAAGTCTTCAATTGGCCCGATTTTCAAAAATACTAAGTCTCCAAGAACTCCCCATTAATTTGGTCAAGGCTTCTATTTTCAGTTAAAACAGCTAAACTGGCAGGGAGATGAACTAATGGATCTTTTCTACCCCCAGTTTCTATGATTTATACTTGGGGAGGAGGTTTTACAGTTGTTTTATTCAGAAATTTCCTTCAGCAAAAGTTAATTGTTGTAGAACTCTTGCCTATCATTGCCATTTAGTTTCATTTTTTAAATCTGCATTTATTTTTCTGCCTCACCACAGGTTTAAAGATATGTAAAAGGTTAGACGTATGTACTTTTTTTTAACTTTTCCCCTACATCCTCTATTAATTATAATATTGCATATAATGGGCAGTATCACAGAGCTGTGAATTGCACTTTTATTATAATAATTGAACGGATACTCATTTGTGACATCTTCCCACTGGACCTGCAGCTGGTCAGCTTCCCACTGAACAGCTGTGCCTGGGAAAAATTAGTCTCTGAGAAACCTCAACTCTGTGGATTTAATAATCCAGAAATGAGGTCAGCTATTAACATGGTGTATCTTTAGGGCTCCCCCTTGCATGTATTCCAATGGTGAAGTGAAATCAAACTAAATTGTCGTGTTCAGGAAAAGTTGGGTTTTACCTTCTGCCTGGAAATGAGCACTACAGAGAGGGAGAGTGGTGATACAAGTCCTTGTAGTGTCCCAGTGAGAGGAAAGACCACTGAAGGAGGCATGTGTAATCCGTGAAAGACTCAATTTACAGGAGGCACAAGCTACACAGAAATCTTTGAAATACAGAATAAGGTATCAAGTATCAGAGGGGTAGCTGTGTTAGTCTAGAGCTGTAGAAGCGACAAAGAGTTCTGTGGCACCTTATAGACTAACAGAGGTATTGGAGCATAAGCTTTCGTGGGTGCATCCGATGAAGTGGGTATTCACCAACGAAAGCTTATGCTCCAATACCTCTGTTAATCTATAAGGTGCCACAGGACCCTTTGTCGCTTCTAGAGTAAGGTATCTTATGTAGTTAAAATTAGAGTAAAGTCTGTGCACTGTGTTAAACCCGTACATTTTGTACAGCAGTGGTGGAACAATCTATATAGTGCAGGTGCTGAGAGCCACTGAACCAAACTATAAACCCTGCATGGAAACTACTTCAAGCACCTATGGTTTTGTGGTTAGAGACTGATGCAAATAACCTTTATATATTGCTGAAGAATCACTTGCGTAGGAAAACATTCACTTGCTCCAGCTACAAAAGATGCTATGTTAAAAAGCAGAGATGGTAATGCTCAACCTTCGAACAGGATCTACACAGCAGTAGCTGGGAGGAGCTGCTGTATCTGGACAGTGAACCACCACCAGGTGTTTCAGAGAAGCCCAGCACCTGTTGGCCACACCCGTGAATGGCACGTGCCACATAGGCGAGTTGGGTGTGAAGAGAGCAGCTGGGGACGGGCAGGGGGAAGAGAGGGGCCCGCTGTGCTTTCTGCGCTGACTTTACCGGGCTGTTACCCGTGCGGGACACCCCCCCCCCCCCCAAAGAGGAGCGGTGTGTGTCGGAGTCTCTCCCACCCAGGCTTTCCCCACAGCGCCTGCAGCGCCGGGCACAGGGGCAATGACCCTCCGGAACCAAGCCCGGGCCGCAGGCTGGGACCCTCCCGAAGCCGCAACACCCGGCCCACCCTAATCAGCACGACCCCCGCCGGCCTTTACCTCCTCGGTTCCCCGCTCTTCCCCGCGAGGAGCCGGGCTTCGCGCACCCAAGCCAACGCCGACTGCCCGCATCGCCTGTTCCGGCCGGGTCCCTACGTCCCCCCCGCGCTCCTGCCGCTTCCTCCCTCCCGGGCTGGCGGGGTCTCCGGGCTCCCCCCCGGGCCTGTTGCCTCTGTGCCCAGGCCGCTTCCCCTGGGGCGCTTCGGCCTCCTCCAGTTTCCGCTTCTTGTCAGAGCCCCCGGGCCCCGCGCGGCCAGGGCTCCACAGCTCGGGGCCGTCCCGCGGGCGCCTGCCGGCCACGCGGAGCAGCGGAGACGGTTCGGGCAGGCGACGCTTCCAGGGCACGTGACACACTAACGGCTCCGCGTGTCGCTTGGCCATCAGGGGGCTGGGCGCGCGCGGCGCTACCTCCGCGACGCGCGCGGGCGCAACCACTTCTCTCCTAGGGGGCGGAGCGGGGCGCGCATGCGGCTTACGGGGGCGCGTTTGTCCTTCCCTCCCCTTCCGCGTCTCGTAGTGCCCACCAGGGGGAGCGCGCATGCAGCCAGCTCGCTCGCTGCGCGGCGGGGTGGGCTGGGCCGGAAGCCATCATGGCCGACCACTGCACACCCTTGCCGGGGGGAGACTAGACCCTACCACGAGTTTTGGCTGTTACCGCGTCAACCTCTTGCCCAGCCGGTCACTTATCTAGGTCACCCTGTCCCGCGCCTTGCTTGGTTTAGCTGCTCGCTTCGGCACTCGCTCCTGGTTTGTGGCGCGGGGGCACGAGGCTGCACAACCTCACTAACCACCTGTAATTTGCCAGGCTCCAGCTGTTTAGCCCATGTTATAAACTAGAGCTGAGCAGTGCGGATTTAATCCCGCTCAGGACAGAGGCGCTACACTTCAGACACTGTATTTATCTTGGCTCAGGGTGGCACCTACAATTCACCACGAGGGTGACACTGTGGGCATACCAAAGTCACATGAAGAGGGATTTAGTACATCCCTGTTTAAGCACATAGTTCTGGGAATGAAGCTCAAATGTGCATTCACCTTTTTGCAGCTTTAGCCCATTACAAACTTTGCTGTCACTTTGGCATAACTGCTTTCCACATCTAGGACTGGGGCTTTTTTTTTTTTAATGCTTTAGGTTTAGGATTAGGGTGACCAGATGTCCCGATTTTGGGGTCTTTTTCTTATATAGGCTCCTATTACCCCTCACCCCCATCCCAATTTTTCACATTTGCTGTCTGGTCACCCTACTTGGGATGCAGCAAGATGACACTTCTAAGAATGATTATCTAAATAAAATCAGTACCAACAGTGTGCAGACATCTAGAGAATAGATGCAGACTGAAATAAAAGGTCAAGAGCGACTGGCCAATAATATAGGTGTAAAGGGACTGTATGATCAACATTTACCTTAAATGTACCTTATTTCAATACATTTAAAAATGAAAAAAGGTATCTATCAATAAAAGATTAAAGTAGATTGTAGGGGAAAAAGCCACACGAGACCATCAGTTGCCTTCTAAAGGCAGCAAGAGTTTATTTTTATTTCCCTTAATGGCAGCATCTAAGCTTTCACCAAGCTTTACTTAAGATTGGACCGACTAATTTATTTTTATTAAAAAAGCAAAAATCTGGTTCCTTTTAGAAAGTTCGGACTACCTGCAAGTAAACCTTTCCTGAAAACTGCTGTTAGTCCAATATTTTTTCTCGATAAGGATCTGAGCAGAAGAGTTTTTTAAAATGTGCAGGCTTTATACTCCTAGACAGCATTTAAAATAGTAAATGCGTTTTTGCCCATGTGAACTTTAAAATTGTACTTTCAATTAAAGCAAAATTGGAAGCATGAAATATCTGCCTTAAAAACAGAAAGCTAAAAATGACCTTATCCATCCCAAGTAAAAGGGACTATAGCTAGATGAATGAGAGTGAGTTTAAAATACCAAAATTTTAAAATTTATTATCCAGTGCCATTTCCGTGGAAAAGGCTTGATTCCCTACCATACCTTTTTTACTTTTAAAAGGATTTTCAAAGGGGATGATAGTGTAGCTAAATTAACCATTGGATTAATGTAAAAAGAACAAAGCAATTACTTTGATCCTTCCTCTAAACACAAGCCATTTAATAATTATTCTCATAGAAAATATATAACTTCAAAATACAAAATGATTGTATGAAATTACAATCTGTGGATTAATATCCATCTAATTTACTTTAGTAGGCAACTTACTTAGAACAAGAAAACATAATATTAGAGGTAGATTTAAAATACCAAGGGTAAATTGCCTTAAAGTTCCAACCAAGTATCCAACAATTAACCCAGGTATGCTGAAACAAATATAGAAGTTGTTGTTAACAGCCAGAGGCAATGGGGGAATGGGGAGCACACAGGGTAACGTGCCCCCCAGATTTTTAACAGGGCTCACACCAGAATGTCAGAAATATGAGTGCTGCTGCAGAGGCAACTCGTAACTGTTGATATTGTTGGGGCACAATTTAACGGTTCTGTAGTGAACCCTGGCAGCAGAGGCAATGTGTGGGGGTGGGAGGTCATGCCCATATGGCTTCACAGTCACTTGCTGAGCCTTCTTCAGTGCAATGCAGAGCAGTTTTACCACACCTCCCAGCTCAAGGCCAGCTCCGTGCCCTCTGGCCATCCCCACCTTTGGCCATACACTCCCAGTGCAACCTGGCTTTTGGCCACAGGATTCCACCTCCCAGTTCTCAGGGCTGCAGCCCCTGCACATGCGCACGCCTGCACTGCTGCATGAGGTTAAATGCAAGTCCTTCCCCTCTGTATAATGAGGGATCCCCACCTCACTCCCAGCAGTGCAATGCGGTTTGTAAAGCGCTTTGACACTGCTGGAGCACAGTAAGCTGATTGCTGCTCTAGACGTGCCCTGTGAGTCAGCCTCAGAGCCTATCCATGCTGCATTGAGACCTCCACATTTCTGCCAGCCTGGGGGTAGCTTTGAACGACCTTCGGTCCTTGGGCAGTACCCCTCCATCTGTCCCCCATCTTTAGCAGGTAGCTTACGCTGTCTGAGCCCCTATGCCCTGTCTGTGACCCTCAGCCAAGGGCACATGCAGGAGGCCACCCCACCTGGCTGCTGCTGCTGTCTATGCAAAAGGGCAGGCGGCGCCACTTGCAGGGAAGAGAAGGAGCCAGGATCCCTCACCCTTACCCTCAGTGGGCTAGGGTTTGATGTCTTCTCCTCCTCTCTGCCAGATCCCAACCACCTCTGCAGGTTCCCTGGGCACTATAGTGCACAATGCCCCCTTAATTCCTTCCTGTGCCTCAGCTGGGGGGATAAGAGGTGGCTGGTTTATGTCAGTGAGCAGTAGCTACCTTTCCATCCTGGCAAGGGACGGAGCTGCTTCCAGCAGCAAGTGTGAGGAGAGGGTAAGGGATGAGCTCTGCAAAGACACAGGTCAGGGGCAGCTCCTGCACAAGGCAAAGGAACAACATACAGGATTTGCTTAAAACTTAATGACTGCCCATTGTTACAGCACAGCTGTACACTCTGGGCACAGTTGTCCCAACTGTGTAACTGCTTTCTAAAAAGAAAAGGAAGTAGCAGGATTTTTCTATTGTCTAATAATCCTTAAAATATATGCTTCAAACACTTTATTTAAGCAACAGGTAAGTTACACTGATAAACTTCAAATGGGCAAAGTGAGAGTGCAGTTCCTGCATTAGCAGACCAAGTCTTATTTCCATTTCAAGGTTAATTTACTCCCACTCCTTTGTGACATGATGCTTTGCTTCACTCCATACTATGATTTCATATACCAATATTCAAATGACCAAAGCCAACAAACTATTAGAATAGATTGCGAAGCTTAGCATGGCCAGAAAATTATAATTTAAGAGTTTCTAAAATATTTTATCTTTTGTTTCTATTTTCAGTCCTACAGAAAATGGTCCCGGGAGCCTAAGTCACAATGAATGCAGTTTTCAAGAAACATTTTAGCACTGTTCAATAAATTTCAGATTTTGTAAATTTTCTATTTTTAAATTGGTTAAGAAATCCTTCTCTAAACTGTGGATGAGCTTGTATTATCTCTCTAAACATTCATAAAGCCAGAAGGAAAAATGAAAACAATTAGAATTTTGTTTAAAAACTGAGGCAGAATACATAAACAACATTTTTGTTTTAAGCCTCCAATTGAAAGTGGAAATAATATTCCCAGTTCTGATATCAAACACAGAATTGTACATCCTTTCCAACAGATCCTGAGAGCTGTAGATTGTGCATGTTACAGACAGCTGCAGATAAAAGGGAAATTTTTTGGATTTTAGAACTGCTGAGTAATTATTAAACCAGCCTTAAATCAGGACAACCTCATGGCAGACATAAAAACAGGAGTTTTATACTTGTGAAAATGGGATGTTTTTATGCATTCTGACAAATGAGGGCAGTGTATCTGTACATTTTCTTCCATTTTCACTAGTACAGTACAAATATGCATGGCACAGTATATATCTGGATAGCAATACAGGTATTAAGAAAATAGACACTCTCAAATTCCTGTTAAGAATAAACAAGGCACCACTGATTTGAGGTTGTATCCAGTCATTACCTAGTCCATTGTGTGTTGTAAAATTTAGCATTATCTCCAGCATTTTTTCTGAAGAATCTATTTGAAACACTGCAACTCTGGTTTCCTCACCACAAACAACACACATTCATAGTAGTATTTCATCATGGATAGTTCATTCACAGTGTAAGTTGACAATACAGATTCTTTCTCCACCTGAAAATAAAAATTGACGTTTTCAGAATATTTTTTGAAATACCACCTGAAGCAATTCCCTCCAAAATGTATATTTCTCCTCTGAACAGGCATCACTGTTATGTGTTTACAGTCAGTGTTATTTGCCCTTTAATGAATTAAAAACCAGACATCTTAAATATAACTACAATTGGCAATATAAACATATAAGCATCTTAAAAATTAAAAAACTATATTAAACGACATTTAAGGTAAAGCCCTAGTTGGTTGACCCATCTACTCCAATAAGTATTACTCACAATCTATCCGTACCTCTAGATGGAATCCATACTGTAATATAACATTTTTTATATCCTCATAACTCAATTCTATAGAAAGTTCATTTGCCAAGTTTTCAAAGTGGTAAAGGAGAGGACCTAGAATACAAAGATAAAGGGATTCAGTAACAATACCAATTTTGTCAGAAGTACACTTTTATCTAAACTTTTATATGAAGTCAACTCTATAGCATTTGAGATAAGTAAGTCAACAATAAAAAATATTATCAGTTTATTTTACAGCTCAGGATGTCCTAAGTAGAGTTAGTCATACTTACTTGGGGGGCAGGGATAGCTCAGTGCTTTGAGCATTGGCCTGCTAAACCCAAGGTTGAGTTCAATCCTTGAGGGGGCCATTTAGGGATCTGGGGCAAAAATTAGGGATTGGCCCTGCTTTGAGCAGGGGGTTGGACTAGATGACCTCCTAAGGTCCCTTCCAACCCTGATATTCTGATTCTAAGTGGTGCCTGTAATTAGGTTGTCTACCACTTTCCATTATTAGTCCGTTTTCAGTTGTTACAGCTTTACCAAACTAAAGTTTCAGCAACAAATGGTTCAACCATCTGAGAGAACAAGATTGGCAAAACAATGTATTTTTCCCCCAATGTTAAAAAGAAATGGTTAAAGAATTTAAGAAACTGAGCACCTCACTGCTTTGGAGTGTGTGACACTTTGGAGGGTGCAGTCCTCAGGCCAGGGAGATGCATTTTGTTTCCGTATGAAAATTCACCCAGATTTGGCTGAATTATAAGAATCTGAAAATCACTGTTGACACATGCTCAGAGACTTGAGAGAATGGGGTAGCTAAAAATGCTGAAGATTCCATGGCTATGAACGCTGAGCAGGTTCAACTCAGCGTTGAACTGCAACTGCTCCTCCTACCCACTAGGGGCCACTGGTCATGCCAGGCAATAGAACTGAGAGCAAGAAGATGAACAATTTACCTAAATTTATCCATATTCCTCCTGGTTTGAGAATTTTCCATATTGTATCAATGTAATCAATGACATTATGCGCTGTGTCTATGAAGAAGCAGGTTGCTATGCAGTCCCACATATCTGTACAAAGAAAATATGTTATTGAGTGCACATGATCAGTTTCAACATCAATCCTCTGTGTAAGACTTCAGAGTTGGCTTGTATTTAGCATCAGAATATATAGGTATTTAGTCACACCTAACATCAACTTTAGCTAACAGTAAAGAGAATGGCTAGAAGTTGAATATTTCCTGACATTTTATTGAAAGGAAACCAATAATACTATGTTTCAGTGTAGTAGCCATGTTAGTCTGTGTCAGCAAAACGAAAATAAGAAAGAAAAACTTGTAGCACCTTAGAGACTAACAAATTTATTTCAGCATAAGCTTTCGTGGGTTAGTACCCACTTCAATAATACTATATTACTGTAAAAGTTGGACAATAAAGGTATGCCTACATTGCAATTAAAAACCCTGGGCTGGCCCATAACAACTGACACGGGCTCAGGCTGCTTAATTGTGGGGCAGACATTCGGGGTCAGGCTGCAGACAGAGCTCTGGGACCCTCCTACCTTGCAGGTCCTAGAGTCTGGGCTCCAGCCCAAGCCTGAACATCTATACCACATTTAAACAGATCCTTACCCTGAGATCTGCTAGCACTGGGTTTTTAATTGCAGTGTAGATCAGAGGTTCTCAAACTGAGGGGCAGAATACATTCAGGGGAGAAGCGAGAGAAGCTTTAACAAAAAAACAAAACAAAAAAAATCCCACTTACTGTGGGCATTTTACCCACAGCAATGAATAACTAGAGCAAAGCAGATTCCTCTGCGCATATCAGGTCTTCAGATGACACCGTGCTTTTGACTACATGGTGCTGTGCATTTTGACAGATTTCCGTTAAGCTTGCATAGTATTATACAAAGTTGTTGCCATCTATACATTAATCTGTCTGCTATGATGCGTATGTACATGCAACTGTAAGCACGGACACAACTACAGTTTTGCTTTTGCTCTTATTGCAATGGATCACTGGCTCATTCGTGCTACGGGGGGTGGGGGAGATGACAAAAAACAAAAGTTGAAACTGATTCAAATGAAGCGTCACCGCATATATTGGTATATGTACTTGTGTGGCGGAAACAGGGATGAAAAATTCCTACAGATACAAAGAAGGGGCACAATCAAATAAAGTTTGAGAACCACTGGTGTGCACGTACCCTTAAGGTCAGATTTCCATTAAGCAAAGCTCAAGAACTGATACTTAAATTTAATTAACTGATTTTACACACAATTGTTTGAGCATGGATACCACAACTGTGTACACAAAAGTAGGAAAACAAAAATGTACTTGGACTCTGGGCCTCTTTAGCACTTTTAAAATCCAGAACAGAAGGCTGCCCATCATCAAAATATTTGGTAATTTCACTTTGAAATATCTTTATCCAAAACCACACATTTCTACACGTATTTTGTATTTTCTATTGTATTGAACCTTTTCTTTAAATTAATGCTTTGCATAGATACAAGGAAAGTCTTTTAAAGTGCACATTTCCTTTTTCCACCTACCCATATTCTCTGAAGTTATGAAAGGTTAGGCCCTGTTACCTTCAAATAAATATTTTTTTAAAAACATTTGTAGATTTATTTCTGACTTACACCAGCCTTCATTCCCTGGTTTTAGCTATGAAACATCTGAGCAGTAGCAGGGGGCTGAGACTACAAGCCACTATGCCTGTGAAAAAAGATATTACTTCTTCTTCAGAAAACAGCGTTTAGCAGGGCAGAGGTCTAAAAAAAAAAAAGCAGGCCAAAAACTTGCTAGCTCAATAATAATTGTGGGTTCAAACATGGATGCTAAGTGCAGGGAAGGAATAGTGCCGGCTGGTCATTTAGTACTTTGTATAGACAAGTAACCTCCAGATAAAAGTAAGAAATCCATCATCACTTCCAGTCTTACTAGTACTAGGAACTGAGATGGAAAATATTTAAGTATAGTAAGTACAGTTATCTTCTGTACATGAAGTAGGGGAGAAAAATTACCTCATCAGTTGCAACAAAAAGTATTTGTCCAGACAGATTTCACAAATAATAATAAGGATGTTTGTGTTGACAGGAACTTTGTGATCTTTGATAAATATTATCCCTTAGCACATCCTTGAAATACTGGTCATTGATAGTTAATTAATATCTATTGGTTTTATTTGTAAATAATTGTTTTAGTAATAATTTGCTATGTTGTCTATTTTTAAACCAACAATAAATAATTAGACTTCACTTAATTTATATCCATGAAAAGCATACGCTGTTTATATTGTGCATTTCTTTAACATCAATCACTCTTCTAATTCAAGGAAAGAAAATAGGCATGAAAGATCACAGTGCTGGAAGTTGCCCAAAATATCACAGTTATTAAAAGAACAGAACATATATAACCCTACAAGAAGAATACATTTAGACACTTAAATATGCTAGAGCATACATACAACTTTTGCTTCTTTCAATTCAACTCATTTTGGTTGAGAAGAATCTAGGTGTAATATACAACTTTAGTGCCTACTTTAATGATCCAAGCCATAATTTGGTTTTAATTTTAAATAGAATTCTAATCTTCCATACTGGGTATATATCTAGTGTGTTCATGAATTCTGACCTCTAATTTCTCTACTTACTGCACTCTGAGTAAATTTCTTGAAAATCCCCTGCTGTCATAGAAAAGTTTGCACCAGAAGGAAGACTGTGGGGGTCAACATCAGGGAAATAAACTGGTCGTATCTGATCAGCAGATCTCCTGTTATTGCTAAACTGATGAATCCAGGGATAAAGTTTATGAGAGTTAATTTCAGAGCATCTGCAAAATATGAAAGTCAGAACGATTCAGTTTCAACTAACTGCTCATGTATTACTTAGAAAAGTAGGTGTTTTGCAATAAAATTGGTAAGTATAAAATTATTTGATTTTCAACAATATGTATGATGAATTTAGTTGCTAATCTGGATGTTATAAAGTATTTCTGTAGGCTTTTACTTAGGTTATTATTCCAACTTCCTCAAGACAAATAAAACACTATGTTTTATTGAAGGGGGGGGGGGGGTCTTCTTTTCACTTTCTGTATTTCAACCATGTTTTATGTCTAGCTTAAAAGAAAACCAATAGTGCAGTTCTTTCTGTAAGATGAGTGAAAATTGCCATTACATATGTTCAGTTGTGCTAAACCATTAGAATTCCCATTTGTTTGTCATGGAAGAGTGTACTTGTTTATTTTATAAATAAAGAGAAGGGTGATGACTTAAGTCCGTTCTTATTTTTATAATTTTCCTAAGAATACCTATTTTCATTCTAGATTCTTGCTGACAGTTGCCTTTCTTGAGTCAGAATAAGAGAGACTTTGTGGTACAACAAAGTAAAAACATTTTTCTGAAACGGTCATCCTTTAAACAAAAGTATGTATTTAGATTATTTCAATAGATCTGCAAAGTAAAATAATTTGCCATTGGGCAGTTTTACTATCATCTGAGCATATACATTTACAGTACTGCAATTAATCTTAACAGCCTCATGCCATTTCTCTTTCTGTACACCACGATGTGGACCAACACATAGCAAAGTAACATGGAACCCTTACAGACTATTTCAACTATGAAAAGTGACTAAAATGACATAGTGGAGTCCCATGTTTATTGTATCAATGTCTCCAGATGACACTTGCTCAGTTTATAAAAAGATGCTTTTCTGATATCCCTGCAGACTCATCCTGGAATCAGAAGGTGAAGCTGTTTTCATTCTATCCAATGCATCACCAATAAAATTCTGCAGAAAATTTTTGCCCTTTGTTGTATTCACTCAGCCCCACTAATGGAAGTGGGATTTCATAGACATAACTGAGGACAGTTGAAATGTGTAGGAATAACTGAGGATATAAATTGCCCTGCAAAAATTATGTTTCTTAGAACTTAGTTAGGGGTGGGGAGACGGATGCATACAGTAGACCTGATGACCACGGAAAATGAAAGGCATCCTTCAAGGATCAGTGACACCACCCACCTCTGAAGCAGAACTAGGTTCATTTCCTGTTTATTGCCATGGCAGACAGTTCTATTCCAGGGGTGTCCCATTGCTGGAATACGTGCAGAAGTATGATGGAATCTCTCCCCCATTCATGTTCTTGAGAAAAGTGCCTGCTGAAGTGTTTGCAGTCACATTCTGAACTCCTGGAAGGTAAGCTCCTGTGATGACAATCTGATTGTGAATGCACCAATTCCAAAGCTTGACAGCCTCAGTGCAGAAGGAAGGGGATCTTGCCCATCCTTGCAGGTTGATATAGAAGATGCATAACATATTGTCCATCACGACCTCTCTCTCCTGATTAGTGGCAGAAACTAAAAGCAGGACATGTGTGTCCAGATGTGTTCCCCCACCACAACAGGGCTGCATGTGTCATGATGACAACCATTGGGGGAGGATAGGTGAAAGGGACTCCCTGCACAAATATTGTGAGGACATTTCCACCAATTGAGAGATTCCCTTATGAAGGTGAGTATGGAAAGTAGCGTAGTTAGACTGTATCCTGAGCCACTCCTGAAGGCAACGCATTCACAGTCTTGCATGGTCTATAATGAAAGAATCAGCAGCTATATACCCCAACAGCTGAAGACAGTTCGTGACCAGGTTTTGAGAGCTGATCTGGATTGCATTGACTATGTTGGATAGGGCCATGCATCTGTGCATTGTGAGGCCTGCTTTGCCACTACTGAATTGAGACAAGTTCCTATGAATTCCAACTTTTGCACAGGGCTCAAGGTGGACGTTTTGAATGTTCAATAGTAGGCCCAACCTGAGGAAAAAGGTCTGTGGCTTCACTAGATGCCCATGAAGTTACATCCACGGAGCAACCTTTCAGAAGTTGTCTAGATAAGGGAACACAAGATTTCCTTTTCTGTGGAGATATGCCTCTACTACTGACATTTTTTGAAAAGCCTGCTGGGGCAGAAAATAGGCTGAAAAGATGCACCGTGTACTATAAATGGTCCTGACCAACAACAAAACGGAGGATTCTTTTGTGAGATTTGTGGATCACTATATGGAAATGTGTGTCGTGAAGGTCAAGGGCCAAGAACCAATCCCCTTGGTTCAGTGTTAGAATTATTGCTGCAAGTGTCACCATTTTGAAATTTTCAGCCTTCACAAAGATGTTAGTAGCCTTATAGCTGGGATGGGTCTCTAACCCCCATTCTTTTTTGGAACCAGGAAATATCATGAATAAAACTCTCCCTCTGTGCTGCACAGGAACCAATTCTACAGAACCCAAGAAAAGGAGAGAGCATATTTAATTTTGTAGCAGGTTCTTGTGAGAGGGGACCCTGAAGATTGACAGGAAAGGGGTGTTGGCAAGCAGAAGAGAAGTAAAATGGATGGAGTACCCTATGCAGTTGATCTCCAAAACCCACTTGTTCATAGTGATTGACTCCCAAGCCCTCCGGGAGTGGTAAAAGGTTGAGAAGTAGGTGGTTTTCTTTCCTGGAACTTCTGTCTCTTTCATTGAGGTTCATATGGTCTCTGAGGGAGCTCAAGAATTGGACAGGATGAAATCTCTTCACCAATGGGAAATTACTAAGCTCTCTCTTTTGGGCAGCTGTATGGATCTGAGAAAATGCAAAGTAGCTCTGGAGTCCTTTAATGTATGCAGAGATTCGTCCATGCTGTTAGCGAATAATTTAGTATTATCAAAAGGGAGGTCTTCGACCTTATTTTTGACCTGCTTTGGAAATCCTGAGAACTGGAGCCAGCAGGCCCGCCTTATAACTACCGCTGTAGAAATCGAATAGGCGGTAGTATCAGCAGCATTGAGGGAGCCGGCAGAGGCCTGAGAAGCTGGCCTTCTGCAATAATTGGCTGGAATTGTTCTCTTTGTTCTGCTGGTAGATACCTCATAAATGAGTTCAGCTTGACATAATTCGTATGATTGTACTTTGCCATTAACAGCTGGTAGTTGGAAATTCTGAATGGCAAAGTACTGACGAATATGATTTTCTACCCAACAGGTCAAGGTGCTTATGCTCCTTGTGATAGGTCACAGATTTAGCATGGCACTGCTTCCCACATTCGTTAACTGTGTCAACCACCAAGGAGTTAGGAAAGGGATGAGAAAATAAAAATGTTGAGTCCTTAGATTGAAAATAATATTTCTTATCTGCTCTCTTGCATGTAGGTGGCGAGGATGTGCCATATAAAACTTTTGCAGGGTCCAGAAGGGCCTCTAACAGCCAAGGTAAGACGCTGTATGAAGAATGTCAAGCAGCTTATGGTGTGGCTCTTTAACCTTCTCAGGAGGGATCTGCAAAGAATCCACAATTCTATTGGCAAGTTCCTGAAACTGTTTGAAGTCATCCACCAAGCATGGAAGAGGTGGTGGCATAGCTGCCTCATCCAGGAATGAAAAAGAGAGGTCAGCTGGTGAAGAGACCATTTCATCAGCTCTAGCTTCTTGTTCCTCAAAAGGTTTCTTCCTGAGGTTCTGGTATCCTAAGGAGGGAGGGTGATGACTATCTTTATGAGTAGTGGTTCTCAGGGCCTAGAAAATTGCTGATGATTGGCCATACTGGGACCTTTGGGCAGGCTAAGAGCTGGTGCATATGGCATGGGTGGAGGCATCCATGGGTGTTCATACCAGCGAGACAGTGGTCAGGGCCATTTCTGACAAGTGACACCAATCTCCCAGACATTCTGGAAAAGAGCCTCAATAGGAATGGAGGGAGAGCTTTGCAGAGATATTTGGGAGACTGAGGCAAGATCTTCATCAAAATCATCCTCTCCCAAATCAACTCTATAGCTGTGGAGCACTGGAAGAAAGATGAAACCATCAGTACTGGGTGAATTTCTGGAGCTCTGGAAGCCATTGGTAATGGGAATATATCAGAGTCATGTAATGATGAGCCGGGCATCTCGGACACAGCAAAATCGCGGGGAAAGCAAAACTCCTGTGATACCAAGTGTTGTTGGTACCATGTCCATGGCCTGCGCTGAAATAATAATGGATGAAGAAGTTGACAGTACCATGAATCTCAACTTCTTTGAGGACAATACAGAGCCGAGTGCGCTTCTCCAGTACTGGGTGAGAAGAGATAGAGCTCTTCTTGAAGCCTTGCTCCATTGATGACATCCTGGAGCATAAGACTCTGCAGCAGTGGTCCCCAAACTTTTCAGGGTCACGCCCCCCCCTTTGCTCCTGTCTGCGTCCTGGCTGGAAGCAGGGCCACAGCTCTGGAGGTGGTTGTGCGGGTGGATGTGCAGACAGCTGTAAAGAGGCTGGTGCTGGCAGGGCCCCAGGCACGGGGCCAGGAGCGGAGCTAGGTGGCAGTCCCTCTCCACCTCCTGTGGGGGCTGGCCTGGGTGCTAGTCATGCCCCCCCACAACATTCCTCCATGCCCCCCTGGCGGGCACACCCCACAGTTTGGGGACCTCTGCTCTACAGTCTTCAGGTTTGACAGTATCTGAGGAATCAGCAGCCCCGTGGGTACCAGGTCAGAGAGAAATAGGTGCTGAAGTACAGGAGTCATTGGAGACTACAACTTCTTAGAGGCAGATTTGCTATATGAAGAAACTTGAGGGACGGTCTTTGTGAATATTATGGGAGGAATCTTGGGTCTTCCTCTTAGATGCCTTCAAGGAGAGCAGTCCAGAAACAGTGAAGGCAGCAGACTTATTCACAGACTGGTGTACAGATGGAGTCCCCTGGCCAGGGGCAGAGGCCAGGTGCAGTGAGCTCTTCATCATGAGGAGTCGAAGTTTGATCTCCCTGTTTTATTGGCTCTAGATTTTAATGTCAGACAGCACTTTTGGGAAATATGAGACAACAGATGCACCAGGACTAACCATCACTCATTGGGATTGCCTCCTGGCATGACAGGCAACATTTGAGACCGGGAGATCCCAGCATACCCTCCGAGAAAAATCAAACTCCCAGGAGGACAGCCAAAACTACTACTAACTACTAAAAAAAAACCAAAAAAAAAAAAACCCCACACCTCATGGGACACAGTGGAGGTAAAAACACAGACAACTGCTAAGGCTCCATCTCAGGCCGAGAAGGTTGAGAAAGAACTGACGGCTGTATAACAGCATCAGAGCATGAGACTACTCATGTGCAGGCTAAATTACTATGAGAAACCTCTGCTCAAAGGCGCAGGAGGCTCAAGCACACTTAAAACGGGGCACCCATAGGGACGTTAATTGAAGAACCAGTGGGATACAGAATATACTAATTATACCACATAACTAATTGGGGATGGACTAGATGACCACTTGAAGTCCTTTCCAGAACTTTTTAGGATTTTTATACAGGAGAGGACTTTGCATTTAGGGGTCTCAACACAACACAGGAAATCAGATGTGTTAACCTACGCATCTAAGAGAGATTCCTCATTTATGAATGATAAAAGTGGGAATACTGAACATAAGCAGTCTCCCAACCACTAGATATAACTGCTTATTATGATGAACAACCCGGTCATTATTTCCTTTTATTCTCTCCCCTCCCCAGTTTGTCTGTACGTATACATCTGTTGGCTCTTGTTTATACTTAAGAGTATGTCTACACTGCAATTAGACACCCATGACTGGACTGCGCCAGCTCACTCAGGCTAAGGGGCTGTTTAATTGAAGTGTAGACATTGTGGCTCAGGCTGCAGCCTGAGGTCTGGGACCCTCCCACCTTGCAAGGTCCCAGAGCTCAGGCTACAGCCTGAGCCCAAATGTCTGTGTCGCAATTAAACAACCTCTTCACCTGAGCCCAAGTCAACTGGCACAGGCCAGTCACAGGTTTTTAATTGCAGTGTACACACAACCTTAGACTATAAACTCTTTGGCGCAAGGATCATTTTTTTGTTCTATGTTTGTACAATGCTATCACCTGGTCCATAAGTAAGGTTCCTGGGTGCTACAGTAAATACATTTTTTTAAAAAAGTATCAGAATCAAGGTATTAAGTGTTTTCACAGGTATGCGTCACTTCAGACAGATGAGCCAATCTACTGGCAATCTGGTTCCATTTGAACCTTGGGAGATAATAAATGGGGTATTCTCCCATATACTGGCATTCCAACTCAGGATAAGAACAACTATTGTATCTTGATATCTTCCCCGACCTCCCAAATCCACTTTCTGTTCTCCCTCTAAACAGCTCATCGGTAGTAGGATTGGCTATTTCCTTTCTGGGACTGTGATAATAGCTAACCACTCTTCTCTCTCTGCTTCCCCATCAAATTCCCATTGTTCTTAAATTTGCATACAATAATGCTTTTAAATCAATTGTTAACTTCACTCACTTAAATACAAATCTGAACCAAGTGTTTGATGGAAAACATGTCTAGAGAGGGATGTAATTTTAATTACATATTAATAGTCCATATCAGTTTAGAAGTATGGAAGTGGTTTGAGTAGATGCTAAAGGCAAACAATTAGATAGGATTTTAGTATCCATCAAAAACTAGCTACATTACCAACATGTTTTTGAAACTTAATTTTTTAAATGTGATAAGATACGGACAAAGGAAAAGAGAGGAATGCTATGTACACTTTAAATCTAGATATAATCTGTAAGAGTCCTTTTTTACTAAATTAAGCACTAGGGTTTGTTTTTTTGTTTGTTTTTTAAAAGTCAGTAAATAAAAATGCAAGTACCAAAAGAGAAAATATCGAATGATAAAAAAAATGGTTAACAACTCACTTTATATGTGAAGCTTTTATAATCTTGCTGGAACAGACTCTGAATTTAGAGCTTCTGCAGTGAGATCTTTCTAAATGAAATTTAGAGCATTAGCCAGAAACTGACTAAAAATGGCACCAGATTCCTGCTCATATCATTTTTCAGATAATGTATTGTTGGCGATAGCTGGTGAGGTACAAAACAGAAAGCAGCTTGATACCTGGATAAAGAAAGATTGGAGCACTCCTGATTCAGTATTGTTTTGACTTGTCAACTGAAAATTAGTTATGGAAATAATTCTATTCTATATAGGTTCTTATACTGCGCTCATTAACATAGAATCCGAGCGCCTTCCAGTAGTGCATTCAGCAACATGACTAACATCTGTCATTAATAGAAAATGAACATGGGACATCAATGTGTCATGCTTCTAATTATACGTG
Source organism: Chelydra serpentina (assembly GCA_037349315.1). Lineage (NCBI taxonomy): Eukaryota > Metazoa > Chordata > Testudines > Chelydridae > Chelydra > Chelydra serpentina. Next base: position 18,328,042 of record JBAIAC010000042.1, read on the forward strand.
TGATGTAATGCTTATAAGATAATTTTTCTGATCATAGCCTCACTTAAACTTAACATTTATAGTAGATTCTATAGTTGTGAGCATATGAGTAATTAGAAGGTGTGCACAGCTTCTGGATGAGAAAGCTTGCCTAATAAGTGTTTTGATATTTTTATAGCAATGAGGCATCTATTAATAAATTTTTCTGTCAAACAAAAAATGTATACATAAAATTAAATAAATACTTGTGGAAATTTGCCTTAACTTTTAGCAATAAATGCAACCTATTTTATTGTTACTTACAAGTTTTCTTTGATGCTTATCACCATAGTATCAGAACTCCTAGAACATATGAATCAATTTATCCTCAACATTTTTATGAGATGGGAAGTATGTCCATTTTACAGATTTAAAACAGAAGCACAGAAATTATATAACTTACTTGAGATCAAACAGGAAATTTGTGGCTGAGCCCAGATCTCCTGAGTTCCAGGTCAGTGCTTTAACCACAAGGCAATTCTTGCTTCTACAATCTTTATGACATACAGGTATGGATATAGTAAATTTCCAAGTCAAATTTTGGAATAATTTCCCATTCCTCCCTCCTACCCTCCTCCCAGACATTTACATGAAAGCAAGAGATCTAAAAGATCTGGTTACCTAGATTAGGGATTTAGGAATTTATTTTGACTGGTTTTTTTTTTAAAGGATTGGTCACTGATTTTTGCCTCCCTAGTACATATAGGTTGCAACCAGCAAGTAAAATATAAGCTAAGTACCTGTTGAGTACAAAATTAGAAGAAAAGAGCATAAAGAGGCTCCATTCATTTCCTTGGCAAGCATAACCGAGCATAGCTATTTCCCAGGCCAATCTACCTAGCCCAGCACCAGGTATCAGGATATTAACTTTGGAGAGATCCCTGCAACAAAACAAAAATAGTAGTTAATCCTTTATCCAATACGTTTTAATAGAAAGTCTATGGGTCTGGCTAAATACTGTGGTTTTCATATATTTAAACAGAGATAATTCGATAAGAATTTTCATTTATGTTATGATTTCTCTGTAGACAAATCAGACTTGTTGTAAACAGGTTCCCCAGGGGAAAAAAACCCATCATACTGTAACAGAATAAGTTATGAAATCTCTTAAAGTATTCTTTTTTTTTTTTTGCATATTCAAAAAATCTATAGGCAAAAACCTGATTTGTGAAAAACAACATTCACGCCTAATAAAAGGTAAAATAATTCACACTTAGGCAATCCTTAGTTGCGGTGTAATAAAAATTAAAAGAGCTATTCTTCAAATAGTTTTCTTAACTTTTTAGATTATCCCTGTAAAAAACAACTGTATTTGTTTGTAAAGGTGATTTGCAAAAGAAAAAAACGGGTTTGGGCCCCTCTTTCCCCGCCACCTTCTCTTGATGCACAGTGACAACGTACTAAGTTTTTAAATATTAGAAATTCAGGTCTTGTTTACCCTAAAAGAGTGCTTTTCCTTAAGCACTATGAACAATTGCAGACCTAGTATGGTTTGACATCAGAAACACAAAATAAAAGAAATCTTATGAATTGACATGGAAGTATTCAGATGATTAAAAATTGTCTTCATATATTTAACTCAAGCATTTTTTATACATTCAGCAACCCCCTCCCCCCCCCCCTTGGACTATGGATTTGGGAACTCTTTTAAACTTCATTTACATCACTGCAGGGAGTCTACCAATAAAAAAAGAAAAGGTAAGACTCGATATTCCTGATGTTTCTAGAAAAGAACAAGCAGACAAAAACTGAGGGAGGAAGGGAGGGGGAGAAAATTTCAGGCCTCTTTTGTATGTCATAAAAACAAAAAATAGTGTGCACTCAACTTCTTCCTCCCCCTTTGCAAGTCACCTTTAAGTCAAGAAGTCATTACATGGATGTAACTAAGACACTTAAAAACAGCATCTGACTGGTATGCAGGACAATACAACCCCAATTTTCAAGATGTGGAGGTGGGATAAAATGAAATGCAGTCTTCAGAATATTGAGAACCAGGTGGCCAGAATGGGCACAAAGAGTTGGCATTACCATGTATCCAAAGCATAAAGAGGAGTGAAGAAAGTCAGCTAACTTTGGAAAGACTGGCCTTCAAGTTACAAATCCAGAAGGCAGCGAAGAAAGTGCTGACCAGCTTTAAAGATTGTCTTCTTTAAAAAAGACCATGTATGCAGTGCAATTATAGCCATGTCGGTCAGGTAATATCTTTTATTGGACCAACTTCTGTCTCACTCATCTACAGAAGTTGGTTCAATAAAAGATATTACATCACCCACCTTAAAAAAAAAGGTTACAAACCCATTCTGTAACACTTGTTCTTTGAGATGTGTCGCACATGTCCCTTCAATTTCAGGTGTGTGTGCCCAGTGCACTGTTGGAGAGTTTCCCCTCGGAAGTACCCATCTGCTGCCCTGTGCTAATGCATGATGGTATACAGGGTGGAACCATCCCAAATCCACTCCTTTCCTTTTTACTGGAGAGAATGATATGGAGGGTTAGTTGTAGAATGGACACATGCAACATATGTCCAAGAACAACAGTTACAGAAAAGGTTAGTAACTGTTTCTTCAAGTGATTGCACATATCCATTCTACTTTAGGTGACTCACAAGCAGTTCGATCCCACCTCCAGCTTGGAACCTACTTAAATAAGGATTGTTGGACCACACATCCAAATATGGCATCATCTCTAGATTGCTGAGAGTCAACAATGTGAGGCAAAGGTATGCACTGAAGACCAAGTTACTGCTTTACAAATGTCTAGGACAGGCACCCAAGCTAGGAAGGCCGCAGAGACTGCATGTGATGTAGATGAATGTGCTTGTATTCTGCTTAGTGAAGCTACACTGGCCAAGTTATAACACAGGCATATACAGGAGGATATTCAAGTTGAGATCCTTTGAGAAGAGACTGGGAGACCTTTCCTCCTATCTGCCACTGCCACAAACAACTGTGAGAATGATCTAAACTGTTTGGTCCTGTCCAAGTAGGACACTAACACTCTCCTGATATCCAAAGCGTGGCGTCTCTCTATCCTTACAAGCATGAGACTTCGGGAAGAAAGAAGGTAAGTACATTGCTTGACCGATATGAAAATGAGACACGTTTAGTAAAAATTTTTGGATGTGGACCTAGATAAACCTTGTCTTTGTAGAAGACAGCATATGGAGGAGAAGACAGTAGAGCACACAATACACCTACTCTCCTAGCAGAAGTGACTGGCACCAAAAAGAGTACCCTGATAGAGACACACAACAAGGAACATATAGCTAACAATTCAAAGGGAGCACCCATACATTTTGACAACACCAAACTCAAGTCCCAAGGTGGAACAGGATCTTCTACCTAAAAGTACAACCTTTCCAAACCCTTCAAAAACCTTATTGGCATAGGGTTGGGGAAAAAACAGAATTATCAATTGGAGTGTGAAAAGCTAAAATAACTGCTAAATGAACCTTAATTACACTAACAGACAGACATTGTTTCAGGAACAACAGATTGCCCAGAATATGATGTGGTGGAAACTGGACTTGGGAAACCCCTTTCTAGTTGGACAAGATGGAGAATTGCTTCTATTTCATCAAATAAGTATATTTAAAAGGATTTTGAATTTCCTTTGAACAAACTTCTTCCTGGGGCATTAATCACAGAGCATCCAGGCTGTCAGGTGGAGGACCTGCAGGTTGGGAAGGTGACTGTAGTCCTGGGAGACCAGGTTTTGATCTGGTGGTAGAGTCAGCGGATCTTTGCCTGAGAGGGACAGCAGAGTGGAAAATCAGTATTGCTGATGTCATGCTGGCGTTTTAACTTTGACTTGGGCATGAGCCTGCCTCATTTTCAACAATATTCTTGATATGAGTGGGAGTGGAGCAAGTGCATACAGGAGCACATTTGCCCAGGGCAACAGGAAAGTGTCCATGAGGGACCCTGGACTGTGACCTTGTTGAGAACAAAACCGATTATACTTCCTGCTGACTTAAATTGCAAAGAAGTCTACATAGGGAGTCCCCAGAGCCACAAAATGGATGTGGCAATGTCCTGATGGACAGACCTCTTACCATGACTGGTAAATGATCTGCTTAACCAGTCTACCAGATCATTCTTCACACTTGGAATGGGAGCGGCTTTGAGGTTGATTGAATTGGTGATGCACAAGTCCCACAGCCTGAATGACTCATGGCATAGCAGAGTCAACCAGGTCCTCCTCGTCTGTAGGTACATGTAGACTTCTCTTGATATGAGGAAGGAAGAAATAAGGAAGTAAACTGAAGCCAGCCATCCTTGCCGTTTCCTGAGATGGAGCCTGACATGCTGGACTACATAAACGTATTAGGCCATACGCCCCAGAAGCCTGAGGTAATTTCATATTGTCAGGTGGGATGAGTCTTCAGGTCTAAAAGAATGGCCAGCATCATCTGGAATTGTAATTGAGGGACAAATGCCTTGGCTTCTGCAGAGAGTCCAAGACTGTTCCTATGAACTATTTTTTGTACTGGAGACAGGACTGACTTCTCTGCACTAATAAGCAACCCTAGTGTATCGAAGATAGACCGGATGACAGTCACGCTAGACAGCAGCTGAGTCTTGGACTGGCCTTTCACCAACCAGTTGTCCAGGTAGGGAAAAAAACTTGAAATCTTGATTTTCTGAGGAATGCCACCACCACTGCCACACAGTTTGTGAACACACATAGGGAGCCTAACAGGCCAAACGGCAGGCATGCAAATTGGTAATGTCATTGGTTGACCATAAATCTCAGGAATTTCCTGGGGCTCTAATGTATTGCCACATGGAAACCTGAGTCTTTCAAACTGATGGCAGCATATCCATCTCCAGGGAAGAGATAATGGAAGACAAAATGACAATGTTAAACTTTATCTTCTTCCAGAGAGGTCTGTTGAGCTATTGCAGGTCTAGTATGGGTCTGAGGTCTCCTGCTTTTAGGATCAGGAAATAGCAGGAATAAAATCCCTTTTCTATGAGAAACTACGGAACCTCCTCTAAGGCTGCCAAATGGAGGAGAGATACCTCCCAAAGCAGAACTTCCTCATGAGAGTGGTCCCTAAAGAGAGACTGGGAAGGGGCTTGGATAGGGTGACCAGATAGCAAGTGTGAAAAATCAGAACAGGGTGGGGGGGTATATAGGTGCTTCGCTAAGACAAAGCCCCAGATATCAGGACATCTGGTCACCTGGGCTTGGAAAAGGTTAGAAATTAACTAAAGGGTGTATTCCAATTCCACTGTATTTAAGATCCACTGGTCTGCAATGATTTGAGACCAAGCACTTGAGCAGGTAGATAGCAGGCTGGTAAACAAAGGGGTAGGAGAGGCTGGCATTCTGTCCTTGACATAAACATCAAAATATTTGCTTAGAACTCCTAGTCTGTCTGGCTGAACTAGAAGCTGCTGCAGAAGAAGGGGGAAGTCTTCTCCAATAACCGCTGTTCTTTTTCCTCGTTGGGTCATGGTGGTGAGGAGTGAAAGCAACTAGTGATGTGGTTCCTGAGGACAAAACTGCTTTTAAATGCCCGAATATCAGGCTCTATAGCCTGTCACTGCTCAGAGAAGAGCAATAACCCTTCAAAAGGAAAGTCTTGTATGGTCTGTTAAATCTCGAGGGAAACCTGGCGACTGGAGACATGAACATCTGTGAATCATAATGGCTGATGCCGAGACCCTAGCAGCAGAATCTGCAGTGTCCACCCGCACCTGAAGTGAGGTTCTAGCCACTAATTTACCTCTTCAACAAGGCAAGAAATTCGTGTCTTGCATTTTCTGGCCATCTGTCTCTTTTAATATACCATACCCCAGAAGTTCAAGTCATAGCACCCTAACAATCCCTGCAGTTAGCAATCCTGAAATGCAGGCCGGCTATCGAATAAAGCTTTCTGTAACAAGTCAAGTATTGTAGCAGCCTTTGATAGCAAGGTAACAGCTTTGCCCCCGGTGCTCTCTCATTGGCGGCTGAGACCACCAGCAACCCCAGAGAGAGGTGGGTGTAGCGGTGCTCAAACCTTGGAGAGGGCTTGACAAAGGTCTGGTTGGGATGATTTAGATGGAATTGGTCCTACTTTGAGGACTAGATGACCTCCTGAGATCACTTCCAACCCTAATCTTCTATGATTCTATGGGGGTACATGATATCTGCCCTCAGCTCCCTTTGATGTGGGGGAAGGAAAGAGAGTTTGCCACAGAATCTCGGTGGGCTCCAGGATAGCTACATTAATCAGAGTACCACCCAAGAAGGTCTAGCAGTTACTAAAATGTCAATCAGCCTGTGGGATGACATGCAATCCTCTTCCACCTGGATTTCCAAGGCAGAAACCACTCTTTTTAAAAAGGTCCTGATGGGCCCTATAATCATCCGAAACCACTGCCACATCAAGCTAAATGAAGAATCCAAAGCCATAATTGGCTGAGGTGGAGCTTCGTCTGGCCTTTCAAAGGGAGAGGCACCTGAGCAAAGTCTTCCTGCATGGTACTGGGCACTGACTCTTGGCGTACTTGGCGGGATGGTTCTTAACGCCTACTTGATGTCACAGAAGGGGGTGGGCACAGAGAATCCCAAAGCATTCCAGGATGTCCACTGGTAAAGCCCAGAAACTCAATTACTTTTGGCCCATGGATTCCTACAGGTTGGCCTGGAAGGGCCCTACTGTGGATACAAGGAGTGGTAAGCCCTCAGAGAGAAACGGCAAGGTACATGACACGACTGCGAGACATATGAGCAGACCTTTTAGTCTGAAGATAAATCAGCCTCTTCTGACCAAGGAAGGCTTGGGGGGCTGATCCTATCAGTGCTTGTGATCAGCGCTAGGAGCCTACGGGTGACGGTACTGGAGAAATCATCGCTGGCTTTCCCCTTGTGAAAAAAAGATACCTGTGAAAAGATACCTGTACCATGAGCAACAATGGTACCTAGAGGCTGAACAAGTCTGAGTTGACAGCACAGGGATAGCCTCCAGTTGGTAGGTTGAAGCAGACTGCACTGATTAGCTCGATGACTATTGACAGTCTCAATAATGCCTGTGCTGGAGTCAATGGTCTCAGCTTCAAATTGACTATTTCCACTGTCTGCATGCCTGCCAGCCTTCAGTACAGGGGATCTCCCTTTCACTGATGTTGAGTCCTTGGAGGCCAACTTGTAATGTTTCTTTCTCAGCTCTGAGGAAGACAATCAGTGCTGGGAATCAGCCAATAGAGGTGGAGCACTCCTCACTGAAGCCAAAGTGCTTCGGCACCCATTTGAGGCAGGAAGTCTCTGAGATGGTGGGAGCAAAGCTGACTATCAGGAGAAATTAAAGTCTGGCCTCCCTGTGCTTCTTGGTTCTAGTTTAAAGTCCCTGCAAATTTGACACCAATCCCTGACATGCAACTCCGCATCGCACTTCAGGCAACTTGAGTGTGGGGGAGAGGGGTGTCTCTCACTAGCAGTGGTTTCTTGCAGGAGTGGCAGGGCTTGTATCCTGGTGACTGAGGCATGCCTTGGCAATGGTAACAATACTCAGAACCAGAACCGAAGTGTTAAAAAGATAAACACTAAAAAGAAAATTTAACTATCACTAATACTATAAACTACTAACCTATTGGTGCCAGCAACAAGGACTGGGACTAAGGCAGAGATAATGTACTCCATCCAGGAACTAGAGTAGAGTGGTGATGATGGAGGTTTTGAGGAAATTCATTGCACTCAAGTGAATCAGCTCTAGCCAATGCCTGGACTGATGTTAGCTAACTTTAAGGGTTAAACATTTCTTCAGTCCTTGGATCATGAGAAACTGAGCTCTATGTGCCTTTGTAAAAGTGGAGAGAGATGTCATAAACTGAGAGAGAGGATAACATAAGAAAGCACAAATCTAGTTTGTGGACAATACACAATATAAAGTGAACTGTCTCATTTGTTTTCAACCTTCACCGTGCTTTTGCATAAGAATTATTGTGAGTTACAACTTATGGAGACACAGAAACATGTCTTTGTATTAGTGTTTGTTATCACTAGTAACTATGTGATGGAAGCTATGATCAGAGGTCTGGACCAATGAAGCTGAGATTTTTTCAGGGCTCTGGAATTAGGAATGTATAGAGGAAAATATAAATAAAAATGTGCATTACATGTCCATGAGGACTTTATTTTATGCAACTTTTATGTTTTCAAGAGGTCTATATTTTATAGACAATGAGCCAGATTCTATGCTGATCCTTTCAGAGGAAGCACAGAATACAAGATACAGCTCAAGAGGCATGGGGAAGCAGAGGTGGTTTTACTACATCCTTTCATCTCCTGGATTTTGGGCTACTCGGGATATTGGCGTGACTCCCAGAATAAGAGTATATGTCCCACCAATGGGGATGCTCTAATTTACAGCAGTCATCTACAGCTGCCAATGGAGCTGTTCTGCATCCCAGAATTACAGGAATATAGAGTGTGTCATTAATCCCTCTCCTGCTCTTGGCATCACCACTCTGCCCACAGCATGATCCTATAATGGGGGTCATGTAGAATGGCAGTAGAGGGCCACATAGGTTTGAACTGCGCTGAAGGAATTACATCTGGGCCATAGTGAGGGCTGGAATCTGGCCCAATATGAGAATAGAAAACAAGTGATGATGATGATGATATACCGGAGTGCATGGAGCTATAAATGAGCTGTCAATGTGACTTGGGCATTTCTTTAAGAGATAAAATATGAAACCAGCTATATCAGATGCTCCTGTTCATTGTCTAGACAACTGTGCTACCTTAAAGAACTCCCATCCGTTTTATTAACAACACTGGAGTGTGTGAACCAATTCAAATTATTCTAACTAGGTACTGCATGTATAATTCTAGCAAAACAAATTTTAAAAGAAACTAAAAGATGACTCACTGTATCCTGATAGTTATCGGACTGATAACCCTTCAACCTTGTATATATATTACCCATAACCACATTTGACATCTAGGTGTATCTGTTGACATTACCAATCTCAATAGCATTCCTTAAATGTTATTTTCCAGGTGAGAGGTCACGTTCATACCAGAGTGTTACACCTTTAAAACGCACTTAGAGCAGACCTCCACAAAAGAGAATTCCAGGAGAACACATAGCTATACTTGAAAGTTTAAGAGTTATAAATTCTGTATATAGTTAGATAACAGTCCCATTTGCTACGTCTAGCCAGAAGTTCTACCCGTGGTGTGATCACAAGTTCCTGCAGCCACTTTTCCCATTAGAAGCAAAGAGAAACAAATTTTAATTTTCAGCCTCCAACATCTCTAAGATTCCCACTCCCCAACCTTCTATAAATAAATTCTGATGGGAGGAACAGCAAGAGTACCTTAAACAGTGCACTCTGCTCAGATGGGGCACCTTGCATTCCCTTCCATATCTTAACAACTTGATTCCTCCTGTGAAGGGAAACAGCTGTACCCCATCAACATCCAAAAAAGAGGAATCAGGTTACTAATATCCTTTTTTGCCATACAAGTTTCTTTTTTTTCCAGAGTGGGCAAGGATGTTGGGAAGAGAACACCACTAGTAAACTCCAAAAATAAATGAACATACAAAATGGGTACTACTCTGTACTGCATCTGTTGCCCCAGGAGAGGCATGATTTTCTGAAGCCAGAGGGCTTCCAGATTCCAGTAATTAAACCAACCTGGATATGGGCATAGACATGACATACTGCAGAGAGAAAGAAATGTATTATGTAAGCACCACTCACATTTCCATCAATGAGTAGTGTTTTAAACACAGCAAATTATTTTAAATGACTATAGTATGCATTGAAGAAATCCCACGTATAGTATTAAAACATAGAAAAGATGTTTGTGCTTTTATTTCACAGAAACTCAGCTGAAGTGTAACTGAGATATGAGTGGCCTAAACTAAACCAATAGTTAGATTATTTTTAGCGACAGCTAAAGGAACTAAAAGCAATGCCAGACATCCAACCAGCATTTTAGAACAAATAGCTTGGTAATATAGCTTCTGGGATGGAAGTGATATCAAATATTTTGTCTGATAAGTGGGGGAAAAAAAAAAAAAAAACCCTTAAAACCAGCATGTAGCTGTCAACTGAAGTCAATCTATGCCAGGATAGTGCTTCCTACATGCAAGTGTAAAGTTTGACTTGAGTTTGTTGATCACAAATCAAAGGTTTTGACTTTTACCACTTCAGGCATACGATACTAAGACCTTGAAACACAGTGAGCTTTTCCACGGCCAGACGAAAATTTTTGAAAATTTTAACCTGAGTTCTGAGGGTTAATTTGTAACGTTAAGACCATCGCTCTTAAAGTTGTTTGAATATGATCCCTCCTTTAGCTCTGCATTTGAGACAGAAATTTCAATTAACTTGCAGTGGCTGATCCAACTTATTTATTTTTGAATTTATTTAGTGCATCTGTTAACACTCACTCGGAGTATGTGTAAAACCTGAATCACTTACGGTTAAAACACAACATGATTAATCCAATTCACAGAGCACTTCTGCCTTAGGAAAAGCCAAACAAAATTAAGGATATTTGGAGAAAACTGAAGCTTATTGTTTCATATACTGTGCTAAAAGTATAAATTGGATAGAATTTTGAAGAGTACTTAAGGCTGTTCAGCACTTTGGAGAGTCTTATCCAATGTGTCTTGTTAGGAAAAGTTATCTAGGAATGACAGGCTTTAGTCTGAAAAGTCTACATATCTGTTGCTAAACACAGTGAACAATAATATACTTGCACCATAAACATTTTATAAATACTTTCTCCAGCTAGTCTCGTAAGAAATGGGGAAATACTTTAGACTTGACAAATTTTACATATACCATTTTTAAACCATTAGGAACAATTTGGCTCAATGCCAATAAAAGATGTTTTCTACTTTCCTTTAACTTCACTGTCCTCTAAATATGTTCTCAGGCAAAAAGCCTGGACAGATAGGCATTGCTATTCTGCATTATCTACAGTCTGAGTGGTCTCCAGGAGCAGCTTTTTGTAGAGCACATTACAGTAATCCTACGAGACAAAGCTACAATAACTATGGCTAGGTCCACATCTAAAACGAAGTTATGATTTGCTAGCCAAACATAGGTGGGAAAGCAAGAAGACACTAACTTGCTCCTATAACCAGAAGGGGTAGAGGCAAAAAGCCACATAAAAGGAAAAAATTAGGATTCAGAATTCTAAAATAAAATATTTCTCCTACCTCGGTTTTGGGGCTCAAGTCCATATCTTTATTGTATTTCAAACTATGGTCAGCTACAGTTATTTTATACTACTAAGCAGTTTATTCTGAATATGATTTCTTCACAGTTACATATTTTCCTCTCTATCAAAGCTATTTGACATAAAAACATTAGTCATGGCTCCACAGTTAAGGTATGGGTGAGTTCTGCATTTGAAACAGAGACTTAACTTGCATTATGAATGAAGAACGCACTGTATCTTTCCCAAAATGAAAGCTCTTTCTCAAAGTACAGAATGAATAAAAAGTTTTAAAATATTTTTAAGCAAATGTTTTTCACTATTTACCAAATTTAACATACATGGATTCAATAGTAACTGCTTTCATTTGTGGGTTACAAGTCAAAAAAAGATTTATATTTTCTTTCTACATCATTTTTCCTAGTAGGCATAGTGTACTTAAGATATCTGAAGTGAAAAACTTAATAAATATTCTCCACCTTTCATCCAATTTGGCTTTTATATAGGAAACTGCTTCAGAGTTGCCATTGCAAATTCAGTTACAGGAACTGAAAGTGGTTTGGGAAGTGACACACCAGCATAGCCTGCCTACAAAGCAAAACTAAAAGAGGGATTCCATAAAGTCAAATATAAAAAACTTGTTAGCCTTTAATACAAAGATTTGTCTTACACAGAGGCTCACATTTTACAAGAAAAAGCCACTGACAATATTGATGCTTGAACTGCACTAACATACCTATGAAATTTAGAACCATATAATAATGCATAAATATCTGCAACAAAGGGAGACTTTCTATTTGTATTACTTTTTATGAGGGAATTTCTAAACAGAAGATAACTTTACTTAAATGTATAAAAACTAAACTTACTGTACCTTTTCTATAAGAAGACATTCCTGAATGCCTTGTATCTAACAAGGGAAGAGTATTCAAGTTATATTTTGAAAGTGCTATACAAATCTCATCTTCCAATGAAATCTTAGTGGGCTAAGTCAGTGGTTCTCAAACTTTCCAGACTACTGTACCCCTTTCAGGAGTCTGATTTGTCTTCTGTACCCCAAGTTTCACCTTACTTAAAAACTACTTGCTTACAAAATCAGACAAAAATACTAAACTGTCACAGCACACTATTACTGAAAAATGTATTACTTTCTCATTTTTACTGTATAATTATAAAATAAAGCAATTGGAATATAAATATTATACCTAAATTTCAGTGTGATACTTGTGCCCTTTTTTCACGTCTGAGCCTTGTCTGAAGCCTGAGCCACAGGCAGTGGGGCTGCAGCATGTAACTTAGCTTCCCAGGGCCCCCATGGCGTGGGGCTCCAGGTGACTGCCCTGCTTGCCACCATCTAATGTTGGCCCTGCACTTACGATCCCTTTAAACCCATCCCGTGATTTCCCTACGGCCTGCAACCCCCAGGTTGAGAAACACTGATCTAGATGAGTTGAATACGTGTACTCCTGGTTGAGAACCACTGGGCTAAGTGATGCAGTAACATTTCACCTCAAGACAAGTCAAACCAAAAAAAAAAATATGCTGACCTCTGTAGTTTGGATGTTTGACTGCATCAAAAATACTTTGCTGTCTGTAATGGTCGGCAGTCTCTACTGCAGAATACCAAATGACAGGTAGCAAGGAATATTTATAGGCCAGGTTGGGGCTGAACAGTTTGTACTGTACGAGGAAGCTATTGGCTGTAGCAAGCTTAGGCTCTAGCCAGAGCTAGCAGTCCTCACTTTTATAAACACCAAGTTCACAAATGAAATTAAAACATAAGTATCAGTGCTAGCCACTGTTTTTCCTCATTAAAGAACCGCTTTACGTTTAAAAGAGAAATGATGTATATTTATGACAACTACACCAATTTAATAAGTAAATCATTTATATTTATATTCTTATGACATGGATTTCATTAATGAGTAGTTTTTTTGTTTTCTCATTTTTATTACTATATTACTTTTGGTGAATAAATTTGCTCTTTTTAGGTTGTTACCATATCAGCATTCATCCTACCTTGAGACACACAGACATGCCTTACTCTTTGTCAAGTCACTTATCAAAATAAGCACACAAACAAATGAGAATTTTACAAGATGCATTGTATCTTGTGTCTGAAATCAATATTGGGCCTGAACACTTGTAAACAGGATTGTAAATGTAATGAAGCTATACGAGGGGTGATAGGAACCTTTTACTCCTTTCCTTTACCCTCTCACCAAGGATAACCACATTTTACTTCCCCTTCCCTTCAAGCATATATTATGGCCTTCTCTTGAGCTGCGGCAAGTTGGACTTGGATTCTGCCACAGCACTCTCAGCAGCTGCCAAACTGGAACTTTGATTCCTTGAAGTGTACTGCTGTGGAATCACTGGGCTTAACCATGTTACAGCTTTTTGAACTCACATAAAAATATATTTAGACCTATCAATATTGGCCCACAGAGAGACAATACTTAATTCTGTTTTATTATTTCTAGGTTTAATGTTTTGTATTCTGCTGTACTACCACATAAGCATTTTTTGTTTATGTAATTAACCCAACACTATTTGCACTTATTTTAAAATATTTTTAAATTCAAGCTTTTTTTCCCCCACTCTACAAACTTTTTACAAGTGGCGTGCAACTTGGAAGGCCTATATATTTTCCTTTATAATAAATCTTAAAAACAAAGCACTATTTACCATCTCTCTTTTGGAAAGTTCTTTACAATTTCATTAATGATTGGCTGGTAGCAGGAATCTCTTTCAGGTTTCCCCGTTTCACTCCAGTCTCTTACAAACTGTTTCAAAGTGGACTTTAATTTATCCATGTCAAACGTTGAGGCTGGCACAATCTTCCCATTTTCCTGATTAAAAGGCAAATAAAAGTTAGACAAAAAATAAATCCAGAAATTTAAAACGTCAAACAACCTTAGCTTTGAATACTGAAACAGACATGCTGTAGCAGCTATATGGGTGGTTTAGTTGAAAAAGCACTCGCCTCTGGGACCAGGGCTCAAATCCAGTTTACAGTCCTATATGAAATGAGTTTGGTGGTATCAGCTCAGCCCTCAATAGACCAGGGTCCACATCACAAAACCAATATATAATATAGCATAATTCAGCACACTGGTAGTCCTTATTCAGGAAAGGACAAGGGGTGAGCTAGTGTGGAGACCGAACACCTCTCACTCTGGGAGGGAGGTCCCTCCAGGTCGCTGATGAGGCAGCATGGAGAAGCTCACACTGGAGCTGCCCAGAACTGTACCCAGCCTATGGATACAAAAAAAAAAAAAAAGACGACTTCAGTTTCCATCACTGCCAGTCCCTTAAGCTTCATAAGTGTAAAACTTCATTAAAAAACTAGATATGGCATACTGAAAAATGTAGATCAAGTAAGGGGGGAAATTATGCTAAAATTTTACAGAACTATAATACCACAAACAGTTAACTTACCTAAAACCCATGTTGTAAACTAACGTACTACAAAAACACTATTTATGGTCAATGCAGCCAAGTGAAAAGTCAACTTTAAAAAAATAACTTGGATAGAGTTAGAACTCCAATGGAGTTCTATCATACTGATGTTATTACTGACACTTGCCATCGCAGACAAGTACTGTTCTCCTGAATGATTAACTGTACCTGTATATAAAAAAAAATAGCCAGAGATGCCTTTATTGAAAAACTATACAATATAATTCATCAGGCCTATAAGACATGCAAAGGTGAGGGAGGCAGGGTAATTAAGCAAATATTAATTCATAAGGAGGGCGGGAGGGACAAAAGAAATGGAAACCTGAAGTGAGAAAAAGAAATATAAAAAACTAAAAAAATGTACAGAAATTTTTACTTCTGAAATATGAAAAGAGTCCAATTTTTACATACATCTTCTCCATATTCTTTATTTTCAAACATATGTTTGCACTCGTTCACAATGGTCTGTAGGATCTCTTGATTATGATCAATGCATTTCCGAATCTTGTCCAGATGAAGAAGAAATTGAGGAAGTAGGTTTTGTTGGTTAGCTGGGAGGGATCTAAACTGTCTCTCCGTTCTGTTCACTTGCTCATGCATATTAGTTCTAGAAAATAAAAAAGTTAAGGTCGGTCAGTATTTAGCTTCAACTATAAATGCAAAGAACCCATATTTGAAGATACCACAGATTACAGCTATCATAACTTCTCCATCTTTACTCGAAAATCTTAGATCTTATTTCACAATAATCCTCTAACCAAGCCAAAAAACCTCAATTCCTAGAATTTTATAGAGAATGTGGTTATTTTAGACTGCAAATTATGAAGCAGTTATCTATTCCCAGATCTGTGCACGTTAGCTTCACCATCAATGGCACCGGTTCACAAACTGAAGTCTACATTGGTTTTAATACCATTAGGAATTCACAGAAATAGACTGATTTTCAAACTGTTTTTCCAGCTTTTAACAGTGCGTTGAAAAAGTAAAGAAAATAATGTTAAAAGAACATACGCTATGCTGCATAAGATACAAGGAACTCACTTCACTTTTAATATCACTATAAGGAAGAAGTTTCTGTCAATAGATCTACCTGAACCACGATCGTGTAAAGACTTATGCACATGCTTACCTTTTCACACTGAACAGTCCAATGAAATCAACAGAATTACTCACAATATGGAAAATTAAGTATGTGGATAAATCACTACACAATTGAGGCCTTAGTTCTTTACCTGGAACCCCTTGTTAACAGAAAATTTAAGTATGATCACAAATTTCATTGTAATACATAGGATAACATTGCTGTCTTCATTTTAAATTCTAGTCTGTACACGATTTTCAAATCAATGTAATTTAAGGTTAGTCTATAGCAAATTTAAGAACATAAGAATGCACATACTGGGTCAAACTAATGGTCCACCTAGCCCAGTATCCTGTCTTCTAACAGCTTCAGATGCCAGATGCTTCAGAGGGAATGAATTTAAGAGGGCAGTTTGTCAAGTGATCCATCCCATTGTCCAGTCTCAGCTTCTGGCAGCCAGAGGTTTAGGGACACCCAGAGCATGAGGTTGCATCCCTGACCATCTTGTCTAAAAGTCACTGATGCACCTATCCTCCATGAACTTATCTACCAGTAATTATTTTTGAACCCACTTATACTTTTGGCCTACACAACATCTCCTGGCAACAAGCTACACAGGTTGACTGTGCGTTGTGCAAATCTGCAGCTATCAATTTCACTGGGTGACCCCTATTTCTTGTTTTACATGAAGGGATAAGCAATGCTTCCTTATTCTCTTTCTCCACACCATTCATGATTTTAGAGACCTCTGTTGTATCTCCCCTTAGTCATCTCTCTTCTAAACTGAACAGTCCCAGTCTTTTTAATCTCTCCTCACAGGATTTTGTTGTCCTTCTCTATACTTCTTCCAATTCTAATACATCTTTTTTGAGATGGGGCGACAAGAACTGCATGCAGTATTCAAGGCGTACCACAGATTATGTTTTTTTAATATATACATATAGGCATTAGGATATTGTCTGTCTTATTATCTAACCTTTTCTTAATGGTTGCTAAGACAGTCATGTAGACATTCACTCCTCTGAATTAGAACTCACTCCACAGTTTACATAGGTATCTAAAACCGCTCATTTCATATTTCTATATTCAAGCATTTGGACTGTTGAAGAGACACCCTTTAATTTCAATAACCTAGGTACATCTTATAAAAATAAAGATGTTGAAACATGTTTTATTCACACTAGTTATTAATTATGGGGCTCATTTCAACTCAATTTGGTTAAAGCTCTTTTAAAGGAATTGCAGAGGAGGTGGTCCTATAATTTAAAGATCATGAATGGCACCTAACATTGTCCAAACAAGACAACTGTACTATAATGGTCCCAGATGTTAAATCGGTCAATTGAAATATAAAAAGTATAATGTGGATCATAACATCCCAAATCTGTTTCATGTATTTAAACTTGCTAAAAGGTTCTAAAATGACGGAAGACATATGATTTCCAAGTTAATGTTACAAGGGTGGCTATCAACAGTTGCTTTCTCTAGATCATTTATTTTTGGTTTCAACTATTTGATGTTTCTCCTCTGTTCTACGCACTCGGTAGAAAATTATTTTTGAGGCTTTCAACTCTAGCTTATTGTTTTCTGAAGGGGCACTATTTTGATAGGAAAACAAGCTCAGAAAGTTAAGTATATCCTTCAACGCTGGTATTGAATACAATGCTGTTAACCGGCCTGGTTTTTGCAGTGTTGCATAGTCTGTAAACTTCAATCTCAAGAGTCCAAAATAAATGTTCATGAATAATTATGTACTTTTACATTTATTATCCAGAACTCAATCAGGTTCACTTTAAAAAAACAGGGAAATGTACTGCTCACTTCATCTCCCCTCATTAAGCAACTTTGCCCTAATGGGAAGATATGAAGATCCCTCAACACCCCCCTTCAAGTATTTCTCCAGCTAACAAAGAAGCACCTTGACCAACATGCTGTGCTATCACTTCTGCACAGGCCCTCAGCTCCGTTTCTACATCATTGTGTATTTCCACGGTTATAGGAGCAAGACTGGGCACATCAGTCACGGGTGGAGCGAGAGATGGGGAGCGCGCACACACACACACCGGTGGCGGGGGGGAGAAGAAGGGGTGCATGGGAGGAAATGGGCAGAAAGGTTACACAGGCGGCGACTTCCTGGCTCCACCCGGCTGGGGGGCCAGGGCGGGGGAAGACCCGGCCTGGGAACTGGGGAAGGGGGCTCGTCTCTCGGGGTCAGGACACTGGGGGAGGGGGTGTCTCTGGTCTTCCGCGGAGCAGGGTATCGGTTACCCGTAGTATCGGAAGGCGTTGATGATTCTCCGGAAATGCTCCCCCTCCAGCCGCTCCTCCTCCTCCATCCGGCTCACCGTCCCCTGCTCCGGCTGCCTCCGCCTGAGCCGCTCGCTGCTGAACGGAACCTCCCCGTCATCGCAGCCCGCCCGGTCTCGCCACGGCCGCTGTTCCCCCCCTTCCCCCTGCCAGTCCCCCTGCCGGCGCCCCCTGAGCATCGCCCTAGCCGAGGTGTGTCCGGCTCCCCTCAGGAGACGATACAAAAAGCTCCCTCGCCCAATTCCCTACGTTGGGCGCACTGCGCATGCTCACCCGGACTGAGCGTGCGCAGTAACCTTCGCTGTTGCAGCTGCCCTCTCTCTGCCCTTACTTCTAGTTGCACTTTGCTGCCTGTTCTTTGGAGGGGTTCAAAAGGATTAAAGGGAGCAAATCCCCGCGTGGGGGAGGGGGGGTGTCAGGGTCTGAGCAGGGGGCAGAAATTTACTGGGCGGGGGAATCAAGCTACTGTAGGTAGCGGCAGAAGAGGGGCTGGAGGAGGAAAATCGGGGGTGGAGGGTGGTAGCCTGGGTTAAGCACGGGGGAGACGCTGCCAGACCCTGTGCGGGGACAAAACCCCCGACCGGAGAGGAGGTAACAGTGACCCCGTGGGATGAGCCACCTGCTGTGCTTGCAAATATAGGGGTGGCGGGTGCAGAGGCTTGTTTAGTTCCCCTCCCTCCCAGGACCTGCATGTTAGCACCCAAGCAGGGGGTGGGTTCCTGGGGCTGGCTTCTTAAGCACGGGACAACCAATTCCTAGACTGTCAATGCTTAGACACCACAGCTCCTCTCTATCTTATACAAGTGCTGCAGGGCTACGTTACCCCTACAGCCAGAAGACTTGATGCTGTCCCTCCCTCAAACTCTGCCTCACACATTTTGAGTATTTAAAAGAGTCTTCTATCAGTTTCTATGTCTACATGAAGTCACTGCAGCTCCTTTCTCTTATATAACGTGCTGAGGTGCTAAACTCCCTCCCGGAGTCCGCACCCCCTCCTGTACTCCAATCCCCTGCTCCATATCAGAGCCCTCACCCAAACTCCCCAGAGCCTGCACCCCTTCTGCACCCAAACACCGTCCCAGAGCCTGCGCCCCAAACAGGGCCGAGTTAACTTTTGTGGGCCTAGTGCGTAGTGCTAAACATATTTGTGGGCCCCCATGGGGGCAATGGGGACATGGGGCAGGGGGGCAGAGTCCTCAGAGCAAGGGGCTGGCCTGGGGCAATAGGAGTCATGGCATGGCAGGGACAGCCCCGCTCCACCCAGCTCATTACAAGGGCACTGTTTACAAACCGGCAGCTGCCAGATGGACACTGGCTCGCCCAGCCCTGCACTGCCATCCTTCTTCGCTTTGGGGGCAGGCCCACACCACACCATGCTACCTCCCTGCCCAGCACCCCTCTAGCCCCCTATGCACAGTGCCACACCACCCAGAGACCCCCACAAACCCCTGCCCAGTGCCCTGCCACAGACCACTATGTCCAGCACACCCCACCCACCTGGAATCCCCCCCACAGATCCTCTCACTGCCCTGTGCTCCCCTACCCGAACATCCCCCACAGCCCTCCCACAACTGCACAGTGCCCTGCACCTCCCTGCCCAGAGCCCCCCCCACAGATCCCCACACTGCCCAGTGCCCCCCACAGTCCCACCACCACAACTGCACAGTACTCTGCATGGACCCCCAACACTTTCCAGTGCCCCGAGACACACAGATCTCCCCCACTGCACAGCCCCCCAACACACACAGATCTCCCCACACCTCACTGCCCAGCACACACACACCCCGACCCACTAGAGACCTACTCTCCCACGCCCTGACCCCCATCCACAATAGCCAGCCCTGATGGGAGCTGACTGTGTCTGACAGGCTGAGCCGGCAGCACAGCCAGGGTTGGTCCTGGGGCAGGACAACTCCAGCCCCTTGGGAGTGGTGCAATCAGCCAGGCTGGAGCAGGAGCAGGAGCAGATCCTGCCTGGGCCAGGCTCCCTCAGGACCCACATGCTTGGCAGCCCCCCCGCGCCACTGTCCCCTGGACTGGACTGGCCTCTGCACCAGTCCCAGGTGGCTCTGCCCCAGGGGAGGCAGGTGGGATCCCACAGGTACCAGGCAGCAGAGACAGCTCAGAGCTGGAGCAGTGCTGGGGAGTGGGGCAGATCCCTGGGATGTGACTCCCGAGATGCCACCCGGCCCAGCCACACCCATTGGCCCCGTGGCCAGCAGCCCTGCCCAGCCTGCATGGTGGACCAAGCTGCTGGGTGATGAACCCCCTACAGGCGAGAGGAACCTGCTGGCTGAGAGCTGCTCACACAGCAAGGCCTGTGTGCTGAACTGCCCCATGCAAGGGGCCAGACCCGGCTGTGTGGATGGGTTAAGGGGTCTGTAGTGGGCCCCTTCCCAGGGTGGGCCTGGTGCCACGGTGTCATTGGCACCATTGTAAATTGAGCACTGACCCCCAAGCCCCCTCCCACAGCAAAAGTCCCTTGGACCTTTTCTGGACACCACCAAAAAATACAAAAACCTGCTGCATCACACATTTTGTGTATTTAAAAGTCTCTTATCACTATATGTCTATGTGAAGTCTCATAACAGTTCACAAATTTGTCTTATCTGCTGCTGTGATTCCCTGAAGTGCGCTCTCTTCCTTGTAATCCAATTTAATTATAGTTTTGCTCCTTTAAAAATGTTATTTCTATTACTCTTATTACTCTGAACACTTTGTCATTTATCTGTATTATCACTGATCAATGCATGTTATTGTGCTGTTTATTTTTTATTTTAATAGCTAATGCTCATCAATTGTAATGTGAAAGTGGGGATAGGGACAGGCTGAACCTGGGGCATATAAGGCGGCAGCTGAAAGCTTCTTGGCCCAGCCTATTGAGACCAGGGGCAGATAAAGGTGCTAGCTTGAGAGTGCTGCTTGACCCAGCCCATTGAGTACAGTGATATATGAGGGGGTCAGCTTGAGAGTGCTGATTGACCTAGTCCACTCAGACCTGCTCTGTCAGTGTGTGTGTGTGTGCTCGTTCATCTGATTCTGGGGCTAGAGGAACCCACCCAGCCCTGGGGAACCTAAGTCCTGCAGGATAGCTCCATTGGGAGGGGACTTGTAGAAGGGAGGAGTAGAGCTCCATATGAAAACACAAGACACACGAGCAGTACATTGATAGAATTACAGAACTCCCTCCCCCCACCCCCAGAAGAGTAACCCTAATAAATGAGCATACCCCAAAGTAACGGGCAAATCTGGTAACAATTTGGTGGAGAAACACAGGCAGCACGTGACCCTAATCATGTTAATTGTTGAGTAGTTGCTGTGGAGTAGGGAAACTGAGACACAACCCCAAGCAAGCTTTCTTTTCCCTTTTCAGACCAAGCTCTTTAAGCAAGGTCTCTCTCTCTCTCTCTCTCTCTCATAGAATATTTGGTAACCTTCTTTTAAGAACCATGCTTAGAATACCTGTAGAACTGTTATGTATTGTGCCTTAAAAAGAAAGGTTTTACAGCACTACTGTTAGTAGTGAAAGAACTGTTGGTGGGGATCCTTAGTGACATAAGGAAGTAGAGTTGTGTGAAAAAGACCTTATGGCTGCGCGCTTAAGACAGGAGAAAACCAACAGGTTAGAGAGATGGGTAATGAAGGGGAAATGCCCCTGGGAAAGGAGGTGCTTTACAACAGCGTTATACACAAGCAGTACATTAATATAAGTATCGGGGGGAAAACACCCAGAGAAGTAACCACAATAAATGAGCATACCACAAATAATGGGCAAATCTGGTAAAAGTACCCAAATACTAAGGGTCTTCCTCGCTAACTGCATGAATAATCAAGAATCTTTACAATTACTGTATAGTCTTTTCTTAAACGGTTTGCATGCCTGTAATCATGATTTATTTATTGTTTGGTCTTTATGGTCCCCATTTCTCTATTGTTTATCTTTATGGTCTCTGTGTCTGGTTCTTTGATTTTTTTTTGCAGGGGCGGGGGTTGATGTATAAGTAATTTTGCTGGGTGTAAACCAATTAAAGTGGTGGGATCTAATTTGTTAGATAATCAAGTTACAATATGCTAGGATTGATTAGTTAAATTACAGTAAAATGATTGGTGAAAGGCTACGCTGTGAATAAGGTGATACCGGTATGTGTATGTTATAGGGGTTTCTTAATTTCAGATTCTTCAGAATACTATTTTCTCCCAGAAGTTGCACCAAGCAAAATATTACCTGTACTACACACATAATGGCAGGTAAGTAGAGTGTTTCCATATGTATTCATTTGTTTTCGGAGCCCATTATCTTCAAGCAACTCTGCTTGTGTTTTCTTTTTTTACTGACATTTTTGGGCTGTTACATTTCATGTCCTGAGTTACTATGTCTATACGTGGTTATAATCGTGTAGATGATATCCTTATCTCTAACATTCAATCTGCATTGATCGAATACAGCCATATTTTGCAAGCCACAAATACTTCAAAATTATGCACATGCCTGCAATTTATTTATGTATGTCTTGTGACTGGCCTACGAATGATGCATTGTTGATTTAGGTTTACCCTGCTTATATGAACTTTGAGTCTTATATGGATTGATACTCCCTGTTTCCACTTAAGTCACAGTTTTCTGTTGTAAACAATTCTCAGGGAAATCTTTTGAGGAAAAAATTGCAAATGTTTTGGCATATCTAAGGAGTAACACATCCTGCATCGATTTGCTGTCAAATTTTCTTTGGAAGGCAAGGAATACTTTAAACAAAAAAAATAATACTGACACATTAAACTGGAAAATTCAGCCAGTAAATGATGGTCCTGATGTCCCAACAATGGGATTTATTTGGAGTGTTAACCTTACCTTCAAGGGGACTGGGATCTCTAGTTGTATTCAAATTTTCCAGAAAATCTCCGTTGCTATCTATGCTGGTAGTGCAGCAAATGCATTGTGCAGTTTCATGAGAAATGAGTATACATTTTACCAAAAAACCCTATGACTTTGCTTCATTTCTTAAGTATGTTAACTAGTCTGCTGCAAGCACCAACAACAATCACTATAGGTTCAATGAGCAATCATTTCTAATTAAAAATCAAACAAACAGCTAGTTCTAAGCATACACTGAAATTCCCTTGTACTCAAGCCATTACGAACCATCCTGTATCTAGATGTCTTTGATATGCCTATGCCTTATAATTAATGAATGGCTTTGCAAATAACTGGTCATAGCTTAAGTGCAACACTTGATTTCATCATCATGTCTCCCTCAGTGGCGGATTAGCCACTGTGACTACAGGGCCCAGGCTGAGGGGCCATGGTCAATGGGGGGGCCCCCAGCTGCCGCCCAGTGGGTGGGGCGAGGGAAGCCCTCCCACATCACCCCACCCCAGCACTGGCAGAAGCCGCATAAATGCCAGGTGGGGCAGGAGAATCCACAGCACCCCGCTCCTGGTCCCCTAAAGAGGTGCACCACTCAAACCCCTGCTGCAGCCCTGGGACTGGAGAAGCTCTCACTCCCTGGTACAGCTCCGGGCCATGACACAGGGACAAAGCTTCTCTGGTCCTCCTGGGGCTGTGTGGGAAATGAGCAAAGGAGTTGTGGGGCAGGTGGAATGGTGGGGAGCCTAGGTGGAACATGGCTGGGATCCTGGGGAAGAAGACAAAAGGGGTAGGACCATGGGTGTTGCAACAGGCAGACAGGGTGGGTAGGGGCCCAACAATTGCTCTGGCCCAGGCCCCCGAGAAACCTTAATCATCCTCTGTGCTCCATCGTCTATGATCAACAGAGGGGACATTGTTCCATTCTGCAAAAGGAAGAAAGGTTGTTGTTGTGCATACCATGAAAGAAGCCCTGCAACTCTTTGAATTGTATTATGGCAGTCCATGTGGTGGACATCTAGGAATATTCAAAACGAGGAATATGCTGACATCAAAATACTATTGCACAGGGATGACAAAAGACATTGGCAATTGGGTATGTAAAGTAATGAAAGTAAATCCTGAAGAATGCTATTTACAATTGAAATAAGTTCAAAATGTATAAAAGAAATATAAAAATATTTAGTGTGCAAATGTAAACTCTGTTCCCTTGCAAGACTATTTCCAAAACAAAATGTTAATGGCATCATATTGTTCCATCCAAACTAGGTTACACATCTGACTTGCCAGAAAGAGGGAAAGGAATTAAATCTGGATACCACCTTGAAAAGCATAAAGGTGAATTTTGGAATCAGACACATTATTGTTTATCATTATCCATTATTATTTCTGACATACAAAGAGGCCTTCATTTGAAACGAGTGCAATGCATACAAGTAGCACAGCATAGTGCAGCAATTACCTCTGATGCACCTTTGCACTGGTTGGGGATATTTCTTCAGCTTTACTCTTGTATTGTTTTTCCTAACCCATTCCTGTACGTATTTTTCTTTTTCTTCTGTATTTAAATGTGGTCTTTACATTCTGATTCTATGGCTGTTGTAACCATATTACATTGCGTATTCTGCTTATGACGTATGGGTTTATTGAGAACATTTAGTAAGACACATGTGAAGTATGACTGTAACTGGTACCCTTGCATGTAGGTCACTCGGATCTGGGAATTGGTGGGAATGGATTTAATAGGACCATTACCAGTAACAAAGGATGGATACCAGTATATACTGACAGCCATAGATTATCTTTCAAGTGTTATACCAATAAAATAAAAACCAGCAGGATCTTATTAAAGGGGACAAGGCAAAGATGCCACGTTCACTGTGAATACAAAAAAAAAGAAAAAAAAAGAATCAGAATAAGCAATCAGCTATAGCTATAACATTTCATCCTCTCACACATTCATTCATCCGTACACACAAAGCTCTGCAAGGTTGTTATAGTTACCAGCCTACAGGTTGCTCGTGCCAAGACCCTGGCCAGGTAGCCTGGACACGAGGATGGAGTCGAGTCTTGTCAGTTGCGCATCTGATGCTCCTGGAGGGTGGTTGCAGAACCAGACTCAAAGTCCTCAGTCTTTCGGTTTTGTTTTTATAGGAATTCATCCCTATACCCACAGTCTATGGAATCTGCTTCATCATGCTGCTTTTACATTTGAAGTGATAATCAATCACTATTCCCATGTTTGAAGGGATGTTTAATCAGCAGATGGCACATCCATGACTGCTTGATGCTATCTTGTTCTTCTCCCCCACCCCTTCCGTCCTTGGTGTGCTCGGGTGCGGACTGTGGATTCCGGTTTGCCCTCGGGGTCACCCGGTGATCTCACTCCATGCATTTCTTCAGCCAATTGATGTCAGGGTTGTAATTCTCAGGCTGGCACTTTCACCCTTTTATCACTCATTCAGATCAAACATACATTCACATCCACCCTCTATTTTACCTACCATATTACTTATTACATTTCTATTTTATTATTTATCCTTCCTTTAACATAACCCTCCTACAATTACTGGGGCATGACAGGTCTCAATAGATCTGTTCATACCACTTGCTACACAGGAAAAGAAAACAAACAAGATAAGGCGTATAAAGGATGAGAACCAACAAATTTCATTGTTGTGTTCTGGAGGACAGCTGTTTTTACAAAGTTCTTATCACTCTTTAGAACAGACTCTTCGTCTAAAGCGTACTGGTACAATTAACACCGACCTTGTAAATTTTACTGAGAGGCATTCCAGTTAGCACAGCATTGGTATTGAGCTGGGAAACACATCTCTTTCTAATTGTCAGGCATAACTTGGGGCCTGTAGTGAATTATGTTTGTTAAATACCAAAAGAAACATTAATTTATATTTTAATACAACACAAGATTGGTGGAAGCCTTTCCACTTAGAAGTAAGTCAGCATCTGAGGTGGCAAACAACACGTACAAAATGCTTGTTCGACCTGTATGCCCACAGCGCATACTGACAAGATCTTGATCCTGAATTCAATAATAAGGTAATGACTTGGGTTTTTTACTATGTAGTAAAACTCACTATCAGGTCACACATTGATCTTAAACAATCACCATACTTTCTTTTATAAACTCCTGTTGATCACTGTCAGGGTTGCTATAAAATCATTTCTCGGTGTCTTCATATCTACCAAAGAAACCCACAACTTGTTTCCAATACAAATATTAAAAGATAGGCTATTCCTGTTGCTAATTACAAATAAAAGTAATGGCAAATATGCGAAGGAACATTCCTTAAGACAAGTCGATATGTAAGTTTATGTTGTAACTTATTTTCTTTCAGTTTTACCTGTATATTTGTGAAAGACTGGAAATAAAACGTAGCTTCACCAGCCCGTACCACCCACAAACCAATGGCTTGACTGAAAACGCTAATAAATCCATCAAAAGGTAAGTGAATGGGTGGGAATATGACAGTACTAATGACAAGTAGAGTGTGCTATGCCAGAAGATGCAACTCACTAAAAAAAACTTCAAAATCAATGTATTACATTGAAAGTCTTTTTTATTATTACACCTTTTTGAGTATGTATAATCTGTTTCAGTCAAGACCGTACGTGTGGTGTTGTTTTTTTCCCAACAAACAAATCAATAATCATTTGCTACAGAGCACTGCGGAAGATGGCTGATGACAATGGGAGTAATTGGGATGAATTACTTGAGCCCATTTTGTTTTCTTTGCAAACTAAAGTACACGCAACAACCAAAATGTCACCCTTTCGACTAATGTTTTGTGATGACCCAGTGTTTCCAGAAGAAGTCTCAGAGAATTACACAGTAAGTGTATGTTAGTACCAGCAGCTTTTATGTACATATAGCATTCAGTGTGTCTTCATTTTACAAATACAACCCCTTCTCTATTTACTTACAAAGATCCCAGATATGAATACATTCAGGGAAGATTTCTGCAAAGAGTACAGTATAAATATGAAATCTATGCTGACATTGCACTGGCTCTAAGTAACATTTCTAAAGCACAAGAAAAACAACAAAGACATTATCCTAAAAGAAAGACCTCTAAATACGGGGAAATAACACGTTATGTTGGGGACTCTGTTATGTTCTCTGAAAGAGAACACGAAAAAGAGGACTGCTGCAACCTACCTTTTGGGGGACTATACAAAATTACGACTGTTGAGGGTAAGAATGAAATTACAAACCATCTCAGGGAAAAACTGTTAGGAACCATGTACAGCATCGCACACTTAAAACCATTTAAAGACCCACCAACATTAGCTGCTGAAAGCAGACCAGAGGAAAACATCAGAACTGAAATTGCAGTTCATAGAATCATAGAATCTCAGGGTTGGAAGGGACCTCAGGAGGTCATCTAGTCCAACCCCCTGCTCAAAGCAGGACCAACCCCAACTAGATCATCCCAGCCAGGGCTTTGTCAAGCCTGACCTTAAAAACCTCTAAGGAAGGAGATTCCACCACCTCCCTAGGTAACCCATTCCAGTGCTTCACCACCCTACTAGTGAAAAAGTTTTTCCTAATATCCAACCTAAACCTCCCCCTCTGCAACTTGAGACCATTACTCCTTGTTCTGTCATCTTCTACCACTGAGAACAGTCTAGATCCATTCTCTTTGGAACCCCCTTTTAGGTAGTTGAAAGCAGCTATCAAATCCCCCCTCACTCTTCTCTTCTGCAGGCTAAACAATCTCAGTTCCCTCAGCCTCTCCTCATAAGTCATGTGCTCCAGCCCCCTAATCATTTTTGTTGCCCTCCGTTGGACTCTTTCCAATTTATCCACATCCTTTTTGTAGTGTGGGGCCCAAAACTGGACACAGTACTCCAAATGAGGCCTCACCAGTGCCGAATAGAGGGGAATAATCACGTCCCTCGATCTGCTGGAAATGCCCCTACTTATACAGCCCAAAATGCCGTTAGCCTTCTTGGCAACAAGGGCACACTGTTGACTCATATTCAGCTTTTCGTCCACTGTAACCCCTAGGTCCTTTTCTGCAGAACTGCTGCCCAGCCATTCGGTCCCTAGTCTGTAGCAGTGCATGGGATTCTTCCGTCCGAAGTGCAGGACTCCGAAGTTGGTGACACTGAACCAGAAACACCCTCAGAAGAGATCAGAAAAGTGGATGGCACTGTATCTTACAAGTCTCATGATAGCACAGTAAAAACATAGGGGTCACAGCAATGGAAGAAGCGGAGTATATAGGGCAAGATGTTTCAAGTAATGATACAAGTGATGCGGATAACAATTTTGATGACATGCTTATGGAGAAGGTGGAAGACAAGCAATGGATTCTGAAAGGTAATTGGTTATCGCATCTTTCTTAACAGATTTTTAACATACTTCATAAATGGAAATATGTTAAAGGTTTTCATGTACAAAGTGGCAGCATTCACAATAGTAAAACACAGTTTCTTTTTTCTCTATTACCATGCATGTAAATATGTGTTACTTTTTTTTCTGGTCAAATCTGTAATGACCGGCAAACACACAGAGACTGGAGGCCAAAGTGAGAAAATCAAATTGTATGACTCTTCATTTCATTGCCTGAAACCAAGAAGCTGGATAAGTGATGAGATACATTTAAGTATCACTAAACATGTATAGAGGATTGATTAATCAAATCTTATTTAAATTGTGCCTTTTCTTTCATCATGTATTGTAGGTTATTGATGGGTATTTTCGCTGTGTGGTCGAGAAAGCAGATGGAAAGGTAGGCTACTTACTGTGATGGTACATGAAAGTATCCATTGTATCAATAAGTAAACAATCATGTGAATAATTGGTACAACATATTTAAGTCCAAATACCCTTGAAATATCAACATAAACCAGAAATTGAAACATTTCAGTGTATTTACTGCTGCCAAACATTTACTGAAATGTATTTGGAGGTGCATATCTGACATACAATACCTGACTAATTGAGGGCCACATTAGTTTTGCTGTACAGTTCAATGGGTCTATTAATTAAACACAAGTATATGAACAGCTTAGTCAGTTTTTATATTAAGTAAGACAGAGAACATCGATTACAAATCTTTTTGTTTTTACATGACTCTCTTCCATATCTGCTTTGTAACATTAAGGATCCCTTGGATGTCTGTCTATATGAAATTCATTATGTTCTTGATGTGCCAGAAATATTAATGCATTAATAACTTGGTTGACTGTCAACAGGTACAAGCCATCTCATTGGTAGTTTCTACTGCCATTCTCTCAGGCAGAGCAACACAAATGAAAGTGAAGGTAAATGTTAACACACCTTCATACATAGTATGAGCGAAGAATATTTTCATTCAGTGAATTAAACACAGCATGAAACAGCAAATACAATGCTAAATTTGATGCGGAAGGAGTACTGTAATAGTAATCCATGTAATGAAATTGGGAAATACAGTATAATCAACATTTAATGGTTTGCTTCAATGGAAATTATAATTGCATTTCTAATTTAAAAAAAAATAAATACAGAGTAAAAATCTTCAAAATTATATATTATTGCTTCCTCACCACACACCAGGTCATTGGGTTCTTGCAGTAAGATGTTTTGTATTGTACTTCTGCATTATGGGCAATAAATGCAGTATTATATAAGAGATTTGTAACACAGCTGGGTAGCAGTGATATAATTTCCCGTGTTGCGGGTTTTCCGTGAGTTCAGTGCATGCAAAGGAAAGTGGAATGTGAATGTAAAAAATAAAATGCCACTGTGAAGATTGAAGTTATGTTGTTAATGTAACTCGGAAGAATACAATTTGTAATGAATTGATCAATGAATTCAAAATATGCTTTTCTCTTGTGTGTTAGTGAAACATTACAAATGAGAATATGTTAATGGAATGATTTTTGAGAAATCATTATAAAATTGTAGAAATCATCACATTACTAATATAATTTGTACATATATTTACACTTACAGATTGCCTTGATTAAAAAAAAAGGAATTGTTAATAACTGACCCCTTGTGTGATGAGATGAAATATGAAAGAACATGCCTGAAGAATTGGAGGTCATTTATTAGATACTTACTTTTACAGTGTACAGTGAAATTTTTTTTCAGGGAATATAATGCAACAATAGTGAGACTAGTATCTTCCTGTTAGCTACAAATAAAAATTGAAACAGCATGTACTTGTACTGAATATGCTTACTAATGGACTTCGAGTGAACTTGTGTGGTTTGAGTCTGGGTAACAACTTCATAGAATGTGGACACGAAATAGTAGCATGTTGCACGAGTGAGGTGTTATTATCAACATGGGGCACAGCAAATCAGGTGGTACATTATGTAAGAGTGAAGCAATAATATGAAAGAAAGTTTGTATATACACCTGTACCCCGATATAACACGGTCCTCAGGAGCCAAAAAAATCTTACCGCGTTATAGGGGAACTGTGTTATATCGAACTTGCTTTGGCCTCGAGCCCCGCCCCCCAGAGCGCTGCCTTACCGCGTTATATCCGAATTCGTATTATATCGGATCACGTTATATCGGGGTAGAGGTGTATATGAGCAATAAGCCATTGCAATCATTAATTAAATAGAGATAGAATGAATTTGTATCTATGTCCGGAAACCGGAGGGGAAAAAAATGAAAGAAAAGCTCATTTATGCAGTCCGCTAATGTTCTCTCTAAATATTTCAGATACTTCATAAAACGATTAACTAGCAAAACCTCATCTGATTGGAAGAGTAAAATTGTTCAGCATACGAAAAAAAGTGATGGCCAGTGTGATTCTTGCAAGAGGTGAACACATATGCCCTGCATTCCAGAAGGAGCCAATTAAGGGCCCAAAAGCAAACTATTCCGCTGGGTAGGAAAGATAGAAAATGTGGCAAAAGACCACCTTGGCTTAACCACGAGATCTTGCAAGATCTAAAAAATAAAAAGGAGTCTCATAAAAAATGGAAACTAGGACAAATTACAAAGGATGAATATAGGCAAACAACACGGGAATGCAGGGGCAAGATTAGAAAGGCAAAGGCACAAAATGAGCTCAAACTAGCTACAAGAATAAAGGGAAATAAGAAAACTTTTTATCAATACATTAGAAGCAAGAGGAAGACCAAGGACAGGGTAGGCCCACTACTCAGTGAGGAGGGAGAAACAGTAACAGGAAACTTGGAAATGGCAGAGATGCTTAATGACTTCTTTGTTTCGGTCTTCACCGAAAAGTCTGAGGGAATGCCTAACATAGTGAATGCAAATGGGAAGGGGGACGGTTTAGAAGATAAAATAAAAAAAGAACAAGTTAAAAATCACTCAGATAAGTTAGATGCCTGCAAGTCACCAGGACCTGATGAAATGCATCCTAGAATACTCAAGGAGCTAATAGAGGAGGTATCTGAGCCTCTAGCTATTATCTTTGGTAAATCATGGGAGACAGGAGAGATTCCAGAAGACTGGAAAAGGGCAAATATAGTGCCTATCTATAAAAAGGGAAATAAAAACAACCCAGGAAACTACAAACCAGTTAGTTTAACTTCTGTGCCAGGGAAAATAATGGAGCAAGTAATTAAGGAAATCATCTGCAAACACTTGGAAGGTGGTAAGGTGATGGGGAATAACCAGCATGGATTTGTAAAGAACAAATCATGTCAAACCAATCTGATAGCTTTCTCTGATAGGATAACGAGTCTTGTGGATAAGGGAGAAGCGGTGGATGTGGTATACCTAGACTTTAGTAAGGCATTTGATACGGTCTCGCATGATATTCTTATCAATAAACTAGGGAAATACAACTTAGATGGGGCTACTATAAAGTGGGTGCGCAACTGGCTGGATAACCATACTCAGAGAGTAGTTATAAATGGTTCCCAATCCTGCTGGAAAGGTATAACGAGTGGGGTTCCGCAAGGGTCTGTTTTGGGACCGGCTCTGTTCAATATCTTCATCAATGACTTGGATATTGGCATAGAAAGTACGCTTATTAAGTTTGCAGATGATACCAAACTGGGAGGGATTGCAACTGCTTTGGAGGATAGGGTCATAATTCAAAATGATCTGGACAAATTGGAAAAATGGTCAGAGGTAAACAGGATGAAGTTTAATAAGGACAAATGCAAAGTGCTCCACTTAGGTAGGAACAATCAGTTTCACACATACAGAATGGGAGGAGACTGTCTAGGAAGGAGTACGGCAGAAAGGGATCTAGGGGTTATAGTGGACCACAAGCTAAATATGAGTCAATAGTGTCATGCTGTTGCAAAAAAAGCAAACATGATTCTGGGATGCATTAACAGGTGTTTGGTGAGCAAGACATGAGAAGTCATTCTTCTGCTCTACTCTGCGCTGGTTAGGCCTCAACTGGAGTATTGTGTCCAGTTCTGGGCACCGCATTTCAAGAAAGATGTGGAGAAATTGGAGAGGGTCCGGAGAAGAGCAACAAGAATGATTAAGGGTCTAGAGAACATGACCTATGAAGGAAGGCTGAAGGAATTGGGTTTGTTTAGTTTGGAAAAGAGAAGACTGAGAGGGGACATGATAGCAGTCTTCAGGTATCTAAAAGGGTGTCATAAGGAGGAGGGAGAAAACTTGTTCATCTTAGCATCTGAGGATAGAACAAGAAGCAATGGGGTTAAACTGCAGCAAGGGAGGTTTAGGTTGGACATTAGGAAAAAGTTCCTAACTGTCAGGGTGGTTAAACACTGGAATAAACTGCCCAGGGAGGTTGTGGAATCTCCATCTCTGGAGATATTTAAGAGTAGGTTAGATAAATGTCTATCAGGGATGGTCTAGACAGTAATCGGTCCTGCCATGAGGGCAGGGGGCTGGACTCGATGACCTCTCGAGGTCCCTTCCAGCCCTAGAATTTATGAATCTATAAGAAAACCTGACCAATGAGAAGAAAGAATACAAGTGCTAAAAATGTGCATAGTTCACTTCACCAAAAAACATTATGTTTAAATGCTTGTTGTTCAAAACATCTTGGACCAAAAAGAAAACTATGTGTATAATGCAAATTATACAAGCAGCAAGGAAATTGTGTAATGTTTTCAACCACAAAACCCCATCCCTCCTAATTCGCAACCCCTGGACCTGTGACAGGTGGATGGGCAGCAAAGTCATTGCAAATATGCAAGGAGGAAACCAATGAAAAAAATCATATGGGCCACTCTGCTATCACCTTGGGCTCATGTCCGTGCTCCGTACCCCCAAGCCTCACCTCCCTTTTCACGTACTCACACACAAAATGAAACAGCACATCTCAATCATCAAATAAATCAGACATGCACATTAGCAGGAGGGAGGAAATTGTGAGTATTTTCAGCCACAAAACCCCATTCCTCCTAATTCGCAACCCCTGGACCAGGCGGTAGCAAGTCCTGAGCAGTAGCCAAGAAGGTCACATTTGTGTGGCAGAAACTGCAACTAGCAGCAAAAGAGGAGGGTTTCTGTTTGTGACGCAGCAGGACCTGCGCCTTCCAGGAAAGGCCGCACGCAGCCGACAACTCCAGCGCTTCCGGCATGAGAGAGAGGCGCATGCTCCCCGCTGATTACTTGCTTTATCTGACTTGAGGACACCACCCTACAACAGTGATATGCAACGGGCACGGCCTGCGCAGCCGCAGAACAGCCTGACCGACCCCTCTTACCAGCTAGTGAGTTATTGTGAGAAAATGCAAGAGAAGAGTCGAGTCAATGGCCTAGCCACGAACTGTCGCGGGGGGGGAGGTGTCACCCCTCCCCTCTACTGGCAGGATCCAAAACTGCTTCTTCAGCATGCGTTGTAAATACCAGAGGGAGGGTCCCGTGCAGCCCAGGAAGTGAGGCGTGGGGGGAGCCGGAGGCGCTGGACTGCACCCTGGTGCAGCAGTGACGTTCTCCTTGGCCAGAGCGTGTAGCACGGCCCCAGGCGACAGCAGGGAAAAAGGGGCAGTAGTTTGTAACGGGGAGTGGGGGGGGGGAAAATGAGTCAGTGGTGGCTATTTTTCCATTGACAAATATGTTTGAAGAGGTGCCATACCTACATGTAAAGCAGGCCTGCACAACTTGTAAAGCGGCGAGGGCCATA
Source organism: Chelydra serpentina (assembly GCA_037349315.1). Taxonomy (NCBI): domain Eukaryota; kingdom Metazoa; phylum Chordata; order Testudines; family Chelydridae; genus Chelydra; species Chelydra serpentina. The sequence continues at coordinate 18,362,008 of JBAIAC010000042.1, forward strand.
TTACTCCAAAGAAAACAGCTGAGGGCTGAAACACCCCAGCCCCGTGGAAACACCGCCCCCCCGCACCACCCGCCCAGTGGAAACAACTCCTCCTTCCCCAGCGCTGGGGTGTGGAAGCCTGTAGAGGGGGAAAGAAACAGCGCGCATAGGGTGACCAGATCACAGAAGTAAAATAGGACCCACCCCCTCCCTGCTCGGCCCCACCATCACACCCCTCTTCACCCCCCCAGGGGTCACTATATTACTGCACACAACAGTCAATCAATGGAGTTGTAGATAAATCTCTGCATTTTTGTATAACTTATATATGACTTTGTATTGAACCTTGGTAATATGTTATAGCGGGCCCCTAAGGTAGTATAATTAAGGTAAAAGAAAAATGTCTTTTTGCTAGAAGTAGAAAAAGATCTTCCCCCCCACTTTGTATTCAATTGCCCTGTTGAATGAATGAGGTGTGAATGAGGAAGGCGTGGAAGGCAGGCACCTCCAGACAGCTACAGCCCTTGGAGAGGGGATGGGAACCAGACCAAGGACAATCAAACTTGTGAAGTGGGCTGACTAGAGAAGAGCAGACATACTGATGGCCTCAGGGGTTAGAAGCAAGCACCTTCCTTTGGGAACACCCTCTTTGCAGCATTGGGACAACCCCCAGCCCAGAGACAAGCAGCAAAAAGGACCAACGGACACAGTCCCAGATTTTGAATGTGGGAGATTTGCCCCCCTCCAGCCACCGACTCGCCGCTCGCCTCCTATTTATTGTTCTTGCAAGCCATTTGAGAAAACAGAGTACATTTTATTTTTTGTATAAAACTGAGATACTTTCTAATGTGAATTTCTGTATTTTATCTTAAACATATTTCAACATATACTTATACTGTGCTTCTGTTTTAGTAGATCACCACAAGTGTATTTTCTGTTTACTGTAACAGTCTTAATATTGCATTCATGATCAGAAAATCTAGATGGCTACCATATTATAATCACCAGGCTAAAAGTATCCCCCACCCCCCAAAACCCCACATTTCTGGGCTACCCAAATGCCTAAAAGTGAACAATACTAGAACTTTTATGGCCAGAAGGACCTTGTAGTACAGGGGTGGCCAGCCTGTGGATGAGCCACAGTAATATGTCAGCAGCCCCCCAACAGCTCCACCCCCTGCTCCCAGTGCCTCCCACACACTGGCAGCCCCACCAATAAGCGCCCCCCCCCCCCCTCCCTCCCGATCAGCTATTTCATGGGAGCCAGGAGGCTGGGGGCGGGGGGAGAAGAGCGAGGGCATGGAAGAATCAGGGGAGGGGGTGGGAAGGGGTGGAGTAGGGGCAGGGCCCGTGGCAGAGCCAGGGGTTGAGCAGTGAGCACCCCCCGGCACATTGGAAAGTTGGCACCTGTACCTCCAGCCCAGGAGACGGTGCCTATACAAGGAGCCACATATTAATTTCTGAAGAGCCGCATGTGGCTCCAGAGCCACAGGTTGGCCACCCCTGCTGTAGTAGGTTATATGGTTTGCACCTTTGGTTTGAGTAGAATTAAGATATCTAAATTATCCTCAAAAAGGTAGTTTGTTTTCAAATCGTTTTAAGTCCTCCCTGTGTGTATTTATATATTTTTATATGACTAAGAAGCTGGTACTATTCCTTAGCTGATCTTAACCATATAATTTTTCTGTTCTCTAATCACATTTCTTTTTTTCATTTATTTCTAATCATTTATGATTAATGAAAATCTTATTCTTTCCTTCTCCTCTTTTGTAGCATCTTTTGTGCATTTGTCAGCCAGAATCTTTTACAGCTCAAAACCTCTTATTTTCCAGGCTGCATTTTTTTCATCCTATTACTGTTAACACATCTGAACTACTATCAACCCCTCTTCTTAACCTACAACTCTAATAGTCTAGTAGTTGCTCTTCAAATTATCTATATCCTTTCCATGCCCCAAACACTACACAATACTTCAGATGTAGTCTAACAAGCACCATGTGAAAGAGGAAGAATTCTGTTTCTGTTCTCAAGAGCAATACCTCTATTTACATACTTCCAAAATGGCTTTTGCCTCTTTAACCACATCGTCATTTAATACTCTCATTTAATTTTTTTATGAACTATTACTTCTATTTTTCCCTATATTACTAACATGCAATTACTTTGCATTTGTGATTTTCAATTTTTCATATATTTTCATATATCATATTACATGATTAAATATTAAATCAGGTTTAAAGTTTGACACAGGGTTACAGATGCCACCCTGAGCAAGATTATCACTTTAAAAATACTGCACTAGTCTATTGGATGACCTAGACTTATAAATATTGATGAACAGTATAACAGAAATAGCAGTCACTAGAGTACAATGTTGATTTGTATAAACTAGTATTACTGATGTACATATAATAGATTGGATGGATCACTTTGCCAGACACCATAAAATTGACCCTGAATCCATACCGGAAAGAATCCCAACTTCTCACATGGTTTTGCTGTGACCTGCTCACCTTAAAAAAATAAAAGTAAAGATATCAGTTCACAGATATTATCTGGCATCTACTATACATCTATCACAATTCTTGTCACCTGCCTGAAGCTCAAAATATGTTCTTCTTTCCCTCTACTGCTCAAATCTTGTCAAACCTCAATTTTTTTGCTCAAAATAATGTTACCACTTTCTCTCAAAAACTTTCAAATATATCTCTTAACTCTGCAAAGTTATCCAGCTACTGATCTGTTCCAGATCTGAAGCAGTTGTAAAACAAGTATTTACGTTCAGTTTGTATATAATCTACATTAAGATATTAAACATCCCTTTCATTCATAAGGATATGGCACATCCACAGAATATCACTGACTGTATTTTTAATGATTTTTTCACTTAACTTTTATTTTTCAATTAATGTTAACTTGCTTCACTGTGAATAGCTGGTATTTGTGATGGTCTTCTCTGCATGCTTATTATGCATGCTATGTGTTAGCACAAACCATAACCAGGAGGTTTGTTTGGCTGGGGTTTTGCTACCTCATTCCCCCTCTCTCGTTTTATATATATATTTAATAGTAAAGATCAGCCACAACTCTATACCAAGTTGTCTATATCATGTAGTGATGTATGTTTTATGAACATTCAAATTTTACATGGATTTTGAGTTACAAAATAAATGTATAGACTGACCAGCAATATCAATACATTCACTGCACTGCATCAGAATCAAAGAGGTGGTAAAAGCATTGCACAGGAGGAAGACTAGACTTATGGGATCAACTATTAAGACACAAACTTGCCTTTTCTTTCAGCTAAATATGCATTGATTCTTCCTCTAGAGTTCTTTTTAAGAACCAGTGGACATATTCTTTGACAGATTTCAGTTAGTTTAGTGCTGCAACTCGTTTAACTAACTAAAAAAAAAAAAAAAAAAGCTTCCTAATCTAAATAAAGAAGGGCGGGAATTTTAGCTAAATCACTCCAATGATTGTGAGAATTCAGTAGAGAGAGAAGAAAATCACCCCATAACTAGAAACCAAATAAATTGTGGAATAAGGGATTAGGAAAACCAGATTTCCCTGTTCTTCAATATTCAATAAATTATTCAAGAGCCTTCCTATTCTCTCTAGTTGTGAATAAATCCACAGGCCTAACTGCTCCACTTATGAAAAGCAGATGTTTGAGAATTTGGGGGAACATAATGAAAAGGATACTCCTAACATACAAGCACTAACAAGAGTGAGAACAGAGAGGTGGTCTAAAATGATAAAATGACTCAGTCTTTCAGTGGAGTCAAAGAAACTAGTCAAAATCTAGCTCTAAACAGAGTGCCATAAGGCCTTCTCTGACCAAGAAGCACCAACATGAGCTCAGTTTTTAAAGTTTTACTTTTAAGCCCACCCATAGTAAGTGACTAGTATACTCTATTAGCATACCACAAAAGGATGAAGGGCTAAGCTGGTGTACTTGGTATCTATGGTTCCAGAGAGTCCAAGTATTTTAGATCTAAGGTTCAGACCACAGCTACCCTTCTATTTCTTTAGCTTTTTGCTTTCTATTTAGGAAAACATAAGAGTTTTGTAACACAGGACTTCAGATGCTAGGTATTTACATTATCCCTTAACATTGGTAAACTTTTTGTTAATGAGTCCCCTTATCCTGTTCCAATTTCCCATAAGATGACTTACTTTTTCCTTGTTTCTAGCTCCCGTACTATATCATTATACACGTGTGAAAAAAGGTCTTCCTCAGATTTTGTTCCATCCAAATAAACTGAGAAAGAAGGGGAGAGAAAAGTGGTTACAATATTACTAATTAAAATGAACTGTAACTTCCTATAATTTTGTATAGCACCCAGCACAATCCCAAATGGCGTCTTTAGGTGCTATCACAATAGAAATCAAGAATACTTCCCCTATTTATTTAAGTGATATTGGGAGAGGAAAGGATCAACCCAAAATTGCCAGATTCTTAAAAATAAAATAAATAAATAAATAAAGACAGTCCATAGATGTCCCAAAAGAACATCAATCCTAGTTCTATGGTAAGCTGAGAAATTCAGCAGAAATTTTCCCCTGTAAGGGAAGCCCCTTGGTGAAGGAGATTGGGAACCGTTACTGCCAGAACTTGCACAGCTAACTAGAAAGTAGACAGTTAAAGCAAATTAATATTCTTTTGTGACCCACTATGTATGTAATCTTTAGGACCTCTAGCTAGGTTGTAATAACCCTCCTAATGAGGAGAGGATACAATGATGAATGTGCTGTAATCTCTCATACTCCTGGTTGTTTAGGTTAAATATATATATTATATATTTACTTTATTAATTTATTTTAGCGGGGCTAAAACAGATTAAATCTTTGCGCTGTGCATGCTCTTATTTATTTCCTTTAGGGATGGGGAAACTATAACAAAACTTAACAAAATTGTTTTTCCTACCCCAACTATAAATATGGATTGGTTGATGAAGTCCAGGTCTATATTAGAAAAGTATAATCATAATCAGCAGATCCTCCTAGTGTGGAGGCACACTATTAAACAGGCAAAAAAGTGCTTATTTCAGCTCGGCAAGCAAAATAAGCCATACCAGCAAAAACACTTATGTCAGTATAACTGTCTACCTGCAAAAGACCCAGTGTATAGAAACAATGCAAAAAGAAAAATCAAGTCACACCCCCAATTGACATTGCTAGCCCAGCAAAAAAAAATTCTGGTTAGGAAAAAAAAAAGTCCTAACCAGAGGAAAAAGTTGGATATGGCTCCTTTATTGTTCCATTTTGCAGGACTGACATTTATTCTGTCATTACAAAAATAAAAATAATAAAATTCTCACAAGACAATGTTTGGGAGAGTTTGAGAATGCTGATTTGAGTCTCTCAGCATCCTTCTGCAACCCTCTGTTATCTGAACATGTCAAATTTCATGCTAAGCAGGGTTTGGTCTGGTCAGTATATGGATGAGACCCTTCTGAGGAACAAGAAGTGGTACTGACAATTCAGAAAGAAACACTCCCACTTCAGCCAGTACAATACTAGGCAATTCTTTAGCATAGCATTAAGAGGGCAAGAGGATCAACAATGAAAGGCTGGGATTGCAGGGAACAATATCATACACACAGGGTTCCTAAATTATCAGGGATTTGGGCACCGCTAGCTTCATTGCTTCATTTAAAATAGTTGAACCTCATTTTCTCAGATTGCTGAGTAAGAACCCATGTTGCAGGTGGGTGGTTAACAAATTCTTCTTTTTTCTGGAACCCTACATTCATTCTCCTCTTCTGTTTTTCATAAAAGATCCAGATTTCTGAAAATATTCCAGCATCTCCAAAGTACAGAGTGAGGATGCCAATCTCCCTGGGCACAAGACATAGGTTTCTACTCAATTTCATAGTTAAACAAAAAACCAAGACCCATTCAGCCTCTCATTCAAGAGAAAAGAGCAGCACTCCCAAAAAGGAACGCAAGCAAGCAGATTCTCTAAGGATTAAAAAACGCTGCTACAGACAGAGTAAAGGTTTTTTTCACTTTTAAACAACAAGCTTTAACAAATGTAACAGCTAGCCAGTTTTGTTGTCTTTTTTAATAAAAAAGCAAAGATACTTTGATGCAATAGAATGGAATAAACCAGGGATCGGCAACCTTTGGCACGTGGCCTGCCAGGGAAAGCCCCTGGCGGGCCGGGCCGGTTTGTTTACATGCCACATCCGCAGGTTTGGCCGATCGCAGCTCTCACTGGCTGCGTTCGCTGTCCCAGGCCAATGAGGGCTGCGGGAAGGGCGGCCAGCACATCCCGCAGCCCGGGTTCTATGATTTTATTTGTAAATCAGTGTCAGGATGGGTTACTTCTAACATGGTCCCAGCTAAAGATTATGTATGACTATATGTCCCATAATTCCAGCATAATCCATTTGAAAGAGACCCAAAGGAACAACTGTACTTCTGAGATGATCCTTTGAGGCTTTTTTTTTGTTTTTTGTTTTTTAAAAGGCAATTTCTATTCCCTCCCCCATCCCATCTCTCACACGCCCACTGATTTTGAAACATGTGCTTCAGCTAATTCACACATTTATTTTGGCACAGTTCAGCCTAGTAGAGAGCCTGTAAGAGGCTCTATATACACCCGATACAAGATGCATAGGGCCTTGCACTATTTCTTGCCATTCGGGTGAATTTCACCATTAACCCTTTTGATAATTACAAAGCTTTAGTAGGATACTGATCAATAAAAGAAGAAAAAATTAACGCCTGATCATGAGCAGTGTTGAGCATGACTAACTGCCATTCAATACAAGCTGAAGGTGCTCAGTGCCCATCACCTTGCAGGAAGTGCTTCACATGTTGCAGAATCAGGTATTATTAGCTTGGCATTATGCAAACATCCCTACATGGCTCCAAAGCACCAAAATCCAGACATGTCTCATGTCAGACTGTGTATGGGTACAACTTGGAGGAATCTATTAGATTTATTCTATCTAAGGGCTTGTCTACACTACCTCGCAGGGTCGATCTAATATATGCAACTTCAGCTACGTGAATAGCGTACATATTGATGTACTTAGCTCTACTTACCGCGGTGTCTTCACGGCGATAAGCTGACACTCTCCCGTCGACTCTGCTTGCACTCCTCATTCTGGTGGAGTACTGGAGTCGACGGTAGAGTGCTCAGCGGTCGATTTATTGCATTTATACTAGATGCGATAAATCGACCCCCGCTGGATCAATCGCTGCCCGCCAATCCGCCAGGTAGTGTAGTCAAGCCCTAAGATCTAAATCAAGATTGTAAACCACATTCTAATGCATGAACCCAATGAGCCATATAACTAGAGAATTCTTCTAGTTAAACACACACGTTTATCAATGGAGTTTAGGGATCACTAGTCAAGGTGACCAATACATTTTTGTTTATTCCTATAACTAACAAAGGTGGGTAATCTCTATAAGATTTTCTTGCATTAAGATCACTTATCTATAAGCGGACAATAAATGAATCCAACACTGTTGCATAAATGCCAAAAAAATTCTGGAAAAATAGAATGATTTGCAAAAATCACTACTTTTAACAATTTTTATATATTTAAAGATTATATGTACCATACCAATATTATTTGTATTTTCTTCCATTTCCCTCTTATGTTTCAGATACATAGGCCATACATGTCCATCGAAGTATCCTGGTGGATCTGCCGGTTGATAAACTCTGGCACTACAGAAAAATATATTTGCTTTCCTGTGCAAGTTTTACATTTTTTTTCTGGCGTGCACTCATATACCCTTCATTGTTTATTTAGTAAGACTATCTATCCAATATATTAAGAGAAAGGGAGGCTGTGTATCTGCTGGTCACAGCACAGGAGACTCCTCAGTTATAACAGGATTTAGCATATTGCCCACATGACCTCCATTAAATCACCTATTTCTGCCTATCATTTCAACTGCAAAACTGGGAAAGAGCAGATTCTTACTGAAACAGATGCTGCATCTTAATTAAACTTCATTGCATAAGTAAGTTACATAAGAATAGCCAAAATACATTGCTATCACAGATATTTTTCACATTGGTCTAAATTCTGAGAAGTGACTAGTGATTTTGGTTGCTCAACACCTTAGAGCACTGTCTCCCAACGTTTCCAGACTACTATACCCCTTTCAGGAATCTGATTTGTCTTGGGTACCCCAAGTGTCACCTCACTTAAAGACAACTTGGACTGGCTTACAAAATCAGACACAAAAAAATAAAAGCATCAGTACACTATGACTGAAAAATTGTTTATTTCTCATTTTTACCATTATAAAATAAATCAATTGGAATATAAATATTGTTCTTACATTTCAGTGTATAGTATATAGAACAGTATAAACAAATCATTGTCTGTATGAAATTTTAGTTTGACTTTGCTAGTGTTTTTTATGTAGTCTGTTATAAAACTTGGCAATTATCTAGATGAGGTGATGTACCCCTTGGAAGACTTCTGCGTACCCCCAAGGGTATGCATACCCCTGATTGAGAGCCACTGCCTTAGAGGGCCTGATTTTCAGAAGTGCTGAGTACCCACCTTTTGATGATTGAACTCCTTTAAGGTCTCTTAAATTGGGCTCCTAGAAAGAAAGGCACTGAAAATCTACTAGTCACTTTTCAAAACATAGGCCATCATGAATATGGGAATTCTGCAATCAGTGAACCAGATTCTGATCTTAAATACACTTGTGTCATTCTAGAATAAAGCCATCCACAGCAGATATGCAACAGTAACTGAAGGCAGAAAGGGGTCAATATCTAACTCAAATAATATGCAATATAACTGCATGTCAACTCTGTCACTGAACAGCATTGTGGTGGCACAGCTTCTTGTAGCTGCAAGAGTAAACACTATGTTTCTGTCCCCTCTTAAACCATGCTTAAGTGCAACTATACTGTAATTAACCTATATTTTAAAGTTCCTTGGGCAAGGAGCTTTTTACTTTGTGTTTATACATTGGCAGTCTGAACAGTGATTGGTGTCCCCATGCACAACTACAATATGAATAATAAACAATAAAATAATAAATAGGGGATGGATCTATACATTTGAGGGTTACAGACGCTGCTTGAACATCCCTGGGAACCACAAAGGCCCTACCCTCAGGTATGGAACAACAACAAGGCGGAGCTCTCTACCTCAGCAATAGCAAAATCACAAGAAGGGACTGAGGAGGGTCAGCAGTCTCTGCTCGGAGTTGTTACAGCTGGTGGATGTGTGAGAACACACTGGCATACAGGAACGCGTCTATCTTACCGGTAGTAGGGCATGGTGATCTGCAGTGAGCAATAGTTTAAAAACATTACCTCCTTCTCCTCTTGCATTCTTCATATGGAATGGTCAGAAAATATCTTTTATCCCATACTTCATTAAGAGGCCTAAGATGACAGCATGTTTAGTCATTTTGTTTCCTTATTCACGCCCCCATTTACAGTTTATATTAACATGACATTTTAAAGTTATTTGTAAGGTAGCGTTGCTTACTCATAGTTATACAGAAGAAAACCTTCAGCTATTAAAATGTGAACTTCTTCGGTACTTTTCAGATTGACAGGTGTACTCTTTGATTCTGCTGTTGAGACACAAGAGCCTGTTGGGTTTTTCATCCATGAGCGTATGCTTGCCACCATTTCCTCCATATAAAGGGCATGAAGTACTAGAAAAGACATAAAAGGTAAGAAAGTGTTTTTGTTTTGGCTTTTAATTTTTGCATTATTTCTGAATTAAGCAGAAACCCTTTCAAATAGTTTAAGATCTAAATGTAGCTGTTAAGTAAAAGCAGCAGGGTTAATTTAAAAGAAATGGAAATTTAAATGTCAACATTCCCATTTACTACTGGAACCTAAACAGGGTGGATTTGATTTAAATCAAATTGATTTAAATCACTAGTCAGGAAGACTTGATTTAATCATGGTTTTCTACATAAAAGAACATTCTTGTTGGTTGTTATAACCTTAATACATATTCTTTACAACTCAAAGATAGATGTAGGTTTCATTTTTAGAAGGTACACACTACACATTTTTAAACAGTGATTTATTTTGAAAACTTTTCAATTTAGTTTTACAGCTATATCAGATTGTTTGGTTATTTCATTTACCAAAGGTGATTGAAGCAGATATTTATGAAGTCATTGGGAGGTGAACTATCTCCAATTCAACAGGTTAATTATTAATATTTGGAGGATTTTCTTGCCATGCTGTATTAGGAGGAGAACATCACCAGACAAACATTTACATTGTTTTATTTATCTAAACCAACAACGTTATGTATTCTGGATTTTTTTCTTCAATAGCAAACATATAATATTTTAACAAAACAAGCATATGTCCGTTGCTTCTCACATTTACCTCCAGACTTCTTCTCCTTGCCCAACAATCTTCTATTCATTGAACATTTTGAAACTTTGCACTTTTAGAGAAAGGTAAGGGATTGACTCTGTGTACACAAATTTTCAGAGGGACAATAGAGTTGAGGTCTGTTAGTTCTCACCTCTATATATTATTTATTTATTTAAAAACATTTTTGTTGTTAACAAGCATGTTACATCTGGAGACACAAATCCACAGTTTGAGAACTGCAAAACTAAGCATCTCTGATGATATTTTCTAGACTGAGCACTAAGTCCCATTGGGTAGATAGAAAGATTAACCTCAATAATCTATACAGAAGCCTCTAGAACCTGATAAGATTGGGTTCCTAATCCATGAACTATTAGACCTCATTTACAAAATGTTTCTTAAAAATTACATGAATATATTGTCTCATACTATAGAATTAGAATTTATAATCCCTATTCCATGATGAGATAGTTTTAATTAAGATACATCACAGCTCAAAGCTATCTTTAGATAAAATGCGTTTTAAGGAAAGAACCTATCAAAAAATCCAAATTTAAATTTTAAAAAAATCGGATTTTTTTAAGAAAAATCATTGATTTTTATCCACCCTGAACCTAAAACAACAGCACTGAATTTGGGCATGTGAACCAGAATGTTCAGCTGATCCATCTAGGTTTCATTGTCCAAACTGGGTGAAGTTCAAAAGTTGAACTGAAAGTTACATAGCTGATGAATGAATGTTGGTAGTAAACACAGAATTCAAGGTTTAGGCTAATGTTATAAATACCCATGTATTACAGGGAATCTTAGATCAGCTGAAAGATATTAGACTGTAGGTTTATAATTAGAGATGGCCTGATAGCTAGCCTAGAATTTCAAGTTTAAATACAGATCTCAAATTGCAATTTGGACTCATTTTTAGTTATAATCTGCAACACATTTGGTCTGAACCCAGTGAGACTTCTTGCATGAGAAAAAGGTTGAAACTTGGATCTGATCTTGCTTGGTTTAGGATCTGATTCTGGGAGGTGCTAAGCAGCCTTGATTCTCCGTGACTTCACATCAGGAGTTGAGGATGTTACGAGAAGTGCTCGGAACCTCCCAGGATTGGGCCTATACTAACTTTGCAGGCTAACAGACATTCAACAAAACAAGGACATTTCATGTCATGAGGTGCAATTCTAGAAAGTGGGGAAAAGGGATAATCATTTAAATTAAATGTTACTACTCACTAATCTGATAACTTTCTATATTATATCTGACTTCATTTAACTGGCCTGGAATCGAAATATAACTACCACTGACTTCAAGGGGTCAGAATTTCACTTCTGGAATGCAGTTTTCTCTAAGTTACTGTCAAACAAGAATAAGATAGTAATATCTATATTTTACTTATTTGGTTTTAAGCTGCATATTGCTTATTGTGGGCCAGATTCTGATACTCATGTTCACAACATACTCCACGTTCACAACATACTCCACAAGTAGCCCTATTAAGTTAGTGGGGCTACTTGTGAAGCAAGAGGCTACCCAAAATGAGTAAGAGTGCCAGAATATGGCCCTAAATGACCAAACAAAAACAAACATTTAACACTGTAAAATGATATAATTGGCATTAGGTTTGAAATCACAATGCTGTTCAGAAGAGTCTTAATATTGACAGGTTAATAAATTGAAAAGGTTTCACTATAAGCAACAGACAGTTGGCTGTGTCATGCACCATAATTTAGAAGACCAAGAATAGAGAGAATAAAGTCTGTTGCAGATAGTTTAGCCTCTAGAAAAGGAAAGCACTTGATGAAGCAGTCTGGAGACCCATCTCCTCAGAATTTAGATACATGCTGTCACCAGAAGAAATGTTCACAATATCCTATGCTAAGTGAGAGCAGTTTCTGAAGAAACAGAAAGGGTGAGCTAGTTTGCAAACCAGAAAGCTATAAAGTCAGTGATAAATGCAGGAAGTTAAAATATTATTGCTATTCCATAGTAATGGTATTGTATAATAGTCAAATAAAGGTATGCTATATTAGACGGTCCAGTATGATGATGATGATGAACTTTTAAAATACTGATTATTTTTTTTGTTGGTTAAACCAACATCCTGAAAAAAAATCAAATAATTTTTATTTTTTTTGCCAGACATACCCCACCATTTTTTTAAAAAAACCAAAGCAAAACACTGTCCTCACTGATGACTGCATTGATCCAAAAGAAACAGAAGCTAAAGTTAATAAACTACAGCTAACATTTCAATACATAATGTTCACAAACAATATACCAATTTACTAACCATCATATTGCTTAAATCCATGTTCATCTATCTCTACTTCAGATTCTGGCTAGAGAGAAAAAAATGCATTGAAGGCAGTTATCAGGTCAAAAGGCAATAGTAACCTGATTACTCTGAATTCCCTTCTGTAGTATTTATGATGGGGATGGGTAGAAGGCCTGAAGGCCAGTGTGAACAGCTTAGGGGGAAGGGTTAGGTTGGTAGGATATGAAGCAGAAAATGTAACATGGGCAGAAGGAGAAACAGGAAACCAAATAAGCATGTGGAGTAGGGGAAGGCAGTAGTAGAATATTCACAGTGTTTTTCATAAACAGGATTGCAACATAGCAGGAGTTCCCCAGATTTAATCTTGATGTATATCACTAGGGTCCCCCACAATTACTCTTCAAATAAAAAATAATTTTTCCCACATCCCCCCAAAATAGTACCATCCAGGTAAAATTATTTAGTAATCTGCTGACATTTATATTGATAATATATCACGTTATATAAACACAAGCATCTCTGGATTTTAATATTAACTTCTGAAAAAAAACTACAGTTTCACTTGAGAACAATAACCACATAAGCTACAGTATTTAATTTTTGTTGCTATTTTGTTTCTATTTGTTGTTTTCTATCTAGAATTAAAAATGAACGGCAAAAACAACATGAATTGCAGTAGCATGAAGCATACCGTGAAATGCTTTTGTTTCTCTACTCACCTTTAAATATAATATCAGAGGATGCAGTGAGATGATTATTCTGTTGGTCATGTTCCTAATATTGTTTTGGCAACTGAAAGCTTTAACATTATTATAACATTCTTAATTGTATTTCCCACTCTTCCTGATAATAGTTTATATTGACTCTATGAATGGGATTCATTTTAAATGGTCACATACTGGTAGATCAAGAAAAAAGAAGAGTCTTGCAGGAACTACATTTAAAGTGTACTTTTATGTACAAAGTCGGTCCATCAACTCGATTACCTTAAAGAAGTCATCTTGAGAGAGTATACTGCAGTTTGGAAGCTGTTTCCCAAGTTGTTTTGCCAGTGTTGTTTTCCCCCCATTTGTCACACTGACTTTGAAAATGGAACAAACAAATGTGTCAGGACAAAAATAATGAACAACATAGGAATGCAATGTGCGCTAGCAAAAAGGCAATTACAAAAATCTAATTTTATTCAGAATATTAAATACTGTTTGCAGTTTCCTAACATTTGTTTGGAAAACACTTAGTCCTGCCATGAGTGCAGGGGCCTAGACTAGATGATCTCTTGAGGTCCCTTCCAGTCCTACTATTCTATGATTCAATCTTTTACCTCATTTTAGTCAGCTTATATGACTATGGAAAAGAAGAAGACTAGAGTTGATGTCTGAGAGGGTCGATCTATGGTGGAGGGTGGGACCAAGTTATCAAAAATGAAACCAGTGGCATAGCTAGGAGTGGACATTTGGGTGGGCCCTGATTTTCAGGTGGCTGGGCAATGATAGACTGTGCTAGCTCAGCTTCTCCCCCAATGCCACCCCCTCTTTTTAGCCCTGGTACCCCCAGACACAGGGCTTCACCTGCCGACCTGGGCACGCGCATGGGGCGGCTCAGAAAATGGCAAGGCAGAGCTACGGGAGCATAGCTTTCTGAAGGGCATGTGCAGAGCTCCATCCTGGATTTCAGGTGCCAGAGTGATGCTCCGGGGCACTGGGGCAGCACTGTACCCCTGCTCAGATTTGGGTGGGCCTGGATGCTAACGGCCCACCCAGGCCCATCTGTGGCTATGCCCCTGAATTAATTTACAATTGACAGTACAATATTAAGCTTAAGTTAAAAAAAAAAAGTAATTAAAAAGACAGCTATATTCACACTCAGGGTTGTTAGATCGCAATATGGAGTTTGAGGCAATCTTACATTTTTGTTTTAACACAGAATGAACTTGTTTGCACTTACCCTCCAAGTCCAATGACTAACACCTTCATAATTTGTGTTCAATCCAGTTCCCTTTTTTCCACTGTTTAAACTAAGAACAATGAACAAACCTATTTGGACAATGACAAAATCAGCTGCTAAACAGGAAAATACCAGTTACCACAAAAGGTCTTTTAAAGCTTTTCAACCTCTACCACTTCTATTCAGCTGTCTTCACAGTCTTACCATGAGGGCTCCTTTAAGACCCAGCCCTGCAATTGCTTACAAGTAGCAAGCATAGTTCTTACTATCATGAGGAGTCCTACTGCAGAAAACAGGACTACTTAGCAAAATAAAGTGTTTGCAGATTGAACCCTTGAAAGTAACCTAGGGAAGAGGGGGAAATTAGTTTGTCTCCTATTTCGTTTAGTTTCTCCTAGTTCTTCTGGGGACCTCCTTTTCTGCTTTTATTTTTTATATTACAGTATCAGGAATCTCAGATCTTGTCTTTCCAATTTTTTGGACACTGAGAAGTGTTCCTTGGGCACTGTGACACTTTGGGGGTTGATCCAAACCAAATTCTTCCATCACCCTAGCAACCACTTCTTGGGAAAGTGGATTACTTATGCCAACGGGAGGTAGGCACTATCTACACAGAAGCACTGCAGTAATGTAGCCATGCACTGTCGCATTTTAAGTGTAGACAAGCCCTTAGCAAATGACAAATATTTTATAATGAACATCAATAAAGGCCTTTCAGTGCAAGTAAGCTTTGATCAAAAAGAAGCACTAGCTGACAAGTCAGATACCATCTACACATATCTGAAGAACTTTGAACTCATTAATTTATGTCACTGTCTGTATCAAATATAGTCACAATTTAAAGGAAGGATTCCAGAGTAAATAAAGCAGGCAACTTTATTTGTGTATGTGTGAAAAATAAAGAAAAGTGGAAACCAAGAGGGGTAGTAAAATATTTTGTTTGCAGTGTAGCCATTTGATTGCACGATATGTGAGGGTATGTCTACACTACCTGCCAGATCGGAGGGTAGCGATCAATCCATCGGGGGTCGATTTATAACGTTTGCTCTAGACGCGATAAATTGATCCCCGAGTGCTCTCCCAGGCGCAAGAGGCACAGGCGGAGTCGACAGGGGAGCGGCAGCAGTCAACTCACCACCGTGAAGAAGCTGCAGTAAGGGGATCTAAGTATGTTGACTTCAGCTACGTTATTCTCATAGCTGAAGTTGCGTATCTTAGATCGATCCCTCCCCCTCTCCCCCAGTGTAGACCAGGGCAGACACACAAGGTTGGTGAGGTAGTATCTTCTGTTGGCCCAACTTTTGTTGGTCAGAGGCAAATTTTCGAGGTAGAGCTCTGTGTAAACCTCAACGCTTGTCTCTTTCACCAACAGAAGTTGGTCCAATAAAATTTTTTACACATATACCATCTTATTGCGATTGGTAAGGTTATCCATCAGGCTTACTATGAGCAGCCTACAATGGCAAACATGAAGGCACCAATCTTCCCAACACAGATGTACACAATTAGTACTTTAATTTTGCATTTCCTAATTTTTCAGCTGCAATTTTTAATTATGCCACTTCAAACTACTGGTATATGTAAAGTATTTGCACAAATGACTTGAAGCGGCAGTTACAAATCTCTCTCTCTCACACACACACAAACGTGTAAGGGAACGCACAGAAAAATAAGGTTCCGAGAGAATTTTCAATTTTATCTGCCAACGCGGCAGCAGTGGCCATCTGCAGCAGTCACTAGTCGGTGCGTGATTCAATACACTGGCGTAAGCACAATATGCGCAAACATGCCCCACAAAATACATAGCAAACACGTGCATTTGAACTAAGTGAAGGGCGCTGCTGGAGCCGTGGCTCGGAATTCATGCGATGTCAGGGCGTGTAGGTGGCACCGCGGCGCTATGAACGGGTCCAGTGCGACCCACGTTACCTGAGCGGCCGAGG
The DNA here is from genome assembly GCA_037349315.1 of Chelydra serpentina. Lineage (NCBI taxonomy): Eukaryota > Metazoa > Chordata > Testudines > Chelydridae > Chelydra > Chelydra serpentina. The sequence continues at coordinate 18,378,500 of JBAIAC010000042.1, forward strand.
CCTCTGTCGCCGCTGCCCCAGGCCGGTGGTCTGCAACGCAAGACTATGCAGCGGAAGCACAGAGGTGCGCGTGAACTATCGAGCCGGACCCTCGCTCCCCCCGCCACAGACCGACGCACCGCGGAGCCCTGCCCCACCAGCGGGCACCCACCCCCCGCCCACAGCCGACACACCCTACCCCGCAGGAGGAGCACCCCTGCGCGCGGAGACAGGCAGCAGCCTGCAGACCCCGCCCCGCCCTGTCTCACTGGCCGTCAGGATTGGCCGGCTCCGGCTCCGGCGCTCAGGAAGCGCCCGGGTCGGGCAGGGGAGGGGAGCCGCCTGCCTGGCGCGACGCGCGCGGAGATTGGTCGCCTCGCGCGCCCGGGTCCACCCCCGCAGCCCCGCTGTCCGCCTGGTCCCGCGGCCGCCCCTAGAGGGAGCAGCGCCCAGCCGCCGGCTCGCTGCTGCTCCTCCGGCTCCTCTCACTTCCTCATCGCGCCCGCAGTGCGCGCACTCCCCAGGGACTCGCTGCTGGGACAGCCGCCGCCGCCGCCCCGCCTTGAGCCCCGCGCCCGCTGCAGAGGAGGGGCTCCGCCGCCGCCGGGCGCGGGTCACCGGGCAGGAGGAGGGACCGGCCCAGCCCAGGGCAGTGTGCGGGGAGGCGGAGGAAGGGGTTTCCCGGCTCTGTGCCAAGCCAAGCCGCCGCGATGTCCAAGCCGCCACCTAAACCAGCCAAACCAGGTAAGGGAGCGGCCCGGCGCCGCGCGCCTCCTGCACACGAACAGCCGCCGCCCTGCACTTGCATCACACGGGCCCGAAGTCCATGCTCGGCGCGAGCCCCGCAGCGGGGCTCCGACACGTGGGCGATGTTTTCCTTGCTCCCTTTTTATTTGTCCGGTGCGGGGCCCGCTTGCGGGGTGCTGGAAAGGGGATGGGGAGGCTCCTCGGGCTGGCAGAGCGCCAGGACGGTTATGGCTCCGGGGCGAGGGGCTTCCTTTGTATCTGGGACGTGGCTCGGGCTGTCACTGTCAGAGCGCACTTGCTAGTGGCCGAGAAGTAGGAAGTGAGCTGAGCTCTTAACGCCCCTGGTGAGGCTTTGGGGCGAGGAGGAAGAGGCAGAAGCAAATGCAATTATTAGTGCTCTGGGGATCATTTTACAACCCTTTTTAGTAAACTCGCTGCTGCATAACAGTTGCGGAAGGACGGAAACAAGCCTCGGTTAAACTGCTCTTTCAAGGCTGCTTGCTGAACAATCTGCAACACATGCACCGAAAGTTATTCTGTAATTAAGGTGTATCAAGCTAGGAAGTTGAAGTTGATTGTCACTGTGGTGCCTCCACGTGGGAAGAGGTGTCCTAACAAGCACCCTTGTCGGGAGCAGTTTGCCTTACTTGTGATAGAATGTGATTTAATACTTGCTATTAATCTGAGGAGGGGAGGCATAGCTCAGTGGTTTGAGCATTGGCCTGCTAAACCCAGGGTTGTGAGTTCAATCACTGAGGGGACCATTTAGGGATCGGGGGCAAAAATTGAGGATTGGTCCTGCTTCGAGCAGGGGGTTGGACTAGATGACCTCCTAAAGTCCCTTCCAACCTGGATATTCTGATTCTATGAGATTTGCTCCTAAAAATACAATATTTTTTCAGTCATCCTTACCAAAAAATGCATTAAAATTGTGACAGTAACTGACGAATGATCAGAGAATGATTTATGAGCTCTCAAAGCTTGATTGGTAAAAGTGTGTTGCAATTGCCAAAGCACAGGATACTATCTTCTTGCAAAGCCTGAATACACAGTTTGTCCTCTGTTGAATGGAGCCCTGGATAAGAATCGTATCCAGGGCTCCATTCAAGGTATGATCAATTAGGATCAAATGACTTTTAGAGTGCTTAGTGTTGTCACCCTTAAACTTTTGAATTTTCTGTCATTGCAAATATGTGACAATATCCTGTTGCTTAAATTTCCATTTAGGAGAAGATGATTCAGTGCTTAGTTTGTAATGAAAGAGGTGCCGCGCGCGGCCCAAGCAGTTTTGTTACTTTCATAACTGACATAGTAAACGCAGAGGGGCTTTGAGCTGCCAAGCCTAGAAGTGCCCCAGCTCAGCCTCAGCACAAATTAAGCGCTGATTAGATCCTAAAATCTAGTTTGCTGTTAAGTAGGGAATGGTTTATTTCCATTTTAAAAAATGCTAATATTTAAAAAAAAATACAAGAACTAGTAAAAGTGTGTGAAGTGATTGAAGGTTTTACATATGCTACAGCTCTTTCTCCTTTTTAGACTTAGATAAAATACCATTTTTAATTCACTCATGTAATTTTCTTTAAAAAAAAGTGAGAAATTAACTACACCAGTCTGTATGCTTATGCAAAGGAAAGTTATCTGGTGACTTAGACTTCTTGATAGCATCTCCTTTAAAAAGAGAAATCGAAATCTATAATACATGTTTGATTTACTCAAGAAAGTGAGGTTTAATTATAAACACACACATTTTGTGAAGGAATGCATATTTACCAACAGAATCATGGCTCCTTTAATGAGCCACCATCAGTTTTGGTTCTGTTAAAATTAACAACAAAATTGTCATTAGAACTTAGAAAATTGCCATAGTGGATCAGACTTATGGTGCATCTAGTCCAGTATCCTGTCAATTTCCATAAAGATGCAAGCAATCCCACAGAAGACTGATATGGGATAATCTGCCCCCATGAATGTCTCGTCCTAATCCTTAATAGGTGGAGCGTGATTAAACCCTGAAACATGAGGTTTTCTATCCCTTCCAATCTTTTTAGCATTAACTGTCAAAATTTGAGATATTGCTATCTATACAAATGTCCAGTCCTTTGATTTTTGTGAAATTAATGGCCTCAATTATATCCTGTGACAGTGCGTTCCAGTCTAACAGCTTTGTTTGAAAAAGTATTTCCTTTATCAGTTTTGACTTTGCCACTTTTCAATTTCATTGAATATCCCCTTGTTCTTGTGTTTGGAGACTGGGAGAACAGAAGATTTGCCTATTTATCCCAATGGACGAAGGAAGGGCCTCTGGGCAGGAGATGATCCTTAACTCTTACTCGGGAGTTTAGTTAGGAAATTAGTCCTTACACAAATGTAATCTGAATAATTTGCAGGATCTAGCCTTTAATGTAGTTGGAATATGTAACACATCCTTATTTAGATGTTACAAAGGATGTTTGGAAAAACTAATTAACAGATTTTTAAATGATCAGAAAATTCTATATTAAGTGCTGTATTTTGGTGGAGAATATACTGTATTTAACAGATAAGTTGAATCCCTATTTTAAGTGCAGAACTCAGCTCTAAAGTAATTGTGGAGCTGTGACTGGTGCCTCTAATAAAATTACCATATGGCCACTAAAATATTTTTCATCTTCAATATCTTGGCCACTTACTATATTTCTTGAAATAGTTAAAGTACCTTGTTGATATTGACTAAATAGCCAATTTTTCAAAGTAATTTCTTTGCATTTGACTGTTTAAAAGTCACACAAGCAAAACCCCTTGTAGGACCTGAAAATAGACATTCCCCTATCAAACTATTGTCCCCACAATGAACACACACCACCCACTAGGTATATAAATATTATTCATGCATTCATCACCTCTTGGCTGGACTGCAGCAATATAAATATACATGGGCAGGCCTCCAGCCCCAGCCAGTCTGGGTAAGGGCACAACACCGGGAATGGTAGGAGAGGGTCTGGGGGCAGAGCATGGGCAGGGCCACATCAGGCTGTTTGGGGAGGCACAGCCTCCCCCAACCTATGATACTCGCCACCCATGGTCGACCGCTTCGCACATCTGGCACAAGAATAAAGTTTGTCTGTGGGAGACAGAACTTTCTCTAGGACTTGTTCAAAATCAAGGAACAAAACTCCCCCAGGAAGTAAGGACCATTACAAATCTCACTTGTTTCCATTCCAAGAGTAAGACCCATTTCTTTGATCTTGTCTTCTCTAATAAACAAACAAACACATAACAACTATATTTAAAGAAAAAACACAAATAAAAACACACCAAGAGCAAGAACAGCACAAAAAGCCCTACCAAAATAAGACAGGCCACACACTTCTCTCTTTGGGGAGAGGAGAAGAGAACAAATGTGACAGATGTATACTTGCATTGCTTAGCGCTCTATGGAAGGCAGTCAGATGATGTGGTGATGAGCACAGTAAAGAATAGAAAATAAAAATCAGCTGAACATTTAAATGCCAAGTTTCAGCCTGTGACCGATGTTCCCTTTCCTTGCTGAATGCTAAGCCCCTTTGAAAATGAGGCTTAAAGAAAATGCTGATGGAACTGTCACTGTTTGTCTTCCTGTAAAAGATTATAGCTGAGTAAAATTCAGAGGATTCCCAGTAGAGTCGACCCAATTTTAAGACCCAAGTGTGAATGATTAATCTTTTTGTCTTTAATTATATTAGTCTAACTTACCAGACAGGTTAGTTAGAATTTGGTTTAAAAAAAAAAAAAAAGTATTTCAATGAGTTTATAATCAGTAGACCTGTTTTTACAGATAAATTATCAACTGGATTACCTCTCAGATACTTTCTAATGGGATATTCAGAGAAGTGTTTTAAATTGACTGAACATTTCTATACTTCTTAATTCTTGAGAGAATGCCTTGTGCAGACAATTTTCTCAGCGAATAACTTGTCAGGCCATTTCAGGGAGAGGCTGTCAGTCTTTTTAAATGTATTAAGAAGCCATTTTTATATGAAAGCTATATTGGGCTTTTCATCTCGATAAGGCTACTTGTATTAGCCTATAATACTATCGTTGTCCTATGAATTTTTTTTTTGTGGTTCTAAAATGTTCCAAAAGGTACCCACTCTTACAAAGAAGTAGACATATAAAACTGAGGACCACACCCAGTGGTATAATTTCTTTGGCAATGGGATACCTGTAGCAGTTGTTCTCCCTGTGGAGCACCTCCTGATGGTGGTTGGTCACACTGTGCTGGGTTTTTCTTGTTAACAGCTGCTAGGTGTCCAGTCTGTAAAACCAGGCAGGCATAAGGAGTAGCAAGCCTAGCTACCTCTACTATGGGCTGCTATTACGTAAGTGAAGTAGAAAAGAAAACAGGAGCTGTCTTCAGGTATTGCAGCCACCAGCAGCAGAGGAATGTCCAGAAAAGCAGAGCAGAAAGAAGAGACAGACCAGGTGGCAGAGAAGCATTTCTAGTAGTAGACCGAAGTGGAACAGATGGGAGGAAGAAATAGTTGATTGGCCTTTTTTTAAGAAAGAATCACAATGACGATACCTAAAAATACGTAAGCACTCTCCAATATCTGTTTTGCATACAAGCAACAACTGTAGTTGCCACAGGGATGTTATATTATTGCAAACTGGACAGGGGCTGAACCATGAGATAATCGGTTAAGAATTGTACACATTAAGAAAAAAAGTTTGAGAACTCTGGGAGGAGGGGGGCAAAATGATGGTTAATTTGAAAAAGAATCCTAGACAAATAAATTGTATATAATATTTGCTTAACTTCTGAAAATTTAGTATTGGACATAAGCGGTGTATGTTTAGTAATCCTGTCACAATCTATTAGAACTTTATTTGGCATGTAAAACCTGATGCTGCTGCCTCCCTCCGCCCAATCACCTGTGACTTCATGTTCAGGCATCTATGGTCTTTGGGAAATCATATGACATGTTTCTCAACTGGTTAAGCAGAGAACCTGGTTCTTGGGTCAGTGGAAAAAGTCTTTCCTGGACAAGAGACTGCTGTATTTTTTTTTTATCCCCTGTGAAAACTTTGCTATCTCTACCTTGTATGTGCTAGGAAGCAAGAATAGTACAATGTGCCCTATTCCAGATATGTCTGTTCTTGGCAATTCAAATTAAGTGAATGGGAGTAAGATGAAAAATTCAGTTATTTTCAGTAGTCAGCACTATGCAAGTATTGGATCCTCCTTTTTCTTTCAGAAGCTCCATTCTAGCCTCAAACCACATTGCGCTTTTCAGAGTTTTTAAAACTTATTTAAATTTTTATGTTGAGGATGTTTACAATCCTATTTACAAAAATTGCAAACCTGACAAATTGGATTGCCATTGCCAGCTGTGCTCTTGGACTATGCTCTATGTTCAGTGGTATTTCTGAATGAGAACAGTACAGGCAGTCTTAGACTCTACAACGTTCGACTTACGACAAATGGCACTTACGTTTCTGAATTGACCGCGATTCGACTTAAGACAATTGGTTTCGACTTTATGATGCTTGGTCCCGCAATGGAGTGTATTGTGGCTCCAAGTTACGCCGTTTCGATTTACGACGCAATTTTCAGGAACCAATTGTGTTGTAAGTCCGAGGACTGCCTGTACATAGATCTGTGGCAAACTTCTTGGAGTGTGTTGTTAATAGCTAAAAATCCATTACTTCTACGTCCTCCCATTAAATAACTTCCGTTATTTAATTACATAGCCACAGAGATGTGCAGAGCACTTCACAGAGAAGAGAAAGATCCTGCCCCAAGAACCTTACAGTTTAAAATGAGATTGGATAGGGAAGAGGGATGGCAAGAGGAAAACTGAGGTATACAGGATAAGGTTATGCGGTCATTTGTGGTGTAACATATGCATAGGGTTAGTTCCTATTTTTAACAACTTTTATAAGTGTTGGTTTTTAAAATGGAGATATGCCAATCTCCTAGAACTGGAAGGACCTTGAAAGGTCATCAAGTCCAGTCCCCTGCCTTCACTAGCAGGACCAAGTACTGTCCCCGGACAGATTTTTGCCCCAGATCCCTAAGTGGCCCCCTCAAGGATTGAACTCACAACCCTGGGTTTAGCAGACCAATGCTCAAACCACTGAGCTATCCCTTCCCCCCCCAGAGGGATATGCAGATGCAGATAAATGCAGCCACTAATAGGTCTTCACCCTTGCAAACAGGATTGTAAAATATCAGTAGTGAAACTGATAAGATTCTTATTAATTTCATGGTTCAGCCAAGAAAAGCTGAGGAGGCGGCACTGGATCAGTCTCATTCCCCAGAAGGGAACACTGCTTTCATTCATACTTGGAAAGTCTTTGGAACCAGAGGAATTTTGTTGTTTTTGTTTTTTAAACAAATGCTTACATTCTGGATTCACTGATAGTTTAGGTCCCCTTGCTAGCCAAAGAACACTTTCTGCTAGCCAGACATAAGAAAGTGGATTTCAGGAGCACTGAATTGCTGTCTTTTTGTTTAGTTTAAATGCACCCCCCCACACCACCCTTTATTATATTGAGCAGCTTACGTAGGAAATACGAACGAATATTTCCGGCCCCAGTCTGGATAGTCATTGCACTTGGGTGGACTGCTGTTCCTGTGCAGAGCCCAGCTCCATGCAAGTGCAGTAGTCTGCTTGCATACCACAGATCGCAGGATCAAGACCTCTGTGAATAAATGAAGTTCCAGTATTAAACAGTGGGACACCTGAATGTCACTTATAAGATTTACTTGCAAACAGTACGTTAAACAACTGTTCATACCTTTTTCTTGACGATATCCCAATACTGTTTGTTTTTAAACAACTGTTAAACACTCCTGGCACCTACAATATTTGAGGTGCTGATTGATACAGTATTACTGTAGCGAAGGTGCTCTAAACTTACTCTCCATATAGGCCACCAGTGGCAAACAGATATGCATGGCCTTCCATTTTGCAAGTGTATCTACATTTAATCAATGTGTTCAACAGAATACTCATCCAGACATGCGTTGACTGGGACTTCTTGCATTAAGTGCAGCAACAGGATATTAAATATCCTCCATTAAATACTGTGATGGGTGCCTTAGAAATACCTATGCTAGATCTTGGTAGCTTGCTGGGGCTAACAAATTAATTTCCCTAAAGTAGTTCCAATGAAAAGTGTCAAAGCAGTTGATTTGTCAGTTCTTAATCCTGAACCTTGAAAATCCACAAAAGAAGAACTATTTTGCATGAGTCTGGTGCTGATAAAAATGAGACAAGTGATAACCAAGATCACTGGATATAGAACAAGCAGGTTCTGTGTAAAATTCTCCAAATGGCCTTACCACTGCATCTTAATTCTGATTTGCAACATCTCTGCTATACTAGTTCTGGACCAGAGAGAGTCATGAGTTCAGATTGCACAAAGTGGGAATATTAACTGTGTGTCTGCAGCAGGGTGGATAAAAATCCATGATTTAAAAAAAATAAAAAAAATTTTTTTTAAACTTAAATCTGATTTTTGATAAAATACTTTGAAGAAAGAACCTATCTAAATATAGTTTTAATTAAGATATTTGAGCTATAATGTATCTCATCATGGAATAAGGATTATAAATTCTAATTCTATAGTATAGTACGAGACAATATATTTATGTAATGTTTAAGAAAAGTTTTGTGAATGAGTTCCAATAGTTCATGGATTAGGGACCCAATCTTATGAGGTTCCAGGGGCTTTTGTATAGATTTAGGTTAATTTTTCTGTCTACCCAATGGAGCTCAGTGCTCAGTCTAGAAGATACCTTCAGAGATGCTTAGTTTTGCAGTGCTCAAACTGTGGATTTGTGTCTCTAGAGATAACATACTTGTTAACAGCAATAATGTTTTTAAATAAAAAATAAATTAATATATAGAGGTGAGAAATAAGACCTCAACCCTATTGTCTCGCTGCAAATTTGTGTACAGAGTCCATCCCTTAACTCTCTAAAAGTGCAAAGTTTCGAAAAGTTTAGTGAATAGAAGGGAGGGACAGGCAGTAGAAACAAAAGTGAAACTGTTTGAGCAGCATATTTCAGAAGTCTTGAGGTCTTTGAGTGTAGCCTTCATTGATTTGAGGAGATCATACCATACCATTCTCTCACTAGAAGGGAAAACCTATAATAGCAGCAGGCCGTAAAAGAGACCCAGTTTGGGAACAACCACCATTCAGGAAATATGTTTGCTGATGTTTTAAAGAAAGTCACACCAGTGAACTGGAGGAAGTCACTTAAGCACTTGGATTCAGAGACTGTTGAAGTGAGATGATCACTTCAGCACTTTCTTCTGCCGGTGTAGAAAGAATATTTTCTTCCTTTGAACTAATTCATTCCAAACTGAGAAATCGTTTGGGACCTGAAAAAGCAGGAAAGCTTGTTTTTCTTTTCCAGATTATGCACAGACAGGAAAATGAAGGTGAAGACGACTGAGTTAGCTGCAGAAGCCAGTATTTTAAGTTTCTCATGTTGACCTGGCTGACAGTTGATTTAATTTGTTTTTTTTTAAAAATATTTCATTTAACTAGTCTAGTTAAACAATTTTAACAAAAACAAACCGGATTTAAAAAAATTTGAATGTTTAATACATTCAAAAATTCATGTGCTTGTTTTGTTAAAATATTATATGTTTGCTGTTGAAGAAAACAATCCAGAATTTTTGTTTTAGTTAAATAAAAACAAACAATTTAAATGTTTGTCTGGTGATGTTCTCCCCCTAATACAGCATGGCAGAGAAAATATTAATGATTAACCTGTTGAATTGGAGTAGTTCACCTCCCAATGACTTCATAAATATCTGCCTCAGTTACCTTTGGTAAATGAAATAACCAAACAATCATTCATTTTCTGATATAGCTGTAAAACTAAATTGAAAAGTTTTCAAAATAAATCACTGTTTAAAAATGTACAGTGTGTACCTTCTAAAAATGAAACCTACATCTCCAAGTTGTGAAGAATATGTATTAAGGTTATAACCACCAACAAGAATGCACTTTTATGTAGAAATCCATGATTAAATCAAGTCTTCCTTGTGACGGTGTTCCCCATAAAACTGTATGGGGAGATGCTTATAAATGTATACATGATGTAACTGGACTATGCTTTATGCTACATGTGCCATGTAACACATCTCTGTGAAAGTTATGACCTACTGAATGTATTCCTCCCGTTTATATGCATGTATCATTGTTGTAGTTGAAGTTATGAATATTGGTTGTATTTCTTGAGAAAGGAATGTGCAGGTTAAGTGCCCAGTCAAGAAGCACTTAACAGACAATAGAACTTGCAGACACCAATCCACATCTGAACATTGCCAGGAATGTGGCTGGTCTGAGAAAGAACTGAGTTGTGCATAGACAGGTGACTTGTCCATGTGACCCCAACTCCATTTGGTAACTGGATGCTACACAGGGAGAGGGAGGGGTGTCCACCCAGAGGAGAAAATCTATTTAAACCCCGAGGAAACCCCTCCATTTTGTCTTCAGCTGGCTAAAGAAAGAAGCTCTCCACCCCCCCACCCCCCCCCAAGGACATCTGAAAGAGACTGAACAAAGGACAGAGACATTAGGGGGGGGGGTGAGTGATTGCTGGACCCAGGCTAGAAGGAAGATAGCCTGTTTACTGGACCTAGTGAGGTTTTTATCTGTACGCAGGGTGATTAGACATAGACCTGCGTGTTTTATTTTATTTTACTTAGTAATTCACTTTGTTCTGTCTGTCACTACTTGAAATCACTTAAATCCTACTTGCTGTACTTATTAAAATCACTTTTTACTTATTAAGTTTCCTGGAGTACAAGTTGTTACCTGGGGAAGGCAAACAGCTGTGCATCTCTTTCTATCTTTGAAATAGAAGGTCAACTATTTATGAGTTTACCCTGTATGAGCTTTATACAGGGTAAAACGGATTTATTAAGGGTTTGAACCTCCTTGGAGTTGGACACCTGGGTGTCAAAGGCAAGAGCGCTTCCAGGAGCCTTACAGTGGTGAGTGGACTTGGTTTGGACCTGGGTCTGTGTTTGCAGCAGATCAGTGGAATCTGGCTCAAAACAGACAGGATTCGGGAGTCCCAAGCTGGAAAAGGCCTGGAAGCAGGGGCAGAAGTAGCCTTGGTACACCAGGTGGCAGCACTAAGCAGGTCTCTGTGACCCCAACTCGTCACATTCCTGACTAGTGATTTAAATCAATTTGATTTAAATCAAATCCACCCTGGTCTGCAGTGTTCAGGGCTCTTTCCAGAGTCCCTAATTAACTCTTTTCTCCTCATTTACCTGCCCCTGCCCCATTTTGGTTAGAGGAAAAATCATTCTCCTACCCAATTACTTCCATGGCCATGGAAATACCTCATAAGTTGTTCCAAAATCCATGTCCCCAACTCAGGGAGTTCTGGGAGAAGAGGCATGCAGGAGCTACTGGATCTAGTGCTGGTCTGAGGCCTGGGATGTATTCCTTTCTTCTCTACCCTGAGCCCCATGAATATCTAGAGCATGATCCAATATTTATGCTGTGTTGGGGCTAGGATCAGTAGCGTAGCCGGGGGGGAGCAGCCGCTCCCCCACTGAGCAAAAGCGGCGCCTTTTTTTGCTCCCAACGCCTTTTGCTCCTACAGTGCAGCCAGAGCAGAGCGTCTTTTTTTGTTGCTCCCGGCGCCGCTTTTTGCTTCTGGTACTTTTTGCTCCTGGCACTTTTTGTAGCTCCACTCCCCCTGTGCTCTAAACCTGGCTACGCCACTGGCTAGGATTTAGCCCTTATTACCCAAATCAATTCTAGGCACCTGCTCCCAGATTTTGAACTGTGCCCAGTGAAGCCTAATGGGTGGAAGGATGATGATGACTGTATGCCAACCTCAAGGCCCATGATTCTAAAGTCAGCCCAGGGTTAGTTTAGTCCATTAGAAAATTAAATAAGCCTGAGGGCATAGGGGTGTTGCATCAAATCTCCCTACACCGGGTGCCAAGATGGTGATTTATGACACTCAGGGTATCCCTTTAAGCTAGTTAATATGGCTTTCTGGCTGTTTGGTGTTGCCACAGCAATGTAAAGCAGTCACAGTAGTAGCCAGAATCTGGTCCCTGGAGTCCTATTTTCCTGTGGGAGAATATGAATAATTCAATCAATGGGAACGGTTTGTATCCTACAACATGAGAACTGGGCCCCTGAATTCTAATAAAGTTGCATCAACTCACCCTTCCAAGCACCAGCTCCACTAAATATTAGTTTGTTTTAATTTAATGTTTATTTTCTAGACAGAAGAAATAAACAGCTCCCCAGGCTAACTTGTGTTTCTTCTACTTCAGAAGAAAAACTTGTTTTAACCAAATAGAGTTGATAGCTTCCGGAGAGGAAGGGGAGGGAAAGCTCAGCCTCGCTCAGATGTTGAAATAAGTAGCTTCACACATAAGGGATAATTTTTTTTTGATGGGTGGAGCTGAAGGGGGGGGAAGACAGGGAATGCTTTAGTGATGAGTGTAATAGAGGGGATTGTTACATGGTAGTATGTAAAAACTGCAGACTGGTACAGAAGAGTTGGAATTGGGGGAAGGAAAGAACAGATTAGAAGAACACTAGTGTGAGAAAACTGTAGCCTCTTGTCAGGAAAACACTAGGCACTTATTTGAAAACAACCCTCCATTAGCACTGCTGCAGTTAAAACAAATAGCAAGTTACTTAGAGGAAAAAAATGCTTTTTCTAATGTGAGTATTTTTTTAAATTACATTATAAAACACAAAAAGTTGTGTACTCATCTTGCTTGTTTGTAACAGAACATAGGCACAGCACTTCAAAATGCTGCTTCTAATTTGCCACTGCAAGCCCTTTAGGGATTTTATTTTTGTAAACTGTACGTGCTATTCATCGTTTTCAAACAAACCAATTTCTTAGTTGGAAAGGGAGTCTTAGAAGTCTCTATGAGCATCATGTTTCTGTGCCTAGTAGTAGCATTTTATGGGAGGAGTAATCCAGAAGGCCCAGAGAGCACCAGCTTGGCTTTATGTGGTTCAGTTAATTTAAGTAGCAGAAGCAGGTCACTGATTAGAGAGCAGCAGTAGTTAAACAAGTCATTTACATCTTCTATGATAGACTCACACTTTAAGTCCAGAAGGGACCCTCATGATCATGTAGTTTGATCTCCTGCACATTACAGGCCACAGAACCGCACCTACTCACTCCTGTAATAGGCCCATAACCTCTGCCTGAGTTACTCAAGTCTCAAAGCCTGATTTAAAGACATCAAGTTCCAGAGAATCCACCATTTATCCTAACTCAAACCAGCAAGTGACCTGTGCCTGAGACTTCAGAGGAAGGCGAACTCCCCTCGCAGCGTCTCTACCAATCTTACCTGGGAAAAATTCCCTCCTGACTCTAGATATGGCAAATCAGTTAGACCCTCAGCATGTGGGCAGAGGCGATACGTGGGTGGGGGGGTATGCAGGGTCAAGTGCCACCTCAGATTGGCCTGCTGGGGGAGGGTGGAAGAACAGGGCCGTCCTTAGGCATGGGCAGCATACGCAGCTGCGTAGGGCACCATGACATTTGGGGCACCAAATTTCCCCGAATTTCATGGTGCCCTAGGCAGCTGTGTACTGCAGCACCAGCTCCGTGACCCGCCCTATCCCTCGGCCAGCCCCTCCATGGGCTGCACCCACTGCAAGGGGCAGGGCCATCCCTAGGGCCCCAGACAACTCCCTCCACCCCACCTCTTACCCTTCATCCCTGCTCTGCCCCTGGCCCGCCCCCATCCCACCTCTTCCACCAGCAACCTGGCACTCAGCGGCAGGAAGCGGAGCAGCCTGGCCCCAGCCTGCTCTACTCCGCCAGCTCCCAGCCCCGTTGCTCTGCTTCCCACCGCCGGTGAGTGCAGGGAAAGGATTGCCCTCCACACTCACCAGCGGCGGGATTAGCCCTAGCCCGCTTCACTTCCCTTGCCACAGCCATGTCGCTTGGGTTGGGGAAAAGATTGCCCCACGCACTCATCGGTGGCGGGAAGTGGAGCACTGCGGCTGGGAGCTGGCGGAATAGTGCGGGCTGGGGCCGGGCTGCTCCGCTTCCCACCGCTGCTGGTGAGTGCGGAAGGAGGGACCCCCTCCTCCGAGTGACACGACTGGGGTCGGGGTAGGGAAGCGAAGCAGGCTCCTCCCAGCCCCCCGCTAAACCTCCGGGCCACTCTGGGCCTGTGGGGCCCCCGAAAGTCCCCCCCCCCCCCCCCCGAGCTCCTGCCTCCCAGACCCTGTGGGGGGGAAGGTAGGGTTACCATATTTGAACATTCAACAACAACAACGAAAAGGACACTCCACGGGGGGGGGGGGCATTTGTACCAGTATCCTGCCCCTGGCTCCACCCCCATTCCAACCCCTTCCCCAAAGTCCCTGCCCCAACTCTGCTTGCTCCCTCCCTGCCCCATTGGACTCCTTCTCCAAATCCCCACCCTGGCCCCGCCTCCTCCTGAGTGCACCGCATTTCTCCCCCCCCCCCCCCCCCCCATCTCCTCCCTCCCTCCCAGCCGTGCGAAACAGCCGTTTTGTGGTGCAAGTGCTGGGAGCTAGGGGGGAAAAGCGGGCACTCTCTCGAGTGATCAACGTTCACTTTCTTTCTCCAATGATCAACTCTTCTTTGGGAAAAAATAATAATGGCAAAATCCCAGATGTTTTTAGATATTTAAAAATTCCGCCCGGACAGCGAGTTAAGAACCAAAAAGCCGAACATGTCCGGGAAAATATGGACGTATGGGAACCCTAGGGAAGGCCTGGGCCCCTACACAGCCCCTCCCTCCCACACCCCGCAGGGGGGCTGCATAGGGCACCCAAATGGCTAGGGACAGCCCTGGGCAGTAGAGACAAAAGTGAAACTGTTTGAGCAGCATATTTCAAAAATAGTTGTCCTCCTGAAAAAGTACTTGGTCTGATGTACTGAAATGAGTTTTGAACCTTTCATGTTTCTAAGCTCAGGAATGACTGTAGAGAACTTGTATGAGTGAGAGAGTTCTCACTTTGCTGATCAAGTCCCATATTACTTTCTTATTCACATTTTTAAAGTTTTGGTGCAGCTAAGGGGTCAAGTTGCGTATTGGAAAAAAGTGTCTATATGCATCTGGTAACTCAAAGCTTGTAGAGTTTATTCATGAGGATATACCATTTAAATACAATTCTATGAAAGACTGCTACAAAAATGTCTTTCCCTGGCAGTTACTCCTGTGTAGGCTTTTAAAAACAGGAGCTCAGTATGTATATGCTTCCGGATAGCTCTTTGTGAGAGCCTGAGTGTTGTACACAAAAAGGTCAAGCCAGGACTGTGGAGCTTACTGCCAGATGAAATAAGAATGACCCTCAACCTCACCACTATCACAGCTAAATACCTATCTCCAGCCTCCTTGAACACATGACTAACATATTTAAAACAAAAAAACCCACAACTTTAAAGCCCCCCTTAAGTTTGCTTCCTACTAACAGGACTGGAAGAGAAAGTTATCATTGTTGTTCTTACTCTTGGAAGGTTTTCAGATACCAGGATGATGGGTGCCTACATTAAAAAATGAAGGACTCTTCCTAGCAGTATCTGTCCTTCCTTATAGAAGCTGAGGGGGCATCTGGGTAATGTATCCAAGGAAATAGTTTAACCCTTCCCATTTGACTTGTGGTTTGAAGATCTACTTTTGAAAAATGCTATGTAAGCACATAGTTTATTTTACATTGCCAGACCTCAACTTTAAGTTCTGGATGCCTGTGACGATGCACAACAGAATGTGGTTCTCAGTTATACAACATGACGATGCACCATATTTTGGGTGCAGATTGGTCTGATTCACCATAAGAAACTTCATAATTTTTTAGGAACTAGAAATACTATGTGGAAGTACTAATGATCAAAACTTCAAGCACTTAAAACTAAGCACTGCAGAATTGTCTGTGCAGGATGTTTTTTTCAGCAAATTCTATAGGTTTCAGCAGTTCTTTGAACAGCTAAGTTGCATAATATTTCTAATCCCTCTCCTATAATTTATTTGGTGGTACTTTGTTTTCTTAAAAGTAACGTAGTGTAGGATATTTCATGTCTGTATAGAAGCTTGCTCTGCAGGTTTTATGTATTTAGATTTTTGATACTCTGCAGTAAAAGCAGCCATGCCAGCTAATGGGTAGCCTTGACAGTCTTAAAATTATACTATTTAAAACAAGCAAACAATCATAATACAGAATAAAATTTTAATTTAAATCTCCAAACAGAAGCCCTACCTGAATCCCCCCTACTCATCTTGTGGATAGGGGAAAGATGTAGTAAAACACAGACGGAAAAAAAAAAAAAAAAACACACCCCCCCCACCCACATTACTGGACTAAAGCGGGCTCTTGCAGGAAAATAAACTGATATAAGTGCTGCCTAAATCCTATTTATATAGTCTGCTTGAAAAAAATGCTACAGTCAGAAACCACCATGTAAGGCACTTAATTCCTCTATGCCTTCCTCAGTGCTTTAAGGTCTGATCCAACCACCATTGGTGTCAGTAGAAAGATTCCCAAAGTGCAGCTTTGACTTTGAGCTAGATCTGTAATGCTGATGATGTATTCTGCCCTAAGGAAAATATCTCCATATCACCATTCCTCTGTCATTAATGCTTTTTCTTCTTTTTAGGACAGGTCAAAGTGTTCAGGGCCCTGTATACATTTGAACCCAGAACTGTAAGTATTTAGGTTTTCATATCACTCATAGAACAAAGTGATCTAATTGTGTGGGCTAGTGCATCAGGACTCTAAAAAGAGCATAAAAAGCCTCGTTACACTGCTCTATAAATAAAAACTAAATGATTGGTTTAACAGAGCTATAACTAGTTTCCAACGCTAAAGAAGAATTCACTGTCCATTTCTTTCTCAAGTTCAGATTCCTCTACATGCAACTTCCATTAGGTAATGCTGTAAGCCCTGGTGTCTCCTTGGTACCACATGTCCACAATAGAGAATTAGCAGATTCTGAGACTTGGGCTCACTTATTTTTCCTCCTCCCAAAGGCAGCATAAAAATTCAGCAGGACAGATGGGGGTTAGTGAACATTTGTGTAGCCCACTGGTGTTATTGAACAGAGCTTGTTTACAAAAAAAAAAAAAAAAAAACCAGCACACCTTTTCCCATGAATGCTAACTCTCTGCCCCTCCATCGTGGTTGCAGATTTGAGGGGCTACTATTTCTTGCTCCTTGTCTATCCCATTTAATTAGATTAATTGGATTGGTAGCTAAGAGAAACGTAAACCAAACCTCCCCTAAAAAGTTTGCCGTTTAGCACTCATGATGAATAAGCCCATCTTTTGAGCAGCCTTTGCCAGAAGAGCTACTGTGGAGCCCTGCCAAGAACTTAAGGTGCCTTTCCCTGGCAGAACCCCTAGGATAAGAAGAGTATTTTTGGAAAGGGTTTCATTACAAATCAGTAAGGTGGCAGTACAGGAGTTAGTTGTCTCTTTGAAGTCTGCCTCCTTTAGAGTAGGTGTAAGGGTGTTAACGAGACAAAAAGACGTGCAATTCATTGCCAAAAATCTGACAATTAAAGTTCATTCACAGTGCCTTGTACCCTTCCAGAATGTTAAGTGTGATTATACTCAAGCCTTTGAAAACTAGGAAATAGAGTTACAGGATAGTAATTTTCAAAACAACTGAAGTGTGCGTGTGGATTTTAAGAGCACTTTGAAATATTGGCTCTTAAAACCAGAATTTTTGCTTTCAGGAGGTGCCACTGCAGAATGCAGGCAGAGAGCAACTAATATCCACACCCCATGGTCTCAGAAAGCTGCCAAGATCAACACTTGAACTCCTAGTACATGGGTGCTACTTGGACATGTCTGAGCCATTCATTTACTGTGATGTCACACTACCTGCAAAACATTGATTTGCAATAGAGCTTCTGCCTGCAACATAAACACAAATGACTTTCCGTGGCTTGTCAGTTTGGCGCAAGTCAAATTGTAGATCAATTTTTTATGCCAACTAACTATTTAACTATTGCTTTCCGACTGGGCAGTGGGTGCCAGATCCTAGCTGAGATCAATCCCAAGTGGATGGTTATCAGTTTGGGGAGGATCACAGCCATAGTTTGAGTCCCAGTATTTTAAGATTATTTTAATGTTAAGATAATATTTTGGGAGGGGGGTGGGAGGAACTGTATCTCAGAAAACCCTTTGCTCAAACAACCTCAAATTTGGATCACTAATCCTATCCTGGATCCCCTTCATCAGTTTCCAAGATATTTACTTATGTAGATTTTAAAACATTTAGAAAATTGGCTAACAAACAGTAAGTTATGGTCAACCTTCATGATAAGGGTGTGATAGCCCCACTAGAACATCATAAGATTTCACACTCCTCTGCTTTTCCCTTGTCCTTCCCAAATCAAGTTGTTGAGATGTCTTGGAATCTTTGGCATTTCCTTCTCCACACTATTTTTGTTTTTCAAAAACTAGATGTGTCATTAGTACATACAGATAAATGACAGATTCAGTTTGCCCAAAGATGTATTGTGTAGAAGAATTAAAAAAAAAAAATACCCTAATTACTCCCCATTCCACTTTAATTGTTGTATGCCGTCCATAGTAGGAAGATGACCAACTTCCTCCTCTAGTGTACATGCCTCATACAGTACTGCCTGTTAGCAAGTCAAACTACAGTAAGAAATGTAAGAATGTAAATGACTGTCAAGCAGTTGACTTGACACTGGAGATTTTTGGATGGTGCAATATTACCACAAAAACGAAAAGTGCTGTGCTCCTTTCATATACGTGCTTTATCTCTTCACACATATTTATGTTGTTTTTTCAGCCAGATGAGTTGTATTTTGAAGAAGGGGATATTATCTACATTTCAGATATGGTGAGTAACATTATTTCAGTAGTGGTGTCACATGTAGACTAAGTTTAAAATGCAAAAGACTGTTTCTTAACTTTGTTTTCTCCCTTCCCCTCCAGAGTGACACAAATTGGTGGAAGGGAACCAGCAAAGGCAGGACTGGACTTATTCCAAGCAACTATGGTAAAGTCTAGAATTTTTTTTTCTTTGTTTACATGTCACTAAGTAGAAATGACTGGATATGATTTTTTTTTTTGGACACTGGTAACAGTGCTGCAGTTAAGGGTCCAGTATCAAAGTACATCAGAATACTTAATCAGCATTTCTCAAGTACCTATCACCACCATAGGGGAACACTGTATATAGGTTATAAAAAACAAACAATAAAAACAAAAAACAAAACCCATGGGACTGTCCAGACATGCAGGCAGTTCTCTCTCTCCTACTTCTTGCTTTAACTATTGGTTTCCCACTCTGGTATGCTGTCAGGTTTTGTTGTGGTTCTTTGGGGAATGCTTTGACTAAGGAGTGATCTTAAAAAGTTAAACGTGGTGGTAGGACTGACTATTCTAGATATCCTTCTTTGTGGAGGAGTTCGAAAGGCTACAGCTGGCTCACCTTGGAACCCCTTCAGTCTATACATGTCTGTCAAAGAGCATCCCTGCCCTATAGCACCTCCTTCTGGCCAAGAGGCTTTTTAGAGGCTTGCCTGAGTTTCCCCTTAACTCAGGCTCCCTTAAAGTCTACTCCAGTGGCTCAGCTTTTCCAGACTATTGTACCTCTTTCGGGAGTCTAATTTGTCTTGCGTACCCTCAGGTTTCACCTCACTTAATCACTACTTGCTAACAAAATCAGATATAAGAATACAAAAAAAGTGTCACAGCACACTATTATTGAACAATTGCTTAATTTTTTACCATATAATTATAAAATAAAGCAATTGGAAATTAAATATTGTACTTACATTTCAGTGTGTAGTATATAGAGCAGTGTAAATAAATCATGGTCTGTATGAATTTTTAGTTTGTACTGACTTCACTAGAGCTTTTTATGTAGCCTGTTAAACTAGGCAAATATCTAGATGAGTTGATGTACCCCCTGGAATAACCTTGTGTACCCCCAAGGGTACATGTACCCCTGGTTGAGAACCACTGGTCTACACAGTTTAGATATTAAAAAAAAAAAATCCCTCCTGCAGTCCTATTTATTAAATCCTCCTGCACAAAGTCTTTTAAAAATAGAACTCAAGCTTACACAGTCTTCATCCGTGAGTGTTTGTCCTCTCTTTAAAGTTCCCTTCTTTCTCCCCAGTCACAATCTGGGCACAGCCCTTCCTCCCTGAGGGTTTGTCTTCCTGTGTTTCCAGCACCTCTTGCCTGGAGTTAGGCCTTCTCCCTGCTAACTCAGGGTCCTGCAGGAGCCGCCTTACTGTCTGCAGGCATCTGACAGCCCATCTGCAGCGGTCTCCTTCTTTGTAAAGTCCAGGTGCCTCCCCTTAAAGCCCAACTCGGCAGCAGGTAATTGATCTAGGTCCCTTTCTTGCAGGGGCAAGTCACTCTGTGACTGTATCTTTTAAATACATTGTGGTGGACAATCAACTGCTGTGGTGGCTCTGAGAAGATGTCTGAGATAGCATAAGCCTATTGCTTTAAAAAGAGTTTTATAAAATCAATACCAGAATCTAGGTGGCTAATAATGAATAGGGAGCTAACACAAATTCCAGAGTACCAGTGTACTGGGCTTCCTGTGCCTCTTTCTGCTTAGAAAATGGACCGCTGTTTTGTTTACCAGCTGTAACTTTTGTGAATCTCCTAATTAACCATAGGTAGAGTGAGCTGCAACAATCCAGTGTCCTGGTGACAAATGCATGACCTACTACGATGGTGCTGACCAGTTCCTTAAAGTCTTTTCTTCTTCAACTACCACCTGAGTCACAGCCTCTGAGCTTGCCTGCCAGCTCGGGTCCCGTTCAAAATCCAGCTGGAGGAGGTGCCCACCTTAATAACTTTTTATCCCAGTGGTTACATCACTCACCTCCCTGCCACGGAGGGGGAAAAGGATTTGAACATGGGGCTCTCACCTCTCTAGAGAGTGTTCAAACCACTGAGCTATGGGATATTCTAAGGTGGGGATCCTTCAGTCTCTCCTGCTGAAGCTGTTCCATGGTGCCCAACCCCATCCCTAAGCTAATTTGGGGCATAGTACATTGGCCTGAACCCTGATGTAAACTTAGTATGGATAAATGAGACACAAATTGTCGGCGGTCCAATTCAAGATATGCGCCCTGATACAGCAAGCATGCCTATCCTATGATCGTGTGCTCCATCTGCTTGACCTGCAGAAGCACAAACTGAAAACCAATGTAAATTTGACTGTACTGATAATAGGGAGATCTTAAGTGCCATAATAATTCCATCATCATAAGGAATTGAGGGGGGAAATTGCCATTTGGAAATAGTACAAAATAATGGGAATAGAAATTCAGGCTTCTGAGAGAAATCAATCCATATAGAATAAAAAGAAGAGTTCTACTTCACATTGTATAGTGCTTTTAGTGTACTGTATAATTAAGAAATTCTGTTTGCAGAGTGGTTAAGATACAATGATCAAATTCTGCTTTTCCCTCCATATATTAATTGTTTAACAGCATTTGTGTGCATGAGCCGAATCTCAGATTTGCATTTTTGCTTTGTTCAGGATGAATTAAGTACTTCAACATATGAAACAGTGCAATTATAAACCACTGTTTGGGTGATATCATAAATGGAAAATCCAAAGAAGATCTGGATAGAGCTAGGGATTTGACGATGGAATTAAAATCCTTTCATGTAAAGCAGGGACCCCTACCACCACATTCCTTAGAATACCACTGTCGTGAATACCACTGATACATCCCCAAAGTTGCCTAATGCTTGCACCTCAGTTTTTCAAAGAGAAGCATTCCATTTGCAAACCAACTTCCTGCTGTGGAGTTTCACTAGCTTTGCCACTTCCCACAGCAACAGCATAGCACCCAGGGAAACCAAACACACTTGCTTTACCCTGGACATCTGGAGCTCACACCTCATCACCTTCTGATCTTCACCAACACCAGTCAATGCTTTCCTCCCCATTCCAACTCTTAGCTAGAAAAAACACGCACAGGAAATGTGAACTTCAGAGTGCAGATCACTAGATGCTGGTGGTCAACCATTACAGTCACACAACCGTCACTTCACAAGCTGACCTTAGGCTAAGAAATACCATGTGTGAAATCCTGGCCCAGTTGAAGTTAAAGATAATTTTGCCATAGATTTCCAACAGGGTCAGGATTTCCTCCTGAGACCTCTAGCTTCCACAGCCTCTTTTGAATTGAGCTCATATGCACAGGAAATAGAACAGTCTCAGTGACTAACCCTCCATTCTTGAACCTACTTTCACAAGAGACAGGAAGACCACTAACCTCAGCGCCATCAGAACAAAATGCAAAATCTACTTCTATTCGCTAGCTTCTCGGACTTAATTATCAAGAGTCTGGAAAAAAAATAATCTTTACTATGAGAAACTGATCAGAATGTATTGTGTGTTTCATTTCAGTGGCTGAACAAGCTGAGTCCATTGATAACCCATTGCATGAAGCTGCCAAAAGAGGTGGGTGTAGGTGTGTGATTTGGACTGTGATACCCTGGACTTCTCATTTAGAGAATTTTAAATTTTTGTAATGCCAAAAGAAGTCTGTGTGATTTGTGTATGTGTGCCAACAAAAGCATTTTATCTGAATTTTAAAGACTGAATGTGCTGCATATTTTGGCTGGATAACCTGAATATTTTGAATACATTCTGCAGCATTGAGTAGGAGTAAAAAAACAAACAAACAAAAAAAACACGGGGGGAGGGAGGGGTTTACCAGATTGTAAATGGATGCAATATACAATGTGTTTGTCCTATTCCATTACTGATTAGCTTTTAAGGTGGGAAAAAACTGTCCTCTGAACAAGATGTTTAATGGTAGTTGGACTACTTTCCCCCTCCATAACCTGTAGCAATAACTATTACTGCCAAACACCGTTTCTAATGAATTGCTAAACAAATATTAAGTTCTAATGCAACATAGCATTCATACAGAGCTAAATGCCCTTAGTGATTCTGCTACTCAATTCTTCAAACAAAATCTCTATTAAAAACAGTGATTTGAAAAAACAAACAGATTTTTCTATTTGTTTCAGGAAACGTGAGCTGGTTGAGAGAGTGCTTGGACAACCAAGTTGGTGTCAATGGTTTAGATAAAGCTGGAAGCACAGCTCTGTACTGGGCTTGCCATGGTGGGCACAAAGGTACAGTATAACACTCCAACTCTACTGATTATGTTCTAGTTTTTTCTATTTGCTGGGCTAATGGACCAGGTACTACTTAATCTGCTGTAATCAGTAACAAAGTCTATACTCCTATGTAATTCAGGTTAGCAAAAAAAATAAAATAAAAACAAGCCAGCAGAGAAGGGCTCAGATCTGTCAAATGTAATGCATATTTTTTAAATGGAACATCTTTAAATCCTTTTACTTTAAAAGCAGACAGACATTCTTAATCACAGTATGATAGAAAAATTAGATGAAATGCAGACTGCTGAGGGGAAGAGCAAAAAAAAAAATGGTGTGTCTGAGGTTTACATTAATGTTTCACTTCTATATCTATTTGTAGTGCTTGCTCAGCAGTCTTCACAGGCTTTAATAATATGGATTTTCTCTAACCGATTGGGTTTAGATCTTTTCTCTGTGTAATCCTGACTTCAATGCTGTGCTTTCTTGTATTCCAAGTAAGTTTTGATTTAATCAAGTTTTCTTTTCCCTTCATTTTATGTAGATGTAGTGGAAGTGTTATTTACCCAACCAAGTGTAGAACTAAATCAACAGGTAGGAAGTTTATCCTGTATCCATGCAAACATTTACAGTGCTGTTATTGTTAATTCTTAGTGCAGGCTGATTTTTTGCTGTGTTTTAATCCTGTTGCTTTTCCCTGTAACTCCACAGAACAAATTGGGAGACACAGCTTTGCATGCTGCTGCTTGGAAGGGTTATGCAGATATTGTAGAGATGCTACTGGCAAAGGGTAAAGATCTTTACCAAGATTTCAATACTTTGTGTGTGGCAAATCTGCTTCCTGTGTGTAAATCACTGCTGTTTGTAATTTGCATATTTATACATTTGTTTTCTATAATCTGGTCGTGGTTCCTAGCTAGCCCAGCGTATCTTTGTAAACCATGGAGGTTGTCTATGCAACAGGCTGACCTGTCCAGGGTAAAATTTCACTCTGCGGTGGAAGACAAAAATAGGTACCTAAACCCAGTAAAGCAGCAAGGGAGCGCCACAGCTCTTAAGTAGGAGCCTGATCCTAAACCCACTGGGTATCTTTCTATTGACTTTGGCTAAATCCCTAGATGAGCTCTCCATTGCCCTTTCCCATTGGTCATGTTGACCAGGCTACTTGGGTGAGAAGTGATTTCATTTTACTGTTACTGAAGGTTTTGCTAGGACAGTATTTTTGGACATACTTGAACTTTTTTTTTTTTTTTTTTTTAAATAAAGGGGCAAGAACAGATTTAAGAAACAATGAGAAGAAATTGGCTCTGGATATGGCTACCAATGCTGCCTGTGCTTCCCTGCTTAAAAAGAAACAAGGGAGAGGTATTGTTCGTTTCTCACTTCTTTGTTCAGTTGGGATCACGGGGAGCAGTGCTCCGACATACCTAGAGTTCATCAGACCAACTCCATTTTGATGAACCACAGGAAGCTCATCAGAACTCGGCTGCTGAAGTCACCAGGAGGCTAGGGAGGTTGAGGAGTATGACTGTCCAGGAGGATCATGGGATTGGAGAGTGGGGGGAAAAAAGGAGAGGAGTCCTGGTGGAGAGCAAAGGTGAGGGTCTCCTGTGGAAGCAGGGCATTCCTGGAGGATGGAGCAGGATAGGAGGGAGAAGCAGGCAAGAAAGGAGCTGTACTCTATGCTAGTGGTTCTCAACCAGGGGCCCGGGGCCACGAGCTGGTTTCAGGGGGTCTGCCAAGCATGGATGGCATTAGACTCACTAGGGCCCAGGGCAGAAAGCTGAAGCCTCACCAAGCAGGACTGCAGCCCAGGGCCCTGAGCTCCAGCACCTGGGGCTGAAGTTTGAGCAACTTACTTTCACAGGGCCCCAGGCAACTGCCCTGCTTCCTACCCCTTAATGTCAGCCGTAGCTTTTATATGGAGAAAAATAGTTGTTGTGGTACAGGTGGGCCGTGGAGTTTTTTATAGCATGGGGGAGGGGGATCTCAAAGAAAAAGGTTCTCACCCCTGGTCTGTACTTCATGCGGTTAGCCATATGAAATGTCTCCCCAAACAGTTTATCCCAGAAGCAGAAACCACTCTTTCCTCTGTCACCACCATCCTGCTCCATTCTCCTTACATATTCCCTAGCCTCCTGCTGGCTTGAGAAAGGGAGTTGTGCTCTATTGTTTGTCAGAATATAATCTTCCCACAACCCACCCATATCCCCACTCCCCTGACATATTCACTTTTTAAACACAGATACATATCCACATATACATACACACATTGATACAGGGCAGTTTTAAAAAGCTTAAAGTTGGTTGTTCAGGATCAGAGATGAGATAGGTGGACTGTAGGAGGAAGTAGAAATGAGATGGGGAACCTGTATGGAGTGTAGATGGGATGGAAAATGAGTTGAAAAGGAAATAGGACGAAGTATCTCTCAGCAATGCAATCTAACAATCTTAATGCAAAGTTAGCAACAATTTTGTTTGGGGGATGTTTTATGGAAGCTTAACTAGGCAAGGAAGACCTATTATAACCATCCTTAAATAATGTTAGTGAAACATCTGACAACTCCTTAACCTTGAGTATTTTATGTAAGTAATTTAGGAGGTGGTAGCATAATATTCAGTTTCCTGCAACATCACAATATCTCATTTGTCAACTTGGTCAGAAAGAAACAGTTATTACAGGAGTCACATTGGTTTTTCCTCAGTTCCTATACATTTTTCTAGTGTGAATTAATCTCCATTAGAAGTATTTCTTATCTTCCTCTTTCAGAATTCTGAGATTCAAGCCATCTGCTACTGAATCCTTCTCTGTTCTAATGTCCCTGTTACATTAATTTTTCATTTTCCATCTCAAGAAAGCTAATCTTTATTTCTGGAATATTTCCTTCATTCCTTCTAGACAATTAACAAAAATCATGTTGTTTTTCATCAATATCCATCTAATCTATCACCAAGTTCCCTTTGCTCACAATATGTAATTTGTAACATTGTTTACAGTTTTCATTTCAATGTCAGTCTAACTTCTTGCTCACTTCTCTCCTTTAAATTGATCTTCCATAATCTTCCCTCTTATCAATAGGGTCACAGCTACGTGCGCTTTTCTTATTCCCTGAATTTCTCTGATCATTTATATTTGATTCTGTTCTTCCCCTCTTATTATATTTCTCAAATGCATATGCATCTATTGAACTCCTTGCAATTTACATTTCAGTACTTCCTGTGTACTATTTCAGGACTCTTCCTGTTCCTAGTATCAAACTATCCAAGTTTAGTTCTGCTTCCAGTACGTTCCCTATTGCATGAAGGTGGCATAATTATAGCTTCTGTTGTCTGCTTTACAATATTTTAATTTGTGCATGTTTTTAAAAATGCATTTGTAATTAGTGGCACTGCATTCAGTTGGTTTGTTCTTTCCATAAACCTTATTTTTAAAGCATTAGGAACCCTCCTTTTGTTTATTTTCAGAAGCTACTGTAGTAACGTCAAATCAGAACAGTTGTGTTTAAAAGTTTGGAGGATTAGGGGAGAAAAGTTCTTGATAAAAGAATATTTGAGAAATTCTGATGTTTGGAAAGTGTGATGCACTCCATAATATTAAGCTCAAGACATGATCTCTTCCCCATAAAGATTCTACTGTAATGCAGGCAAGCAAATACAGTTGGGGATAAGTATTGAAATAGAAGGTTGCAAAGGGATATTGGAGATCCTTCATTGGAAGGCTGTAGAAAAGGTAGATTTAAAGGAGATAAGAGGTTGGCAGAGAGCTGCAGAAAAGGAGTCAATGAAGGAGGCGGCGATGAAGGGAATTAGAAAAAAGGAATGGGAAGATAGAAAGGCGAGAAATGTGTTAAACCTGAGAATGAGAAGTGGGAGGCTGATCTTGTACAACAAATTTGGAAGGGCCATAGCCCTTTGATAGAGAAGGCTATGTGGATATTTGAACTTACAGCTGGGACTAAACCTTTATTAAGCAAGATGGTGTATATTCCCCACCTTTACCAACCTCACTACAGAGTATTAGATGGATTTTCTGAGATTTTTTAAAACAAGTCTTTTTGGGCTCCCTTTAGCAAAACAATTCGTGAGATCAGAGTTTAAAATTGACTCACTTCTCAATTACTCCAAAATATAAGACATGGGCTGGCTTACTAAGATGCTTTTTTGTTTTTTGAATACCACATATTTAATGATAAATTCTAAAGTTATTTATTAACCAGTGTAAAACAGATTATGCATCAGTTATTTTTTGATGGAGACTGGGTTGTACAACAGCTCTGCAGGATAAGCCACCTTTGAGGAAACAGACAGAAACCATTGTTGATTAGGACTGCCTTCCATTCCTTCATTGGAAGAGATGTAAATGAGAACCTCCTTGCAGGGCTCATCTCCTGTAGGAGAGGAACTTCTGTCCAGCAACAAAAGAATACCCCTTCCGTACATCTCTTTTTAAGGAACACAAACCAGGTGCTCGTCTCTTGACATTACTACGTATCTGGGTGAGGAGGACCACTCTCCCAGTGTCACTGGTCCTATGCCCTCCCTCTCTGCTGTATCCAGTTTTCTACTTGCCATTTAGAAGCACAAGGTTGAGATGAGTTTTGTACATGCAGTTTTTGAAATAAACTGTCTAAAAACTAACACCTAGTCAACAAGAAAACCAAGTGGGAAAGAGAACAAGGGACAATGGATGACGGGAGAAGAGACAGAAAATGTCTGCATTGGAATTAAAGCAGAGGATGAAGACTGGCTTAGAGCCTTGGAAGTGAGCCTGGGAAACTTTCTAGTTCACCAATCATATATTCGGTGTTTAAAACTTTCCCATTAGAGAGATTTAAATTGTGTCCAACCTTCTTCTTCTGGTGTGCAAAGCTTTTCAGGCAGCCAGGCTCCTGGAGCTTCACATGAAGAGCACCGAGCAACGGGCATGCCAGCGTCTCTCATCAATTGAGCTTTCTCCAACAGACGTATGCAAAGTTTCACTTGTAGAAAAGGTGACCATTTGGCCAGCTCCTGGCTAGCTCCTCACCTCCAAATATCTTAAACCCTAGGAAATTCCTCCCCCCCCAAAAAAAATCTTAATGTAATGTAGAGTTAGAGTTGCACAAATGTATTGCCCACAGCACCACAAATGTAAACTATTAAAAGTTGTGTTATATGCCTGATTCTGTCCCTGGTTAAAGTAGAATTGTTTTCTTTCCAGATACAGTGCGGACATTAAGTAATGCAGAG
Source organism: Chelydra serpentina (assembly GCA_037349315.1). Taxonomy (NCBI): domain Eukaryota; kingdom Metazoa; phylum Chordata; order Testudines; family Chelydridae; genus Chelydra; species Chelydra serpentina. Next base: position 18,406,558 of record JBAIAC010000042.1, read on the forward strand.
GAATACCTCGATGATGAAGACTCCGATTAACTTCCTTCATACTGTCTTAAGAACTATAACCTCTGCTGCCTGTCATTCCCAAATCATATCTTTGCAACTGTAAAAAAATACCTTAGAGAGTAATTAAATCTTGCAATCCCTCACTATAACATGTAAACAGAGGGTGAAATCTCTTGCACAAGGAGAACCCACAAAGGCTAGGAAATGCCAAGTTTTAAATCAAAATTCCCTTGAAATCATCAAGCTGGAGGCCGTATGCTGATCTCTCTCCCCATCTTGCTGTACAGGGAATGGACTTAGCCCTCTAAACATGCAGGTGTTCCAAGATATCACTGCAGGTACCTAGTATCTCTGGAATACACTCCTCAATCTTAGCTGTCTTCTTTGTCAGCATAGATGTTCTCCCATTGGCAGCACTCCCAAGAATCTCTTTGAGGTTTCTTTCTTATGTGTGGATAAGTACTTGCTTAAAATATAATGCTGGCAGGGTGAGCATTATTTGACATGGGGAAACCCTGCAGGTAAGAGATGGGATAAATCAGTGGTGAACAGTCATCCTCTACCTCCACAGAGCAGGAAGAGACAATGTAAGGTTTCTTTTAATTTCCACTGTATGGGAGTGGGGGTGTGGGGAAAAATGGCAGGGGAAGAGCTGTCCTGAGCAATTTCTTGGTTTACTACCATGGGCCCAATCCTGAAATCCTTACTTGGGCAATACTGCCTCTGGAATCAGAGAATTCTGCCTTGGACTCTGACTGGATTATGTTGCTATTTGAATTGTATTGGTGTTGGAATCATTAGCATTGAAGTGAGAAGGGAATATTTTTCTGTTTATCCTGCCTAAGAATTTTACTGATCTTTTGCTTTTATTTTTAAAAGTGTTCTTGTTTTTCCCCATAAAAGTACTTTACCTCAGAGCTGAAATGTTTTTGAAAATATATATATTGTATTAAACCAAGAGTGTTGAGAAAATTGCCTAATCTGAATAAATCATTTAAAACACCTGAAGTTATGGTCTATTCCTATGAATTCAATAGAGCTGGCAAAAGTAAGTTGAACCACTACTTTTTAATCATGTAAAATTACTCTTTAAAAGCTTCCTTCATCTGGAATACCTTCCAAACAGCTGTAGTCAAGGCAATAGACTATGCCAAAGAGTACCTGATAAATATGTTCGGTCATGAAGTTATACATGGGATAAATATTTTATGTTGTGTATGTATTAGCAGCTTGAACAGTTCCAACACCACAATACATTTTAAAGCAAAAAACTTGGCAAATTCTTACCGTCTTGAAAAGTCAAGTCAGGAAGGGGAAAAGATAAATCAGAGAATTGCAGAGAATTTCACAATTAACCTAGGTCACTCCATGAACATCTCCACTTCTATAAGAATGTTGGGTCATATTTCCTTTCAAGTGTAGAGGAAAAGATGGTGTTAGAACACTCGTTAAGTATGCCTGAGACAAGGACTGTCCTGTTCCACACTGTATTGCTGGTTGTGGTTAACTGGCCATAGAGTTCACCAGAGTCAGATAACCTGTTAGACACAGCAGCCCTGGTTTGCAATGAGTGCTGAATCATATTTAATACTGAATTAGTTAACATGATGTGGAAGTAGGAGTTGCTTGCAATAACTCTGCTGGCTCTCCTCTCTTCTCCAGCAGAACCTGTGTTTGGTCATCCCCCTGCAAGTTGCTCAATTGCAGCTAAAGAGGAGACCCAGCAGGAGATGCCATTTTAAGAAAAATCAGCTTCCACTCACATCCCCATGAGATTAGCAGTTTCCTATCAGAGTAGGGGACAGGCTGTTCATCTCTAGGTCCCTCTGGAACACTTCCATGCAAAGCCACCATTAAGGGACATTTGTGAGGTACTAGAGGGGGAGGAATGGTGACAGACATTAAGTTGGACTCAGAAGCCTAAATTTAAACTGCATTGATCAAGACTTTAAAATTTCCCCTCTTAAAATAAAAACGTGCATGATTGTGTCAGGCAGCAGCTGATACCCTAACACGGTTTCTGGGATCAAAATTTTTTACTACCTGTCCAACAAAAAGCTACATCTTTCCTTGAACAAACAACACATTTAGTTGTCACAAGATGTGTACAAGACCCAGCGGTTTTCATTTGCAACATTATGTGCAAGCAGTTTCTGCGGATCTTCAATCTGCAAATCTGTCTTAGAGTTTTAGGTCTGAATGATTCAAAAACCAGAATAAAACTCTGGAAACTGGGAAAGGCAGAGTTCAGGGTAAAACCATGCAAAAGGTATCCTCTGAAACCACAATGCAGTACAGGCTTCCTGAAAGATCTGGGAACTTCTGCAAAGCTAGATGGCTTCAGGCTTGTAAGAAAACTAGTTTATTTTTTTAAAAAAACTGTGGCTCTGAATTTAAAAACTCAAACAGAGTGTTCTCTTGTGAGACACACATGCCTGTATTTCATGTGTCTTTCTCTTCAGAAAGAGCTCAGCTCCAGACAAGAGTTCTATGCTTAAGGACACAGGCTGTGTTATCTTCTAGGTTTGCAGAGCACCTTACTCATTTTGGGCTGTCACAGAATCAAAGGTTGTGGGGGAAGGAGAAGGACCCCTACATTTCCTAAACACAAATTCAATTAGAGGATTCTTCACTTGAGGATAAAAATTGATATTTTAAAATTAAATTGGAATTTATTTACATTTTTCTTTTTAAAAAGAAAAAAAAACTGTTTAAAATGAAATCTAAATTGAATACAAATTACATTAAGGCCTAAACTGCTCTTAAAACCTTTAAATAAAAAAAAAAAGTGCTGTTTTGTGTTTAATTAAATGCCAGTTACAATCCTTAATACAGCTTGACAGATTATGTTGAAAAAAGTTAATTTACTAAAAGCAATACTGTAGATCATTCACCATTTTCTAACATACTAAAATGTACAATTAAGAATCAGAATATTAATCTATATAAAATCGCTTAAATAAATGTAGAGAGTTATCGTGTACTCTTAGGTAGCAAAGAAATGTGCCAAATCTAGTATAGAGGCTCTATTTAGAAAAATCAATGTTTTAAATGGTTATATCAACCAATGAGAACACACTTATTTTCAGAAAAGTACAAACAAAAAATTTAAATAAAAAAACACCACCACAGATTTAAAATAGAGGCCTTCCACTTGGTGAAGTAAATTACCGATTTAAAATCAACCTACCCTAGGTTGGGCTGTTAAATTTTGGGTTCAGAGTAGGGACTGAACTGAAATTTGGGATAGTTCTTCAACCAAGTTAAGGCCCATAGCCACAAAGGTACTTGGGTACCTGAGTTTGGGGATGTAGGTACCACTGATCTAAAAAACTTGCATCAAACCCTGTAGTCACTACATTCTCTAAGTGCCTAAATTTTCAGGCTAGAAGTTCCCTGGGTGCATAAACTTCTGCATCTGAGCATGCACACTGCTGCCTCCCTCTGAGTAACGAAGCATCTATCTCCCACCTAAGCCACAGAGCAAATTGATGAATAGGGGTAAAATAAGCATGTGCCTGCCTATCTCATGTGTGGGATCCAGTCCAGTAGGTGAGCTCAGAGTTTGCCTACTAGATCACGTCCCATTCAAAATCTGACCACAGGTAGAGGTGCTAGCCTCCTGATAACTTTTAGTTCAGTGGTTAGACCACTCACCTGGGATGTGGGAAAAGCCAGGTTCAATTCTCTTCTCTGCCTGGGGTGGGGTAGGGGGAGGGGGAAGATGTGAACTAGGATCTCCCATCTCTGAGGAGACTGTTCTAATCACTGAGCTACAAGGTGTGCATCTAGTAAGGGTTTACCCATAAAGAGGGGTGTTTGCCTCTCCCATTGGCTGGCTTAGGAAGCTCCTTGCCTCCCATGCTGATTTTTGTGGATAATCTTAGACACCTCTCTCTCACCCTTGCATTGTATAGGAGCCAACACACCCAGTCAGGTGTGGATTGCAGTGGTTGTTCCTGTTTTTTCCTAAATGCCTAGAAGTTAGGCATTGCAACATCAAGTCCTTTTGTGGAGCCAGGCCTAGGTGATTTATCCTAAGCTACTGTCGTACTGCTTTAGCAAGGTGTTTAAAAAAAAAAAATCCACACGCCCACTCAGCCTCTATCCCCAAATGTCTCATCTTCCTGAAGTGCAATTTATGTGCTTGTGATTTACAAGAGACAGCATGACTTCATCTCTTTTTCCATACTAAATACTCACATCATGTGGCCCTTTTCTTTAACATGATCTACAGCTCAGGTCAGCATCTGGCAGTTCCTAATAGTTTTAAATGTAGAGGATTTCATGTATATTGTGGCTTTATACATGATTTTTTAAAATCCAGGACAAAGGATGTGCTTTACAGTCAGTTTATCTGATCTTTTGATAAGTTAGTGACAGGTGGAAGGAATTTCAAATGTTTACGTGTTTGCAGCACAGATCCTTCCCAGTTAGAAGTACTTTGTGTTTGACTGTTGGCTCCTTAAGTTTAAAAGTTCAAAATGATTTCATTTTAAATAAAAAAAAAATAGGCCATCACAGATGAAAGATAAAGCTTGAGGGGGAAGTACTGCAAGACAGCATATTAACCACAGTGTATGCTGATCATCTGAAAGCATCACATACAAGCAGAAGCATTTTTTCAGGTCTTTGTACCACATGATTCTTTAGAGGAAGTGAATTTGATCACAAGACACTCTTAAGAAAATCCAACGAGTTATTTGATTAGTTTCACTATAGAAGTGTTGAAGCTAGAAATAAGAGTGTTTATTTTTAATTTTGACAGATCCATGAACAGTTAACAGAAGTCCCTCTTGAAGGGCTTTCCTAAATATTACATGCAGAATTTAGATTGACAGTGTCTGGTGATTAGAGCAGGACAACTGCTTGGTATGTCAGAAAAATGTATTTGAACTCTGACAACCTGATGGCTATGATGTAACAAATTTTCTCATCTTACCCTGTGGGCAAAGGGTGATAATTTGTGTAAAGTCTGTGCATCTCCCCTAGCCAGTATGCTGATGCACCCTGCCATGACAGCCAGACTAGCCTTCAACCTTCCAGTCTGCATCCCCTTCCTAGAATGCTGCACTATTGCCTCTCATTCCCATCAAACTCTCCAGTCCTCTGGTGGGACCAGGGCCTAAATCTAATACTCATGGGAAAGGAAGACTATTTTCTGTGTTAAATACCTACATTCTATAAAGGATTATCAAGAATACTTAGGCCTTCTCCTTCAGTGGATGGAACACAGCACAGATCTATGAAAAATATCCTTATTGAATAGTTCTGCATGGATTTACACCAGCATGGAAGGCTCCCTGTGCTACTCAGGCCCAACTATATGTAGGAAAGCGATTGTGTTTAGTTTGTAGAGAGGCCTCCTCACCCTCTGCCTGTTGAGAAAGGAGTTTCACTCAGCCCCGATTACATGCAGGAGAATTTACAGGATCTGCAGTAATATAGATCCACTCAGGGCCGGCTCCAGGCACCAGTTTGCCAAGCTAGTGCTTGGGGCGGCAGGTGAGAATGGGGCGGCAGTCCGAGTCCCGCGGCAGCAATTCGGCGGCAGGTCCGCTCTTCCCGCCGCCGAATTGGCGCCGCAGGACTCGGACTGCCGCCCCAGTCTCGCCTGCCGTGGCGGCAAAGGGGTGGCAGGTCCGCCGCTGTCCCCTGGCCGCTCCGGAATGGGACTGTCTGCGTCGGGGGCGGGGCGCCGCCACCCCTGCTTGGGGCGGCAGAATTGTAAGAGCTGTCCCTGGATCCACTTACCCCCAATCTCTTTGGCGGAAGTGCATAGAGGCAGCAATAGCATATGAGAATCTATTCTCTTCCACCAGTATCAGTAAATCTCTCCACACAGATTTGCTTGGGATTTGTATAGGGGATAATGAATTTCACCCCAAGAGAGAAGGGTCTGTTCTTCCCTCCCGCTTTTCCTCAGCAAAGATCTAGTCAAACTGCAAATGCTGCAGTGACCCTAGATTTGACCATACAAGTACATAAAATAGAGATTGAAAGATCTTTTATAGTACCCACAAGTATGCTGGGCACTTCCCAGGCATATCAAGAGACACGTCTCTGGCCTGAAGATCTTGCAATCTAAATGATGACAAGTGAAGATATACAAGGCCCCAACGGGCCCAACGTATTCTTTTTGTGTAACTTCAAGCCCCATATAAAATTTCATTTTTATTTGCTTGATCTCTTTTGTTTATTCTGCAGCTCGGTGCATTGCTTTATTGTAGTGTTAGTGACTGTTTCACTTGCATTCATGTCTACCAGGAAAATCTTATAACAATGAAATTAGTCCATAGAGCGGTTTGCAGACCTACAACATAAAATTATAATTAATTCCTAAAAATTTACAACTGATTTTAATGGGTTCTTCCTGTTCAACAAAAGTTAAAACATCTAGTTCCACATGTTAATAATTTATCCTAGACTTGACAAGATTTTGATTTTAATTTTAACTTCTTGTATTATTTCTGAGCAAAGATAAAAGTTATGGCACTTCACAATCTGAAATTCATAGTAGTAGTTTTCTTCCTTCTTGGTCTACCGATTTTTAGATCTCTGTGAAAGTTAATTGATTTTTGCTGTAAGGTATTTCAGTATTATTTATATTATTATTTTGCTAGAAAAATCTTCCAGAAATCTGGCATCCTTTTGTCAACAGGCTCCATGGAAAACAAGAACAGCAGCAAAAAAAACCAAAAATAGATTTCAGGATTACCCAGATCCTGAGAGGTCCTTAGGAGCCTAACTCACATTACTTTCAATGGCAGTCAAGCAGCTAAATACCTTTGAGGATCTGGCCTTGTGTTACTACATGCACCAAGGCACAGTTAGTTCAGGAAGCTCCTCTTGTGAAGGAACAGGACTAGTCTGAACGAAGAGTGACCTCATTAGATCTGGGGATTAAATACCAGCTTTTGACAGAAAGGACAAATTCTGCTCTTGGATGTGTGTATGCAGTTCCTATAGCCTTCAGTGTGATTTCACTGCTCAGGCATCTGACAGCAGAATTCAGCCCTTAGTAGGGTGACCAGATGTCCCGATTTTATAGGGACAGTCCCAATTTTTGGGTCTTTTTTATCTAGGCTCCTATTACCCCCCACCCCCCCGTCCCAATTTTTCACATTTGCTGTCTGGTCACCCTAGCCCTTAGTATGGTATGTCTCCACTGCAGTAAGACAGCCTGAGCATTTACACTGCAACCTTATAGTCCCACAGCCCAAGCCAGCTGACACGCGCCAGCCGCAGGTGTTTTATTGCAGTGTAGACACATCCCTAGTGTTTATCACTGCTGAATATTTGTATCTGCTTTTAACTGGAAGACTGACTTTTAGTTTCCATCTAGGATTTTTTTCCCTTTTAAATTGTGTTTAGACTGAAGGGGACAAAAATGCCAAGAACAGTTGCTTTATTTTTGTATTGTTCTGTAGTGACTGGTTACCAGTTGCCCTCACCTTTCCCAATGAGGTTAGTAAACAGAATATGCTTCTTTATTCTATTTTCTCAACCTCTTTTTCTTGTAATTCCACTAACATTCCTTCAACTGGAAAAGGATTTAACTTTTATATTAAATAATGAATATGTAGGTAATACAAGTCACCTTACTCTGAATAACCTTGTCTACATTACATGCATGTTGTTGTTGCAAGCATGAGCAGCTACTAAGAGAGGGTCTTCAACCATCCTAAGATGGCAAGCAATTGTTACCAGAGACTTTATACTAAGAAGAGTGGACAGAGAATTCAGCAAAGGATACATGGACAAGATGGCATCTCCCTGGAATGAATATACTTCCCAACTTACTAAAAAAGGGAAGTCTAATAGCAAGCAGTAAGGTCTAGCGGAAAGGAGCAGCCCAAGAATGGCTGCTCTATGGTTTTCCCAGTGCAGCCAAACATGTCCCTAGATCCCAATGAACCACAACAATGCTGTGTTTTCTAAGGACTTCTGCCGTCCCCTTCTTGCTCACCACAGAAATATACTGCCTTACTTCTGGTCCCTCCTACTCCCATTTTCATGGTCTTTCTACATGATATAGGGAACCTCAGCCTCTCAAACAGAAGACATTTATTATACAAAACAGCTGTTAGCTATAGACACAAATAGACCCACACAGCTCAAGTTCCAGCTTGATCTGCCTTTGTTTACTAGAGACCATATAAAGTCTGGAACTCTACACAGTATAAAGAGGTGTCTTTATAAAGACAGTATAAAAGAATTTTTCTAGTGGAAAAGTATCATTATATTATCCCCATCTTGCCGGACGGAGAATGGACTTAGCCCTCTAAACATGCAGGTGTCCCAAGATATCCCTGCACGTACCCAGTATCTCTGGAATACACTCCTCAATCCTAGCTGTCTTCTTTGTTATACTGTTCCTTGCCTCACATATTCATAAGGGAGGATTTGATCTGAAGTGAGGTGATAGCAGTACAAAACTTGTACAGAAAAAGAGAGAAGAGATACCAATATAAAAGGTAGGTGTGGGATAAAGCACACACAGAGTGAGTTTTCCCATGAAGTCATTTTTCTTTTTTGCAAAAGCTTTCAGACATTCCACTCTCCTTAGTAGTGTCAAGTATTCATAGGAAGAAACTTACAGTTATCCTAATTACACATCTACGGTGAAATCCTAACCCCATCTAAGTCAAAATCAATGGTAGTTTTGACGTTAACAGGATGAGGATTTCACCCCTGGAAGATAAGTTATTCTAATAATTGATTCACTTGTTATGATTTTTAGGTTTTTTCTGAGGCTGTTTCAGAGCTAACCAAGCCCAACTAAGACCTCAGCAAAAAGATTTAGTCAGGCATCCCACTTGTACATATTTTCTTTGTCTTGCAAGTTCCTATTCAATGAACACAGCAAAAGTGAAATATAACTTGAAAATATTTTCATCAGAGTTAATGATCAAATACACTGGGGGAGAAATGATGTTACCTTCTCAAACCCACTGTTTGCTCTGAAGCATAAGGAGAGGTAGGTAAGGTTGATGTTTCATCCTATAATAGCTAGTGGAACGGCAGTTACGATTCTTGGTTCCTTGAATGCTCTCCAAGATGGAGGAAAGAACTGAGGCAGCTGGGCTTGGGCTGCCTTATATAGACTTGCACATCCAACATCAAGAGAGCGTGCATGTGCTCAGCCCCAGCTTTGCAACAAGGCACTAGTGGTGCCTTTCCCACAAGTGGGAACCAGCTATTCTTAGTCACCCTTGTGCAAATTAGGCCTGGTGCTGGCTAAATGTACAGGGGTAAATTTCACCTACATTCTAAATGTCTTTTGAATCTTACGACAAGAATTCTCAGAGGGAAAACAATCCATTTCTTTCCTACCTCACATCAAGCAGGCACTTGGAGGAATGGCCTCCTTTCAGCCTCCCTTTCAGGGGACTAGCATAAAGTACCTTTATTTTAATATAAATTAGGTACTGCCCTAATTTCAAACAAATTTTAATTTGTTCCAATACGAAGGGACATGTAGGCAAGTTGCTGGTGCACCCCTATTAATGTCTCAGATGGGAGGTTATTACACATGCAGGAGCTAACATATGCCATCACTTTCAGCACAATGTGTTTCAACAGGAAAAGTCCTAAGGCACTCAGGAGGAACACAGCAGGATTTGATGAAGCCATAAGCCTTATTTTGTCACTTCCCAATTAAAGCAAGCAGTTTTTATTAGCTGCTGCTGTGGGGTGTGAAAAATCTAGCTTCCTTTGTGTTAGATGTAGACATCTTATGATTTACATGGGGTAATGTATTTAAAGGCATAGTACTGCATCTGAATAACAAACATTGTCCCTGTACCTTAAGATGAAACAGTAATTTTAGGGCCTATTCAACTGTATTTTGAAAATAGGCAAAATAATTTAACCTTCTACTAGAGTTCTAAGGGTGAAATAACATCATTAGTAAGAATAAACATTTGGGGTTCTATTCACGGAAACACATGACTATGCCTTTGGAGTGAGCCAACATGCACTGAAGCTGCCGCTGATGATCCAAGTTCCATCATGCTGCATGGATCAAGTGTCTGGACATGGAGAAGGAATATTCCATATCTCTGGTGTTTCTGTGTATCAAGAAGCTAGAGGACACCCTGGACCAAGGAAATGGTCTTTATCACCTCCCAGAAATGTGGAATATTATAACTCAGAATTTAGGTAAAAACTGGCTTTCCCCCAACTAGAGTCCAAGTTTGCAATCCTGACACAAACAGAGCCATTTAACTTGAATCCGTGTATGGTCCTTATACTTTTGCCAATGTGGCGTACAGCCATTTAGAATTGGACAGAAAATAAAGACTAAAGTACAGTAGTACCCAGCCTGTGACGTGTGCAGACAGCAAGATGGAGCTGCTTTTTGATTTGCTACGTTTCCCTGATTAGGAATATTTGCTTATAAGTAGGGCAAGGTTTTTTTGGTTTGACCTTTTAATCTGTTGGCAGCATGCTTGATGCTGTACAGAGACCTGCTCCTGGTTGCAATCTAAGTTAGAACCAATTTTGAAAAGCTACGAATGCTTAAAGGCTCCCTGTCACCATGTCGTACAAGAATTACACATGAAATATGTCCTTAGCCAAGCACAATCCTTCATGTTCCTTGCTTTGTATTATGCATGCATGAGCCTTGCACTTCTGCTGGTGTGGAAGCAGCTTTTTCTACAATAGATAAAAGACTCTGCACTCCAACAGTTTTCTTTTCCCACACTACCTCCCATAGTCTCCTACCTATCCCCGCAGTCATGAACTAACAGCTTCCCTCTCCTCCACAAAGCCAACTCACATGCCTGCACCAAAGGAATACACTGATTTGGAAAAACTGAGCTAGCAGAACGTGAAGCCAAGGAATCTCTTGAATTTATACTGTGTACTTCTTCCTGTGGCTTCTGTGTCCCCCACCCCCCAATCATCTGTGGCCATCTCGCCACAGGTCATGCCACAACTTGCAGCTACCACACTTAGAAAGATTATTGGCCCAGGGACCTGGTCTTTAATTTGTCTGTAAAGTATAATGCACACATGTGGGGCTGCTTAAAAATAATAAAAATCAGCAACCTGCCTGAGTGCAAGACCTTGTCTACACTAAAGATGTTTTTCAAAAGTTTCCACCTGTTACTAACACTGGCTCAGCTAATGCACCCCAGAAGGAGTCTCTTGAAGTACTCAGAAATATTGCTAGGTTCAAAAGTAACCTGTAACTGCTCAGAAAAAAAAAAAAAAGACCCCAGAGAGGGCAGCTTTAGTCACCACATCTCAAAAAAGATTTGATAGAATTAGAAGAGGTCCAGTCACAGCTAATTACTGTGATTAGAGACATGGGGAAGGTAAGGGAGATTGAAGAGACTGGAACTGTTTAGAGAAGGAATGAATGACAGGGGAGATGTGATTGAGTGTCTTACCTTTCTCCACTATCCAGATGCATCGCTCTCACATGGTAGTCAGCAGGCCTTTTCGCTTTAGTCACAGGATTATCTACTCAGTCCCTCAAGGTAGCACCACTGAAATGTAGGGTCCCAGCCCCTTCTTCTACTTCAGGCTTCAACCTACAACCTTTACCCAAGAAGCAGCTGTCCTCTTCATTTAAAAGCCCTCCCTGCTTCATTTTTTTCCTGGGCTTCTTCTATACTGCCAGTCTCTTTAACTGAACATATGGTGAGTTCTGTTCCCAGTTCCCTGTCTGTAGGGAGCAACTCAGGTCCCTCACAAGCTTCTTCAGCTTGCCTCTGTGTTAAAACAGGACACTCACCAGCTCCTTCCTAATAAAAAAAAACCACACTGATACTGTTCTATTCACTAAAGCAGCAGCAGCACCTTCTGCTCCTACAGTCTTACTGAGGTAGTGGGCCCGCCTTTTATCCCATTTCCTTCTTCCCAGTGGACATTGCTCCTGGTGCACAGACATGTGAGTGGGCAGGGAGGAGGCAGAATTCAGGCATGTGTGATCAATGGGATTTGAACCTCTTAAAGGCTCAGCTCACCCTGGGATAGGACACAATAGAGGTATTTAAACAATAGGTGCTCTAGAGAAGGTAAACCAAGCACTCCTATTTCCCTCTCTCTCATAATTCAAGGAGGAGATATACAATTAAGTTGAAAGGTAACACATTTAAAATGGATAAAAGTAAACTTTTTCAAAGAACCCACCATGTTTAATTATATAGAGAAAGTTTACTGCCATGTAATAATCACTGAGACCAAAGGCTTCTTAGAAGGCCTTACAAAAGGATTAGCTGATAATGATACAGGGAGCATTCTGGGGAAGGCTGAAGGCATGCTGCATTTCAATGGTCCTGGAAAGGCAGAATGGTTCTAGCCCTCATTATTTATGTGATGGGCCAGTTTAGCTCACCATAGGGTTGCCAATTTTGGTTGGATGTATTCCTGGAGATTTCATCACATGACATAATCTTTGATTAAAGATTAATCTTTAATTCCTGGAGACTCCAGTCCAATCCTGGAGGGTTAGCAACCCTAGTTCACTGCAGGCCCCAGGTGTAGGGAGGCAGTAAAATGTTTTAAAGTTACCTTTGTTTCTCTCTTATCTCGGCTGCATCAAGCTTGGTGCAGCTGAGGATCAAACCCCTAAACTCCTAAGTGGGCGCGTGTTATGCTACTGCTAGAAAGTTAGGCTGACCCTCTGAACATTTTTCTGAGCTTATGATTTTTACTGTTGCATATTGCTTTTCTGTATATACATAACTGATTTAAAGCTACTTGTTTTGCTCATTTGAGTAGGTCAACAGAAATAATTATTGATGTTGCTAGGATTTGATCCATTGTATCCTATTTGCACCTAAGAGATCTGTATAAATCATTTGCACCAGGAAAAGAAAGCACAAAGTGTCACCACTGTGAAAGGAGGATTCTGATTTAGTAACATTTTGTCCCTGATTTGTACTCCCTTTGCATAGATATAAATAACGAAGGGGCAAGGCAGTGCAGGATTAGGTCCCCAGGCTAAAGCCACCAAGAGAGCTGAGATATAAACCCCAGATAGATTTATAATGGAAATGCTGTCAGGACCTTAACAGTAACTATTTTTCAGATTTGATATGAAGTATAGTTGTGCATATGACAAATCATGCATTGAATTACACCTAGTGCAACTCCAGTGACTTCTGTGTGGTTCCACAGACTGTAAATCAGTGCAGAATTTGTCCTTATGATTCTAGTTTGAGAAAAATGTTCTGATAGCAAGTGAAGGTGGATGAGGTAATATTTCTTTTTGGACCAACTTCTGTTGGTGAAAGACACAAACTTTCAAGCTTTCAGAAGAAGAGCTCTTTGTAGCTCGAAAGCGTGTCTCTTTCACCAACAGAAGTTGGTCCAATAAAAGATATTACTTCCCAGACCTTGTCTCTCTCATATCCTGGGGCCAACATGGCTAAAATACTGCAAACTGATAGCAAGTGTTAATTATATCAACCACTAGAGGTCACTCATAGCAACAGTAAACAGCTCACTTTTCCAAGCTGCAGTTTAGTAGATCTATTGCTCCCCTTTTCTTGTGTGTTGTCTGACTGATATTGTATTCTTAAGGTTTGTTCAAATACCATCTACAAAATAGCTTCATACAGAACATACAGCAACATACAGAATCATAAACTGCAACAATTAACAATAAATCTGCAAGGACACAGCTGAAAAGTAGACTCAGAAATCCTCACTCAAATTGAGGAAGGCACAGTGCTGTGTGTTAACACAATACAGCTAACCCAGTGCCAAGGGCTAAATTCCTTTTGGTCTCAGTATGTATATTAAGTAATTCGATTGGCTTCGGTGGAGATATTTTGGATTGATACTAGAGCTGACCAGAGGATGACAATTCAGTTTGGCTGTAACTTTAGAGGTTTTGAAATTTGTTTTCTTTCCACACTGGAATGAAAACAAAACCTTTCAGACATTTTCAGACTGAAATGTGCATGTGGGTTGGGATTTGGAAGATCCAAATTCAAGCAGGGACCTAAACCTGGATCTCCGTCAGCCCAGGCTCATGTCATTACCACCAGACTAGGAAGTGTGAGAGTCTCTCTTTCTTTCTCCCTTCTCTCTCTCCCCCATGAAAACTTTATCACAATCAATATGTCTCTGTAAAAAACATTTTGGCTTTGAAAAAACTGCATAATTCAGCAAAATTTAATTTTGTCAAAAAAATTTCAACCAACTCTAAATTACACTAAGATATCGGGATTTGGCCCAGTATATCTAATAAGTGAGGTGGTAGGATGATTGGTTTGTTAGAAAGGCTTGTAGCCTAGTACAGTTCAGTTACTTATCAGAACTGGGAACAAGCTCTCTAACAAAAAGGTACACAAACCTGGGCAATAACTTATTGTGAGATGATTTCACTCACTGGGGTTGAAATGTAAGTAGCTGTTTGGTAACCCTGATCTTAAGGACAATTGTAGTATGAGAGAGGACATTTTATTTTGGAGATCAGTGAGTGATGACTTTGTTCATTGGGTCGTGTGGGAGAGGGTTTTTTGTTTTGAGCACACTATGCTAGAAGCAGCAAAGGAGACAGGAAGCAGAGTTTTTTGGGGAAAAGTTAAATGAGTTGAGAAAGAAAGATGAAATTCCCCCAAATAATTGCACCTGGACCTCCCATTGAGCTCCATGTGCGTGAATGGGGCTCAGCACGAAACAGGTGGCTCTCAGCATGTTGCAGTAATGAGCCTTACATAGGGGAATGGAGTGGATTGCTGTATTGCACCAAATAGCAGCTCAAGGCTGCTGTGAAGATTTCAGTGTTTGGAAGCCAAGTTTAAGAGAAGAATAAAGAAGCTTTCATGATGTTCAAGATACAGTATTCCAAGCCATGTTACTTTTCAGTTATATTGACAGTCACCACTTATTTTGACGGGACTTAAAATGCTTGGCAGCTGAGTTGAACAAGTATCATGTTTTGTTTGAAAAATTGAACATCTTAGGCTGTACTCAGAAGCAGCCTTGGGCTGATGACATTTCTTGATGTCCCTCATGCACTTCCTAGATCAAGTCCAAGATCTGTCCAGGCTCAGTTTTGCAAGATCTTTATTTAGCACAACTGCTAGAAGATTTACTTAAACCAAAATGTTGATCTATTTTTCCCTCAGGTGTAATAAGTGTGACCTCAATTCCCATCCAATTTTGTTCCCAGTATAAGAATTACTTTCTAGAAACACAATCCCCTAAATTCAGGCAACTCAGTTATCATTAGAAAAGGAACTAATACGATGTTTAGATAACATAAGCATATCCCACAATCTTTCAATTCCACCCTCTTTGCTATGTCTCAATTAAATTGCAGATGCTTTGAGTCAGAGATCTTTCTTTTATGCTGCAGAGCCAGTCTATGGGCAACCTAATAAGCGCAGCTGGCCTGGAATAGGCTGCATGATTGGCTACACCACCTGATTGGTGGGAAGAGTCAGCAGACCTGCTCTTAAGCCCAGTAGTAGCAAGAGTTTAGTGGCTGCTCAAAGCCATTGTTGTCTATGGCTGTGAGTGCTCCAGAGCCTGCTTGTTCTCAGCTCTGCTCCTGTCTTGCCTCACTCTAGGTAACCTGACTCAGTTCTGATTTTTGGCCTTTGACTGTCAGCTCTAGCATCTGGCCTCTGACTCCAGCTCTGACCTTGGGCTCCTAGTCCTGGCTACTGACTTCTGCTCCAACCATTGGGCATGACACCCCCCCCCCCAGGTGTTTCTGACAGGTGTTAACAAATAATGATTAAACTTTTATTGCACTTATCACAAACTCTAAATTCATTAGAATTTTAAAAGCATAAAATAGAACAAACATCTGAAGAACACGCCTTATTCCTCAAGACTCCAGAAGCAGGGGAATTTATGGCCAACTATAACTAATAAAAAGGTACTGTGTGTCTAATGTGGAGCCTCAACTGTAGTACATGAGCTTATTCATTGAATATGGGCACTCTTAACCTTGTTGGCTAGGCCGAGCATCCCTCGGGTAACATTTAGTCTACATACTTTTATTTAAAAAAATTCAAAAGAAAAAGAAAAACAAGAGCAATGGTACCTGAAACTGATCCAACTGTATAACAAGAAATAAAAGCTTTTTGGATTTACTGCTTACCAAGGTTGCATCCAGGCTTCTCTTCTCAAAGAAATAAGCTCGCCTCTCAGAGACAGAGAATGGAAAATCAATTCACCTTACAAGCATTGGACTATGCTGACAGAATTTATAGTAACACTACTGCATCCTTCTTGCACAAGATGGATAAATTGTGTTAATATGCAGTATTTTCACCAGATCTGATGGAAAGAGGACCTCAAAGGGAAAGCGGAGGGGAGGGGGTAGATTTCAGACAGATTGGCAGCCACTGCAGAAAGCTGGGTTTTGAATACAAGAGTCCATTTGGATAGAACCTTATTTGTTGTAGGAAAATATAATTTCCCTGCTGGTAAATTTGTATACGAATGTCATTGTCTGAGTCCAGAAAGCACACCAAGCCAAATTCTGTTGAATTACATGGGTATAAATTCAGATGAACACCTTTGACCTTCAATGAATGACCTTACACCTTCAATGTCAGTTTAAACCTATGTAAGTGACAGCAGACTCTAGCTCACTGTATTTATTCAGGTAACAAAGCATGCCACACTATCAATTTTCAAATGCAGAGTTGAAGCTGTATAACTTTTAGCCAATTTGATGGCTACCAAGTCCCGCTCTATTTTTGGGTTCTAGTGTTTGCCAGGACAACTTTACTTTTGGATTCACTAGTTTTGCATCACTTAACAACTTTCCGGCTCACCATGTTTTTCCATTGTGAATTGGTCCTTGCTAGCCAATAAAGGTTGAGGAAAAGGTTCACAGACCCCCCACTTCTTTTTGCTGCATGTGTGCAGGTCTCATTCACACACTCATTTTTCTAAGTAAGTGAGGGCTGTCTTCTGGTACACTGCAGTTATTAGCCCACTTGTAGAAGAGTGTGATCTCACAGCAGTCCATGGCTATGTTCATAGAAAATATGTGGTGTAAGGTTCAATAAAGCCTGTGCTGGAGTTTTCATTTGTCACTATTGAATTTAATCTGTTTGGGTGCTGCCTATTCACCTAGCTTTATTAGATTCCTTGAGTTTCTCAGAGACATCCTTAGTCTTGGCTACCCTAAATAACTGTTTCACCTGCAAAAATTTTGCCACCTCATCCTTCACCCCATTTTCCAGATCATTATTGAACACCCTAAACATTGGTCTTAATACTTGGGTACACTACTGTTAGCCTTTTGCTTTGTAAAAAACTGGCCATTTATTTCTATGCTTTGAGTTCTCTCCTAGTCAGTTACTAAACTATAATAGAGATTCACCTCTAACCCCAGGACATTTTTCCTTAATAACCTCTATGGAAGGTCTTTGTCAAACAGTTTTTAAAAGTCCAAACAAAAATTCAAGCTTCTAATTTTAGAAGAAATAATTACGTTCTTAGACTAGTAGCTAGTTAAGCTTTTTGTATCTGTCCTTAAAAACCAATACCTTTTCTATCAACTAATTTGCTATTTCAGGACCTAGCCTATTACAAAGTTACTGCCAAATCAATCTAAATATGCTAAAACCTATGATCAGTTAATACCAAGATGGCTGGACAGAAATGCGGGTCTTCTAAAATTTGACAATTCTGAATTGAGCTGTTCTGTCTTCCATGATTTTACAGTTTTCCACTATTTTGATATAGTGAACTATAGCCCCAAAATCTTTGCAAACAGATGTTAGGTACAAATCTAGATCTTCAAAATTAATGTGAGAAAAGGAGGGATGTACTCAGGATTATATTCCATCAATTATACTTCACTCCCTTCTTCCTCTCCATGTAGGATAAGTAGTGGAAAAACTCCATAACTACTCTGAATGATTTTTGGATTTTGTCCGTGCATGGTGTCAGTTCTTTGTTTATTAGATCAAGCTAGTTTTTCCCCTGAGACTGTGACAATAGTGTCATTGCTCTATTCTCAACACTCATACATCAGAATGAATTCTGACTTTGCATTTATGACATAAAGATGTCCATCGTCTATTCTGGGTACCTTTGATATTGTTAAACAAAAGCCAAATTAGCAGTAATCCCCCCCGCCACAACCCCTCCAGAAGAATTCCAGCAGAGCTCCATCCCCAAAATGAGGATTTACACACACCCTCCAACACACTGTCCCTCACAAATAACTAGGGTGACCAGATGTCCCGATTTTATAGGGACAGTCCCGATTTTTAGGTCTTTCTTATATAGGCTCCTATTACCCCCACCCCCGTCCCGATTTTTCACATTTGCCATCTGGTCACCCTACAAATAACTACCCCAACTGGTTCCCACCCTCTTCAAATGATCGCACAAGTGAGACATTTTCAATGCCACTTTCATCACGTGCGATTAGGATCACTGTTTCAAGAAACTGTCACTTTTTTTTTTCATTTCATTTTGATTTTCTAAGAAAATGTCAAAGATCCTTGCCATATTTTTCTCTGCATGATAGGATGCCATCGTCAGCATCTTGGACACAATATTCTGTGGTTTTCTTTTCAGATGTAGAAAGAACAACATTATTTTCCCGCATATGGATGCTTGTAGCCATTTCAGTCAAATGATCAAACATGAATAATAAATCATTGGTATTAATGTCAATGCTAATTCTTTTAGTTGTTCTCTTATTTCCTCACTTGCATAATTTAGCAGTGGACATGTAAGTGTAAGTTTGTCTGCAGGCCTATATCTAAAATAAAGTCAACTGATTTTAAATTGCACTTTTTCTGCTACCTTAAAGGGGATGTTTGCCTGAGTGACTCCTGCAACTGTCTTATCAAATGTAAGGGAAAGGAGTCGAGGAAAGCTGGCTGTATTTTAAAGAATCCTTATTGAGGTTGCAGGAACAAACCATCCCGATGTGTAGAAAGAAAAGTAAATATGGCAGGCGACCAGCTTGGCTTAACAGTGAAATCCTTGCTCGTCTTAAACACAAAAAAGCAGCTTACAAGAAGTGGAAGATTGGACAAATGACCAGGGAGGAGTATACAAATATTGTTCAGGCATGCAGGAGTGAAATCAGGAAGGCCAAATCACACTTGGAGTTGCAGCTAGCCGGAGATGTTAGGAGTAACAAGAAGGGTTTCTTCAGGTATGTTAGCAACAAGAAGAAAGTCAAGGAACGTGTGGGCCCCTTGCTGAATGAGGGAGGGAACCTTGTGACAGAGGATGTGGAGAAAGCTAGTGTACTCAATGCTTTTTTTGCCTCTGTCTTCACAGACAAGGGCAGCTCCCAGACGGCTGCACTCCGCAGCACGGTATGGGGAGGAGGTGACCAGCCCTCTGTGGAGAAAGAAGTAGTTCGGGACTATTTAGAAAAGCTGGACGAACACAAGTCCATGGGGCCGGATGCACTGCATCCGAGGGTGCTAAAGGAGTTGGCCGATGTGATTGCAGAGCCATTGGCCATTATCTTTGACAAATCATGGCAATCGGGGGAGGTCCCGGATGACTGGAAAAAAGCTAATGTAGTGCCCATCTTTAAAAAAGGGAAGAAGGAAGATCCGGGCAACTACAGGCCAGTCAGTCTCACCTCAATCCCTGGAAAAATCATGGAACAGGTCCTCAAGGAATCAATTCTGAACCACTTAAAGGAGGGGAAAGTGATCAGGAACAGTCAGCATGGATTCACCAAGGGCAAGTCATGCCTGACTAACCTAATTGCCTTCTATGATGAGATAACTGGCTCTGTGGATGAGGGGAAAGCAGTGGATGTGCTATTTCTTGACTTTAGCAAAGCTTTTGATACAGAGGTATTGAAGCATAAGCTTTCATGGGTCAATACCCACTTCTTCGGATGCAAATGTTTCCAATGTTTGCATCTGAAGAAGTGGGTATTGACCCATGAAAGCTTATGCTTCAATACCTCTGTTAGTTTATAAGGTGCCACAGGACCCTTTGTTGCTTCTGCAGATCCAGACTAACATGGCTACCCCTCTGATACTTTTGATACAGTCTCCCACAATGTTCTTGCCAGCAAGTTAAAGAAGTATGGGCTGGATGAATGGACGGTAAGGTGGATAGAAAACTGGCTGGATGGTCGTGCTCAACGGGTAGTGATCAATGGCTCCATGTCTAGTTGGCAGCCGGTATCAAGTGGAGTGCCCCAAGGGTCGGTGCTGGGGCCGGTTTTGTTCAATATCTTCATCAACGATCTGGAGGATGGTGTGGACTGCACCCTTAGCAAGTTTGCAGATGACACTAAACTGGGAGGAGTGGTTGATATGCTGGAGGGTAGGGACAGGATACAGAGGGACCTAGACAAATTAAAGGATTGGGCCAAAAGAAATCTGATGAGGTTCAACAAGGACAAGTGCAGAGTCCTGCACTTAGGATGGAAGAATCCCATGCACTGCTACAGACTAGGGACCGAATGGCTGGGCAGCAGTTCTGCAGAAAAGGACCTAGGGGTTACAGTGGATGAAAAGCTGAATATGAGTCAACAGTGTGCCCTTGTTGCCAAGAAGGCTAACAGCATTTTGGGCTGTATAAGTAGGGGCATTTCCAGCAGATCGAGGGACGTGATTATTCCCCTCTATTCGGCACTGGTGAGGCCTCATCTGGAGTACTGTGTCCAGTTTTGGGCCCCACACTACAAGAAGGATGTGGATAAATTGGAAAGAGTCCAACAGAAGGCAACAAAAATGATTAGGGGGCTGGAGCACATGACTTATGAGGAGAGGCTGAGGGAACTGGGATTGTTTAGCCTGCAGAAGAGAAGAGTGAGGGAGGATTTGATAGCTACTTTCAACTACCTAAAATGGGGTTCCAAAGAGGATGGATCTAGACTGTTCTCAGTGGTAGAAGATGACCGAACAAGGAGTAATGGTCTCAAGTTGCAGAGGGGGAGGTTTAGGTTGGATATTAGGAAAAACTTTTTCACTAGTAGGGTGGTGAAGCACTGGAATGGGTTACCTAGGGAGGTGGTGGAATCTCCTTCCTTAGAGGTTTTTAAGGTCAGGCTTGACAAAGCCCTGGCTGGGATGATCTAGTTGGGGTTGGTCCTGCTTTGAGCAGGGGGTTGGACTAGATGACCTCCTGAGGTCCCTTCCAACCCTGAGATTCTATGATTCTATGATTCTAAGTCTTTGCCATTCTTATGACACAGTCACCGTTTGAGCTTTGCCGTTTTCATGAGGTATCAACTATGATCAGAGCGTGTTTCTGAATGAAGAGGACATTGAAAAGCTGCGGGAAGACCTGGAATAGGGACCTAAATCTACATCACTGCTCTATTTTGATGACGACAATGACACTAAAAATGTCTCACTTGTAAAATCATGCAACTTGAGCTCTTCCACTCGGAGATAAAATTCCATTCGGTGTTAACTGGTATTACAGTAGTTCCTAGAGGTTCCAACTTAGATCAGGGTTCCAATGTGCTAAATGCTATACATACTGTGACAAAGTTCCTCCTCTACCTTGGTGAGTCCTGCGCTTATTGGCAGATTTTGATCGCCTCAAAGATCTTCCCCTCTGGTAGAACCCACAGTCAAATTCCTCCTGGGTCTGATCAGGAGTTGGGAGGTTTGCGGGGAACCCGGGCCTGCCCTCTACTCCGGGTTCCAGCCCAGGGCCCTGTGGATTGCAGTTGTCTATAGGGTTTCCTGTAACAGCTGCGTGACAGCTACAACTCCCTGGGCTACTTCCCCACAGCCTCCGCCCAACACCTTCTTTATGCTTACTGCAGGACCTTCCTCCTGATGATGCTTGTACTCCTCAGTCCTTCAACTCTTCTCACTCTCAGCTCCTTATGTGCCTCTTGCTCCCAGCTCCTTGCACGCAACACCACAAACTGAAGGGAGCTCCTTTTTAAACCCAGGTGCCCTGATTAGCCTGCCTGTCTTAATTGATTCTAGCAGGTTCTTCTTAATTGGCGCCAGATGTCCTAATTAGCCTGCCTGCCTTAAATTGGTTCCAGAGAGTTCCTGCTTGTTCTAGTGCAGCCCCTGCTCTGGTCACTCAGGGAACAGAAAACTATTCATCCAATGGCCAGTATATTTGCCTTCTATCAGACGTCTGTACCCCACTTGTCTGGGTCTGTCACAATACATATAGTGAAAAACAGTCCCTGCCCTGAGGAGTTTACAATCCTTGGCTTAAATCTGCAACTGGTTCAAGATGGGTAGATCCCTACAGCTGTGTAGAGCTCAAGGATTTCAAAGCAGAGCTGGTTGCATGATGGGAGCACAAATAGACAAGATGGGAGAATGGAGTTGATATTATCCCCATTTTACAGAGGGGGGAATTGAGTCAGAAAGATTCGGTGATTTGTACAAGGTCACACAGAAAGTTTGGTTCAGATCTCGGAATTTATCCCTACTGTTCCAAGTCTCAGTCCAGTGCCTTAACCATTAGGCAGTCATTCTTCTCAAGGGCACAGTTCATCTGGAAAAATCTGAAGAACCTGATTCTCTGCACTTTTTGAGCACAAATTCTCACTATCTTGTATTTAACAAGTATAATGTCAACATTAGCAAAAGTTAAGTAATCTCTGCTTTCTTTACTTCATGTCCATTCAGTTGCTTATTTCCTATCACTTCATTCAGTTCTAGGAATGTTTAGTGAGGTCAATTCATACTCTGATGTGATCACTAAATCACCCATTTGCAGTACTGATCACCAGATTTCACATTTACTACAGTTAGAATGTGAAGATATCATCTAGTGAATTGTACACTGTGAAGACTGAAAGAAGTAATGGGTGTTTTTCATTAAAAATACCTGAAATCTTTCAAGATGAACAGGTTGGGAAACCAGACAGGTTTTCTTATCAGAATCGTGTAACAGAACCAATTAACTTCCTATATGACCAAAGGACTAAAGTGCACAGAGTTTTCATCATTTTAAAATGTGTTTCGACTTATTTTTGAGCAGCCTACAAGCAAACAAAAGAAACTCTTTGCAGGACAGGGATTTTTTCATGATTCCATTTATACATTATATACATTCCTCTTAAAACGGCACTAAATAAAATACATTCAGTTTTAATGTGGTACATACTGTACATTTGAGCTTGTGCTCACCCTCTTCAATCTGCCTCATTTGAATGCATTTCATTACAAAAGGAGAAAAGAATTTATTATAATTAGCTGGGTATTTCTTCCCTGCTTCGTTGCTATTTTTCTATCATTTTATTTATATTAGTATTTAAATATAACACCATATTGTGACCATGTGACCTGCTGCATGGCCCTATTTCTGCCCCTGCTAGTTCTATGAGAGAGACAGAATGGTGACCCAATCTTGACAGCCAGGGAAAGATTGTATCAGGCAGGATTCATAGTTTTGTAGTGAGATGCACTTGGGGCGTGATCCAAATCGGAGACTCGCCATTGATTTCAATAGGCTTTGGATCAGGCTATTGCTCTACAGCAAGACAGAGAAACCCTATAATCAGGGGACTTCATACCCTTTAGGATGCAAATTGGATCACTAATCTAGCATTCAGCCCATCATTTTCTTGTTCATTACGGAAAGATTCTGCACCGATGCTTCAGAGGACTGTAGTCTCCATATGCCCCTATGCAGTAGAAGGCAGGATGTACCCCTGTCAGAACTATGCTTCCATTTCTCCTGAAATTCACCTAAACACTTGTTCCATAGGATAGGGGAGAATTAATACAACTGTTAGTGGTTGATCCTTCAGCCTTACACAATCACAACTCCACTTGCTTCAGTGAAAGTTACATGGTACAGAACAGTTGAGGATCAGCTCCTGACTTTCAACTTCTCTCTCCCTTTCCCGCATTTAGTCTACTCCCTTCCTATGGATGAGGCCATTGAGTCCTAGCTCTGCCCAATCCAGATGTCAATGTTTAATTTTACTGCTGCTTTTGTAGTCTGTATTTATTGAAACTGATGCCTGGGGGACAGCCTAAAGTGAAGGGAAAAAAGTTTCAGAAAATTCAGATTGTTTTTAAATACGGAAATAAACACTATCTTTATTCTCATTTATAACTAATATTTCTATGTATTAGGCATAGTTATTAACAACTACAAATTAATATTTTGGCTTTCTATGCACTTCTAAACTGTCCTTCCAAGGATCTCAAAACACTTCACAGAAATGAACTCATTTAGCATATGCCTACACTACACAGCTTTTAGTGACATGGCTGTGTCACTACAGCTGTGCCGCTAAACGTTGCACAGTGTAGCCGCTGCTTGTTGGCTCTCCTGATGACAAAAATCTTCCACCCCCAACAAACGGCGTTTGAGTTGTCGGCAGGAGAGTGCTCCTGCCGACAAAGCACAGTTCACACTGGCTCTTGTCGGTGGTCAAACTTTTGTCTTTTTTTTTTTTAACACCTCTGAAAGACAAAAGTTTTGTCGTTCAATTGACAGTGTAGACATAGCCTTAGCCTCACAACATCCCTGTAATGTAGAGAAGTGTTATTTCCCCCACTCAAAGATGAAGAAACTGATGCAGAGGGAAGTTAAGCGAATTGCCTACTGTCAGAGAATGAATCCGTGTTAGAGCCAGAAACAAACCTAGGTCTTGGAGTGGAACTACAGCATACCTTAGGTATGCAGCTGTCTCAGAATAACCATACTGCACTTTATCATTGCATGCAGAATTAGATCATGTTGATGCTATGTGTTATGTGTGTCTGGGGTAAGGCCCAATCTTGCAATCCTTAATCACATTCAAAATCTTTCTTCATGAAAGTAGCCCCATTGAAGTCAATACAATCACTTATATGAGTAAGCTTTGCGGGATCAGACTTGTACATTGTAAGATGTCACCATATTATGTTACAACTTGAGTGGGGTACTGAAACTTGCCTTAACTGTACATGGGCTTATTGACTAAAGACCCTTTTGAAAGTGTTTTTGCTGTGGCTGGAACTGTGCTGCAACTGTGAATGCTGTGGAGAAGTTGGATGAAAGTAGATTTGTTTTACTTTCATTTCTCCTCCCAGAAGCCCTTTGTTTTCAGTATCACCAGTTGTCCCAACAGCAGAACTGCAAGTTCAATGGGGGTGGGAGGGCATGGGATTTTCTCCTCTTACATGTTTTGTAAAATGTACATTTATTGTGACACTAACTATAACAATAATGCTCAAATAGCCAGTTTGAAAGGTCAGATACTTACAGAGATAAGGTGTAACTATTGATAGCGGGGGCGGGGGACATAATTGAAAGGTTCTGGTGGTATGCAGCGGGGTTTTGGGTAGGGCATATGAACCCTGGCAGAAATCGGGCATGGGGGGGGGGGGAATATGTGACCCTGCATGCCCCTCCACACGTTGCCTCTGAATACTTATGCAGAAGGAATTCAGTCTTGATTAAAATCAGGATCTATGTTATTTTAAAATCGGAAGATACAGTCATTAGTATAGGTTTTATATGCATTGTTTTCACTTCTACAAATGTACAATGGACAGTTAAACAAATTGTTTCATAGAGGCTTCTTGCTTAATAGTATGAAATAAAGGCACGTTTGTGCTAATATGATGCATTTGAGCCTGTAAACATTATGGATAATCTCTTCTGTGCTAGCTGCTTTCCAGTCCCAATGACAGACGAAAAAGTGAATAATACCCTATAAAGGGTATAGTAATATTACAACATAAAGTTGGGTCAGCTGCAGATTCAAGCAACATATTTACTGGGCAGGAAGTTCTTTTTTCTGTTGAAAATTGTTTTGTTAGTGGGAAGCAAAAACATTAAAATAATATTAATAATAATAGCCCAGATCCTTCAATGGTATCCTCACAGGCTCTGGGATCTGCCCCTGTTGACGTCATTATGGGATTGAGGTCAAGGTTTCTACATCTATAATTAAAAAGGAATATTGGAATAGAAATATTTTTGGATCTAGTAGAATTAATATCATAAACTCAAACACACTGATGTATCTCCAAGAACTTACTCAAATGTCAAAAAATCCCTAGAACATCCAGACGGATCTAATTAAACAGAAGGATTGGGCAGCACAACAGCAGATGAGTTTAAATCAAATGAAAAACAAGCCACTTTGGGGAATATAATCTGAACTCACATGCACTGATGAGATCTGAGCTAGCAGCATCCTTCCAGGAAAGAGTTCTAGGTAAAACTATGGATAAATGATTGTATAGCAAGTGTAAGGATTTGGGAATATGTCTGTACTAGGGCTGTCAATTAATCGCAGTTAACTCACGTGATTAACTCAAAAAATTAATCATGATGAAAAACATTAATCATGATGAATCACAGTTTTAATTGCACTGCTAAACAATAGAATACCAATTGAAATGTATTAAATATTTTTGGATGTTTTTCTACATTTTCAAATATATTGATTTCAATTACGACACAGAATACAAAGTGTACAGTGCTCACTTTAGATTATTATTTTTAATTCCAAATATTTGCACTGTAAAAGTGATAAAAGAAATAGTATTTTTCAATTCACCTCATACAAGCACTGTAGTGCAATCTCTATCATGAAAGTGCAACTTACTAATATAGATACTTTTTGTTACATAACTGCACTCAAAAATGAACCAATGTAACAAGTCCACTCAGTCTTACTTCTTGTTCAGCTAATTGCTAAGACAAACAAGTTTGTTTACTTTTACGGGAGATACTGCTGCCTGCTTTTTTACAATGTCACCTGAAAGTGAGAACAGGCGTTTGCATGGGACTTTTGTAGCTGGCATTGCAAGGTATTTACATGCCAGATATGCTAACCATTCGCATGCCCCTTCTAACTTCAGCCACCATTCCAGAGGACATGCTTCCACACTGATGACGCTTGTTAAAAAAGTCATGTGTTAATGAAATTTGTGACTGAACTCCCTGGCAAGGAATTGTATGTCTCCTGCTCTGTATTACCCACATTCTGCCATATATTCCAAGTTATAGCAATCACAGATGATGACCCAGCACTTCTTGTTAGTTTCAAGAACACTTTCACTGTAGATTTGACAAAATGCAAAGAAGATACTAATGTGAAATTTCTAAAGATAGCTACAGCACTCGACCAAGGTTTAAGAATCTGAAGTGCCTTTCAAAATCTGAGTGACGAGGTGTGGAGCATGTGTTCAGCAGTCTTAAAAGAGCAATACTCTGATGCAGAAACTACAGAACCAGAACCACCAAAAAAAAAAAAAAAAAAAAAAGAATATCAACCTTCTGCTGGTGGCATCTGACTCAGTTGATGAAAGTGAACATGTGTTGGTCCGCACTGCTTTGGATCGTTGTCGAGCAGAACCCATCATCAGCATGCACGCATGCCCTCCGGAATGGTGGTTGAAGCAGAAGGAACATATGAATCTTTAGCACATAAATATCTTATGATGCCAGCTACAACAATGCCATGTGAACGCCTGTTTTCTCTTTCAGGTGACATTGTAAACAAGAAGTGGGCAGCATTATCTCCCGTAAATGTAAACAAACTAGTTTTTCCGAGCGATTGGATGAACAAGAAGTAGGACTGAGTGGACTTGTAGGCTCTAAAGTTTTATATTGTTTTATTTTTAAGTGCAGTTATTTTTTGTACATAATTCTACATTTGTAAGTTCAACTTTCATGACAAATGAGATTGCACTACAGTACTTGTATTAGGTGAATTGAAAAATACTATTTCTTTTGGTTTTTAGAGTGCAAATATTTGTAATAAAAAATAAAGTGAGCACCATACACCTTGTATTCTGTGTTGTAATTGAAATTAATATATTTGAAAATGTAGAAAACATCCAAAAATATTTAAATAAATGGTGTTCTAGTATTAACAGCGCGATTATTTGTGATTAATTTTTTTATTTCGCAATTAATCATGATTACTTTTTTTAATCGCCTGCACAGCCTTAGTCTGTACACTTTATGAATTCTGATTGCATCATCTTCTACACCTATACCTATACCTTGTCATCATGAACAGGTCTGACTACCAAAAGGAGGCTGCCAGACAACGCTCCAATACCAAATTCTACAGGCCACTTTCCTCAGATCCCACTGAGGAATACACAAAGAAACTGCACCATCTACTCAGGACACTCCCTACACTAACACAGGGACAAATCAACATACTATTAGAGCCCCGACCGGGGCTATTCTATCTACTACCCAAGATCCACAAACCCGGAAATCCTGGACGCCCCATCATCTCGGGCATTGGCACTCTCACTGAAGAACTGTCCGGATATGGGACTGTACTCAGACCCTACGCCACCAGCACTCCCAGCTATCTCTGTGACACCACTGATTTCCTGAGAAAACTACAATGCATTGTCTCAAGTATCAGAGGGGTAGCCGTGTTAGTCTGGATCTGTAGAAGCGACAAAGGGTCCTGTGGCACCTTACAGACTAACAGAGGTATTGGAGCATAAGCTTTCGTGGGTGAATACCCACTTCTTCGGAGGCAAGCAGTGGAAAAACTGCTTTTGCATTCGCTTCTACAATGCATTGGTGATCTTCCAGAAAACACCATCCTAGCCACCATGGATGTAGAGGCTCTCTACACAAACATCCCACACACAGATGGAATGCAAGCTATCAGGAACAGTATCCTTGATGATGCCACAGCACAACTGGTTGCTGAGCTCTGTGACTTTATCCTCACGCACAATTATTTAAAATTTGGTGACAATATATACCTCCAGACCAGTGGCACCGCTATGGGCACCCGCATGGCTCCACAATATGTCAACATTTTTATGGCTGACCTGGAACAATGCTTCCTCACCTCTCGTCCACTCATGCCCCTTCTCTACCTATGCTACATTGATAACATCTTCATCATCTGGACCCATGGGAAGGAAATCCTGAAAGAATTCCACCACGACTTCAACAGCTTACACCCCACCATCAACCTCAGCCTGGACCAATCTACACGGGAGGTCCACTTCCTAGACACCATGGTGGAAATAAGTGACAGTCACATTAACACCACCCTATACCGAAAACCCACCAACCGCTATGCCTACCTACATGCCTCCAGCTTCCATCCTGGACACACCACACGATCCATTGTCTACAGCCAAGCGCTGAGGTACAACCGCATTTGCTTCAACCCCTCAGACAGAGACCAACACCTACAAGATCTTCACCAAGCATTCTCAAAACTATGATTCCCACACGAGGAAATAAGGAAACAGATCAACAGAGCCAGACATGTACCCAGAAGCCTGCGAGACAAGCCCAAGAAAGAAACCAACAGAACTCCACTGGCCATCACATACAGTCCTCAGCTAAAACCTCTCCAACGCATCATCAGTGATCTACAACCCATCCTTGACAATGATCCCTCACTTTCATAGGCCTTGGGAGGCAGGCCAGTCCTCGCCCACAAATAACCCACCAACCCTGAAGCATATTCTCACCAGCTATGACACCCTGCACCATAGTAACCCTAACTCAGAAATCAATCCATGCAACAAACCTCGATGCCAATTCTGCCCACATATCTACACCAGCGACACCATCACAAGATCTAACCAGATCAGCCACACCATCACTGGTTCATTCACTTGCATGTCCGCCAATGTAATATACGCCATCATGTGCCAGCAATGCCACTCTGCTATGTACATCGGCCAAACTGGACAGTCCCTACGTAAAAGGATAAATGGACACAAATCAGATATTAGGAATGGCAATATACAAAAACCTGTAGGAGAACACTTCAGTCTCCCTGGACACACAATAGCAGATTTAAAGGTAGCCATCCTGCAGCAAAAAAACTTCAGGACCAGACTTCAAAGAGAAACTGCTGAGCTTCAGTCCATTTGCAAATTTGACACCACCAGCTCAGGATTAAACAAAGATTATGACTGGTTAGCCAACTACAAAAGCAGTTTCTCCTCCTTCGGTGTTCACACCTCATCTGCTAGAAGGGAGCCTCATCCTCCCTGATTGAACTAACCTCATTATCCCTAGCCTGATTCTTGCTTGCATATTTATACCTGCCTCTGGAAATTTCCACTATATGCATCTGAAGAAGTGGGTATTCACCCCCGAAAACTTATGCTCCAATACGTCTGTTAGTCTATAAGGTGCCACAGGACTCTGCCACTTTTACGTATACCTATGTGGATCTACCATTGCTGACTGTCCCTGTAGCAGATATGCACAAGACAGATACAACAGAAGGTGCTTAAGACTCCACGATCCTATTCAGGTGCAAACATATATGAACAATGGGTAAACTTCATTCTTAGAAAACCAGTTTACCTGACTCCACTGAAGGGAGGGGGGAAGGAAGGAGCAGTGGAAATTTACCAGGAGTAGAAAAGAGAAAAGGTGACCAGGAAGGGTTTAAATCAGAGATGGGCAAACTACGGACCATGGGCCACATCCGGCCCGCAGGACCATCCTGCCCGGCCCTTGACCTTCCAGCCCCTCCCCTACTGTCCCTCCTCCCCCGCAGCCTCAGCTCGCCATGCCGCCAGCACTCTGGGCAGTGGGGCTGCGAGCTCCTGCCGGGCAGCCCGGCAACGAGAGCTGCTGGCCTGCCCCAGTGCTCTAGACTGTGTGGCGGCATGGCTGGCTCCAGCCGGGCAGTGCGGCTGCCAGTCCTGGTGCTCTGAGCAGCATGGTAAGGGGGCGGAGAGCGGGGGTGGGGGGTGGGGGATTGTATAAGTGGCAGAGGGTCCCGGGAGGCAGTCAGGGGACAGGGAGCGGGGGCAGTTGGATAGGCGTGGGAGTCCCAGGGGGCCTGTCAGGGGGCGTGGATAGGGGGAAGGGCAGTCAGGGGACAGGGAGCGGGGGAGGTTGGATAGGGGGTGGGGTCCTGGAGGGCGGGGGGGTCCCAGGAGTCGGCGATCAGGGGACAAGGAGCAGGGGCGGGTTGGATGGGTCAGGAGTTCTGAGGGGGGCAGTCAGGGGGCGGGAAGTGGGAGGGGGTGAATAGGGGGTGGGGGCCAGGCTGTTTGGGGAGGCACAGCCTTCCCTAGCCGGCCCTCCTTACAGTTTCGGAACCCCGATGTGGCTCTAGGCCAAAAAGTTTGCCCACCCCTGGTTTAAATAAATAATCATGCAGAACAGGAGGAGTGGGAACCAGACAGGAAGAGGAAACATGAGGCAGGGGAGAAAGCAAGGTCACAGAAGCTGTGTAAGGTACTCCAGAAGGGACAGGGAGTCAGCATGTAGCAGCCTTATGGGATGGTTTGGTGGGCTCTGTCTGCTTCCCTGAGCCCAGAAGGCCCCAAGGCCTCTGGAGAACCCAAATGAGTTTAACCCCAAATCAAAGAATGCCCTGGAGTGGTGAGGAAACTGAGGCAGGGACATGCATTTTGGCAATGTCTACGCTACCAATTATGTCAGCAAAATTTGTGTCACTTAGGGGTGTGAAAAAAAAACCACTACCACAGGCATGATACTGGGTTTAAGAGACCAAATTGTCTGATCTGGTATTTCAGTTCTCATGTTACACACAACTCAGTGTTCTTCAGCATCCTTATGTGAAATTCAGCCTCACCGGGTACCTTAAAAAAAGGCTCAAATCACACAAACACACTCACACTCTCATTTTCTGTATTTAAAAAAAATAATTTGCAGCGCAGTAATCACTGATCTGTAGGATGTAAATAATCACATCCTTTATCTCTAACTTTACAAGCTGGAACAGCCCACGCAAATTGATACAATAAAATGCAGATTGGATTTATATCCACGCATATGTATAAACTACAAACTTACTGGGGAAAAAAAATCTCATACTGGAAAATAACCAGAGAAATGAGCATATTAATTTTCCAAAATGCAATATTAAATATATAAATCAAAATAAATGAGAAGTGTACTTATTTTTTTAAAGTAAAACTGACTTTCAAATATAGTCAATTTAGTATTATTGATAGGAAAGGAAGCTTTGTTTATGTTCAATTAAGGTAAAACTAATCAAATTTTAAAAATACCTTATAATTTGGGAAATACGCTTTTAAGGAACTGTCGGGTAATTTCTTCTATGTCAACAAATATTTCAGTCAATTTCAGGAATTCTCCATTTTGTTTTTTTATATAATTACACTTCGTTTAATGATACTAATGACTTACAATATATTTCCAACCAGAATTCTGACTTACTCTTGTGCTTTAGATATTTAGTAAAAT
The DNA here is from genome assembly GCA_037349315.1 of Chelydra serpentina. Taxonomy (NCBI): domain Eukaryota; kingdom Metazoa; phylum Chordata; order Testudines; family Chelydridae; genus Chelydra; species Chelydra serpentina. The sequence goes on from JBAIAC010000042.1 coordinate 18,438,625, forward strand.
TTACATTTCTATGTACTATCTACACAGATTAAAATACACTGTAGTTTAATTATAGTACTTACATTTCTCCAAAGACTTTAGGTAGTTGGAAGTTAAGTTCTTCATGCATACCAGTGTTTTCTTAATGTATAGGCAGAGTTTTATAAGGATTATAATTCATTTTTTGTTTTACTAAAACTGACTCAAAGACACAGACATTCACCATTCTTTCCACTGTCAAACTGTAAGTGTTTAATACAACCTTAACCATAGTGCAGCTACCGCTGCCGCATAATATTTAGGTTTTGTTTACTTTTGGGTACATCTCCAAAGTGACCTGCCAGCCATACTGAATGTAACTAGGAAGGTAGTGAACAAGATCTTAGGGAGATAGTCTCAGGCTCAGAGAGATTCTACCCACTCCTGACAGCTAACCAGATGCTGCTGGCAGGTGTAATGAATGTATATGGTCAATTTTATAGTTTACTGGTTAAAATGAATGCAAAGTTTTTTGATGTGGCTCCCAATCACCTGTTGCTTCTTATATAGTGATAGCTCCTTCATCTCTATCACTTAAGCTGAATTTGACCTTGATTTGACCTCAACCTTGATTTGGGTTTAGTTTACAGTTAGGTACAGTACTCTGTACAATGCAATTTAATTTCACAGTATTTAGTCACAGAACTCTTCCACAGTTCAAAACACAAAACATTCTGATTTCATCAAAGCGGCATTTTTTCAACAATTTTGTTCCCTGCTCAAAACAAATTTCAACTCGCTTTAATATTTGACAGTCTTTTTGGGCAGCAACCATGGCTGTTTTAAATTGCTGGCCTCCTGTGAGCAAACATTTACTCAGTAGAAAGATGGCACTACATTCCCAAATTGTGATGCAGTCAGATCCCTGATTTCCCTGTAGGCTGAACAACCAGTTTCTTATCTTTGGAAGCCAGCCAGCTGCTTTGTGTCATGCAGTAGGTGCACTGAGGAACTTCAGCAGCTTTGACTATGTGGCTTCACATTAGTCTTTTAATTATTCTGGGAGAGTCAATTTACACTTTTCTTCCAAATCTGATTTTTCTTTGTCTGAGCAGAAATGAAGGTTGGTAAGACATGGGGACACCGTTCATGTAAGTCTTTGTCCCAGTTGATTCTTAAGCTAGGTTCAGATAAATCTCTGTCCTTATATTTTCAGGGTAGAAGTTTCAGTGTCTGAGGAAGTTCTCCCTGAAGATAATTCACCTGAAGCGACTTTTGAGACTTTTATTTTTTTATTTCCAAAACCAAATTCAGATCAATATATACATTATCACTGGCATGTGATTTATGTTTAATTGTAAAATATACCTAAAAACAACACTGTACAAACCCAAGAATACAGAATAACTATTGTGACGGGACAAGGCCAGAGGGCTATAGGAAAGTGGTAAGGAACCAGTATGTTCTTATTGGGATCCGGGAAGTGGGCGGGCAAAGCCTGCCCACTGCTAAAGGATCCCCCCCTTCAGCCTAAGGGGAGGGATCCACAGGACCTGGATACCAAGTGATTCCGGGGAACAAAAAATGACAAAACAGGAACGGGAGTGTGGTCAAAGGGTCAAACGAAGTGAACCAGATGGGGACACCGAGCAGAGAACCCCGGACAGCGCCCACTGCTCCTCAAAGGTGTCAAGGGAGCCAGTGGACGCTGCCCAGAGGAACTCTGCCCGGATGCGTGAACGAACAGAGGATCAAAAATAGGCCCCACAGTCACAGGAGCCTCCATCGGCCAACCTCCTCACCCTGGTTTTGTAGATGGCCAGTTTAGCCAGGGCCAGGAGGAGGTTGACCAGGAGGTCCCGTGACTTCGTGGGGCTGCGGATTGGAAGCGCATAAATAAAAAGGTGAGGGGAAAAGTGCAACCAAAACCTCAACAAAATGTCTAAGAGGAGCCGGAACAGGGGCTGAAGCCTGGCGCACTCCAGATAAATGTGCGCCAGGGTCTCCCTCACACCGCAAAAGGGACATGTGTCGGGGATAGGGGTGAACCACGCCAAGTACACGCCCGTGCTCACGGCTCCATGAAGGAGCCGCCAACTGACATCCCCGGCGGGCCTTGGGACTAAGGAGGAGTAAAGGCTGGCCCACCGGGGCTTCTCACCCTCTAGAGGTGGCAGGAGGTCCCACCATTTCGTATCGGGGCGGGACGTGAGGTTGAGGAGATGAAGGGTGTGGAGCACGAGCGTGTATAGATGTTTCCTTGGCGCGGTCTGGAAGCGGACCGGCTGCAGTTTGTGCAGCCGGCTCACCGTGAAGGGACAGGGGACCCTGTTGGGTCCACGGGGCACGGGCCCAATAAAAAGGTCTGGAGGGCCGGGGGTGGAGGGAGGGCGGGGCGTACCCTCTCGCAGGACCCGGTCGAAGTAAACCCGAGCAGCGGGCAGCAAAGCAGCCTTCACCTCCTGAAGTACGCGCCAGGGAGTACGAGGTCTGGAGAGCCCCATGCGCTGAGCAAGCGTCAGGGGATCCAGCCAGTCTCCCCGGTCGTAGTCCAGGAGGTCTCCGACCCTAGTGACTTCTGCCAGGACCAACCTCTGGCGCACCGAGGGGGACTCCGCCACCTGCACACGGAGCTGGGGGTTGTGTAGCAGGGGCTCCGCGAGGAGATCTGCCCCCTCGGTGGCCGCCACGGACCTGGTCACTGAGAATAGCTTCCAGGTCCGGAGGAGGTCCTGGTAGAAGACCGGCAGCCCGTAGAGGTCTCGCGGAAGACCTCTCGGATGGAGATAAAGGAGCTGCCGGTCATATCGGAGCCCTCGGAAGCAGCGTAGGAAGGCGTGCGCCAATACGTTCCACGCCGGACTACCTGCACCATAAAGGAGCCTCTGCAGGGCCTGGAGACGGAAGACATGGACCTGAGTGTGTGGACACTTCAGGCCCTGCCCACCCTCCTCCAGAGGAAGATGGAGAACCCCTGCAGAGACCCAGTGCAGTCCTGACCAAAAGAACTCCAGAATCGACGTCCGGAGGTTGGCCAGGAAACCCGGGGCCGGGACCAGGGTGTTGAGCCGGTACCAGAGCATGGACAGGACTAATTGATTGATTACTAGTGCTCTCCCTCGAAAGGAGAGGCACTGGAGTAGTCCTGTCCATTTCCGGATCCGCTCTATCACCCTGCCCTCTAAACCTTGCCAGTTCTCCGGCGGGGATGGATGCGTGGCAGAAAGGTAAACGCCGAGATAGAGCAGCGGACCCGCGCTCCACCTGATGGCCTGAAGCGCGGGTGGGAGGGAGCTCGCCTGCCACCCGTCCCCTACCACCAGGCCAGAGCTCTTGACCCAGTTGACCCGGGCAGAGGAGGCCGGCGAGTAGATCGCCTGGCAAGCCTCCACCCGCACCAAGTCGCCCGGGTCCTGGACCACGAGGAGCACATCGTCGGCGTATGCCGATAGGACCAGCCACAGCTCCGGCTCTCGGAGCACCAACCCCGTCAACCTCCTGCGGAGGAGACAGAGGAAGGGCTCAATCGCCAGAGCGTACAGCTGGCCCGAGAGGGGGCACCCCTGCCGTACTCCTCGCCCAAAGCTGACTGGCTCGGTCAGGGTCCAGTTGAGCCTGACCAGACACTCTGCGGAGGCGTACAGCACCTGGAGAAAACCCACAAACTGGGGCCCAAAGCCAAACGCTCGCAGAGTGCTCAGGAGGTACCCGTGATCCACCCTGTCGAACGCTTTCTCCTGATCCAGAGACAGGAGGGCGAACGACAGACCATCCCTACACCCAAGCTCCAAGAGATCCCGGACCAGATACAGGTTGTCGAGAATGGTGCGACCCGGGACGGTGTAGGTCTGGTCTGGGTGGACCACGTCCGCCAGCACGGACCCAAGCCGCAGTGAGATGGCCTTTGCTACGACTTTATAGTCCGTGCTGAGGAGCGAGACGGGACGCCAATTCCGTAAATCGCGGAGGTCCCCCTTCTTTAGCAATAAGGCGAGCATGGCTCGCCTGCATGAAAGAGGGAGGACCCCGCCCTGCAAGGACTCGGCCCAGACGGTGACAAGGTCTGGGCCGAGGACGTCCCAGAACACGCGGTAGAACTCCACGGTCAGCTCGTCCAGTCCCGGAGATTTATTAGTTGGCATGCAACGGAGGGCTTCCGAGAACTCGGCCAGAGTGAGAGGCAGCTCTAGCCGGTCTCGGTCGCCCGTGCTGACCGTAGGGAGTTCGTCCCAGAGCACTCTGCAAGCGTTAGGATCAGTCGGATCCGGGGAGAAAAGGCTCGCGTAGAAGGCCCTGGCCCTCCTGCATATCTCCGCTGGATCCGTGAGGGGGGTGCCATCTTCTGCGAGGAGGCAGGTGACGTGTTTCTTAGCCCCCCTCTTTTTCTCCAGGGCGTAGAAGAAGCGGGAGCCGCGATCCATCTCCCGAAGGAGACGGATGCGGGATCGAACGAAGGCGCCCCAGGCTCGATGATCTTCGAGTTCCCGGAGCTCCTCCCGCTTCTCCCGGCACGCCCCACAGAGGGATGGATCCTCAGGGCTGGCAGCCAGACACCTCTCCAGCTCTAAGACCTCCCGTTCCAACTGCTCTATCGTCGCATCCCTCCGTCGGCTGGCGCCCCGGGTGTAGTCACGGCAGAAGAGCCGGGCGCGTACCTTCCCTAGATCCCACCATCGCCGCGCTGAGGGAAAGGCGTGCCGCTGCCCTCGCCAGGCCAGCCAGAACTCCCGGAAGGACGCCTCGAAACCCACATCCTCCAGCAAACTGTTATTAAAATGCCAATAGGCCGGCCCCGGCCTCTCCGCGCAGAGAGAGGCCGTCACGGTAGCAAGATGATGATCAGAGAACGGGGCCAGCCGGACGCTGGAGGAGTGGGCCTGCGAAACGTGAAAACGTGATAAATAGATGCGGTCCAACCGGGAGTGGTGCGACCGATGGGCCTCCACCTGGACAAAGGTGAAGGTTGAGCTGTCGCCCGGGTGGTGGTCGCGCCAGACGTCCACCAGGGAGTGATGTTCAACAATCTCCCTGAGGACGTCCGTGGCGGCCGGGCACTGCTCGATCCCCAAGCGGTCCCGTTTTTCAAGGGTGTTGTTAAAGTCCCCGCCCAGGACCAGGCACTCGCGAGGATCCAAGGTGCCGAGGAAGGTGGACGCCTGCTGATAGAAACAAAGTTGTTCCAGGCCCGGTGTCGGGGCATAGATGTTGACGAGATTGACCACGAGCCCCTCCATATGGACCCGTAGGTGCAGCAGGCGGCCCGGCACAGCCTCAGCAACCCCCAGCACCTCAGGCCGTAGGTCGGGGGAGAACAAGGTCGCCACTCCAGCCTGGCGAACAGAGAGATGGCTGAAGTAGACTCTGTCCCCCCATTCCAGCCGCCAGCTGTCTTCAGCAGCTGGATCCGTATGGGTCTCCTGCAGGAATACTACAGAGTACCCCTCCCCCCCCCCCCGAAGGAAGGAGAGCACCTGGCTCCTGCGGAGACCCATCCTACAGCCCCGGGTGTTTAATGTTGCGAAGAGGAGAGATGCCAAGAGGAGGGCTGGGGGGGATCCTTGCTGGCAGAGTCACTCACGGCCCCCATCGGGCCGCGTAACAATCCATGACCCACCCCGTAGGTGAGTAGTGAGTCACGGAAAAGGCGGACCCGTTGGTAGGCCGTGGCGGCCTGCTTCCCCGTCCCTTTGCCGTCCCCCATGAGGGCCCTTGCGGCCTGGAGGATTTGGTGGAAATCCCCCCATCACTGGAGAGCGAGCTGTACTTCGTTGCGGGAGCCCCGGACATCCTCCAGGAACTCCCGCAGCTCCTCTCGCAGCGTATGGGGGGGCGGGGTTACTGGCTCCCGGCTATCGGAAGAAGGGGCCCCTGACACAGCCCTATGGCCCACCAAAACAGACAGGCAAGGGGTGGACCCTCGACGCAGCTCCCGCTGGGCCGGCACCTTAGGGGCCAACCCGAAATTCGGCTTAGTTGGGGGAGGCAGTGGAGGGAGAAGAGCAGCCTCTGGTGGGTCAGGATGAGGAAATACTGGAGCCGCTCCCTGGGGGTCATCCTCCGAGAAGGGGAGGGAGACAGCCCCAGGGGCGGCAGTGTCATCATGGGAGGTGTAGGAGATTGGGACGGCATCAGGGGCAGCGCAGGGACCAGAAGTAGGGGAAGGGAAGGGGACATGAGCAGGGCCGGGCTGAGGAACGGGTAGAGGATCCTGAGCTGCAGGAGCTGGGCCACTGGGAGGTGGCCTCTCTTGGTGTGGCTGAGGGATCTGGGAATTGGGAAGGGGACCCCCCACGATGCCGGGCTCTAGTATGATGGCTTGTGTTACAGCCATGGCATCGGGAGGTGGACAGATATTTGCGGGGTCCCCACCTGGGAAGGAGAACCATTGTCCCACCCCAATGAGGGGTACCCCCTGGTATTTGGGTCCCAGCCGCAGGGCACTGGCCGTTGCTTCAGGAGGCTTGGCGGCCGTCAGCGAGGTGTCACTTGCGACCGGGCAGGTGGAAGAGCCCAGGGGATCCTCGGAGGTGGGAGCGGAACCGGCGGTCAAGGGGAGGGAGCATGGGGAGAGGGGGGAAAGGGGCACCGGGGTGAGGTCATTGAGATCGAGGCCTGCTGGTAAAGGGTCGTCCTCCCCCTGGGTGATTGGGGTCAGACCCAGGGCCTCGATCTCCTCGTAGATGGAGGGCAGGTCACCTTCTGCCACCCCGGGGTTCTCTCCGCCGGCACCTGAAGCGACGCTCGGGTCAGGGCGCGCAGGGTCGACAAAAGGGGCAGAAGGGGCTCTATCGGGGGCTTCCGAGGGAGGGGCAGTAATACCTTCCGGTGCTGCCACATCTTTCCCAGCTGGTTCTGGTGGACAAAAGCCGCTCGGGGGCAAAGCGGAAGGCTCGGCATCAGTGCCCCCCTTCCTGGTCTTCCGGGGGGCTTCCGCATCGGTGGAAAGGAGCGGGGCTTGAGCCTTTCGCTTGCCCCGCTTCCCCTGTACTAAGGCCCAGTCCTCCATGGCTTCAGCTGGGGGCTGGCTAGTAAGGGTCGGGTCAAGGGGGAGGGGCGATTTCTTAGGGACTCGGGGAGGTAGTGGTGGGGCAAAATAAGGGAGAGAAAAATCTCTCTGGGACGGGCCCTCTCCCACGCTTGGCGGTATCCCTGCCTCACCCTCCTCCACAGGCCTCAGCAGACTGTTCGCAGCGGGCCTCTCCCGCTCGTCTGGGCACACCGGGGGAGGTACTCCCAGGGCCCGAGTGGGAGCAGCGGTGGACTGGGAAGGAGGAGGGGCGGCTCTGGGCACCGGGCATTCAGGGGCGCCAGCGATGACAGGGCCGACGCCCTGCCGGGGCTCGGGGGTCTTGGGTGCTCCTCCTTGCCGGGCCAAGGGACAGTCCCTCCAGACGTGTCCCATCGCCCGGCAAAGGTAGCACCGAGCCTCCCCCGTGGAATAGTATACCCGGTAACGGGCCCTGTGATAGGGGACCATAAAGGACCCCTCGAGCGCCTCCCCGTCACGTGCAGCCGGCGGCATTTGGAGCTGCACCTGCCGGCGGAACGAGAGGATGTGACGGAGGGCGGGGTCTTTGCTGCCCAGTGGGAGAGGGCTGACTACAGAGATGGGTCTCCCCAGGGCGGAGAGGGCAGGTAACAGGGCGGCATTGGGGAGGAAGGGAGGGACGGAAGTGAGGACTAGGCGGACGCCCAAGTCCTCCAGCGGCTCTAATGGGACGAACACGCCCCCCACCGCCAGGCCCTTCTCCACCGCCTCTTGGGCCGCGGCCTCCGATGCGAGGAAGAAGACTACCTTTATGTACATTTTGGAGGCCGCTACGATGGCTGTGGGCCCCACCACCCTCGCCAACGCCCGCACATAGGTTTCTACGTGGGGCGAGGCGGGTACCAGGAGGCAACGGACGCCATGCCTCCTGGTCAAGGTGGGAAAGGGGCCCGGCCACTATAGATGGTAGCTGAGGCGGTGGGCGGGTTAGGTGACGTTGCGGCAGGTGGGGGGGTTGCCGCCACCTGGGCGTATGCTCTGGGGGCCAGGGGTGGGACACCCGCAGAGCTGGTAGAGGGAACAGCAGGGAAGGATGCCATGGCAGTAGTGGCTGCCTCTGCCATGGAGGGCCTGGCCTTTGTCGTGGGGCCCTTACCCTTCTTTTTACCCTGGCCCTTCCTGCCAGCTGGGGGGGCTCCCCCAGGATCATGGGAGGCGAGGGACGTGGCAGCAGCGGAGGTCTCTTCAGTGTCCGCCACTGCCAGTGCCTCAGCGGGGGCGAGAGCAGGTGGTTCGGCAGCGGTGGTCGAGGTGGAGGCTAGGGAGGGTGACGGGGGAACAGGCGGAGGAGGGGCGGCCGTGCCGTCTGGAGGGGCTCCTCCCTCCATATCGCCTGCCATGATGAGCAGGGGAAGAAGGGAAAACTCTTGAGAGGGGGGGTGGGGAGAGGAATTGGGGTGACCACTCCTCCCTGCTAGGCTGCAGGCAGGGGAGGAGGGCACTAAAAGTGGGGACAGGGTTCAGGGTTATCTTGGACTAGTGCGGGGGTAGGATTCAGTCACCAACTCAAGATGGGAAATCCGGCTCCTCTTGTTGCACTAGGGGAGGGGATGATATAACAGCATGGGGGTGCAGTGAGATAGGGTCAAAATTAAACAGGGGAGGGGCACAAGCGCATGGGAGGGGGCGTGGGTTCACGAAAGTGGGGGGCTAATCAGGGCAAACAGAGCTTCAGGGGGAGGGAGACAACCAACTAAGAATGGGGCAGAAAAACAAGGGACTAGTTTCAGGGCTAGGGTAGGGCAAACAAACAAGGCTGTAGCTGGAGAGGGGTGGGGCAGGCAAAACTGAAAATAGCAAGGGGCTGGGACCAAAAAAAGGGGGCAAACAACTGCAAGGGGTAAATGGGGCAGGTGGCAAGGGACAAAGCAAGGGACGTGCAGCTGGGGGGAAGAGGGTCAGTCCAAGGGGTATGGGAGGGGGCACGTGCAGCCACGTGCGCTTGCACAAAGTCAATGGGTGGGGCTGGTTGCCGCTGCAGGCCCAAATGATGTTAAAAGGTTGTGGCAGGCCATGGAAGCAGCTAAGTCCAGAGGCCATAGCACAAGGCAGATGGTGAGCAGCCAGCAGAGGTTGTGGAGGGGGCAGCGGTGGTGGTGGGGGTTATGGGGGGGCACAGGTGGACCAGGGGGCAGGCTCGGCGCCACACCCCCTGTGCCCCTACAAACACAGTCAATACCCCCACCACTAGAGCACAGTTCGAAAAATTACTCAGTTCTTGGAGGCCCCCTCCACGGTGGTCTGCAGAGTCTCCGCCGACTGTCTTCCGGGTCTTCCTCCTCTGGGTACCGGCAGCTTCCTGGCAGCAAACAGGGCAGCAGCAGCAGCTCCAGCAACTCCAGGCAGTGGTCTGGTGGTCAGGCAGGACCCCTCACAGATGGTGGTGGTCACAGCAGCGGCTGGAGCAGGGGTCCCTCACACCCCTCCTCTGGGGAGAGGGCCAGCAGGCCCCCTCCCCCCCGGCAAGGGGTTGCTGCAGCAGCAGGAGTAGCAGCAACCAAGGTGTTGGGGGGGGGGGGGGGTTCAGCTGCCAGGCAGCCAGCAACCAGAGAGTAGAGTAATGGGAGGGGTGCCTGGCCCAGCCAGGGGAGAAGCTGGAGCAGCAGTAGCAGCAAACAGCAGCTGGGAGGGCCCAGGGCCAAGCAGCAGCCCCAGCAAGATGAGCAGGAGCAGCAGCCCTCTACCTCCTTCCCGGCCAGAGGGCTATAGGGAAGTGGTAAGGAACCAGTATGTTAGCCCCAGGCTAAACAAATCCCTGATACCTTATGGCAGTTTCTCCAGGTTAATCAAGACACCTGGGGCCAATTAAGAACTTTCCAGAAGGCAGGGAGGTTGATTGAGACACCTGCAGCCAATCAGGGGCTGGCTGAAACTAGTCAAAAGCCTCCCAGTGAGTCAGTGAGGGGGGATGTCAGGAGCTGTGGAAGGAGGTTGCGTGTGAGGAGCTGGGAGCAAGAGGCACTAGGAGCTGAGAGTAAGAGGGCGTACTGCTGGAAGATCCTGTGGTGAGGATAAAGAAGGTGTTGGGAGGAGTCCATGGGGAAGTAGCCCAGGGAGTTGTAGCTGTCGTGCAGTTGTTCCAGGAGGCACTCTAAACAGCTGCAATCCACAGGGCCCTGGGCTGGAACCCGGAGTAGAGGGTGGGCCCAGGTTCCCCCCAAAACTCCCAACTCCTGATCAGACACAGGAGGAGTTAACCTGGACTGTGGATTCTACTAGAGGGGAAGATCTCTGAGGCAAGCAGAATCTGCCAATAAGTGCAGGACCCACCGAGGTAGAGGAGGAACTTTGTCACACTATGTTTATACATATGCCACCATCAGCAGCAAAAATTATGGAGTAGAGTTTGGAGAAGTAAGTAGTAGGCAAAGCAGATGCCAAATAGTCAGTTAAAGCAGTTAACATCTAATCAATCCATTATGCTCAATAAATAAGTGACCATGCAGCTTGTCCTGGGTCAGAAAACCACAACAAAGTATAGAAATATTTAAGTGGAGAGGTTCTGTAGAGAGGCATAAGGATGGGACTGGGTTGGGCTGAAGCGCAGATGTGGAGATCTCACCAGAGCTGGGGAAAAATAAAAAAGCACAGTCTGGGAGCTGTCTTGATGTCCTAGGCAGGTGACAAAGAAAGGACAGTGGAGGGCTTTTTTCCTTCCCAGTATCAGACAGGGGGATAGTGCATGGGGTATTAAGACTGCTGGGGTCTTTGTTAGCATGTGGAGAGTGTGAAGGCCAATGGTTGCCCGCATCTGCCATAATAGATACTGCAAAACTTCTTGTGCCAGTGCCATCCACTCTCTGGTAGTTCACGTGCCTATTCTCTGTTTGGATTACCACTGGTATTTCAAATAAATAGATGAATAAATGTTCGAGACCTCAGAAACTAGAAGAGATAGCACAGGAATGGCTAAAGTCAGGTAGCTGCTCCAGGTGTAAATTTTCATTTGACTTTAATTGAACTATGATCCTTTACATCAGCTGAGAAACTGGGCCAATGGGTCCAAAGCTACTAACACTGAACTCAAAAGACTTCAACGGGTGAAAGATTCAGCCCAATCGGTATGCTATCAAAATGGGGTTATAGGTCTTGATGCAGCAAAGCATTAAAGTGCGTGCATAGCTTTAAGCATGTAAGTAGTCTCATTGAACTCAGAAGGACTATGTACGTGCTTTGTTGTAAGAAGCCCATAATTTCCATCTCTAGTAAAATACTGCACATCAGTAGATAAAATAAGAACATCAGTCTCCAAAGAAATGAAATTTGCATTATGGAAACATTGTTTCTGTGGATAAGATTTTTATTGTGAAAACAACTCAGTGTGCTAACTCCTTTCTAAAACATATTTTTAAAAGATATGTCAGGGTTTTGTCTTTACAGACAAAATGAAACAAAATAATCTGCTCTCTCAGTATAATATGTTTCTAGGCATGATTGTTCTACAGTATAGATGAAAAGCATAAGTATTTCTTGTGTAATATTAAAAGCAATACAATTACATTTTTGGTAATTGATAAGGTTTTTACCTGATAATGATCGGGGTCAGGAGTTTAAAAACTGCAGCAGAATATGCTTTGCACATAAAAACACCCTAAAGTTGTACACTGAAAGCCAGAGTTAGAAGATTTAAAGGATAATACAGGGGCTGTTGCCAGTTCTCACAATTTTATTGCAAGTCTCATGGTATTTGGTGTTTTTCTTAAAGCCCCAGCTGCTGGAATCAAGACATTAAAGATGTGAGAATCTCAGCTGTCTTAAAAACACACATGTGTAGCCCTTATGGTTGTGGAGAAGAGCCTGAAAATGTGAAGCAAGTGCACCCAAGATACTCAGAAACCAAACGGTAAATAAAAACAGTCCATGATTAATTACTAAACATCCCTCATGATTGTTAAGCCAATCTCATGGTTTTGGGGGGCTGACTCCTGAGTTTGGCTGGCTTGAGGTTGGCAGCACTGTGTTTATGAATTGTCTGAGTGGTTTGTGGTCTGTCACAATATTTAAAAGTCATAATTTAAAACATAAGAAGCAGCTTCTACAAATAATGTTTATCGTATAGAGTAAGTGATAACTAACCCTATTAGATGCATGTAAGGTAAAAATAAGGGCATACTTCCCAGATGGAAAACTGGATTTCAGTAGGGAAATGTCAACATTTGGCTGCATGCTAACATTACAAGCATACATAGATCCAAAACACTTGTCAAAAATGTACGTTTTTAGATTCCTGGCATCACATACATCCGTGGTTTTCAAACTTTTTTTCTGGCAAACCAATTGAAGAAAATGTTGATCCTCGCAACCCAATGGAGCTGGGGATGAGGGGTTTGGGGTGTGGGATGGGCTCAAGGCTGGGGCAGAGAGTTGGGGTAAGGGCTGCGGGGTGGAGCTGGGAATGAGGGATTCAGGGTGTGGGAGGGGGTCAGGGCTCTGGGCTGGGGCTGCAGGCTCTGGGGTGTGGCCAGGAATGAGGGATTTGGGGTGCAGGAAGGGACTCTGGGTTTGGGTGGGGGCTCAGGGCTGGGGCAGGAGATTGGGGTACGGGGTTGGGGCACAGGCTTACCTCAGCGGCTCCCGGTCAGCTGCACAGCAGGGGTGCAGAGGCAGGCTTCCTGCCTGTCCTGGCACTGTGGACCGTGGTGTGCCCTGTAAGTGGCCATCAGCAGGTCCAGCTCCTAGGCGAAGACGCACAAGCAGCTCCACGTGGCTCTCACCCACAGGCATTGCCCTTCCCAGCTCCCATTGGCCAGAAATCGGGCAGTGGGAGTGTGGAGCCAGTGCATGGAGCCCTGTGGCTCCGGCGCCTAGGAGCTGGACCTGCTGCTGGCCGCTTCCGGGGCACAGCGCGGTGTCAGAACAGGTAGGGACTAGCCTGCCTTAGCGGCCAGCACCGCCAATGGGACTTTTAATGGCTTGGTTGGCGGTGCTGACCAGAGCTGCCACGACCCAGTGCCTTACATTCCGCAACCCAGTACTAGGTCATGACCCACAGTTTGAAAACCACTGACATACATACTAGTACACTGACATATGGACATTTTCCCTTGTTCTTATATATTTCCGAATACATGACCGCAGTAACAATTGGAGCAAGAGTACAATCAGATTAGTGGAGTAATGAACAATTGAAAATCAAATTCCTGTCCTCTTTGTGCAGATGGAAGCTAAGACACGAATAGGCACCTGGATACAATATGCACTTGTATAACTTCCCATTGCACTGCTTTAAAAAGCTGCTGTATCCGATACTGAAAGAGCACAGACCACACTTGTAGGATATAGAAGGTAGAACTTTGCTTTGGCCTCCTCAGCCACCCAGAAAGTAGATCCACATGGAAGTGACGATTCCTTAGTCTTTTAAAATTGAGGCATTTGCAGTTTGTGGACACTCTCACTGCTCCATTCCTCCAGCTTAGTCAGAAACCTAAGCTATACAGCAACACGCATGTCCAAATTCAGCCCTAATATGAGTTCACCCATCTAGATTAATTAGAATAGAACATGCACCTTTGAGATCAAGATTTGGCCAGCATTATATAATCAGTTGCCACTGTTACCTCAAAGGCTTTTGGTATGTTTTAATATATTTAGACGTGTTTGTACTCTAGTATGAACATGACATTTGCTGGTATAAAAATTTAAATATGTTTAATATACATATGTCTACTGACTTTTTGGTACATATGTATAATACTCAGGCATGATCAAAACCAAACAATTTCCCCAGTCACTGCAGTGGGAAAATTGTGAGTTTCTGTTCCCATTTTAGAGCAGCCAGTATGTCACTTTTCACTGGAGGATACTTTACCCATATCTCACTCTGTCATAGCGTATTCTCACCTCTATCTAGCTAAAGATGCTAAACATTATTATTTCTATTTTCTGCCTGGCATTTAAATTCTGCTTAACTGGGTGATTTCACCTTCCTTTTTGATAACCTCTCACACTCATGCAGAGTTTGAAAGAGACGAATTCCCTCTCCCCCTCTTATTAATTACATACATGTTGATAGCTAAAATCTTGTGCTAATTAATGCTACCTTTTTTCAGGCTGCAACTTTGCTATGTGTTAAACTACCCCCCCTGATATATCAAACATGACCCATCTGTGGGAGAATTATTCTTAAGCAGGAATCATGGAAAAAATTTTAATTTGGTTTCTAAGGATTCTCAGTCCAAGAAGAGAGAAGAGACAATGATGCATCACGCTGTGCTGTCAGAATTGAATCAGAAAGAAAATCTTCAAGATAATTATCTTTATGATATTGCATATTATTATGGTAATATTGTTGGGGTTCAATAAAATTACAGTGGCATGAGTCATGAATAGCACTGAGAGATAACCTCTTAAATGCTGGAACAAACTTATTTCCCACCATATCTGTTTATCTCTGGATTTTAATACCTTATCCACCTCTGTAGTATCTGAACACTACATCTATTTCTGGACTGTTTGTAATGATATTGGGGATGTTCCAGTGTAATCACATTATTCAGGAGTAAAGGAAGTGCCCTTAGGATATCCCATGGTACATTCATTGGAGAACTGATGGAATCTTCACAAGAATAACTTGCTCTCCTAGGTTGGTTCTGTCCCTTTTAACATTCTCTTTCAAGGTTGTCCATACAATTGGTTGAGCCTCAAGCTTCCATGAGGTATGGGAAAATCTAAACACTTTGAGGCAGAGACCATGGGTGAAATCTTGGCTCACTGAAGTCAACAGCAGGACTCCCAATGACTTCAATAGGGTCAGAATTCCACCCCATGTCCTCATATATGTTTGTACAGAACTTACATGCAGGGTCAGTGCCTCAGTGTGCTAACTTTTGAGCACAGTCTTAATATAAATATTGACATAACGATAATGGCCAAGATCTTTTTTTCAATGGGTCGGTGCTGAACATTTGAAAAAAGGACTGAGGATTCTACTTAGGAGCCTAACCTAGGCAGCCATTTTGGAAAAGTCTTTACTATTATATATTTTATTTTGATTAATATGAATTTGCCTCTCTCTGCATCCACTCCCAGAAGGATCCGGCCTGCAGGATTGCCAGCCCCATGGCAACGCGGAGTTAAGGCGGGCTCCCTGTCTGCCCTGGCCCCACGCCGCTCCCGGAAGCAGCCAGCACCATGTCCCTGTGCCCAGAGGTGCCAACTTCTCCTGGTGCTGGTGGGTTCTCATACCCCCCCCCCAGCCTTGCCTCGACTCCACCCCTGCCTTGCCCCCTCCCACCTCTGCCCTGACCCCATTCCAACCCTTCCCCAAACTCCCTGCCCCTTCCCTTCCCCTTTTGGACTCCTTCCCAAAATCCCAGCCCCGGCCCCGCCTCTTCCCAAGCGTGATGAGTTCCTGCTCCTCCCCCCTCCCTCCCACAGCTTGCTATGCCACGAAACAGTTGTTTTGTGGTGGCAAGCTGGGAGGAGAAGCGGGGATGGGGTGCTCAGGGGAGGAAGCGGAGGTGAGCTGGGGCAGAGGGGCGCATCAGGGACCTTGGCTGCCAGTGGGTGCAGAGCACCCACCAATTTTTCCCCATGGGTGGTCCAGCCCCGGAGCATCCACGGAGTCAGCGCCTATGCCTGCGGCACCTAGGGGAGAGGGGGCAGAGGGTTCTGCGTGCTGCCCTCACCTGCAGCTACCTCCCCCGCAGCTCCCATTGGCCGCGGTTCCCCGTTCCCAGCCAATTGGAACTTCGGGGGAGGTAGCTGCAGGCAAGGGCAGTGCTTGGAGCCCTCTGGACCATGTGTCATGGACTGACTACAGAACCACAGGGATCACAAATAGTTGTGCCTAGTGCAGGTCTTGTTCTCCATCCTCAGGTGAACACTCACATGCCCATTGAATTTCTACAGATGCACATATAATTCCAAGAGATTGTCTTCTGAAGAAAATTTACCTGCATAACTATACTGGTATAACTCTCCATGTGGACGCTCTTATTTTGGTATAAGAGTGGCCGCATAAGAAGTTATACAAGTAAATTTCCTTACGTAGATAAGCTCTAAGAAGCAAGCTGATGATGAACCATTTAAATGCATTTCTAAAAATGAATCAGATCTTCCATAAATCTTATCTGTTCCAGGCCATGTTATCCCTTTGCAAAGAAGGAGACTTTAGAACAGAGGTGGGCAAACTATGGCCTGCGGGCTGGAAGCAGCTCGTGAGCCGTTTTAAGCTGGCCCGCGAGCTCCTGCTGGGGAGCGGGATCTGGGGCTTGTCCAGCTGGGGCACTAGGTCAGAGACTGCACCACGTGGCTTGGCCCCGCTCCGGCGCTCCAGCCTCTCCCCACCCCCCAACCCCAGCCCTGATCCCCTTCCCACCCTCCGAACCCCTCGGTCCCAGCCCAGAGCACTCTCTTACACCCCACACTCCTTATCCTCAGCCTCACCCCAGAGCCCGCACCCTCTCCCCAATTTTGTGAACATTCATGGCCTGCCATACAATTTCTATTCCTTGATGTGGCCCTCAGGCCAAAAATTTTGCCCACCCCTGCTTTAGAAGAGATAGTGAGTTAACCAAGCATTGAAATTTATGCTTCATTCCTTCCAGATGCCCTTTACAGTGATGCAATTTTCTATCAGTAGATGGCCAGATCATCTTACATCTTATTTCCCCCTTCTGGTTCCTTGAATCAAACTTGAAAAGGGCAAAAGCTCTGAACTGGTGTGGTGTGCTCTTTTTAGGAGTAATTTATGAGAGGCAAGGGAGTTTTTCCATTGTAGAACATGAATAGCACAGAGCTGGCCAAAGCCTTGTCAAATAAGCTTCTTACCAAAATAGATGAAAAAAGTTCAAACTCCACCCCACACACACAGAGGCTCCCACCTCTCTAACAACAGACTGCCACATGCACTTCTGGTTGTTTAAGCACTATCATGCTGTATCAAAGTGTAAAACAAAAGACAGCGGAATCCTTATTAGTCACGAGGGTCTGTGCATTTGTCATAGCACTTCTGTAACAAGGTCATCCTACTCTTAAATGCTTATCAGATGAATGTATACGCACCTTCTATACAAAAAGCTACTTACTAGAGCATTACGGGTGCAGTTAAGAACTCAAAAGGCAGATAATAGCAAAGCTCTACTGCAATCAGGTCCTGATCCCTGACTGGAGCTCTTATGTGCTGCTGTACTCCAAATAATTAATAAAATATATGTGTATATTTATGCATTCCCAGTTCTGTGCTCCCATGTGTATGCATTACACTACAATCTTTAATTACATGGTCATATATTATAAGTTACACAACATCAGGCAATTTCTTCAACAAGCAATACACATGGATAGTACTTTCTATTATGTCATCATCAATGGTCTAAAATTTCTCTTTGTTGATGTAGGGCCTGCTGCTCCACTCTATTACATTGGTGTCATTCTATTGCAGTCAATGGAGTTACACAAACTTAACATTGATGTAATGGGGTGGAGATTTAATACAGTAAGTTCTTCTCTAAGCTATATAATGTCATAATATTGTTAATGTCCATGCAGTACACATTTTCTGGGCAACCAACAGCAAAGCCTTCAATAAGATGCAATTCAGGGAGTAAAAATTATTTAAAATCTCACTTTAGCTGAGATACAATGCAACATATCACTACATTTTCAGTATTGCCATATGAGATACGTAATATGTAGTATGTTGTATAACTACAATTTACTGTACCTATATCAATGACTTATAATTTCACTTCTTCACATATACAATGTATCAAATAGTTCTACAGAATGCTATACATGATGTAGCCAAAGGCTGCATGATATTCTACTGTATTATTAGAGAAACAGTATGTGTTTATGTAATTAAAGACTGTCAGATTGCACATGCATAACGGAGCAGAGTTAAGATTTCACATGCAACCTTAACTTTGTCATTTCCAGATTTTGGAGAGCCTCACTGCAATTTTAACACTCACTTAAAGTAGATTTAAAAAAAAAAAGAAAACAGGAAAGGAGAAAAAAGTGCTGTTTCCTTCAGTAGGATTTCTAAGCTCTGCTACCTTGCAATAATTTGGCAATAGCATGTGTAATTTCCATCATATGGATCCATTTGGCTAGACACCACACATACCTTGAGAAATCTATGAGAGACCATTCCCTGGGCATTTACGGAACTCTAAAGGTCTATCAGAACTCCCTCCTGCACATGTTACAAAGTGCACAGCTGCCCTCCATACTTTACAAGATCTGCTGGAATTAAGGGCTCCTTTGGGGAGTGGGGGAAGCAGGGGAAGTCTAACTTATAGCACATGAATACCTTGGTGTGGTGGATTACAAGGTCCTTTACAGACAGATCTAAGATTAACTTAATTTTGTAATTGCCACCTAGATCCTACATTGAGACTTGCATTAGAATCAGATACATGCAGGACACAGGAATGTCCTCTAAAAATGTCTGAAAAAATATGCTGAAACTTTTTCAGAAAAATCAAAGCTGCGGATGAAAACAAGGTGTGACTTGTACCTTAAGGGGTACAAGTTGTCAATATCTAGACACAACAGAAGTAGCTTACCATGCACTGAATTAAAACAGTGAAACCTACATTGAGGACTACATCCAATTTGCAGCCACCACCTATCTTAAACAAAACCTGATTGGATTCACCCTTGTTATAAATTACACCTCCTAGGGCAGCCTGCCCTTTAGGGGAATTTACTTGAGGAGGTCAGGCAATGGAACATCTGCCTCTTTCCGCCAGTGGCTTGGAACTTTAAATTTCCACTGGGGGCTCCACAGCGGCCAGTGGCAACAGCTGAGCAAGCAGTTTTCACCACTTCTCAAGATGCACTGATCTCCTATGGAGTCTCCAGCTGCTTTGTATGACCCCAGCCAATCCCTGCCGGACCAGCACCAACAGGTGGGGGTGCAGCCCTTCAACCCAACTCTCATTGCTAGATGACTTTTGATGGTGGTTGTCTAAGGCAGGTGTAATAATAGGGGCCCTTATGAGGCTCCCCAATACTTTCCAAAAAAGCACCTCTTCCTGCCCCAGTCGTGTTGTCAGTGCAGGAGATGAAGAACAACAATTGTAAATGTCAAAAATGCCTGAATGAGGGATCAGGGCCAAGAAGTGAAAAGGTCATGAACAGCTTCATTTCTGCTCTCTCAATGACATACTACAGCAGCTGTTAAATACAAAAGATTCATCAGTCATTTGAATGTGTCACCCTGCATTTAACGTCTCAAATAATCAGTCTCGTTTTGCTGTTTGTTATTATAATCCATTCAGTACTAATAGACTGTCATTCAGTCTCACCTATGACAGGTGTGGTTGGCCACCACTGAGAATGGATGTGCTCACACTCACAGCAAGAGTTATATACACAACTAGCTTCAGGATTTTAATTATGAGACGGCAACTGAGTCCACTGAGGTTTCCTCTGCTCAGCTTCTGTAAAGGATGATTTGGTGGGTAGTGTTCAATCTGGGCTCCTGAATGCCCAGAGGAGAAGTGCGCAGATTCTCTTTATCCAACACAGACATAAAAGCCCTCACAGCTTATGCCCACAGGGAAAGAAATATGGTTACAACTGCACCATGCACCTGTACACACATGGCTTTGTCTCACCAAACACAGCTTCTTGCATGATCAGGAAATTAGCAGAATGACATTGGGAAATAGTTTGACTTCTCTCCTCTCTGAAGAGCACCCATAATCCTTCATTAACAAGTCACTCCTTCCAGCTTAGTGCCCCTTACAAAATACTGCCTATTTTCCTCTGGCTGAAGACACCAATCAAGTCTAAGTTCCACATGGCACTCTGTTCCATTTTGCATTGCATATACTATGGACTGCGTTGCAGCTTCAGAGTGTAAACTCATAGAGTCCCTTGGTACAACTTTCAAAAGTGCCTACATTGCATTTTTAAAAGTGATTTAGGAGCACTTAGGAGGCCAGGTCCATTTAACTTTCAGTGAGACTTAGGCTCCTAAATCATATACATTTTTAACAACCGTGTTGAGAATGGATTAGCTCTCAGGCTTTTATTTGTACCATATACATTAGTGTGTACCATGCAGAGACAAGCAGGAGAGCTGGAAAATCCCAAATTTTAATTCTGACTCTAGGTCACCCCGGGCAACTCTCTCAAACTTCCATGCCTCAGTTTTCTTGGAGATACTTAAATACCACTGAGTGAGGACTGATTAACGTATGTAAAGAGCTTCGAAGGTACATATATTATTATGTACTTGCCAGTTTGGGTATTATATTAGGTAACAAACACCCACACCCCCAAAAGGCAAAATGGCCACTAGCACCTTAGGTCAAGAAGCCACTGATTTATAAAATCTACTCTAAATAATGATTTAAGCAACATCATGCAAAGCTATCATGCTATTTTCTTCTTTATTCTCTAGATGCTGTTTTTGGCACATCTGACAAAACTTGTAATTTCTGGAATGTACATTTTGTTTTACAGTTGTGGCACTTCGCAGAGAAAGCAGGGCTGATGACCCACAAGCTCTGGGGCTGATTATTTCAGCCAGTAAAACTCCAACATCTGTTTCTGTAAGAAAAAGCCAGGAAGAGCAATATAAATCATTTTTTCACCTCCATTTCTCCAGCATTTAAAAAAGCTGATCACCTGCAGTCCTGGTCCTGGTCGCAAATGAGGTTGCAGTGTCTGAACTGATAGCATTCAATTAGATCAATATCTAAAACAGTAAAAAGTCAATGAGGCATACATTTGAAGAAGAATCTGTTGGAGCTCTAGCCTCAAGGAGTCAAATTAGTTGGTCTGGTTTATACAGCAATGTTGTGTGCAATTCCCTGAAAAAGGAAAACATCATTTAACTTAAAGATAACGGTGTTGTTTGAAATAATTATTTTATCTGCAGTCCTGTGTTATATTACTGTCCTTTATTGAAAATTCTCTGTCAGACTATTTTGGGGCACTAAATATTTTGTGTCTTAAAGCTAATAATGTCCGAGAGTGAAAGGCAATAGCCACAATTAATTAAGAGGCCAAAGGACATAAAGGCTGTTACACCAAATATTTGCATAAACAAGGTGAATTTACGAGAGGTTGAGAAACATGGATTTATATTCACTACTCAATTATTAGGAATGTTTAGATGACCATTAATTTACTTTTCTAAAACTGCAGGCAAGTTTACCGTAATTTTGTGCAATCTGACTATTAAAGATAGATCAGATGGGCAAATAATTTCAATATGAACCTTGCATCATTTGTGCTACTTGTTAAATATATCACTAGTAGTTGTTGTTTTAAAGAAAGAACAACAAGGCACTCAGAGGGAAATGGTTACCTCAAGCTTCAGTGAGAGAGAAGCTTGTGTATTAAAAAGTGTAGACCTAGAAGTCTCATGACACTGTATCATGTTTTAAAGTATAGATATTATACATTTATATAATCCAGAATATCCAAGGAATAAATACAGACAAAAAAATCCAAGGAATAAATTAATCATCAAATTCTGGACTACTTAATCACTTAGGTGCCTATTTGCTCCCATTGGAGCTGATAGAAAAATTCTCATTAATTTTAATGGGGATAAGATCTGGTACTAAGAATATAAATGGTGCATTTACGTGGGGCAGTAAATAATTCAGAGACAAAGGAGATGCATAAAGCCCAGGCCCCCCAGAGCATTGGAATGCTGTTCTGTGACTGATCTTTAAAATGTTCCCATTACACTTACTTATCTCTTTTCCTTTGAGTTGTCTCCTCCATCTCCATATACTGTTCTTTGAGCTAGCCAATAGCATTATTCCCTAATTTTAAACTATAACATCATTATTATGATTCTACAACACATGAAAGTGTTGACATACTTATAAAGTACTATTTCAATAAAGCAGTTGCTTTTTACATTGTTTAAATGCTTTGCTAGTTATCTAACCCCAATCACAATCCAATCCAAAACCAGCTTTTAACACAGCTCCCAAAACTACTTGAATCCTAACCTCCATAACCACGAATTTTAGATTCCTCTCACCCACTGTGCTGCTACTCAGTTCTGACCTATTGCACCACTGGCCACAACCTACTGGGCCCCAGTCCTCCTTATACTAGTTTCTGTTAAACTGTTGCAGGATTTCAACATATACGCCTCTGTGGAGAAAGCTGAATATGGCATCACATCAGCAAATCAATTTACGCACATGCTTAAATCCACCCTGTTCAGGAAAGCACTTAAGGACGTGCTTAAATGCTTTGCTAACTGAGGCCTGTTTCCCTACCATGTAGAAGTCTGGAGTGATTGTAGCTCACTGGAGACTACTGAACATGGGGCCAATACAGTGAAATAGCAAGTTATCTAATAGCCCAGCTTTTAAAAAAATATTAATTTTACACTTCAAAAAGATGTCAGATTAACATCCCTAGAGACTGAACTCCTCTCTGGAGGCAGTGTTGTCCAGTGGATAGTGCACTGGACTGGGACTCAGGAGCCCTGGCTTCTGCTCCTGAGTGATTTGCTGCATTACCTCAAGAAAGTTTCTTCACTTCTCTGTGCCTCCATGTTTCCCGCCCACACTTTGTCTTGTCTAGTTATGTTGTAAAGCTCTTGGGGCCGGGATTGTCTCTTACCATTGTACAATGCCTAGCATACTGGGGCCCCAATCTCAGTTGACACCTCTAGGCACTACTGTCATACAAATAATATATAATAATCTATTTATGCACAGACCAGTGCAAGATGGGCAGTAGCTCCACAAGTTCCCCTGTTTAATGGAATGCTAGACCAGATTATATCGTTCCATCAGTGGGTGGCACTGTAGCCAATTCATATCTGGCAAAGGCCCATGACACGCTGCACTGAGCCTACATTTTGTTATGGAGAAACCATCTCTAGGGCAGAGGGTGATTCTATTTCCATACCCATTAATGGCTAGGTTCTTCAATTACACTGGATTAACTGAGAGTCTCAGCTTCACAGTTGAGATTGTCCGGTGTAATTGGGGCACTTGCCATTGTTCATAGTTTAAACTCAGTAGAGCAGGGACCATGTCCTCAGAGTTTGTACAGCACCTACCACACTGTGTGAGCTACCACAAACAATCAATAAACGATTCCCGTCTGCCGGGAGGAAAGGCTAAAACCACCTAACATGTTAGATAAAAATGTGGAGTCATCAAATTAAACACACATGTAAAAAGACAGTGTGGAGCCACCAGATAGTAACAATTTTCTATCACTACCAAATTAGGTTTGATTTGAACAGGTAATAGACATGAAATAGTCTCTCTCCAATACCATGAGCTATCCAGTCCCTCAGTCCATTTTTTTCAAGCCACATGTTTAGTTTGCAATTGGTCAGAACAGCTCTCAAAACCTGTAGTGAGAGAAAAAAAAGTACTATCATTGCTTTGTACAATATTTCGTGTACAAAGACAAGAGCAAACTGACAATCTTGTTCTGCTAGTGAAATTGGGAGAGTTTAACACAAGTTAAGAAGAAAAACACATGTTATTATATAAACAAGGTTAATTAACCATCCATCATATTTGCAAGCACTGTAATTCTGATGCACACAGAGAAAGTTTGTGTACAATATTTATAAAACCTCAAATCTGAAAGTGACATGTTTCGTTATACATGGGATCTCTTCTCCATGTAAAGGCTAAATTCTGGTTTAACATACTGAGGACAGCCCTACTGATGTCAGTGGACTGCACAGCATGCAACTAAGAGCAGAATGGTTCCCCAAAGCTATTTGTACACGAATTTCTAGTGTGGCAGACAAGAACGGCATATAAGAGGGCTTGGCTGTATTTTATGCTTGAGTTTGCTTTCATCTCTCCTTTTTTTTTTCTTTTTTTTTTAAAAGGAGGAACAACTTCTAGATCCTTGTGCACAGTGTGTATACATCAACAAAATGGTCTTTTAATCCTATCATAAATAAATCAGAAAACATACGTTATCCAGTAATTGCAAAATTGGCACTAAGAACATGAACAATTCCTCTTTCATCGCTAATGATGTGTCACTTCCAAGGAGGCCAGTCGTTTAACAGAGAGAAATCCGAGATGCCAAAGTTTAGCACTTGCCAGTCACTGTATGAAAAGTCTGCAAAGAGGAGATCTAGACAGAATATGTGCAATATCAGGGAGGGGACCTGGCTCTACCTCAGTCACAGACCACAGTGATGCAGTAACATATATCGGTTTCATTTGTCCTTGTGAGCAAATTAATTAATAAAGAGAAAACTTTGCATTGTAAGACCTCTAAATGAGCAGATTTCAAGTGACAAAAATCAGGGAAATCACGTAAGCTTCCTTTCTGTTCTTTGTAAGACTTGCAAGGTTGTGAACATTTTTTCTGTGGTAAAGTATAATACCTTGCTGAGATATGTTTTAAGTACAGGAAATTCCTCAGAAGAGTGAAAATATTGGAGTGTAATAAATATTGACTTTTCCAGTTTATCCACCATACTGCAGGACAGAACAAGGATCTACAGACTACTACTAAGGCTTGATATACTGTGCCACGTGTGCTATAGGACATAGGCACCGAGTGGGTAAGGGAAGAACGCCAGCATTTGCAATGAATCTTCACTGTTGCTTTAAGTAAGGCTCTCGGGGGTAAAATCTTAAAAGTGATGCCAGGGATTTTGGCACATGACTCCATTGAGGTTAATGTGGTTCACACAGGCAAATCCCTTCACAGTGCTCTAAATATTTATTCCTTATGCTGTTTTCATATATTATTTTTGTAGTTATATTTTGTTATTAACAGTTTTACCTAGGGCCAGTTGCTTAATCTTTCCATGTGTCTATTCTCTATCTGTAAAATAGGAATAACAATTTACCACCTTTCTAAAACACTTTGAAATCGTCCAATAAAAAGCACTATATAATGAGTACAAAGTTGCATTAATATTTAGTTCATTAGTAATCCATAGGCAGTATTAAGCCATTCAGCTGTCCCTGAAGGAGGAAAGAAACTTCTAAAACAGCTAACATGAACATCATGAATGTTGCCAACTCTCACAATATTTAGAGTTTATTTTAAAGCCCAGCTCTGGGAGGCCTATGAGAATCTCAGCTTACAAATTGTTTTATAAGTAAGCTTGAAAATATGAACCAAGTGTATCCTAAAGACTCACAAAACAGAAGGCAAATAAAAAGAACCCCAAATTCGCTATTTAAAAAAAAAAGGAATTTCATGATTTTTAGCCCCTCTCATGATTTTTGAATGCCTGGAGTTTATAGTACAGCATTATAGCCATGTAGTATTATTCACCACAGTGTGACTGAAAGATGACTGCATAATAAAAACAAAACAAAAAAAGTCCCAAAGCATTAACAAGCAACAAGCTAATAAGTTAATTTGAAAGATAAATGTTTTAAATCTTTTCTATCAACATCTAAATAGTATGTGCAAGTCCAATAGCAGTTACATTAAAATGATAAGGGTGTATCAGCTTTAGAAAAACCATATCAGAGCAATAGTCAGATCAGGGCAGATGTTCATGACAGTGGTAAAAATGCCTGAGCTCTGCCTCCATCAGGGGCTTACACCACGGCTACCACCAATGCAGATACACGGTTGCTGGCAGTTGCTGTTAAGGAGACTTGTTTTTTTAATACAGATGACCTCTGTGCGGTTGTCACATTGGGAAAGTGCCCACTGGGTACAGCTGGACCAAAAAGACCATGCATCCAGCTGGTGCTGGAAAATAAAAATCTTTACTTAAAAAGAAAACAAGTCAATCAGAAATGTCACCCTGGCCCAAGCTGGGTAGGAGTTAGTATCAGGGCTAGGGATAAAGAATCATCTAGTCCATAGCTAGGCCTTTCCTTCCCTCAGGGAGACTTGGGCACACTCTTCCACCCACCAAGTGGTTGAACAGTCTGTTGACCGTCTTCCCTTTTCCTTGGAAGTATCTTGTCTCATTGTCTGACTAGTCCCCAGGCTGGTGAAACAGCTCCATATAAGGAGAGATGTCCCTCTGGTCAGGGCAGTCACTTTTGTTTCTTTTCTCCACTTGTTATTAATTCAATCGCACGTCCTTCCTCCACATCTTGCACTTTTGGCAGATGTTGTGGGGCAGGACTAATTTAAATCCATATTACCAAGATAGACCACTTACCTATTCCTGTCCTGACCTAATGTGGGGTTTGCATACCCCATCACAAGGCTATATTGGCAGGGCCAACCTTTGGTCAAATAATTCCCTTAGCTAACCAGAAGTTGCCTCCTCCTAAAAGGCAGTCAACTGGGGAAGAAAACTGTCCTGTGAACAAGCTGAATCCCAACTTCACTCTCAACAGAGCACACACTGAGACAGTGTCAAAACCTCACTCTCCTTCCTGGGATTCTCCTTTATGATACACTTTAAATAGATAAAACAATAATTAAAAAAAAGCACTCTTGGCTTCCTGAAGAGCAGGGTGTTTCTCACATTATTCAAGAAAGGTTTCCTGTCTGACCCTAGTCCTTTTTCCCTCAGAGCAAGAGCACAAACCCTTTCATACTCACAGATTGGAGCTACCTTGTCTGACTGCCAGTTGAGTAACCCTGCTGCTCTGTGCAGAGCCCTGGAAACTGATATCCAGTCACATGCCCTCTATATTTTAGCTCCTTCTCCTTGGGTAGTCACACGTCAGTCACTTCTAAGACAAGTCCATTTTCATACCAAATGCCATGTGACACATACATTTTTGGTATCTGTTCATCTTCAGAACTGTCACAATGTAAACAGTGCAAGTGCATAATCTGGGGTTACTCATAATAGCATCAGAGGAGTTATCTCCTTGATTCTGTTATACATTTTAGTTGAGTTTTTGTTTTTACTATATTAATTTTTTATTAATTTTAAAGAAAAAATAGAAGATTGGTACAAGCGTCTATTACATGTTACAGTTTGACTTCAGGTCTCCTGTGCACTATGTATGGAACAACATGCTATGTTTTCATGTCTGTCTAGCCCAGGGGTCGGCAACCTTTCAGAAGTGGTGTGCCAAGTCTTCATTTATTCACTCTAATTTAAGGTTTCACGTGCCAGTAATACATTTTAACATTTTTAGAAGGTCTCTTTCTATAAGTCTTTAATATATAACTAAACTATTGTTGTATGTAAAGTAAGTAAGGTTTTTTAAATGTTTAAGAAGCTTCACTTAAAATTAAATTAAAATGGAAAGCCCCCCAGATCGGTGGCCAGGACCCAGGTAGTGTTAGTGCCACTGAAAATCAGCTTGCGTGCCGCCTTTGGCACCCGTGCCATAGGTTGCCTACCCCTGCTCTAGTCTCTCAAACTGTGCCCTCTGCTGGCTGGAATGTTATTGCGAGACCAGCTGAAGTGTGCGTGTATGTGATTGTTTGTTATCCTCTGATGGTTGCAACCTACAAAGGATAAAGTCCTAAGGAAGGGGAAGCGCACTCCTATAAAAGACACTCCTATAAAACAGCCTAGTTAGTGGGAAAGTATACAAAACTTGGAAGCTAGTAAAGGAGGTCAGGAAACTTCAATGAATAGAAAAAGGAGAAAACGAGCTACAGGTGAAATTGTGTAGAGATAATCAAAGCTATGTTTTTGATTTGATGGGGTTAGAGCTCTGTCATGCAGTCTCATAGAAATTCAATTAAAATACATTTCGGATTATTCCCAGCCCCAGATTAAGCCATACTTGACAAAAATATCTCAGATTGATGTTGTCATGATTATGGAGGGAGGAGAAGCCTGGAACATGTTTTATGGTTATGTCTCAAAATTGGTAAATATCTAGTCTACGGCTCAGAGATAATTAGAAATATAATGAATAAGCTATTTCACTGGAATAATATCTCAGCTACTTAAGGCTGATCTCCTCTCTAGTCATTGACTGCTCTATTTATTGCTGTTACTTGTACAGTGTTATGCACATTTAATATATTCAAGAAACTTCTGTTCGTTACCCATCAAACTACGTGATAGAAATCAATTTTAAAACTGAACTAAATAACACTGTTACAACCAAGCTATATTCCTAGTTTAAAACCATTGTTTTAGAAAACAAAAGACTTGGTCCTACACCTATTGAAGTCAATGGCAAAACTCCCAGTGACTTCTAAGGCCCTGACCTTGCAATGGACTCAGTGCACTCATACAGACAGAGAACCTGGCTGGGACACTGAGATGCCTGTGTTATTGTTATGCACAGTGAATTGCCAGACACAAAATAAAGCAGAGCTCTTGCATGCACTGAGGCCCATATCATCAGGTGTATTAGATGCCTAACTCCTATTGATATCAATTATTTCGATGGGAGTTAGGCACCTAAATCTCTTTGAGGATCTGGACTTGAGTGATCAGTGAGCACCAATTTCCAAGTACCCATGAAGTATCCCTGAAGTCAATAGAACTTTGCACTGGTCAGGGGTCTGCCTGTATAGAATATGTTTCAGGGTCAGTGTCTTAGAACAGGATCAGTACAAAATTTGCAGTTAGTTGGACAACTTGCAATTTAGATTTCAACCTTATGCAACTTCAAAATAGCTGCATAAAGCCCTTGTACTCCAAGTCCCTCTCTGTATGGGGCCCACAGTGGGAATGGCAATTCGAGGTCAGATTCAGGAAGAGTGGGCTCTTAGTTCAGCAATTTTGGGGCCTGTAAACATCACAATATCACATCCAATATTTGATGGGTCACGCTTATTGAACATTATGACATGTGAGGACTCCTGCAATGATAAAGCTGTTAAAAAGAGGATGGTGAGCCTCCATGTCCGCAGAAGGTAGGACAAGAAGTAATTGACTTAATCTGCAGTAAGAGAGATTTTAGGTTACATATTGGGAAAAACCTCTCTAACCATAAGGGTGGTTAAGTACTGGACTAGGTTACCAAAGGAGGTTGTGGAGTCCCCACCATTGAAGTTTTTAAGAACAGGTTAGATACACAGCTGTCAGGAATGGCCTAGGTGTACTTGGCACAGGGGGATGGACTAGATGACCTCCTGAGGTCCTTTCTAGCCCTACATCTCTATGATTCTATAAAGCTTCATGCTATGGCCTCCATCAGCCTTGTCAATAATCCAGCCCTGTACCAAGTGGTCTCCAACCTCAGCATTAACACAGTAATGCAGTGAAACAGTGGGCCAAATTCTATTCCCTGTGTGAATCCACAATCATCAAGCAAGAGTTTCACCTCCCTTGCACCTGTTTTACACTGGGCACAACTTCATCAACTTCAACAGGGTTATCACTTATTTACACCACTGTGAGCAAGGCAATAAGTGGATCAGGCCTGGTTAAGAGAGAGGAGTTGCGTATCCGTTATGTGGGTGTAACTGACTTCATTTGAGTTACTCCAGATTTACCTCAGTGTGAATGACAGGAAAATCTGGCCCACTATCTAAAAATTATAAATGGAAACAGTGCATTTTAAACTGCTGAAGAAATGCCAGCAGCACAGTTTTTCCCTACCGCACTCATCTGTTTTGATTCACTCCTTCTAAGCTGGATTTTCCATCACTACTCAATTAAAAAATCTTTGTCTCCTTTATCTCCACATGTAATAATCTTTCTCGCCACATGATTTCCTGCAAATGCTAACACGGTAATAATAATAATAATAATTTTCAATCTCAACTGAAAATCAAGCAGTAAAATGAAGTCCCAGGGTTCTTTCTTGCAATTTAATTTATAAAGCCTCTTGAGTTGTAGTCTCCCAGCTGATGGTATTACCTAGAGGCACCTCTGGAATGAATTACAGTTTCTCATGTTCAGTCAGAGGCTATGTATTATCATAGTGATGCTTTTTATGTTACTATATATAAAGACTGTGACAAATTTGGGGTTTAGATCCTATAGATACTTGTTTAAGATGGTGTTGTCCAAACTTTGCAACACCGTCCGTCTCCTTAGCAATTCACCAAGTCCCCGAGAGCCACACCCTGTTTGTGACTGCATTGATAAATGTTCATATTGTGGTGTACTTAAAAATGTGTTAAAATTCCAAGCTATCAATTTAAGTTTGTAAGGAGTTTCAGGGTCCTGCTTGCAGGTGAGGGGGCTCCGTTGGGACGCATGCAATCTAGCAGAAGTCAGTCTGCAAAGAACACCATCGGATGGGTTGTGCCTCTCTGCCTTAGAGAGCAACCTGTTTTTTCCTCTCTGTGTTGGTTCTTGTGTGTAAAGGTTCTAGATTTTACAAAATAACAGTGTTATGTTGCAGCCTTTCAGCAAGAGTATTGTATGTTTGTGTAATCTAATGTTTGTTTGTATGCCATGAACATAACACATAACCTTTGTATATTAGAAACAAATACATGCAGTCATGGTGTCTACATGCGCCTGTTTCTTCCTTGATAGATATAGAGAAATTGCTTATTTGAGCTCACTGACAAAAACAACAACAACAAAAACAAACAAACAAAACCACCTTGCAGCTGAACATCTTTGGCTCAGGCCCCATTTGGTCCCCTGGAATGCATACTGTGCACCCCTGATTTAAAAACTACTATTAAATAAACAAAATAAAGGAAATAAATGCACATGCATTTTCCCCACCTTACAAAGAATCATATGACTTAAGAAGTTGTGCAGCACCACATTTGTTTTCTGACCATTAAAATCTCCTTAATGGCATGCATGTGCAGAGGCTGGAGGAGATGTCAAAGTGAGCAAAATGCAAGACCCATTTCATTCCAAGTGAAGAGCTACCATCTAGCACCATTTTTCAGGTTGTCAATTGAGCTGATTGAAATGCTTTTCTACAAACATTGTTTTTAATATTGAAAAGTGGATTTTGATAACAGCAACAATTGTGCAAAAATTGAATTTTTGTCAATCTTTTTTTTCAGCAAAATTTCTTCAAACTTTTTTGAATTTTGCAAAATACCTTGTTCAGAAATTGTGTGGAGCTTCCCCTCCCTTTTTTCCACTGGAAAAAGATGGGAGTAAAAGTAAAAATGTTAAAGAAAGTGGGGAAAGGTCCAGTGGAAAACAGAGGAGACTTCCATATCCAAATTTCAAAAATTAAATTAAAATTTTTGCCAAAATGAAATTTTTTCATCCCCTCCCCATCCCCCAAAATATCTCTGTTTTTTTGTTTTGTTTTTTGATCAGCTCTAGTCATCAAACTCCAGCATGGATATCAAATGAAGATATGTGATTGTAACTACAATTGAGCTATTTTAGAAAGCACAAGTGTAACAGTTTCTAACAGAACAGAAGTATTAGTCTGAGGTGATGTGCAAAGGGCTTTAGGAGGAAATCAGATAACTGACTCCTCTTTGTCCTTCTTCCAACCTTCTGCTTCTATACCAGTCCCTTCCTTTTCCCAAATTCCCTCTTTGGTTTCCAGGCCCCGCAGCTCACTTTCACCGTGGCTCACAACAGACCTTGCAATTTACCACCCACAGTGCCTAATGCCCCCCAAAAGATTCTCAGCAATCACCAAAGCAATCTACATTTGGGGAGCCTGCTGTGAAGGGGGCCTGATATGCTGTTCCACTGAAACACCATAATCAAAGCAATCCCTGCATATAGTGAAGGCCTCTGACAATACAGCCCACTGGTTGTCCTGGGTTTGAACTAGTAGCATAGCTAGGGGGAGAGCAGGGGGAGCGGCCCCTGAGCACATTTTCCAAAAGTGGCGCCTTTTTAATTTTTGAAAGGGTGGATGGAGGTGCACCATCCCCTGCTGGCCCCACCAAGAGCCTGCTGCTGGCCTGGGTGAAAGAACCCAGACTGGCAGGAGCCTGCAGGGGGGATCCCAGAGCAGGGCGGGCTGAGCAGCTCAGCCAGCCGCCACTCTAGGATTCCCCCCTGCAGGCTCCTGCCAGCAGGCGTCCCGCTGCTGGCCTGGGTTCTTTCACCCAGGTCAGGTTAGGTGGCGCCTTTTTTTATGCATTCGCTCCCCCTGTTGTTAGAACCTGGCTACGCCACTGTTTTGAACAACTGGCTGTTTCTAGCAGACAGCTTGCTAGACTTGATAGGGTCAACTAAATTTGGGAGCTTGTGGAGCAGGAAGGATGTACCCAGTTTATGTCAGGAAAATAATAAAAAGAGGCTCTACATGGCCCCAGCTAGGGTTTCAATTAATGAAAGGGGAGAGCAAGGGACCAAACAGCTCCCTTCCTCCCCTGGCTGGTCAATGAATAGATACAGCCTCCAGTCCCATCAAGTTTTCAACACCTTGAGATGGTTGGTTGGTCAGGGGGGACTTGACTGAATCAATGGAAACATAT
The DNA here is from genome assembly GCA_037349315.1 of Chelydra serpentina. Lineage (NCBI taxonomy): Eukaryota > Metazoa > Chordata > Testudines > Chelydridae > Chelydra > Chelydra serpentina. The sequence continues at coordinate 18,470,771 of JBAIAC010000042.1, forward strand.
TTCAAAACATTTGGCTTTGAGTTGAGAAGGGTCTGAAGAACAGCTTGAAATTTTTGGGAAAAGTGATGTGATGCTCCAAAAATGTCAGGATTTTAATGTAGCCTCTGTTCTCTTCATTCAACACTCTCTCCTCCACCTTTACTTTTCAAGCAACAGCAGTGAGAAGTTTAATTTCTTAACAATACTATACCTGGCCATTTTGAGCATGGGGATGACAAAATCTCAGAATTTAGGGTTTTTCCTGGAACCTTCAAATTCTAGGTATCTCGAGTGTGTTTTAAAAATAAAAGGTGATGAGAATACCAAGTAATACTCTGAGGACAGAAAGAGGTAATGCATCTAGGTATTGTGGAGGCCAGTGTTCTATGAATACAGACACCAGCTAGATTAGACAGAGAGGTAATCAGAAGGCAATAATGGCATTCTACAAAAGTATGACATTAGCAGACAAACTTATCATTCAAATACTTATCAATCACATCCAATAGAAAAAGTTACATATGCACAGATGTAACAGAATACAAGTTCCATAACGGTACTAAGATGCTTATGGTCTATTACAAACCACAGACCCACATAATGGTCAGCTAGCTCCTTTACTTAATCAAAGTACTATATTACAAACAAACTCAAAACATGATGAGTCAGCTACAGATATTCTCTAACAAATGAACACTGTTTATATTAGCATAAGGTTTCACCTTGGTTAGCTAAAATAACTCTTAGCTGGTACCTGGTATACTCAGATGGCCCTGGGACTGCTTCCTTCTAGCAAGCAAAAATTAATTCCCTGGACGTGAACCCCACCCTACCACTTTTTGCACACAAAATGGTGTGTGCTTAATGCAGGGCTGATAGCTATTTCCTGAAACATCATTTGTCTGAAACACCTTTAGATCATTTCCTCTGACACACACAGTAGAAGCAAGTAGCAGGTTGTTGACAAATGTTGTGATAATTTGCTAATGGAAGGAATGTTGGACTAGCTGTCCTGTCCCTCAATTTACTCATTTTGCCAATGTTTTAAATGGCAGCATCTCACTGAAGTTTTATTCTGTTGAGAAGATATTCAGGAATATATTAGGGAGAGCTGGATGGGACACAGTTTTCCCATTCTGCCAATTCTTCTGCGATTTAAATTTTTTTTCTCATCTCGAATTGGGAAAAAGTGAAAATCTCAAACATGTTTATGAACCCAATATCTGAAAAAAAAACCTGGTTTGGTTCAATCAAGCCATTTTGTTTCAATAATTTTAAAATGTTAGATTTCAACCAATTTAAATTTTTTTTACTATAATTAACTTACATTTCCAAACAAAGACATTTCAATTTTGAAAAACAGATTTTTTGGGGGGTTTAACAAAAGTCAAAATGATATATTTCAATCATTTCAAAACTTAGTTTTCTGAGTCAAACAATTTGTCAAAACCAAGCCTTTCCAATGAAAAGTGACAGTTTTGACAAACTGGTATTTTCTGGTGAAAAAAAATTGTGGCAAAAAATTGCTGGCCAGCTCTAACATTAGGTAACTATTTTCTTCTAATGTGTATTTTCACTCTGTTATTTCCTTTCCATCTAGGAGTATCCCTTTTTGGTTTCTTAAAAGTGATGCCATCCGGAGACACTCCGGCTATAAAACAATTCCATTTCTCATCACATAATTGCCTGAGTACAAGTACTGTGGTTATCCACCTGATCCATCAGGAGAACCACTCTCCTTAGTGACTGAAAAGAAGTGATCCATCATTAAAATAACAGTCTCACAGAGAATGTTATATTAATAGTGAGAACTGGGATTTACTGCACTCGACTATCCAGTATCCATGTCAAAAGGCAAGAGCAAAGAGTATGTTGACTGGAAGTAGAAGAATCTCAAAAGATCCAGAGTTCAGGATCAGCTTGCATAAGCATGGTCTGAACTGCCAGAGGTTGCAGAACTGGCTGGAAGTCCTGAGAGAACAAGCCATCTCAGCAGAAACATCACAATCAGCCTCTCATAGTATAATACTATTTCTGGTCCAAAATAAAGCAGTGAAGAGGTGGGAAAATGATAAATAATGGGGAAAACAAAACAAAAACACCAACAACCTAGTGTTCTTGAACTTAACCTGCCTTCTGTGATGAGAGTCCCTTTGGAACAGATTGTCTCCTGTTAAGCAGAAGAGTCACTGACCTTTTATGTTCAAAACCAGCAAATCTTGTTAAGTATTCATAAGCTAGCTAGGAAAGAGGAAGCAAGAGAGTTTTCTGTTACTCAAGTGAACTGACATGTACTTCCCTACAAAGTAAAGCAGTAGAGTATTAATATACTGGAATGTCCCTACACAAATGCAGAGTCATGAGAAACATGCACAAAAAGTTGTTAGTGATGTTAAATGATGTAGTTTATGAAATTTTAATCTAGTGATCAGATCAGAAACATTTATTTATCAGATCTTGAATATCAATATAGAGGAATTGATCTATATGTAAGTCCAGTGGCCTGAAGCTCTAGGTAAGGAGCTCTATATTTCTGTATATAGATAAGTGTTCCTGTGTTTTTCTAAATTAATTCTGGCTTCCCTATCCCACTAATAAAGTTTTCCATGTTGCATACAAAGACTCAGTGCTGGTGTGTGGGGAAACACTGCCTATTAAGTTTGTTCAGCTAAGGTACTATTTAGTGATCCCAGAAACTCTGGGTGGGATCTTGAGTTGTTAGTATTTGTTAGTTAGAGGGATCTCTAGGTATTTGAACCCAGTCCTTGTTGCTGCTAACAGCATCTGGCAGAGGGGTTACATAGAAAGAGAAAAAGAAGAGGCAGAGTGCTGTTGCTGTATGTTAAAATTAATTACATCGGCAATCTGCAATTCAGGAAACAAGAGCAAGGTGGTGAAAATCTTTGTAAAAGGAGAAATGACAGGAGTACTGGAAGAAAGAAAGGAGAAAACATTAATGGGCCAGTTTTTGAGGTGATCTAAGCCACAACACATCATATTCAGAGGGGATTTTAACTACTTGTGTCAATTGCCAAACATGCCTCAGCAATTTCTAAATTAGGAAAGCAGCAAGAACTAATGCAAAAATGCCTGATGAGGTTAGAAAAACAAACAACCTATCAAGTTTACCCCAACCAGAACTGAAGTATCTGTACTTAGAAGTTGTCCAATAAAAGATATTACCTCACCTACCTTGTCCCTGTCAAAAAACCTGGATTCAGTTTGGAATAATGCAAGCTAATGCATTTGGGAGGGGAGGGGGAAGGAATCGTCTGAAACACACAAATACAAAATGTGAGGAGTTAACTGGGAATAGGGTGACCAGACAGCAAGTGTGAAAAATTGGGACAGGGGGCGGGGGGTTGTTGGCATCCGTTAGTCTCGAGAGACGATGGATATGCGCCTATGGGGAATGTTTAGTGAAGCTGGAGTGTCCTCTCCAGGACGCAAGCCAGGGCAGGGTGATATGGAGGAACAGCTGTTGCCCATGCAGCAGAACCCCCCTCTCCACGCAACTGATGGATCCAAGGGAAAGACAATGTCGATACAACTTGGCACCAGTGGCGTCGCAGGAGTTGCCGGAATGACGTTGAGGACAATGTCAGACCGCCATCGGGACTCCGACACCGGATTTGGTTTCAGGGTTGACTCTCTTAGCCTTTCCCATGAGTGGGTATTGCCACAAGGCAGCGGAGGTTTTAAATCAGAGTTTTCCTTCTCCTAGGTGGGCTGCTTTCCAAGGCTGACGAGCCCCACCTACCCGAAGGGGGGTAATAGGAGCCTATATAAGAAAAAGACTCAAATATCAGGACTGTCCCTATAAAATCGGGACATCTGGTCACCCTAATTGGGAAGCAGTAAATTTGAGAAAGACCCCAGCATAGCATGGATTGTGAGTGGTTTATGGTGCTTTACACCCACTCTAGGCCACTAAAGGGGGTCTACAGCCCGACTCCCAGCTGTAGAAGGGTAATTCTGGTTCAATGTGTTCAAAAGTTTTGGGTTTTTTGCATTTCTTGATTTCAGACAATATTTCTGAACAAACAGTACCTTACTGCTGTATTTCAGAAGAGAAATCTTTGTTTTTTCTTTCTTTCTCAGCAATATGGTGGAATTGAAGGCTCATACTTTCTGAGATAATAACTAGAGAGCTGTGATTCATCCTTTTGTTTTCCTGTTGAGTATTGTATGTTCTGACATTTGTGAAACCATATTTCTCATCCTTACAATATATGAAACTATGGAATACATTTTTAAAGTGAGCTTTGGCTACCGAAGGCTGCTTGTAAAAAACAAACAAACAGAATTTGTGCCTTGAGACCTAACAACTGTCTCTTTGAAACAAGCAAGTGAATAAAATATACAATATTACTGCTCTAAAATTAGAGATAGAGTGCAGGTACACGCTCAGATGGATTACAGGAGAATTCTTGGTATATACATTATGTAGGCAGCATGAGGGAAAGAAGAATGCTCTTCTAGGTCCTGGATTAGGACTCAGGAGATCTAAATTCTGTTCCTGCCTCTGCACAGACTTCCCATGTGACCTTGGCCAAGTCACTTGATCTTTCTCTGTGCCTCAGTTTTCAATCTGGGGATAGTACTTCCTTTCCTCACAGGGGTATTGTGAAGATAAAGTAGTGGGGCGCACAAATATTATAGTAGTGAGGGCCATGGAAATATATAGTATTACTGTATAGTCCTGGAAATGCAACCCATTCTAAAAAAGGACACCGCATTTGACAAGAGCCAGACGTACAGGAGTACTACCAATATAAGATCTAGTGTGTGGAACATTTCTACGGAATACTGCACTTTCAGTTTAAAGATTTTAAATTTCCAAGACTTAAACAACTGCATTCATAGAATCATAGAATATCAGGGTTGGAAGGGACCTTAGGAGGTCATCTAGTCCAACCCCCTGCTCAAAGCAGGACCAATCCCCAATTTTTGCCCCAGATCCCTAAATGGCCCCCTCAAGGATTGAACTCTCAACCCTGGGTTTAGCAGGCCAATGCTCAAACCACTGAGCTATCCCTCCCCCCTGCCCTTATAAAAAACTGCCCTTATAAAAAAATATTAACATAGTATTCTACAGTAGTGGTCCAAACCACTGAAACTTTCAATAATGTTTTGAGCTGTAATATTTTTTAATAAGGGAGTATTTTTCTGTTTTTCATTTAGCTGTATTTAAGGGAACAAACTTTTCCTGCATTCACTGAATATGTGCAACGCCACAGATATGAATTGAATTCCATTTGGTAGATGTAACTTGATTGGTTAAATGGATGTAGCTAAGAAAAAAACCAACTTATCTCACTTTGTTCAGTGTTACTATGGGCCCCACCCTGGATTATTTGCATGTCTAAAACTTCCACTGAAGTTAATGGAACATTGGAATATACATCCTTAAGGCCTTAATTATGCAAATGTAACAAGTCTCAGCTCAAGAGTTTTCTAATCCACCAGCCAGAAGAGGAATAGGCTATCATTATTTGACGAGTGCTAACATAGTATCATATCTTGTTGTACTTGAAAAGTTTAATAAAAAGAGAATTATAAAAAAACCCATTAAAATGACACACACAGGATATTTAATAAAGCAGATTTCAAGCTGGTATTTTATATTCCAGTTCTACACAACCACCATTCATTTTTATTGTTATTAAAAATGATCCAGAGGCAAACATTTCACATTTTTCCTCCACATGAGATTCTTGTAAATGCCCTCCTCTTGCAAAGAGACAACACAGAATGAAGCTGACTGGTAAGTAGAGACATCTAGTAGCAAGAATGGGTTGTGACCATGACTGCAAAGTCAAGGCACAGATGCGGATTTAATATCCCAGCAATATATAGATGAACACAATCATGCGTGCTATGCTTTCCTCATAGGAAGTTTCTCTTTCAGAGAAGGATGCTACAGCAAATTTGTGCTGTCATTGCTCTACAACAGGTCCAGCCATAGGAAAAAGTAATATGCAGATTGTTAGAGACGGGCCTGAGCCTCAAAATTCAGATCTGCGTATGAACTTTCAAAGTACAAGGAAGTGTTTGGATCTGGGATTTTGATTAATCCCATCACAGAGAGAAGGGGACAGCTGCAAATCAAGCTTGCTCAAAGACCGGGGATGGTGGGCAGAGCTAGATCCAGAATTTGGGGTGGAGGGTTTGCCCATATTTACGTATTATCTAGATTGTGCCCAGCCCTGCATAGGTGCAAAAAGAAAGAGGATGCAAGGAGCCTTCATCTCTTTTGCCCTGCACAGTCGCTGGGCACAGCAGCAGTCCTTGTGCTCTGATAATGCTGGAAGGGGTGAGCTGGGAGGCAGAGTTATGGGCCAGAGCCCTTGCACTAGACAGCACAGCCTGCCACATGCGAAGAGAGCACACCCTGTGGCCAATCAAAGGTGTTGCAATGATTGTGCTCCTGCTGTGCTGCAGGAAGCATGGAGCCTGACAGAGGTACCGCGTCTCCAGGCATCCTACCATAGTGGCGAACCTCCATAATGCCCCTGAGCATGGGCTGGGGCTTAAGAACCACTCTGCAGTTCCTTATGTTTCAGGTTTGAGGCTTTCATTGTTTTCACTATAAGAAAAGTAGTAATTTAACCCAGCAACAACCCTCCCCCCAAAACACCACCCCAACCAACCAACCACAACCAAACCAGACCCTCTTGTTACACCCTCATCAGCGGGTTTAGAGCTGACCCAGATCCATGTGCAGAGGTGAGCCTGTGGCTGTCTTTAGTTTAAAATAAATAAATGAAACCAAAACGTTCCCACTTCCAGCAGCTGAAGAATTTTAAAAGGGTGGTGACTTCAGCAAAGAGTACAGCCAAGCTTTGCATCTGGCCACACACAGCGCTCAAGTCTAGACTGATTGGCCCAGACATCGCTCCAGCCACATGTTTTCAAATTAAATTAAACCTCCTGATCAAAGAACTGGGATCACTCAAAGCTTGCCATAACTGCTTAATTATACATTTTATTATTTGATCAGAGAAAGATGTAAAGCAGTGATATTCAATAACTTCATTCCGGGATTAAAAAGAGCTGCTTATGCTGGAGGAGCAATACAGAAAAGCAACATCCCATTAGGTACATATTTTATACAAACTTCTGAACAAAAAGTTGAGTGACAGCTGAGTGTGCTGCACTAGGCAAAGAGGTAGAGGCATGCACTTGGGCCAGCATCCTGTTTAAAAAACACTCCGGTGGGCCAGTAAGGGGGAAAAAGCCGTTGTTGGATACAAATAAACAAACACAGTAACTGACCCATCATTTGAAAAGTTTTGTTGGGACTCTGAGCAGTAATGTTAATATCACTTGTTTCTGCCTTAATCAGGTCAGCAATGAACATTTCATTGTGAAAATATTTACAGTGTAGAAACTCTCATGTGAAGATTCATAGACTTTAAGGTGAGAAGGGACCATTAGGATCATCTAGTCTGACCTCCTGCACATCCCAGGCCACAGAACCTGACCCACCCGTTCCTGCAATAGGCCCATACCCTGTGGCTGGGTTACTGAAGTCCTCAAATCATGATTTAAAGACTTCACATTACAGAGAATCCACCGTTTACTCTAACCAGTCAACAAGTGACCTGTGCCCAATGCTGCAGTGGAAGGTAAAAAAACCCAGAGACAATAAAGGGTGGTAGTGGGGGAGGGGGGAAACAGCGAGATGGAAGATTGTCTTCATCCACACAAATCAAATCTGTTGGGGGTCTTCCTTCCACAGGAAAGACATACCTTTGGGAATGGGTGCCCTGTCCCTCCTGTAGGGAGGAGAGCTCTGTGTATGTGTAAGGACAGACAGGAAAGGAAAACAAACCACGCCACACCACACCACAGTGTGTATATATATATATAAAATCCTCACTCATAGGTCTAATTAGACCCAGTGATAGTGGGGTTCCTGAGGGTGGCTTTTCTCCACCTGCCTGCTCCAATCCAGAGAAGTCCACACAACCAAGTCCCGCTCTGATGTGCGCTTACCTGGTTCAGGTCTGCAACATCAGCTCTTCCACCACTGGTCTGGTCAGTCCTCACTACCTTGTGAGGCGCTATGAAGCCAGCACTGTCTTGCTACCAGTCTGATCAGTCCTCACTGCAAAGCCAGCGGTGCACAAGCCGGTTCAGCTTGGTCCAGTCCTGCAGGATCACTCTACCCACGGTTCAAATCTCTAGATGGGGAACCCAGAGAAAATTGGACCTTTAGACAGTGTCCCTGCTCTTTGAAATGGGGCTCCTAACCTCTAAGGCAAGCCCTTGTTGAACTTGAATCCTGTTCTCGCATCAGAGTCCACTGCCTGTGAAGGCATGGTGATCATTTACTCCAGGCATTTCTGCACAATGCCTATGCCCTTTCATCAATACAGTTTCAGTAACAAGCATTAGGTAATCAAATTCCCACTACAGCAAAACCAGTTTGTGGAACTATGGGTAAGCAATATTATATTTAATGTAAATGAGGCTGTCCAGAGCTGGCTTTTCCCCTGCAGAGGCAGTAGATAGTTTCATTCTTTTAAGCCTTCTAGCTCTAGGGCTAACACAGATGGAAAGCAATAAGGAAAATTATTTCCCCATTTATCTCTGTTCTCTTTTTCGCTCTGTGCATGTATTGGCACAGGGGGTAAAGGGACATTAGACAAGTTCAGATCTTTATTAACCATACAGATGTGCTTTGTAAATGTTTTACTGTTGTAATGAAACAACAGAACTCAAAACACAATAAAAGTCAGGGCTAGCCTTTATTTAAGCAATTCTCTGGGTGTGCCAGAATTTGGTGACCTGTCCCTCCCCCACGAAACAACTGGAAACAAATATTCTCCTCCAACCCCAATGTCACCTCTAATTTTGTGGTTCCCTGGGCAGCTGTACACTTCATTCACTCTGCCATCCAGCCTTGACAACCTGTAAAACAAGTGAACTTTTTAGTGTTTCATAAAATTACACATCAGGTCTTCATTTATGATGTGTGGCAGGTACATTTTAAGGGATTCTCATATTGACTGTATATGGGTTAATCATTACATTGACTCTCTGAGATAAAAATCTGTTCAGCCATGTCAGAACAACATGGCTTAAAAATTAAGAGCCTGTGATAGGAAACACCATTGTGACAGACAGATGGAGCTAATCACAAAACAGTAGTTTAATGAGGTGATACCACATGACCATCATGTTGAGCTTTTGTCCCAAACATTTTACCACAGCTATGTTTATAACAGAATTCAGTTATGGCTCAGGGACAGTTTTGAGCTTTGTGTAAATGACAAACTGCACGGATGTTATTTATCAGTGGGCTAGTAACTAATACAGTGAGGCCTGGCTTCATAACTCTGTACATCTGGATATGCCAAAGGCCTAAAAACAGACTTGTAGCATGTACTGGGTGTACTTTTGACTTGCTTACTGAAAACCTAAACATCTTCTTGAGTTTAACCAAGTGTCGTTTTTGGTTCAACCCAAAACAAAAAAAATTTTCCCCTCGATTTTTTGAAATTGCCAGAGAACCAAAATACTCAGTATTTGCCCAGTGCTACTTGGAGTGTGACCTTGGGCAAGCCACTTATCCTCTCTGCACTTCATTTTCTCCATCTGTGTAATCAGGATCGAAGTACTCACATTTATAAAGCACTATATAAGTACAAAGTACTTTCGCCTCTCCTTCTGACACCAGTGCTCTATATCTGACACCACCATCACACTTCTGCTGAGCACTAGCAGATGTTTGGGGCCTTGCAGGTCAGCTTCCTAGCGGAGGAGAAATCTGTGACATTGGGCCTGGATATATTCTATGTGCAAGTTGCTTTATTTCCACATATACACCAATCCTGGAAGAAAAGCAGTCACAAACAGCATACAGGCAATCCCCTCTTCTGGAACTCTCAGCTCACACACTAGGAAGGAAGCTACATTGTCCCAAGAATTGCTTCCAAGTATGAAGGATAAAGCAGAGAGCAAAGTAGTTGCTCAAAAAAACAGCATAACAAAAACTAACAATAATACTGTGTTTCCTCAAAGCCTAAAAACTTGCTCACATACTAAGAAAAAAACAACAACCTAGTAAAAGTATGTGTAACAGCACCATCTGATGACTTCTGCCATAACAGTGCTATTGTTTATTTACTTAAGATTTTTGAAATGTCTTAATTATACACCTGTGACCCAATTTGCCACTCATGCAGATGTGAGCCACTCCCATTTGACTTCTTTGGGAAATATGGGTATCCCATAAAGGGAGAACAGGATCCCAGAGTTTTAACATGGATATTAATATAGAAGGGAAGTTTTAAAGCACACTGAACATATTCCTACAAAGTTTATGGCTATAAGGTATTTCTTTAATACAATAGCAGCACTGCAATGGGTGCCCACATGGCCCCACAGTATGCCAACATTTTTATGGCTGACTTAGAACAACGCTTCCTTAGGTCTCGTCCCCTAACGCCCCTACTCTACTTGCGCTACATTGATGACATCTTCATCATCTGGACCCATGGAAAAGAAGCCCTTGAGGAATTCCACCATGATTTCAACAATTTCCATCCCATCATCAACCTCAGCCTGGACCAGTGCACACAAGCGATCCACTTCCTGGACACTACAGTGCTAATAAGCAATGGTCACATAAACACCACCCTATACCGGAAACCTACTGACTGCTATACTTACCTACATGCCGCCAGCTTCCATCCAGGACACATCACATGATCCATTGTCTACAGCCAAGCTCTAAGATACAACCACATTTGCTCCAATCCCTCAGACAGGGATCTCTATCAAGCGTTCTTAAAACTACAATACCCACCTGCTGAAGTGAAGAAACAGATTGACAGAGCCAGAAGAGTACCCAGAAGTCACCTACTACAGGACAGGCCCAACAAAGAAAGTAACAGAACGCCACTAGCCATCACCTGCAGCCCCCAACTAAAACCTCTCCAGCGCATCATCAAGGATCTACAACCTATCCTGAAGGACGATCCCTCACTCTCACAGATCTTGGGAGACAGGAAAGTCCTTGCTTACAGACAGCCTCCCAACCTGAAGCAAATACTCACCAGCAACCATACACCACACAACAAAAACACTAACCCAGGAACCTATCCTTGCAACAAAACCCGTTGCCAACTCTGTCCACATATCAATTCAAGGGACACCATCATAGGACCTAATCACATCAGCCACACCATCAGGGGCTCGTTCACCTGCACATCTACCAATGTGATATATGCCATCATGTGCCAGCAATGCCCCTCTGCCATGTACATTGGCCAAACCGGAGAGTCTCTACGCAAAATAATAAATGTACACAAATCAGATGTCAAGAATGATAACATACAAAAACCAGTTGGAGAACACTTCAATATCTCTGGTCATTCAATTACAGACCTAAAAGTCACAATTCTTCAACAAAAAACCTTCAAAAACAGACTCCAACAAGAAACTGAAGAACTGGAATTAATTTGCAAACTGGACTTCATTAAATTAGGCTTGAATAAAGACTGGGAGTGTATGGGTCATTACACAAACTAAAAACTATTTCCCCATGCTATTTCCCCCTACTGTTACTCACACCTTCTTGTCAACTGCTTGAAATGGGCCATCCTGATTATCACTACAAAAGTTTTTTTTCTCCTGCTCATAATAGCCCATCTTAATTGATTAGTCTTGTTAGAGTTGATAAGGCAACACCCATCTTTTCATGTTCTCTGTATAAATATCTCTTCCTGCTGAATTTTCCACTCCATGCATTTGATGAAGTGGGTTTTAGCCCACCAAAGCTTATGCCCAAATAAATTTGTTAGTCTCTGAAGAACTGGAATTAATTTGCAAACTGGACTTCATTAAATTAGTCTTGAATAAAGACTGGGAGTGTATGGGTCATTACACAAACTAAAAACTATTTCCCCATGCTATTTCCCCCACAAGTTCCACAAGTACTCCTCGTTCTTTTAATTTTATGGTGTGGGTCCTGCTGAACAAGAAAATGAGACTGTCCTGGAATTCCTTTTTCCAGCTTGATTGAGAGACGTAATCAAACACATCTTTGGCATAAGAAGTCTGTGGGAATTATGACCACTTATGCTAGAAGTTAATTTAGGCCATTGGATCTATTTTCATTATGTTGATAAATGCCCAAAATATCCAATCTCTAAAGCCTTTCAGATAAAGACAATTCAGTGATCAGTAAAGCAAGCAATTCTCTAACACAGGGATATTTGATAGAGCTCCATTCCTCCACTACCAGGGTAAAACACATCTACTAATTTACTGTAAAGTTAAGGCAGAATTGTGAAAGAAGAGCTACACTATTTGAAAAATCTGAGCTTCCTAACTGGAAGGTTTGAGCTGTCACTATTTAATGACATCACCATATAGCAAAAGGAGGAGGTGATGCAGAGACCCTCCCTTCTGCACCCTCAGGCAACGGATTTTAAAATAAGATGATCTGAGTCTGGATATTACATTTGGGATGTTGGTCAAGTCTGCGTACTGCAACCTTTTCAGAATATATAATCTTTGCAGCCCTTGCTCAGATAATTGTCTGTTTTGTGTCACTTGGAGCTCTAAAGTTCAAAAACACAAGCCAATGTTCTGGTTTCGCTTTACAGCATGTTTTTTTCATCACGTCAATGTGATGCCAATTTCTATAAAGTGATGTAATACACTGCAAAGAGGGGCAAATACAACATTTTAAATATGCATTCCACTTTGAAGTGCAACGAGTCAAGTCTTTGAAAGGCTGAAACCAGGTTTTTTTAAAAACAAAAACAAAACAAACAAACAGGCATTGCAGTTTAGTTTGGGTGAAGCGGTTCGGTTAAATTAAGAAGCCAAGTACTCCCAAACTTAAGCCCATCCTTCAGGCTGAACTGAGGTTCCAGAAATTTGGGATAGGAACTCCATCTTCCTCATAATGCAGCCCCTATATCTTCCAGTCCCACCTCTCCCCTTACTTACTTCTTGGAGAGAGGGAGAGAGAGAGAGAGGGTGGGGGAGGGGGAAGCCCAGGTCTTACTAACCACTGTCTTTTGAAGCAGCTAGACAGACTGCTCTCCCACTATGACATTTGCTCTTAAGGGGAAAGTCTGGAGGTCTGCTTCTTTGGTCCAGTCTAGTTTCATCCTGTTGGGACAACCAGGTTCCTGGCTTGTAGCCCAGAGCCAGGAAGCTTTCTGCTGGATCTCATTAATCTGAGTAGTGGTACTAGTCCCGGTACTAGTCCCAGCATCCAGACCAGATTTCAGTTTGGGTAACATGTTATACCAATAAAATAAAAACCAGCAGGATCTTATTAAAGAGGATAAGACAAAATGTCACATTTATTGTGAATACAAAAAGAATTATAGTAAGCAGTCAGTTATAGCTATAACATTTTATTCAGTTTCACATTCATTCATACACACACACAGGTTCTGCATAGATGTTATAGTTACCAGCCTAGAAGTTGCTCATGCCAAGTTACTGGCCAGGTAACTTGGGCATGAGGGTGGAGCCGAGTCCTTGTCAGGTGCGCACCTGATGCTCCTGGAGGGTGGTGTGGAGGGTGGTAACAGAACCAGACTCAAAGTTCTTAGTCTTTAGAATCCATACTTATAGGAATTTATTTTTATGTTAGTCTATGGGAATTATTTCATCCTGCTGTTGCTGAACCAATCAGCAGATGGCACATTCCTGATGGCTCCATGCTGTTAGATGTTTGTTTTTTTCATCCTTTTAGGTGGTGGGGTGGATCCCAGTTTACCCTCCAGGGGTTGTCTGGTCATTCCACTTGACACCTTCTTCGGCCAATGGACTGCATTCCTAGGCTGGCACCTTCCTAACCATTCATGTACACCAAGCATTTATTAACATACATTTTGTATCTTAATCACAATTTACTTTACTGTCTTCACCACTTTTGGGGTGTGTACTAATTTATTTGAGAGTCCCTGCCCTTTAATCACAGAGGGTGGGAGTCTGTTTTTAGGAACCGTTGTCTGGAGCGCAGAGTCAATTGCTGTCTTATGGCTCATAGCGGGGTTGTATACATTGTATCGATTACAAAAGCATGCTTCAAGAACAAACGTAATTAACTGTTAGCAAGTTTTTTATAACAATAAAGTATCTTTCTGAGAACAGATACAATCAATGGTTTACATAGGCAATAGCGTGTAAGTTTTAACAGGATACCCAAGAGATCTTTTACTTGGTGATGCTAAAATTGTGTGGGACAAATAATGGGGAATCACTTTCACTACCTTCTTTAATATCCCTACAAACAAACTGTAGAGAGAATTTTGTCTGTGCAGAATGTAGTTACATACAACACTGTTAACTCTTCTACCCGAGCAGCTAGTCAAAGTTCAGGGCTTGCAGGTTGTTTCTGTTAGGAAGAGAAATTGATGATAGTGTTGGATCTCTTTGATGTATTTCTGAAAAGATGTACAAAGTCTCATTTCCTTGAACACAGCAGGAATCAAGCTACATGAAATAGTTGCTTTCCTCACAGCTTTATGCCCCTTTCAGCCAGCACTTAGCCAAAAAAAAATCTCTCTCTCTAGGCTTTTCTCTGCACCAACACTGAGTTCTTGTTCAGAATGTGTCTGGAGCATCTCTCTCTCTCTCGCTTTCTTACGCCACCCCCCCCCCCCCCGCCACCTTTCCACCAAACAATACCCAGCACTCCCTCCCGCCATCACACAGTTCAAATTCCTGAGCAGACTCACATGTGCCTTTGTTTTGGGCAGTGACACTTGCCTTGATTTGGTTTGAGGTTCCTATTGTTTCTTACATTTATCCCAAGTGAAGAGCAGTTGCTACACTCAACAGTTTTAATGAGCTTTAACCCAGCCTATAACAATATTCTTCTTTGCGTATTGCCCTGCAGTGTAGTGTTGCTATGTGCTGTTAAATAGCTGTTCTACCTCACAACAGAGGTATTTCAGTGATGGCAGAGTAGCTTTCTGTTCACAATTTATAAAGGCCCTTGGGATCTTTTCAGCCACATAATACTACATAATTGTAAGACTTAATTTTAATATCAGGAATTATTTATTACAAATCAGAGCTGTGGTCAGAGAGTTAGGAGAAGCTCCTAACAATTGGGAAAATAAAGCTCCTGCAATAATTGGGAAGAATAGATAATAGCATAATAATAATAATAATAATAATAATAGAATAGAATAATAGAATCATAGGACTGGAAGGGACCTCCAGAGATAATCTAGACCAGATCCCTGCACTCAAGGCAGAACTAAGTATTATCTAGACCAGGGATTCTCAACCTTTTTCTTTCTGAGGCCCCCACAACATGCTATAAAAACTGCATGACCCACCTGTCACAACTGTTCTTCTGCATATAAAAACCAGGGCCAGCATTAGGGGATAGCATGCACGGCAATACCTAGCCAGCCCCCCGCCCTCCAGGGATCCCTGTGAAGCTAGATTGCTCAGGCTTCGGCTTCAGCCCTGGGTTGCGGGGCTCAGGGCCCCGGGCTTCTGCCCCATGCAGTTGGGCTTTGGCCTTCTGCCCTGGGCCCAGGCTAGTCTAATGCTGGCCCTGCTTGGTGGACCCCCTGAAACCTGCTCACAGCCCCGGCCCCCTGGTTGAGAACCACTCATCTAGACCAGTGGTTCTAGATATGAGTTCCTTTTTGTTGTTAGAAGGAACTAGGCGCACAACTTTGGCGAAACACACTACAGTGGCATCGTCTTGCTTCAGAGGGATAATATAAACAAAAATAAGCACACACACGCCTGCCTCAGTTTCCCCTCTTGCAGGCAAGGTAGTTCAGCCCGCTGGCCTATCCCAAAAAATCCTTTCCTCCCCTTTCAATGTAAAGGAGATTCCAACAGAAGTCCCACAAATGTCCATCTGTTGGTTTAGGGGCTCACAAGCAGTCTTTTCCGAGTAGACTTCTTTGGAGGAAAAGCACAAATAGTTGGTGTTCCTGCTCTCTCTTTCTCCCCCACCTTCAGTCTTTAGTTTTCTTATCCAAAATACCACTCCTTCCTCCAGGTGCTTTCCCTACCTGTCCTTCTAGGTATAGTTCTTTTTTTTTTTTCCCCTGGCAAGGGAAGAGTGCCAAAGAAATCAGAGAGTGTGGTGTTGGATTTGCTGTAAGAAATTCTTTACTGGGGATGGTGGAACCTGGTCAACAAGGAACTGAAAGACTGTTATCACTCCGACTCCACACATCCACTGGACCCGTCAACCTGATCAGTGTGTATGCACCAACACTCGGCGCCACCAGGGATACCAAGGACGAGTTCTACGACCAGTTAGACACGATCATCAGGAGTATCCCTAAAGAAGAGCACTTGATACTACTGGGTGACTTCAATGCCAGAGTGGGCGCTGACCACGACTTTTGGCCAACCTGTCTTGGAAAGTTTGGCTTTGGAGAAATGAATGAGAATGGACAACGACTTCTGGAACTGTGCTCGTACCATGACCTCAGCATCACCAACTCATTCTTCCAGACAAAACCTCAACACAAAGTGTCCTGGAGACACCCTCGCTCCATGCACTGGCACCAACTCGATCTGATCATCATCAGGCGGTCTGCCTTGAAGTGCGTCCTGCTTACTCGCACCTTCCACAGTGCTGACTGCGACAGTGATCATTCGCTGGTGTGCAGCAAGATGAAGCTACAGCCAAAGAAGATTCATCGCTCTAGGCCAGAGGGCAAACCCCGCATTGATGTGAGCAAGACCACACACCCAGACAAGGCAGAGAAATTTACCCATGAGCTCTCCGAGGTGCTGAACTGCATGCCTCCCGGTGGCTGCGCCAAAGAGAGACAGGACCACATCAGAGACGCAGTACACAGCACAGCCATGAAAGTTTTTGGAAAGAAACGAAAAATGAACAATGACTGGTTTGAGGCCAACTCCACCACACTCACTCCAGCCATTGAAGAACGCCACGCTGTTCACCTGGAGTATAAGAGTTCCCCCAGTCATAGGACTCTACAAGAGTATCGATTTGCCAGGAGCAAAGTACAGAGACTAGCTCGACAGTGTGCAAATGATTACTGGCTCCAGCTCTGCCGGAGCATTCAACTATCTGCTGACACTGGAAACATCAGGGAAATGTATGATGGCATCAAGAAGGCCATGGGACCCACAAAGAAGTGGAAAGTGTCACTAAAGTCTGCAACAGGCAAAAACATCCAGGACAAGAGCAAGCAGATGGATAGATGGGTGGAGCACTACTCTGAAGTGTACTCCAGGCAAAACACCGTCACTGAAGCTGCCCTCAATACCATGGATGGTTTTCCCATTGAAACTGAGCTGGACGAGAAGCCCACCATGGAAGAACTGAAGAAAGTCATTGAGAGCTTGTCCACAGGAAAGGCTCCAGGAAAGGATGGCATCCCACCAGAAGTTATCAAGTGTGGCATCAATGTCCTCCTAGAACACCTCCATGACCTCCTCTGTCAGTGCTGGGATGAAGGTGCAGTACCTCAGGATATGAGAGATGCCAACATCGTGACCCTCTACAAGAACAAGGGTGATAGAAGCGACTGCAACAACTACAGAGGCATATCACTCCTGAGTGTTGTGGGTAAAGTCTTTGCACGCGTGATCCTGAACAGACTGCAGAAGCTTGCTGACAGAGTTTACCCAGAGTCACAGTGCGGGTTCCAAGCAGGAAGATCCACAACCGATATGGTTTTCTCCTTAAGGCAGCTGCAAGAGAAATGCAGAGAACAGCATAAGCCACTACTCCTTGCCTTCATAGACCTGACCAAAGCTTTCGACTTTGTGAACAGAGATGGGCTGTTCAAGATCCTGGCAAAGATTGGCTGCCCACCGAAGCTGCTGAGCGTGATCCAGTCTTTTCACGACAACATGAAAGGCACAGTACTGTATGATGGCTTGTCCTCCGATGCCTTCGATATCCACAGTGGAGTAAAACAAGGCTGCGTTCTCGCTCCCACACTCTTCGGCATCTTCTTCGCAGCGTTGCTGAAACGTGCCTTTGGAAATTCCACAGACGGAGTCTATCTCCACACCCGGTCTGACGGGAGACTTTTCAATCTGGCTCGACTAAAGGCCAAAAGCAAGGTACGGGAGGCAACAATAAGAGACATGCTGTTTGCAGACGACGCTGCCCTGGCCACCCACACAGAAATCGATCTCCAGCATCTGATAGACCACTTTTCCAGAGCTTGCGAAGAGTGCAGGTTGACAATCAGTCTTCAGAAGACCAAAGTTATGGCCCAGGATGCGGAACATCCAAGGATTGCCATCAATGACTATGTGCTAGAGGTGGTCAGTCAGTTCACCTACCTCGGATCTACCATCACGGACAACCTCTCACTGGACCCTGAGATCAACCGCAGAATCGGCAAGGCCTTCACAATTTTGGCCAGTTTGTCACAGAGCGTGTGGAACAACAACATGCTGACCATCAACACAAAGGTCGCTGTCTACCGCGCATGTGTGCTAAACACGCTTCTCTACGCCAGCGAAACTTGGACCCCCTATGCTTCGCAAGAAATGAGACTGAATGCCTTCCACATGCGCTCCCTCCGTCGCATACTCGGGATCACTTGGAGTGATCGAATAACGAACAACGAGGTGCTGGAATGTGCCAAGATCTCCAGCATTTTCACTCTCCTCCGTCAACGCCGCCTCAGATGGCTTGGCCATCTAAGTCGCATAGAAGATGGACGGATCCCCAAAGACCTGTTGTATGCCGAACTTGCCTCCGGAAACAGAGCTACAGGACGGCCCCACCTTCGCTTCAAGGATGTCTGTAAGAGGGACCTGAAGACTGTTCAAATCGACATCAACAGCTGGGAAGAGCTTGCCCAGGACAGATGCAGATGGAGACGCGCTCTGACTACTGGATTGAAAACTGGTGAAGACAAGCTGTGGCAGCTTGCCGAGGAAAAGCGGGTTCAACGGAAAAGGAAACAGCAGCTCCAACCTACAGCTGACACCACCTTCAAATGCAGCAAATGCAATCGAGACTGCCACTCTCGTGTGGGGCTCTACAGCCACAACAGACGCTGCACAACCATCAACTAAACATTCCCCATGGGCGCATATCCATTGTCTCTCGAGACTAACGGACGCCAACAACATTCTAGGTCTATTCCTGAGCTCTTTGTCTGGAGAAACCCAACAGCAATTCCTATTCCCTTCTAGTGGAGAAACTCACAACTAATTTTATCTCTTCCCCGGTTTCTGTATTACTGGGTGGAAGGAAGTGCTTATATATCACATCCGGTTTCCCTGGATGTATTACTTACTGACCAACCTATATTTTCCCTGCTCCTTGGGAGTTCAAGTGCCCAAATACCATGGTTCTGGGTGGACTCTGAACAGGGTCAGAACTGGACCCAAAACCCCTTAAAGGGACAGCATGTTTATAACTGAGACCCTATTGTTACATTACAGTGTTAGAATTTTGTTAGTGTTAATGTAAGCAACCCTAGAATTGTGGTATCCCAGAATCTAGAGATGGAATGACTTATTAGGTCCTCTAATCTATGTCTCTGCCAGTGCAGCATTGCTGTCGACTGAATCCTCAAATGACCTGGAAGATTTTAGCACTCTCAATTAATGCTCACACTGGCTCTTTGCCAAATAATGAAACCGTTTATGGGGAAGACTTATTGCTTCCTTCCCATCCCCTCTGGCCTCCCTCCTCTATGAATCATGGAATCTCAGGGTTGGAAGGGACCTCAGGAGGTCATCTAGTCCATAGTGAACTATGTTAATCAGTTAAATTCTGCTTACCAATCATTTTTAAACCATATGATTCAAAAACTGACAACTTGACCTGATCAAATCTAATGTCAGCCATAATCTAGAAAGAAGAAAGGCAATGTTGATAGTGGTTGAACGTGACATAACTTTAATTATTATAACAAAGCATGGGGATAAGGCAAGCCGGTTATTAAGTAGACTGTAATGCGATATGCAGTGCTGCATATCAAGGCACAGATAAGTAGAAATAAAAGTTACCAGAAAACTACTTGGGCCATAGATATAATGGGATTAGGACATGTCAAAGCAAACCACAAAGCCCACACAGATTTAAAGAACCGAGTTTTGCCATTGGCTGTGCTTTTTGAAATAGCCCCACAAGACTCAGCACTCTTAAATCAAAAGAAGGGTGGAGGGAGTGTTAAAATCCATATTCAGACCTGGAGCAGGTGGGTGCAACTCCCATTAACAGAGTTTTGCCACCTGCTTAGTCCAGGGCTGAACTTGGCCCTTTATTTCCTGAGGAATTTTTTCATATTTCCCGTTTGTGCAAGCGGAATCCTGTCACCGTTGCTTGAATAAGGATAGCGTTAAAATTGAGTAAAGACCTCTGGATCTAACCACTAATTACTTCTTTTCCCTGTATCTACATTCCATACAGATATCACAGCATGTTTTCTGGTGCATTAGTTACATTCCCTGAGCACTTAACATAAGAACACAAGAACAGCCATACTGGGTCAGACCAAAGGTCCATCTAGCCCAGTATCCTGTCTTCCAACAGTGGCCAGTGCCAGGTGCCCCAGAGGGAATGAACAGAACAGGTAATCATCAAGTGATCCATTTCCTGTCACCCATTCCCAGCTTCTGGCAAACAGACGCTAGGGACACCATTCCTGCCCATTCTGGCTAATAGCCATTGATGGACCTATCCTCCATGAATTTTCTTACTATTTTTGTTCAAAATTTTCAATGTTATTTTAATGCATGAATTCTTTCCTATTATTTCTTTTTTTCATATTATTGTATCCTCTTTCATTAGATATTTATTTTTTATTTAAGATTTTATTCCTTTTCCGAATGTATTTTATTTTAATAATTTTTCATTCTTATTAATATTTCTTTTTGATAGCTTAGATTTTTTTTAAGCCTTCCACTTGCTACATGCGCAATGCAGGGAGACTGCTTTTAAAAAGATTTAGGATATAATACATGGAGCTGGTTGAAATTTTTTCATTGAAAGATTTTTTGATGAAAGATGGTTTTTGATCAAAATTAAAACTGCAATGGAAAAATTTCATTTTGGTCAAAAAATTTCTCCTCCCCTCTCCCCCCACCCCTGAAAAAACAGAAAACCCTAAACCAAAACCCAATTTTTAAAAATAAATATTTTGAGGTTTTGGTAAAATCTGAGGGGCTTTGGGTTTCTGAAAAAGTTTACTCAAAACAATTTTTGAAAACCAAATAAAGATTTTGGTTTGTTTTTTCATGGAAAAAGCAAAACATAGTCACAGGATTCCTTTTTAAAAAGATTTTTTAAAAATTCTGCCAAAGAAGAATTGCCATTTTCAACTGTCTCTAATAATATATGCTAGGTGAGAAGGAACACAATGTTCAAGCAAAGAGATGGTAGATAAAACAAGCACTGTTTCTTTACCTGAGCATCCTATGGGTGAGGTGAGGAAGTAGGGAAGGAGGAGATTTAATATCCCACACAAAGAAATTAGACGTATTATCCCCATAATGCCGCATTTTTGCACCATAATAAATCTGAACTAAAACAACAGAAAAAAGAAAGGCTCTGTATAGAGCAACATTATTATACACTGGCTGCCAGTCATGGCTGAAATAACATTATTACTATGGGGAAAAGCACAGAAAACCTCTCTCACAACCATCATATCATCTGGGGGGAAAAAAACCTTCCACCTTCTTGTCATGTTGCCCTCCCCAACACCTCTACCCATCCTATTATGGATTTCCCACCAGCTGAAATATTTGTCTCCTACCACAGTCTCACTTACATTCTTTCCATCTTCTGTGAGCCTCATTCAAATGCGAATCAAAATCAAAACACCTCCACAGAATTTCAAATGCTCATGATTTCCCCATCATTTGTCTCATTATGGCAATTTTAAGTCATTCTTTTCAACTCAGTGAGCTCAGAATCTGTTATGAATGGAAAATATTGGAGCATCATTAACATTTTAATACAGTTTTATTATTTTTTATTAGCCTATGTACGGGTTTAGACTCAAGACTTAATGGAGTGCGGGAGTGTGCAGACTTCTCCATGCAATGTACTGAAAAATCAGTCCCAGGTATGGTTTACTGAGTGGCTAACAATTTTGAAGACTCCTCCAAGGAGTCATGTTTTTCTCTTCCCTAAGTGAATATTATACATAATAAAGCTCCTTTGCAAGTATCTTTTCTCAGCCCAATTAGGTGTGAAATGCTAAATATATCATATAAAATGATTCCTTTTGGATCATAAATTCTACCAAGTACTTATGAGCTTTTTCATTCTCAGAATATTGGTCAGTAAAGCAACAAGAGCCAAGGATGCATATTAGTCACAGTGGGTACACTTGATAATGTCTGGATTTGCAATTCACAAGCTAAATATAATGCATTATAGTGTATATATAGACTATAGATGGCCTTTGTGTGATTAATATGATTAAATGGAGAGGTATGTGATAAACTGCACTGGCATGTGATAATATAAATTTATCCTCACCTCTCTTAGGTACTTATAACTATTTTAGGTACCCATTACTATAGATGCTGAGTGCTACACAATCTTTTTAAATCATAGATACATAGAAATGTAGTCTTGGAAGGGACCTCAAGAAGTCATCAAGTCCAGCCTCCAGTGCTGCAGTAGGTCAAGTAAATCTAGACCATCCCTGATAGTTGTTTGTCCAACCTGTTCTTAAAAACCTCCAATGATGGAGATTCCACAACCTCCCTTGGAAGCCTATTCCAGAGTTTAATTGCTCTTATAGTTACAAAGATTTTCCTAAAATCTAATCTAAATCTCCCTTGCTGCAGATTAAGACCAGTACTCCTTGTCCTATATTCAGTGGACATGGAGAACAATTGATCACAGACCTCTCTATAGAAGCCCTTAACATATCTGAAGACTATTATCAGGTCCATCCCCTCCTTCTTTTCTCAAGTCATAAACATGACTACTTTTTAAACTTTTCCTCATAGGTCAGGTTGTCTAAATCTTTTACCACTTTTGTTGCTCTTCTCTGGACTCTCTCCAATTTGTCCACATCTTTCCTGAGGTGTGGAGTCCAGAACTGTATGCAGCACTCCAGCGGAGGTCTCACTAGTGCCAAGCAGAGTAGGACAATTAGTTCCCATGCCTTACATACTACACTCCTGTTAGTAATATGTATATCCTCACAGAACCCTGTGAAGTAGTGTTATCCCCCTTTTACAGATGGGGAATTGAGGCAGTGACTTGCCAAGTGTACGGCAGCACAAGAAATTGAACATAGGTATCCCAAACCCCTGACTAGGGCCTTAACCATTGGCAACCCTTCCTGTCACATTGCCTCTCTACTAATCCATATTCCCAGGATATATGGTAGCATACCAATCCCTCAGCACAGGGGTGGCCAACCTGAGCCTGAGAAGGAGCCAGAATTTACCAATGTACATTGCCAAAGAGCCACAGTAATATGTCAGCAACCCCCCTGCAGCTCCCACCACCCGCTCCCAGTGTCTCTCACCCACCAGCAGCCCCGCAAATCAGCACCTTCCCTTCCCTCCCCACATCTCCCGATCAACTGTTTCATGGTGTGCAAGAGGCTCTGGGGGGAAGGGTGAGGAGTGAGGACACGGCAGGCTCAGGGGAGGAGGCAGGAAGGGGTAAAGTGGGGGAAGGGCCCATGGAAGAGCCAGGGGTTGAGCAGTGATCACTCCTTGGCACATTGGAAAGTTGGCGCCTGTAGCTCCAACCCCGGAGTCGGTGCCTATACAAGGAGCCGCATATTAACTTCTGAAGAGCTGCATGTGGCTCCAGAGCCACAGGTTGGCCACCCTTGCCTCAGTAGCTTCAAACAGCCACTATGCGAGTCTATAAATCAACTTGTCAGATACATTTCTTCCTGTTTTCCCCAAATATGGAATTTCCCTCAAAAATTATAATGGCCCAAGGTCCAAAACTGGTGACAAAGATGCAAACCATGCCCATTGATAGTTTTTCTATATGTAAAGATGTCATTGATTTAAAATCTGATACCTCACAGCTCTTCAGGGGTCAAAATACAAGCTTTGATATCCCTGGGACATACAACACTCATTTCTAGCCCTGGAATTTAAATTAGTGAAATTAGTGACTTTCTTCTGTATTCAAAGTTATTTTGGGTCATTTTCTGATAGGGTTTACATATATATGTTTTCATTTTTCTTTCCCTCCAAAAGCTGCATAACCGGACACATGGTAACTAAGGCACCTGTATGTATAGGCCAAGGGCTACAAGACATAGGCTGAATAAATATTTTTAAACTCTCTAAAAACTCCTAAAATAGTTGTTCATGTAGCTTATCCACAATACATGATGGCGAATACAAAGGTTTGCATTATGCCTAATGAAAATCTTTAGTAACTATTTTTTCCAATTAGTTCATCCTTTTTTCATGTAACTGAGCATATTATTCACAAACGGAAAACCCACAAGTAATATATGCAACACTTGTCTGCGATGACTTGCATAAGTTCTGCATGTGTTTGCCATTTGTGGGTAATGCACCATCTCAAACATTTGTAAATATATAGTTAATGTGCAGCTTTGAGCTACTATTTTTATTTACATGTTAAAAATATAGTATAAATATAATGTCACATGGGAACCTAAGATTTGCCATTTGGTCCTGTGACAAGATAAGCTCACTGCAGTCTGTAAAGGTTAACAGGTCCTGCCAGTCGTAGGCCATTCTGGCAGAATACAAAAGGTTGGGTCTCACTTCTCCTTTGGATATTATTGCCCAGTGTTTTTTGATTGATTTACTTTGTTTTTCCCCCAGACAAAAAAACAAGCTCTGAGGAAAGAGTCCTAAGCTTCAGGCATTACTATTTTATTTCTCTTCCATAGCTGGTGAAATTGCTTGCCAGCTTACAGCTTACCTAAATTGGTTGGCTGATGAAAAAAATAGTTATTAAAGTTCTTAATTAGGTACAAGGAGAAAAAAACAATTGAGAGGTGCACCTAGTCAACTATTCTGCCTCATTCAGTAGGAAAGTAGGATGAAGCCCTCGGTGCTTGCCCCTTAAGCCCATTCCAGAGAAGCACTTGAACACATGCTTAACTTTAAGCTGGTGAATAGTTCCACTGACACCCCAATATCTGACACTTCAGAGAAAGATGGAAGAAAATCCATAAAGTTCTTATTCAATTGTGCAATGCTGTGAATGGAATAAAAATACCTCTTCCTGAAAACTGTGGCAATGTCACAAAACATGAGATTTGATTACCCTCATGTAAGTGGATGAATGTGTATGTGTAATAAATGTTGGCTTGCCGACTCAGAACTCCCACGGACTTCCAGGGGAATACTGAGTGTACAAAAAATACAGGGCTGGACCCTAAATATGTATGTATTACTTTCAAAAAGTTTTATTTTCCAGGTATGCCTCAGTTATTTAATCTCACTGTTACAGGGGGGAGGGATAGCTCAGTGGTTTGAGCATTGGCCTGCTAAACCCAGGGTTCTGAGTTCAATCCTTAAGGGGGCCATTTAGGGATCTGGGGCAAAAACCTGTCAGGGGACAGTATTTGGTCCTGCTAGTGAAAGCAGGGGACTGGACTCGATGACCTTCCAAGGTCCTTCCAGTTCTATGAGATAGGCATATCTCCATATATATTATATTATTACCATGGGCTTCTTCCCATCTGCGTTTTGTATGCACCTCTCATCTTTCATCTGCTACTTAGATTGCAAGATCTTCAGGGGCAGATGTTTGTACAGAGCCTAGCACAGTGGGGCAGAGCATCCAGATGCTATTGCAGTACATATGATTAAAAATAATAATATAGAACACAATCTGTGTGAAAGATGGCAACACTTTGAATCAAAACCCTATGAATCATTTTGGCATATTGATCAGGGATAGGTAGAACAATCATCCCTAGAAGTGCTGACCACTTTCCAAGAACCCCTCTGAATCAGGTCCGTATTCTGCAATATGAGGAATGCAAATCCAAATGACATTGTTAACATACTCTATTTTTGCCACGTTAATCTAGTGTAATTCAAATTAAATTTTCACTCCATCTCCTGTAAATTCAGAAGAGAAGATTGCAACAAAATATTTGTAGGTTTTACCTAAATTGGTTGACTGATGAAAAAAAATAGTTATTAAAGTTCTTAATTAGGTACAAGGAGAAAAAAACAATTATTAGAAACAATTCACACAGGCATTAGTATCTATATACAAAGAAGTAGGCCAAAGGAAGAGGGTGGCGGGGGAGAGAAGGTTTATTTTAATGTATTTAGGGCCTGATTTTCCATTCTGTTACACCACTTTTATTCCACTGAAACTCTACTGAAGTCAGTGGGGTTACACTTGTGTAAAACTGGAGAATGAGATTCAAAATGCCTGAAAGAGATCTCACTTCTGCAAGGGGCCATGGGCCACCCGTGCAGTTCTGAGCACAGATTTCAGTGGGAGTTGTGTGTGCTCAGCAATTCACAATAGGCTCTCAGCAGCTTGCAGGATCGAGCTGAGAGACTGAAAAATGCTTTTCCTAAAGGTGTCCATTTAGGCAACTAATTTGCTAAAGAACTATGCAGTTTGAGCATCTAGTGCTCAATAATCACTTTAATAGAAAAAAGAGGAGTTAGTAAAAGGTGGACCTGTTAGTCCGAAATAAGAGCATCCACCCACTGACTTGCCCTGAAAGAACTGAAGGCTATTGTGGCTCCAGTTACTGTGTTCACAAGCCCTGAACAACTCTGTTACCCCTACAAGCTGTCTGCCTACACCAGGGTTGAGGCACTTGAATGGTACATTGTGGGGAAGCTTGAATTGCTGCTGCTCATACTATACTAAGCAGAATTAGAGGATGTTGGTCTCCATTGCTGTGAGTCCAGCAGTTTAGCAAACCATGAGAACTTGCTTTTTAAAGGAAAAAGGATAAGGACCTCTGAATGAATTAGATAAAATACTAGGGCAAGCTCCTTGGGTCTGGCTGAGCTGTTCTCATTGCGGGGTCTGTGAGAGGATTGGGGCAAACCATCTTTTGTACTCTCCTTATCCTGGGGTTACCGGAGGTCACTTTGGCCTTCAGGGCTATTGGTTGCACCAGCACTAACAGTTCCCCAGAAGCCATTCTGCTTGTTGGGAAATCACCAGGGCTCAAGGCACTCTAGATTTGCTGATTCTGACATGCCCCTTGTGCTGAAAGATGGGAGGAGTTGGTTGCATAGAGGTGGCCATGTTGGCTTTATTACACCCAGGGCTTCCAGGGGTATCCTGACTGCAGTGCAAAGCAATCAGGAAGGCAGGGGAGGCTGTAAAAGACCCTGAATACACTTAAATAAACCTTCACTTCTCCCCATCTTATTTTTCTCTCTCTCGCTCTTCTTTTGTTCTACTTCTTTGCATACAAATAACAATATCTGTGTGAAGTCTGTTCTTGACTTCAGAGGAGTTGTGTCTGCTTATGCCAGGGCTGAATTTGTCATGCTCTATGTACACATTAGTGAGGACTAGTTATATAAAACAGAACTGGACCCTACAGGTAATTTATACTATCAGTCTCACCAGAAGGAATAGAATGAGGATGTTTTTTAAAACTGAAAGGTGGCACTTGGGATTTACCATTGAAATACAAAGGGGAGTTCATCATACTAGCGAGTAGAGGAAGTTAGTGGTGTGTTCTACTTTGGGATTGTCTGGCTGGCTGCTTTTCAGTGCAAGTACCGTGCCAGGCATGTGGGGCTAAGTGCCGAACATCTGTGAGAAATGCCAGCCAGAAAAATAAGAGACTTCTGGATGTGGTTGCCTTCCACAGAAACCCAACATTTCAGCAACTTGGAAACAGGAGACAAAACTTGCTGCTATGGCTCTGTAGCTCTTTCATAAGTAATCAAATTCTTAATACTTAAAAAAAAAAGAGAGAGAGAGAGAGAAGTAATTAAATAAGTGTTCCCAGCACAGAGCTGCTTTAAATACTGTCTTACTTCACCTGTGAATACTTGCATGATCCATATTAATCTCCCTTTTTTTCCACTGTTTACACATAAGAGCTTTGACACTGAGACAAAAAAATAATATTCTAACATCTGCTGCTGTGAGAAAGCAATACCACCAGTGAAAATCTCAGTAAACAAGGGGCTGATCTTGCAAGTTGCTGAACATCTCATTTATTTCAGTGGGAGCTTAGGGTTCTCAGTATCTCCCAGGAATTGCTCAGCACACCGTTCCCTCTGAGCTGTGCGCGTGTGCACGTGCACACAGATCTCAAACCCCGCGCACACAGTGAAACACCACATGCACAAAAAATGTGCACAGAAGCCCAACGTGGAACATTGGCTCAGCACCTAACAGGGTCAGGCCCAAACGGTCTGATCCCACTCCATTGAAGTCAGAGTCTCTTTGATTTCAGTGGTGCGGGTCAGATTCTAGTACATGATAGCCATACAAAGCATCTATCTGTGAAGAAGTCTATTTTAAACAGAAGACAGTTTCTTTGCAAGATTTCATATTACAGGACCTTGAAATGAAGGCAGACTGGACAGTGATTAGAATGCAGCACTATCTTGCAGATTAGGATCTTCCTTGTAATAAAACTGCTGTGTGTCTAGGTATTATCTGTTTTCTCTTCCCTCTATATAAAATATACTTTTGATTTCCTGTAAGAATGGCCACTTAGAGAACTATCCTCATGCCCTTGTATCTGGATCAAAGGCACTCTCTACATAAAAATATCTTTTTGTGGACCAACTTCTGTCTCTCTCACCAACAGAAGTTGGTCCAATAAAATATATTACCTCACCCAAAATATTCTTGGACCAACACAGCTACAACTCATGCATACATATAATATTATGTCCATTCTGAGTCATAATACCTTCTGTTAGGTCACCAAGTAATGATAGCAATATAATTACTGTATTGTCAGTAGCTCTTTTGTCTCTGGACCAGAAGGCTGTGGGTTCAAATGCTGTACTGGGATTTAGTCTCTTATCCAATGCTGACACTGCAGAGCACTACAGCGGGCTAGAACCCAGGCCTCAGAGACAGGTCTTGGGTTCTATTCTGGACTCTGCCATGGCAAAGTGATGCCCCTGCTTTTTAAAATGCATTGAGAATGATAGAAGAAAAGTGATAGAAGATCTAAGTATCATGTTCAAGGCCTCTGGGAATGCTAAAGGAGTTCACAGCCATATTGCCTGGAAATGTTCAATTCAGAGTGCTTAACTTCTTACATTTACTTAGGAAGGGATTCACAAGGGGGACTTAGGCACCTACCTGCTACTTTAGGGGCCTAAGTCCAAAATGTAGCTTCCCAAAACCCCTGCTTAGCTGCTGCTTAACGCAACAGGCACCTGCTGCTGGTGGAGTGTGCATGGCTGCTTTAGTCCTGGCAGCACCAAGCAGCTCAGTGGCTACCACAGTGGGATTCACAAATTAGGAATTCCCTCTACCTTGCCTGCGGGGCCTTAGAGCACATCTACCAAATTGGCCTTGCACAGAATATGACTGGAGTAGATTTCCCCACTCCCACTAGCCCCACAGTTAGGCACTGGATGTGGGAGACTCAGATTTAAATCCCTTCTCTTCCTGAGATAGAGCAAGGATGTAACCCCAAGTCTCCCCCCTCCCAAGTGTGTGCCCTAACTGCTACTCTAAGTTATACCCAGCTCCAACAGCTCCTATGCGGCCACACCAAATTACATCCAGCTTCAATTCTGCTAAGGGGCCATTCCAGAGTACAGAAGCTTTTTGCTTAAGCCTCCTTTCCTGCAACCACCCCCCAAAATGCTGGGCATGGAGAAAGGGCAGGTACAGAGCTGGCTGTATAACATCCTATGGCGGGACTCCCTATGTAGCTGATTCAGCTGGCTTTAAGGCTGTTTTGTGTTGCTGGAGCAGGCAAAACATTGCTATCTGGTTGGAGGATGAGGCCTTCTGTCTCATTTTACCAGTTCCACTAACGTGGCTGTGAATCTTAGTGTTTGGACAGTGGTTTGAGATCCTTGGAAGAAAATACTTTGCATTGCCTTAGTTCCTATTTATTATTATTTTTAATAATACAGCTCTAAGTAACTCAGACTTGGTTTGAATAAGGAAATACACTTTCAAACGCTCAGTCATCACTGCCCTAGGCACAAAACCCTTTTGCAAAATACTAGGTCACTCTGATGAAAGACACAAACACATCCATGGGTAGAAGGCCACAGAATGTCCGCAAAGCACCAGAACTATAGTGATTGTGGTACATGGGGAGTGAGCAGTTACAGAATGGGGGAAGAAGTGCGAGAGAGGGATGGCACAGTCCGGGGTGACTAGGTCTGGGATTATGCATATCCAATGGTCTCAAACACTCAAATAGAAAATGCACAGGGATCATAGCTGCTATTCCCACCAGAGACTGCCAGAAATACCCTGACTCTGGGCACAATGGGAACTTTTACAATAAAGGGTAAACCTCGTCTGCACAGGAGACAGAGATTTCTTGGGGGCTAGCCCAAGACTGTGGAATGAACTCCTAACAGGAGCTAAGGACTATTACAACCTCACTACAAGAGCAAGGCACATTTCTTTGATCTTGCCTTCTCTAACATAAGTGTGTAGCAAAATGTATGTGGGGACTAATGGATAGTATGCTGGCCTTTTAGTTAGGTATAAAATCAATACATGATTAAGTAATAGTAGATTACTTGATTATAGTATTTGTTGCCCCATAGCACAAAGCTGAAAAAGGACTAAAATGCTCTGATATGGGATTTAATATTTTTTTTTAATGTAGACCCATAGGATTTACCATGCTGGTTCATTTCTCTGATCCACTTAATCTGGTCTCTTACCTTTGGCAGTGGCCACTGCACAATGCCTCAGAAAGTCAAATTCCCACTGTAGAATGTACCTCATTGGTTTTGCAATGCTACAGGAAGGGAGGGAAATTCCATTCTTGCTCTGGCAGGTGTGCAGCTTACATCCTGAAAAGAAAATAATTACTTGTAATACTTGGTCTCTGAAGAGAGAATTCAAAAAGCCTTGGTCTTCCTCGGTGTCCGGAGGGGGGCGGGGTGTCACACAAACACAGCCTCAGAGGAGCCTTTCAGCTCAGCTGTGTCCAGAAAAGAATCCTGAGAGTTTTCCTCTCACCAGTCCCATTGACCCCAAATAGACTCACTGCATCAATGTGCAAGGCAGCTGTGCTGATACAGGTGTTGAAGCTGGCTACACTGAGATTACTGGCGGCATTGACCATATTGGCAGGTTGGACACACGTGCTGAAGAGCACTAAGAAATTAGGCTGAAGAAATGAGCTTCAACACAGTGAATTTAGTGCAAATCTGAGCTTTGAGGAAACTCAGGCTTTGGTTGGCACTGCAGTATTTGGCAAATGCCTCATCAATGCAGGTCAAGGAATGTGGTAGAACAAAAGACAGGAAAACTGCAGCAAGGGTTTTGCTGTGTCCTGCAGTCACAAGGGCTCAAAATCCCCCAAATGACCAAACCTGTGTCTGTCTAGGTTAATAGTGGTGTTCATCACTATAGTAAGGACTATAAAGATATTGCTGTCTGCTTTCCCTGCTGGCATGAGTCAGGCTTAGTGCCAGTCTTTAAAAAAATAGTATATATTTAAAGTGTGATCGTTTTGCAGTGCTAGAAGAAGAGGTGGATGTTGCATTTCTCTACAAGTGTAGCAAGATTGCCAGTCACTCATTATTTTGTGTGGCATGCAATTGTTTAAAGAGTTGTGAATGGAATTATCGATGTATCTATAAGGCATCCATCATGATAGCATGTTGGAATCAGAGGCAGTAAAGGAACAGCAAGAGAGATATTCTTAAGAGACAAGGAGGATGTTGAAAAGAATCTGCACTGACCCAGCAACAGCTGGACTGCAGCAGGGAGCTGCTCTACTGGCATCCGACATGTAAAGAACTGATGGTTGGAGGAGTCTGGTACACCTGAGGAGCTGTGAGGGGATGGAGCATGCTCAGTGAGGATGGACTCTTTTTGGAGATTTTAGCTGCTCAAAGTTAAGAAGTCTCTACAGAGCATGTGTGAACTGTGATTTTTCAAAGGCTTATAACTTGACCATATTTAGGGGGATTTTCACAGTGGTAGCAAGAAGCACGTCCCTGGTACAACTGTGCCAATATTTCAAGCCCTTGTTGCAAAGCATGGAGGTGCCAAAGCTTTTCAAAGAAAAGGTCACTAGAATATTTTAACAAAGGCAAAACAACATTTTGCTATACACTTGACCTCAGAATGATTTTAGCTGAAATACTACTACTACTAATAATAAAAATCAACCTGAGGCAGACACCTGACATGGAAAATATTAGTATGAATGGTTAAAGTTTGACAAAGTTATAAGCAACTGAAAATAAGGTCTTATAATGAGAAATGTTGGGTAACCTTAATAATAGGTGATGCTACCAGCCCTACCTGTAATAACTCAGGAAACATACTGGTTTGAAAATCACTTTCTAAAGTAATCATATCCTGAATAATGTTTACTGTCATTTTGTGTCACTGCTGGCTTGTTTGATGTTCAGATATAATTGATTTTTATGAAACTGTTCTCTTCCTTTCATTAAACAGCAAATTATTTCCTGGATTATGTGATAGGCAGTTACAAGATGATAAACATCACATGCTTTTGTTGTCACTATATGCTTCTCTTTCACAAATATAGATTGTAAATTCTGAGACCATTCCCCTGTGTGTTTACTGAGTAAGCATGTTGTGGTATCGAATTAGTGATATGCCATGCACGGTTGCTTTTATCATGTCTAATAGCTATTCCACATAACAGTACTATCGGAGGTTGTATTTTTGTGCATAGCTGTCTTTGAATTTATTTACAGTGTAATGATGTATTATGCATGATGGTACTGGGATAAAATAACTGGTACACAAATAAATGACTAAATATTATGAGTAATCATTAGGCTATAAATAATATCTGATGGCAGCAAACACCGTTAAAGATGGCCATAAATAAATAAATAAATAAATAAATAAAGTCAATTGGAATAGTTGGAAATGAATGTGTTTTCTGCAAGCAAGGGGACTGATTCTGCTCCTACAGAGGATAATGACAAAGGGCCCTTTGACTTCAGTGGGAGCATAATGGGTCTGTGATGCATATTTCTAGAATTGAATCCTCACGCAGTATAGAATGCCACTGATGTCAACGAGAGTATTGTCTGAATAAGGCCTAAGCAAGTACTGCGGGGTTGAGCCTGTATGAGCAAATCTTTGCTATAATAAGAGGTGTAGTATCAGGATTTTACCCGAGTCCCATATCATCAGTACACAACTCTACCCCGGGCAAGATACACTGTACATTTAGAACCGACTTCAACGTCCATTGAACGTATGGAAAAACATCCAGTGGATCAAGACCTTAAAAATAACACTGTAATTGTACTATGGGGCTTTGTAGAGCTGTCTTAGGCCAGGTCTACACTAGGACTTTATGTCGAATTTAGCAGCGTTAACTCGATTTAATCCCTCACCCGTCCACATTATGAAGCAGTTTATTTCGACATAAAGGGCTCTTTGAATCGATTTCTGTACTCCACCCCGACGAGGGGAGTAGCGCCAAATTCGAAATGACCATGTCGAATTCGAGGTACTGTGGACGGAATTCGACGCTAATAGCTCCGGGAGCTATCCCACAGTGCACCACTCAGTGGACGCTCAGGGCAGTAATCTGTACTCGGATGCTCTGACCTGCCACTCAGAGAAATCCCCGGGGAAAATTTGAATCCCTTTTCCTGTCTGGCCATTTTGAATCCCATTTCCTCTTTGGACATCGTGGCGAGCTCAGCAGCACTGGCAATGATGCAGAGCTCTACAGCAGAGGTTACCATGCAATCCCAGAGTAGAAAGAGGGCTCCAGCATGGAGTGATCGGGAAGTTTTGGATCTGATCGCTGTGTGGGGAGATGAATCAATCCTAGCTGAGCTCCGTTCCAAAAGACGGAATGCAAAGATTTATGAGAAAATATCCCAGGCTATGACGGAGAGAGGATACAGCCGGGATGCCACGCAGTGCCGCGTGAAAATCAAGGAGCTGCGGCAGGCGTACCAAAAGACCAAGGAGTCCAACGGACGCTCCGGGTCGCAGCCACACACTTGCCGATTTTACGAGGCACTGCATGCCATGCTCGGTGGTGCTGCCACAACTACCCCACCAGTGTCCGTGGACTCCGACGACGAGGTCTTCTCTACGGGCACGTTGGAGGAGGTTTTCGCGGATGGCGAAGAAGAGGAAGGAGGGGAGGAGGACGAGGCACTAGACAGCGGTCTCACTGCTGATTTCCCTGACAGCCAGGAACTATTCCTCACCCTGACTGAGCTGCCCTACGAACACTCCCAAGGCAGCATTCCTGACCAGGAATCAGGCGAAGGATCATCAGGTTAGTGTGTTAGACATTTATTTGCAATACAATAGGTATGGTGTGATAGCACTGTGTAACTGTGGCTTAATTGGCGTTATGCGCTTCAGCTTGGAGTCGCTTTCCCGTGCAACTATTCGAAAAGTCTGTCAATATGTATGGGGATAGAGGTGTAATCCCCATCTGAGATCTCCGCGAAGCTCTCCTGGAGGTACAGTGAGAGCTTGTTTAGCACGTTCACTGGGAGAGCGGCCTTATTGTCTCCTCCATGGTAGGATACTTTCCCGTGCCATGCAAGCAGCAGGTACTCTGGTATCATTGCCTTGCATAGCATGGCAGCATACGGCCCTGGGGTTTGCTGGCATTGACGCAGCATGCAGTATTTCTCTGTCTCGGTAATCCTCATCAGAGTGATATCAGTCATGGGGTCCTGGTTTGAATGAGTGGTATAATTAGTATAGTGAATGCTTCCTTTTCCCTTTAAAGAAAGACACCCGGCTGTTTCCGTTAATGCGTGGTGTTAGGGATTCGGGAGCCAAACCATTAGTACTTAGCGGTGCGCGGGCAGGGACAGTTCCGGGGACTGGCCACGCGAGGCCGGGGAAAGGGTACGCGATCCGTTCTGAAACAGCGGTTCGCGGGCGATCTTGGTTCCCGGGAGCTGCCACGCGAAGGGAAGGGGGGAAGGGTAGGCTAGCCGTTCATGCTGAGCGGTTCGCGGCCATTTTTGGTTCCATGGAGCGACCACGCGGAGGGGGGGGAAGGGTAGGCGAGCCGTTAATGATGAGCGGTTCGCGGGCACTTTAGGTTCCCGGGAGCGACCACGCAGAGGGGGGAGGGAAGGGTAGGTGAGACGTTCATGATGAGTGGTTCGCGGTCACTTTAGGTTCCCGGGAGCGACCACGCAGGGGGGGGGGAAGGGTAGGCGAGCCGTTCATGATGAGCAGTTCGCGGGCAGTTTTGGTTCCCGTGAGCGACCACGCGGAGTGGGGGGGTGTTAGGAAAGTCGCTGTAGATTAGCGGTTTGGCCAGCATCAGTGCCTGCCCACCACCAGGAACAGTGAGTGAGACATGGGAGTAGAGCACTGCTGTGAATCAATCTCTCAGCAGTCCTAACTCATAACCTTACCATGGTCTTCAGAGAGGTGATTTTCACTGTTCGGCAAGGCTTCTGGGATCCGTATACCGGGACCCCAGACACTCAGCATTAAGGCATAATATTTGACCTTGTAGTACGTTTACATGTGATAGCCACTGTGTTTGGTCCTATTCACGGTGAAAGAGTATGGGCATTGTTCTGCAAAAAGTATCTTTCTGAGGAATTCACTCCCTTTCCCTCATCCCGCAGCTGCGAGTGTCTCCCGCCCTACCCGTGTTTCTCCCTCCCATGGGCTGCTACAGCTAAGGCGGCGCAAAAAGAGAACCCGGGACGACATGTTCTCGGAATTGATGATGTTGTCCCGAAGGGAGGCGGCACAGCGGAGAGAGGACGTCTCACGGTCCGAGCGAGCAGCCAGGGAACGGGAGCAGAGGGCTGAAGCGCGCGAGGACAGGTGGCGGCAGGAAGATCAGCAGGCTACCCAAACAATGCTGGGACTAATGAGGGAGCAAACCGACACGCTCCGGCGCCTGGTGGATGTTCTCCAGGACAGGAGACAGGAGGAAAGAGCACCTCTATATGTTCTTTCCAACCGCCCACCCCCGCCACCAAGTCCAGTGGTTTACTCACCCAAAGTCACTAGGACGAGGGGAGGCAGGGTCCGTGGAAATATTCACTCCACCCCTGCAGACTGCTCCAGTAGCAGAAGGCTCTCATTCCCAAAACCGTAGATTGTTCCTTCCCCTCCCTCCAGCAGCACCCCGCAACACCTCCATTCCCAGGTTCCATGTTAAAGAAATGTTCTGTTTAATAAAACTGGTTTTTTGGTTCACTGATGTTTCCCTGAGTGTCTTAAACGGGACCGTTTTTTTTCGGGTTATTGGGTAACGGGGTTTGTAAGTGCATAGGACTGGAGCACAACCCAGGGTACAGACAGGGTAACAGATCAACTGAAAGGGACAGTAAAAATTGCATGCAGTAAGCACACTTGTCATTCTGTGTGTGGGTTTTCAGATTCTCTACGTGGGGTTGGTGGTTGGGTGTTTCGCTGTCTGGTGGGGGAGGGTGACCGCTGATCTTTAGCGGCTGGCAATAGCCTGCATGATAGATCAATGCACCGGGGGATCCGTATCCGATATTCACAGGGAAAAAGTCACAGAGACCCCACCACACACACATGCGAATAGGAGGGGTTAATGGCTCCCTTTAAACAAGCAGTCCAGCACTGAGGACTGCTCTGGGAGCAGGATCATGTCATTCCCCAAGCTTTGAAGCATACTTTCCCACACTCCACCCGCTCCCCAACCGCGGAATGCGTCCACGGTTAAAACCATAACCGAGAAACCAGTACCGGAGACGGTCGAAATAAACAAATGTTTTCTTTATTGTGCCTTTAAAGCGTTGAGCGAAGGAGGGGGAAGGGGGTTGGTAATGGGAGAGGATGGGCAACGGAAACTGTGTAAAGAAACAGGGGAAGGTTCTGTATCTGTTTACGGAAGTGTAACTGTCACTGGTTACCCTGGTCTGTCTGGAAGCGAGCTTTCAAAGCTTCCTGGATGCGCAGCGCGTCCCGCTGTGATCTTCTAATCGCCCTGGTGTCCGGCTGAGCGTAATCTGCTGCCAGGCGATTTGCCTCAACCTCCCAGCCCACCATAAACGTCTCCCCCTTGATCTCACAGAGATCGTGGAGCACACAGCACGCTGCAATCACAATGGGGATATTTTTAGGGCTGAGGTCGAAGCGAGTCAGTAAGCTTCGCCATCTGCCTTTGAGACGGCCAAAGGCACACTCCACCACCATTCTGCACTTGCTCAGGCGGTAATTGAAGAGCTCCTTTTCAGTGTCCAGGGCTCCCGTGTATGGCTTCATGAGCCATGGCATTAGCGGGTAGGCAGGGTCCCCTAGGATCACTGTTGGCATCTCCACATCCCCAACAGTAATTTTGCGGTCCGGGAAATAAACACCCTGTTGCAGCCGTCTAAAGAGACCAGAGTTCTTGAAAACACGAGCATCATGAACCTTGCCTGGCCATCCAACATTTATGTTTGTAAAATGTCCTTTGTGGTCCACTAATGCTTGCAGTACCATAGAAAAATAGCCCTTTCGGTTAATGTACTGGCTGCCCTGGTGCTCCGGTCCCAGGATAGGGATGTGTGTCCCATCTATGGCCCCACCGCAGTTTGGGAATCCCATCGCAGCGAAGCCATCTATGATCAGCTGCACGTCTCCAAGGGTCACTACCTTTGAGAGCAGCAGGTCAACGATTGCATGGGCTACCTGCATCACAGCAACCCCCACGGTAGACTTGCCCACTCCAAATTGGTTCGCTACTGACCGGTAGCTGTCAGGAGTTGCAAGCTTCCACAGGGCTATGGCCACTCGCTTCTGGATAGTCAGGGCTGCTCGCATCCGGGTGTCCTGGCGCTTCAGGGCAGGGGACAGCAAGTCACAAAGTTCCAGGAAAGTGCCCTTACGCATCCAAAAGTTTCGCAGCCACTGGGATTCATCCCAGACCTGCAGCACTATGCGGTCCCCCCAGTCAGTGCTTGTTTCCCTTGCCCAGAATCGCCGTTCCACAGGATCAACGTGACCCATTGCCACCATGATGTCTAGGGGCCGGGGTCCAGCGCTTTGCGAGAGGTCCATGCCCCTCTCAGAGTTCAAGTACTCCCGGAGCTTCCGTTGCCTCCTCTCCCGATTTCTCTGCATCTGAGTCTGGAAAAGGTGCGCTATAAGGCACGAGGTGTTGGCAACGGACAGAACATCAGCAATAATCGCGGAGGGCTCCATGCTCACTGTCCTGTGGCGTCCGAGCTATCAGCCACAGGAAAAGGGCGCGAATTCAATACCCGCCGGCGCTTTCACGTAGGGATGGCGGGAGTGTGGGTCAAGTGACGAAATTTACGTATGACGACCCTTGACACAATTTCGGTCCCACAAGGCACTGGGGGCTACACCCAGAATTCCAGTGGGCAGCGGGGACTGCGGGAACTGTGGGATAGCTACCCACAGTGCACCGCTTGCAATATCGACGCTTGCCCCCTTACTGTGGACTCGGAAATTCGAATTAAGATCCCTGATGTGGATTCGAACAATCGACCTGGCAATATCGGGTTCACAAGTTCGGTTTAACAAAAATCGAACTAGTCTCGTAGTGTAGACATACCCTTAAAGCATCCGAAGTTTAAATGTTCAGAAGAAGCAGGTATTTCCTTAATGCCAGTAGTTCAGGAGTGTGACTACTTTTAGGGAAACACGTAAGATTGTCCACAACCCTCTATCAAAAACCCTTTCCTTGTGGATCTTATGGGCCAAATTCTACCTTGGGATACACCTGTGCGACTCCAGTTGGAGTGGGTTGTACATTCACATCCAAAGGGCAGAGTTTGGCCTTTTCTGTAGCTATTTAACTGACATTAAGAGCCAAATTCTCAAAAATAGGGGGTTGAGGAGCACAGTGGGCTCTCACAGCCAGTGAAAAAGAAGTTATTGTACATGCAGAAAGAAGACAGGAAAGATTTCACCACATTTCACTCCAAGGTGCATTTTTTTGACTTTGCCTTCTCCAAAATAAACACACAGCAATATCTGTACTAAGAAAACCCCTAAACCCAACCAAAACAAGACCCTCCACTGCACAAGCTTTCCCCCCGGGAAGAGAATGAGAGTAAACACGTGACAGATGTGTAGTCACAATGCTGAACGCACTACTGGAAGGCACTCGTATACTATGGGGATGAGCATGGTATAAGAATCCATCTAGAATAGAATAGAACCTGCTGTTCTGTCTCAAATTTTGGTAGTTCTTGAACTACTAGATTGAAATACACTATTGAAGTACTGAAGGGTGATCTAGTGGAGTAAACACTGGACTGGATCTCAGGAAACATCAGTTCTATTCCTGGCTTGGCCACTGACCTGCTGTGTGATCTTGGGCAAGTCTCTTCATTTCCCTGTAACATCATGGATAAAATCCTGACCCCGCTGAAGTCAGTTGTAGCTTTGCCATGGACTTCAATGGAGCTAGGATTTTACCTGTTTCTCTAAGGCTTAGAACCATGGCGCCATTTATTTCTCAGTCAAAATAGTGAATATACATTTGCAGCTTCAGAGTGTCGGTTGAACTTTTTTGTTTTGTTTTAACTTTCAGTTTGTCCAGCTTATGTTACTTACTGTACAGTGTTATTTTTACAATATACTTGATCAAAAACCTTTACTGTAGTCTGAAAAATACTACTGTACATACCGAACTATGAAATTTCTTTAAATTATATTTCTCACTAAATCAGCTAATTGCACTGTGACCAATACAGTATTATGGCTTATTTAAGTGGCAATTTTAAGTCTGTTAATAAGAACAACAACACATATTTTGGTTTTTTTTCCCCTTGAAAGACAAAGTAATTGTCAGCATGACTAGGTAGCCATATAGCAACATCTAACCTGTTTATATGCGTGACAGAAGGGGAAAACTTCAACAAGGAATCAGGTTTTACTTGCATGATCCCAAGGCAATATTAAGGTAAACAAAATGTGTTATACAAAGATTTTCAAAATGATGAAAAAAAATACCTTGACAGTCTTACTTTTAATGAATAGCTGCAAGGAAGCATTTTGTTGTGCTGAATTAGCTAGTCTTAAAAGTCAAAGAACAGTGGGGGTAGGTTCCCTGCCCCCCATGCACAATTATGAAGGCAATCTTGGAATGATCTGGAAAGTTTTTATGAGATGAAAATAAAAGCCCCACAGCTGAACTGATTACGTTCAGAAGATGGAGAGCTAAGAAGAGCCTGCAGTTAGTTTTTCTCCTTGTGAAATTCCTGCAAGGGAAGAATTGCAGCTTTTTTCCCAGCCAAGTGTAAACCACAGGCAGGGAAAGTGTGAAGAAAAGTCCCAATATGGAATCTATTAATAAAATCCTTTCATCTTTTTCCTGAGGAAACTGGAACTGAGAATTTTATTATTTTTGTTGTATTTATTTGTCTGGGTTGAACTGAAGAGGAATGGACATTGAAATGACAGATGAGTTTCAAAAAGAAACAGAGTTGCCAAAACTTTCATTCAATCTGTGAGGGGTGGGCGTTATTTTAAAAGGGGCTTTCCTGAAATTGCAAATTTCCCCATTTTCTGGATATCCCAGAACTAACTTTTGGTCTTTTATATTGTCTGCAAACAATGATGTGACAACAGTATGACATCATGCAATCTTATTGCATTAGCTAATAAATGATTCTGATAAAATATCAATTCTAGAAATTTATTATTTCTTTTACTACATGGGAAAGATATCACAGAAAATAGGAACCCCTCTCATTTGATGGGTCTTCCCGATGGGACACTATTCAAACAGATCTCACTGTTAAGATGTTTTTTCCTAAACTTTCTAGTATACAATTTTCTTTTCTTAATTTGGTATTATAGTTCATATTTATAGCCTGGGGCTCACACAATGGGAAACAGTCAGGAAAGAGAAATCAGCAGCCACGAAGGGAGAAAAGATGGAGGGGTTTAATGTACTGCACTACAGCTCCTTAAACTACTGAAGTCTGCTATCAACTGTGCATAGGGCTTGTCTTCACTAGGAAATTTAAGTGTGCTTGAACACAATTTTGAGCAATTGAGATGGGTGACAAGTTGCTCACTATGGTCAAAGAGACAAAGAGATATTGCAAAGTAGGGTTTGCTCACACCTATCTGACATGATGTCTAATATGACTTAACCTATCTACACTCACCAGTCAGCATCAAGTAACTCAACTGTTAAAAAACGAGATTAAACATGATCACATTTCCTAGAGAAGATGCGGCCTTTCAGGATGAGCCTTTAAGATTCCTAGTTATGGAAAAAACCAAAACGAGAGAGAGAGAGAAAACTTGCTAATTCTGAACTTTTATCTTACTGTACATAGTATGCTATGAAATTACAAAACTACTCTGCTGTACTTCCAAAGGTATTTATATGAGGTGATAGAACATTCCCATCTATTTTAAATGAGCTGTATAAGATTAGAATACCCCAGGGCTTTAAACTAGCAAACACAATAAACGGGGGGAAAAACACCTTGATTCAATAATGCATGAAGATAACAAGAAGAATTGAAATCCTGATTACTTTGAAAGACCAACAGGTTAATCAGAAAGTGAACAGGAAAAACAAATGTTTTATCATACTGCCTTTACTGATTGTCTTTTATTAAATTGCAAATTGGAGGCTTTCCTGTTAACAGAGGCCCCAGACTTTCTCTCAGGTGCACAGATGATGGACTTCCCGAGCAGAAGAGGACTGCTTTTGTTTTCATAGATTCATAGATTCCAAGGCCAGAAGGGACCACTGTGATCATCTAGTCTGACCTCCTGTTTAGCATACAATATAGAACTTCCCCAAAATAATTCCTAAAGTATATCTTTTAGAAAAACATCCAGTCTTGATTTAAAAATTATCAGTGATGGAGACTCCACTACAGCTCTTGGTAAATTGTTCAAATTGTTAATTACTTTCGCTGTTAAAAATGTACACCTTATTTCCAGTCTGAATTTATCTAGCTTCAACTTCCAGGCACTAGACTGTGTTATACCTTCTCAGCTAAATTGAAGAGCCAGTTATTAAATATTTGTTCCCCGTGTAGATATTATAGACTGTGGTCAAGTCATCCCTTAACCCTCTCTTTGTTATGTTAAATAGATGGAGCTCTTTAAGTCTATCACTGTAAGGCAAGTTTTGTAATCCTTTAATCATTCTCATCACTCCTCTCTGAACCCTCTCCAACTGAACATCATCCTTCTTGAATTGTGGGAATCAGAACTCGACAGAGTATTTCAGCAGCCATCACACAAGTGACA
The DNA here is from genome assembly GCA_037349315.1 of Chelydra serpentina. Lineage (NCBI taxonomy): Eukaryota > Metazoa > Chordata > Testudines > Chelydridae > Chelydra > Chelydra serpentina. Next base: position 18,513,018 of record JBAIAC010000042.1, read on the forward strand.
AATACAGAGGTAAAATAACCTCTCTACACCAGATTCCCCTATTTATGTATCCCGGGATCACATTCGCTTTTTTAGCCACAGGGTCACACTGGGAACTCATGTTCAGCTGATTAACCACAACGACCCCCAAATCTTTTTCAGAGTCACTACTTCCAAAGATAGAGTCCCCCATCCTTTAAGTATGGCCTGCGTTCTTTGTTCCTAGATGTACATATTTATATTTAGCAGTGTTAAAGCACATATAGAAGTGACAAAGAGTCCTGTGGCACCTTATAGACGAACAGACTTATTGGAGCATAAGCTTTCGTTGGTGAATACCCACTTCGTTGGATGCATGCAGTGGAAATGTCCAGGGGCAGCAGGGGTGGCTCTAACAATTTTGCCGCCCCAAACAGGGATGGCGGCCCCGCCCCCGATGCAGGCAGACATAGCGGGGCTCCGCCCCCGACGCCTGCCTGCATCGCGGATGGGGCCCCGCTACAACTGCTTGCGTCGGGGGCGGGGGCCCGCTACGTTTGCCTGCGTCGGGGGCAGGCAGTCCCAGTCCACGGCGGCAAGGGGAGAGCGGCGGACCTGCTGCCCCATTGCTGCTGCGGCAGGCGAGAATGGGGCGGCAGTCCGAGTCCCACGGTGGCAATTTGGTGGCGGGAAGAGCGGACCTGCCGCCGAATTGCCGCCACGGGACTCGGACTGCCGCCCCATTCTCGCCTGCCGCCCCAAGCACCAGCTTGGAAAGCTGGTGCCTGGAGCCGGCCCTGAGGGGCAGGTAACTGCAGTTTCTCCTCCCTTGGTGTTCACATCTCAACTGCTAAAAGAGGGATTCATCCTCCCTGATTGAACTAACCTCGTTATCTCTAGCCTGACTCTTCCCTGCATATTTATACCTGCCCCTGGACATTTCCACTGCATGCATCTGACGAAGTGGGTATTTACCCACGAAAGCTTATGCTCCAATATGTCTGTTAGTCTATAAGGTGCCACAGAACTCTTTGTCGCTTCTACAGATCCAGACTAACACGGCTACCCCTCTGATACAAAGCACATATAGTTTGCTTGCACCCAGTTTACCAGGTGTTCCAGATCACTATGAATCAGTAACCTGTCCTCTTCATTCTTTACCAGTTTCCCAATTTGTGGGTCATCTGCAAACTTTATCAGTGATAATTTTATGTCTTCTTGATAATTATATGTTTTCCTCTTCTCTCATCCTTTGGTTGGATGGCACATTTCTCTGCTGCTTCAGGTGCTGTTCTCATGACTATAGCATTGTTCTTTGTTATGACTAAACTTAAATATATATTCTACCACCGTCTATTCACTCTTCACAATTTTTATTATGCCTTCTGTTTGAATTACAGTAAGGTTGCAGACAACTCCATTTTCAGCTTGTGTGCAACGCAGGTCAACAAAAAGTAGAGAAATTAATAAACATCTGGAACACTGGACCATGACTACTGACATAACAGGAAAAGAATATATACTAGTCCAAATATTAGATGAAAGGTGCTTATGAACGGGCATCAAAAAGTATTCTCAAAAACCCGCTGCTTGTGATAAAAATCACTATGATCACAGAGTGCACGGTGCAGCTCTTATCAGCTGATAGGACCTGCAGGAATCTTTCACAGAGAGAGGGGGACTCAGACATTGCTATTAAGCTTTCAATATCCAGGCATGTGTGAGCCCAAAATATTACACTAGTGGTTTTTCATTTGTGGATAATTATATCCCTTCTCCCAATTTTAAATATGCACAAGTCTCAAATGTTATTTCTGATGAAGTTCACAAGAGTCTCTACTTTTGCAGGAAATATTCCATACTGATAATAAACTTAGCTGTTGGTGCCTTAGGTGAATTTCAGCAATGGTGTTTGACTATCTCCTCAATAACACTGCAGACAATAAACAAGTGCACCAATTTATGTAGACTGGCCAGCACAGGAACAAAGATGATGTCACGATCTTTGCTTAATCAAAATTGGATTTCAGTCCAGCCTTTGTGCGGGATTTGAGTTCCACTGGCAGCTTTAAGATCAAGGCCATCTTCTATTTCCAGTAACTTGACAAGCTTTCTAAAGTATGTTCTTGGGAGATTGCCTTTTACCTATTTACCTGAGACTTTGCGCACACGTATTCCAGTGAGATTTTACTTTACTGAGAAAACAACACATCAGATACCTCTTTCCAACTAAGTTAGCTACCCTGACTTGCTGCTTTGAGGTTAGATGTAAATACGGGCCACTCCCATTAAATTAGATGTAGTGCTCTCAGCTCTGTCTGTGCTTTCTTGTGATTTTCCTGCATGATATTGAGATTGACTTTGGAATGCTGAAGTTCTACCAGTTACTCCTGGTCCCATAGGGGGTCATCCTCTGCCTTTCCCCTTCTGACCAGTTTCCTGAGTGATCCTCTTTGCATGGCATCCTGATTGGTAATGTTCTTTGCTCCCACATCTGAAATAGTGGTCACAATTACTGCCACTGCCAGACTTCCCAAAGCGAACACACCTTCTTTTCTGGGGCTGCATGTCTCCACTTATCACAACTGGGCTAAGTCTACGTGACACGCTACTTTTGGCAGTGGGGAGGGTATGGATGGCTACATACTGCAGTGAAAATCAGGCTGTATCCACACTGCGGCGGGTAGCTACCTCTCAGTGAAAGGCTCAGGTAGGTGGGAGGCAGCAGGGAAAGGCTTCAGCAGCTTTCTGCTGACAGGGCCATTCCGCCAGTGAGGAGAGGCTCTGGAAGGAGGAAAGCAGCATGGAGAGCTCGCTGCCTCCCCCTGCCACAGCCCTTCCCTCCTGCCGGAGTCTTTATCTGGGGCGGGGAAGGGCTCCAGCAGCCAGGAGCTGGCAGAGCCTTTCTCCACCATCTCACCACTGCCAGAGCCCTCACCTGCAGCGAGGTAAGGCTCCAGTAGAGGGGAGCTACTGTAATCTTTCCCTGTGGTGGGGAAAGAGTCGAGCAGCAGAGAGCTGGCAGAGCCTTTCTTTCACTGCTTCCACAGCATTACCCCACTGCCGGACTCCTGTCCTGTGGTGGGGAAAAGCTCCAGCAGCTGGGAGGCAGCGGGACACAACACAGCTAAAAAAGCAGTGTAGACTGGAAGGCCTGGTTTGGGTGAGTGGAGAGCTATATTGGGTATATACTCGGGCGTGTCTATAATCCACTTGCCTAAGCCATGCCGCATGCTCTACACTGCTACTTACATTTGTGCTAGAGGGGCTACCCAAGCCTGTATTCTACATACGGCTGAAAAAAAGCAGGCAGCATAGATGTAGCCTTAGTGCTTTTGTCACGTGTCTGAACAACTTGCTTGACTGAACCATCCTTCTCCTCTTCTCAATAACTCTCCATTTAGTTACATGATGAGCAACTACAAAGAAAACAGATGATTCTTTTTCTGTTTGAAACCTGCCGGTAGGTTACCTGGCACCTGTGCTACTTGGGTTCCGCTTATACCTACTACTAGTGTATTTACTTAGCAAAGGCTCTGCAAAAACATATAATTACAAATTAATTCTCTCTGTGCTTACATGCCACCAACAATACCAATTAATATTTTGTAGTATACTTTTGTGGCTTGTAACTTAAAGCATCAGAGGATCCTGGCTGTCTAGGAATAATTCTACAGCTTCTAATACTATAACAGAGATATGGTATTGTCTCTGAGGAACAGAATATTCTAGAACAGCGATTCTCAAACTTTAGCAACCCAAGGACCCCCATTTTTAATTTTTCAGGGATCCCCAAGCCCCCATGCTTAGTCCTGGCCCTGCCCCCTTCCCTGAGGCCACGCCCCTACCCTGCCCTTCTCCGAGACGTCGCCCCCCGCTCACTCCCTCCACCCTCCCTCTGTTGCTCACTCTCCCCACCCTCACTCACTTTCACCAGGCTGGGGCAGGGGTTTGGAGTTCCGGGGGGGGGGGTGTGGCTCTGGGCTGGGGCAGGGGGTTGGGATGCTAGAGGGAGTGAGGGCTCTGGGCTCCGGCTGAGCAGCGCTTACCTCGGGCAGCTCCCGAAAGCGACCGGCACATTTCTCTGGCAGTGGCTCCTAGCAGGTAGGCCAAGGGGCTCTTTGTGCGCTTCCCCTGCCCATAGGCACTGCCCCCTGCAGCTCCCATTGGCCGCAGCTCCCAGCCAGTGGGAGCTGCGGAGTCGGCCCTTGGGGCAGGGGCAGTGCGCGGAGACCCCCTGATCCCCCATAGGCCTCAGGGATGTGCCGGCCACTTCCGGGAGCGGCACAGAGCCAGGGTAGGTAGGAAGCCTGCCTTCGCTCCGCTGTGCCTCTGGACTTTAAGTGTGCAGGAGGCACTGGGAGGGGTGGGGGAGGAGTTGAGGAAGGGAAGGGGAGGAGTTGATCAGTGGGGCCCGCAGATACCCTGGGGTACCCTCGGGGACCTCCGGGGTCTGCAGACCCAGTTTGAGAAACGCTGTTCTAGAAAGACACAGGAGACTAAGAGCCAGAGAGAAAGCTCAGGAAAGGTTCAGACTGTGTAAATATTTCTTGCTCATTCACTTAAATAAATAACTGTTTTTGTTCTAGTTTAAATGTGCCCTGCCTCCGTACATAACATTACCAGTACCTCTTTAATGAAATGGTTCCTCCTCCTTGCTATAAAACCTCAGGGAACAAACACAGAGAACCTCTGAGGCCAAAATGTGGAGCCCTTGGGAGTAAAGCATATGGTGTCCCAATGTCAGCTTACTGGCTGAGCAATGAGGAATTTGCTTGTTTTGTAATGGTAAAGCCTAGCTATAAAACAGTGCGGTGAGGACTTGTTGTCATTAAAACACCTGTTATGTTTAACATTTGATTTCTTCAAACACAGTTCTGGGAAAGCCACATTGTTCAACATTTATTTTTCTGAACCTGTCAGACTTACATGCCACACAAGATTGTCAGTAACATTTCTCTGCAGAGACTTACAAGGAGTAACTGATAAAAAAAATTGTGCTGGGAAGGATGTGCCTATGTGTAAGAGAGAGGAAGAAACAGGAAATAGAAGTTCAAAACTATGGCCTGGTCTACATTAGAAAATTAGTTCAGTTTAAGTATGTCAGTCAGGTGTGTGAAAAATCCACACCCCTGAGCGGTGTAGTTAAGATGACCTAAATTCCTGTGTGGACAGCACTAGGTCGAGGGAAGAATTCTTCTGTCTCTTTGCCCACCTTTCATCCCTGAAATTTCTCTCCATCACTCATGCTGATTCAGCATCAAAGATAAGAGTGCTAGTTCATACAAGGTTTCAGGTAGCCTGCGTTTTAAGCACTCTCTCACTTGACCCTATTTATAGAGTTGCAAATGTCTGAACATGGTAGGCGTGATGATGAATTTCCACCTACTTTGCTGCCACATTCTACTGAGGAGCTGCTCACTGAAGATTATAATTTGTACTTTGGAAAAAAAAATTGTGTTTTGGGGAGGGATTTGCATGAGATGGTGGTCATTTGGCACACAAGAGAAAATGCTGTTCCAGGTATAAGGGGCTCCATGTAAGGTGGAAAGATGGGAGTGGGAGGATATAAAGGGGCCTGGTTCAACTCCTGTTACATCAATTGGAGCCTCTACATTGCCTTAATGGGCACTGGATCTAACCCAAAGGAAGCAGACTAGGTTGGAGCACAGTGAGCAAGACAGGAAATAGGGATTATGAGCAGTGTGTGTTGCTTAGTAAATGAAAGAAACTCCCCAAAACGTATGAAACTTAGGTCAAAGGATGCTCTAGTGTTGTTTTTTCCCCATAAGAAATGTATGGTTCTGAGTCATTCCGTGCTCTCAGATATGGGGATATGAAGTTTTTTTAAGATGTCCTGTTACTTTGGGGATGCACTGAAGTTTGATAGCAGCATTTGGTCTGTAAATCTATACATAGAGGGGAGATAAATATCGAGAATGTCTGGGTGGAAACATCATGTGCTCTTTGGAGTGCCTACCCCATACATAGCTGGCATTGCATGGTAATAATTTCATGACTGCAATGTTATACAGGGAGATAAAACAAAAAAAACATGAGGTAGAAGAAAAAGGCTCAGAGAAAAGTAAAACATAAAAAGTTTAAGACCGTGGCATCTAGTGAGCCAGTTGTTTCATTGTAACTGTAACTTTGGTTTTCATTTTTAGATATTTTAATTTGTATTTAAAACATTTGTCATCGGTTCACATGATGATTATTTAATCTTTAGTAAATATTTAAAATAGTGCTAATAACTTAGAAGGATACCAGTAACCTAAACTAATCCTATTTCGAAATGCCACACTGTGAGGTGCTGGCGTATTGCCAGCCCACAAAGGATTCGCTCTAATACCCAGAATCCCTTTTCCGGGAAGTTCTATTTCTCAGACATAGGCAAACCCCACTCAAACACAGTTCCTCAGTTCACCCTGGGCTACAGCTCCCAAGGGATTTTCCCCTTTGCCTCTATCTATTCCTTCTGCTGCAGGATTCTCCCATGCTCTGTTAACTGAGCACCGTCTCCCTGGGCTCTCTCCCTGGAGCTCCTTTCCCCCAGTAGGTTCCCACTGCCTCCCTGCTCAGCAGACTCTGGCAGCCACTCCCAGGTAAGTCTCTGCTGCTGTTCCTGCGCCCAGTACCCAGGCCTCCTGGCTTCTGGCAGGCAGCAAGAGCTCCTGCTTTCTCTACTCCTTTCCTGACTGACTAAGGCCTGACTTACTCAGGCACCCCCTGAGGCCTTCTCTTATAGACCAATCACAGGTGCACTCGCCTCTTCTCTGTTACAGGGCCTATGCCACCCTGTGACATAATCCTAGAACTGATTAACTGAATCCAATTTAGTGGCTGCAGCCAATTCACTCCCCAAATAACTTTCCCTATATCCATGACTTACAGTGAGAAGTCAGGTCTTAAAGTTATCCCTTCAAGAAAGCAGTACCCTTAGGAATGACTTGACCAGAGCTGGAACCAGTATTCAAAAAACCAGTGAAGCTTGCTACCCACATAGCTCTTATGTAATGTGTCAGCACGTTACACATGGGGTCCCACAAGTGTCTGTCCTGGGCCTGGTACAATTCAATATTTTCATTAATGACATGGATAATGGAGTGGAGAGTGTGCTTATACAATTTGCATATGACTCAAAGCTGGGTGGGGTTTGACGCTCTTTGAAAGACAGGTTTAGAATTCAAAATAGCCTTGACAAATTGGAGGATTGGGCTGAAATCAACAAGATGAAATGTGATCAATTGTTTTTCGGATCCACTAAGGTATAACAAGATGTAATTGGCTTAATCTGCAACAAGAGGGATTAAGGTTAGATATTAGGAAAAGCTTTCTAACTATATGGATAGTTAAGCCCTGGAATAGGCTTCCAAGAGAAGTTGTGGAATCTCCATCACTGGAGGTTTTAAAGCACAGGTTAGACAAACACCTGTCAAGGATTGTCTAGGTATAATTGGTCCTGACTCAGTTCAGGGAGCTGGACTAGATGACCTCTCATAATCTCTTCTAGGCCTTCAAATCTATGATATTATGTTATAAATTAATGAGTTCTTCTCATATGGTTAATCCTTATAAATTAATAGCTAATTTATAAATAATTGTAATTTTGTTTGGTTTATAGTGCCCACATGGAGCCAGAGATATTTTGTAACATTGAGATCATGGATCAAATCAGAGAGTTTACTGCAAATCTAGGGGAAAGTACCTTTTGATTGACGTATGTCACAATCTTCAATTTTTAATAGTCTAGGAAGAATTCAAGGCTGAAAGGTCATACATTTAGAACGACTAGTTTGTGTACACGATATATGATTGCAGGGATATTGTTCAATGAGTTCACATTAAAATCAATATTTCAAAAACAGAGACCTGGATTTCCAGTTATATTTTATGGAACTCCAACTGTACTGATAAATCATCACCAGGGCTTCTGTCAGAATAAATAATGGTTTTCAAATGTCCTATGTGATGCAGAAAGGCTCAGTGCAATCTAGCCATTCCTGCACCTGGCTTTACTCAGTACCTAGGCTGTTCATTGCCTAACACAAAGCACGTTTACATATTGCCTGTCTGAGACAAAATAAATGCACTGCATGGATTTTGAAGTGGCTTAGTTCTAAAGTTGGCTTCTCACAGTACATCTGTCTGGCAAAAGAACAATAACTTGGATCAAAGAAAGCAGAGGCCTTTAGGCAGCTTATAAGTCTATTGTGTGATATTGTGTGTGCTTATTCAGTGAACACGTGCTTTAAATTAAAAGCTATGGCAGCAGGATAAGTATGTGTACTGTGTACAATTCACTCTCTCTTCACTCCCATCAAACAGCTTTGCCTTAAACCTCCATATCTAGATATTATATCAGCCAGCATCTTCATAAATGAATGCTTTTGTTACCAGTACGTCAAGAATAAAATCTTCTCTTGTTGCATCAGCAAACAATAATGGAATATCATAGTGGGAAGATACAATAGGAAGCATACAATAGGGAAAGCATTAACAATAAGATGAGACAAGGTATATGTTACTATTACACATTACATATTACACACGTCTCAGGGGCATTAGGCTGGTCCTTACCTTTAAAGACCAGGAACCTATGTAGAGTTTAAGGATCACAAATAATGGTTTATGGTAATAAACCACTGAAATACATTAAAATGATTATAAATTTCACAACACACACACACAGCTCTTTTTTTTTAAGTAAGTCTTAATGCATCTTTCCACTTTAAAAACTGTGCAAAGCTTTTAAAATTGATCTTTTAAAGTTTTTTTTTAAATTCTCTTTAAAAGTTAGCAGTCCCATCTATTGATTTGGTGCTAAAGGAGTCCAACAGAGTTAAGTTATTTGGGGACCCACACGTAGCTCATCTACCAATGCACTCTCCCATTGATCTAAGGGACATTTTTCCTTAATAATAAAAAAAAAAGTTCATGTTGGATTGAAACCACGGGAGACTGGACTCATCTATTTATCCAGCAAACAGGTAGCAGACATACGCATGCTTGGTCACAGTGTTCTACAAAATGTATCTTTGCCTGTTTCTGAGGGACCATCTCTAGGAAGGAGAGTGTAGTTCAGCATCCACGCCCACATAGGCCTTGTGCTTTATGCAGAGCAAGCCAACAAGGATGTCAGTTCCTGCCATTTTCCGTATAACCACCATAGAATTACCTAACAACTAGCACCTGATTGAGATAAACCATAGGCAACTGAACACTCAACATATAGTAATACATATTGAAAATGACCTGACACAATCATCTCGGGTCATTTTCCATACTGGTGATCTTGTGATAAAAGACTTCTATTCTTTCATCTAAAGCCCCCAGTCATTCAATACCCTGAGACAAGAAATTTAAAATCTGGCAGCAAATGACAATTGTAACTTAGAAGGGTGAGCATTGCTCATAAAGAGCAACTGGAATGAAACGTCACTAGAATTGAACAGCATTAAAAATTATCTAGTGTTTTCACATACCATGTGTTTTCTGAAGTACTTTACATAGCAATGAGTTAGACAGTGGTATAGTGACTGCCTAGACAAACATCAGTCTACATGTGTTTAGTAATTGTTCATATACCACTTGGACATTAGAACCTGTTTTATTGAGAAAAGAAACACTGACAAGGAGAATAGGGGTAAACCTTCTTCTTGCTACAAAGTGCCATATGGGTCAGTTTTAATTTCACTAGAGACAATCATGTTTGACTCTTATGCACATTTATCAGACTGAGTGAGTCATTCTAATGTCTTGAGCCATCCACTGTTCCCCTGTAAGAACAATGAAGGGAGGCTCTATTGACATAACCTGCACTTTTAATTACTTTTAAGAAATATACCATGTTGGGGGCTTGATCCTGCAAGCTACTGAGCACCACCAACTCTCATTACCTCAGTAAGTGATAAGAAAAAAATACCTGGATGGATTGTGCTCTTTTAGAATTCACAAATCTTTTGTAGTTCTGAATGTGAACTCACGGAAGTTGGAAAAAACAGCCTAGTCCTCAATCCATTGGAGTTCCAAATGTAGAATGCCCGTAAATCTTACATAGTCCATAAATGCATTTACACTGTAGCCTTTACTCAGGCTCCGCTGAGGGATTAATGGAAACACTCCCCCCCCCCCCCCCGGGCTCTGGAGTCCATCATCTCAGTTCTCTTTTCTTTGCTGTTGAAAACAAAAACACAACCCCCTGCTGTGAAGAGGATCCTCTGGCCATTCAAAGACAAATGGGACCACATCAGCTGCCCCAGGATGCAATTCATTTACAGCAATTTTAGGCTCTGCCCATTTCATTCAAGTGTGTCTTGAGGAACTCAAGGATGTGCATTTTGTACGTGCTGAAACACTATTCAAATGCAGCCCCGCTCAACGTGGGTATTTTTAAAAGTCATAATTCTGAAAAACTAAAGAAAACTGAGCTGACATTTCTGAGGGTCGGAAACTAGTAACTAATTTAAGGGAACTGTAGTGTATTTTGAAAACAATGCAGCAGTGAAAAATAAACAGAGAGGCAGAAGGTCTGCATATATTTGCCAGCTGTTGGGACCTACTGACTCATATTTACTATTGTTATCCAGATGGTCTTTTCAGAGCCTTAGAGGATGCTAATTCACTATACCTAATGCTTTGGCAAATAAATCTGAAACCAAAACATGAGTGATAATAAAGAAAAGAAGAAAATACAGAAAGAAATGTAAACAGCCTAAAGTAAATGGGTTCCATTTTCCCCCTTAAATGCAGTATGAGAAGGAAAAACAGCTTGTCCAAAACTTCCAACAGACTCCAGCTGTGTCTCTTTAGTTATTTCTTTCATTTTCAGACACAGCAAACCATCTAGTTTTCTAGAGAAGTTTCATCAGTTTGGACAATGTGACCTTAAAGCTCAAATAAAGTTGAACTGATTACTAGAATGTTTTCTGTGTGTTGCACCATCGCATATTATTGAGATGGTCAACAGTATAATTTATAACATACGTCTTACCAGTCTGCTATAAAAATCAAGGACACCATTTAAAAAAATATATTCAGGGACAAAGAATCAAATTCAGGAATGGTCTTTGTAAAAAGAGTGATTAATGACTCCAAAACCTATTCATTCAAATAACATCAAAATAGAAAAGATTGTTTGAAAAGGAACAAAACCATGACTGTATTTTTTTATAAAATAACACACTTTCTGGTTCTTTAATAAAATAGCTAGTAAGAGAGACAGTTTATAGAAGGACTATTATTGTATTTGCTAAAACGTCATTAATGTAAATAAGGAAGACATGAGAGGTATGGTAATCAGTAGAGTTAAATGAATATTTCACAATGAATTAATTATTGGATAGATTTAACCTATATTTCTGTTCACAGATATTCCCACAGATCACAATTATCTCAGATTAATTCATTTTTGTAATATATTTTCATAAGTCAATGTATTGATCACTAACAGTCATTTTCTGGTACCCTTCTTCATATTGAATAATACTCTACTCTTTAAATAGTATCACCTGAGGACTACTTTAGGCTGTGTGTGTGAGGATGTGTGTGAAGGCAGCATACCCTGGCCCTAACATTTCTTTGTAAGTATTTTATAGTCAATATTTGCTATTATAGATTAGCTGTTTCATTATGATTAGTCAAGTAAACCACATGGCATTGTTTGGATAAGTATATTGATGCAGAGACCAGCAAACAACTCATCTATATGAAAAGATACATGCCTATGGACTCAATGATGTCAAATCTCATGTTTCTGGAGTAATTTGATTGGGGAAATCTGAAGGAACTGATTCAAATCACACTTATTCAAAATGGTGGAGTTCGGAGTTGTACAACATGAGCAATTCTACCATGGATATGAAATGTTTGTTTTCTTTTCTCCTCATAGCTCAATGTCCCTTGGCTTTTTGATGGCTTGTGGGAAACTGGAGATATAGCAACAGATGTCATCATATCATCATGGTTCAAATTCCATTTGAATTGCCAGATTCCATTGTTAGTTTCACAGTGGGTCAAGATTAATATTTCATTAACTGGTGGGTTAAAATAGGCCAAAATGAACAGCGGTGCTTGGAGAAAATAAAATCCTGTAAATTAGACACCAGCACCTCACATACAGAACTGCTAATTGAAGGTCCTTCATGTTGTTGTTGGTGTGTTTCTATTAGAATGCCTGTTTATTATAGAGTGTCATGCCACTGTTTCATAGTTAAGATTTATTTCTGACACTCTAGTAAGATACTAAGAAAAACTTGGGACATTCCAGTACATTACTCTTCTTTCCCTGACAAACATACTATTTTCTCTTCGTCCACCACAACTCCTATTCATACATTTGAAAGGAACCATTAGTGTGATCTGTGTAAACAACACTGATCAGCAATTGCTGTTCAGGAAGATCAAACTGGACACATTGATGTGCCTCTCCTACTCTTCTCAGCTGAACCCCGTCACAAATAAGACAGCTGACAAAATATAAGGTGATTTCCACAAAAGGGTTTTCTTGTAGTTCGCACAAAACATAAATTATCCCCCAGAGCAAGAGAACGACACAAGGTTCTTCTGGCATCCCAAAGTGTACAGGGTTAAGGTTGTGTGACAGTTTTGTGTGAGAAGTGCCATCTTAAATCCCAAAGTGCTAATGTTTGCTTTTTGCTTTTTACTGTTTTGCTAAAGTTCTTGTAAGGAATACACTGGTGAAATTAACTCTGTGCTTCATGATTTATCATTGTTTTAGGCAAGCTTGGGCATTTAAACTCAGATTCAGGAAGGAATCAACAACTAACTTTAACTTTAGCTCCATCGTAACAAAGTTTTCTGTCTGATGAATATCTTCTGTGATTGGTGTCTCATTATCTGATATTGTCAGTTCCCTGGCGGGGGGGGGGGAATGTGTTTGCTGCTTAATTTTTTGCTCTCCTAGCCAACTAAATGGATAACTTTAAAGGCAGATAAGGTTGAAAAATCTGTCAGAGAAACTTTGAAAATAAGCAAACCAAGAAGTAAAGGAATGTAAAACTAGATACTGACACCCCCAGAGATAAAACACAATGAGATACTTAATGAACCAACCAATTTCAATAGGAAATGATTGGAAAACAAATTTTTCAACAAACACCTAAGGGCTTTTTATAGTCAGTAAATATGGTACAGGGATAGCTGCAGGCCAAACGTGTACTACCCTAGCAAAGTAGAATGAGGAGGAGAAGGGTTGTGAAAAATGGGGCTGTCAGAGTCTCTAAATCTCACACATTAGAGTGAAACTGGATCAATGCCCCTTGGGTCCCATGTACTTATATCCAATAATAATCTCACAGGTAATTAAATAACCTGTGTTAAAACTTCTCTCTTGCACCAATACAGAAGTGAGAAGGTTAGGTCCAGGAAAATATACTGCTGGCTCCAGAGAGGCAATCATGGTCACCATAGAAACAGAAATCTCATAGGAGACTGAGAAAAATTCCCCTACCTGGCAGCCCCTTCCTCATTGGAGACATGCTGCAGGTCAGCTTGTTTTGATGCTACGTTATGGGTACGGTCCAGGAACAAGTGAACACTGAAAAAATAATTTCCACGATAATTCAATTTGAATTTTGACAACAATTGGTTTCAGCTGTATTTGCATCCTATTGTGTTTGCTTTCCCCTAACACTATGAGTTTCCTGGGAAGGGCTGTTCATGGAAACAGAACATTTCAAATGGATTTTTAATTCACAAATGAAAGTTTTCAAACTGGAAATCTAATCCCAAGTGTCTTGTCTATATTGGACTTTTCCCCCCTAAAAGTTCCCACGGTTGCTGTCAATTCCTCCCATGGTAACAACAGAAAGAGCTCTAGTGTACACAAGGCTTGGTGGCTGCTAGCAGCATTTAGCCACTGTGGGTATGTCTGCACTGCAATCAGAGGTCTGACCGCTGCACAAGCCCACCCAAGACCTTGGATAGCTACTTAGCAGCCAACCCATACTGTCACCAGGACTGCCAGGGCTTCTGGGTACGTCCATGGGTGCTGCAGTCAGTCACATTCTGATTGCCGAGTAGACAGACACTATGCATCTAACCCCTTTAGCAGGGTTAGATCACATGGTGGTTAAAAAAAAGTCTAGTCTAGACAAAATGTAAGAGTTATAACGTGTCCAATCAAGGAACTGAAACATACTATGGGCCTGATTCTCCACTGCTTGGCCCCTTTTGTGGCCATCTACATCTATGCAAAGTGAATCTAAAAAGTTATCACTCCAATTTGGTTGGCTGAAATTCTGCCTTGGAGCCACAGGGCAGGTCAAGTTTTACTCCATGCAGGATCCAAAGCTGGGAGAGAAAAGGTACTGTATGCCACCTCCCTGGTCCCAAAAACTTTGGGGCTGCCATGGGCCAAATCAGTCCCTACGCAAGTTAGTGTAGCCTCAGGCTGTTCCAAACGTACACCCATCTACAGTGCTGGCAGCTGTAAGGAGGCACCAGCTCTGTGCCATGTGATTCTCCGGCCAACCACCGAGATGAGCTTTCAGACTGTTCTGCATAAACAGAGCAATTCAGAGCACCTTGCTGGGGATGAGGCTGTCTGACTTCAATAAAGTTATTCCAGGCTCATGCTGTAACTGAAAGCAGAATTTGGCCCATCGTGATGTACAGCCACTTTACATGTATATAAATGACTACATGCCATTCCTTCAAGTGGAGATCCAGGCCTTCACTCTCAGCTGCTCCGTGTAACTGCTGGGCACACTGGAAGGGGGCGGAATTATTTGTGGTTCCCTGATCCTGGGACTAGTTTGGCCACTGGCTGACGACAGACCCAAAGGCCATGTAAAAGTGCTGCTCTTCTGCAGGCAGTCACTCCTCTCACTCAGTCAGTAAATCATCAGCATTCCCAGCTCTGCCTGACACATATGGCACCCATGTCCCAAGAAAGGAAGTGATCATGGGAAAAGCAGAGCAAGTAAAGTTCCCTTGATTGGTGCTTTTTTCCCAGGAGTTTAAGAAATAAGTAAACGAGAAGACTACACCGGAGAAGATGGCCTGAGCAGGCAAAAAGTAAGTCTTGGAGGGCCTGTTCACTAAAGAACAGAGTGACAAGGAGCTCTTGTCTAGTAAGGGCCCAGGAGGGAGGAGCAATTTATTCATTAATTCATGGAGTTTAAGACCAGAAGAGCCTATTACATCTAGTCTGACCTCATTTGTATCACAGGCCATTACATTTCACCCAGCTGCACCTGTATTGAGCCCAATAATTTTTGTCCAATTAAAGCTTATCTTCCAGAAAAGCAGACAAACTTGATCTGAAGATATAAGAAGATGGAGAATCCAATACTTCCCTTTGAAGTTTTCTCCAATGGTTAAACACTGTTAAAAATTTGTGTCATTGGTTCTTGTTATGCTGTTGTCTGCTAGATTAAAGAGCTCTTTATTACCTGTTATTTTCTTCCTGTGAAGTCCTTATACAGCATAATCAAGTCACCTCTCAAGCTTCTTTCTGATAAACTAAACAGACTGAGCTCTTTAAGTCTCTCACTCTAAGGCATTTTCTCCGGCCATAAGATAATTTTTGCAGGTCTTTTCTTCGTTCTCTCCAATTTTGCATCATCCTTTTTAAACAATGGACACCAAAACTAGACACAGTATTCCAATAATGGTCTCACCAATGCCCTATACAGAGCTAAAATCGCCTTCTGCTCACTGCTCCCCTATTTATACATCCAAAGATCACATTTGCCCTTTTTGCCACAGCATCTCACTGGGAGCTCTTGCAGAGATGCTTGTCCACTGTGATCCCTAAATCCTTTTCAGAGTCACTATTTTCCAGGATACAGTCACCCACTCTGTAGGTATGAGCTGCATTTCTTTCTCCTAGATGTATAACTTTGCATTTGGCTGTATTAAAAAGCATTTTGTTTGAACGGGGCCAGTTTATGAAGTGATGCAGATTGTTCTGTATGACTGTCCTGTCCTCGTCATTACTCATCATTCTGCCAGTCTTTGTCTTGTCAGTAAATTTTATGAGAAGCCTTTTATATTTACTTTCACATCATTGATGAAAGTGTTGAATAGCATCGCCCATGGAACGGATCCCTGTGGAACCCCACTAGACACATCTCCATTCTATGATGATTCCACATTGACAATTAAACTTTTTGAGATTGGTTAGTGACAGTATGAAATTTAATCTGTGTTTTATTCTATTCTGTAGTGATAATTTTTAAAATCACAATATTGTGCAGTACTAAGTCAAACACCTTACAAAAGACTAAGTGTATTACATCTCCAGAGTTATCTTCATCAATCAACTTTATAATCTGATTGATTCATTAAATCAGGTTTGTTTGACAAGACTTATTTTCCAGAAAACCATGTGGACTGGCATTAATTATATTTCTTGCTTTTAATTCTTTATTAATTGCATCCTGTATCAGCTTTTCCATTATGATTCATGTCAGACTACCCAGCCTTTAGTTACCTGAATAATCTCACTTGCCCTTTTTGAAAACCTGCAAAAAATTTGCACTCTTCCAGGCTTCTGAAATTACCACAGTATTCTAAGATTTATTAAAGCTAACATCAGCAAGCCAGAGATCTTTTAGGACTCTTGGGTGCAAGTTATCCCGGCCTGCTGATTTGAAAATGTTTTACCCTGTAGATGTTGTTTAGTTACTACTTAGTTACTACTCCTTAGTTACTACTTGACTGGAAAGCATTTCATCATCCTTGTGTGATACTAGGTACATCATCCTACTTTTTTCTGAATACAGAGAAAATATTTATTGAACACTTCTGCCTTTTCAGCATCAGTAATAATGTTAACATCTCTATCTCGTAATGGGCCTATACAATTGCTAGGATTTCCTTGGTTCCTCACATATTTTAAAATCCTCCTCCTCATTTTCTTTAGCCCTGCCAGCCATGGATTTTCCCTGATGTCTTTAGCTTCCCTTAGCAACTTTCTATACTTCATAACATCTAATTTAAAATTATTGCTCACCATTTCCATTTGTTATATATTGTTTTTACATTTCTAATTGTTGCCTTTACTTTGACATGGAATCAGGGCAGGCTTTTAGCCAAAGTTATCCTCTTCCTTGATTGTGGCTTTCTGGCCACCTAATAAACTCTTCTTAAAGAGCTCCCAATTTTCATTCACATTTTTCTATCTACATTTTTCCTCCCAGTCAATTTCACTCATAAATTTCCTCCACTTTGGGAAACTAGCCCTTTTGAACCACCAAGTATTTATATTACTGGTTGGAACTGTCCTCTGTTTGCTTGTATTGAATGCAGTCAGATCAAGATCACTGGTCCCTAGGTGACCACCAACTTCCATTCTAGTGATAAATTAATCTCTCTTCATCATAATGAGGTCCAAAATAGAATTAACTCATGTAGTGTACCATACCTTTTGTGTTAGAAAATCATCATTTATAAATTTTAGAAACTCCATTGCTGTTTATTATGTTATGACTTTTTAAAGATCTGGATGGCTGTGGAAGGGAAACTTGGAAGGAGAGTGTCTGCAGCTGTGTGTTAGTGGAATCCCTGAAAGGGAAAAGGACCCTGAAACTAGTGGAGGAAGAGATCCTGGATAAGGAGGCATAGAGAGCTTAGAACAGGGGTAGACAAACTTTTTTGGCCTGAGGGCCACATCTGGGAATAGAAATTGTATGGCAGGCTATGAATGCTCACAACATTGGGGTTGGGGAGCGGGAGGGGGTGAGGGTTCTGGTTGGGGGTGCGGGCTCTGGGGTGGGGCTAGAAATGAGGAGTTCAGGGTGCAGGAGGGGGCTCTGGACTGGAGTGTGGGGTGGGAGCTCCGGCTGGGGGCTAAAGGCTCTCGGGTGGGGCTGGGAATGAGGAGTTTGGGGTGTAAGAGGGTGCTCCAGGCTGGGACCAAGGGGTTCGGAGGGCAGGAAGGGGATCAGGAGGTTGGGGTGTGGGAAGAGGTGCAGGCTCCGGCTGGGTGTGCAGGCTCTGGAGTGGGGCAGGAGGGTGCTCCAGGCTGGGATCGAGGGCTTCGGGGCGGGATCAGGGCTGGGGCAGGGGTACAGGGAGAGGCTCAGGGGTGCAGGCTCCAGGCAGCGCTTACATCAAGCAGCTCCCGGAAGCAGCGGCATGTCCTTCTCCGGCTCCTATGCGGAGGTGCGGCCAGGCAACTCTGCACAATGCCCTCCTCAGGCACCACCCTGGCAGCTCCCATTGGCTGCAGTTCCTGGCCAATGGGAGCTGCAGTGGCAGTGGTTAGGGCGGTGCTTGGGGCGGGGGCAGCATGCAGGGCGGAGCTCTCTGGCTGCCCCTATGTGTAGGAGCTGGAGGAGAACCATGCTGCTGCTTCCGGGAGCTGCGTGGAGCAGCCCCCAACCCTGTTCCCTGGCTGGAGCGCCGGAGCGGAGCAAGCCCCAGACCCTGCTCCCCAGTGGGAGCTCAAGGGCCAGATTAAAACAGCTGGCTTAGAAAGTGACCATGTGATCATCTCTGTCATCTTTTCAGTGTTTAAAATTGCAGCTGCTGGCTAAGGGTGGAAGGAGCTCCCCTGTGATCTTCTCCTGGAAAAGGGGGAAAGAGGAACTGTCCTACCCCAAAGAAAAGAGGAAATGGCTAGATCTTTGGATAAGGCTGTGCCCCAAGGAAGGACACTGAATGAAGCTTTTAGATTTTCATGACCTTAGAGGAGGTGGAGTTTTGTTTTATCTAGAGAGCTAATGTATCCAAACAGTGAGAAGGAAACTGAGGCAGGGCTGAATTACCACAGGAAATCATGTGCATCACTGCTACACCACCACACAGGTTTTTCAAGTAGCATTTCCACTGATGGCTGTCTAATCGCCTATCTGAAGTGTGGTGGTGTTCTCACTCCAGTTCTTAATGGTTTGGGGCCAAATCTCACACAAATCTCTCTGACATTCAGCTCTAGTTGACGCCCCCCCTTGCTGGCAGCCTCTGTAGAGGCTAAGAACCGAATGTGACTGTAGACTGGACTACTCTCTCCCCCTCAGACCCAACGCCTCTGAGTTAACATTAAAGCAAAATGATGAGAGGAAGCTTGTGTTGCTGCCACCCATGCTGTCCATCTGGCTCCTCTCACAAGCACTGAATTAACTTAACCTAAAAATGAAAATGAATGTGTCAAGTGGAAGAAACAGTTAAAGGGTTCGGTGTATTCTTCCTCCCCACAGGCAATCGCAAAGCCCTAGCTGTGCCCTGCTAATCGGCTCTAAAATTTATGTATCTCACCCAGCAGGGGGACTACAGAACAGCCATACAATTGGATTTGACAAAAGCAATTGTTAAAACCTGCACAAACTAAAGCAATGGTTTTAGAGAAGCGTTTGGCCTCCACCCCTTCTTCAATGACTTTGTAAATCTCCTGGGTTAGCTTAGCGGTGCATCCACAGGCTCCCATTGCTTTCATTAACTCTGACAAAGAGATGGCAATTCCTTACAGAGATAAGAGTATTAAAATACAGGCAAACCACAGTATCTACTGAAACAGAAAAGAGAGTGTTCTTATTACAGAGATGGAAATTAACTTCCTAAGGGTTTTATTATCCTGGTGTTTGTTGCTGTTATTTTGACCTGCTCTGGTGGATGGACAGAGCTTACACTCACCTCTTCGAAGTTTAAAAACAAAACAAAATTCCCTTCAGAAAGAGCACAAACCCTTATCATGCCTTCCTTTTCTTTTCTTTAAATAATTTCCATTTTTTTCAGCCAACTTTTGCTTTGTTAAATCAGCCCAAGCAAATGGATGTCCTGCTTCTCTCTCGCTCCCCATCCAGCCTTTACATAAGCAACTATTTCAAAACCAAAGACGCTCTCACGTTTTCTTCTGTTAATTTGCAGTCTGTAGCAGCATGGACTCCAGAACTATTGAGAATGGGTGTTGTACAACTATGTGCTGTTGACTGGTCAATCTGAGAATCTCTGGCAGTTCTATCATAATCCTCCCATAGTTTCCTGGTTTTCATTGTAAATCAGCTTTTCTTTTAAATCCATAAAAATCCTATTTACAGATAGTTGGTTTTCTTTCATTATCTGTGTTGGAGAAATCACCATTTTGTAGGAGTAGAATGAATATATAAGATTTATCTATTGGGTTTGCTTTTAAATAGCAGCCCATGGCAATAATTTGCATTGAAGATAAAGTGATATGAGGCTGCTCTTCGACTTACAGGCATTTTTGATAGAAATGAAAATATCATACATCTCAGTAAAATGGATTGAATGGTTCAGTGCACAGAGTGTTCTTTTCATCAGTAAACAGTTTGAAAAATTCAGCGTGTGAAAAATGAAACACTGATTTAGTCTAAAATTGAAACCTCTCATATAAATTTAATACTTGCTGCAACCACATCTAAGACACTCATGCTTGAAAATATATAGTTTTGGGCTAAAGTCAAAGGCATTAGCCGGTTTCCCCCCTTTGAAATACAGAATATCATCATTAACATTAAGACCATGTGTCCAACAACAATGACCAAAACCAAAACCACAAAAACAAAAAACAAAAAATACATAGGAAAACCTCCGGAAACCTACTGGTGAATAAACACAAAACAAAAGAACACCCAATCCTTCTAGACATGCGGCACCCAAATTTTGCTCAGCTGAGGCCTGTGGTTGCAATTTGCTGGGAAACAGAAGGCTACACATAAAATGAAATAAACCATGGATGTCCTTCATCTTTAATATGGAGATGTAGCCGACAGAAACTACATGTTCCAGAATGCTGGGCTCCATCTTGGTCCTAGCAGCAGCCATTCACAACAAGATGAGCCTTACCTCCTGCTACCTGCACTCTTTGTGGGTCGATGTAATTATCAATAGCCGAGGGCAACTGTTGACCCCATGGTAGAACTGTAAGTCCTTACATTTTTTTCCCTTTCAAAATATTTTCTGCTTTTCCTATATATGTCTATGAAGAAGGAAATGCAATGAAACAAACTATTATTTGAGGCTGATCTTGCTCTCATTGAAGGCCCTGGCAAAGTTCTCATTGACCTCAATAGGAACAAGATCAATCTCTTTGTTAATAAAATGTTAAAGTTGCAACAGATACACACGCTAGTCAAGAAAATCAGAAAGAAAGCTTTAATGATAACTTAAACCTGTCCTATTTTTCATACACATTGTAACCCTTCTGCCAGGTGGTTAGCAGCAGAAAAAAGAGCTGGGTTCTTCTATATATCTATTGTTCCTCATAACAAATAATTAAACCAACTTGAGTCCCCAGCCAGAAACCAGGGAAAACTAAACGCACCTTCCTCGCAAACCTTTGATAAGCAAGCAGTGTGAGACTGGAAAAACAAGGCAATCTTTTTTAGGGGAGTGGGAACATAGAAACTTGGAAAAGCACAGCAATAGAATATATAAGTGCAAATAAACAGCCCTTTCTGTTAACTATGACAATCTAAGTCCCTACCCACTCTCTGTAGAGACAGTCACACAGAGAATAGTCCTTTGGCCGCATCACCTCACCCCTCCACCAAACCCCATTCACAGCTGAGATCAGCTAGTAGCAGTAGTCCAAGCATCTATGTGCAGGCCGGCCTCCAGTTCCAAGGGAGCTGCTTGCCTAGGCCTTTTTGGAGGCACCACCATGTTAGTGACTCAGCCTTATTAAGGTGCTGGGCGGACAGGAGTCCACGCAGTATTTCTGCTGTCCTCTACAAAAGTCCCCATGGGAAGGGAGCTAAGCACTTTTAG
This sequence comes from Chelydra serpentina, assembly GCA_037349315.1. Lineage (NCBI taxonomy): Eukaryota > Metazoa > Chordata > Testudines > Chelydridae > Chelydra > Chelydra serpentina. Next base: position 18,534,672 of record JBAIAC010000042.1, read on the forward strand.
GAACCTTGAGCTGATTCTGGCTTCTTGTAAAAGAGCTTTGTCATATGGTAAGAGCTCTGTCCCCTCTTGAGCTTCTTTGGGAGCCCACTGCTCTCCAACATTCAAGTTCACACACAGTTAGGACAACTCCCCCAAGTTTCATTAGAGGAATTGTGTGTAGGTAGCCTGTGCAATTGTAGCTATGGCAGCACTTTCCCCTTGCCACGGCTAGAGGGAGTAGAGAGCTCTTTCCTGTCTGGTGTTTCAGGCCCTAGGGATTACACATTGTAATAGGATCCTTACACTGAGAGTGAGAGTGAGAGAGAGAGAGAGAGAGTGTGTGTGTTATATATTTTATAAAGCATAGATGTACATATATATATATTAAATGCTTTATCTACCCATCCATCAACTACTTTTATTGGGCCAGCTTCTCAACTGTAATTTACACCAGAGGAAAATCTGTGTAGAAAGCTGCTATTCTGCTCTCGACATGCGTATACTTCTACACAAAATGCAAGGTAGTGGAGAATCATGCCTATCATCTTTCTCTATGTGAAAATATCATTTGGATTATAGCACTTTACAAAAGTCTGTTTGGACTTATTGTCAGGACTACTATTATCCTAAAAAAATGTGTTCCTTCACGAGACAGCAAAACCTTATTTTAGAAAATACATTTCTAATTTTTATAGTATGTTACTTATGTATTTGGCACAGATACAACAGAAAAAGAAATGCAGCACATAGACTCTACAATACCCATAAAGATGCATCTAGTGAAATAGGACTATTTGTATTCCTTTTCCAAATGAAAATTTGCGTGTGCGGGGTAGAGAAACAACAAATGGTATTACAGTTATCAAAGTTAAACAAAGGGTTATGAACTTATGGTGAACTGACTTGCATCTTACGTTCTTTGTTCAGGAAATAATTTGATTTTCGAATCACTGACTCTGTTATTTCTTATAGCATTATTCATGTCATCTAACAAAGGTTGTCACAATTTCCCCAAATCACCACACAGTTTTGTAGCCTATATGCTGGTTGTTCTCTCTGGAGATTTATCGAGTTTATCCACTCCATTTTTAAGAGGAGATCCTTATCTTTCCTATGTCGAGAAATAATGCATTTTAAAGCAATCATTGTTAATAGTATTTTGCCATTGTTTGCAATTATTTGTTTTTCTACCTAATAAAGAGCAATTATTTAACAAACAAAATGCAAGATGGTCTCCCCAAAGAGATGCTGAAAGCAGCAGCTGGTCAGAAAGAAAGTGACATAATGGTTAATACTTTAGGACAGGGGCTGCATCTTCTATGTTTGAAAAGCCCCTAGCACATTGGGGGCACTGTCAATAATCCAAAATCAATCAATCAATAATACTGTCCTGCAAAATCCTTGGGCAGATCTTCTGATGTGAGCAGGAGAACAGAAACTGATCCAGATCCTGCTCTGCCTACAGCTTAAATCTCAAAGTGCAGTTCTGCTTGAAGGCAGAAGTTCTACACTTCAGAAATATATGGCCATTGTTCCACCAATCAACTTTATATTATGGTTAATCCTGGGGTTACTTTAAGGGGTCTTGTTCCAGGTCCCAAACAGAATAAATGATGTATTTAGTCTCTAAACTGAGTGTCATCCTAAGTGGGACAAATATCTGAAGTTTATTGATGTCTGTGCTCAGGGATTGGAGTGTGCAGGTGTCGGTAATGTAGCGTAGAACCTCTCATTGCTAGAATTCACTGCTGCAAATCCAACTCAGGCTGGTAATCATCATCAAGGGTTGTTCAGTGGTCTGTTTGTGAATCAGTGATCTCAGTCCAGTTCTTAGTGTAAGTGACCACATCAGAAACGATGACACCCAACTAGCATTTATCAGCTTGTTGATTGGCGGATTTAGCAGAGAACTCCAGGATTAAATGGACACTGAAGGGGAAAGCCACGAAAGTGACCCCAGAAGATGTCTGAGGCTCATTGGTGGGGTATTCTATTTTATTTTATTGTGTTTAGGTTCTTATCCCACACTCACAGGGAAGCTTAGGCTGTTTTCCATGCCATACTTGATCTATGGTCTAGGACAGTGGTTCTCAATTGGGGGTCCAGGGCCCGCGAGTAGGTTTCAAGGGGCCCACCAAGCAGGGCCAGTGTTAGACTCACGGGAGCTCGGGGAAGAAGGCTGAAGCCCCACAACATGGAGTTGAATTGCGGGGCCCTGAGTCCCGCTACCCAGGGCTGAAGCCGAACTTACCTTTGTGGGGGCTCCTGTGGCATGGGGGCCCAGGCAATTGCCCTTCTTGCTACCCCCTAACACAGCCCTGGATTTTATATGCATGCTTTGGTTCAGCCTTATCCCCTTGAAAATTATCAAAATAATCTTAATCTATTGCAAACCTATAACGCTTCCATGTAACTGTTTTATACTCTAATCCTGGAACGAGAAATAGCTAAGGGTTTGTCTACATAAGGACTCTCAGGAAAAAGAATCTGAATTAACTAAAATATTTAAAACTGCATTAAACCTCTGTGTGAACATTCTCATTCAGAAATAAAGTGGCTTTACATTTGGTTTAGTTTAATTCTGAACACATTTTTTAAAACACAGTGTAGACATAGCCTTTCAGCCAATGCCTGATATTTCGAATTCCAAAATCATCTGCATGGCCAGGAAATTTCTCCTCAGGGAAAAGTGGTTTAACCATCATGAAGCTGCTAGTATGGGTAATACTTGCTGTCTTCGACAGGAAATTCTTATTTAATAATGGTGCTAATTCCAGAAACACACAGGCAAAACAGAAAGCCCAAGATCAACTTCATTATCCTTAACCCAAAATAAAGCAGGCAAACAAGACCATTAATAGAATCAAAGAATATCAGGGTTGGAAGGGACCTTAGGAGGTCATCTAGTCCAACTCCCTGCTCAGAGCAGGACCAATCCCCAATTTTTGCCCCAGATCCCTAAATGGCCCCCTCAAGGATTGAACTCACAACCCTGGGTTTAGCAGGCCAATGCTCAAACCACTGAGCTATCCCTCCCCTAACCATTGGTTAGTCCGAACTTAAAGCAGTACTGTCTGTACTCAGCAGCAATAATCTACACCCCCTCTACTTCTCACCATGGCTATAGCCTCACACTGAGCGCAATCAAAAGTTTATTGTAATGTTGAAAAGTGTGATCATTTAATCAAAAACTAAGAATCGCTTCCCAATTTAGAGATGCTGATGACAGGTACATCCAAACTTGGAATGGACACAGTGATTCAGATAAAAATCAAAACGTATGTGAACCTTTGCCCAGGGTCAGACTAAAGCAGAATCCTTATTTTCTTGGGATTGAGATCCCATGTTTAGAAAGGGTGCAACAGTAAGGCAGAGTGGTGTAAAGCTCATCACAAACCCACTGGTTTCCAGGTTGGGATGCTTCATGTGGGGGAAAGCACGACGACTCTGAAGTAGGAGTAAGTCAATAGGCCACCCTAGAAGGCATAGATGGCAAGGCCATAATTAGCTCATGGAACTCACTGCCACCGTATATCAGTGAATCCAAGAATTCAGCAGGATTCAAAAAGGGATTAGACATTTACAGGGAAAATGGAAGCATATTCAGTTATATTAGTCAGTATAAATATATATGAGGAACATAAACCCTCTTGTTTCAAAGCTTAAACCAGCCCCCTGCAGGGAATAAGGAAGAATCTTCCCTAATGGACAGATTCTCACATAATTATCTATTACAGAGATGCCTGGACCTTCACCTCAAGCATCTGATAGGAGCCACTATCAGAGACAGGATTTGGCTAGTACTGGTTGGGAATTTTCTGAGGAATCTGCATTTCTCAATGGAAAAATGTCCCATTGAAATCAAAATATTTTGTGGAAATATGTAGATTTTGATGAAATTTAATTATGGAAAAAAATGACAAATCATTTCGTTTTGATGTTTTCAGAGTGGAATACTTTGATTTTTTTTGTTTTTGTTCCAAAAAGGCTTTTTGTTATAAAAATATTTAACATTATTATATTTTAAATAGGAACAAAAAACTTTCTGATTTCATTAAATTGGAACACTCCAACTGACCCAAAATGATTTTGGAGGGTGGGGAGAGGGCTGGGAAGGATTTTGTTTCCTGGGAAATTTTAGATTTTTTGTTTTCATTCTGTTCTGGAATGGGAAAAAATTTCAAATGTAAGGAATATCCCAGGAATGGGAAATCTGGTTCATATCCGACCCTAATCCTAGTATAGGCAGAACAAAGTTTTAGTCTGCTATGCTAGTACTGATGACTTTAGGGTACTAGATTTTCCTCTTCCCACATCCTTCTCCTTTCTTCCTCCCCATCTACCCTATTCCAGGATGTGTGGATTCAGGACAGAAAAGAGCTGGGAAATGGTAAAGTTGGCACGCATTGCTTTTAGCCATCAGCTTGATGGTTGTTCTGCACACAGTAAAAAAATCCAATGAGAGAAGAGACAGATTCTAACCTTGGAGCCTCCAGAAAGAAGGCTACTGTGGCAAACTCTAGATATTTATCCATTTTTAATTAATATATTTTGGGTATTTTCTAGTCTTTTAATCCATCTGTGTAAAAAAAATAATCCTAAAATCAAAGAGTCAGTTTGCAGCTTCATCCTCTTTTTGTCATAAAAAACGTAGTCTTTTTAAGCTCTTTTACCTATGTCCCTAGCCAGATACTGTACAGAGGAGTGAATCAAACAGAACTTCTGATCCATTTTTAATAAACTACGGGCTAATTACTATAAAGGAACTTTTTCAGATTGATCAGTCAGGGTTGCTAGAATCTCTTAAATCTTTATCCAACAACTGCCAAAAGTTATCAATAATATTTCTCCAGTAGCAGATGAGTCTTGAAAAATGCCTGAGGTCTCACATTCATTATGGGGGTCTGCAGAAAAACTTTTGTCCCTGGACAAGCAAGGAAACATGCTTAGGCCTTTAAGAAACGTTATGACCAGGCCAACAAGAAAAGTGAAAAAACCCACTTAAGATGTGCAAAAACGAAATCAAAAACGTGAGGAAGGAAAAGTGATTGGGGTTTAACATTTTTGTCACCCACCGATACATAAGTGTCCTTAATTTTTCCAGATGTTAAACAAAAGGTAAAATTTAGTCACCAACAATCATTTCTCTTCTATGAACACCAAGCTAAGACTTCATTGTCAGTGATTGACTGCTGCTATATCTAACTCCAGACCTTTTGTAAACTTCCTGCAACAAGGAAAATTTGTTCTCAGAAGACATTGCTGGAAACACGAGTGTTTTCGCAAAGATTATGTTGAGTAAAGAAGAAACAATGGCAGCACAGGTCTCGGAGTTCAAATTTATTATTTCCTAAGTGTAGTAAAATAGCAAACTAGGCAGGAGTGTACCAATTAGCATTATAACCTGCCAGAACATGGATATGTGCTGAACTATAAAGAAAGCACAAGAAGTATTTGAGTGTGATGCCTGCCTAGAGAGGACAAAGAAACCTGTGTATACATTTGGAGAACATACCTAATCCATTTACAGATTATCTGTATTACATATAGTGCTTCCTTACTGGCATATGGCTCACAGAATACAGACAAAAAACCTACCATACAAAGATGGGCAGAGGCTTCAGAAAGGGCTGTCCAGTCAAAGCTGGATTTAGTTCAGTTTTCCTGAAGCATTAAAAGGCCTTTTTTTTTTTTTTTTCCAGACAGGCCTAAAAATCACAGGCAGTAATAATGGGTGTGCAATTGCAGTTCAGTGTTTTCATGCTCAGTTTACAGTGACTGCATGGATATTTGTATTGAATATAGTAGAAGAGATGAGCAAAATTTGGAATTTCAATTCCATGAGAAATTGCAACACTTCAATATTTGTTTTCATCCCAAATCATGATGAAAAGTTTAATTCTTTCCACAGAACAGAAATTCTGATTCAGAAATATCAAGTCATATAACTCCAATGGGGCACCATACAGTCAGAGGGAAATCTTTATTGCATTACGACAGATGATGTCCTTCAGGAAGCCAGGCCATTGGAAAGAATGGGGGCCCAAATTACAATTCCCATAAAGCAATGCTGATAGGAAACTGCAGTTTAGTATTTTGTTGAACTGATTTGAAATGAAACATTGGGTCAGTTAAAGAAATGAAATATTCTGATTTGGGCAGAAGCAATCCCAAGTGAAATATTTAATTTTTACTTTGCTGATGGAAAATTAAAAGTTACTGGCAAAATTAAAATATACCCGTGGAAAATTTTGATTTTGTGGAATCTTCATTTTCTAGTGGAAAATAGTGTAGATGGAAAATCCACTGCTAGCTGGGCATCTAAACAGCTATTTCAGCATGCAAACCCAAACACTTGTGTGCAATTGTGCACAAATCATGTGCCTCCTTTTTAAGACTGTAGCCCTGAATTGAGTAAGGATTGCAGGATCTTCATTCAAAGGTTAATTGTTTGCATTCATTCATTTTCTAGGTATTTTGTTCAATGTCAGCCTCTTATTGCTTATAACATGATGCAATATGCCCCAACACTCATGTGTAATCTATACATAAAATGTTTTTTAAAGTATATTGACATTTTTACCATTAACCCGGAGATGCTAATTGTGAAGCCGCAGAGATAGTAGAAAGGAGAAATGTCAACAGGAAGGAGAGAAGCCTACGGTATGAAGAGGGTTAGAAGTTAGATTTCTTCCCTGTGTGTTTTAGTGACTGGTTAAAATCACCCAGAAAAGAGGTTTTAGAGTGGTAGCCGTGTTAGTCCGTATCAGCAAAAACAACGAGGAGTCCTTGTGGCACCTTAGAGACTAACAAATTTATTTGGGCATAAGCTTTCGTGGACTAGAACCCACTTCATCAGATGCATGGAGTGGAAAATACAGTAGCAGGTGTACATATATACATAGTACATGAAAAGATGGGAATTCAAATAGTTTCCAAGATCTCATTTGCAGGCTGCATACAGGTGAAAGCACAAGTCTTAAATAAGATTTACAATTCATACAGCAGGAGAGAAGGGATTCAGTGTGTCTGTGATCTCTATTTGGTAAGTAACCACACTTTGGCTCTGCGTCTGGCTTGCCAGCCAGTTAATTTGAGCAGAATCTACGTGATGATTTTGAATGCCATGCAGAAACTCACTTGTTGCTACAGTGCACAAGCCAGTCAGCATGCCAGGAGTCAAAGCAACAGCCAGATGAAGTAAAGCGAGTCAGGCAACAGGTTTCTCGGGGTGGCAATGCCAGACCACCTGTATAAACTAGCTTTCGTTCAAGCTACACAGGAAACTGGTCAGTCAGACACAAAGTCCGATTGCTTCTGTTGCCTGCCTGTTCCCCCCACGTATCCCAAGCCCTCTATTGTGATAGAAATGAATCACATTTTTATAATAAATATATATTTTCTGTTGTCAGAGACAAAATACTGTCCATTTGCGGTCTTTATCCATGCTGTGTTCTCTTTTTCTTCCATGCCATTCATCCTGGACTGTGCAGTCTCAGACAGACAGACTAAGGAGTCAATACAGCCTAAGTGGGGTCACATCCAGGCAGTAAGCCATTGGGGAAAGAGGTCACTCATGCTTAAAAGGGTTTCAGACAGGGAGCCAGAGAGGGACTTGACCAGCTTTCTTTGCCTTGAGGACTGCAGAACTGAGGGCCAGCTCTGTATCTGAATGGTCAAAGGACAGTGGTTCATATCCTGGGTATGAATCACTAAATATTACTACAAACTGCAGGACATGCCATCTGGATAAATTCTCTGATTATTTAAAAGCAATTTAATTTAGGCCTATTTTTTTTCCAAAAATGTCCATTAATTCTAGGTGCCACCTTTCCTAGGTGCCCTGCCTGAGACTCTTAGTAGAACCTGATTTAGAGAGGGGCTGGGACAGCTCCCATTGAAATGAAATAGAATTTTGGGTGCTCGACTTCAGGCCAGAGGTGTCTCAAACTGGACATCCAAAAAAGTGAGGCTCCCAACGTAGTGGGCACGTTTGAAAATGTAGGCTGCAATTACTCATTTGAAGGCATGTATTTATATTAGTGTGAATATATTTGTATTTCCATATAATTTGCTGGTGGTATGTGTTTGAACAGCATCCAGCCAATGAGCATGCAAACAAAATCAACAACACATACTAAGACATTCAACTACTGTGGTGATAGACACACAGAGAAATGAATAGCCTTTTTGTGGTCGTGCTTAGATTTTTCATTTAAACTGCCACTGTGTTTCTGTTTTTCTTCGTCTTTATGTATCCATCCCTTCGGATTAGGGCCTCAACTCCATTCAGGTAAACTGCAGAACAGTAAACCTGTTAAATCTGGCAAAGGAAGTTCTACTAAAAGAGATGCGGTTTGCTATTTTTTCTTAATAAGGGAGGTCAATTAATACCATGCTGCTTCATGAAAGGTGATTCTGCCAAGTACCAGCTGTCCAGGCACGTAGGACAAAATCAGTTCGATAATGTCAAATTTATAGACCTGATCTTGAGAGGCGACTTCAGTGGGACATATAGGTGCTTAGCTCCTCACAGGTTCAAATCCTTTAACTCCATTCAAATGATGTTTTGAATCTGTCACTGGGTAGTTTAAATTGGCTTTGGTTTGGTGCATTAGAATTTCCAGATAAATATAAGGGAATACCCTGTTAGGAAAGTTAACTGTGTAGCTTTATCTTCCAGAGAGACATGTCTTATGCATTGGTGGGATGTTCGTTACAGATCCTTTGGACGGAATATTTTTCCTGGATGGAGAGCCATACTCACATCTTTCATGCCTATCCATCAGTTTGGTAGGATATTATTCCTGGCTAGAGACAGAGTTCAATGCTTCTGTCTCATAAAATGCTGGATTATGTGATGCTCTCTGGCTAAACTGGTATATATTATTCCCCAGGTAGAAAAGTTAGTGCTTATGCATGGCGTGAAGTGGAACATCTGGTACTTTTCTTGCAGAATGGGATGTTATTCTTGGATCAAGAGGTGTGCCAGTTGGTGAAGTCAACATTATTATAAGCATGTATTCTGCATACTTGCTGCTAGTTATTCCAGAACATAGTTACGGAAATATTGGAAGTCTGGTTAAGAGAAAGGCTATGGGACCTCACCAACCTTAAAAGTCTGTCCTCAAATGCTTGAGAGAGAGAGGGGAAAAACAAAACATCATTAGTATTAAAATGATACTACTGCTTCTTTGTGGGAGCTGTTGTTCAGGCAGATAGAAAAGGATTTGGGAGAATGCCAGTGTAAAGAGTCCAGTTGGAGTAGCAGCCAATATGAAAGTGAAGCCTGGAAATGGTATAAAACACAAAAATCAACTCTATTACCCTCAAAAGTAAGTGTAGAAGTACAGTAATCTTAGTAATCTGTACTTTTCTAATCTGTACAAAAGGCTGTCGGTCTCTCCCCACTTCTCAGAAAAGGCTTAAAGCAGTGGCTGCAAGGGGGTGTCGTTAAGGTTTGTTAAAAACAAAACAAAACCCACCACACAAACAATATACTCCAGAATGTTTACTAGTACATTATGAAGTATCATAATAAATTATTAAAACAGGACTAAAATGTCAAAAATGAACTAAGTACATTTTGTGATGCATTATCCCATTTCTTATCACTTGTATACACTTACTCAATACTTTGTAAAATTCACTCCTTTGCAAAGGGTGTTCCCTGTCATTAATGCACATATGAGGTTCTACTAAGGTGACTAGATAGCAAGTGCGAAAAATTGGGACACTTTTTCAGGGGTGGGAGGCTGTATAATTGTGTATATAAGACAAACTCCCTAATATCAGGATGTCTGGTCACATTATTGTCTACTGTACTGTATGGTATTCTTATAAGTTTGGGCTTTATTTGGTACTCTGTTAAAGGTGTTGGTATTGACAGATATAAAGAACCCCAGAGGCAACAAAAAGGATACAGTACAAATGGAAATATTGACCTGTTCAGGTAAATTATGCCATAAGGTAAGCAAGATACAACTCCCATTAATTTAAGCGGGAGCTGCGCCTGCTTACATCATGGCTGAATTTGGTACATTGTGCTTTCTCCTTTTACAGAGATTGGTCAGTAGTAATGCATTATAAATCCCCTATATCATCTCATTCACTTCACTGTAATTATATCAGCAATGAATTTTGTCCCAGATGCTTAATAACTATGGTTTTGAGAGAAATAGTTTATCGGTAACCAACAAATTCATTTCACTTTTGGGCCTCCACAGTCACTCTATCAGAATGATTTTCAGTAAGGAAGGGATTTAAATTGAGTGTCTCTCTCTCTTTCATGGATCAAATAGAAAGTAAGAAATCTATTGTGCCACTAGACCACCAATACTATAAATTGATTTGAAGGTATATGTATTCTTCTCACGCACGTCTGGGCAGATGTCCAGAGACAGCAATAAAATAAGCAATTATCATTTTTGTAGCAGTTTTCTCTTACAGTAGAGGTTTCTTTTTCAATTTCAAATTTTTAACTTTTTCTTTTTTGGAGTATGCAGCTTATACTTGGAAGTTTACTAGTCCTCAGGTGCAAGAAATATATTACCCTGGAAAAGTTTGCTACAGTACATTCTTGTCAAAAGCATTATGCAACAGAAACATTATCAAACACAGACACTTCCAAGGTACAGTTTCAATAAGGTGATGCTTTAGGACCATATTCTGCTCTCAGATTCCACTGACATAAATCCAGAGTAACTGTTCATGTATTTTCACTGGTGGAAGTAAGCGCAGAATTTGCCTTTGGACTACATGCCCTATAGCTGAGGTTTACATAGAGACACTAGTGGTAAAAACTTTTTTTAAAGTGACTAGTGACTTTGGATGCCTTGATTGCTGGGTTTAAAACAGGCCTGATTTTCAGAGCTCAACATCCACCCTATGACAATCAGGCCCTGTTATAGTGTCATGGAGAATAGGTCCATCAGTGGTTATTAGCCAAGATGGTGAGAGATACAACCCCGTGCTCTGGGTGTCCCTAAACCTCTAACTGCCAGAAGCTGGAACTAGAGGACAGTAAATTTCTGTGTTTTATCACTCCCTCTGAAGCATCTGGCACCAGCCACTGTCTGAAGACAAGACAGTGGGCCAGATGAACCATTGGTTTGACATAGTTTGTCCATTCTTACATCTCAAGTTGAGCACCTAAAAACTGCAGCATCCAAAAATCACGAGGTACTTCTGAGAATCTTGGCATTAATAATAGTCTTTGAAGAAGATGCATTCATTTTCTAATATCCAGACTGGGAATGATGCTTATTTGGAGGAAGGTGAAAGGTCTATTCTATTGACAAGAGAAAAATTGTAATCCAGAAGGAAAAAACAACAATTAACCACACAGAAACCGCCTAATATCCTGTAACAAGGCAGGGAAAGGAAAGCTTAGTTTACACTTCTCAGACCTAGTAATCCCCTTCTGCATTTTATTTCACAAGGATCAAAATAGGGCAAAACATCCAAGAGTTATCAGGGAGTAAGGAGCTGAACCTCAGCAGAATCATCCCTTTCTTCCTCCAACCCTGCAGAAGGCTCTCTGCCTGAACTCCATGGGTTTAGTGCTCCAAAGGTTAGGAAGGGAGAGGAGTCACCAGGAGGTGAGAGAGCTGGGGGACAGGGCTAGGAGATCATCCCCCAGCAACTCTATGGGGAAGATACCTGTGGTGAACAAGTGCTCATCCTTCAGCATTCATTCATATGGGTTGTCCTTCTGGACAATCAAACCATCTCAGGTGGAGGACCTAGAGGGAAGGTATTTCTCTTGTAGGCCAAAAGAATATCATGGGGATTCTAAGCTTCTGCACTGGGTACCTCATCCCTCTTTAGATGATGTGGATATTGGGACATTTGTGGGTTAGGAAGGCCACAACCCCTGGCTACTCCACCATTTCCAGAAATGCCCTCCACCCCCATCCTGTCGCCTGATGTGAGGCAGCAGAGTTTTCCCCCTAACGCTGGCCATCTCCTAGGTCAGCGGTTCTCAAATTTTAGCAACCCCAGGACCTCCATATTGATTTAAAATTTTTGGGGGACCTCCAAGCAAGCCACTCAGCCCCAGGCCCTGCCCCCACTCCACCCCTTCCTCCAAGGTCCCATCCTCACCCCTCTTGTTCCCCTCCCCCTCCTCTGAGTGCGCCTAGTCCCCACTCCTCCCTCCTAGCTCCTCCTGCACACTGCTGAATAGCTGTTCCCTGGCATGCAGGAGGCACTGGGAGGGAGGGGGATGAGTTGATCAGTGGGGCCCGCAGACCCCCTGGAGTACCTTCACAGACCCCCAGGAGTCCACAGACCCCAGTTTGAAAAACGCTGTCCTAGGTTTTTCTGTCAGAAGGGAATGATGTGAGACTTAGTCAGGCTGATGCACTTGGCCTTTCCTACAAACTAAAGTAAAGTGATGGGTTATGGTTTTGAAGTATGTGGGGCTTGCTTGTCTTCAGGTGACCTATGAAACTATACCAAGAAAAGAATAAAAAAGTTGGGTCTATTGGTGAGTCTCTTCACCATGTGAATGTGAAAAAGAGAAAAGATATTTTTATTTTCATTAAAATTCAGTAAGCATCAAAGTTGCAAAATAGAACATCTTTCTTCATGGCTGCAAGCAAACAGAAACTGATGATTTTTTAGCATCCTGCAGTGTGTAGCAAAAAGCTAGTTATGGTAACACATTTTCCTAACAGACACAAACACAAGTATACATAAAGACAGCTAATGTGATTCTAAGTAGGATCACTTTTGAAACAGCATCACTTAAAGGAAGACAATCAACATTTAAATGCAAATTTACAGGGAAGGAGACATCTTCAATATCTCATGCAATGAGTTCTGAGCATAGTTTGATTATGGATGTGTGTCTGAATCTTTAGTTTGGAATATCTATCCCAGTTAGAGATCTCATAACCAAATGTTTCTAAATAAATACAAACATGTACTTATTAAAAATGCTTGGGGTAGGGGAGCAAATCCTGCTTGAATTACTTGGCTGAATTTTGCTCTCATCTACACTTGTGCAAACTGGAGTAATTCCATTTATGGCACCTGGATTCATTAAGGTACTTATTGACTTTTGCTCTAACATAAAATATTTAGGAACCCCTTACTTTGTCATTAAGACAATTTTTTCCTTGAAGGGCCAAATCCCGTGACCATGCTGTGTGAGTAAAGTGAGCAAAGTTTGGCCCCAGTCTCTTATTCTGACATTGACAATTGCTAATAGTTTTGTGGATACAGACTAACATTGCTACCCCTTTGATACTTGCTAATAGTTGATGCATTCAAATACATAATGCCAATAACCAGTTGCACAATGCAGCACATGGAGGAAACATTCCATCCTGACTGTATGTCTTATTAATTATATCATTGGGGGAAGAGGGTCTCATTAAGATCTCACTAATATTGGTTTTACACCGTTGTAAGTGCATTGACTTCAGGGACCCTACACCTTATTTATATCAGTGTGAGATAAGAATCAAGCACAGAAGGATGGGTTCTGCTCACAGTTACATTGGTGTAAATCCGGAGTAACTACACTGTACTGAATGCCATTACAGTACTCTGTATTTTAATGGTGTAAACGAGAACAGAAGTTAGCTCACGGGTCCTGATTCCTCCCTCACTTACACCAGTCCAATTCATAAGTAACTCAATGGAGTTGCACCAATGTGCATCTAATGTAAGTGAGAGGAGAACTGGGCCCATTATCTGTAAAGCAATGGATCAGCTGAGAAATGGAGAAAGGAAGGTCCTAGGATACGATCTCATTTACATGTGTGCTTTCCTTAATATAATATTTTAAAAGATCTTGACTTAACCACTAGCTACTGCTCTTTTTCTGCACTTCAGTGTATTTTCCTGATACCTGTGAATTTGGATTCTAACAAACTGAGATTAGGCACTGGCCAGAACCTTATCAGAGGCATCCGTCTTCATGATTGTATTCTGTGAAGAAGATGTGCTCTCCTAAAATATCAAGGTCCTCCACCCTGTGCCTTCACAAGGGTATTGACTTATTCTCATAGTAGTGGATGAGGAAAATGAATGTGTTTTTCAGGATGCCATAACCATTTACAGATAAGCAATGTTTGATTAGAGCAAACTGCAGGAATGCAATGATCAAAACAGATCATTGAAAGGGAGGCATTTAATTTTTTATTTTTTTTTAATATCTGGGTTTAAGAGGGCTGGTTATTATTTAGTGTCTGCACAGCAATGGTTTGCGGTACCTGCAGGGACTTTATCTTCTCTTCTCAAAACCTTTACTGAAAGCAACCAACATACATTTATTTCTTGAATGAGACAAAATTCCTCTCTAGTAATCTATAAAAACAAAACAAGAGCATTATTTACATCTAATTTTAAGAGATCTGTAAATATTTGCTTAAGTAAGGGACAGGCTGTCTCACAGTATGCAAATAATATACTTGCTTGCTTTAAAAATGTGGGATTGACTTTGAACTGACCCTGTACTTTATCCCTCTGTGGAGATCTGTGAAGGGATATTTATAATACCTATGGACATCTCACATTATACCAGTGGGAATTTTCTTCATCAGTAGATGAATAGCAGAAACATGGGCAGACTAAAACATGGCAGATATATGCAAAAGACAGATTGGATTTGATTTATTTAGCAGTGTATTACTTAGTATAGCCCTCTGGTCTCTCTCGGGTACCTGAAATGGCATTGTTTCCTGTAACAGTAAAATATAAAACTGAAGGGAAAAAAAAAAGCACACAATAAAATGCCACTTGAATAAAAGGAGTTTAAATCACAAATGTTATTTCCTGGTTCCTAATACAGTACATTTTCCAGGAAACCTTCAACGATTTCTGCTGCTGTCAATTCCCATATGAAAGAAAGTAACAAGATTATTATTCTTATTCATTGTTATTAATTTAGAGCACCCACAAGTGTGTTTGGCACTTCACAGAAAGAGAAGGAAAAGTCAGGACTCTGCCTCGGAGAGGTTACAGGCCACATGACCGACGAGTAACAACATAACACACACACACACCAAACAAGGGAAACAAAAAGAGGGACCCAGGTTATGTATAGAACTACACAGACACTCAATTAGGCAGGGTTGGCCTTGGCATTTTCTGTTAAGTCTGTGAAAAATTCCCCGTCTCCTCAGTAGCGTAGCCAGGTTTAGAGCACAGGGGGAGCGGAGGCGCTATAAAAAGGCGCCTCCCGCTCCTCCTGTACTCACCCTGCAGTGTTTTAAAGGGCCCGGGGCTCCAGCCGCTGGGGAGCCCCCAGGCCTTTTAAAGCACCGCCGCCGGAGCTCGGGCAGCAGGGCTCCAGCGGCACTTTAAAAGGCCCGCGGCTCCCCGCAGCGGCAGGAGCTGCAGGCCTTTTAAAGCGCCGCCCCCAGCCTGCTCCGGCAGCGGGGCTGGGGGGGGGAGTGCTTTAAAAGGCTCATTGTGGGGAAGTTCCATGGCCTGTGTTATTCGGGAGGTCAGACTAGAACAGGGATCTCAAACTCAAATTACCACAAAGGCCACATGAGAACTAGTAAATTGGCCCGAGGGTCTCATCACTGAAACATTTTCATACAATGATACAAAAGTATAGTCAAAAATGAAAAAACTGAAGAGTAATATAGTATTCTATTAAAAGTCAATGTATTAACTTTTTAAAAACTGTAATGGAAAGAGGGGTTTTAATAAAATATAAACACTCAGTAATGTTTGGAGCTTGGCTACCAGTGGAGCTGGTGCCTATGGCGTGCCGCAGGAAATAAATCCGCTGGCCGCATGCGGCCCACGGGCCGCGTGTTTGAGACCCCTGGACTAGAAGATGATCACAGGGGGCCCTTCTGGCCTTGGAAATCTATAAATTTGCAGCAGCTGAGGTCCTGGCTCCCTGACTTTTGTCTGTCAGGACCACAATCCACTGTGCATTGTGAATGAACTGCACAATCCCCATTTTTATAATTAAATAGCGTAACTGCATTTTCCCTGAAGAATGGGAATGTCATTGTTCTCAGAGCCTGCCTCTCTTGGTTTACCAAAAATAGCTTTTTCTAACAAAACATAGAAGAGTGACCACTTGAAGGAGCTGCAGCCAGCTGAGCTGGTGAGATAGGGAAGTATTCTCTAGAGCTGGTCAAAAATGTTCATACAGACAGTTTTCTCTTGGAAAATGCTGCTTTGACAAACACTGGTGTTTTTCATGAAATCGTATTAATTTTAACAAAATTTTGTTTAGAAAAGAATTATAATGAAGTTTTCAAAATGTTGAAGTGTCCCATTTTGACATTTTCAGAATGGAAAATTGAGGTTTTTTTGTTTCTAAACAACTTTTCATTTAGATATTTACTTTATTTTATATTAAAGAAATAAAAATGGTTGAAGTCAAAATGAAACACTTTACATTTATTGAAACAAAAATTTTCAAATGGTCTGAAAATAAACAATTTTGTTTCATAAACATTTTGAAGATTTAGCTTTTTATCCCATTTTGGATTAAAAAAATTCAAAATTGCAAATTTTTTCTGCAGGTTGAAAAATCCATTTCCTGACCAGCTCTAGCATTATCTCCTTGCTACACATGTGTCAATACAAATACGAAGCTGTTAAGGACAACATTTTTAACATTGGTTACGCAACTGTGTCTGTACTTCTGCATTTAGGTTCCTAATTTTAGGCACCCAGGTTTGAAAATGTTGGCCTCTGAGACTTGACAAAGCACAAAAAATGTACTAGTGGTAGAACTGGACTAGTCCCTTGCTTGACAATAATACGGGATACAAAAGTACGTTTGTATACCCAGAGGAAGGAGCTAAAGAAGGGAAAAAGGCTTAAGGAGAGCGAGCGAGAAAGGATGAGAGCAGAGACAAGGGACGTTAATAGTCAAGAGGGGATGGGGCCAAGGTAGCAGGTGGAAAAGACAGAAATGGACAGTAAGCCAGAAATTTTACTCATGCTGGTCTGAATCCAGAGCAACTAAAGTAACCTCAATGAACTGTAACTGAGACCAGAGTCTGGTCTTCTAACACTAATATACAAGCATATGGTTACATGTGGTTATAAATTATCTAATTATTACCCAGTGTTTATCAGCTCATAAATGCTAGGGAACCCCACACATTGAAATACTTGTCATTCCATTTGTTTCCCCTCTCCCATTGTCATACAGGTTACACCATTTGTTTTAGTTTTTATGCCAAAGTCAAATCAGTGATTTTAAACCTTAAATATTCTGTTTATCCAGAGACAAAATACAATATGGGCAGTGGCAATGCAAGCTTCCCTACACATAGCCTTGCCCATGTGTCTCCACCTTCTCCTGCAGGGGTACTTCAGATCTTATATTCATCAGACGTGGTCTGTTGAGGCTGCCAACAATAGTGCCACTGGTGATTGTGCTTTTTGCTGTGTGTACATTATACACCCTTCCACCAGAACTGGACTGAAAAAGCTGACTCATTTCTCATACAATGTCTGGTCACTACACACTTGTTTAGGATTTGAATCAGTGACCTTGCAGATGAAAGCGTTCATATGCTCTTTTACCAACACAATCCCTGGAAAAACTTGGTAAAAGTTATCCTCATCCATTGTACTCTTTATACAAACTTAATATAAAGGAACTATGTAGGCAAAATGGGGGCCAAATAACCATGCTTACTGAATATACACAACATGCAAGGCCTGGCTACGTACATACACTGCTGTTTTGGCTGGGTTCTGTCACTTTCCAGACATGAAACATGGTAGGCCCACAGATTATTTAGAGAGACATCATCCTATTCCTGTACATAGGCTTGGCAGAATTTGATTTTTATTTTCTTTAAATAAACATTGATATCTGTCAAAATTATAAGCATTTTTAATCAAATTTCCAGTTGCACAAAATTATTTTAAATTTAAATTTTCACAGTTGTGGGAAATTATCGGTTATCAGATAATTATTCAATGACAACAGGCATTGAGATTCAAAAAGTTAAAGCTCAAACTTTGTATAAACACCAATTATCAACATCACTAAATATCCTTAACTCAAACTCTAGTAGGTTCTCGGGTAGCATTTTGCCTATCTGCCTATCGATCACCACCTATGGAAGTATTTTTTCAGCAGTTTGTGTGTGTCCGGTTAAATCAACTGAATCATTCCAAGCCTATCTATATACTACATTATCCATCAAGGCCTTGTCTCTGTTAGAAATGTTTCCTTTATTTAAACATGACTTAACAACTGAGTTCGCCAACATGATGCTGAACACAGCTTTGCAGTCATACAGACAAGAACAAAGTCCTGGTCAACATTGTTAAAAATCATATTTTAAACACACAATACAATTTCCTAATATAGGAATGGCCTAAGGGATTCTTACACATTGTTAACTTGCTCACAGCCTCAGTGATTTTTCTTTTCGGTCAAAGTAACTGAAATGGTAAAAAGAAGAAATAAGAGATTTTATTTTCTAAGAGAAGGACGAACTGAACTGCCTGTTGATTATTTTAAAAAGTGTCATTTGGAATTCAGTTATAGTTATCCAGGTATGTTTTTAAAATAATAGTTTTCCTAAATTTAACCAAATCATGAGAGAGGTAAAATGACTGAAATCAACCCTGAGGAAGGAATACTGCTCATTTCAACACCTTAAGATGCATGCTGCATTAAATGGAGTTTCCAAAACTAAAAAGGATTATATGATGCTGAAGTTCTTCGAGACATGTAGCAATATGAACACAGCCTGTTTTCAGTAGTAGGTAAAAGATCAAAATGTAATGAATTACAATTTGTTTCAATGCTCTTCTGTGGGTTTGATTTTTTTTAAACTAGATTTTTCAAGGTCTCAGACCATTCGTGCTTGGGCAAGTTTCCAAGCCATTCAGAAATATTGATATTGAGCCAGAGTTTGAGGAGTCTAATTCTTCCACCTGATTATTAAAAAGACACCATCACCACCACCCCAAAATTTGATTGTGACGTGGTACCGGCCTGAACAGAAGGAAGTTACCATATCAGCCATGCAGTCCTTATCCACCCTGGAAATGGAGAGGGCAGTTGCTGGGGCTGCCTCAATAGGAGAAGAGCTTAAAGAGTGTGTGGGCTTTTCAGTGGGCATGAGGTCCCTGTTTTAATATTTGTAGAGGATATGTATGACCTCAGATTGGCCCTACATCATCATCATGAAATCATGGACTGTAAGACTCTGGAGGAGAATCAGGAATTGAAGCCAACTAGCTCTTGAGCTGCTGGCTAGGGATAATAAGTGGAGAAAAACAGCAATATTTTGTTTTTATGTTGGTTGTAAAATCTTAACTTCCATGTAAACTGTTGGATTCAAAAATCATAGTTTTTAACCAAAAACAGTACATTTGGAAAAAACTGGGCAAGGAATAGATCACACGCAAGAAAACATATCCCTTATTAATGGATTTGGCTCAACATCTCTCTTGGGCAACATTTAGAAAATGATCTCCTTAGCATTTAGTACTGATAAACCCACAACAGTTCCAAAGTATTTGCTGATAAACTTCTCTTACTGTAATCCTTCTAATAAACCCCCATGTGCCTCTTGGATTCATTGCACTGTAGGAGACATTCCACTGAAATGCACAACAAAAGCAGTATGGGGTTATTACTTCACTGATAACTGCCATGCAGTATGATCATGCTAGAAAGAACCACGTTCCTCTGATGTTAAAAGTCTGACTTCAACCCATAAAAGCCAGGAAAAGCGGGGCTTTGGAGCAAAAATTTGTCTTGAATTCATCCTGCGTCTAGACAGTAGATGATATATCAGTACTACTGCACTGGTTGGAAACCCCAAATTTTGATGGTAAACTTACATTTATTTTCTTCAGCTTTTTTTTTTTTATAAAGAAAATTAAAACAAAATCAAGAGAATGTACAAAAGCAAAGATAGACCAAACCAGTCTAGCATACAGTAGCACACATGCAAATTTAGGGTACCTCTACAGCACCAGTGAAGGATTGCAGCACAGCTAGGCATACCTGTACTAACTTTAATCTAGCTAGCAAAGGTAACAGCAGTAGTAAAGACATAGGTTGCATCTACACGGAACTCTTCTTTTGGCAGTATGTAGTGTACATACATGCATAGCCCCCTTGCATGGGTAAAAATAGCAATGTAGATGACAAGGCCCAGCTTAAGCGAGTAAAGGCACACATGAAGGGTCTGGGTACATATCCTACATGGCTCTCTACTTGCCCAAGCTCTACCATCTCATCTACACTGCTATTTTTAGCCTCCTCCTGTCTCTCAGCTGCTGGAGCCTTTCGCCACCCCAGGAAAAGACTCCAACACTCAGAGGCAGCGGGGGAATACTCCACCAGCTGCCCCTTATGCTCCAGCAGCCCCAGTATGGCTGTGCTACAATCACACCTTCAATTGCAGTGTAGACATACCTATAGACAATCTCTCAAAATAGTTCATTTGCCTGGAAGATGTCGTTTCTTTTACAGAACCTCAAAGTGTGTAATGTGTTTCAGGTACAGAATTAGTTAATAGATTTCTGCCCTAAAGATCTTGCAATGTAAGTAGGAAAGAAATAGATAAGGGATAGAGAAAGGGATGCAAATATTTGACACAGATCATGTTGGGTCCATTATATTGTGTTGCCTTCTTTTTCTCTCTTTAAGTCTCTCTCTCACTCCACCCCACTCCTTTCCCCCGCATTTATCCCATTGCATGGTTTCTCACCAGCTGTCACATGACCTCACTGCCTAGTTCCAACCCTCCATCTCTTGCAACTGATCAAATACAGCAAGTCAGTTTTCCCATAAAACAACACAGAAAATTGCATAGAATCCAAAGCTACCAATTCCTGAGCCTCCGTCACTCTTGGTTGCTGCACTTTCTGCTACCAGAAGGAAGCAGGGGTCTTGTAAAAGGGCCACCTCCCTAGGAAACCCTGTGAGCTTTAGTCCTCATGGTGGTTTGTGGGCTGGCTAGGACCATGTGTCCCCCAAAATCCTGACTGCAAAGGGGGGCTAAAAACTCAAAAATTGACCTTTTTAAAAAAAAATTAAAGGAAAACTTGACCACACTGTGGAAATTAGAAAACAATGGGCTCATTTCCTAGTGCAAATGGGCAGGTTTTTTGAACTAAACCGGGTTTTGTTTGAAAGTGAAAGCCGCATTCGCAATGACAACATCAAAGATACATGTTCTCAATGTGAAAATAACCATTTTGTCAAAGTCTGAGTAAAGCACAATTACACAAACAGAAATGATGATATCCACTTTTTGAGGGTTTTTAAAATAAGTAATATGGACCCTATCGTGCTGGTATGTACGTGATATTTTTCATGCAAGACTCATCAAAAACAAATCTATATGAGTTTCACATATTTACATTTAAAACTTAAATTTAAGACTTAAAACAAATTATAAGCAAAAACCAAAAAGGACTTGCATTAATTCAATTTTAAAAAATAACCAAAGAGTTTCTGCTCACTGAGATATGATTTGCCAGGTTCTAACACAGAGCTAATTTTTACTGACACCTCCCTCAAAGTCTGAATTTATCGTTTACATTATTGGTGGTATACTGAACAGGCTGACCGACCTTTAGCCATAATAGTACTAGCAAGTGCTACCCTAATTTATGCTCAGATACGGATTCTAATTAAGTAATAGTAGAGGTTGCCTTTGAATTTATGAGGCTATAATCAGCTCCCTTGTGTTCAATAAGTGCCACAACTACAGTCTGCGGTGCTAATTTCACACTACAGTGGGAGCTGGTGATTGTTGCCAAGTATAATCATAAGTCACAGGCAGTTTGGATTATTACTGTAGTGTACAGTGCAGAGAAATGAGTTAGTTCATAATCACTTTTTAAAGTCATTACCATACATTTGAAAATTACAACTCTTATGCTATGCTTTATCAGAGGCAGATCTGCTATTCTTTGCCTTCAAATGATCTACAGATGTAGTAAATACCTCTATCTATCTGTTACAAATAATACCCAAGCTTCCCTGTCACAGACTTTTGTTTGTCTCTGGGATCATTAGGTAGTTGAAGCCCAGTGTTCTCTTTGATCAACGCCAAATGGGAAGTTCCTGTTCCCAGGCAGAACGTCTAAAGCCGAGTCAGTTCAGTCTGGGATTTCACAATATGGAGAGGCTATTCGGAATTGAGAAAGATGTTTATATTCTGCTGACTTTGGATTCCAAGCAGAATATTCTCTGTGTGGTTTAATGCTGAAGTCATATTAATAAAAGTGTCACAGAAAGAAAGATGATAATTGGATGAAGCAGCTCAAATGAGCATGGAAACTTTTATCCTATCTTGGAAGGCTTAATCTTGCTATTGGAGAAAAAATGAAAACACTTCACCAGATTCTCTTAGTAGTCACATTAGAACAACCTCATTGACTTCAGTGGGGGTGCATCCGCATAACTAAAAGGAGAATTTGGTCAGTACAAGCTATATTTTTCCTTGCATTGTATGTTAGAAGGTTTCCCCCTGCCCTCCTCCTTTGCCTCTTTTATTATTTTGAGATCACCTATTACTTCAGTGCAGTTTCTGACTGTTCTTTAACCCCTCAAAATGTACCCAGCATGTTTCTGGCTTTTGGGAAGGACCTGTCATTCACTGCATATTTCATGAGGCCACCATTTTTAGAGGCCCAGCAAAGAGCACAAACTATGGACCAAGGATATTAAGAGCCAAATCCTGCACCCATGGAAGTCAAAGAATATTTTTCAGTCAATGGAATCAGAATTATACTGTGTGTGCCTTCCTAAATATTTCACTGTGGGAAGTACACGAGACACTGCTATAATTGCGTAACCCACTGGTCAGAGTCTATTGCATGCCCCCTTCTGTGCTTGATCCGCAGAGGATGTGGGCTTATTATAGCCCAGCTCCAGAGTTTTTTATTTCAAGTTGTAGACACATAAACTTAGAGATATGGAGGTCTTTAGCTAAACCATCAGTGTGGGCTAAAAATGGTGGCCATCACAGATTCATGTCCATCATAGTATGAAGTAAAGCTTTGGGATTATGTTGATATCTGAAATAAGTAGACAAGTCTTTGTGAAAGAATATACCCCTGTATTCACATCCTGCACACGATTGTAATAATCTTTGTACAAAGTATGCCTTTAAGATATCATTTGAAAACTTAATTTGGTGATCAGTATTGTCTTGATAAAATGTGTGGCATGTGAAGCTATAAGATTCCACTGAATGGTGCTATTAACACATGTTCCAAACAGAGGCTGGCAAACAGGTCTGTCTCAAACAAAGGAATGTGTGTTCTGCTTAAATTGCATTTAAAAACAGTAAACAGAATCACCAACCAGGAAGGGAAAGAAAGGAAACTCAAACAGGTGAGAAAAAAGCAGCTGGGAACATCCTTCCACATAGACTTTTTGTCTCCTAGTACACAGCTGGAAATGTTTTTCGAGAGGGGGGATTGAAACTATAAGGAAGGAAGGACAAATACCCCAAAGGATATTGCAAACCCACAGATATCCTCTTTATATCCGTGGACCATTTCTGCAGATAGCAGTGCAGATGCGAATAAAAATTTTGTATCCATGCAGGGCTCTGACGGTAAGAGCCAGGCGGGCAGCTGTGAGGAACCGTGGTACGGAACCTCCACCTGCCCTGGGCGGGGAAGCCTGGGGGACAGGGACACTGGGCAGGGGACTGCTTGGGCCCCTTACCCAGGGCAGATGGAGGGTCCGCCGCGACTCCTCACAGCTAGGGTGACCAGATAGTAAGTGTGAAAAATCGGGACGGGGCGGGGGGTAATAGGTGCCGATATAAGACAATACCCCAAATATCGGGACTGTCCCTATAAAATCGGGACATCTGGTAACCCTACCCACAGCTGCTTGCCTGGCTCTTACCGTGGCTGGGCTGCAGCTCTGAGTCCCCCCCACACACACACACTTCCACAGCCGGAGCTGGGTCAGCGATAGCCATACTGGCTGCTGTGGGGAGCCTGGCTCCCTCCACCTGTCCTGGGTGGGGGGGTCTGAGCAGCCCCCGGTGAGATGCACATGTCTCCCCCCTCCCAGACCAACATGGAGCCCAGGCGGGAAGCTTGGGGGGTCAGGGACACTGAGCAGGGAGGCCGGGAGGTGGAGGGTCCACAACTCCGCACAGGCTCCCCACGTGGCTCTCCCCGAATGGGCTCCGGCGGGGGGATACCTTGGAGCCTCAGCCTGGCCCTCAGTGTAGAGCCCTGCAAATCCACAGATAATTTTTGCGGCTCAGATGCGGATACACCTTTGTGTATCCATGCAGGGCTCAATAAAGGACCCCTCTTTCTCTCGCTCTGCCCATTCACTGCACCTGAAGCAACAAAGGAAGCCTTTGTTGGACTCTGGGAGAAGGGGTTCTGACCTAAAAAGTGTGGTAAGACAGACTCCTGAAAGCATGTAGTGATAAAACTGATTTAAATTTAAGTTTGCTAAATTAGGTAAATTACGTAAAATTGCATTTTATCTTTTTTTTTTTTCTTGTAACCATTTCTGACTTCGCCTCATTACTTGTACTCACTTAAAATCTCTCTTTGGAATGAATAAACTTAGTTTTACTGTTTTATCTAATGCAGTGTGTTTACATTGAAATATCTGAATAACTATTTGAAATAATAAGATGACGTATTATTCTTTCAAAGAAACAACACACCTAATATCACTTGTACTGTCCAGGCAAGGGCTGGCCATACGGTACGTTTCAGGGGGAAATATCTAAGATGGGTGTGTGTGCTGAGGTCACCCTGCTGTATAACCAAGGCTGGTCAGAGACGGAGTGTAACCCAAGTGTGGCTGGCCGACTGCAGTTGCATACAGATACTCAGAATGTAGCTATTAGTCTTGAACCTCTGCTGATCATGATAAATAAAGTTTGGGTTTAGGTTATGATCAGTTATGTCTTTTTTTCTCCTGAAATCTTATTCCTGAAATTTCTAGGTTATCACGATCAGCAAACATTCAAGACTAACAGTAAACTAGCTGCTACTGAACTTTGAACATACACTTGTTTGCATAATCATAGTACATTGAAAAAAACGTATGCCTGTTAACTACTGGATTTTGTTGCATGCCTGTAATCTGGGTTGCTTACGTTTTCCTTGGTGTTTTTCCCCCCCAGAATATTTAGGTTTCTTCCCCCTCCCTGCATTTATCTTTTTCCTCTTGATACCCTTCCTATAATTCTATTAATCTGACCAGTTATCTTTCACACTCAGTGGTGTTCTTAGATAATATCAACTCATTACATGACTCCCCACAGCTGACTGACAGCAGTTATCCATCAATCTAACCCAATACAATGGGGAACCACTCCAAACAGTGATTTCCCCTTCCCCATTTAAGATTATCAAATACCATGTTGAACAAAACATGATCCCATATGGAAAAGAAGTTTAATTCAAATCAATGGGTTTGTATGTTGTAATTCACAAGACAGTACTAGAGTAGTTGAAATTCAATACTGATGGATGTATATTACTTATAATATTATTAGCAACGTTCCAAAATGTTTCAATGCCAATCTTGTGTTTAACATCTCTGAATACTGAATACAAAGATTTCTAAAAGCATTAAATATTTCAGTGTAAAAGCATAGAATTTATTTTAAAGAAAGCACCAAAAGCCACCTAGCAAGGCTAGTCCAGGATTTTCCAACTAATAGTTTCCTTAATTACAAAAATGAACCCAGGACGGAAGAGGATATGTAGCCAGCCAGTCAGTGGGTGATCAGACCAAGTGGTTGAAAGAAGAATTTGGCCCATCTGAGAGAGGTTGGGGGGACATAGTCCAGGAATGAGCAGAGGTTCAGCGCTGGGGTGAGAGAAGCCAATGCCAGAGAGTAAACCAGTATTGTACAACAGGCAGAGCAGAGGATTGAAACCAGAAATCAGAAGCTGGAGGAGAACAGGGGTTGGAGCCAGAGCAGATGGTAGGTGGAGGAGGAGCAGGCTCAGAAACAAGGCCAGAGCAGGACAGGGCAGGAGCAGGGACTGGAAGGAGCAGGGCAAGAGCAGCTGGGGACATGGTACAGGTTGAGCAGCTGCTGATCTGCTGTGGGTGCCAGGCTTAATAGAAGGCTGCTAAACCGGCAGCCAGTCAGGGTCTGTGGCTACTCTGTCAGTTCCAAGGCAGTGCAGCTGGGCTCATTGGTGGCCTAGCAGCGAAATTAGTCAAGGAGCAGGCCAGCAGCTGGTACTAGCTGGTCTAGCCCTGACAAGATCCTAGGTGGTAAAACTATTTCTATTGCTCTTTATACTTTGTAATTTGCATATCAATAGAACTTTAGTCAGCGTGGCAATATTTCCGTTGTGTGCTATGGATAGCATTTTAAATGCAGTATGACTCAAAAGAAATCCACTAGATAGTAGATGAAGGTGCCTAAATACAAGAGTCATTTTTCTGACTAAAAGTGGATCACACAAAATATAAAACAAAAAAAATACTGACACCAAAAAGGACCCTTCCGTGAAGAAAAACATAAATAAATACAACCATGCAGCCTCCAAAATCCACACACTGGGCCAAATTATCCTTTGATGTAACTCCACTGACATCCATGGAGTGACAAAGACTCTATATTACTTTGTTTATATACAGACATGACCCCATTGAAAGAGACTGACTGACCCCCAACATAACTCTTGTGCAACAGAATAAAAAGGCAGGCCTTGAGGTTGAATTTGGCCTTACTCTTCCATAGCCATTTTGGGTTACATACATCACAGTGTACATAATTGCTGAAAGTTTTTCAGCTGTAAACTGGTTAGAAAATAGGTGTAACTGGTAAAATAGCGTAACTAGCACCAGTATGACAATCAGTGGGTATTAAGAAAGGTACATGAGGAACACGTTATGAGGGAAAGAGGAGTGTAGCCAGAAAAGCAACTAAGAGGTTTGCAATATAAATCTGTCCACATAACTATAATAGACTTATGTGTAACGTGTGTTATTGATTGCAATAGACAGGTTTATCCTAGAGCAAAGATGAACTCCGCAAAGCAAGTGAGAGATTAATTTGTGTATTCACTTAGTCGTGTGATATTGGACTTCTGCCTTGTGTCTAAACCAGGTAGTGTGAATTTAATTAATTTGCATTTCTCTTATTTAGTCCAAAGAGTGAAATCTATCGACAACTTAACCTGGGGAGGGAAAAAACGACATATAGCAATATGAACAGAGCCAGTTTTCAGTAATGGTAAAAGATCAGAATGTATAGGATTTAAAACAGGCTGAGGAGCCTCTGCTGGTACAAAAGAAAAGAGGGACACAAAGAACTGCTTAGTGATTCTAATGAGACAAGGTGAGGTAATGTCTCTTTCACCAACAGAACTTGTCCTATAAAAGATAAGCTTTTGATCTTACACAAAGCTCTTCTTCAGGTGATTCTAATGTTATTTAGAAAGGCCGCTGACTGCCCACACATACAGAGCAGCTCTTCTTGCAGTACTGTGGGATATGATTATTTATGGGTCTTCCCACTGAAGGAACAGAGTCACAATACTGGAAAGTATACAAGGAAGAGAGGCTATAGTGGTGGTAAATGGCCACCTTTTCCCTTCCATTGAGGTCCCACAAGCATCCAGTGCAGCCCCCAAAATGGGTGGCACTGTCTAAATAGGGGTGTGTGCTTTGGGCAGCTGAGGAAGCATTGAATCAGTGCACCCCAGCTGCAGCCTCTGCCAGCAGGACTCTTACTGGAGATCCTAGCAGAACTTAAAGTTGGCTGCCTCTACCTAACCCCTTCAAGCAGCAAAAACACAACTTTTCTTCTACCTGTTGTGAATCACCCTGGATCACATCATCCTTTGATGGTGCAGAGAGGTGCCATTTTCACCTTCTGGCACCAGTGGGGTATATCTGGCCTGACTTTGCTATTGGATAAAACAGGGGCAAAGGTTGCTTTCAGTACCAAACCTATATTGTACCCTGCTCCAGTCAGATACCACCTAAATCCTCTGATGTCAATAGAGCGTTAGGGCAGAATCTGTCCCTAAATTTATATAAATCATAATAATTAGTTTATACTACATGAGAGACAAAACTCCAAGTTTCTTGAATTAAGCTTTGCCACAAACAAATGAATGCCTTTTATGGTACTACAGTAGCATTGCGAAGATGAATATAACTGTACCTCTGGCCTGGGGCAGAGGGCAGACATGCACCATGGTGGCCTTGCTTTGCACTGCAGGTAAAATGAGCTTTACAATAGACCTTTCATTGTTACACTATTTATATGTTAATTGAATCTATTTCCCTTAAGTTAACGATCCTCATTCACACCTGTGTGACCATCTTGTTTATCACTTCAAAAGCTTTTTCTTCCCCTGCTGTCATGTTTCCTCTCAACTAATTAGCCTCTTAAGATTGGTCTATACACCTGGACCATCATGTTTCTCTGACTGTATAAATGTCTGTCTGAAGTATATTTCATTCCATGCATCCGATGAAGTGAGTATTAACCCACGAAAGCTTATGCTGAAATAAATTTGTTAGTCTCTAAGGTGCTACAAGTTTTTCTTTCTTATTTTCATTTTGCTGACACACACTAACACGGCTACTACACTTAAACCTATTTATATAGGTGCATTGCTTGCTGATGTCTGCTCCCATAGCACAGAAATGAAGCATTAGCCAGCTATTTTTGAGCCACCGATTCATCACATTTTTAATAAAGCTCTTGTATTCTCCATTCTTCAGAGAACAAACATGAAAATCTGGTCTCTGAAGACACCAGAATAAATTTATTGTTAAAGCTGACAGCACTGACTGTGAGCAGTGCTCCTAGAGGAGGAGGGAAAGAGTTGCATATTTTTCAGAACAAGGTTGTCTTTTATCCACTGGAAATATTGAAATATTAAACACCATATAAAAAAATTAAAATGTTTTGAAGGAAGGAGAAAGCAAAGCACATTATCTGACTTGACTTCACCACAGGGCACCCCTCTGATACCAGTACACAGGCATCAGAGTATTCTTGATGCAGGGCCCTCTGGATTTGCACAACCTGAGGCTAGCTCTACCATGCAGCTTAGATGCTAAAGAATTCAGTCTTTCTAGGTAAGCAGCATCTATGCCCTATGGGCATACTACATGATACACTTCTAGCAGAGCAACCCCAAATGGTTTTATGGGCGGCATGAATTATATGTTCAGCAAAGCTTTGCCACCTAGGCAGTTATATGGAAATACACCACACTCCCCCTCTTGAATAGATAATACATCTCAGCTTTCAGTGAACCCCACAAAATTGAGGCATCTTTTCTCTCCAATATGCTTTTCCATTGAGGGGGATCATCACTTCATTTAAATAGGCTTAGCGTTTATTCCTGCTCCAATTCAAGTCAGTGGAAAAATTCCCATTGACTTGAATGGTGGAGGATCAAGCCCTAGTTTGTTGTTGGCCATTGCCATCTCTATGCAGTGCATCCTTATGGTCTGTGGGCAGTGCGGGAAACTCCCAAGAGGACAATACTTATGAAACCTGATATATCTCATTTACAACTTGTGTTTTACTTGCTTTTATTAGACAACATGTTTAGCAGTTGTTCAGCCAGCTAGAAATGCTACATTTCATTACAGCCAAGAATACGAACACTACACTAGCACAGACACCTCAGAGTGAGAAATGAGACGCGGAGAGCGTGGAACACACTTATTTTTGTCAATGAATCACAGTTACAGAAGCAACTTGTTCAGATCCAGTGTAAAAATCTAGTGCTTAATAGCCCTTGAAAGGCTTTATTTCTTATCAGCAGAGGCGGGGGAGGGGGAGGACTAGGTTCTAAGCACTAGGCTAAAGTCTCTTACATGTAAATATAGCAAAACTGATTTAAAACCCTGTTAAAATACGTAAGTTACTTTGACACCAAAAGTACCCGTGGCCCATATTTTTAAACAAGTACATGTATTCATTCCCAGATTTCTATTTAATAGGCCAGATTCTGATCTAATTAGCATCACTGTAAAGCCAGTGGCTTCAGTCGGGCTATTCTGGGTGTACAGCAGTAGACAGAGATCACAGTGTGACCAATATGATAATGAAAACACATAGTGCTAAATCCACAAAGTTATTTAGACATTGCAACACCTAACCCCTAGGTATCCTGCCACCTAGGAGACTCCTCAGCCACAAGTTAGGCAGCCAGGCTCACTATACAGTGTATGGAGAGAGTAAGGTGCCAAAGGAACT
Source organism: Chelydra serpentina (assembly GCA_037349315.1). Classification (NCBI taxonomy): domain Eukaryota; kingdom Metazoa; phylum Chordata; order Testudines; family Chelydridae; genus Chelydra; species Chelydra serpentina. The sequence continues at coordinate 18,564,818 of JBAIAC010000042.1, forward strand.
AAGGGATCCTCAGAAGCCAGCAAGCTAAGCAAGGAGCTACCTAGGCTAGCGAAGAATGAAATGCAGAGAAAAGGGGCAGAGCTTAGGCTTCACCCCTCAAAGATATTTAGGTGCCTAACTGATGGGCTGGTGGAGGCAACTAACTCTGCTCAGGGTTATCAGCTGTGAATGCTCTCCTGGAGTTAGGAGCCTAAATCAGGTCAGCACATACCCTAGCACAATGTGTTTCTCAATTACCTGTCTGTGGACCAGCGCCAGTAGCTGAGATCTCCCTGACACAGTTTAGGAAGGCAGCAAGACAGTCCCTGGTATTAAAAAGGCTGAGAAACACACTGCTCTAGCAGATGAAACCTAGACCTTTCTTGTGAAAAACAAGAGTGAAACCACCCCACCCGTTCCCTTATAGCCAATAGCCTGGTGGTTAAGGCGGTCACTGGGGATCTGAGGAACCTCTTTTCAAGTCCCCACTCTGCCTGATTTGGAACCAGGACCTGTACCCAGGTTCCCAAATCCCAGGTGCGTGCCCTAACCACTAGTGAGATATTCCCAGGTAATGCTGGCAAGTGACCCACATCCACATGCTTCAGAGGAAGGCAACCCCCCACGCCCAAGGTCACTGCCAAACTGACCCCACATATAGTGATCAGCTACAGTCAGACCACGAGCAAGAACCAGCCAGCCAAGCACCTGAGACACACAATTTTGGTGCTATCTCAGTGCACTGGCCTACCCTGTCCAAAGACCCATTTCCACCTGTAGCCATCCCTGATGCTTTTGAGGAAGGAGATTGTAAATGGCTTCACTTACTGCACGTGTGCCTCCTTGTGGCTAGGTTTGGGAATTAGCTTTTGCCCCTTGTCGTCAGTTGCTTGCACTGTGGTCCCTCTCCCTCTTTATGACAAGGCCCTCTTGCTAAGTCACTCGACAGTCCCCCCTCAAAGCCCCATCCAACAAGCTGTCCGGATGCTGCCTCCATATTTGTTCTATATTCGATATTCCAGATTGTTCTATATAGTCTATATTCATCTTTTTTGTACAAAGGTGTCCAGAACTGTACACAGTATTCCAAATGAGGTCTTACTAGTGCCTTGTACAACTGCATTCATATTTCTTGCCTTCTACAGGAAATGCCTTGCCTGATACAGCCTGAGATCACATTTGCCTTTGTCACAGCCATCATACTCTGTATTGAAAACCGAGGCAAAAATATTGATTTAATTTTTGGGCCGTACCTAGATTAGCTTTACTCTCCTTCCCATCCACACTGTCTGGCGGCCCAAACTCATCCTTCCTTGATCTTTTTATTTATATAGCTAAAAAAACCCAACCTCATTTTCCTAGTCAAGAGCTAATTCAGCTTGACTTTTAGGAATTCTCATTTTATTGCTACGTTTTCTAACACCCAGAGTGTAGCTTTATTTGATGATGAACCCCTTTTCCCATTCCCTATATGTTCTCTGCTTACTTCTAATAAACTTTTTGAGGTGGTTATTCATCCAGGCTGGTCTGAAACCTTTTCCCCTACATGTTATTTCCCCCCATTGCTTGGGAGGCAAAGATCAGATAGTTTTTTGTATAGTTCATCAGACAAAATTCCAAGCCTCCTCCACATTGAAATCATGGAGCTCTTCAGTCCAATGGACTTCTTTAACCAATTCCCTTAACTTTCCCAAATCTTCCCTTTTGAAATAAAAAACTATAGCTGATGGCCTGGTTTTCATTCTCCTTCCATTCAATTGGAACAGAACAGTCTTATGATCACTCAATTCAAGATTATTTCCTATGATTAGATCTTCTATGAGGTCTTCATTGCTTAACAAAATCAATTAAAGAGTGGCTATGATTAGAGTTTCTGGGTGGGGTCAGAAATGAGGGTGTGGGAGAGGGTTCCAGGTTGGGGTGCAGGAAGAGGGGTTTTGGGCTTTGGGGTGGGACCATGGATGAGGGGTTTGGGTTGTAGGAGGGGGCTCAGGTCTAGGGCAGGGTATTGGGGGTGTGAGTGCGATCTCCAGGAGGGAGTTTGGGTGCAGGAGGGGGTACGTACTCTGGGATGGGGCCAGGGATGAGAGGTTTGGGGTGTAGGAGGGGGCTCAGGTCTGGGGCAGGTGTTGGGGGGGGGTGAGGGCTACAAGAAGGAGTTCAGCGTGTGGGAGGAGGTTCGGGGTCTTGGTGGCACCTACCGTGGCTCCCAGGAAGCAGCCGCCAGGTCCCTACAGCTCCTAGGCTCACAGGCAGCCACCGGCCAGGGAGACTGTGTGTGCTGCCCTCGCGCCCACAGGTGCCGACTCCATTACTCCCATTGGTCCCGGTTCCTGGCCAATGAGAGTTGCAGAGCCGGCACTAGGGGTGGGGGCAGTGCACGGAGCCTCCCTGGCTGCCCATGCATCTAGGGGCCACAAGGACCTGGCAGCTGCTTCTGGGAGCTGCGCAGCGCTAAGGCAGGCAGGGAGCCTGCCTTAGCCCTGGCTCCCTGCTGCACCGCTGAGCGGATTGTTAATGGCCCTGCCGGCAATGCTGACCGGAGCCACCAGGGTTCCTTTTCGACTAGCATTCCAGTCGAAAACTGGATGCCTGGCAACCCTAGCTATGATTTATGTGGCACCAAGTTACTATGATGGAAAGCTTAATAAAGTAGCTAGCAAGTAGGGGGAGATACATGCATTGTTTGAATATGATGATGTCTGTCACTTTATTTGTAAAAATGTTTTCAAATCCTGAAAGTTTCACTAATTTTAGAAAAAATGAGGATTCATCCAACCACCCATGCTGCAACTATGTGATTCAATATTTGCTATTTCATTTTTCAGCATTTACTATTTGTTACTCATTCACCTATTATCTCTCCTGTTTAACAAGACTCAGACATGCACCGAGGCAGCCAAAAAAATACCATACAATAGATGACATATACATCACAGACAATAAACAGTGACTAGACAAAAACATAACTGAAGTGAATAGATTACAAGAGCACCTACAGGTGGAAATTTGTTCACATAATTTACAAGTACTTTAAAATTAGCTTATGAATACAATTGTAGAAATCAGGATCAGTTTGTAAACAAATTCACAAAAAGGTTAAATTAGTTGGATAATTTATTCACAACAAAATGGATCTGTTCTACTAATTATATTAAATTGTACAGCTTACATGAGTTTCCAGAGTACCAGTTATAAAAATAGACATGTTATGACAGCTATAACTTTAGGAACAAATACTGTATAGTTACAGGTTTCAGAATGGTAGCTGTGTTAGTCTGTATCCGCAAAAAAGAAATGAGTCCTTGTGGCACCTTAGAGGCTAACAAATTTATTTGGGCATAAGCTTTCGTGGGCTAGAACTCACTTCATCAAATGCACAGAGTGGAACATACAGTAGGAAGATTTTATTTATATACACACACACACACATATGATAGATAGATCTATCTATACACACACACAGAACATGAACAGATGGAGGTTGCCATACCAACTCTAAGAGACCACGAAAGCTTATGCCCAAATAAATTTGTTAGTCTCTAAGGTGCCACAAGTACTCCTCATTCTTTTTACTGTATAGTGGTCATTCCAGACTGCCCAGTACTGCAGTAATTGAAATCAATGGCAGAATTCCCCCCAGACTTCAGGTGAATCATGACTGAGCCCTTACTATGACTCAGAAATGAGCATCCTCTAATTTATACTTAACCTCAGTCTGATGCCCATTTTCTTTTGTCGTATAAACAATGGTCGCTATTAAAAATTTACGGGCCTATCTTATAGCAAGCCCATTCTGAAATGGCATTGTTGTTACCTTACTGTCACATTTTAAATGGTATGGAGATGCATCTGAAATTGCAATTAAGCTGTATAAGTGCAATAAATCAGCACAGTGATGAGATAAGAGCTATTTTCACTCAGAGGTGAACTTGCATAGTCCTCAATGCTTTTATTTGCTTTTCTGTTTCTCAGTTGAGCTCATCTTTAACTTGTAAAATATTCCTAACACACACCCCATTATTATGTATTCTATAGATGTGTACATATTTTCTGCCTCATTTTTCTCTCTTCTTTATTCCCAATCTACTTTACGTGGTTGTCTTACCTTATATATTTTTATAGAGTTTGCTCCATTGCATAAAGTATATAAAAACAAGTCATAAAAATACAGCTTGTTGTGATGTTACAAGAGGCAATGGCTAAGATATTAGGTCTTAAAAATGTGATCAAAAAGAAGGAACAAGAATATAGCATGACTATGATTGTGCAGGACATATTTGCAGGTAAGCTATAGTAAAAGTATCAATTTATATTCCATTATCCTATTGGTCACGAACATATAAAAAAGCTAGCAATATCTCTTCAAAAGTAACAATTTTCTGTTAATAGATAAATCACTCTCCAAACTTCTAACAGCTTAAGCTAATAGTTCAGTGGATTATGTTTAGAGACAGGGACAATTTCACTGAGACTACTCACAGTAGTAAAGTTAAACATATGCACAATTGCTTTCAGGACTAGGGGTCTTAGTTAATGTTACAAATTACATGAAAAGTGTAGCTTTTTCATGTCTTTGCAAATTATCAGCAACAGACTTTGATTTTTACAAATTTCTGACTTCACGGGAATACATTTCAGCCAATGGTTCATTTACAAACAATTGGTTTTAACAATGACTTCTCATTTTGACTGTGCTGTTTTGCATGAAATGCCAGCCTGGTCATATAAAATTCTTCACCTGAAGCTATCGATCAAGCAGTCCAAACTTGGTAAGATGGCAAAAGTGAGGATTTATAAAAAACAAAACAAGTGAAACTGGTGAAGTCTTCAGAATCCAAATGTATTATTTTAAAAGTCTCAACTTCTTAGGTCTTCACCTCTCCTATTTCTAGAGCACCTCTATTTCTATAGAAGTCGTTATTCTTCACCATACATTTCCACTTAATCTTCTTCACAGAAGTGGTATTACAGTAGGTGGCACTCTTTCCTTTGAGTCAGTATTGAGCCAGCACCCCAGGATGGTGTTAGAGACACCATGAGCTGGAGGTGTACCGTATTTTAGGATTTTAAATTCCCTCCAGAGATTCTAGGGCATTTTAATAGGGGTGTTAACTCAACTGTCCTGGTCAAATTCCCACTCTGGTAATTATAACCTCCCTATCTTAATTCACCCTGCAGTTTCAGGTGCATATGATATTCTTCTCCATCTGTGTACCCTTAACTGTACATTGTGACATGGTTGCTGTGTTCCCCTCAACTTGCTACCCCCACCCATATAGAAATATGAAACATGTTATATATTAGTAAATGTGTATAGGGAAACAATGACGCTGATCCAAAAGGGAAAAAAAGTTACATTCCAGGCGGTACAATCATCAACCTCAGTGACTATGTAGAAACCAAATTGCACTCATTTGGCTTTCCACAAAATACACCACAGAGGTAGTGATGACAGTAACGACTGGTGATTAAGGCAGAGAATCCTAAGAAATGTAAATCAAAGGACAGGGCAATTTGATCAATAGTGAGAGAGAACATAACAGTTTGTCTGCAGAGGGCAGTAAGGAAGGATCATTAACTTCTCCTTGAAGTGACTTTTTTCCTGTACTCAGGAAACCTGGTCAAAACATGGTTGTTATCGGTGCCACCCACTATGTTTTCTTTCACTATTTATCTGTGAACCCCATTTTTACTGGCTGGAACTGCAGGCAGGCAGTCTCAGCTCAAGGAGACTCAGGACTAGCTTATTGTTTTGCATTAATTTTTCAGCTACAGTCTATGATGCTATTGAAAATGTATTGATGAAGGGGCTCAGCTAACATGCCTAACAAGAAAACTAGGCAGAATCTGCACAACAAATATCAGATTAAAACTGTGGCAGGAAAATAAAAGTGATCATTTTAAATAGTAAAATTACATTTTAGAGACAATACAATGCAAAGGAAATAATTTGGTACGGTCCAAAAACTAATGCTTTCCATGTTCTTAAAATCACCTAATTTTAATCTTGGTAAATATCTCCTGAAATGATTCGTTCAAGTGAGACAATGGTTAAAATTGAAATAGGGTAGTATAGTAATTGCAACAAAAACTGGAAAGGCAAAAAGATCATATTTATGTGATACCTTATCTTTTTCTGCAACAGTTATGAGGTTTTCTTTTCCACTTCTCCAGCACTTGTTATATGAGATTCTCATTAGAACTTTACAGATAGGCCCCACTAATGCCCGCACTAGAATAACCTACTGAGGAGAACAAAAAGAAACTTTAGTTTATGGAGTATTCTTGGAAATAAAGCAACAAAGAGTGGGGTTTCCACCATCCCCATCCTCCCTAGCAAGAAGGCAGGGATTCCATTCCCCATACACATTGTTCCCTTACAGAAGCCTCTTACCCTGCTGCTCAGCCTCTTGGCCACCATGGCATCCTAGTTATTATTGCTATTACAGAAGCGGTGCTTCCCTGAGTTACTTTGACTTTATAGCAACTCTTAAAGGCTGTCTTTTCTGTGGGAGACAAGATGAGTGAGGTAATGTCTTTTATTGGACCAAGGTCTGTTGCTGAGAGAGAAGCTTTCCTGTGCTCAGACCACTAGGCGTACAGCTTACTCTTTGGTTGCTTGGCCCTCATGAGTTCAAAATATTATCATAAACCCCAAGGGCCAGATTTTCAAAGGCAGAAAGGCACCTAGTAGATTTTCTAAAGCACCTAAGGAGGTGGGATCAAAAGAAATGACACCCCTAACCTACTTAGGGCTTTTGAAATCCTCCACACTGACCACTGCTGGCAATGTTTATATTAAATTTCTTTGACTGAAATGCCAGTACTGAGGCTGAATGGTGCATGGGGTAACATGTGGCACAAGGTTTTGTGCTTTGGTGAAAGTACATGGAAAAAAGCAAAAATGTGTTCAACGTAAAGGGACAACGAAAGAAAAGTTTTCAGCAAGACAGAGAAAACAAAAAGAAGGAAGAATTGTCACCTTCATATTTGAAGGCGAAAATTTATTATAAACAATGAAGTTTATAAAAATATTAAAAGAATATCTCCTTAAGGGATAAGTATTATGGTCATATAAGTATATGTTTATGTATTTTATGGAAATTGCTGTTTCACTAGAGCTGCAGAGTTACCACAAAGAGGGCAAAATATAATTTGCTGAGACCCCCTAAAAAAATCATAGGACTGGAAGGGACCTTGAGCGGTCATCTAAGTCCAGTCCCCTGCACTCATGGCAGGACTAGATTACCTAGACCATCCCTGACATGTGTTTGTCTAACCTGCTCTTAAAAATCTCCAATGATGGAGATTCCACAACTTCCCTAGGCAATTTATTCCAGTGCTTAACTACCCTGACAGTTAGGAAGTTTTTCCTGATGTCCAACCTAAACCTCCCTTGCTGCAATTTAAGTCCATTGCTTCTTGTCCTATCCTCAGAGGTTAAGAACAACAATTTTTCTCCCTCCTCCTTGTAACAACCTTTTATGTACTAATCGTGTCAAACCAACCTGATAGCTATCAAATAGTCAACAGGAAAAAAAAATCAGTGATGATGGGATTTATGGATATAGCCCCATTGAAAGCAATGTTGATTTACACCAGCTGAGGAGACAGGTCCAAAAATGCCATCAGACCTTTATCTCCGGCACTAGATGGCGGTCATAGAAAATATTTCCTTTTGTAGTTTTAATTTTTTTTTAAAAAATGATAAATATCATAATCATAAAGACAGTAATAATAATTTACCTTTTATCTTAATCTATCCCTTTTGTGAGATTTTCTGTTTTTATGCTTTTTCCTTTCACTCCCTAGTCCTATTTGGTTTTATTTGTATATATAGCCTCCCTTTCCTTACCCCCCAGTATAATTTTAGTTTTGTTTAGTCCATTTCCCCCCTATTTCCTTCCCCTTTTCCCTCAGAATGTTGGTTTCATTTCTCTAGTCTATTTGTAGCCCCCTTTCACATCCCTGTTTTAACTTGTTTTTACCTCACTAATCTGGCTGCCTTAATTATTTGTAATTAGCATTGTTATTTATGGTTCATATTAAAGTACCCACAACAAGATCCCTTATACAAGTGGCTTACAAAAATACAAAAAAAGTGTCTCAGCACACTATTACTGAAAAATTGCTTACTTTCTCATTTTTACCATATAACCATAAAATAAATCAGTTGGACTATAAATATTGTACTTATATTTCAGTGTATAGTATATAGAGCAGTATATACAAGTCATTGTATGAAATTTAGTTTGTACTGACTTCGCTAGTGCTTTTCATGTAGCACTGTTGTAAAACTAGGCAAATATAAGCTGATGTACCCTCTGGAAGACCTCTGCATACCCCTGGTTGAAAACCACTGCCTTATACTAAATGCTATTCCCAAACAAAAAAAAGTAAGACTGCCCCTGGTTCAAAGAACTTACAGAGAAGCAGGACAAAAGGATATGTGAGAAGGGTTCTTATCCCCATTTTAGAGATAAGAATATAAGAATGGCCATCCTGGCTAATAGCCATAGATGGACCTATCTTCCGTGAATCTATCTAGCTCCTTTTTGAACCCTGTTATACTATTGGCCTTCACAACACCCTCTGGCAAGGAGTTTCAGAGGCTGACAGGGCATGCGTGAAAAAATACTGTGTGTTTGTTTTAAGCCTGTTACCTGTTAATTTCATTTGGTGGCCCCTTGTTCTTGTATTATGAAAATGAGTAAATAACACTTCCTTATTTAATTTATACCACTCATGATTTTAAAGATCATATCCCCCCCCTTAGTCGCCTCTTTTCCAAGCTGAAAAGTCCCAGGCTATTAATCTCTCCTCATATGGAAGCCGTTCTATATCCCTAATAATTTTTGTTGCCCTTTTCTGAACTTTTTCCAATTCCAATATATCTTTTTTGAGATGGGGTGACCACATCTGCATGCATTATTCAAGGTGTGGTGTACCTCAGACTTATATAGAGGCAATATGATATTTTCTGTCTTATTATCTATCCCTTTCTTGAGGATTCCCAACATTCTGTTCGCTTTTTTGACTGCCATTGCACATTGAGTGGATGATTTCAGAGAACTATCCACAATGACTCCAAGATCTCTTTCTTGAGTGGTAACAGCTAATTTAGACCCCATCATTGTATATGTATAGTTAGGATTCTGTTTTCCAATGTGCATTACTTTGCATTTATCAACATTAAATTTTATCTGCCATTTTGTTGCCGAGTCATCCCGTTTTGAGAGATCCTTTTGTAGCTCTTCGCAGTCTGCCTCAGACTGAACTATCTTGAGTAGTTTTGTATCATCTCCAGATTTTGCAACCTCATTGTTTACCCCTTTTCCCAGATCGTTTATGAATATGTTAAATAGGATTGGGCCCAATACAGATCCGTGGGGGACACCACTATTTACCTCTCTCCATTCTGAGAGCTGACTATTTATTCCTATCCTTTGTTTCCTATCTTTTAACCAGTTACCAATCCATGAGAGAATCTTCCCGCTTATTCCATGACGGCTTATTTTGCTTAAGAGCCTTTGGTGAGGGACCTTGTCAAAGGCATTCTGAAAGTCTAAATACACTATATCTACTGGATCGCCTTTGTCCGCATGCTTGTTGACCTCTTCAAAGTAGATTGTAAAAGGATATCAGGCCTCACCAAAAACCATGTTGACTATTTCCCAACAAATTATGTTCACCTATATGTCTGACAATTTTGTTCTTTACGATAGTTTCAACCAATTTGCCCAGTACTGAAGTGAGGCTTACTGGCCTGTAGTTGCCAGAGTCACCACCTCTGAAGCCCTTTTTAAAAATTAGCATCACATTAGCTATCCTCCAGTCATTTGGTACAGAAGCTGATTTAAATGATAGGTTACAGATGACAGTTAGTAGTCCTGCAATTTCACATTTGAGTTCCTTCAGAACTCTTGGGTGAACACCATCAGGTCCTGGAGATTTATTACTGTTTAGTTTATCAATTTGTTCCAAACCCTCCTCTAATAACATCTCAATTTGGGACAGTTCCTCAGATTTGTCACCCAAAAAGAATGGCTCAGGTTTGGGAATCTCCCTCACATCCTTAACAGTGAAGACCGATGCAAAGAATTCATTTAGTTTCTCTGCAATGGCCTTATCGTCTTTGAGTACTCCTTTAGCATGTTGATCATCCAGTGGCCCCAGTGGTTGTTTAGCAGGCTTTCTGCTTCTGATGTATTTAAAAAAAAATTTGCTATTACTTTTGGATTCTTTGGCTAGCTGTTCTTCAAATTCTTTTTTGGTCTTTCTAATTACGTTTTTACACTTCATTTGCCAGAATTTATTTTCTCATTTTCTATTTTCCTCATTAGGATTTATCTTTCACTTTTTAAAGGATGCTTTTTTGCCTCTGACTGCTTCTTTTACTTTGTTTAGCCACGGTGGCTCTTTTTTGGTTCTCTTACTGTTTTTTAATTTGAGGTATACATTTAAGTTGGGCCTCTATTATGGTGCCTTTAAAAAGTTTCCCCACAGCTTGCAGGGATTTTGCTTTTGGTACTGTACCTTTTAATTTCTGTTTCACTAACCTCCTTATTTTTGTGTAATTCCCCTTTCTGAAATTAAATGCTACAGTGTTGGGCTGCTGGGGAGTTTTTCCCGCCACAGGGATGTTAAATTTAATTATATTATAGTCACTATTACCCAGTGGTCCAGTTAAGGTCCTCTTGGAATGGAAAGTGAATGGGACTTTTTTGAATTTGACTGTTTCTCATCAGATCCTCCCTGTATTTTATCATTTTCCATCCTCTCCTCCTTATTAAGACATAGGGAATCTCCATTTATGGATCCTCTCCTAAGGGATGTCCGAACCACATGCTCCTCTGCACCTATCGGGTTTCCCCCAGCCCTTAGTTTAAGGACTGTTCTACAACCTTTTTAAATTTTAAGCTCCAGCAATCTGGCTCCATTCTGGTTGAGGTGGAGCCCATCCTTTCTGGATAGGCTCCTCCTCTCCCAAAAGCTTCCCCAGTTCCTAATAAATCTAAACTCCTCCTCCCTACACCATCATCTCATCCACACATTGAGACCCTGTAGTTCTGCCTGTCTGGCCTTGTGTGTGGAACTGGAAGCATTTCAGAGAATGCTACAATGGAGGTCCTGGACTTCAATCTCTTACCTAGCAGCCTAAATTTAGCCTCCAGGACCTCTCTCCTATCCTTCCCCACGTCATTGTTACCTATATGTACCATGACCACCGGCTCCTTCCCAGCACTACACATAAGCCTATCTAGATGTCTTGAGAGATCCGCAACCTTCGCACCAGGCAGGCAAGTCACCATGTGGTTCTCCCGATCATCGCAAACCCAGCTATCTATGTTTCTAATGATCAAATCGCCCATTACTAATACTGGTCTCTTCCTAATAACTGGAGTTCCCTCCCCTGGAGAAGTATCCTCAGTGCAAGAGGATACCACAACATCATCTGGGGAGAGGGTCCCAACTATAGGATCGTCTCCCTCTGCTCCAGTTGGATGTTCTCCTTCCCTTAAGCGTTCATCCTCCTCAACAGCACAGAGGCGGTCAGACCAGGGGTGGGATCATTCTACTATGTCTCGGAAAGTCTCATCTATGTACCTCTCTGTCTCCCTTAGCTCCTCCAGCTCAGCCACCCTGGTCTCCAAAGTCATACACAGTCTCTAAGGGCCATGAGCTTCTTGCACTGAATGCATACATATGCCACCAGCCCACAGGGCAGGTAATCATACATACTGCATTGGGTGCAATAAACTGGGTAGCTCCCACTCTGTTGCAGGACTTCTGCCTGCATTCTCCTTTTACTCCCAAAGTTTGTTCCCTTGTTAGTGCTTTGTTTCTAATCAAGCGGTGATGGAAAACTAAGGTACAGAGAGATTAACTGACTTGTCCAAGGTCACATAGGAAGGTTGTAGCAGAGAATTGAACCCAAATCCCCGACCAATAGATTAACCACAAAATTATCTATCCTCCTCAATATGTCAGGTGCTTTGTAGGATAGAACCAGAAGTAAATCAGATGTTTTTCTAATCTGAATGAGGAGCGAATAGAGTTCATGAAACAGAGGCGTGATGTGGTAACATCAATCCGTGTGCTATATCAAACTGAGCCTTCTTGTAGCAGTTCAATTCAAACCCAATACACAGACCATGCTGCAATAGTCTAACCTAAAGAAGATGAAATTGTGGCTTGCTGTGGCTAGGTCCAAGAACACTGATTTTCAGACAGTTACAGATGGCGTTTCTCATCTCTGTGATAATCTGCATCTCCATAAGTAACAGAGTGCAAAAAGGCCGCAAGTCTTCACATCACCTTGATGATCTTTGATCTAATATCACCAATCAGTGACATTAAGATACCGAATTCCTCAAAGAGTTTCCCCTTCCTATGAGCATTACTGTGCTTCTCACCTTCCTGGGTTGGATTGGAGTCAGCTGCTTTCAAATTCCCTTAATCTATCTTCTGGTCTCTTTGAGGCACAAAGACATCTTGGTGATGGTGAAGGCTACATTGCTGAAGCAGGAACTATTGAGCATCACAGCAACTTCTGCGATGACACAAAGATTTGTTCTAACCATCTCTCTGAAGAGTTTTATATAGACATTAAAGGGGAGAAGATACAGTCCTTAGATGTGGGTGTGACGGGTTGGGGCCACAGAGACCTGCTTAGTGCTGCCACCTGGTGTGCCAAGGCTACTTCTGCCCCTGCTTCCAGGCCTTTTCCAGCTTGGGACTCCCGAATCCTGTCTGTTTTGAGCCAGATTCCACTGATATGCTGCAAACACAGACCCAGGTCCGAACCAAGTCCCCTCACCACTGTAAGGCCCCTGGAAGCGCTCTTGCCTTTGACACCCAGCTGCTCAACTCCACGGAGGTTCAAACCCTTAATACATCCGTTTTACCCTGCATAAGGCTTATACAGGGTAAACTCATAAATAGTTCGCCTTCTATTTCAAAGATAGAAAGATATGCACAACTGTTCGCTTTCCCCAGGTACCAACTCGTACTCAAGGAAACTTAATAAGTAAAAAGTGATTTTAATAAGTACAGAAAATAGGATTTAAGTGATGTCAAGTAATGACAGACAGAACAAAGCAAGTTACTTAGTAAAATAAAATAAAACACGCACGTCTATGTCTATTCAAAGTTAACACAGATAAAAGCCTCACCAGATTTGGATATTTTCCTTTTTACAGGCTGTAGAATTAGCCTGGGTCCAGCAGTCACTCACACCCCCTAGTGTCTTTGTCCTTTGTTCAGTTCCCCTCAGGAATGTCCTTGGGGGGGTGGAGAGCCTCTCCCTTTAGCCAGCTGAAGACAAAATGGAAGGGTCTCCCCCGGGCTTTTATAGTCTTTTTCCCCTCCCTGTGTAACATCCTGTTACCATGGAGTTTTGGGATCACCTGGGCCAGTCACCTGTCCATGCACCCTTCCGCAACCAGCCTAAAGAGTTGCATTCCAGACCCAGCCCCAATGTGGATTGGGGTCTGCAACGTCTTTTGTCTGTTAAGTGCTCGCATTTAACAGGCACATTCTTTTCTCCAAAGATGATCCCATGCACTTACAAAGGCTATGTACAAAACCAGCAAATATAAAACCAATCTTCATAACTCCAACTACAACAATGATACATGCATACAAACAGGAGGAGTAAATTCAGTAGGTCATAACTTTCACAGAGATATGTTACATGGCATATGTAGCATAAAACATATTTTAGTTACATATATACATTTATAAGCATCTCCCCATAAAGTTTTATGGGGAACACCGTCACAGTGGGATTATATGAGACGGTCTCTGGATGATGACCGACATCTGTTTTGATAAAAATGAATTCATCCACTCTGGTGCTGCTCCATTTGCTTCCACAAAAAGAGTAAATCATCATCAGAACCATATAAATAATCCTCTAGCAATATCAACAGAAAGAGGCCAAAGGCCAGGAGAAGGTCATCCATCAGCAAACGTAGGTCCATTTCTGTGCTATGTCCTGATCTGAGAGAGGATTGCAAGAGATCAGGCTTTTGGCATGGGATAGGTGCTGGTGGAGCTTGGATGATATGAAATATGCTAGGAAATATGAAGGTGGCAACTTTGTGGTTATTGGTGATGTATGAAGATTTTTGCATTCATTTCATTACCTTCTTTAATGACTTTAGTTGTCAAAGGATCCAGGGCTTCCTCACTAGACTTCATCAGTTACGAGGAGCAGGGAACAATTTCCCAGATGGTGGGCATCACATTCCTCAAGATTCCAGTGCTTCTATTTTAATGATTGATCCAGATTCTATCAGGGCATACAGGATGAGCCTTGTTCCTCCATCTGGTATGGCTATGCATGTTTCAGTGCAGGCTTCTCTGATATGCTTTATTTTTAATCTGCAAAATAGGAAGGCCCCATTTCCAGCAGGTGATACTTAGGTCTAGCAACATGTGTAGACATCTTGGGTCAATTGGCCATTTACTGCTCAGAGCAATTTGCTGGCCATGATTTGGTGCATGCAATGGTATCTGAGAGTAGGTTCTTTTAGCTTCCTTTAGGGCAGTCTACAATGAGTGCTTGAGCTGCTTCATTTTGCAGGGTTTGTCAGAGAACCATAGTGAACTGTGGGGGACTAAGGAAGGAAAGGGCTATTTTGGAACTAGCTTGTCAGTGGTTTCTAACAGTTGCCCGTGGCCTTCCACTAGTTCAGCAACTTCTTCAGCAACTTGGTCTTTCAAATGGGTAGTTTTTACTTCCAGAAATTACTGACAAGAACTTCCAGGAACAACCAGTTTGGTTGGCTCGCTGAAGGTAATCATAGATCCAGTCAATGACTGGTCATCCTGAGCCATTTGCCTAGCCCCAGGCTACTCCCAATTGTGTTCAGTAATGGCTGAACTCTACAGCATCCTTCTTGCTGCAATATTGCATCACACGACCATAACCACACAAACCAGCATTTTAAAAGGGAGTTGAAGCCTCTACATCTCCAACATCTAAGTTTTATGTTATCTTGTGTGTCTGTTACAATCCCATAATTTCCATGAGTTGACACAGTTTCAGATACTTTGTTTTATGTCTGAGATTCCAGTTCCCTTTTGTTTTGTATTTTTTGTTTTTTTAATTTAACATTTCTTGTGCTGTTCACACTAGTAGAAAGACCAATTGAGGCGTAAGGATGGCACTACCTGAAAGCTCAGTCCTGTGTGGTGCTGAATGCACACAACACTGAGCACTACTCTGGCATCTACTGGGTACCACTGAAATCAGTGAGAGTGAAGGATATTGTGCCTTGCAGTATAGGCACCAATTTCTGCTCACCTCAGCGGGTGCTCAACCCCTCTCCGCCCTGCCCCACTCCATCCCTGCCACGCCCCCTCCCACACTGCTCTGGTCCCATTCCAACCCCTTCCCCAAAGGCCCGGTCCCAACTCCACCCCCTCCCTGCTGCTATTCCAACTCCTTTCCCAAATTCCTGCCCCACCCCACCTCTTCCCCTGAGCGCACCACATTTCTGCTTCTCCCCACTCACTCCCTTCCGGAGCTTGCTGTGCCACCAAACAGTTGTTTGGCAGTGGAAAGCGCTGGGAGCTAGGCAGAGGATCGGGGACATGGCACACTCAGGGGAAGAGGCAGGGGGGAGGGGAGTTTGGCTACTAGTGGGTGCAGATCATCTAGTAATTTTTTCCCATGTGTGCTCCAGCCCCAGAGCACCCACGGAGTCGGCACCTAGGCCTTGCAGGTTCAGTGTTTGAAACAAAATCCTAGACTAATGACCAGCAGCACGCCTGGCTGCAGTAGTAGATGACTGATGGAAGTGTCACACTGTTCATTTTACAGAAATCAAAAATTCATGTTTTTCCCCCCAGAATAAAAACAATGGCTGAGTTTTCTGGAATTTATTTATGAACATATAGATATGTTCATCACCTCTTCCAAACGGCATAACCTTGTAAACTGGAGTAATAGCATGAAATTTAATAGTGAAAAGTGTAAGGTCATGCATTTAGGGATTAATAACAAGAATTTTAGTTATAAGCTGGGGACACATCAGTTGGAAGTAACAGAGGAGGAGAAGGACCTCGAGTATTGGTTGATCACAGGATGACTATGACCCGTCAATGTGATGTGGCCGTGAAAAAAGCTAATGTGAGCTTGGGATGCATCAGGTGAGGTATTTCCAGTAGAGATAAGGAGGTGTTAGTACCGTTAGACAAGGCACTGGGGAGACTTCATCTGGAATACTATGTGCAGTTCTGGTCTCCCATGTTTAAGAAGGATGAATTCAAACTGGAACAGGTACAGAGAAGGGCTACTAGGATGAGCTGAGGAATGGAAAACTTGTCTTATGAAAGGAGACTCAAATAGCTTGGCTTGTTTAGCCTAACCAAAAGAGGGCTGAGGGGAGATATGATTGTTCTCTATAAATATATCAAAGGGATAAATACCAGGGAGGGAGAGGAATTAGTTAAGCTCAGTACAAATGTGGACACAAGAACAAATGGATATAAACTGGCCCTCAGGAAGTTTAGACTTGAAATTAGACAAAGGTTTCTAACCCTCAGAGGAGTGAAGTTCTGGAACAACCTTCCAAGGGGAGTAGTGGGGACAAAAGACATATCTGGCTTTAAGACTAAGCTTATGGAGGGAATGGTATGATGGGATAGTCAAAGATCAATTAATTGCCAAAATTAGGCTATTAGCGGTAAATAGGCACAATGGCCTGTGATGGGATGTTAGATGGAGTGGGATCTGAGTTACTACAGGGAATTCTTTCCTGGGTAACTGGCTGGAGAGTCTTCCCCACATGCTCAGGGTTTAGCTTATCACCATATTTGGGGTCAGGAAGGAATTTTCCTCCAGGGCAGATTGGCAGAGGCCCTGGGGGTTTTTCACCTTCCTCTGCAGCGTGGGTCACCTGCTGGAGAATTCTCTCCACCTTGAAGTCTTTAAACCATGATTTGAGGACGTCAGTAGCTCAGACTTAGGTTAGGAGTTTATTACAGGGGTGGGTGGGTGAGATTCTGTGGCCTGCGTTGTGCAGGAGGTCAGACTAGATAATCATAATGGTCCCTTCCGACCTTAAAGTCTATGACTTAAGGTCTACGTGCTACAGCGAACTGCTCCCAGGCATGTTTCTGAGTCTCCTTTGGAATCATGAGGATCTTTAGACTTATGCAAATTTAAATGATCAGACATGGTTTGTATTTATACGACAGTTCTAAAAATGGTTTCCAAAGATGCCTGTTTGGCAACTCTCATAGCTCTGTGGAAGTTTTCCTTTTCCTACTATTACTGTGAGGGGAAATAAAGGAAATTAAATCAGACACAGATTCAAATAATTAAGAGATTTAATTAAGCTCACACATAGAAATTCATAGTGAAGGATACTTCATTTGGCCTTAGCTCACCTCACTATGCAAGAATCTCCACGGAGTAAGAAATCTGACACATCTGCTACAACATCTATAATCTGAAACTCAATTTCCTTTCTTGATTTAATTCAGACCCTTAGTGCTCTTTGAATTGGGGTGGGGAGTGGTTATTACTTATGCATAGGAACAAAGAGCATCAGAAAGGGTATACTATTCTGAAATGAGGCCTAATAGGGTTTTGCAGCAATCCTGGATCCAACATCTTTAGTTCAGGCTACACCCTGTTTTTTCTCAGAAAGCAACATATAAAACAAATGGTGGAGCAGAGGACAGTTACCATTGAATAAAGGAAAATAAAAAACTAGCGAGTGGTTTCAACAAATGACATTAAAAAGCGTATGAGGCAGATTCTTCTACTGGCAGAGATCCTCAGTATTTCTCTTTATGATCAGGTTACATAGAAGGTCCTTGTAAATCCTGAGGAAATGCATCATACTTTTTATCCAAAGAATTTTTTTTACGTATTCTATGTATTATTCTAAGTACAGACTAAAACACATTCTATTGGCTAAGAACAGAACTGGCAGGTAGAAAATCTAGGTTTTATTGCTCAGTGTGCCATTGACTTGTATGAACATGGGCAAGATCACTAAACACCTCTGTAACTCAGTTCTCTTCTAAAATAGGAATAAAAGGCATGTTTTGAGAGATTTACTCCACTGATGTTTGTAAAATGATTTGAGATCTTTGGATGGAGAGCGCTACCTAAGTGCATAGTGTACATTACATTAGGCATTTCTAGGATTCTGAATATACACATTCCGAATACCATCTTCTAACATGTGCCCAGGCTCCATTCATTAGATGGTTTTGTGTGGATTAGCAGTGTAGAGATGGGGTTGTCTGGTATACACTGTACACTCCCAGCAACCTCACAGTGTTCCAATAGGCTGTGACTAATTGTATCTGTGTGGTCTTAGTGGGCAGATATCTTTAAACCTTCTGAGATGTGATTGTGTTTGCAATATCTACATGTATCTTGTCTTTAAAATAGACTAGTTTTCAAATTAACGTAAGGCTATGTCCCAAGTCTTAATTGGTACAGACATCTTATTACAGATATACACTGACTCCACTGGGAGGAGGGACACACAAAGGAGGACCATTTGGTGCAGAAATGGTCATCAGATTCCTAATTAGAAGACCAACTGTCCAAACAAAAGAATGACTTGCATGCCTGGCTTTGTTGTGGTAGAGTGAAATGAAATTTGATGCTCCCTGATTCACAAAGAAAGGGACACTTTCACAAGAGCCCTTAGAGTGGTAGCATGTAATTAGGCCTTGTTGAGGTCACATTTTTGTACATAGTAATGAAAACTTAGGCATGCTGAGTCACCCTTTTTTGCCCTGGCAAAGATAAGTCATATGTGAAATCCCAGATGTTTAGCCTATCTTTTGCTTTTTCAGTCTCCCAGAGCAGAGAAGAAAATTGCCTCATCTTACATACCCTTAGCACCAGCTTCTTCCTTTCTCCCTCAATTACAGTCAGACAATTGTTTCCACTTTTCCCAGACTTTAAATTTAAAGTGAAAACATCTACACAAAAAGATTGGAGCCTAGTGTAGCCAGGTGCTAAGCACCCTTGGCTCCTATTGACTTCAGTAAAGGCTGAGCAATCTCAGCACCTCTCAAGAGATGATTTGTCTGCCACAGGAACAAGTTCTTAATGCAATAAAAATATTCGTAAGCCTTTTGTTTTAGCCATGCATCCTAATCCAAAATGTGAATTTTTAACCAGCATTATTTAAGTGCAATGTTTTGATGCTAATCAATTATTTTTCTGTATTTCAATTAAAAAGTAGTATGCAACTCAGAGCAATAAACTTTTTTTTTTTGGCACACATGCACATCTCGGAGAACACATTTTAATCAGAAAATTCCATGTGATTTGATATGGACAGAGGCACGATTCTGTTTAGTGATTTTTGTGTGTCCAGAGGTGAATAAAATCACAAAAATTGATCAGCAAAATGTTGCTGCCCCAAGCTACAATAAACACTATGTAAATTTCAAAATGTTGTATTTTTCCCCCCTAGGGAAGTGTGTGATTTGGTCTTAGTGCAGTGTTGGTCTAAGTTCCGTGGGCTCAGTTCTGAAGTCCTTGCTCATGCAAAAATTCCATTAATTTCAAAGGGAGTTTTGCCTGGGTACAGACTAAGTCAAGATCTCGGTCTTGCAACATGCCAAGCACTCTGGACCTGATCCAGCAATGTATTTAAATTTAAGTGCTTTTCTAGGGTAGGACTGGAGTGCTCAGCATCTTTGTGACTGAGCCCCAGATCTTGTGCCCATGTAAACAGGTACATTAACACCAAAAGCAGCCTACAATCTGCAGGTTAGCCTTCCATGGGAACAGCAAGAGCAAAGCAGCGGAGACCCCATATTGGCGAGCGACAAAAATATAGCATATACCACAGAGAAAAAGTTTACAGGTTTGGCCATAGACAGAGGAAAAGGAACTGAGAAGGTCCATTATACAAAGAAGATCCACAAAACCACTTAAAGGGGGAGTAAAGAGTAGAGGTGAGCAAATAATTGATTTTTTTTTTGTCTGTCATCTGAACTGAAAAATATCTGAAGAATTGGAATTAATTGTTTTAGTTCAACATGGAAATACTTCCCTGCCCCCACCTCACTGAAACAAAAACAAAAAACACTGAGTCAAATGAAATGTTTTTATTCACCCAAAATGGTTTCATTTTTTAAAATGAATTTCTAATTTTGAAACCATTTAATTTTCAAAATTTCAAACCAAAAAATTTGACTTTTATGCACAATTGTTTTTTACCGTCAACCTATTTGCCAAATTCAACCCAAATAAAACTGGGTCAGAAAATGTTTGCACAACCCTACAAAACAGTTGTGTCTGCCAGTCCTCTGCGCAGGCTGTAGGAGGCGCTGCAGCCTGCCTGTGCAAAAGCCTGTGATGAAAATTCCATTCTCTCAGTCCCTATACGCAAAAATCTTTTACTCAAAATTTGCTCTTGAGTTCAGGATTAGAGCTACCTGCAAATCCTAATCTCCTGTGAAAACAGGCTCCCATCCCCCACTACTTCACACCACTCACTTTCATCTTAATACCCTGCTGCAATGCAAAAATGAGAAGTAATCAAGTTACATAGGGAAGGCAAGCAGCAGAATGACTACCAACTAATTTTGAATTATTCAGAAAGAGAACACTCAGTTTTGTTTTTCCCTTGGAGAAGGTTATGTATAATTCCAAGGAAATTCAGTTGCCTACGCCCGGAATAAGAATTAGTGCTTGACAGAAAGTTTAATAATTTATCTCTTGATACTACTTAATACATTCCTACTTATGAGTAATAATAAAATAAAAATATTTGTCACTACATGTTACTTAACTGATTTGGTTGAAAAAACCCATATGCTTTTAAAAATTAGAAATGGGTGTTTTTCCTTCTCGGGCAAGCTTTTGGAGCTGGATGGGAGCAATACAGATTTTGAAAGCCTCACCTTTACTTTAATCTTACAAGCTCAGGAAGAACAATTCAAATTTGTAAAATACCTGTGGCACCTTAGAGACTAACATTTATTTCAGCATAAGCTTTTGTGGGTTAAGACTACACTGAAATTCAATTTGTGTTTCTATGAAGAGACTCAGCAGTTACCAAGAAGAAAAACAAACACACCACACAATCCTGTGCTTTCTGCATGTTCCTAAATAAAGTCTACGGGGAGCAGGTTGCCATTGCCTATTGAATTCAGCCATCCTTATCAATGAGAGAAAACAGGAACTGGTTAAAATAATATGTTTTGCATTACTGTTTAGGTGCAAAAACAAATAAGGGTTTTGATATTATTGCATATCCCTTAATTCTAAAGACAAGGGGGCCAGGTCCTCAAGTGGCATAAATCAGCATAATGCCATTGGCTTCAGTAGAGTGATGTCAACACATATACCAGCTGAGGATCTAGCCCAGGGGTCGGCAACCTGCGGCACGTGTGCCAAAGGCAGCACGTGAGACGATTTTTAGTGGCACTCTGCTGCCTGCTGGGGTCCCGGCCGCTGGCCCCGCTCAGCCCGCTGCCAGTCTGGGGTTTGATCCGCGGGCCCCTGTAAATGCAAAATATATTATTGGCACACCACTTCTTAAACGTTGCCGACCCCTGATTTCTAGCCTGAGATCACTGAAAAGTTCTTAGCTGTTGTGTTTTCATTTTTAAACTGAAGAGCATCTATTCCATTTTATCTGTCTGGTATGGCACACTATAGCATTCCAAAAAGAACAACATCTGCTCATGGTGACTATCCCCGGTCTGCTTTAAAAGTTTTATTATATACCTTGAGGTGTGATTTTTCAGAAATGCCACATTGTTGTTGCAAAGTATCCACAAATAAGGCAACTTTAAAGTGTAAGGGGAAAAAAAAAAAAAAAAAAAAAAAACCATTCAGAAGGAGACGATGTTTTTACAAAAAATTAATCAGAATCTGGATTTAATTGCTAAGGCTAATCGAACAGAAACAACCCAACACTAGGGAGAAAAGTCAGTTACAGAATTTTGGACCCATTCTTAATGGGCAGGTAATTATTGTATTCAAACAGCCTTGTAAAATACATGGCAGCCCCTTCTCACTTACTAGTAGGTAGCTATTATTTTCTTTAAAACACAGGGAAATTAAAATCCTAAAATGTACTTACATTGAAACATTAAGGATACAGATAGCATATTAAAGATTTTAAGGACATGAAATGGAAGAGTTAGTGTTCTTGGAGTAATGAGAACTCACTTTGCACATATACAATGCTATCTTTAAAAGAGTCCGATTCCAGCCCGACTTACACCTTGCTGGAACTTCCCCATATTTCAAATCCAGGATTCTTGTTCTGGCCCATCTCTGCTCTTTGGGGCAGGGAATGTCATTTCCTGTGTGTTTATGGAGTGCCTAGCATGATGGGCCCTGATCAGCTTGCGGCCTTTAGACACAACCACAATGTAAATGTTCAATAATCTCTAAAAAGAGAAAGCCACTCTCTCTCTTTTTTTGGGGGTGGGGGGTGGGGGGGGGGGGAAGAAGGGAGGAGAATGGTGTTAACAAACATGGTATCCTTTAATGTAGCTTATTCCTCATTCAAAGGTTTATTGTGGGATATCTATGTACTATATTGAATGCTGTAGCTAGCTGAAGGGAAAACAAAAACAAAAAACCAACCCTTATATCCTGTAGGCTTCCTGCTTTAGGAGTCCAGAGAGTTTGGTTTCATCAGAGCTAGATATCAGACCTGTGAACTCCAGCTCCAGTAATGATGTGTGTTGTTGAAAATAACGAGCACAATTATTTCTTCTAGTATTCCTGAGTTCCTGCTGCTGCATCCTGTTGGTTAGACTACAGGTTACTACACCATGAGCTGGAGAGGGTGATAGGAAATAGATACAAAAGCCATTGGACGATTGGGGGGGGGGGGGGGGGGAGCAAGCTGAGAGTCTCACATAATCACTTGACTTGAAGAGCTGAGGCTTTAGGGAAAACAGAAAATATCACGAGACATGATAAAATTGCAAAAAGGTTGACCATACTGAGAATTAATCTTCCTAATGTTCCTATAAAGTGAGTGAGTGTTTGTACCTCATTTGTAGAATGGAGCCGAGTAGGCATGCATGCTGAATTGCACTTTCTTCTGCACAGACCCCACATGGTACTGCATACACTCTGTGTAAAAACCCTTATTTTCATTCAAACATATTTACTTACATTTGTGATGAGTGTTCTGAGTCTGATGAAGTATTTCAGGTAACTGCAAGTCCTAAGTGTCCAGCCAATCCACAGGCCAGGGATAACCAGTTGACCACATGGTATATAGACTTCTAACAAAAGCAGCTATTCCAGTGCGCTCAACTTCGCTACATGGTTGGGGACACTCCCAGCTGCCTGGTAGATCTGAGAAGCTGCATCTGCTCCTGTTCCAGCCCTGGCCCCAACCAGTCGCCTGATTGTCCTTACATCACGTGCAAATCAAAGTTTGCACAAGCACACTGGCATTCATGTCCTCAGTTTAGGCATACTCAGAAGTATGCCCACTTAAAAATATTTGGCTCAATGTGACTTGCCCAAGGTCACACAGGAAGATGGCCAAATGCAGGAATTGAACCCAGCTCTTTAGACTCGTTCATAAATCAAGCAATACACTGGAACGTCACTGGAAAAAACAAACTTTCTGATCATGAGGACTCAAAAGTATGTATATTTTTAAAGTAATGAATATTTAAAGAAAAATTATGCCTCCTTTCATGTATCATCTCATTTCTTTCTTGTAACATATTCAGGATAAGTCCTAAGGAATGCAATCTTTCACTTTGATTATTTCATGTCTGGTTAATAATAGTTCTAATATTACAAGTCATAATACTGTTAATCATGAGAAACTGAGATTAAAGAGAACTGTAGTGGTAGTTTAAAAACATTGCTTAGGTTTTTTTACAAAAAAAAAAAAGAGCGCACACCTGAAGGAAGAATTTTGCCATGATTCTGACTAAGTTTTGAAATAGCTAAAGATCTTTATTCACTTCATTCCAGAGAGGGTAGGAGTCAGACCCATCCTGTTATACAGCAGACTGGGTAAATCATTGACTGCATTAAAACAGAGCTTGCAGAAGCATAGTGCAGAGGTGCAGTGCGCCAATGGGCCAATCAGGACATGGTTACCAGGAGTGGAGTGGGAGTGGTGGCCATTGAGCACCCTTGGACTAGCTGAAGCTAGGGTAAGGCTCATCTGTAGAAGAGCCAGAACTTTCTCAGGGTGAGCCTAAGACTATAGAATGAATTCCCCAGAAACTATGGATCCTCACAAACCTCACCACTTTCCACTCCAAGTGCAACATACACCACTTTGACCTTGCACCAACAAGCACCAAAGCGTGTGTGTGTGTGTATATATATATAAAAAAAATTTTAAAAATCCATAACCAAACATTGCACTGTTCACACGTCTCTGCATAGAGAGAAGATGAGAGAACACATGACAGATTAATGCACTTGTATACCACAGTGAGAGCACAGTGGAAGAACATATATGGCCAGGAATAGCTAAAATGTGCCCCACTATCCTCTGACTGGCAGAAGCCACAGATGTGCTCTTGCCCAACCAATACCTACTTTC
This sequence comes from Chelydra serpentina, assembly GCA_037349315.1. Classification (NCBI taxonomy): domain Eukaryota; kingdom Metazoa; phylum Chordata; order Testudines; family Chelydridae; genus Chelydra; species Chelydra serpentina. The sequence goes on from JBAIAC010000042.1 coordinate 18,589,345, forward strand.
TCAGAGGATTTTTCTGCACATCAAGCTGGAGGTGTAAATTCCAGCCGGAGGAGACAGCTAGATTAGAGGTATCTGCTAAAAATAGATCATAGCTGCGGCAGCGCAAGCAGCGGGGGAACTAGCTGTCCAAGTACATAACTAGGGTCCCAGGTGGGATCATACTGGGCAGCTAGTCCCTCCTGACACTTGTACTGCTGTGCTCTATTTTTAGCACACTAACTCTTATCAGGAAAGTCTCTTCGAGCTGGAACTTACACCTCCAGTGTAGATATACCCTGTGGATGGTACTGACAGTAACAATAGCCTGAAACAGCCTTTGAGCTTAGGAGATTAGGACTGCAGGACCCAAGCAAAATGTCAGAGGTGCAGATAGAGGGAGGAAAGGTTTCTTTTGCCCACCTTCTTTTACAATTTTTCATACCAAATGGAAACAATTAAGTTTCTCTGCAGGCGGTGAAGAAAGCCAAGTAACCATCTCTTCCTCATGGGTCCCAAAGCCACAATTACACCTAAATCCAGTCATACGATACAAAACATCCTGTTCTTTAAGAAACAATTAACTGGTATTCCAGCACTTCAGAATAATACCACTATAATAGGAGGCCCATTAAAATACAGATTAGGGTTAGGATGCTCAGCACTGACAGTGGCCATTTGTAAAAGATGAAAACAGCATGGAGAGACCGTGACCTAGCTTTGTGAGTCCCTCTCTGGGGTTATTCTAAAGGGTCCCATAATCATCTGTCTCTCTCTGTACCCTCTGTCGCAGAATGTAGTCTTGTAAGGTATTACCATAGGGTGTGGACAAGACATGCCTTGTACAAAAAGTATCATTTGAAAATTCAATTTTCTCATCACTATTGTCCTGATGTGTGGCAACATTGTAGGTGAAGTAATAAGATTTCCCTCTATGTTATTAACACATGTTCCAAACCACAGCTCTCCCAAGCAGAAGTTGGCAAGCAGGTCTGTCCTAAACAAAGGAATGTGTGCTCTGCTTAATATGCATTTAAGTAGTAATCAGTCATTAAGCAGGAAGGGAAACAAAGGAAGCTCAAACAGGTGAGGAAAAAACAGCAGGGAACATCCTTCCCCATGGTCTCCTGGTATCCACCTGGAAATGGTTTTCAAGAGGGGGATTGAACTATAAAAAGGAAGGACAAATAACCCAATGCAGTCCTTTCTCTCTCCCTCCCTGTTCATAGCACCTGAAACAAAGGAAGTCCTTGTTGGACTCAGGTCAGGACTCCTTAGAATCACAGGATATCAGGGTTGGAAGGGACCTCAGGAGGTCATCTAGTCCAACCCCCTGCTCAAAGCAGGACTAATCCCCAACTAAATCATCCCAGCCAGGGCTTTGTCAAGCCTGACCTTAAAAACCTCTAAGGAAGGAGATTCCACCACCTCCCTAGGTAACCCATTCTAGTGCTTCACCACTCTCCTAGTGAAAAAGTTTTTCCTAATATCCAACCTAAACCTACCCCACTGCAACTTGAGACCATTACTCCTTGTTCTGTCATCTGGTACCACTGAGAACAGTCTAGATCCATCCTCTTTGGAACCCCCTTTCAGGTAGTTGAAAGCAGCTATCAAATCCCCCCTTATTCTTCTCGTCTGCAGTCTAAATAATCCCAGTTCCCTCAACCTCTCCTCATAAGTCTGTGCTCCAGCCCCCTAATCATTTTTATTGCCCTCCGCTGGACTCTTTCCAATTTTTCCATTTCCTTCTTGTAGTGTGGGGCCCAAAACTGGACTCCAGATGAGGCCTCACCAATGCCAAATAAAAGGGAATGATCACATCCCTTGATCTGCTGGCAATGTTCCTACTTATACAGCCCAAAATGCCGTTAGCCTTCTTGGCAACAAGGGCACACTGTTGACTCATATCCAGCTTCTCGTCCACTGTAACCGCTAGGTCCTTTTTTGCAGAACTGCTGCCTAGCCGCTCTGTCCCTAGTCTATAGCAGTGCATGGGATTCTTCTGCCCTAAAGTGCAGGACTCTGCACTTGTCCTTGTTGAACCTCATCAGATTTCTTTTGGCCAAATCCTCTAATTTGTCTAGGTCCCTCTGTTTCCTATCCCTACGCTCCAGCGAATGTACCACTCCTCCCAGTTTAGTGTCATCTGCAAACTTGCTGAGGGTGCAATCCACGCCATCCACCAGATCATTAATGAAGATATTGAACAAAACCAGCCCCAGGTCTGACCCTTGGGACACTCTGCTTGATACCCAGGGCTGGCTCCAGGCACCAGCTGACCAAGCATGTGCTTGGGGCAGCACCTGCAGGGGGGCAGCGCTGAGGGTTTTTTTTTTTTAAATTAATTTTTTTTTGTTAAAAAAAAACAAAACACACAAACCAAACCAACAAAAAAAAACACAACCACCCCACTGTTCCTGGCGCCCCGGCCGGGGCAGCGGCCATGCCGCTCTCCCCTGAGGCGCCCCGGCTGGGGCAGCAGAGGGTGGCCGTGCCGCGCTTCCCACCGGGGCAGCGGGGACGCGAGCGAGCTGCTCTCCCCACCGGCACCCCGGCCGGAGCAGTGGCCCTGCTGCGCTCCATGCCGGCGCCCCGGCCGGGAGAGTGGGGACACGAGGCAGCGGTCCAGCCACGCTCCCCGCCGGCGCCCCCGCCGGGAGAGCGGGGACACAGGCGAGCCGCTCTCCCCGCCAGCACCCCGGCCGGGAGAGCGGGGTGGGGGGGGGGTCAGCCGTGCCGCGCTCCCCACCGGGGCAGCAGGGATGCGGATGAGCCGTTCTCCCCGCCAGCGCCCCAGCCAGGACAGCTGGGGGCGGCCGTGCTGCGCTCCCCGCCGGCGCAGCGGGGGGCAGCTGTGCCGCACTCCCAGCGGGGACGCGGGCGAGCCGCGGTCCCAGCCGGTGCCCTGGCCGGGGGAGCGGGGCAGCCGGTGGCTTTTTTGCCTGGAGCGGCAAAAAAGCCAGAGCCGGCCCTGTTGATACTAGCTGCCAACTAGACATGGAGCCATTGATTACTACCCGTAGAGCATGACGGTCTAGCCAGCTGTCTATCTACGTTATAGTCCATTCATCCAGCCCATACTACTTTAACTTGGTGGCAAGAATACTGTGGAAGACTGTATCAAAAGCTTTGCTAAAGACAAGAAATAACACGTCCACTGCTTTCCCCTCATCCACAGAGCCAGTTATCTCATCATAGAAGGCAATTAGGTTAGTCAGGCATGACCTTCTGTTGGTGAATCCATGCAGACTGTTCCCGATCACTTTCCTCTCCTCTAACTGCTCCCAAAGAAGTTTGGTCAGTAAGATTGCTGAAAGCATATGGTGAGAAAACTTTGCTTTGAATTTAAGAAACGTTAGTTGGGACCAGTTGCATTTTATTTGGTAACCATTTTAGACTTTTATGCCTCAATTTATATTGTCCAGGAGAGGGCTGGGCAGCACAGGACATACATTCCTGAGGGAAAAATCTAAGATAGGGTGTGTTTGGGGTCACCCTGCAGTATAACCAATGCTGGTGAGAGTCAGAGTGTAACCCAAGTGTGGTTAGCAGACTGCAGTTACACACAAACACTCAGGATGTGACTTGCATGCTGGAAGGCTGTTTTTGAGCAGCCCAGGTGGGAACTCCATCAAAGCATCATAAGGCATCCAGAGCAAGAGTTGCACAGCTGCTCATTGGTCTAGATTATACCCAAGTAGGTCGTACTCTCCCAAATCCCTCCTGTCTTGGATTTATCTGCTCAGACAACAGCATCCCTCACAGTCTCATGTTAAATGGGCAATGGCAACTTGATTTTTTTTTTAAGTGGATCGATTGTTCCAGTATCCAATAGAAAATCTTTCCAAAACAATGGATGACTTGGATTCTGGGTTTTATAAATATCTTCCCTTCTCCCACCCCCATAAAAAGTGTTTTTTTCTGCTCCCTAGTTGATCTTTATCAGGTGTTTCTTAGCAAGGGAAAAACTGCACTCATGGATTATAAAAAGGTAAACAGTGAAACTCACTACGGAGCCAGGGCTGTCATACACAGTCGATAAACTAAAAATATATAGATATAGCTTATATAGATAGAGACACACACCCAGACAGACAGGGCTGGCTCCAGGCACTAGCCGACCAAGCACGTGCTTGGGGCGTCACCTTGTAAGGGGTGGCCAATCTTGGGGTGGCGGGACAGCACTCGGGTTTTTTTAATTTTTGTTTCAGTTGGGCGGTGCTGGGGTGGGGGTTGTTTCGGTGGGGCGGCGCTCGGTTTTTGTTTTGGGCAGCAAAAAATTTAGAGCCGGCCCTGGGAAGTGGGGGGGGGGGGGGAGGAGAAAGAGGTTTTTTTGCTAACTTCCTTTAGTTACAGTGATCTTTGGTGTTAGTTGGAATTATAGCAGGTACAACATTTTCAGACAAAATTCCATGTTGACAGTGTACCTTCAAACTTGGAATGCTTCCACAAAAGAGACCAGGAGAACTGTATTGGACACTCCTTCAGTAGGGAAGGGTAAGGAGGGCCAATACAGACAAACTTTTGCTTCTGGTGCGAGCAGTGTGGAAAGTTTCTTTTCTTTCATCTCTTTCCTAGGTGATCTATCAGACCTTTCCTCTGGATGGAATGACTGTGAAGGTCATTGTTTAAGGGTAAGTGCATTCCCAAAGAAGCTGTCATGTAGAGTGGCACCCCAGAGAATTAATGGCATATGTAATGTGATAATGCATACAATTGCTTCAACTAAAGCAAGGTTTTCAACATGAACAAAAAAAGCAGAACACAGCTGGCTATCAACTGTATCTCCACAGTCAAAGACTGGCAGGATAAAATGCTGGGCCCTTCACTGAAGAACTTTGACAAACTCACTGTATGTCCTTTGAGAGCAGCTAGTTCAGATAGAACACAAGGCATGAATTATTTTATGAGCAGAGTGATATTTTTCTGCTCTAAACACATTCTGCATCCAAATGCTGCAATGTTGCTGGGATTAACGCTCTGCTCTATTCCGGAGTTTGCCAATACACTTATGGAATAAGGCCTTTCCTCTTTCCTTGCAGGCTCCATGCAGGTCCAGGGGAAGAAGGGAATTCTGAATCACAGTGCAAGGTATTTGGATGGCTTTATCTTTAGACATGACACCACTTGAAGTCCTCCGTAGTAGTGTGCAGTTCCTTTGATTTAATGGGGGAGAAGGAGAGCGTGAAGGGGGAAGAGAAAAGGTAAATGATCCTTTTTTATAGAAGACTAAAATCTTCAAGGCAAAGCCTACTACAAGAGGAGAGTCCTTTTATTGTGAGGCCCTCCTGAAAATAATAAGTGGTTATGGAATTCATCTGGCACAAATATTAGCTAAAGTTATCAGGGCATTCCAAATTTCCCCTCTGCTGCTATAATCCTGCTTGAAGAGGCAGCATACCAGTCCAAGGATTTACAGAGCAATATGCTTGCATTTATCTCAGACTAATAGCCAGTGTAATTTTATGTGTATTTTAAATGCAAATTAGATGCAACCCTCATCCCCTTTCAAGTAGCCAGAGTGATCCTTGGTCCTGCAAAAACTGGTTTAATCATAGTGAGATACAAATGTTAAAGGGGATGTTAGAAAAAGCAGAAGCAAGTTATGTGTTGATGTACAAAGCTTGAAAGATTTTTTTGGCGGGGGGGGGGGGGGAGGGGGGAAAAAACCCACCATGCTTTTGTTAGTTATCCATCCTGGAAGTTTTTATATAGTACTTGTATTGCAATAGCAACCTACAACCAGTAGACCCAGTCATGGACCAAAACTCCACTGTGCTAAGCATTGTACATAAACACCTTACAATGGAGGTATGACGAATATCAAGTTTGTTCCTCCTGGATTTTCTAGTGGACTTCTGGGAGGGGTCTGGGTGATTTGTTGTGCACTCTAACACTAGTTGAAGGGGCACTGCTGTCGATTAATAAAACTTCCTTGACCCAAATTGTTAGCCAGCCACTGAAGTTAAAATAGGAATTAAGAAAACAAAACCCCCAAAAGATTAAGCAGTCTGATTAAAATCCTCTTCCATTTTCAACATTCAGTCAGTCTCTTGGGTGTTATGAGGTCACCATTCACTTGTTCTCCAGTCATCACAGAACCATCCAACCTAGACAAAAACAACCCTCCCTAAATTTCTGATGTTCAAAACAAACAGAACCACTCCCTTCTAAGAAAAGAAAAATCAAGCCACCACCATAGCTTTCAGTCCTTCTCTGTACATCATAAAGAAGCATAAAAGGGAACTAGCACATTTTTCTCCTTTGGAGGTTATCTTAAAGTCACAGCTAAAACAGACTGGTTTAAACTGACAGTATCAGCATATTACCTGACTAACATTCCCCTGATTTTATCCAGACCGGTTATCTGCTAGGTCACTCCAATCCTTGACTCTGGGAACCAGCCTTACCCTGCTCTGCTGTGAGAGCCCTCACTCCTGGGCTGTTCACACACAGCCTCTGGCACGTAAGCTGCTCCTTGGATTGTGCAACTGAATGACCCTAGCCAACATCTCTGGTCCCAGACACACCCCTAGGAACCTCCATCTTGCAGTGTCCAGTTATGCCACTGGACACTACAAGCTTATATGGAGTTCATCAATTTGACAAAGAAATTGATATGTACCAGGCTTGTTATCCCAAGGGAGTCTCGGACTTGCTTCAAACCAAATGCACTGCTTCAGGTAGAACAAATTTATTAACTACAAAGATAGATTTTAAGTGATATTAAGCGATTGACTTTTTGCCTGAGTGGTTACCAAAATAAAATATAAGCACACAGTCTAAACTCTCAACCCTATTAAACTGGACAACATCTAGATTAAGCAGTTTTTTTCACCCCACTGGATACTGCAGTCCTTAATATAGAGGTTTGTTCCTTAAACCTGGGCCAATCTCCTCTGTTGGAGTCTTGTCTTCTTCTCAGTGTCTTAGTTGCTTGCAGCGAAGGGGGGGCAGGAGAAGGGCCCAGTTTGTGTCAACTCTGTCTGTTTTATGCCATCAGTCCATGTGCTTGGGGAGCACAAGTCCAGGCATGTCTGGGGGGCATTGCTGAGTCTCTCCAAGCAAGGTTGAGCACTTCCCTTGGTGTGGCCTCATGCAGGTGAGTCATTGCATTGTAGCTCCATTGCTGGACAATGGCTGTTGATGGGTTGTTTGACACCCCACCGGGCATTGGTTTATTTCCTTGCTGTTGCCTCTGGGGAGCGAATATCTGGCTGATTCCCCAACTTACAGCATGTTTTAGTGACCACCATACAACACAATTCTCATAACTTGATATGCATTAATGACACACATATGGCTAGAGAAATTACTTTAATCAAATCATAAACTTTTCCCTGATAACTTACAAGGCATGCCTTGTAAGTTAAGATCACCATTATATGAAAATGAGGAATATGGGGGTTACAGTATGGTCCCCCAAGGTATAGAATGTCACAGCTTTGATACTTCAGGCAAGTTATACTAAAAAAAGAAAAAATTAAGATATGGACTAAGAATCAACCTCTGCAGCATTCTGCATGTCACAGATAAAGACACCATGCAAACAAACAACTACCCTACTGAGGCTCACCACAGGTCAGACCAATGGTCCATTTAGCCCAGCGTTCTCTCCTGATAATGGCCAATGCCTGGAAGACCATGGGAAACCAACAAACAGCTGCTTAATAAAGCTGCAAACTATAAAGATTCTACAGTCACAAATCAGGATTAGTTAGATCAAAACCTTTCAGAGAAAGACAGTTCAACATTGGGTAAAAGCCCTGCAATGAACTTACTCATTACTGGCATTCAAACAAAAGCAGTGATTATTACATTGTCAGGCAATTTTTTCAGGGTTATTCAACATGTTTAGTCTGATGCTAATGTTTAGAGAGGAACAACTGGCCCAAACAAGCAGGCTAGAGTCAGAATAAGAAAAATTAATAGAACAAAAAATGTTGGAAGAAGCAGGGCACTTACAGACATCAATGCAATGAGTCAGATTCTGATATTTCAAGAGAGAGAAGAAAAAAAAAAGAGGGAACAGTGTCAGGAACTGTGCTGTAGATCTCTGTGAAGCCCTGTTTAGATTAGAGTACACACATTTCTGCCATGAACAGGAACAGTGTGTAATGTTTTGGCACAATTTAATGTCTGTTTGCTTGTGTGGATATAGCCAGTGGGCAGTAGCTACACCTAAGAAAGATTCTAAGACAAAAAATGAGGCAGAATAGACTTTTAGATTCTGAACAGATCACCAGTAAAAGAGAACTGCACCACAGATGACAATAAGCATTGTATAAGCAGTTAACTCCTGAAGCAGTCACTTGAACAGAGCAAGCAAGACCATCTGCAATAACGCTATCTGGTGACACTCCATAACATTACGCAATGAGGAGTGTTCAGCTAAATTCATAACTATAAAATGAAGAAATTAAATGCCAAATCTTATGAAGCACTGAAATCCTGTGTCTTGATCTCACAAAAATGCTGTTGAGTTCCTCAAATCCCAGTGAGTTAGAGAGAGTGTGTGTGTGAGAGAGAGAGAGAGAGCGCACACACTTAGTATCTCCTTGTAAGCGCTCAGCAGCTCACATGTTCAGGTTTATTGGAGGGTAAGAGTGCTTATCAGCTGAAAGGAAGAACTTCACTCTCTGTGGACCCATAGTACCTCTGTGGACAGTATTAGTAAAGATAAGATTTTTTTTTATTTTTTTTTATTATTGAAAGGATGGGAAGGGAACATTTATCCTAATGGCCTTAAGTAAGGTGATAGCACCAATGAAAAACATATTCCCAGTTCATGGAACTGTAGCTGAAAGGGCCTGGGGCCTATGAATCTTATTCACCAACCACTAATGCTTTGAAACTGGTGAAACATGCCTTACAGGGAACATGCTGAATACATCAACTATCTTGCTTTTAGTGCTATATATTTCTATATACAAACAGACCTAGAGTATGTGTTCTAACAACAAACTAGAAAGAGCAAAAGCAAAAATCTGCAGGAGGAAGTGCATAGTGTGCATTTCTTCTGATAGTCTGCACAGACTTGAACACAAAATGACCCATCTTTCTCTCTAGACAGCATACAGTCAAAGATTTAAAGGTGGAGTAGGCAGAAAACAAAGGCCAACAGTTACATAGCTAAATACCCACACCTAAGTAAATGGCACTATGTAGACGTTCAGTGGTACAAGGTGGGTTATTGGCTATATCTGGGATGAAGCAATTGTATTTAACTAAAAAGATAGGACTTATGTAATATTGTCAAATTTAACAAACAAAATAGTGAAAACAGCCCACAGAAATCTTGTAACAGTCTTCACATAGCCAAATGAATTACTTTGTGCCAGTGGAGCACTTGAAGGGAAACTTGAACTATATTACAGGCTACGTTTTCCAAGGCCCAAGTAATGGGTGAGCCATATAAAAATGCATGGATGTCTCTTGTAGCTGCAAAACCCTGCATTTACACATGCAAACATGTATGTGCACAGTATTAATTTAATAATCCTCTTCCCTTTGATTTTAGTGGGAGCAGAAACAGGCCCAGTTTAAGTAGAGATATAGCTGCTCATACTATTTCCAGATATGCCCATATAAATATGGGCTTTTTTGAGTTAAGGTGGGCTTTATAAGTTAAACGGTAATTTAAAAGTACATGCAAAGGAGCCAAATGGGCTAGTTTTTTTATTAAATGTATTTTATTAAATGAGTCAATCCTATTAGAAGATTAACTATTTTCTAATTACATGTAACTTTCTAAATTTTCCGGAGTTTACAAAACCCTGTTTTTACACATTAGTGCTCAGAGAGTTACTCTAAGATGCAGGATGTGTTTCAAAAATAGTAGTGGACAAATATTTGCTTTTAGCATATAATGTACTAGGCCTGCTCTATGCTGGCTGCATGGTGGGGGGGTGATGAACATAAATTAGTAACTAATATTTAGATGCAATAGAGTATTCCCCCCCCCCTTATTTTTACTTTTGTAGATTTACTGTAAGTTCTAAACAAAAAGAAGTGTAGCAATAGCCTACAGACAACAGTTAAACCACAGAGAAACAGATAATTGATGTTTTTCTTACTCAGCATTGGTACATCCTGACTGTGAACCATTCAGCTGTGGTCAGTACTCAGGAAAAATCTCCTTTCTATAAAGTTAGGAAATCTAGTTTATGAACTCTGGGGTAAGCAGAGGGGCAGTCTCCATCTGGGTTTAATTAGGACCTTTGAGGGCATGTAGTTGGGGAAAGGGGCTCCCTTGAGTCACCACCCCCCTCCTCCAATCCTGCTTCCAGTGGTTTGTAGTGTCCTTCCCAACCCGCAGTTAGTAGCATATGAGGGGGTCCTCTGAGTAAAACAGACAAAAGAAAGAGCCTTTCTCCCGGCTTTCCCTGATGGGAGAGGAGAATCCAATTGAAAACAAAGAAAGGAAAAGGTGGCCTGTCTCTCAGGCAATCTTTCTGGATCCGAGCTTTTGGGCCTCGGTCTATCAGTTGGTCTATTGTCTTTCCGGGGGCGGGGGGGGAGGCAGGGAGAAGAAGAGGAGAAGGGCGGGGGGAGGTCTACCTCCAGCTCCTCACCTCTTAGGGCATACTGCTTTGTAGCTGGTCCATACTGCTCCCAAAGCTATGAGGCCTGCAACTATTTCCCTCTCAGCCAACCTGTGTCTATCAGCAGGCTCTGAGGTGGGGCAGCCCTCCTCCTGTTCACCACCCCTTCTCTTCAGGGAAACAAGCCTTGTGGGTGCACCTCGTTAGTGCTGAACTGACCCAGAAGAGCTCGTTAGGCTCCTCTCCACCAGAGTGAGGGCATGTCCCTTAACAGTAATCTCTATATTGCAGCTGGAGCAAGTCACCAGCCAGGTAGACAGACATGTTAGCAGGGCTTGAACTTGCATGTTAAAAACAGCAATAGGACATTCCGGCTTGGGCAGAAGCTCAGACCCTCAAATCTACCCAACCCCTTAGGCTTGAGAACCTGAGCTCCAGCCCAAGCAATAACATCCATATTGCTATTTTTAGTGCACTAGTTTGAGCCCCACTAGCAAGAGTCCAGTTGGGAGGCTCACTTCCTTGTAGTTAAACTCCCATGCAGCGTAGATATACCCTCAGGCACAAGTCAACGTTACAGATAGTACTGAGCCACAATGTCCCGGAGAGAACTGTGGTCTAGAGCTCTCTGGTGCTCAGGAGGAAAGCACGTGCTGTGCCTTCTCTTAGGATGATGTCACATGCTCCCATTTTGCAGCCCATCCACTTTGCTGGACTTTGAAAGGGGGAATTAGACCAAGTCCCTGCCTTTAACCTGCCCCCTCTGGACTGGCTTTCACACCCAGGCACATTCTCAGAGACCAGTCTGTGCTTTGTGAGGCACATACAGGAGCTGCAGTTGTGCTTTGCCTTTGCATGGGAGGTGTAAGGTGGTAAAGGGTTCTTGCACCCTTTCACATCCCCCACACACTTGCATGAGCCAAGCACAATCCAGCCCATGACGAGTATCAAATGACATTTTTTGTTTTCCCATGTAAAATCATTAGAGATAATGGATAGTCAGAGGCTAGTAGACACAGGGGTATAAATGTGGGAGGACATCGAAATCAATGAGAGCTTTATGTGGACGAGGGCAAGGTTGACAGGATCTGACTTAAAGGCCAACGGGGGGGGGGGGGGGGGGGGGGGGAACCAAAAAAAAAAAAAAAAACCACACACCCAACAAGGAACCCATTTCAGAATTACTATTTGCACATGGCAATCATGGGTTGCTGAATTCCCATATTTATAGATTATATTGACTTTCCTATGTGCAAAAACACACACTCACCCTACCAACCTTTCATGGTGTTAGCAGATCTGTGTGTCTGTCACACAACACACGAGTGTCAGATGTGCATCGTTAATAGTTGCATTATTATGCAGCGAGATGCACAGCTTTCTGGTGATTCAATTTATGTAGTGGCTCTGAGAGCTCTTCCTCTCTCATAATAGCACTCAGCTTTTCACCTTTAGTGTCAGACTCAAAATAGAAATAGTCTATTTTCAAAGTGCCAGGACCCAAAGAAACATCCCCAGTCTATCAGTGGAAATCAAAAGGTGATTTTCTTCCCCCCTCAGCAATGCAAAACAAACAAACAAACTAGCTTTATCTGTATCATGTCTCTTCTGTTCTCATTTTTGTTATAATGGCATTAAACTTGAAAAGCAAAGTCAAATGCAATGTAGTAGCTTGTTGGAGGGTTGGTTGGTGCAATGGATTGATTGACCTGGGTTCAAGTTTAGATTTGGAGGCAGATGAAATGAGTTTTCTGGACTCACAGAAGAAGTGACATAGTATAAAAATGTATCTTATCCTGAAGTAATGGGGCAGTGAAAGGGGTTATCAAGAGCCACCATGCATTTATAAGCGTTCCCATTTTCAGTCATTGTTGCAAAAAGATCAAGCCCTTTTTTTTTGGTCTGAGTTTTGCAAAGACATTCATTATTCAAATCTATTTATTTTTCTCCAGCAACAACATGGCCCTTACACAGAAAGGCTGATAACAGATTAACGATTCCTATGTGAGTCAGCAGGCTTCTGTCGATCAGGGAGCAGTGCCATCCTTCCTGACCCTTCCCCAAAACAACAACTGCCCAGCATCAATAGGAGTTCTGCACAAGCAAGGTGAGCAAAATAGATCTGAGAACACTATTTCAGGCTATATGAGAAATGCATTTTCAGTCAGGAAATGCATCTCCTATTAACAGGAAGTTATTATTATATTGTGGTGGGTGCTTTCAAAACACAGAAATAGACAGTAGCTGTATCTGAGAGCTTGTCATCTGAATAAAAAAAAAAAATTGTACTGTACCTAGTTCTCATAATCACAACAATCCTCAGTGTGCAGCTTGACTCTCGATGAATCATGTGCTATACCCCCTGCCACTCTGTAATAGAAAAAAAATTAATTTGACATTTAAGAGTCATGGTCCTGGACACAGGACCTGATCCAAAGCTCTTTGCAGTTGATGGAAAGTCTCCCACTATCCTCAATGGGCTTCGGATCAGCACCAATGAGATATGAGGCAGAAATATTTTAATACATTATCAGATTTCATATCCTACATTTGTGAAACGTTAAGACCTGCTATGCAGATCTGAAAACTGAATCTTTCCTTTAATACATGGCAGCTTTATTTTATAAAAACAGTTCCACAGCTGTACAATACACTATTTTTCCTTTTGCCAGTGGAGTTTACACTTTTGGGCCCCAATCCTTCCGGGACTTATTTATATGCTTAATTTTAACTACGTGTCCCACTGAAAACAAGGGCATTTTTCACGAGCTTAAAAGTTAACTACCAATGTAGCTCTTTGTGGAATCAGGGGCTCAGTCTGCGCAGCACTTAAAATGCTACAGGCAAAAATAAAGAGTTATTATTAGTTGTTGTGCATCATTATTGTTCTTAGTTGTGGTCATTTTATAGCCTGATACACAGAGCATCACAATAAAGGAACAGAAGCCATTATAAAAGAAACATATGGATATATTTTTGTTGAAAGAAAGGCTTTAGTTCATTTGGAAACATTTAATATTCTCAGAACAAGACGATGGTTTTGCAAAAGCACAGGGCTAATATTGCTATTGCATAAATTGTCAAAGTATATTACTATTCTTCCTCCCCCCGCCTTCTTACTGAATGCTGTTCCAAAAAGAGAGTGTTTTAAAAGTGCATTGGAACAATAAAAGGGCTGACTGGAATATCACTATGGAAAAGCAAGTTAACTTGTCATGCAACATGGACTTGGCATACCTGAAAGTGACTGGAGAAAACACACAAAATTCAGAAATGTAGGCCACACAAAAAGCCAGAAACCAGGAGAATTTTTACATATAGTAACTATTTTTGGCAATTCCATTAGTAATAGAAAAAAAGAAAACCTGTCATTTACCTTTAGTTTAGTTTGCCTCAAGGCAGGAGTTATGAAGTTCTTGCTACCTGTGACATTGGTGCAAAATTCAATCCAAGGGGGGAACCAAAAGGCCCCCCCTCCAGTGCAAGGTTATGGGCATACACACCCTTTGAGGCTGGAGTTATGAAGCAGAAATGAACAGCAAACTGACAAAAGGCCAAATGTTACAAGATGCTGAGCAGGTGTTTTGCATCTCTTGGGAGTTGGAGGTAGTGAGCAGATCCTCAGCTGCTGTAATAGAGCTAGGACAATGTACACTAGATAAAGATCTGCCTCCAGGTGCTTTACATCTCTTAGGATTTACAGGTGCTGTTCCTAATCTCTCAGGATTTGGCTACAAAATTATAGCCTGTTTCTCCCTCCAAAAGAGTCAGTTAAAAGCAAGGAGTGAGAATAGCATCTGTGTGAAAGCAAGAAGTTCAAGTGAATATATTAGCCAAAGTGTTTCCTCTTTTAACCCAGTGAAAGCACATTTCCTCAGGGTTCCTAATTAATTGGGACATGCTGGTATTAATGCTTTAAAAATCATCACAGAAGGGTATATTTTAAAGATCTCCTCCTGATACATAATACATACAAAATTACAGAGAAATGAATAGCAACTCCTGTTTTTCCTAAAAAGAGAAATGAAGAGTAAAGGTAATTGGAAAATTGCAATACAGTGGGACAGAATGGGACCCTCACACTGTGGATAGAGCATCTTTATAGCCCAGAAACATGTTCAGCAGGACAGCATAGTGCAGTTTCTGGAGATTATAATTCTCTCTTAAGTAGTGTAAATATGCCTTTGATTATTAAAATCTCCCTTCTTAAATTTGTTGCAAGGCAATTACTAATTTAATTATTGTGCATATTTATATTGTGATAGTGCCCAGAGGCCCTAATCAAAATCAGGGTCCCATTGTGTAAGGTGCAGTACAAACATTCCAGCGACCTTATACTGTCCCCTTTTTAAAACTGCATCATCCTTCTTCATGTTTTGATGGAATAACCAGCAATATATCAGAAATTTAAAGCCATTTTAGGCCAATATTAAAAGAAGAATGCGTGACGTTATTGACATGAACTGTGACCGTATAGATCATTGTTGCAACCAAGGTCCTATAGTTGCACCAAATCTTGTACAAAGGAGGTCAAGTAGGGTGTCTATGAAAAGGTTATGATTTACTGGTTATGATTATGCTATCTGAATGCATGTATCACTTTTGTATTTAAAGTTATAAGTATTGGCTCTATGCCTGTTTCAAATGTTGGCTCCTTGGGTAATGCCCATGAAGTAATCAGCCTGATATGCCATGTAAGATATCTGCAAAAATGTTATAATTTGCCAGATATGATCATCTTGTTTATATGTTTGTATCGCCTTGATGTTATGAGTTATAGATATGTCTGTATTTCAAACTTGTGATATGCTTCTGGGTGACACCCCAGACAGTTTGTCAGCAGCACTGCCTAGCCTGCTTGATGGCCCATTAAGGACCATTAGCTATACAATTCACCCACTGAGAGAATGCAGACACATCTTGTGACTCAGCAAGGGATGCAGGGACATGCCTATGGAGAGAACTCTATGGCTTCCAAGCCATGTGCTGGGCAGCTTGTATTTGAAACAAAGGAAGCACAGGCTGCATGGCAAGAGACTATAAAAGGCAGCTTCATCTTCTCCATTTGGTCTTCAATCCTGCTTCCTACCTCTGGAGGAACTTTGCTACAAACTGAAGCTCTGAACACTGGACTGAATGACCCATCCAAGCTGTGGATGTACTCCAGAGACTTGATTTGAGCCTGAAGTTTATTCCATCACTGCTACAAGCCTGAACCAAGAACTTTGCCATTATTGTATGTAATTAATTCCATTTAACAAATTTTAACTCTCATCTATATTTCTTTCCTTTTATGAATAAACCTTTAGATTTTAGATTCTAAAGGATTGGCAACAGCGTAATTTGTGGGTGAGATCTAACTGGTATATTGACTTGGGTCTGAGGCTTTGTCCTTTGGGATTGGGAGAACCTTTTTTCTTATAGTGGGGTATTGGTTTTTATAACCATTCATCCCCATAAGGATGGCACTGGTGGTGATACTGGAGTGTCTGAGGGAATTACTTGTGTGACTTCTGGTTAGCCAGAGGGGTGAAACCGAAGTCCTCTCTGTTTGGCTGGTTTGGTGTGCCTTAGTAGTAAAGGACCCCCAGCTTGGGCTGTGACTGCCCTGCTCTAAGCCATTTATCCTGAACTGATACTCTCATTAGTGTCCTGCCAAAGGCTGAATCGTTAGAATGACATGTAAACAAATGTAATTCCACCAGTGTCAATGGCGTTTTACTGATTTACATCAGCTGAGGATATGACCGCCCACTTTTTTTTTTTCTTCATATTACAAGCTGTGAAATAGGCCATTATGTATGGAGGGATGTCTCTAAGTGCATTTTTCCTTACAATAAATGTATGCTAAATCTTAACAGCAAATAACAGGTGGGCTGACTTTTTTCTTTCTATTTTGAAATCATGTTCAACTCACCCACTTGAGTAGTCCCACTGAATCACATCCACCCATTTTATAACTCCACAGAAGTCAATGGATTTACGTCCAAAGATGACTTTGGCCCACTGGGGCTACTCATGTAAGGTGAGCAGAACTTCGCTCCTGGGCCTATACAATGGGGTTTCTTTTCTTTTTCTGGTTTGTTTCTATTTGTTCCTTATTGTCTTATTTTTCTTCATACTGTCATGTCTTGCCTGAGGAAGAAACATTTTCCCAGGGCTGTTCATCCAGAATTGAAAGCTGAGTGATATCTGTGAGTTAGACAGCTTAATGGACCAAAGATTGGCCTTTCACCTCTGACAGTTGTAGAAATGTAACGCCTTTGTTTATTCATATTACAGGTACAGCAGAGGTAGCTGTGAAACAGTCCTCCATAAAACTTCTCTACTAATGACTTCAGTGGGTGACCTGGCAAGCCCAATCTCTCATCGTTTTTGTATGTGTGTATATGTCAGAGAGAGAGACACAGAGATAGATGCTTCTCCAGATTTGCTCATTCTTCAGCTTTTCTAAACAGAGATTGAGAAGTGTGCCAAAAGTGACTGAATTATGTCAGACATTTGTGTGGTTTTTAATAGATTCCCTTGTGGAACTCAAGATTTTTTCACTTAATTAACAATAAGTAAAAAGAGAAGAAAAATCCTGGGGTGAAATAGCTGAGAAGTTGGAGAGAACAGTGTGTTATAACTAAAATAACAGTTTGTAATAACTAAACTATAGTCAAACAAAGTTATTTTAGTTCATGCTAAAAGGATCTTTACAGAGAAATACAATGATTTAATATACTAAAATACAGAAAAAGAGGGCTGCAACTTTTATTTAAAGAAGTCATATTTTCCCCTTTATGAAATCTATGATGCACCAAAAAAAGCCTTGAATTGTTCAGCAGTGCTGATGCATGCATAAAAATCCTCACTAAGAAACTATTGCAATCTTTTTTTAAATGCCACTCACTATAAATGAATTCTCCCTGACAACTAGCTAGGGAAATAACTTAATCTATGTAGACAAGATCATACTCTTCTATTTAGCCATTTTAACTCCTGTATTCCATTAATAGGAAAGATTTCATTAACGTTGAGGAGTGATTTGCAAATTAATGGTGCTTTGAATCCTTCTAATACAGAACATTGTTTCTTGGTTTATCTGTTGAATTAGTCCCCCATGATGCACATTAAGTTGGAAGTAATAATGAGAAATGGCTAGAAAACTGAACCTAGGTTCAAGTTTTGATTACCTTTATCAATGTTATTAATTTCAATTGAAAAACTTAAAAAAATAACTCAATGAAATTACACTGCAAAATGGCAGAGCACAATAACAAATATTATTTGGCTTTCCTGATATGTTATATGTAGTTGAAAGTAAAAACAAATATTTCAAAGGAATTAGACAATGTAGTAAAAAGAAAAATATGTCTTGTTGTCAGAAGTCCGTAGATTAGGCATGTTAAAAGAGAATAATACATATTTCAATCTAAGGGATGTTGCAAGAGGAATTGTGTTGAAAGAACATAGGCATAAAACAGCAGAAAATGAGTTCTTTATTGTTGCTGAACACTTTATTTTCCAAGCATTCTTGTGGTATTGAGTGACTGCTGGGCAGAGTGATAAAGGTGGTGAATGTCTATTTTGAATTAGCTCCTGTTGTGGTGCACTAGCTAATCTGGATTTGTTTCTTCATGATAAGCCTCATTTACCACTCATCTTTTCTAAGGATCTGTGCAAAATTGCTTGACATGCTGCCATTCACAAGAGCGATGTTCTCAAATAGTAACTAGCTAATGCAAGTTAGTGGAGTTAAGGCCATTCTTTCATGTTTGTTTTAACTCAGGTGAAAATTGCCCTGGCCATATAATCGCCTCACCCAAAAGTGGATTTTTTTTTTGCATACAAAATGAAAAACCAGGTCAGTTTGGCATGAATCAGTTTGATCCTATTCTCTGCAGCTCAGAATGATCTCTGCCACAAAGGGCTTTGGTTTTGTAGCCCTATTTTTTTTTTTTCACCTCTGGGGGGGAAAGTAGCTATGACCACCAAGGTACTTTAGTAAAATGCAGCAGAAACCACAACTGCATGGGAACTTTTTCCAACTAATTGTTTCCTGGTGATTTTTAGTAGGTGACATAGGGTGTATGAGAGCCAGCCACAACAGTGCCACTATATTTTAAAGTATGCATAGATATGTCTATGGCTAAAAACAGCTATGGACCAAGTTCATTCTGCTACATGGAAAAATGGAGGGAGCAGGGTGGAGATTCCTTCCCTTTGTGGAGCTTTCCCAGTGCTGCTCTCTTGAGAGAAGAGAGGTTGCTCCTCCAAAAATTGCTGGGCTCTTGTATTCTGTGCAGTCGCTGTGCCTCTGCATGGTCTCCTAGCCCCTTGCGGCTCCCCACAATATTTCTGCCAAAATGGCTCCAATGGAGCTGTCTTCCAGGCAGGGCCGGCTCTGGCTTTTTTGCCTGGGGCGGCAAAAAAGCCGCCGGCCGCCCCTCTCAGGCCGGGCGCCAGCGGGGAGTGCAGCATGCCCACAGCCCCGCTGCCCCGGCCGGAGCGCCGGCAGGGAGCACGGCATGCCCGCCGCCCCACTGCCCCAGCCGGGGCGATGCCGCTCCCCGCTGCCTCGGCTGGCGGAGAGGACGGCATTCCCGCTGCCCCGACCGGGGTGCCGGTGGGGAGGGCGGCTTCCCCAGGGCCTCGCGGCCCCGGCCGGGGCGATGCCGCTCCCTGCTGCCCTGGCCAGGGTGATGCCGCTCCCTGCTGCCCCGGCCGGGGCGCCGGCGGAGAGGGCGGCATTCCCGCTGCCCCGGCCAGGGCGCCGGCGGAGAGGGCAGCATTCCCGCTGCCCCGGCCGGGGCGCAGGCGGGGAGCGCAGCATGCCCGCCGCCCCGCTCCCCCTGCCGGGAGCGGGGCTCGCCCAGGGCTCCGCTGCCCCAGCCGGAGCGGGGAGTGGGGCTCACCCGCGGCCCGCTGCCCCGCCTGGGAAGCGTGTGTTTGTTTGTTTTTAATTTAAAAAAAAAAACAACAAACCTCAGCGCCGCCCCCCTCCAGGTGCTGCCCCAAGCACATGCTTGGTCGGCTGGTGCCTGGAGCCGGCCCTGCTTCCAGGGCCTCCCCTGCTGTGTTACCCCAGAGCCTCCCTGAAGATTTGATCCATCCTGCTACAATAGACGTTAATAGCAAAGCTCCCACTGGGAGAAGAATCAGACACTTAAAGGGGAAGGGGAAAGAGGAAAAGGTGCTCCACAGTATGCACAGGAGATTTTCTCAACCAGTCTGGGACTGTATTGACTCTTAAATGAATTCCCCAGTAGAAACAATGTGTGACGTACACCAAACTTGCCAGTCCTGGCCAGGACCCCCTGTTCCCATCTCCTCTCCAAGTGCTGACAGTCCAGAGTTTTTTGCTGGGAAGGTGCTGTGGGGGTATCTAACCACCTTCTTCACAAACAAGGGAAGATGCAGTGATCTGGCCCAAAGTGACTGAGGTCTCAGCATTTGAGTCAATAATCCATTTGCACAACTACCGTCTTTAAGGAGGTTTTTACATCCTAAACCATCACATAAATATCCTTAATTACAGTCTGTCAAGCTGCTGATTCATTTTTCAAAAGTACATAAACACAAAGGGCCAAAATCATATTCTATTGACCTAATTAAAAGTTACTTGACATTTACCTCAGTGTAACTAAAAACAGAACTTGGCCCTTGGACTATGTTACACTTGTTCTGCACACCCTCTAAATGTCAATGGATAAATTCTCTGCTGGTTTAATGCCACGGATATCAATGGAATTTTGCCAGCAGCTAATTCAGCTCCAAATCAGTGCAAGTAACTACTTTACCAACCTACATGTGCTTTCGTAGCAAACACCCAACCTGTAGTTTACACTGCTGGTTACTTCAGTGCTGAATCTGCCCCATACACGGTATTTGCAGGGCTTGAGCAACTACCTCCAGTGCTCAATGTGAGAAGAAAAAAGGGTTAGTGCCACATACTTACGGTGACCAGCTCTCCCGATTTTATAGGGACAGTCCCAATATTTGGGGCTTTTTCTTATATAGGCTCCTATTACCCCCCAACCTCTGTCTCAATTTTTCACACTTGCTGTCTAGTCACCCTACACATACTGCTGTTGCTCAGCTGGCAAATAGTGCACAGGGAGTACATAACCAGACAGGGGTGACTGTTGTAGAACAGGTTTGCTTGTACTCTTGCTTTAATTTTCTATTGCTTTGTCTCTTCTTTCTCATCTCCTGTTCCCTTTACTTTCCGCAACCTTCTAAGCTGTTATTCTCAACACCTATTCTTCTTGCTCAAGTGAAATACTAGGACTTTTCCATTTCTTTTGGGGGAGAGGGAAGGGTTATCACTCCATTCCAATATGAGCACAGAGCTAGTCTAATTCTGAAACAGGTGCTATGTCGAATGACCAAGGCAGTCACAGGTTTTCATGTGGTCCCTCAGGAATTTGTATCAGGACAATTGAAATGTCCTCATTTTTTCATTTCATCAAGCAAAACGTGCAAGATGTATTTGTAACTCCAAGATGTTTGTTAAAGGCATATTTCTATGCCAAGAATAATTTGCTTGGTGTTTACCAGGGATAAACAGTGTTTGTAGTGAAGGGACAAATCACAGGAGCTTAGGCACTATCAAAGCTGTTATTTTGTTTAAACTGAATGTTAATGACAGATGTTCAGTATTTTACGATAAACTCATTCAAAACATTACAGTACTGGAAAGAAATCCTCCACTCTGAGAAATATGCATTTATGTTGAATAAGAAGTTGACAGAAACGACAGCACCACAAATGTTTTAAAAAGTGAACTTTTGTCTTTTTCTAGGGGTATTTCATGATCCTAAAGAAGGTCACCACAAAATTGCCTCCATTTTTTATTTTGAAAATATGGTTGCATTAATGCTGTGATCTGTCAGCTCTTGTCTTTCTTTTTTAAACCATCCTTAGGGAAATGTTTACACAACTGGATAAACTATTAGGCTCAGTCAGGCCAATAATCCATGTTTTACAAGCTTCCTACAGACATATTTAGAAATTCAAAGCACATGGCTTTGGACCTGCCTATTTAAGAGACTGCCTCTTTCCCAGTGGCATCCTGATGTAGTTGTGGTCTGCAGAGGTGCTCGATCTGAATGTCCCTTGGTATAAATGAGAGCTTCCAGCGGGGTATTTTACAGTGAGGGTCCCTTAGCCTTGGAACACACTCTCCTCTTTTGGTCCAAAATAACTCATATCTGGTGCATTCAGGGCATGCTACAAAGCCCATCTATTTACAAGTCTTTGGAGAAAGGAGGAATCTGATAGAGGTTAATATTTGTTGGTTTGGTGGATGATTTGAGTTTTATGTTCTGGTTTGAAAGGGGAGAGAGAAGCTGGGGGAGTTATTCTTTATTTGACTGCATTTTAATGTACATTACACACAGAAAACTACATTAAAACATTATTAAGATTACAAAGTGCAGCACTGAAGAGTTAGGAAATCCCAGCATTAAGGTTGTCCCCCTGTGATGCAGCCTTTAATTACGTGGTGTCAAGGGCCAGGACAGAGGTGGCTGGACTAGAGGTTAGCGTAAGAGGGCCAGGTCTCCATGCCAGCCCAGGTTGAAGACTAGAAGGTCAGGAGCCATAATCCGGAATCAAGAGTCAGATATCAGGAATCAGGTCAGGACTGGGAGACAAGAGCAGGTAGCACTGGGTGAGCAGTTCAATGCAGGGTGGAGTTCAATTGTATGGATGACTTCCTGTTCTTCCTTCCAGCTTAATTAGGGGGAATGGGCCAATCAGGAGCTCTGGTGTTCCAACAGTTTGGGCTTAGGAGTGGAGCCCACTATCTGAGCAGGGCTCCAAGGAGTCCTGGTTCTAGCTGTTGACAATGAGACATCAGGTGGAGGGTTGGAGCAGGGTGTCCCTCCACTCCCAGGAACCCTATGGACCCTAGTGTGAGACCTGTGAGTCATAACACATGGTCACCTACTATTTTTCCCACAGACCCCTGCCTCATTCCAGGCACAAAATGGACTGTGCTCACTGCGTGCACAGCTACTTGATTTTTTTTTGTTTTCGCCTCATTGTTCAGTGTGCGACTCCAGGCCTTAGTTATGACACACTAGTCAAACTCCACTCTTCAGACAGAAAAATGTATTTCCCCATGGGATTTTCTGTGGCACTCACCCCTGTAGTATCTGACTTCCACAGCTATTTACTGCCAGTAGCAGAATGATAAATCAGGCATCTTGGGTTCAGTTCCAGCTTCTGGAGGGTAGTGGGCATATACCTATATTCTGCTTCTGTTCCCCCTCTTCTGCCCTCATCCCCTCTGACCTGTCTCTTCTCCATTCCTGAGTCCAGTTCCAAACTCTTTGCTTAACTAATCCCAGCCTCCTACTTTAGGCTCCTCACCCAAGTTCCATCTCTCTTTTACAAAGCCCAGTGCCCCAGTAGCCAGGAGCAGCACTTTCAGGAAAAGTTTCTCAGCTGCTGTAGCCCTGCTCTGGTGCATGATCAGTGCAGATGGAATCTTTGGAGTCTATTTAGCTCCAAACGCCAACAAGTCTCGACTGTGCATTTCTGAACTGAATTTTTCAAAGGCTCATAATTTGGCCAAATTTGGATAGTTTTTCACCTGCCAGTAAAAGACACATTCTTGACACTAAGGCAACCTCCCTGTCTTAATCTCAAGTTCCTCTTCCAATGCATGGCAGTGCTAGAGGTTCTCAATGAAAAGTTTGCACGTTTTTTTTTAACCTGAGCAAAACCATGCATTTCTTTCTAATCTTGCTCTGAGGGAAGACAACCATTTTTACAACAAAAAAACCTCAGTTTGAAGCAGACACCCAGCATGGAAAATTTCAGCCTAAAGGGTTAGCGGTTGGCAAAGTAATAAGCAACTGAAAATAGGACCTTTATTATTGGAAGTGTCGGGCAAACTTAATTACTGGCAGCACTATCAACTCTGAATATAATCAAAAGGAACCTACAGCTTCAGATAGGCACTTTTTATTTTTGGATAGATAAGACCCATCTTTGAAGTAATTTAGTTGAGAGACTATAACTACTTCAATCATAACATTTTATTTAACTGCTGTTGAAAGAACACAGTCAATCAGATAATAAATTACCCTAAAATCCTGGCATAGTTAAGAAAAAAGCTTTAGAGGAGAAACAAAATGTAAAAGTAAGACTAATTTTCCATCTCCTATTCATGTCTAGGTACTGTTGGGTTATTATATTTGTCTTACAGGAACATCTAGGGGTACCCATCAAGGGTCAAACCCCATTACGGTAGGTGCTATACAACCCATGCCTTAAAAAAAAAAATCCCTGCTCCATAAACCTCAAACTAGGTTTCAATAAGATGCATTAGGTAAATGAGACAAACAGAGGCAGAGAAGGAAGCATCAGTAAAGCAAGACAAATAAATATGATACAATAAGCAAAGGTCTCAGCTTGTTACTTGTCTAGACAGATCAGTGTACAAGTTTATGTCTAGTCCTAGAACAAAACTCTATCACTTTATATTGGGAAGGTGTCAAGATGGATTAAGAACAGATTATTGTAATTTAATCATCATGCTGGAACCTTTGGCCAGGTTTTTCATTACCTGGCATATCTCCTAATGTAAACTGTGTGCAAATCATTACCAGTCTGATTTGACAGTTTGGCACTCACTTTGTACTTGTATAAAGGGCTATATCAGCTGCCTGGTAATGTGGAATCAAACCCCTTAATGGAATTTCCTGTTTCTAGGAATTAGGAGCCTATGCTGGATTCTGGTAATGCAGTCTTGCCACTTCCCTCCACTAATTTGTATGTGTGGGTAGACATTTTAAATATCAAAGCAGCCTAGTATTGCAAACGTTGAAGGGAAGTTTCCTGGTGGGGTCAAAGAAGTTCCACTCCCACAGGAAAGATGGCACAGCCTGTCCCCCTTCGCACAGGAAATATTATGCTGCTGCCTCTCTCTCCCATGCAGGGACATGAATGTGCTTTCACTGAAGGACCACTTGGGGGGGTGTGTGTGTGTGTGTGTGTGTGTGTGTGTGTGTGTGTGTGTGTGTGTGTGTGTGTGTGTGTGTGTGTGTGTGTGTGTGTGTGTGTGTGTGTGTGTGTGTGTGTGTGTGTGTGTGTGTGTGTGCTGCTGATTGAAAAAGCCTACATTAGTATCATCCACACTCCTGTTACTTCAGGGGTGGCCCCCGGAGAGACAAGGTGTCGTGTTTTAGACCAAGAGTCAGGAAAGCAGAGAAGAGCAACTACTTCTTCTGCACAACATACCTCTATGCAGCTTAGCACACAGGAGTGCCCACAGGAGGTATCATTCCATCCTCCTGCCTTGCTCATGGAGACTTCAACTCCTTAAGTTTAAAACAATAGGAAGCAGAGCAGATGTTGTCCCAGGATGGGGGTGGGGCATGTCACACCAGTCTCTCCAGCAGCACTGCTTGAGGGAGCTACAGAACTCCAGGGTAAAAGTCCAAGGACAAAGCACAGGGGTGAAAAATTTGTCATCACCTGCCACCCCCGTAGTAGTGCAAAGGTGAAGATTCTGGCTGACAGGAACAAGCACTCAAATGCCTCAAAATAATCATGAATTTAAAGTTACAGAGGAATAAATAAAATGTATTACTTGCTTGTTCATAGCTCTACATGCCATAGGTACTTAAATAAAAACACATACGGCGTATCATACACTAACATCATCAAGACTTCCCTCTCCTGACAAAAAGTTACCCTTGATTTATAAGAAAAAATCTCCATGACACACTCACAAATATAGGGGCTGATTCCAAAGCCCACTGAAGTCAGTGGAATGACTTCCATGGAGTTTAGTGGGCAGAAGATCAGGCCCCTAGTGAGCCGGTTATACTTTGAAAAATCATCTTTACAATTAAAAGAAATGTCTTCTTTGTAAATGGAAGTTGCGAGTAGGGTGAAGCTGAACTTGCAAAGTTCACTTGCTGAACTTCCAATACATTCACAGAAGTCCTATAATACGTATGCAGAGCATTCCGATGAGAAAAAAAGCACATTACAACTTGGTAAATATAGCCTTGCAGTATGCATTAGTTCTCACTGAGTGCATTTACAGGTTTACATAGGGTCAGGAGCTGACAAAAATGCTAGAAAATGTTTTGAAAAGTAAAAGGTTACTGCTTTTCAGAGTAAAAAAAAAAAAAGGCTTTTCCAATTAACCCAAATCACCACCACCAAAAATCATCATCAGTTGGACAGGGACTATACGTGCAGTATGTTAAGTGGAAAGCTACTAGCTTCTGAAACCTGCATGCAGATAGAAGTGTCAAAATATGGCTTATCATGCAAAAGTGTCTTACCCTTAATTATGCAGTCACTAAGATATTACAAAAAGAAAATAAGAAAGAAAGAAAAACTTGTGGCACCTTAGAGACTAACAAATTTATTTCAGCATAAGCTTTCATGGGTTAGAACCCACTTCATCGTTCTAACCCACGAAAGCTTATGCTGAAATAAATGTGTTAGTCTCTAAAGTGCCACAAGTATTTCTTTCTTATTTTCTTTTTACTGACACAGACTAACACGGCTACTACACTGTAACCTAAGCTATTACAGTGAGACAAGAGACAACTGGACAAGGAGGATGTGCCATAGTGTGCCTTTCCCTTGTGGAGGTGAATAAGGTGGGGGATATTTCCCCCACCCACTTTCACACATTCCAGCCACAATTGCTTGTCAGTCTCAGTGCTTTCCTCAGTTCAGATACAGCTTTATTCCAGACACCCCAAATGAGGCAGGGAGCAGGCTGATCTATAGTTCTTCCACCTTTCTTTGTATCAGACATCAACGCTGACTGAGGGCAGAGGGAGTGTACCTTGTGCCTTCCAGCATACTGGGTTGCTCTAGAAGGCAATGCAGCTCCCTAAAGCTTCTTTTGGGACAGCACTACACCAGCCCAATGTAGGCTTGTGCCTTAATGGTACAATCTAGCACCCTTGTTTTTGTTTGCAATACAGACTTAATGTTTGTCCCACGTAGATGTGGGAGTACCGTATGTATAAATAAATCAGTTGAACTAAATAGCTGTTTCCCCTTGTCCTCCTTTTTGGCTTTAAAATATATGCGAACAAATGGTTTTGATGGGTTTGTTTTGTGGCACTCTTGTTGTCAGCACAGAATGGTCGCAATTTCCCAGCCTGCATCCCTAGACTTTTGTTCTTAAGGCAGATATTTTCATGCCACTGGAAGTATGTCTTTTCCTTGGCATTTCAAATTATTCAGTTAGGGTAACAAACTAAAGTTCAAATTGGAAAACTAATAAAGCATTGCCTGTTATTTTTAAAGGTAAATATCCTGCCAGGGATAGTTTAGACATCCCACTAGGACATATAGTGTAGGGAGCAATGCTGCATCAATAGGAGAATGGATGGGATAACTTAATAGGTATTTTTCATCTTTAGTTTCCATGATCCTGCAACTCCATTCTCTCCCTGCTCCACTGTGATTTGGGTAGTTAGAACTATAATATAAACTATAGGTCTCAACTGGCTTTATATTAAAATTTAGAGAAAATACATATTTTAATGGAATCAGGAGTACTGGGTTTTTCTGTCTCTGGCATGGTGTGGTTACTAAAATGAGATCTCTGGAAAGTCAAAGATGGGCAGCAAACAGCATTTTAGTTATAAATTAAAAAGCCTTCAAAATGATCCCTGTTTTTGTTGATTTATGAATTCAACAACAAAAAGCATGGTCAGCAATTTTCATCTGAATTCTGAAGAGTTATTTCCAATTGGAACAGCCATTTAAGAAAGGTGAACATGGGACATGAGATTTTTCTCTAGTGCTGGAATAAATTTTTTTAAAAATCTTTAGAATGAGCTCTATCTTGTACCAAAAGCCAAACTATGAATTGCCAGATAAATAAACACAATTTGCTTATTAAAGCAGAGCTTTAACTTTTTATTTTCATTGAATTTGACCCAGTGGAGGTGAAGCATTCTATAGAATGGCTTGTAATGTTAATTAGTAAAGTTAAATAAGAGTTTATTTTGATGCCAAAAATTCTGCCCTTGGATACCCATGCACAATTCCTACAACAAGAACTACCACCACCTATTGGAAAAAAAGAATTTGGTTATTTAGAATAATTTGTGATTCATGTCTGTCAAGCCATTTAAGCTCCATAGGTAACAAATCAAAGCAGCTATGGAGTCTGGTTCTGATCCAAAGACACTTGTGATCTGCCTCCAGAAGTCCATTATGTTAGTTTCATCTTGTGCAATGCAAAATCCCATCTCCTGTCTCTTGATATGTGTATTTGTTTCCTAGCAGCACTATATACATTCTCAATAGTCAAAGATAAAAAACTTTTGCTTAGAGAGGAAACTATCTTTTAAAGTGACTTCAGCTTTATGTAGAACAAGATCAAAGGTAAGGTGACTGATGGGGCAGATAGGCCCTACATTGGCAAGGAGAGGGTTAAGGAAAGCCCGTGGCATCAGTCTCTGCTTCACTACATCTGCAACCAATGTCAGTGTTGTATCAGTCATGCAAGGTACTCAACTTCAATAGGTCTTTATTTCAAAAGGGAACTTCTTTACCAAGTTGCTGCTGCACCCCTTGTAATCTTTTGTCTGCAGCGATAGTGGATTTTTATGCAAAGGAGTCACAGCCTGTACTGTGCCTCCTCTATGCATGCTCATTATTTTGGCTTCAGCTGTTGCTGACTCAATCTGAGTAGCAATGGTTACTGCTTTTTCTAGTGTAAGTTCTGGTTCTAGAAGTAAGCGTTCTCTTACACGAAGCATGGTTGTTTTCTCAATGAGCTGGTCTCTAATCATCTCATCTGCCATAGGCCCAAAGTCACAAGTTACAATCAGACTCCTCAGGGAAGCAATATACTGCATTATAGTCTCCCCTGTTTTCTGCTCATGCTGGCGAAATCTGTAGAGATTAGCTACTACAGTCAGTCATGGAGCGAGAGTTAAAAGGAGACCTAGCCCAGGTCAGGGCTGTCCAGGAAGGAAAGCAGAGTTCTGCTACTTCCTTGATGAGGGAAGCCTAGGTCCAGCCAAGAGCCTGAGACAGGTAGCTAGATGAGCTCAGGAAGAGTCACAGAAAGGGACTAGCCACATGGAGACAATCCTGGAACAGAAGGCTGAGGTGCCACCAATGAATCCATGGGTGATCATTATTTTTAATTTCAGTTTTCCTTTTTGCTTTAGAGTCCAATACCCTGGAAGGGGTAGGACTCAAATGTGCCATAGCTGGACGACTAAGACATCATGGCACAGGATCTATGAGGGGTGACTGGTGGGGACCTGCAGAGGGGTGAATTGTGCCCTAATGGGCCACTAAGGGATGCTGCCTAGACAAACTGGGTACAGTGATCTACTGTTCTGCGAAATTCTGGAAGCAGTCCTTCCTATACAGGGCTGGCCTTACCATGAGGTGAACTGAGGTGGCCGCCTCAGGTTCCAGAATGTGTGGGGGGCGCCACTAGGACCCAGAGAGTATAAAATTGTGTCTGCTGCTGGTACATATGTATTCTCTCTGCTCTAGATGCACAGAGATGGTGGAGTGCTGTGCTGGAGGAAGGAGGGCACAAGAGACAAAACAGGCAGGCAGGAGAAAAGGTGAAAGGGAATAACAGAAAGCAGCAAGAGCTGCAGGGAGAGAGGGGAGAGGGAGCCTCTTATGTACCTCTCTAGCATCCCCAGGGGCCTGAACTGATTAACACCAGCTTCTCAGAGAGCTTGTTTCCTGCTGCTTCCCTGAACCCACTTGAGGAGAACAGACAGTCAACTGAAGTAGTAGGAGCCAGTTAGGCCCTTAAGATGCTGATATCTTCTCTCATTCAGGCCCTGCTACCAGCCTGCTTATTTGTCCCCTTCAAGTGAGTGTTGAGAGCCACTATAGCTGGCACAGAACAGCAGTCATGAGTGAAAGAAGAAAACGCCCCTCCTGGGCAGCATTCAGAAAAAGCAAGCAAGCAAAGGAAGCTTTTCTATCTAAGCAGCAAGGGGCTCTCCTGAGATACATAGACACAAATGTTCACGTTGAGCCTTCCAGCCCCAGTAAGGATGTGAGTGGTGAGGAGATGCCTGATCTTCCAGTTAGTCAGAGTGCAGGTGACTTGGCAGCTACTGCAGCATCCATATCTCCATCGCAAATGGATATAACTATGCACATACACTTTTCTTTAGGAATATCAGAGAAGAGTGTGGTGGAGGCACAAGAAACAGCTGCTGCTGAGTTTAGTTCCCTAAATCTAGATAATCCAGGACTGAGCAGTAGCCTGAGGGACTTCCTTGTACTGCATGGGCCATAGCAAGTGAAAAACTTCATGTTCCCCAAAGACAATGAAAATAGAAATTGCCATCCAAACACATTACTGGCGTGAAATCCCCAACGGTGACAAAGTGGAGAGGCCATGGCTTATGTACTCAAAAACCCAGAATGCTGCATACTGTTTTTGTTGCAAACTCTTCCAGTCTAATGTTCCAGCCACATTGGGTTCCATAGGAACAAAGGACTGGAAAAATCTGGCATGCCATGAGAAGGCAGCAAATCACCAGAGACCATTCCTTAGGTGGAAAGAGCTTGAGATGAGACTAAA
Organism: Chelydra serpentina; assembly: GCA_037349315.1. Classification (NCBI taxonomy): domain Eukaryota; kingdom Metazoa; phylum Chordata; order Testudines; family Chelydridae; genus Chelydra; species Chelydra serpentina. The sequence continues at coordinate 18,619,426 of JBAIAC010000042.1, forward strand.
GTTAAAGGCAACCATAGATGATCAGCATCAAGAAAAGATTGCATCAGAGTCTCTTTACTGGAAAAATGTTCTGAAAAGGTTCATTGCCATTGTGAGAATGCTTGCTACCCAAAACCTAGCACTGCGTGGCACTTCAGATGAACTGTATGTGCCAAACAATGGAAACTTCCTTAAAATTGTGGAGCTGATGGCTGAGTTTGATGCTGTACTCCAGGAGCATCTAAGAAGAGTCACCACCCAAGAAATGTACACACACACGACTACCTTGGAAAAACAATTCAAAACTACAGTTACTGGCAACAAAAGTCAAACAGAAGATTGGGGCAGATCTGAAGTCAGCAAGATATTACTCGGTTATTCAGGACTGCACACCTGAAATCAGCCATACGGAACAAATGACTTTAATGGTGCATTTTGTAACAACAACAGAACCTACTGAAAATGTCCCTGCAATGGTGACTGTCAGAGCATTTTCCAGAATTTATTGACATTGATGACACTACAGGAGCTGGTATGACAAATGTGCTTCTTAAAAAGCTGGAAGATACAGGAATTGCGATAGCTCACATGAGAGGTCAGGGCTACGATAGTGGGGCCAACATGAGAGGAAAGAACAGAGGAGTGCAGACACGGTTCCGAGAGTTAAACCCTCGAGCTTTTTTGTCCCATGCAGTTCTCGTTCATTGAACTTGGTGGTCAGTGATGCAGCATCAGCATCTAGTGAGGCTGCTGAATTTTTTAATGTAATCCAAAGCATTTATGTATTTTTCTCTGCATCAACTCATCAATGGCAAATTTTGAAACATCTGGGTACATCCTCTCTGACATGAAACCACTGAGTGCCACATGATGGGAAAGTCAAGTGGAAGTGATAAATCCTAACACACACCAAATTGGGAAGATGGCAAAAATGGCATCATCTATTATGGAGAATAATGCTACGACAGGAACTGTTCGTGGGAGAACAGTGGCAGAGGGAAATGGAATCACCAGAAACATACCTAACTTCAAATTTTCCTGTGGCTTAGTGTTGTGGCATGACATACCTTTTGAAATAAATGTTGTAAGCAAGAGACTCCACAAGGTGTTGACTTTGATATATCTGGAGCAATGGAACAACTGAACAGAGCAAAGTCATACCTACAGTCTTACCGGTCAGATGAGGGATTTCAAAACGTTCTGAAGAGTGCACAGAAGTTGGCAGAGGAACTTCACACTGAAGCTATTTTCCCACCCATTCAAGAATACAAGAGTCACTGAAGACGACATTTTGATTATGAGGCACGGGATAATCCCATAAGAGACCCCAAACAACAATTCAAAGTTGAATTCTTTAACCAAGTGCTAGATTGTGCAATAGTCAGTTGAAGAACATTTCATGCAACTCAAGGAACACAGCAGTATATTTGGGATGTTGTATGATATTCCAAAACTCCTCACTATACCTGAAGACGACCTACACCAGCAGTGCAGGGCACTAGAGACAGTGTTGACACATGACGACATGCACAATATTGATGTGAGTGATTTAGGTGATGAACTGAAAGCCCTTTCAAGATACATTTCAGCAGGATCAACTCCGAAGGCTGTTCTGGAATATATGTGCACAAATAAGATGACCACCTTCTTTCCAAATGCTTTTGTTGCTCTGCGCATACTTCTAACACTTCCTGCAACAGACCGCAGCTTCTCCAAGCTGAAGTTAATAAATACACATCTATGCTCCACAATGACACAGGAGAGGTTGGTCGGCCTTGCAACCATCTCAATAGAGCATGAGCTGGCCCAGACTGTGGACCTTCAGGAAGCAGTTCAAATCTTTGCAACCAGGAAGGCACCGAAAGCACCACTTTGATTATTCAACCAGATAAAAATGCCAGTGTTTACTATGCAGACAAGAAAAGTTAACTTTCAAAACGCCTGAACAGCAAATGTAAGTGTTACTTAAAAATTTTGAACAAGGCATTTTAAGTTTTTAAGTTGTGAGTTCTCCTTTATTGGGGTAGGTAGCAGAGCAGTATCATGAGAGGAGTAGAACAGGAAGAAAGCAGAATTGAGACCTTTCAAAGTTTTGGCCCAAGCAAGGGAGCATGGGGGCATCATTTGAGCTCCCCGCCTCAGGTGCCAAAATGTTGTGGGCTGGCCCTGTTCCTATGTCAAGCAAAAGTATTTTGCACCTGAAGCAACTTTTACCAGCCTTTTAAGAAATGTTTTTTCCCCCCCAAAATCAGGTTTGATCCTATGCACTCAAATTTTATAAGCATAAAACATCTGCGATAGTAAAGGCAAAGCACAAAATACTGAAAAGTTTTACATCTTCAAATATATTAACTAACCCTCTCAGTATGATTGCCTCTATATGAACTAATCCTCACAATACAATACTACCTCTGTGTTACAGATGTGTAAAACAAGGCACAGAGTACAATAACTTGCTTTGGGTCTCATAGATAGGTAGTGGAAGAACCAAGGATAGAATCCACAAATCCTGGCTCCCAGTCCCCTATTCTAGCTGTTAATATTTCCTGCTAAAAAGAAAGAGGAATTCACTGATCTATGTGCCCAACAGAAATGCTGTGACATGACAGCAGTGGCTGATGTCTATTTCTGTGTATTTTTCTCCCTTGTCATTCATTCCTCTCGGCAGCGAGATGAGCTCATCCTCCTTCAGACGCCTTACTAGATGGATGACATTCTTGAGAATAATTCCTTCTGCCTGACCTAATGTGGGTCCCTGATTGCTATTTGTCATTAACATGTTTCCTAGACAGATATTGGTATGTCATTAGTTACATAATCCCTCCCTGAAATGTCACTTTCTTGCAAGAGAATTATTTTGATCTATATAGGAAACATCTTCACTGTTTTCTATTTAAGGTATCCCACAAGACTACCTGCCACTACAGAATAAGTGGCATGCTCATGTTTACAATTCTGCCTGTAAATGTGTGTACTACTTTACATAAGACTTTACATCAAACACCACATTGACTTCAATGGTTATTATAAAGTTAAAATGGGCAAGTTTCTACACACAGGGTTGTGTAGAATACACTCTTAGAATAGGAAATAATCACATTATCTAAGTAGGACCAATCTACTACTGTAGTGCAAGATGCTGGCTGCTGGAAGGTGGGCTTTTTTGGGGGTAATACTAGGTGTACCTTCACTTGAGGGCTGTGGCACTGCCATTTCCCACCCAACTCTTCTCCCTCCCTCTGTGGTCAACCAAGGTCTCTAGAATAATGAAATAATCCCCTTTCCAGTTTGCATAAAAACGTGCACCTGGAAGGGGTCATATATGGGCACAAGCATCATTGATAGCACTAGCCCAGTTCAGGAAGCCCATTTACTCAAAGCTGCTATTACTTCAGGGATACCATCAATCTTAACCATCCATGGGTCAACCAAAGTTATGTCTTCAATTGCAAACCTCATCACCACAGCACCAACATTGACTTCTGACACCAAACTGATTAGCCACTCGCCTACAGCAGTTTGGGGTAGCCAGCTTTCAGATGGCAAGAGTAACCCATTTCTGGACTGTCTCTACTCCATATCTTAGCACTGCAGGGCTGTGGCAAGCTCTTAACACAGCTCTAGGAAGGTAGAAGTTCTGGGTCAACTCATTGTCATCCCGGGTCTGCACGCTAATGGAGTTCCACCACTCTGTGCCTGTGATCCTGCACCAGAACCACCAGTCAACACAGGAGGGTTCCTCAGCTAAGAAAATCAGGATGAGTTTCTCCACTCTTCCATCATGGCTGCAGGCAGCCTGCAGGATCTCCTTAGCAAATCATATTGCTGCCTTCTGAGAGCAACCAGCCACTGTAAAAAGCCCTCCCTTGCATCTCATGCTCTCTATATGCCTCCCATTACTTAAGTCAGAACTCCATTAATGCAGGGTAAGTGTTCTATGCCTTCACACTGGAACACAGGCCATGAACACACAATCAGAAGTGGTGTGCTGTAATGAGTTGCCAGGCTAACCCACTTCTGCCCATGTGCCCAGAAAAGAGACAACTTTTACTGCAATATTGCACAAAAGATTTCAAAGAGTGGTTCACACTAGTGCAGTGCTAAGAACCCAGGGATAACATTTCATGGAGTTCAGTACAGTGTGCACACACTACCTTGAATATGACTGGAGTTACCCTCTGATGTGGACACTCACTTTAGCTACGGTAACCTGAGTTTCTCCACTCAAGCCAACTGCAGTGAAGACATACTCTAAGAGACAAAACTACATGCGAGAATGTAAGGCTTTAAGAGATAAGAACCTCCTACCCAGTCCAATAAACACAAAGTATAGGAATGTGGAATTAAAGCTGAAAAATCACACTTTCCCAACTAGCTTTATGTCATCATAAAGTTAACACTGAAAAACAAGAGGGCCACAAGATATGTACAATAAGAGAAATGCAGATCAGTGATCAATCTAAGAATTCCAAGGCAGTCACTCTTGCCTAGCTGTCTGCTGAAATCCATTGCCCTGTTCACTTCCCTCAGTGCCTGGACTCATCAAAAACAGGTAGCTCTCTGTACCAGAGCTTTGAAAAAGATCATATGGCCTTGAACCTTCTACAAAAGATAAAGATATGCATATCTGAAAGGCCATAGGGAAGTGAGTCATTCTCCATGATCTGTCCTGTCAAACAATGGAGCCAAGGTTGTGCATGCATTCAAGATGAGGACACTTGTGCCCATACCATATTTTCCCCAGACTCTTGACCTGGTTTGACATGATTTCCCCTTGTGAGGATAAGACTGTATACAATGTTGTGGTCTAGCTCACAGAAATACAGCAAGTGGTGGGCTCCTCAGGCATGTGGAAGAGAGATTTGTTGTTGCATTACATAAAGCGAGAAGTTGTCACTCCAATCTCCATTCTTGTGCTATGAGCCAAAACTATGAGGTGCTGTGTGACTCCTGTGGGCTCCTGAAGAGGAACCATCAGCTCCACAAAATGCTAGGGGAATTGAGAGTACACAGCCCCCCCAGATATTTATTAAATCCAGCAGTGCCAAGATCCAGAACATTTGTCCTGGCAAAACTGTGGCCACTATTCCACTGTATAGGCTGCACTGGTCACTAGTCCTGGCTGACAAGTTGAATTTTACCTCTGTCCCGTTGCATTCCATCCACTGGAGTGGGTGGAGAGGATTTACCCACAGAAAATATTTGCAGAGATCTGACAAACAGCTAAAAAAAGTCTCAGAAATATCAACTAGTTCACAATTCTCAAGAACGTATTTGTTGCAGTCTGTTGGAACAGTGTGTGCTGGAAAAAAAGGAGGCTACATTTGTCAGATGAATTAAGTATTGCAAGTAACGCTGGTCAATAATATTTATCAAATACTTTATTCAATAATGTTTGCTATATTTTGAATAGCTGATTCAACAATATTTTTTCATTATTCAACAAGCTTACAGAGCAGGGGAAATTCATTAATGTTCAAGATTTAAAAGCATTCACAAATTAAATTTATATATATATATATATATATATATATATATATATATATATATATATATATATATATATATGTATGTGTGTGTATATATATACATACACACACACACACACACACACACACACACACACACACTTGTGAATGCTTTTAAACCCAGCTCTAGCTGCAAATTAATTACTGGAGAGGAACAGATTGTGTTGGTGGTAAGGTTTTGGATTGGGAGATGCGAGTTCAGGTTCCAGCTTTAGCACATTTCCTGCACTTTCCCAGCTGTAAAATGGAGACATTTCTTTTCTTCCACTTTCTGTCTGTCTTTTTTTATTCATTGTGGGAAACTCTTTTGGGGGCAGGGACTGTCTCTTCCTGTTTGCATGGTGCCTAATGTATGTGTGGTATGGATTGGGGCCAGCAGGTGCCATTTTAATATAAATAAATGTGTTCAGTTCTAGTACAGCCACTTGAGGATACCTCTATTTCTCTATCTTTTCTAAAAAAAATTGGTTAGCATATCCTGAGAATTTAGCAAGAAGCTCTCAGTGAAATATTTAATAAAAAAAGTCTGTGAACCTCTACTGAACTAAGCTCACCGATTACAAAAAGTACTTCTATTACTTGCATCCATGGGGTAGATGGGTGCTAATGGGAGCAGAATCTGGCCCCATCTCTCTAGAAAAGAGCTGGAGGATTTCAGAACATTAGGCCTAGATTAGAAGCGGAGTTTGCAGACCCCAGATCCTAAAACTCACCGAGGAACAATATGAACTGAGAGAGCTGCGAGGGCTATGCTAGCTGCCTTGACTAATGGGAGCAAAAATACAATCCAGCCACACCCCCATATAGATCTCAGGATGTTTACAGCTATGCTATTATAACAGCTGTACTGTACATTACTCAGCGATTACCCTTAGATAAGGGAAATTCCCAGGTAGCTAGTTAAGGCAACTTTCTGGCTTCTTCGTACTTCTTAAAAATGCCTGGAGTAGGGACAGAATCTAACTTTCAAATTCTAGTTGCAATATTGACGCTACATTTAAAGATTTGAGTCTAGGGATTCTCAAAAACTTCACTGCATTGCGATCCCCTTCTGACAACAAAAAATTACTACACAATCCTAGGAGCCCACCCGAGCCCTGCCACCCCAGTGGGGAGGCAAAGCCAAAAGCCCAAGCCCCCTGGGCGGGGAGAGGGGGGCCAAAGCTGAAGCCCGAGCCCTGGGCTAAAGCCCTTGGGCTTTGGCCCCAGGTGGTGGGGCTCGACCTTCAGCTTCAGCCCCGGGGCCCCAGTAAGTCTAACACCAGCTCTGGCAACCCCATTAAAACAGGGTCATGACCCACTTTGGGGTCCTGACCCACAGTTTGAGAACCGCTGGATTAGACTAACGGCCTTTGTGTAGCTAGCACTCAGACTTTAATATTAACTTTAGTAACACATTAAGAAAAGGTATTGACTCACTGTTTAAAAGGTATGGTAATCAGAAACGGAGTAGCAGCACCATCCTAAAACAGTTTTATTGATGAACACATGGACTTATTTTCTATTGTATTACTCTTTTGTATTTTTTACATTAAACTTCCCCGTACTACTTTGCTACTTACAGTTATATATTTACATTGCTCCCTTTCCTTATATCTACTTAATCTTTCAAAGAAGTCATGATATTGAAATTGCAACAATCTAATTTTTCCCATAATGGCAATTTGATGCCATAAACGTAGGATTATGTGGTCTATTCTCACATCTGCATTGTTTTAGATAAATGAAGAACCCATTCATAACTAGCTTCCAAGTTTTGCACTGTAATTTTGCCTTGTAATCAATTGCAAGAGAGAGTCAGTGATCTGTGATTATAAAAATTCATTGGATTTCTAGCTTCTAGTATTGGCACCCACAGACTATGACGTCTACAAAACCTGGGGGCTAATTTAGAGCCCATTTGTGAAAAATTGTATTCAATATTAAGTATTCAATATTAAGCCAAAATATTTCTTTAAACAAAAAAATCCCATTAATCCTGGGCTCGTAAGTATTTATGAACTTTGACTTTACTGGGGACTTGTTTATCAGCAATAGGGTTACATAAAGGATGTATTTAGCCCATGGGCAAAACATGGCCCTCTCTTCTGCAACCGTCTTGCTCCCCCCCCCCACCCCCCCGAAGAATCAATAGATCCAGAACCAGTACAAGCCAAGATAGGATAACTAAATTTCTATTGGCAATTTCCCCTCCCCACCCAGAAACTCATACTACGGTATAAACTGCATGTATTCACAGAGCCAAATGACCCTGCTGTAACATGTCTTGTGATTAAGCATCTGGCTACAGTTCCAAATGTTTAGATCACAAGAATAGTCTGATGAAGAAATCATGCAGAAAAACTAAAATTTAGAAGGGAAAATAATGTTTAAAAAATATTCTGATGCAGATGTAGAGATCAGGTTCAGAAGGAAACTAAATTTAAAGGGAAAGACTATATAGACGTATATAGACTTCAGTCTTACTGAGAGGGCACACTAGAGGGCACTGGTATTTAAAAACAGATCATAGTAATATTAACTCACCAATGTTCTTCCTTTCTGGAATCTGAAGAGTTCTTTGTAGGCTTGAAAGCTTGTCTCTTTAGCCAACAGAAGTTGGTCCAGTAAAATATATTACCTCACCCACCTTGTCTTTCCGGAATCTGCAAGAACACATTGTGAAATGTGTACCTGTTAAATGCAATGTGTGTCCTCCAAATCAGTTATAATCCTGTTTATACTGATGTTAGTATCTGACTAACTTATCTTTTCCTTGCTTACAGTCAATTGCTAAGATTCATGAATAAAGCTAGTCAAACCGTTTGACACAAAGTGACTTTTCAACCAAAAAACTCTCATGGAAAAACTCTCATTTCGGTCAAAGATCAGGAATTAAAAAAAAGATTCTTAAAGATACTTGATTTTTGGAAGTCACATTTTTATTTAGTGGAACCTGAACATTTTTCCCCCCCCCCAAGAACAGTTTTCAAAAACTGAAAATATTTCATATTTGGATTCAGTTTTTCATTTAAAAAATGAAATATTTCTCAGAAGCTTTTTAAAAAGACCAATTTCTTTTTCAATTTCCCCATGGTAATAGTTGGCATTTCTGACCAGCTCTATCCATGGGTAAGGTTTTCAGAAGTGCCTAAATGATTTAAGGAGCACAACATAATAGGACTTGTGCTCCTAAGCCATGAAAAAAAAAAAAATCCCACCTCACATGAAATCAAGCACGTCCAGTAATTCTACCACTCAGTGGGATAGTGTAGAACCTGACACAATGGCAGAGGATTACTTAAGAGATCACAAATAGGGAAGCTGTAGGAAGGTAGCGATCAACTCTTAGGTTCAAATATGCTGTAGGCACAGTAAGTTTGGTCTATATCACTAAGCTCTTTATGCTAGTTTTTGGCATATGCATCAGTGTATAGGGGAGGTGGGTCATTACTGAGGCATACCAGCATAATGATATGCATAGTGCCTGGCTGGTTTATGCCTGTTTTCAGCTCAGACCTATTAGTCTTTTGCTTTCATGAGTAATCCAACAAAACATCTGAAAATGTCTGAGGGGGAAAAAAATTAAATGGAAGATCACAAGATAAATGAGCAGAAAGATTTACACCTTTCAAATATAGGCCTGAAAAAAGAAATCGCTCATTGACATTCTACAAAGTGACTACGTGATAATCCTGAGAAATTATTTAGCACTCAGGATAACATTGCCACTGAATGATGGAGTTTGCTGGCAGAAATGTTGAAAGACTGACATCGATCAAAGTTAACTGTGGTGTCTTTGCTGATGCTGTGTACCCTGGAGTGCTGCCAAAGCATCTCTCAGATGCAACTGATGAGGCTATGGGTGACTCTGATGATGACTGATGTGATAGTCCTGCCAATGCTCAGCATCTGACGGAAGGCTTGGTGGCTTTTTGATATAGAACTCATTCTTTTATTTACTTCATTATTTGGCTTTACGAAAGGTGCTAACAATACTGGACTCAAAAAATTCTCACCTAACCCATCAGTAAAAAGCTTTTCCCCCTTAACTGATGTGTACCATCTTCTAAAGCCTGAGGGAATATATCACCATTGTATTGCCCCCTCAAGAAAAATTAGTGTTCTACTGAAACAAAGGGGGAAGGGAAAGGAGGGCTTCTGAAGTCCTGCTGCCAACCCCAGAGGGCCATTAGCTCTAGGGCTTCAGTTGATCACAATTGTCACATTATCACTTGAGAGAAGCCAGTCCCCATACGCAGGTGTTGAACGTTTAGGACATTACAGATTAACACCAGTCCCATTATTGCATCTGGAAGCTTGTATTTTGCATGGTAGCGACACCAAACTGCAAGTAGCACTCTTGGCAGAGGTATGTTTAGTTGGAGCTTATTTGCTTATTCTTATTTCACTTGCTATTGTTTGATAACAAGTAAAAGGAAGAGGGGCTTGAGAGGAGGAGGAGGAAGGCCACAGTGCTGGAGAGGCATCATAGCCAACATTACAGAAATGTAGATAAGGAACATTTGACTTGAATAAAGCATAGGTGTGTGTACAATGTTGTATGCACACATTTATGTGACAGACTGTAAGCCTCAGCTAGATTGACCTAAAATTCTACAGCATTCTACCCATACATTCTGTGCAGACTGGAGGTTCTGTGGTGGTTTTCGGGTTTTGTTTTGTTTTTTAAAGAATGATGATTTTCTAAATTAAGTGTGAAAAATACAGTCACTGAAGTGTGCCCTCTGCTAGTTAATATGACAATAAATTCATTTTATTTTACTGTCCCCATTTTTTATTTCCGGTGTTGCAGAATTGTGAGTTGAAATGGCATAACTACATTATAGAATTTGTCATGGACAAGTTGAAATTTTCTTGATCAGCACAAGTGCCAGCAGGGAAATTGTGATTTTTAAAAGTTTCTCAGCAAAACTTGAATGAGATTTCATGAGACAAAAAAGGAATCTATAGCCATAGGTCTTTCGCCCTGCCCATTTCAGAGGCCTGCTGCAAACAATGGAGATATTAGATATATATAAAAGTCACAAGAATCTTTTATAATGGCAACTTGAATATAGGTATCACTATCAGCTCCCCCTATAATAAAAATTACCTGAATATTTTCCTTCTGGTTATTTTAACATATGACATAGAAATTGGCATGATTCATTTTCAAAGTTGCTCCCTTATTGAAGATGCAGTTTATAGCTTTCAGAGATTTTGTTCCAGGCTGTCCGCAGGCTCAGTAACAATACTGAACTCTTACACAGTGCTTTTCATTAGTAGATCTCAAAGAGCTCTACAAAGGAGATAGAGAAACTGAGCCACACAGAAGTTGAACCCAGGTCTCCTGAGTCCCAGCCTTGTTCTCTATCCAATAGGCCAGGGGTCTCAAACACGCGGCCCATGGGCCGCATGCGCCCCGCAGGGAAGCGCTCTGCTGGGCTCCCCGCGCCCCCAGTTACGTTCTGAAGTTCCGCCGCCAGAACAGCTGTCTGGTGGCTTTGCGGTTTCTGGGAGGGAGGGGGGAGGAGCGGGAAGCGCGCACACAGGGGAGGAGGGGGGGGGAGAAGAGGTGGGCCACCGGGCTCCCCCCCCCCGTCCCCCCTCCCAGTTACGTCCTATGGCCACCAACTCCCCCCAGTTACGTTCTGTGGCCGCTAAGATCGCTAAGATCCCCGTTCCCTCCGTGCTGCTCCAATGTTCTATTTTTACCCCCAGGCAGTTCCCGCCGCCAGAACAGCTGTCTGGCAGCTTCGTGGTTTCTGGGAGGGAGAAGGATGGAGCAGAGCGCCACACGCTCAGGGGAGGAGGTGGAGAAGGGGTGGGGCCTAATGGAAGGGGTGGAGTGGGGCGGGGCCAGGGGCAGCGAAGGTGCGGGGTCTGTGATGCGGCCCTCAGGCCAATGCACTAGTCCTCATGCGGCCCTCGTGGTAATTTGAGTTTGAGACCCCTGCAATAGGCGATACTGCCCCTTGTATTACTCAGATGGACAGGACTGCATGAGTTTACACTTAGCTGATATTGTCTTTGCAAGGCTAGAACTTAAGAGGTTTTTTCAATGAAAGTTTAAATCCTGCTGCACAGCTCTGTAGCAAGACGTGGAATCTGCAGCAAATGAGTATATAGGGCCTGCTTATGTTTGTTGCCTGGTGCAATTTATATTCAGCTGTGGCAGAAGCTATCACATGGATGACAAGGAAATATTTTCTGTTTTTCACATTGTATCACACAATGTCACTCTACTTGCTTGGAAAGATTTTTCTTTTTTTAATAAAGAAGTGAATTTCATGCTTGCAAAAGGTGCTGAATTGTCAGCCTTGAAAAATGCCTGAAGCTGGTTTATTATTGGAATAAACGAAGCATTACTGCAGACTAACCCCACCCTTGTTCATGTGTTCCACCACTAAATTGACAGGATCACCTCAGAACACCTAGGAGAGAATCTTTTTTTGCTCAACACCTGTCCCTGTGAATTTATAAAGAGCAACGGTTAAGAGTTCCAAAGACAGTCCCTTGTAGTCAACCAGAATGACAGTGTCTGAGACACAAGGCCTAAATGGCCATGTGCAGGGGTTAAAGCTGGATAATGGGAGGAGCCTTTCCTTAGGGCTCCATTATGGATGAAGGAATCCAGAGGATGTCTAAGATGACAAACACTGAATATGTAAAACCATTAGATGCAGGATTTGAGAGAAATGACAAATTGTTCCATTTTAGCACTACCACCAGGTGGTGCTGCATGGAGTGGCACTGTCCCATGAGGAGGGATTGTGCCATAGGGAGACACAATCTGTCCCAAGTGGTATGGTGCGGAGGGACCTGCACTGGCACGACTGCCCCTTAACATGGTTATTTGTATTATCCATTTGTATTCTGGTAGTACCAATCAGGAAGAGCAGCTCTGTGTTCTGTTATGTGTTGGTGCAGTGGAGAAGCCAGAGATTTCTCAGTCTAAATAAGCAAGTCAGATTAAGGCTGGAGGGGAAAAGATGCAACATACAAGCTGGCTAGTCAAGGTGATGGAGGGGCAAATGTCATGATAAAGGGGTAGGGGGGATTCCACTTTAAAAATGTGTTTTGTTTTCATTTTCTAAAATAGACATTTAAAAAAAGTGTGGGCAGGGGATAAATAAAGAGGAGCGTGAGTAAGAAAAAGGAGGAAGAGCCATGGAAATAGGAGGAAGAGCCATGGAAATATTGTAAATGGAGAGAGGGAAGGAGAAATAGGAGGAAAGGATAAATATGGATGGAGGGAAGTTGCTGTGGAGGACCTGTAAGAGCAAGAAGGGGTTGGCGCTAGGAAGGACAAAAAGTGTCCAAAATCAAAACATTCACAACAGGAGTCTGATGCCATCACCGCTGCCTGAAAGTTCCAGAGGTTCTGAATGTTCTTGTGCACCAGCATGTTCTAGGGAGCAGAGTGGAGAAAGGCAGCTGGTCATTGCTCCATTTCTCCCTCCTTTGGAGTGCTGTGCAACCCTGGGGGCTCATCAAGGGAGCTGGCTCTGGGTTCCCCAAAGAGCAGACCCTGAAATTGTAGCTGGCCCCTATGTGAGTCATGCATCAAGCAGGGGGTTCCTTTCACCCTTCCACATTGCATCTGTGTAAGGGGCAGCTACTATCTGGCCTTGTATTTGACTGACAAGGAACTGAGCTCTGCTCAGGCATAATGACACCAGATTTATGCTCCATGTTTACACTGGGATGTAACTGATCAGTTTTCTGCTGACATCAATTCAATTATATAGAAATTCTATATTCTAGTAGGCATAACTGTTCTAAGCCATATACAGTTTTCAGTTCTTAAAATTAATTGCATAACATTAAATTATCTGACTTTAATGGTTTCTAGGAATTGTACAGACAAGCCTAAAACATGAAAATGGACTGATACAAAGCAGTCCTCATGGAACATTTTGCGTATCACCATTGCTTTGTCATAACTCAGACATGTAAGACCATGCTGTACTCCAAATATATGATTCTCACTTCATATCCAAACACCATAGCGCATCCAGCTAGAGGAGCTCAAGCCATAGGACCCACCTGTAACAGATTTCAAGCATCCCAAAGTAGCGGGGGTTTTGGATCTGAAGTTCTTCTTCAGCCCAGTAGATAGCAGCCCAATGAAAGAATGTACATTTCTAGGACCCCAGAATTCCTGAGTGTTGAGATCTGGGGGTTTGGTTCAGGTCCATCTGCATCTGATGGATAACAGAGTATGCTCTCCCCATGCTGACTACATTTACTTTCATAAAGCGACAGAATTATAATAGGCCTTTTGGCTGGAAATAAATATCAGACATACACCTACCTCTTCCTGGAATTATAAAAGTTGTGCTTTTCCTAGAGGAGCTTGATAAGAAACATTTTATAACTGACTCGGAGGCAAATGGTTACAGCTGACACCTCCTTATTGCTCCAAAGCACAACAGCAAAGTAAACTTATAACCTGAATTAAATGTTAGAATACCCTGCAAACACAACAGAAAATAAACCAAACAGAAAGCCAAAGTTCTTCTTTTGTTATATAACCACTCTCCCACATTAAAGCTCGGACAAGAAGCAGAATCCTTTCCTTCTGTGCTCCTGTTACTGAAACAATTCAAACTGCACTCAGATTCAGAATGCAAAGACTGATCATGCACTCAAAAGGCCTTTCACATGCCCAGGAAAGCATGTATTAAAAAAAATAATAATAATTTCCTCCTAGCCCTTTTTCTATCCAAAGAGCCATTTTATCACGACATGGAGTTTCACACCTTTAGACTATGACAATGCATACTTAGACTGCATAAGTTTATATTATGCGGTAAATGATATATATCTGTCAGTTAAATACAGGTTGCAATTTCAATAGTTTTAATACCTAGTAACAAGAACAAGATATTTTGCACTTCTATAGCATCCTCCATCTGCTGATGTCAAATTGCTTTACATACATACAACTAAGCCTTAATACACCCTCCTTCAAAGGGGAGTTGCATCTGAGAAAACAGGGCAGGCCTTAAACCGATGCCACTTTCCTGGTCATATAGGACCCCATAGTTCAGGTCTGCCATGCACCCACACTCTGCAGATCAGAACATTGCTCCAGAACAGTTCAACATGTGAGGTGGGAAGAATTCTCCCTCTGCTCCAGGTAATGAAGTGACACTGTTGTCTCAGACTGCAAAGAGGTTCCAGAAGGAAGAACCACTCCCCTCCACAATTAAAAAAAAAAAAAATTGGCAATCTAGATACTTATATGGTCTTCATGATGTCTATCATACCTGAGCAACAAAGCACGGGGCAGCTAGTTCTGGCTGTTGTAAGCCTCCAAGGTGGTGCCGGGGGCAGGCAATAAAGATAGGGACATTTAGTGGTTAAAGGAGTTTAAAATAGGAGGGGGCTCTCCAAAGCCCAAGGAAGGGTGAGTAAAGGGAGCTGTCCCTTTGCTCTTGGCAGAGGAGGAGGAGGAGTGTTTTCCTTACTTCAGTCCCTAGGGATGTTCCTTCAGTTCAGCTCCACTCCCTGCAGGACACCAATGAGTCACTCTTGATTTATACTTGAGCAAGTGGAGAATCAGGCCCATCGTGCTCTGCATTCAACTGAATGCACAAAATCAAGATGAGTTTGCTGCTTCCCCCGCCCCCACTTCAAGCCTGTCTGTGCTACCTGGGCAGGGGAAGTCACCAGCATCATCTCAGTAAGAAAGTGTCGCACCTGGACTGGACTTTGCATTGAATTCTGCTGCTCAAGAAAGATTCTTGTTGGCCCTTGAAGTGATGTGTCACACTAGATGGGAGACCTGCAAAGACTGCATTGTTACTGGCTTAACACATCATGCCAGAGACCTAGTTTTCTGGGATTCCAGGAGAGAATCCACAGGAGATACATTCTCCTCAAGCCCTGCTGGAACTGGCTGCAGCCAAACTAGAGACTGAATAATGTGCTCTTGGAAACCATCATCCCTGATCCCCGACTCCATGTACTCAAACACCTCAGACAGGGAACAAGAACCAGGAGATGACTAAAAACAAATCTCATAAGGGACACTTCCAGCTCCACCAAGAGCCACAGAAGAATAAGCTCAAATCACCATGGTAAAAGGAACTGGACTCAGTCAGGTTTCAGTGCAGTAACCATGTTAGTCTGTGTCAGCAAAAAGAAAATAAGAAAGAAATACTTGTGGCACCTTAGAGACTAACAAATTTATTTCAGCATAAGCTTTCGTGGACTACAGTCCACTTCGTCGGATGCATAGATTCAATATAGAGAATCCCACCAGGATGCAGACACTTGCACTCAGGAAGAGAGACCAGAGACCCCACACCTAGTTTGTCATTGTAACAAGAAAACCATCAGGCTGCAAGATCCCTTTAGAAAACAGAACTCAAATGCCAAACTTTAGAATATATACCATGAAAAACTCAGATTTCTGCTGGGGAGAGGGAGGCTGTAGGGTGCGAAGGGAGGGTCTTTTGGGCATTGGAGATTAAGTAATTAGGTGGCCCTCTGGTGCTCTTCCTTGATTGACTGAAATAAATTGTTTCTGACCTCCACAGAGACCAGTAAACTATGTCTGAAGAATAATGTCTGGCAACTATAAAGACACTGGATAGCTGGAAGTATTAGCTTCTCAGGCAAGTATAACTCCTGGATTTAGTTCCTTGGGTTCTGCGGTAGTTACCCTTGATGAAGGAACAGAATGGCAGGCTCATTCACTTGTCACTTGCCCTACAGATTTATCCTCCCACCACCACGGCCAGGTACTATAATGACATGTAATTGTGGACCATCAGCTCGTACCCAAACAGAGGCCTAGCAACTTAGGAGGGAGGATAAATAGTATCACATGGATTGGGGGCCAGAGGACTTGAAAATTCACCTGTTCTTGCAAACTCAAATGAGTTGTTTTTCCTCTTGACTGCTTTCCTTCTAACCCATCTTGCCTAGAGTGAGCTGTATAGAGGTACACACCTTGTTTCAGTATTTTCCATTTCTCCCAGTTCCTTTTCTTTCTCTTGGTTAATTAAATGCACCTCTTTCTGGCTGCTCTGCTGCATCAGCAGCTCTGCTTATGTGGCTGCAGGCATTCAGAATGGAGGGCAGTGTATTTATAGACTCGGTCCCTCCCACAGGAGTGGTTATGCCACTTACTGGTTGGAGCTGTTCCCTGTTGCAGATAGTCCTGGTCCTGATGATAGGGTGCCTTGGTTAGGGCTAGAGGAGAGAAAAGTTGGAAAGGTTCAGGCTGCTTGTCAGTTTTGTTGGCTGTCCAAAGCTATTTATTACTTCGTTGCGTATTCATTGTTTTATTTGATATCACTTGCAGTACTTGCATTCAGTGACCACATTTTTGCAGTACAAACCACACAAGCACTTTGTGATGGAACCACAAATGTGTATATTAACCTCTCAATTTGCCACACTGAGAAGCAGGACAGACTGGGTGTGGGTCTGTCTAAAAATGGGTGTACTTATATTCCTTTTCTAGAGATTGATTGCAAGTTGCTTCCTACCATTAGGCAGATCTCAAATCTATACATTAACAATCACAATTTGAAATGAAAGCATTTCAAAAATCAAATGCTATATATCTACTCATTTATGCTAAAAAGCCCACAAGGAATAGAATAAGCCACATTTACAGAACTGCATACATGCATGCATTTGCACACATAGGAATGCAAACAATTTTAGTTTACATGCATACCATTGCAATTCCATGTGTAATCACAAGAAATTAATACAAAATAGAGGCAAAAAAATTGCATTTTTTGCCCAAATAGTTCTAATAATCTGACCCTTTCACTTCCGTAGTTTTAACAGAAATATGATGATACATTGATTATGTATATAGTTTCTCAAATGGCTAACAGTGGGAATTCCAGAGAGGTATGTAAATAGGAAGTCAAATCTGGAAGAAAATAGAATTAACTAACTAACAACTAAAAGGAAAGGAGAAGTGAGTGAGGCAACTTGCTTTGCTCTGGCTCTAAACGCAGCCCCACTAGACATGCAGTGCTGTCTCCCTTCTATGGAGATTCACTTTCCCAGTTTAAAAAATAAATCAGTTTGCCTTTGTCCCCACTTACCCCATGGATGCTCATCACATTGTGTATTCATTTATCTAATTTTGAAAAATCTTATTTAAGGGAAACCTGGATGTAATTCCTTGGATATTTGAGGGTAATAACCCACATACCTAGAGTGATTTTTGTTGTAATAATTTGTCTTATCTATTCCTTTCCTCTACAGAGTCTACAATCCATTCCAAGTATGCAAGGTATAAACAGGACTAGTCACCCATGTAAGGACTGCTCACATGAAATTCAAACCAGAGGGTTGACTCCAGCAAACTCTTACTCATGTGATTAGTCTTTAGTCAAAGATCTCCATTATAGTTAATACTGCTACTCACATGAGCAAAGGTTTACGGGTTCAGGTTTTTAGTTTGAACTTAATGTTTTTCCTTACAAATAATTTGATCTGCATCCCTCTGTCTCACACTCTTGGCCCCATTTTTTATGCAAAGGACAGAATTATTCCAAAAAAGATTGTCATTTCCCATGAAAGGTATCTGTCAATGCCCCATGGAGATTTATTTTGACTTACCAGATTTGAAGTTTCACTGAGAGACTTATTTCCATGAGACTAGGGTATAACCCTACTGGGGTGTCATTCCAAATTTATATCTTCTGCAGTCACCATGGGGGAAAAGGGGTTGAATCAATGTCATCCATCCAACTAAACTGACAGAATTTAAGTTCTCATTTCTATGGAAAGGGAATACATGTATTTATTTTAAATATCAGTAAAAGCAAAGACAAGTTCAGTGCTGAAATGGTGACAGCATTGATATATCATATACAATGCAATGTAACCTAATAGGGGAAAATGCCAATGATCAGTTAATAGCGGATACTGCCAACTAAATATTTACTAAATTAAAATATACAGAAATATCCTGGTGATACCACTGTGATAAATTGTGAAAGTATGTGTCAATATACATGAATCAGACACCTTAGACTGCTTCACCTGCATTCTGCCAGCTAATACAACTCTGTCAGGACTATTTATAATATACAAAGCCTCTAAACAGCTTTCAAAAGTCTCTCTTTTATAGGCCTGAAAGATTCTAAGATACCAGACCTTAAAATGGTGACTTTGATTTATAGGAAGCTATTTTCAATAATTTGTAGAGGCTGCTAAAATCGGAGGACTCATTTTTCTTTCTATGCAAGGTACAGTTGGACTCATGCTATTAAGACAATATGGTTTCATAGGTATATGGATATGAAAAATAGGATCAATAAAATTTGTTAAACTAATGAAATTCCAAGATAGAAGCAACATTTTACAGAAACTACAGAGGAGCAGGGAGAGACAGATGAACTCCTGAACAAAATGCTAATAGAGAAGCCAGTAAGGTAAAAAAAGAGAGCAGGAAAGTATACAGCCCATGAAAGTACAGGGTCAAGAAATTACAGAGCAGGAAGGAGTGCTCAGCCATGTCAAAGGCAGCAGAATGTGAATACAGAAGTGTCAGACTTGGCCAGGAGTTGGTCATTACTGAATTTGGTGAGAGCTATGTCAGTGGAGCGTAGACAGTGACATTCAAACTGCATGGGGTCAAAGAAAGATGGCGGGAAGGAGCTCAAGGGAGCAGGAGCTGACCATTGCCTCTGGAAGTTTAGAAATATAGGAGAGAGGGTGACAAGGTAGTAGAGAGGCAAGAAGGGATGAGGAAGTAATTGTGCTCCCTCACTTCTCTGCTGCACATTTTACAGAGGGAAAGGAAACTGAGGAGAAAGGTTGAGGATAAGGAGGTGCATGAGAAAGGAAGAGAAGGATCAGCTAGAGAGGGCATATCTTGCTGTGAGAGGATAGGCGAAAGAAGGGTGTGAAGGAGGAGACAGTTCAAGGTGAAGGAGAGTTCCTGACAGTTACTATTGATTTTTCCTTTAAGAAATATGACACCGTTTGGCCGAGAAAGTAGAGGTGGGGGATAAGCAGAAACTAGTAGGATTAAGAGGTGTGTCAAAGGTAGTGAAGAATTGCCATGGATAAAGGGCATGTGAGCTACTGAGAGAAGAAAAGTAGACCTGTTGAGCAAGGGAAGGAGGAGAATTGTGAAAGGAGAATGTACCTTAAGAACGTTTCAATCCTCTGGAGACTCTCAGAAGAGCAGGGGGAGGATCTGATCAACAAGACAAGGCTAGGATTAGTGGGGCAAAGAGGGTGGTGAGAGCAAGAGGAGCAGAGATTTTAAGTGATGGGGAGAGAGATGATGGGTTATAAACAGACAGGAAAGGGATTAGACAGGGTTGGAGTGTTGAGAGCAGCTGACAACTCAGAGTGCTCAGTAGTTCACAAGGTGTAAGAGCAGGGGAAGAGCAAGAGGGAAAGGGGTGATTAAAGAGAACTCAGACAGAAAAGTCAGAGAAAGAGCATTCAAGGTGAAGACCAAGGTGAGTGGCCAACAGGGTGACTATGAGTCAATACGCTGAGATATCAAAACAGGTGGTAAGGGAGAGCAGGTAAGAGACTCTAGAGTAATAAGTATCATTGGTGTGGAAGTAGGGTGACCAGACAGCAAGTGTGAAAAATCAGGACAGGGAGTGGGGGGTAATAGGAGCCTATATAAGAAAAAGACCCAAAAATCGGGACTGTCCCTATAAAATCAGGACATCTGGTCACCCTATGTGGAAGTGAAGGTTCCCCAAGACCATAATGGAGAGAGAAATGGGAGGAGAGAGAAATGGGAGGAATCAAGAGTAGATGCCAAGAAAGGAACAGGAAGGAGAAATGGGAGAATGGCAGAGAATGGCCACACCTTGGAGAAAGAGGCAAGAAGTGTCAGAGTGGATTTCATGTTACCCTGGAATTTCTCTCTTATTGTTTGGGCAATTTATAGTCATACTGTAAAATGTTGAAAGATACAGGTTAACGTTAGTATTATACATTCCTCCTAAACTATTTTGAAAACATTATAAAAACCTTCCAATAATCAAGGACTACTCTTTCTATAAACCAGACTCAAATTACAGAATGTTATCTGGGATTATGCTCTGTTTATAGATTTATGTAATCCATAAATTTTCAAAGCAGCTGTTTAAATATATAATTATTTGTTTCCTTTGCAATACTGCTGCTAGAAAAACGTGAAGCCATTTGATGAAGCCTGCAAGGTATTTATCATCATTGTTTGTTAACTTCATGCACATCCAGAAAAGGAATTGTACAATAATTGAAAGTGATGGTCATTGCAAAGGCTTTGACACTACACACTTCTTAGCACTGAAGAAATTTAAAAAGCAGGATTTTCAGAGCAAGGCTAAAGGCCAGACACTGCTGCACAGAAGGATATTACAAGTTTGTTTTCTATGTACACTAAACTGTGAATTTAATTTTAATTTAGAATTATAGTTTTAGAATATCAAATACTGTTGTTAAGAATATATAATGAGATGCGACAAATAAAGGGTGGTGTGTGTGGCATTACTCAGTTGTTGAATCTTGGCCCTGGTCTACACTACGAGTTTAGGTCGAATTTATTAGCGTTATTTCGATTGATCCGTGCACCCGTCCTCACGACGAAGCCCTTACCATCGACTTCTAGGGCTCTTAAAATCGATCTCGCCACTCCACCCCCAACGAGAGAATTAGCGCTTAAAGCGATATTGCCGAATCGATGTAGGCTAGTGAGGACGCAATTCGACAGTATCGGCCTCCTAAATCTATCCCACGGTGCATCAGCTGACCGCTCTAGACAGCGGTCTGAGCTCGAATGCTCCTCCCAGGTAGACAGGAAAAGCCCCGCGAACTTTTGAATTTCATTTCCTGTTTGGCCAGCGTGGTGAGCTGCAGGTGAGTGCAGATCTCATCAGCAGAGGTGACCATGATGGAGTCCCAGAACCGAAGACGAGCTCCAGCATGGACCGAGCGTGAGGTACTCGATCTGATCGCTGTTTGGGGAGACGAAACCGTGCTAGCTGAGCTAGGGTCCAAAAGAAGAAACGCCAAGACATACGCCAAAGTCTCCAAGGGCATGCAGGACAGAGGCTACAACAGGGACGCGCAACAGTGCCGCGTGAAAATTAAGGAGCTCAGGCAAGCCTACCAAAAAACCAGAGATGCAAACAACCACTCTGGGTCAGAGCCCCAGACATGCCGCTTCTATGATGAGCTGCATGCCATTCTAGGAGGTGCAGCCAGCACAGACCCTCCCATGTGGTTTGACTCCGTATGTGGATCATCAGAACCCACAGAGGAGCCTGATGATGATAATGATGCTGAAAATAGCACACAGACCCAGCAAGGAAGCGGAGAAGCCCTTTTCCCCGACAGCCAGGAACTCTCTCACACCCTGGAGCAAGTACAGTTCGAACCCTCCCAAGGCGTGCTCGATGCAGGAGAAGGGACCTCTGGTGAGTGTACCTCTGTTTAATTAATACATGTTTTATAAGCAAGCGTGTTTAATGATTAATTCGTGGCCAGTACAGCCACAGCTACTCGAAAAGTCTGTTAACATGTTCGGGGATGGAGCAGAAATCCTCCGGGGACATCTCCAGAAAGATCTCCTGGATGTGCTCCCAAAGCCTGTGCATGAGGTTTCTGGGGAGGGCAGCCTTATCCTGTGCTCCGTGGTAACACACTCTACCACGCCAGGCAAGCAGCACGTAGTCTGGAATCAGTGCTTTGCAAAGCATGGCGGCGTACGGTCCCGGTTTTTGCTGGCATTCAAGCAACATCCTTTCTTTATCTGTGTGTGTTATCCTCAGAAGAGTGATATCATTCATGGGAACCTGGTTGAAATAGGGGAATTTTAGTACGGGGGCATTCAGAGGGGCTCCGTCCCTGCTGGGCTGTTTGCCTGTGGCTGAACGGAAATCTTCCCCGCTGGGACCCACGCGGTGGGGGGAGGGGGCACAGTGAACATCTTGCCTGGGTGTGTGTGTGTGTGTGTGTGGGGGGGGCGATTAGGTTCTCCCTGCATGTTAACCCGAAAACCGCCGCCCCACCTAACTTTTCAATTGCTAACCTATTTGTTTTAAATTGCCAGCCCACGGGATGTTTGTTATGGGAAATGAGGGGGTTGCTGTTTGAAAACATTCCCGCCTGTTGTGAAGCTTAAAGAAGCCTATAGAGTGTCTTACCATGGCTGTCTGCAAGCCGAATTCTGTTGCCCGCCGGACCTGCTTGTGTGATCTCTCACAGCAAACCGGCAGACCCTCAATATAAGAGGCCCAGTGCAACCTTGGACAAAATGCACATGTGATATGTAATGTTTTGTTCAAACAAAATGTGTCTTTTACATTTGTCTCCCGTTTGCTTCCTCCCACAGCTACAAATGTTTCAACGCCACCCCTTTCATCACCATCCCAGAGGCTAGCGAAGATAAGAAGTAAAAAGAAAAGGAGTCGAGACGATATGTTCTCAGAACTCATGGAATCCTCCCACTCTGAGGCTGCCCAGCAGAATGCGTGGAGGCAGACACTGTCTGAGTCCAGGAAGGCAGAATTTGATCGCGCGGACAAGTGGCGTGCTGAGGACAATGACTGGCGGGCTGAAGAGAGACAGCGGCGGGATGAAGAGAGTAGGTGGCGTCAGCGTGCAGAGAGAAGGCAGGATGCAATTCTCAGGCTACTGGAGGATCAAACGGAAATCCTCCGGCTTATGGCTGAGGACAGGCGTAGGGTTCAGGAAAGGCCGCCTGAGCCCAGACCGCCGCTACAGCCCCTGTGTAACCAACAGCCCTCCTTCCCGAGTCCCATAACCTCATCCCCGAGACGCCCAAGAACGCGTTTGGGTGGCCTCCGTGCTCCCAGCCACTCAAGCCAAGAGAACAGTCCAAGCAAGAAAGGGCTGGCATTCAATAAGTTTTAAAGTGCTGTGTGTCCTTGTCCTTCCCTCATCCCCTCCTCCACCACCCATCCTGGTGCTTCCCTTCCTCCACCACCTATCCCGGGAGACTGTGTCAGTTACCACCATAGTCCCCCCTCTGTGTTTTACAAATTAATAAAGAATGCATGATTTTTAAACAAGAATCACTTTATTTCCTCTGCAAGCGGTGATTGAGGGGGGGAGGGCAGGGCGGTTTGGGTAAAGGGAAGTAGAGCGAATGAAGGGGCGGGGCTTTTCATTACTGGGGAAAAACAGAACTTTCACACAGCATCCTGGCCATTCATGAAACTTGTTTTCAAAGCTTCCCTGATGCGCAACGCACCCTGCTGTACTCTTGTAATAGCCCTGGTGTCTGGCTGCGCATAACCAGCGGCCAGGCGATTTGCCTCAACCTCCCACCCTGCCATAAACGAATTGTGGAGCGCACAGCAAGCAGTAATAACAATAGGAACATTGGTTTCGCTGAGATCTAACCTAGTTAATAAACTTCGCCATCTTGCTTTTAAACGGCCAAATGCACACTCCACCACCATTCTGCACTTGCTCAGCCTATAGTTGAAAAGGTCCTGACTACTGTCCAGGCTACCTGTGTATGGCTTCATGAGCCATGGCATTAAGGGGTAGGCTGGGTCCCCAAGGATAACTATGGGCATCTCAACATCCCCAACGGTTATTTTCTGGTCTGGGAAGAAAGTCCCTTGCTGCAGCAGCTGAAACAGACCAGAGTTCCTGAAGATGCGAGCGTCATGTACCTTTCCCGGCCATCCCACGTTGATGTTGGTGAAACGCCCCTTGTGATCCACCAGTGCTTGCAGCACTATTGAAAAGTAACCCTTTCGGTTTATGTACTCGCTGGCTTGGTGGTCCGGTGCCAAGATAGGGATATGGGTTCCGTCTATCGCCCCTCCACAGTTCGGGAAGCCCATTGCTGCAAAGCCATCCAGTATGAGCTGCACATTTCCCAGACTCACAACCCTTGGTACAAGCAGCTTGGTGATCGCCCTGGCTACTTGCATGACAACAGCCCCCACTGTAGATTTTCCCACTCCGAATTGATTCGCGACTGACCGGTAGCTGTCTGGCGTTGCAAGCTTCCACAGGGCTATCGCCAGTCGCTTCTCTACTGTGAGGGCTGCTCTCATCTTGGTGTTCTGGCGCTTCAGGGCAGGGGAAAGCAACTCACAAAGTTCCATGAAAGTGCCCTTACGCATGCGAAAGTTTCGCAGCCACTGGGATTCATCCCAGACCTGCAGCACTATGTGGTCCCACCACTCTGTGCTTGTTTCCCGGGCCCAGAATCGGCGTTCCACTGTATCAACGAGCCCCATTACCACCATGATGTCCACCTTGCGGGGGGGCCTTTTCTGAGAGAGGTCTGTCTCCATGTCCTCATCACTCTCCTCAGGCTGATACTGTCTCGTCCTCGCCTCCTGTTGCTCTAGCAGCTCCCAGTTCTCGGTCTCCATATACTCCTGGACAATGCGCGTGGTGTTCATAACGGCCATAACAGTTGCGGTGATCTGATCGTGCTCCATGCTTCCCCCGGTACGCTGTTTGCAGGACAGCAGAGTGGGAGCAGAAGCGGCTGGTGGATAACAATGGTGGCAGCAATATGGCGCCCGCACGAAAAAAGGCGCGAAAGGATTTTTCGCTCCCCCCTCAGGTGCTTTCACGGAGGGAGGGGGGAGCAAGGGTTAGGCTCATTTCCTTCTAGCTGCAGATAGTACAATATGCCGTGAGCAGGGGTTAGGCGCCTTTCCTTCCAGCTGCAGATGGTACAATAAGCTCTACTGACCCCCTCAAGGATTGAACTCGCAACCCCGGGTTTAGCGGGTCAACGCTCATACCGCTGAGCTATCCCTCTGCCCGTGTTCCAGGCAGTGCTGAATCTCCCTTAAAGAAAACGTAAAAAAGCGCCCCCGGCCAGCCACACCAAAGGCCGCCGGCCAGGAGCACTGTAATGTCAAGCATATTGTACGATCTGCAGCTAGAAGGCAAGGAGCTTCTCCTATATGGTCCCTCGACCACAACCATTTATGGCATAGTGCACGATCTGCAGCTAGAAGGCAAGGAGCTTATGCTGTGCAGTCCCGCGACTACCAGCCTCAGGCGGAATGGCCCCCTCAAGGATTGAACTCGCAACCCCGGGTTTAGCGGGCCAACGCTCAGAACGCTGAGCTATCCCTCTGCCCGTATTATACCGTGACTGAATCTCCACTAGACCTAATGTGAAGGCGTACGCTGGAGATGTACGGTAATTGTGAGCTGAGCAGCCTTCTGTAGCCTTCTGTAGCAAACATGGAAAGCACGCAGACAAGGCGCGAAAAAGATTGCTTTCAAGGAGGGAGGGAGGGACGTTTGATGGCCTGATGACATGTACCCAGAACCACCAGCGACATTTTTTTCTGCCCCATCAGGCTTTGGGATCGCAACCCAGAATTCCAATGGGCGGCGGAGACTGCGGGAACTGTGGGATAGCTACCCGCAATGCAATGCTTCGAAGGTCGATGCTAATCTCGCAACTGTGGACACAGACAATCGACCTCATGGTCTTAACGCTCTTTAGTGGGGACACACACAATCGATTCCATTAATTCGGGTTTTAATATATCGACTTCTATAATTTCGACCTAGTTCTGTAGTGTAGACGTACCCTTGGTCTCATGAATTATGTTCCTAAAGAGCAACTGCTATGTAATTAATGCACAACTAGTTAAATGTAGAGATCCATTTAGTTGGAGTTGTTACGTTAGTGAATGTTACAGACTAAGGATTGAATCATGGCTTTGCCACAAGCTCTGTTTGCACATAGCACCCTCTGAGATATACAGTTCCCATCCCTACTGTGCTCTGGGACAGGTGCAAGATGCACCGAAAACTAATTTGCTGCTGTCCGACACCTGCAGCAAATTATGAAAACCCTATGTTAATCTCCACTGGCTGATGCCTTGCTGCCCCATCTCACTCAAAGGTGAGGAATAGTAGGTAGGGCTATTCCTGAATGGTGAAAATTAGGCTTTACAGGCTTTATTGGCTCTAGTGAGTCTTGTTCTTTTCAGAATTCCCTAAAGACCAAGAGGAAGAAGAAAGCTAACTGGGCCTTCTGCATAGCTGCTGTTCAATGCAATCACTACCTCCAAACCATCTGAGGATCCATTACAAAACAGTATTTAAATGCTACTTTGAGATTCATTCTGTAACTTACTCTGGTGAAGCGGAAAGAACTGAAACATTGGCATGTGCAGTTTGACACAGCCAGGCAAGCACGGAACTCTGAAATGATTCACATGAAGTATACATGTTAAGTGAAGCTGCAGTGAACTTCTGTTTCCTTTCTCAGGGCTACTGAGAGCTTGGGACTTAATTTAATAGAGGCAATTTGGGAAAGGATCGCAAGATGCTACTTTATTGACCTACATTTTAAATACCCCAATTTACCAAATGAACATGACTGAAATCAAACTCCAATTGCTGCTGCAAATAAACAGAATATTTTCAAAATTGTATTGTGCGGTTTCAGACTGTTCTTGACTCACTCTCAATATACAGTACAAGAACTCCTCACTTAACTACAACGTTATGTTCCTGAAAAATGCAACTTTAAGCAAAACGATGTTAAGCGAATCCAATTTCCCCACAAGAATTAATGTAAATGGGGGGAGTTAAGATATATATATATATCTTCTTTAAATATATATATATATATATATATATATATATATATATATATATATATATATATATATATATATATATATAAAAAAAAATAAGTGACGGGGCAAGGCCAGAGGGCTATAGGAAAGTGGTAAGGAACCAGTATATTAGCCCCAGGCTAAACACATCCCTGATACCTTATGGCAGTTGCTCCAGGTTAATCAAGACACCCGGGGCCAATTAAGAACTTTCCAGAAGGCAGGGAGGTTGATTGAGACACCTGCAGCCAATCAGGGGCTGGCTGAAACTAGTCAAAAGCCTCCCAGTGAGTCAGTGAGGGGCGCATGTCAGGAGCTGTGGAAGGAGGTTGTGTGTGAGGAGCTGGGAACAAGAGGGCGTACTGCTGGAAGATCCTGTGGTGAGGATAAAGAAGGTGTTGGGAGGAGTCCATGGGGAAGTAGCCCAGGGAGTTGTAGCTGTCGTGCAGTTGTTCCAGGAGGCACTCTAAACAGCTGCAATCCACAGGGCCCTGGGCTGGAACCCGGAGTAGAGGGTGGGCCCGGGTTCCCCCCAAAACTCCCAACTCCTGATCAGACACAGGAGGAGTTAACCTGGACTGTGGATTCTACTAGAGGGGAAGATCTCTGAGGCAAGCAGAATCCGCCAATAAGCGCAGGACCCAGGTAAGAGGAACTTTGTCACTATATATATATATATACATATACACACACACACACACACAGAGTATAAGTTTTAATACACAGCTATGATGATTGTGAAGCTTGGTTGAGGTGGTGAAGTCAGAGGGTGGGATATTTCCCAGGGAATGCCTTACTGCTAAATGATGAAATAGCCCTCAAGGGTTAACTCATTGTTCTTAATGTAGCCTCACACTCTACAAGTCAGAAGGAATGAAGGGAGGGGAGACAGCATAGCAGACAGAAACACACCCTGTGTGTGTGTGTCTGTAAGGGCTGGTCTACACTAACCCCCCAATTCGAACTAAGATACGCAACTTCAGCTACGTGAATAACGTAGCTGAAGTCAAACTATCTTAGTTCGAATGAAAAGGTACTTACTCGGGGTCCACACGCGGTGCGCAGGCTCCCCTATCGACTCCGCCTACTCTGTTCGTCGAGCTGGATTACCAGCGTCGAAGGGGGAGCACTTCCTGGTTCGATGTATTGTGTCTAGACAAGACGCGATAAATCGAACCCAGAACATCGATCCGACACCTCCGACGCGACGGGTAAGTGTAGACCTACCCTAAGAGAGAGAGATGTGCATTTCTCCTTTAAGTATGGTGATCCCCGTCTTAAGTACACTGCCTTGTTAATTAGATCAGCAAGCTGAGACCCACCTCAGCTGCTGCCTCTGGGACTGTGTGTCCCCCCTGCTCTATGGAAGATGGGGTAAGTGAGGTGCAGGAGCAGGGGGGGAGGGAGACACCCTGACATTAACCCCCCCTTCCCTCCCCACACAGCAAGCAGGAGGCTCAGGGAGCAGCTCCAAGGCAGAGGGCAGGAGCAGCACATGGCAGTGGGGAAGGGACAGCTGAACCAGTAGCATAGCCGGGGGGGCGGGGGAGGAGCAGAGGGAGCGGCCACTCCCCCACTGAGCAGAAGCAGCGCCTTTTTTTTGCTCCTGCGCCTTTTGCTCCCGGCACCTTTTTTTTTTTTTTTTGCTCCCGGCTGCCTTTTGCTCCGGCACAACTGGGGGAGCGGAGCCTAAAAAAAAAAAAAGCTCTCACCCACCGGCACTCCAGCTGTTTGGCGGCACTTGGGCGGCGGGTCCTTCACTCATTCCGCGTCTTCGGCAGCACTTCAGTGGCGGGTACCACTGAAAACTCAGAGCGAGTGAAGGGACTGGACCCTCCGCTGAAGTGCCACCAAACAGCTGGAGCGTGCCGCCGGGTGAGTACAAGGGGAGGCACCTTTTTTTAGCTCCACTCCCCCTGTACTTTAAACCTGGCTATGCCACTGAGCTGAACTGCTGGCAATTGATAGCCTGCTGGGCAGCTGCTTCACAGGGAACTTAGGGAAGTGGGGAGCTGCTAGGGGGGAGCTGCTGGTCTACCCTAGATCCAAGACCCCACCAGCTAGCTCCACCGGGCTGCTCTTCCTGCAAGCAGTGGACAAAGCAGGCGGCTGCCAAACGACGTTAGAAGGGAGCATTGCACAACTTTAAACGAGCATGTTCCCTAATTGATCAGCAACATAACGAAACAATGTTAACCGGGACGACTAAGTGAGAAGTTCCTGTAGTCTATTTTAATCTCTACACCAGTTGTAGAGATAACTTCATGCCAATGGGCCCCGCCCCCCATGTATAGAAAGCAGAACAGATTCATTATTCCATATAATCACACACAACCTCCTTTCCACCAACCACTCCCTCTCTCCAATTTTATGTCCTGAGTTGCAGATTCAGTACATGATTTGCATTAATCTTTCTCGGATATGTCACTACTCCAGTCTCAGGTTCACTTTGAGTCTCTGAATGCCCTACCTACCACCAAAAATGAGACCTTGAACTAGTGGTTTCACTGTGACCATTTTTTCTTAATATTTCTTCAAAAAAATTCAGAAAGATGCTAGCCCGATAACCCCAGAGTTCAGCATAGGCAACAACAGGCCAAGCTACTTAAAACTGCCCCTCCGACATACATCAGTGATGATCTTCAAAGACCATCTCTAGGAAGCATCAACATGATGAGCTAATGGGGCCTCTCTGTGCAGGCCCCAGCAACTACCACAACTCTAGGTCTTGGGAAGCTCCAGATCTCTTAGAGTTCAGAGACACCAAAGGAGGCAGAAAGGGAGTACCTTCACTTTCCCTCCCTCATTTCAGCCCATTAGCTCCTCATTTCTCTCCAATGCCTCCCCAAAAACCACAAATATTACATATTTTAAAAGGACATTTGTAATTTTATACATAAGTTTATACTGATCTGTAAGATGGAGAGGCAGCAAAGTTTCAAAATGGCCACTTTAGGGCTGCAGCTGCTTGTCTCTGCTTAATTTAAATTAAAAAAAGAAAAGAAAAGCAAAAAAAGCACCAAACCTAGAAAGACATACTGTGGAAAAAAGTTCCTATAAGAAGTTAATTTCCATGGGAAAGAATAGGGACTAGGCAAAAGAAGTGGCTGTTTGTTGTGACACCACTATTGGCCATATTTTGGTAAGTCTCTACTATTTGTTTACGTACTTTCATGATCTGTTGCCTTCATGTTAGACTATAAGCTCCCCAGGCAAAGACTGTGTATGTCTGGATGGCACTTAGCCCACTTTAAAACATTAAGACCAGAGACTCTGGCTCAATAAGACTGGATATGGGCTGTGGAGAATTCTCCAGAGTTATTTGCCAGGAAAAGCTAGCAGAAGCAGTTCTACCATCCCCGACCACAAGAAGAAAGATGGGGCATGAGCAGGACAAGGAGAAGAGGAAGTGTGGTATAACAGCACTGCCATGGCCTGATCCTGTGCTGGTATAGAATCCCCAGTTTATGCTGGGACCAGACAGACCTGAGTCAGGAAGCTTCAGTTGGCACCTTGCAGCCTCCCTTTCCACTGCATCTTAGAAGACCTCAAATATAGTGGAGAATCAAGGCCTTTTTCAGTCCCACACAATCCTTGGCTTCTATGATCAGACTGCCAGTGGTTCTCAGGAAGTAGACAGACTTCTAGCATTTCACACATTACACGATGCAAAACAATGAGTTGCTACCAACTTGGTCTGTTTGAACCAATGACGTAGGGGTGAAAGGATCTTTGCCACTTCTATATACTAAAACCCAAAGCCATCACGTGCATTAAATTATGTCCTTTCGGTTCCATTGAGAATAACATTGCATGCATATGTGGGAGAAGGAGACAGGGCATTGTGATGGTCAATATGGCAGAACTGAGGTAGTGGATAATGGACATAATTAAGGGACAAAATCAGAGATGTGGGCTTGAGAAGAATAATGTGAGGCCTTGAAGATGCTGACAAGTTGACACTGTAGTCTGCAAACTTGGTCAGGAAATCTCATGAGAACAGACTTTCCTTTGACATTTCTGTTACTTCCTACTTCCAGTCAGGCCAGAAATAGCATGAGGACAGGCTCTCTCTCAGTATTTCAGCTGTTTGGCTTCCAATCTAATCATGGTCAGAACAAGGAAGAGTAAAAATGCAAAAAACAGCATAATGTTTTAGAACTTCAAAAGGATTCAGCACCCCTCATATTTTGGGGAAAAGTTTTGAGTTTATTTTATCCAGACTAGTTTATCCAGCCTTAATATAAGAGATGGGACCAAGTCAAAGTTTAGATCTGGAATTAAACTCTTCTAAATTTTGGACATGCTTGAATAGAGGGTTTTGGTTCAACCACTAGAAAGACAGCCATAAAGTTTGAATCTGTATCAACTTCCTCAAAGCTTGGGGTGACTGGAACTGGATTTTGGGTTTGGATCCATCTCAATCCAATAAATGCACAAAGTGAGTAAAAACACTACTGTGTTGTAGATTTGGCCAAAACTCAGGAAAGCAACACTTACTATAATGCAAACGTAAGACATATGCTTCCATCTGGAGATGGAGGTAAATATCGGTTACTTCTGTTCTGCTTCTACAAATTATGGGCAAAAATTAAAACAAAATGAAAACAAATCAAATAAACCTCAAGTTATCAAAAAAAGGGTAACTTAATGGCCTACATGTGTACATCTGTATTTTCATTGATATGTAAAGCAGACTGTTAGTGGGATGCTGCTCATCCCTTGCAGCCACCCTCCTATTGGACAGTTGCATGCCTGTACTCTCTAGGTTTGTGCAGCTTACAGTGACCCCTGTTGGCAGTTAACTCTTCTCAAGTGAGTTTTCATTGACTCATCTCTCCCGTTAAATCACACACACTGACTGTATGTGTGAAACAAAACTGACCCCTTCTGGAATACACACTCCAGCCGGGCCTATCATAGTACCTTTGTGATATGGTTTTCACCCGTAGCTCTCCCTGGGCTCAGGTCCTCAATCAGTCCAACAAGGCCTATCACTGTACCCTGGTTCAAACGGTCTTTCGGCCATTCTGGGCTCTCTCTAATTTGAACGGAGCAGTGCCCGCAAGGCTTCCTCCCTGGAGACTCTTTGCTCAGTAGCGAGCCTCACTAGCCCCAGCTCTCCAGTTGGGCCACTAGTTCAGTTCAATCCCCTTCCAGGGGGTATTAAAGTTCAGTACATACTAACCCCTTTGGGGTCTTCAGCCCCTTCCCTGGGCTTACATACTCTCCCTTCTTCAGGGCTTTGGCCCAGAGGCGATGCATCAGCGGGGCATCAAGGTCGAGTGCCCCCTCAGGAGATGGCCCAGGCAGGGAGGGGAAGGACGGGACCAAAGCCAGCATGGAAGGGGCAGGGCCTCTTCTAGTCACTGGGACACTGCCCAGTGCAGCGGCTGCCTGGGAGAGCACCTGGCTGCCGCGGGCTGCCTCCCACCCAGACTCAGCTTCCAGGGACAGCGGCTGAGGAGTCAGAGCACCCCCACACACACACACAGCATGCTCGGCACCTGTGCCCAGAAGCTGAGCCCGAGCAGGCTGCTGCTGCCACCCCTTCCTGGGCTGGCTCTCTCCCAGGCAGCTGGCTACACTGCACAGAGCAGCAACTGGGAGCGGCTCCATTCCACTTTCTGGCTGGACCTGCCAAACGTGCCAAGGGGAAGCCGGCACAGTGGGTAGCTAGAGCCCCACCGCCCCACAG
The DNA here is from genome assembly GCA_037349315.1 of Chelydra serpentina. Lineage (NCBI taxonomy): Eukaryota > Metazoa > Chordata > Testudines > Chelydridae > Chelydra > Chelydra serpentina. Next base: position 18,652,203 of record JBAIAC010000042.1, read on the forward strand.
GTAGTGGGGTGCTGAGAGCACAGGGGCCCAGGCTGGGCAGGGAGAAGACACATGGGAAGGTCACGTGTCCTCCCCTTTAGCTTGTGTTCCCCTCCCCCACACATATGGGGAGGCATCAGTTGTCTATGCTTTGGCCTTTCTGCCTGTGGCTGGTTGGGAGAACAGGGCCAGACCTGGGCCCACCCACTACTTCAGGTCCCAACCCAGGGGCCCTATAAAAAACAACCACATGTGTATCCCTTTTAACTCTGTACTACTGTCCCCTGGGCCACTTCCCTGTAGCCCATTCACCTTTATCTCAGGACTGAAGACTTCCTTGCATTCCTGCAGTCAGCCAGGAGCATCTTCCTTGCTCCCCTTGTCCCTGCCAGCAGCTGCTCCGTCTAACCCTGGAGACAGGCACACAACTCTTGCACCTCTGGCTCCAGCCAGTAACTGACTCTGTTTTGTCCAGCCCACCTCCCCACCCCCATTTTATATGAGTCTGCTGGGCTCTGAATGGCTGCTTCCTCTGCAGCCACTCTAGGTAGCCTGGAGGACTCACCTCCACTGCTCCTTTTCTGGAGAGGGGTAGGACCATGAGGCCTCCAGCAAAGGGCTATGAGCCTCCTACACCACATCAGACACATCTAAGTAGCAGTTTGATATTCTAAATACAGGATGTAGATGCCTTGTTTAGCTTCCTAAGGTGGAAAAGGGGCAGAATGTTTTTATCACCATTCAGGTCGGGAGAATAAATTTTGAAAGATGCCTATAAATAATCCTTAGCCCTTCTATAGTAAAAGCATCATGCAAGCGTCAACTCTTCTTCACCAAACCACTGTGAAGTAAGTATGTTTTATTATTCCATTTTAAAAATAGGAAAGTCAAGGAAGAGTGAGGAGATGATTTGCTTGAGGCCAAAGAAGGAATCAGTGATAGTCAGGGTTAGCATTCAGGTCCTCCGGCCTCTTATCCCTGTACTCATTTCTGTAGATCACATTGCCTATGCTTCTATAAATGTCTTAGCAGTTTTAATTTCTTATTTCTTTGGCATTCTTGACACAGCAGGACATTTAGAGGAGTCTATTTTGGAAACTGTACTAACTACAATTATTAAAAAATCCCTGTTCTGTGCTGAATTACTGTACTCCTCCTTCCATAAATATGACTACAGTTTTCATGTCTCAGAAGGCCAGGAAAGTATACAGTTTAATTTTGTTTATTTATCCTTGCCAATTTAATCATAATTTTTCTGAATTCAACAATGACATGGTTTTTCCCTCCCTTAGACATCAGTTCTTTACACTGAAAGGCAATGATCAGAAGAGTTTCCTCATCTCTTTCATGTTATATTAAAAGACAGAGATATTTTTGCCCCTAAGTCATTGTTAAATTTGACAGCAGGACTATTCATTGCAGAACTGGCTGCAATTAAAGCAATTATGCAGATCACACGTCTTTCTACTTTAATGGGTGGGTTTTTGTATTTTTTTTTTCTAGGGAAGTTTCTCTGAGCCTAGGACTAGAGCAGCGTTTCTCAAACTTCACTGCACTGCTGCGACCCCCTTCAGACAATAAAAATTACTACACAACCCCTGGAAGGGGGATCGAAGCCTGAGCCCCACTGCCCGAGGTGGGAGGACCAAAGCACAAGCACAAGCCACACTGCCCTGGGGAGGCGGGGGGTGAAGCCAAAGGTCAAGGGCTTCTGCCCTGGGCTGGGGGGGCTGTATCTTGAGCCCCACCGCTCAGGGCTGAAGCCAAAGCCTGAACCCCACTGCCCAGGGCTGAAGCCCTTGGGCTATGGCTTCAGCCTTGACAGTGGGGCTCGGACTTTGGCTTCATCCCCAGACCCCAGCAAGTCTAATACCAGCCCTGGCAATCCCATTAAAACAGGGTCGTGATGCACTTTGGTGTCCTGACCCACAGTTTGAGAACCGCTGGACTAGAGGAAGATAAGAAAAGGGAAAGAGGAGGACAGACAAAGTGATCTACTGAACAGATCCCACAGTAAAATTTGTTAGGGAGGAGGAAATTTGCACAGTGTGCTTTGCATTTCAGCTTGTCAAAGATCTCACCTATACCCCAAGTCCAGTTCCTTCTCACCATGCAGGAAGGGGATGGCACACTGAGGTCAAATCCTGATCCTGCTGAAAACAACAAAACTCCAATTGGTTTAAATTAAATTAGGATTTTGCCTTTAGTTAGAAAATGCTAAGGCTTAAACAATTAAACACTTATGCTGCTTTAAGGGCATACATATAATGAGGGGGTGGAGCAAGGCAAGCCTTTAAAGTTTAGTGGAAACTTTTAGGCTCATATCCTCAATGGTATTTAACCTCCTATTTCCTTTTAGCAGAAGTTACGCGCCTAAATACCTTTGAAGATCTAGGCCTTAGCTTTTTCCTGTTTTTAAAAAAAGGAAGTATTTCTCCAATATTTCTCCAATAAGTCCTATACATTCAGAGAAATAGAATCCCAATAAGCTCCAGTTGTAATAATCTGTTATTTTTTAATATTATGAACTTTGTGTGTCTGCAGTCGACAGTTTCATACAACCATGTGTCCTCTGCCAACTGCTCTGTTGATATGGCTGAATCATGCCCAGGGCTACCTAAAGGGGCACAAGGCACCCCTTACATTCCTGGGAAGGCTAACTGCATGATGGACAGTAGCACAGGATGGGAGGTAGACTCTGTAGAGCTGCTATGTCCCTGCCCAGTACAAGTGGAAGGAAGGGGACAGGAAGTGGGTGAAACCTTGGCTTGCTCCACCCCCTCATTAAATACACCCTTGCCTTTGAAAACAGGGCTCCCTCCTTGTGTCACCATCTCCCCAGATAACAATCTCCCTAGCTGCTCCAAGAGTGGTGGAGCAACATGCTACCCTTAACACAGGGCTCATGGAAAAGCCACAATTGACCTCAAAGAATGTTAGCAATATCCTTAGTATTTTCATTAAATTCATGTCCTGTTATTTTCAGAACCTAAGTGGTTTTCTGATCTCTCTTCACTTGTTCTACCTAAACTAATGGGTGTTTCTTCTGCATGTAACATTACATCTCAAAAAAACCTTTGTTCTGTCAACATCTGGAAATAGAACTTTTGAATCAATAGTCACATTTTCCTAATTTTTAGAGACTGTCAGGCTCTGAGCTTCACTTTTGGGCCTTTTGAAGAATCAGTCTGGTCATCTCTTTCGTATTTTATTAGGTCACTCTGTGATAGCCCTTGTGAATGGATTTCACTATGTAAGAACAAGTTTCCTTGAACCACATAGTTCCTACAGCTCGCTTCCATGTGCGAACGTCCTATCCTGACATCTCCTTGTGACACTGGAGATTAAAAGCTTGTCTGTTTTGTTATAGTGTTGCATTGTTTATGTTGAAGGGTTTTCAGATTGTTCCTCACCTGTGATATTACTGGTGATTGTTGGAAGAAGTGCTCTAGTTCCATAAGCAGCAGTGTACAAGCACCACTTCCTTACGTTGAAGCAACAGTTCAGCAAAATTGTTCATAAATTGCCACATTCTTTGCAGACTAAAGAGGCCATCTCAAAGCCAAGATTATTGAATTTGTCCATGAACCTATTGATCTTGTTTATCCACATCAAGGGGAAGATGCATCTCAAAGTATATTTTGGAACCAAGTTCTACAGAGCTTACTCATACAAAATTTCCATTAACTTCAATTGGAGTTTTGTCTGAGTAAGGTCATCTGGATGAGTCACCTGGATGAGACACGTTGGAATTAAAAATTAATACTGGGGGCCAGATTCTGCTTTCAGTTACAGTGCTATAAAGCTTGAGTATATTTATTGACATCAGCAGTATGGTACTGTGGCTTAACAGTGTAAATAAAATCAGAAAATGATTTAAGATTAGAGCTGAACTAATAATTCACAAGAAATTTACTCACATTCAGGCTCCAGCCTCACAACTTGCTCAGTGGGGATCCACAGTGGCATAAGAATCTGCCCACTGAGAAGGGAACTGGTTGCAAGATTTTGCCTCTTTTCTGCTTCTGAAATGTCCGCAAGAAGATTGTAATCTCTGCTACTATGTGTGTGTGTTGCTTGAATGTTCTCAATGATTATTTTTGTTTTGCTTTTGTTTACTCTGTGGATTGATACTTCAACTATTCCATACTATATGTACAAAATTCAAGCCGTGTTGGCTAGTTATTACTGATCATGTAAATCATATGGTTCTCTCTGTGGAAGAGCTAACATGAATTAGGACATTAACATTTTCCTTTCTGGGCCAAACAGGGCTTGCCTCAGGCATCATTCTTAGGGAAAAAAACAAGATTGACTGGATAGAATTGAAAATCTAATATTTTAATGTCACATTCACACTATGTGTGAGCACTCATGGTCCTAGTTGCCTTGGAACCAAAACTCTGTGAGAAGCTGTTTGCTGGTGTGTCGTACAGTATCCTGGCTATCCAGCAGATCCCACCACCAGTGTGAATGCTCAGGAGGACAAGATGAAAATGACAAAAGGAGATCCATTTTGAATTTGAGCAAAAATACTTGCAGGATTCTTTGGTGGTATTTTCTCAGTTTTACCCAGGATCTTTAAGGCCTCTTTGTACAGGTCAGATCAGATGCCATGTTAATATGTTCTCACCCAAGAAACAATTTTTCAAAATACCAAAAGGTTACAGTTTCCCAATGTATTAACTATACCGGCTATAAGGTGGCTCTCCACAGATGTTCATTTTTTAAATCATGTTTTTGGCAAAAGGGAGAATTTTTATTTTTTGGCGCTGTAGCCATCAGAAATATTCCACTGTGTATCTTAAACATGTGCTCACACAATGCTTACCACAGGAAAGAATCCATAGCTTATTAACATAAAGAGCGACATATAATAGTTAACTCAGGAGAATTAACTCCAACTAAGAAATGAAATTGTTAATAGACACCCTGGCTCACAGTATCATGTGATTTGTTACTACAAGTGTTCAGCTACTAATCACTAATTTTAAAAAATGAAGTGTTTGTACTTCTATTATTTAACTCCGTGAAGGAATGAAGGTAAAACAGTGAGGGAGGGGGAAGAGGGAGTGAGGAGAAGAGTGTTAATGGGGGTGGGTGATCTGACATAATTTAGTATTAGGAGTTTGAATTTCTTCTAGAGTGAGTGAAACCTTTCTGGGAGTAATCTAATTTCTTCATGAATTGTAGGAGTTTAATTTCTCAACAGCAGAGAAAGGTGGTAAATGCTGTCTCTTGCCTCATTCATAATATAACTCCAAAACAAAACCACCTTCATTTCAAAAACTAGTTAAGGTTTCACAGTGATGACAACATACTTTATCTCCAATATCACATCATTTACCAGACCAGATCACATAAAGGCAAAGAAATGAATAAAAACATGAATCATACACTCCCTACATAAAAAATCCACACATTATTCTTCCCAACCATAAAGCAATGTATATTTCATCACAACTCCACAACCTTAACTCTGACCAGGGGATTATTTTTTAATAAGTTATCTTAAATTGTATCATGTATTTTTTTTTCTTTTAATACACTCAAATGAAAAGTAAGAGGGAGTGATATTATGGTGCCACAATAGTCCCTCTACAGTTAAAGTTGAAACTAGGGGTATGTCTCATAGCAGCAGCTGTGCATGGGCTAGCCCACCCAAACTAGCTTGAATCTAGCTAACAAGGCTAACAATAGCAGTGAAGACAGTGTAGCACAGGGTAGTGTGCCATGTATGAGCCAGGGTCCGTGCCATCTTCGTACTACCCATGCTGAAACTTTGGCTGTGTAGACATACTCTAGGGGTCAGTCATAAGCTTCATTTTCTCACATACACTCACCCATTTGTAGGAATGTTTGTGGTCAGTTTAGGCTGAGAGGAATTCTGTTGCATTTTTCTAAAGTCTAGTATACTAACTCCGGAATGGAGTCAGCCAGAGACTGAAGTCAGCAGGAGTAGCTACAGCAGATTTTAAACATCCCCTCATACACCACTGATGTCAGACTATGCTTTCTACAATTCTTATTCTGAAGATTTTTTCCCCTCTGCTGATTGGCAGTTTTCTCTAGCTCCTATCATCCACCTACTCCCCTCAGTCTCTTCACTTCAGCCTCACTTCAACTCCCCTCCATCCTTTTCTCCATTCTCTTCCCATTCCCTACATCCTTTGCTTTCAGCCAATCCCTTCGTGTCTTCATATCTCTCCCAGCCTTGCTCTGTAACTTTAATATAAAAAAGTAAACATAACTCCATCCCAAAATGATACATAAATATATGAACAACCAGAAACAAAATCCATGGAACTCATATGATGCTTGCAAAGTGTGTGTGTGTGTGTGTGTGTGAATTTCCCTATAATTTCCAGTTAGACTGTAAGCTCTTTGGCACAGGGACTGTTTATTCAGTATCTAGCATAATGGAGTCAAGATCTTGACTGGAGCCTCTAAGCATTACTGTACTACAAATAACCACGATAATAATAACTGAGACGCTCTCAACTCTGACCTGGATTTCAAACTGATAGAAGGGAATAGAGAGGGGGAAGTTATATGGAGAGGATGCAGACAAGGAGTTGCATTGTGGGGAAGCAGGGAGGAGAGACTGTAGGTGATGAGAGGTCACAGAGGTGACCACATGGGCAAAGGGGGGTGACAGGATGTCTACATGGTCCAGAAGGAGAGGCAGAGAAGGTATTGCAAGTGGGCAGCAGAAAGGGATTCAGATCTATTAAGAGAAAGGCATGAGTGGGAGGGAATCTGAAAGGGGAAGAGGCTTTCATTTGGTAGAAATGATGAAATAATCTCCCAGAGAAAGAACACTGAACTGGCTCAGACAGAAGCTGTCAATACACCCCACCCCCTCAGTACCTGAGCTAACAGTTTCCCAGTGGATACATAAGAATCCTTCACGCATTGATAAAGCCTCAATGCTAGAGCCCTACCAAATTCATGGTCCATTTTGGTCAATTTCACAGTCATAGGATTTTAAAAATCATAAATGTCATTATTTCAGCTATTTAAATCTGAAATTTCACAGTGTTGTTATTGTAGGGGTCCTGACCCAAAAAGGAGTTGGGGGGGGGGGGGTTGCAAGGTTATTGTAGGGGGGGGGTTGCAGTACTGCTCCCCTTACTTCTGTGCTACTGCTGGTGGCGGTGCTGCCTTCAGAACTGGGCAGCTGGAGCGTGGCGGCTGCTGGCCGCGGTCCAGCTCTGAACGCAGAGCCACAGCTAGCAGCAGCGCAGAAGTAAGGATGGCACGGTATGGTATTGCCACCCTTACGTCTGTGCTGCTGCCTGCAGAGCTGGGTCCTCAGTCAGCAGCCGCCGCTGTCTGGCAGCCCAGCTCTGAAGGCAGCAATGCAGACGTAAGGGTGGCAATACCATACCATGCCATCCTTACTTCTGCGCTGCTGCTGGCGGTGGCTCTGCCTTCAGAGCTGGGCTCCCAGCCTGCAGCTGCCGCTTTTCCGCCACCCAGCTCTGAAGTCAGTGCAGAAGTAAGGGTGGCAATACCGCAACCTCCCTAAAATAACCTTGTGATGCCCCGGCAACTCCCTTTTGGGTCAGGACCCCCAATTTGAGAAATGCTGGTCTCCCCCATGAAATCTGTATAGTATAGGTCAAAAGCACACAAAAAGACCAGATTTCATGGTCCATGATGAATTTTTCATGGCCGTGAATTTGGTAGGGCCCTACTCATTGCTTAGTTTCACCCTCTAGAGCAGGGGTGGCCAAACTGTGGCTCGTGAGCCATATGCGGCTCTTTTACCATTAAAGTGTGGCTCATGGAGTCCCCCGCATCCTTCCCCCGCCATTCTCCACCTACCAGACTTCAGGGGAGCTCAGGACCTCTGCCTTGTAGCGGGGTGGTGGGGTAGGGGCTTCTGATCAGTGGGGAGGGGGATCGCAGGGCTTCTGCCAAGTGGGGCACACCTGCTGGGGCTTGGGGCTTCAGAATGAGCAGGGCTGAAGCCCCGAGCCCCATCAGGTGCCTCCCACAGGGCTGAAGCCCCAAGCTCTGGCAGGTGCGCCCCAGCTCTCAAACTTCTGAAGATTGTCGTATGCAGCTCGGCGGGTCAATACGTTTGGCCACCCCTGCTCTAAAGGAATCCTGTTTCAGACTCTCCATGCTCCTGAATGCCTTTCTGAGGGACAGGAGGCCAAATTCACCCTCTGTGCAAAAGGAGTGTTTGTTTCATTTCAGAATGTCCCTTGTTTTTAAGATAGCCCATTTTTTTCATGAATGATAGAATCATAGAACTGGAAGGGCCCTCAAGAAGATTCTAATATGATTATGTAGTTACTTATTTAGCAGGGCACTAATCAATGTGAGTATGCATGGCTGAATTGCGCCCTAAATTAATAGAAAAGTGTAGACGTCACTCATGTAGCATAGCTCTGTTTAATCACATTTCCCACACTAACAAAAGTCTACTATAGGAATAAGGTCATTATAAAAACTTTGGTTAACACAGTGAGAGGAAAGATGGTCCAATGGTTAGGGCACTAGCCTGGACTTGACACACAGGTCTTCTCTGCCACAGACGTCCTGTGTGACCTTGGTTAGGTCACTTAGGCTAGATTCACAAGGGTACTTAGGTATTGCTCTGCTCAGTGATGCTGTGCTAATCGCTAGATGTCCTGCTGCCCAGTAGAAACCTCAGCCCCAAGCTAGGTGCTCAGGCTCCCCATAGAATACACAGCAAGAGTTACAAGTCTAAGAAAGGGATCCTCATAAGTCATAGAGCTGAGTGGGGAACCACCTAAGATAGCCAGGAATGAAATGCCCAGGAGACAGGTAGGGAGGGGAGAGGGGCTTAGGTGCCTGTGCAGCTGACCTGGGACAAACTGGCTGATGGGCCAAAGGTAGGCACCTCCCTCCATCGGGAATCCTCAGGCATGAAAGCTCCTTTGGCGGGAGACACCAAAGCCAGGTCAACTGCTTAGGTAGCACATGCCCTAGCAGCAGAAACCATGTCTCCTGCTCAATACCTCTTTTATGCTCTCCGTGCCCCTGACTGTCTTGGTAATGGGTGTTTTTCTGACCCCACCCCCATCAGTGGCCTACATCTGGCTCCCCTGCTGTGGCATCTGAAAGGTATCAGGTCTTAGGCATGCTCAGAGCATGCCTAGAAGATTGGGCCCCACTGGTGAGACATGCTCAAACTAGACCTCTGACATTGGGGCCTCCAGGTCCTCATCTTGAGCTAGGGCTCCAAGCTGCTCATCCACTGTGGGGTGGCATCAGGGCTTGAGTGACTTTGCAAATGCAGACTGGTGGAAATGTAGGTGCCTGAGGAACTTAGATGACAATGGGGCTAGACAGCAGCTGAGCAGTGGCTTTGAAAGCATCAGTGATGCCTAAAGAGGCAGCCAGGCCTCTAATACCTTTGAGGATCTGGACCCTAGTCTCTCTGTGCCCGAGTTCCTCATCTGTAAAATGTGGGCAATAGCACTGTCCTACCTCACAGGGACACAGTGAGGAGACTAACATTAAAAATTGTTAAGCAATCAGATACTGTAGTGATGGGAGCCATATAAATACCCTTGAGAGAGGATACAGTCGAGTATCTTCTAGGAAGAGCTGTAAATGCGAGCAGTGACCCCTTCATTTACTAGAGAAAGATAGTGAATGTGGAGCCCTGTTAGTCATAGTTAGCTATGATTAACTTTTATTATACCTACAAATTAGGTGAACATTATGCTTAAATATATTTTTCTGAGCCTACTTTTACAAATGTACATGATTCAGTAAGGAATGAAAAAGACAAAACATCTTTACTACCTCAGAAAGGTGAGCGATTTCCTGTCATGAGAATGAGCCCTAAGAAATTTCCATGTTTGTATGAAAATAATGTTCAGGGGCTAATACTAAGAGGTTTAGAAGAAATATTGTCAATATACCAAGACATACATAAGAGGAGTAAAATTGTTATATGTACTACATATTGGACAAACTTGTGGCCCCATTTGCTGGGGACTGCACATATACAGAGAGTCCCAGCTCTCAGTTGAGATGACAGACAAAAGGTGGGAGAGGAAACAGAAGCACAGAGATGAAATGCATTGCTCAAGGTAACCCAGCAGGTTAGTGGCAGTGCTGGGAACAGAATCGAGATCTCCTTACCCTGAATCCAGTGCCCTATCCTCTAGATTATGCTGTCTCACTATTATCAAATACGTCTTTGCAATTTTCCATTATTATAGTTAGCAATTTTCACCCATCATCATGGATCTCAAAGTGTTCTTCATCAACAATTAGAATACCCACTTTGCAGATGGGTTAAGTGAAGCACAGTGAGGTTAAAGTCTGCTGTAGTAACTACACTTTCCCTTGAGTCCTCTGGTTTTTATGGTTTTACAATCACACTTCAAATAGAATGTTTTTCTCCTCTGTTGCTGAATTAGGGGTTTTCACCTTTCTCCACAGCATGATATGGGTACCAGTCACTAGCTAAGATAGGTCTCACATCTCACTTAATCATTTCCCTATTATTCCAGAGGCTTCAGGCATTAGTGCACCTTGGTACTTTCTATTTTTTCCCTATGGCACATAATAGTTTAGTCTCCTATGGAGTGTATTACTTTGGTCAAATGTCAGTTGTTGGATTTCATGTGGGGGTATTGGCCTGGGATATAAAGGAGATCAGAGTAGATGATCAAGTGGTCCCTTCTGGCTTTGAACTCTATGACAGTAAGGTCTGAGGTCATGCTAAATCTTACCTAAACCTCTGAGCTAACCCCCATGCTTTCAAAGTAATCACATTCTCTTCCTGGGTGGCTACTGTTTCACTCAGCATGCCCCAGGCTACCTATTCCAAAACCTGACTAACACATACTCCCAGTGCCTTATGAAAGCCCTCCCTACTTTTGCATCCGAAGAAGTGGGTATTCACCCACGAAAGCTTATGCTTCAATACCTCTGTTAGTCTATAAGGTGCCACAGGACCCTTTGTCGCTTCTACAGATCCAGACTAACACGGCTACCCCTCTGATACTCCCTACTTTTGAAGATCCTCAGGGCCCAACATATCTGGTTGCTACTTTGCAGGATTTTGGCTTGCTGCTCACTTCAAATACATTGGCACTCTGAGGTTTCCTTCTTAATTACACCTCAGAGTGCAAAGCATACCTCTATAACTCCAGAACATGCAAAATTGGAGTGGAGGAGTCTTAAAGTGAACCACAGCCTGAGACCCATGAGAGGGGCTACCAGACTTATTGATTCCCAGGAATTCACAAGAGAGGAAGGGAAATTAGAGCCTCAGGAAAGGATTTGGGGTAGGGAGTAGCAAGAATAGAGAAGAGACTTAGATCAAATAGGAATAGCCATGGAAGCACAGACAACGGTCAGGTAGTGGATTACTGTCATGGGGTTCACATACTGCTAGTGGCACCTCCTGCTGGCCATCCTGGAAATTATCTCCAGCATCCCCTGGCAATGTCTCTTCCATTATTCTCTTGCCCTGCAAACTCCAAGAACTGCAGCTTCCTCTTCATGACTCAGTTCTCTGGCCAGGTCACCATACAGGTCTTCCCCACTCCCTTCCTGAGCCCATTTGTCAAGAGGGACTTTGTAACCTCAGGAAGTCTTCCTATTTACTGCCCCACCAGTATCACCTCATCAGTAGCTGGCGGGGGGTGGGGGGGGAGGGGGGAGGTCCAAGGTCAGGGGCCCTCTCATCAGCAGAGAAAGTTTGACCTACCCCATACCTAGCTATTCTCCCCCCCCCACCCCCAAGCCTTGCCTACCTAGCTACCTTCTCTGGGCTTACCAAGCCACAGTCCTTCCTCCCACAGAGTAACTAAGCTACTTGCTTCATGCCCCAGACACACCTCCTCTCACCCAGGAAGCAACTAAGGACTCTTTCCCTCCAGCCCCTTCTGTTGCCAGCTTCCTGGCTTATATTGTCCCCATCTGTGTCTGCCCATCTGAGCCTTGTGTCTGGATTAATCAATTCCTGCTGTCTGTCTCCTCCTCTAGATGCTGCCTAGAGGTTAATTGGGCCCAATTTAACCGCTCAGGGCCAGTGTAGGTCATACACCCACCATAATCATTATCAATGGAGAGTAACAATGGAAAAGGTATTAATAACAATAGGGAAGGAGCTAGATTCAGATGGAAATTTGCATTTAGTATGGAGAAATGATCAGACACGGGTGGTAGAAGTAGTAGGAACAGGGAAGAGAATGGAGGTAGAAAAAGCAAGTTGTGATGGAGTTGATGATAGAGACTTACATGATCCTGAACCTTTAAACAGCCTTAGGACTTGTTTTCACTGCAGTCAACTTAGGTGCTGTCCTTAACCCAGCTCCTGTCCACACAAAAAAACCTCTCACCCGAGTGCCATGGTGCTTTAGATCTGGGCTACTTGCCCCATCCTGGGATATCAGATAAAGCCCAGGTGCTGCTTACCAAGGGGATAGTAACCTGCCCACAGAAGAGTTCTCTCATGATAGAGTGGCTCAGCTTATTGAAGGGCTAAGAAACCTGGGATATAACCCTGGAAGTCCTAGCACCCCACAAGTGAAGAAGCACCAGTGTGGATACACTAGAGCGGATACGCTCAAGTATGGCTTTGCAGTAAGGCTGCTCATATCTGAGCTAGGCCACCCTGGATGATCACTTCAGGATGATCATCTGAGTTAACTTCGCAGTGAAGACATACCCTTAGATATGTTTCTAGGGGCTGGTAATGACGTGTCATTTGTCAAGAACTGGTTTTCAGAATATAGCCTTATATTCCTTATCCCTTTATGGTACTGTTGTCTATCTGTGGAAGAATATTTTTTTTATTGATATAAATGCTAAACATTTTTGAACCCGTTCCCTGTTAACTTATAAATTCTCATTTATGGTCAATACCTTGCATGTTATGTTTGTCATAAAAAGACACACACATATCTGGAAACAAATTAGTGAAGAAAAAAGTGGAGTCCATTGAGAAATGATTAGTGAACAATTTTTCCATTCCTCTTAGTTTAAAAAAAACATCATCAGCAAGAGAGCTAGGTTTTGCAGGACATTGATTGCTATATACTTCAATAGGGAGATCATTTATGATTAAATATACTTTAAACATTCCAAATGTAGAATGCTGTGAAAGAGAGCTGACTTGTGTAATTATCACTAAAGTAATCAATAAGGAGGGCTAGTTGCTGGAGGAGATTTAATGTCATATTCAATTAATGTGGATTTATTAATATCAGCAACATGACAGCCCCTTCTGGGTCCAATCCTGCTTCTTCTGAAGTCAATGAGAGTTCTGCTATTGATTTCAGTGGAACCAGGATTGGGCCCATTGTTTGCTAAAGAGTGAATCATTATTTGTGAAATTTCTAGAGGCGGTAAACCCATGGCGGTCTTGGAACTGAGGACAGAGGTAAATAGTGTGTTGTAATATGATTAGCAAATGATAATGCAAACTACAGAAAAACATACAGGGAAGAGAAAAATTTCCTGGCAAGTGAAATTTTAGAGACAAGGAAAGATAATTCAATGGGGGAGTAGAGTGGATTTTCCCGATTTTCCCCCCTTAAAGTTAATGACAGGATATGGAGGCAGGTTGGCCAGTAATAGAATATAACAAGATTATAGAAAAAATAAGTGAATTGGGTGCACAGAATATTTTAATATAGATTGTATAATTTTGTTTTGTTGTTGCTAATTTACATTTAATTAGGGAGACAGCATATTTAGTGTTTAGAGCAGAGAACTGGGATCAAGATACTGCCCACTTGCTATGTGACCCTTTGAAAAGCATTTAATCTCTCCGGTCTGTTTCCTGTAGGAATGGGAATATTAATGCCTGTTTCTGTAATGTTCTTTAGGGTCTCTGATAAAAAATACTTTGAATTTATATAGTGCTTTTAATTTTCAGATAGCTTTACAAACTCTAATGAATCCTCACAACTCCCCTGGGAGGCAGATACATCGGTTTATGTATCCCCATTTTACAGATAAACCAAGGCTAAGTTAAGTGACTTATCCAAGGTCACAAGGGAGCTATCATTGGCTGGCAGCTAATATGAGAATTTGCTTCAGGAAAACACTTTGGCACATGCTTAACTTAAAGCATGTGAGTAATGCCATTGAAGACAACATTACTATTCATATACTTATTAAGAGCTACCATTAGAATTCATTAGGTCCTCATACACAGTTCTGGGCTCAGACCACTAGCCTATCCTTCTCTAAGACTAAGCCTCTTTGTATAATTGGTGATGATATAATGTAATATTAGATATCCTTAGATACTCTTCAAAGACATTACATATTTATTATATACATTTCAAAAGCATCTGTTGCCACAGTATCCAATGCTCTGACATAAAATATCTAATATTTATACTATCATGTGTTTTAAAATATAGTTGATGTGTGTGGATTTTTATTTTTCAGTGTTACTATGAAATAATATTTTCACAATAATTAATATGTCAAGGACTACAAAGACAATCCTCCAACTCATCCCTAGCAGGGTATTATGAGGTGTGGCATAATTAGAACTACATTTTTAGTTAAGGCTAACATTTTATATTACAATAGCATCTCCATTTCAGTCAGGTTGGGTCCTCATTGTGCTAGGCATTGTACAAACACATAGTCAGTGGCAATCCTTGACCCAAAGAACTTATAATTGAAAAGAATTATGTTTATATGTAACTGACAGGTATTTGAAATGTTTTATCCTGGATGATAAAGAAATGAGAGGGTGGATTTTATTCATGTGACAGGTTTTTTATGTGCAATTCTAGGTGTCTTTTTCTGTGCCGGTGTTGAGCTGACTTTCTTTTATTATTATTGCAATGTATAAAATGTACACTATAAACTTCTGATGCATCGTTTTGGAGTTCGGTTTAGAATGTCTGTGCATGTGTACTGGATCTCTAGGCTGTGGTTGCACGCCTGGTGATGATACCATGTACGTTTACTGTTATACACGGTTCTTTGCACTGAAATAAATAATTAATTGAATCAAATCCACATCCGTTGCTGGCTGTTTGTTTTCAATAGTGGGATCACCTCGCGCTGTTTGTTTAAGGCTTTTGTATTTGTAATGGGAAAAGGAAGGCGCTAGGACCGGGCTGGCTCCTGGTATCAGCCGGGAGGGAACTGGAGGAGAGAAGGGGGGTGCACAGTGACTTATGCAGAGAAGGCGCTGCTGCCATTTCCACTCACACTCCGCACTCACTACTCGGAGGGAGGGAGGGAGGGAGGGATCTTACACAGGCTGACTGAACTGAGGAGCTCAGCTGCCAACACTGAACACTGCCTGCTGCTGCTGCTGCTGCTGTACTCTGGGCAAGGGGAGGGAGGGCGAAAGAGAAGGGGAAGAAGAAAATAAAGAAAGAGAGAGCAGATAAGTAGAGGGGGGAAATCTGAGAAAGAAGGAAAAGCAAAGGACACCTCCCTCCCTACAGAGAGAAGACTTTCCATGTAGCAGGGGAAAGAGGGAGAAGCCTGAAGCTCAGAAACTGAGAGAGAAGCAAGTTACTTAATCCCTGGAGAGAGGAGGGAGATTAATAATAACAACAGTTGCTGATGATGATAATCATACATAACCTCTAATAATTTAAACCCAAAGAAAGTTCAATGCAATATTCTAAGCTATTTCTAGTTGCCTCTTCGGGGTAACTTTGGAAGACTTGCTGGTGGTGTCGCCTGGAGGTGTGAGAGGAGCTTCGGCAGAAGGAAGAAGTTTCGTGGGGCTTGTTTGCACAGGAGGAGAAGATGGGCTGGAAGAGTCGCTGCTGCTGGGGAGGCGGAGGAGGAGGGAACCTTCTCTGCCTGCTCACCCTCTTGCTGGGGTTCCTGCTACCCGCCTGCAGGACTCGAATGTACACCAACCACTGGGCTGTGAGGATAACTGGGGGGCACCAGGAAGCCAGCAGGATAGCTAGCAAATACGGATACGTCAATATAGGACAGGTAACCCTCCTTCAAACTACATGCACTACTTTCTAGCAGATGGTAACGTTGCAGATGCCGCAGGCAGGACCTCCTCCCAGATCTGCTGCTGCCGCTGCTCAATCTGGGCTGGCACAAAAAGTTAAGCACGGGAGCGCAGGGCAGTGGAAGGGGCAGATAGAAGTTTGCCCTCCAGTCTAGATTCCTCGGAGCCGTTCCCCGAGTGCAGAGTGTGTGGCGAGTCCTGCTCGAGTCGGCAGGGATCTGTTTGTGGCTGAATCCTGCCGGTGGATTGTGGCTGCAGGGGGGCTGTTTCTCCCCTTGTGTTTGTTGTGTGTGGCTGCGTGCAGGCAGGGTTTATGTTAGGCCAGGTGTAACACGTATGTTTTAATGGTCTGTGTGCGCGCCCCGGGGGCCAGTGCGCTCTGGGGGATGACGCGAGTGTGCAATGCACGAGCAGCGGGAGACCGAAGTTTCTCTCTGCAGACACTTTTGGGGAGGGATTGTGCGAGTGAGGGCGGGGGATGTTCTCGGTGCAGCGCCGTGGGCATTTCTCAGACAGCTTCTCACGAGGTGGGAGCGTGCACAACACCCAGCCGGGAGGCGTTTGAAACTTCCTGCCTTCAGACAGTGGCTCTAGCAGCAGGAGTGAGAGAGGGGAGGGGGAAACAAACACCCCAGGTCCCCACCCCCAGATGCCTCGTCTTTGTCCTAGGGCTTGAGGGGGTTGGGGGGAAGATGACTGTCTAGGAGGGACTCAACCAGGTAAAGCAGCGGGGGGCCGGGGTTTTAAAATGCAGTGAGAATCGGCGCTTAGACCAGGCGCCCCGGTTGTTATCTGTGAAGGTTTTGAATGCAACAGAAGGATCCCGTCGTGGGGGGTGACTGACGAGAACATGGAGACAGATGTTAAAGCCAAAAATACGCGCTCGTTCCGCCCGCCAGGTACATTTCTGGCTGGGCTTGGAATCCTGCCCGCCCCCGCCAGCTGCCCCGGGGCGGGGGTGGTTCAGGGGAACACGCTTGTCACGGAAATTAAATGCAGCTAAGGAATTACCCTGGCCCTGCTGACGCTGGGTGGAAGTGGCTCTGCTGCGGATCGGAGCCTCCTGCCGCTGGGGACGTGTTTGTGAAGGGGGAGGAGGGAGGAGATAGCTGGGAGGCGAGGAGTAGCCGCTCTGTCCAAGCTATCGGAGCATCTCGCCCTCCCACCGCTTTCCCCACCTCCAAGCTCCTCGCTCCGGTTGTGCCGCTTCAGAGCATGAACTTTGAGCCCAGTCCCTGAAAATCAGATCTCGAGCAGATTGTGTGTCCCACGGGACTAGGAGGACGCAGCGGCTGTTATCGCCAAGGTGGGAGTGGGGGAGTTTCTAACCCCCATTTTGGACACCTTCCGGAGGGGCAGGTTACGAGGAAGGAGGAGGTGGAGGTGGCAAAAGGGGCGCCCTTTGTGCCCCTGGATGCCTGCATGTCGCTTTGCTGCCGCTACGATTTGTAGCAGGCAGCTTGGGGAGAGAAAAATAAACCAGACGAGCCCTGTTAAAAATCAGGTTGTGCACGGACAGGTCAGGGGAAATACTGAGGCTGAGCTGAGGCAGTGTTCCGGGTCTGCACAGAGGGCATTCGAGGGCTGATGTAGGGAATCTGGCAGGACTAGTGCTCAGAGATGTAGATTTTACATGTCTGGATACAGGGAAGCATTCCTGTCAATGCACGGCTTATATGAGGGAAACACCGATTTCCTAAATTGATATATATGTACAATAAAATTACTTCCTCCTTTCTCCAGTTCAGAATCAAATTGAAATCTTGAATTCAAGCAAATTTAACACAAAATCATACAAATCTTCCTTGAGCTATGCCCAGTCAGTTAGAAAACATGAGGACTCTGTTGAATCCACAGATGTTTAGTTAGAAAACACCTGGAACTGTCTGGATCCAAAAACAGACCATGAGAAAATTATTGGATCCAGACACTTGGAGTGAGGAAACATCTGGTTCTTGCTGGATCCAGTCACATTTAGAAAATACTCTGCTGCAGATACTACAGTGAGAAAAAACAGTTAAGGTACTCTTTTTCTGATAGGTTTCAGTGTAGTAGCCGTGTTAGTCTGTGTCAGCAAAATGAAAATAAGAAAGAAAAACTTGTAGCACCTTAGAGACTAACAAATTTATTTCAGCATAAGCTTTCGTGGGTTAGTACCCACTTCATCATCTGATGTACACCCTGCCATAGTATATCACACATTTCTTGGTATTTAGCCTTGTAAAGTGTGAGTTGTTATCCAATGCATGGCAAACAGTGCTTAAAAATAAACAATACTGTTTTGCAAGCAGTTTTTCTGGGTGCACTTTTAATTACACCAATTAAAAGTTTAGAACACAAGATTTAACATATACAGAAGACCTCTTCATCTTCTGCAAGAAATTCACAAAAATACAGCTGCACTTCAGATCTTTTTCACCCCATCAGATCAAAGGATAGTAACACTTACCCAATTGTTAGTATAATAAAATCAGTTCACACATACTGTATCATTGTACTGAAAGTTTCAAACATACCTCTCAGTTGTTGTTAAGAGGGACATCCTTCATTTTATATCTTAATCTGGTATAATGCACATTTATTATTATTAATTATTTACATCAGACCATCTGGAACACAACACTGAAATTATATAAAATGTGAAATGCAAATAGTTAAATCTTCAAAAGGGCTGAGTCCCAGCTTCCCTTTTTGTTCCCACAGTCGGGTAGTTAGAGGCACAGATAATCCTATTTAGGGGCACAAAATTATGGGGGGCAAATGTATATGTGCAAATTGCACCCACTCTTTGGAAAATTTGTCTCCAAATTGCTATTTATATAAAATAAGTGAATCCAAAATTATAGCATCCTGCCCTATTGTTTTTGTGTCCATTATTCTGGGTCTTTTTTTCTTTTTTGTATCTTCACATTTGGGCCTCAGTAGTTTGAGCTTTACTATATTGTTCAAGTACAGAAACAGGCAACATAGTAAGATGTATGGAGAAGGATTCTCTTCTGCCCCTTGTCTTATTTGCCATGCCAGATGGCTAATTTAGGGCCTGACCCTGCATTCCTTGCACACCCAAACCTTCCGTTGGATAAATAAGGAAAGCAGTAAGTAGCTTTTGTCTTCTTATATGTCAGTAAAGTGCCACGTATACACCTATGGCCTTATATTAATAATACATCCATTGCTGATCAGGTGTGCAGATAGGGAGGGGGCAAAATCCAGAGCATATAAATAATGGACAATTGGAAAATGCATAAATAGATCTACAAATCAAAGGAGTGCATAATGCTGATTCCCTTCATTTAAGTATTATTTAGGTATGCAGATGTGTAGTATGCAAATAAAGAAGAGGAAGAATATATTAACTGGGGAATGTGTATTTGAGGGAACAAGTGGGCATTAGTGATGGCATGAACAGGTCTGGTAGTTGATTCCCAGTCTCATTCTGCTTGTTACAAAGCTTTAAACAGGAAAAAGCTGGCAGTGGACATTTGCTAAAACATTCATGGAGATTACTGCACATGTTTTGGCTACTAGATGTCATTTTGCTCATCAAATAGAGACCCCAGAGCATGGTTTATTACATATTTATATGTTCTGAAGAGTGGTATGCATTTCAGTTCCCAGAGTTTCATGGCTGTGTGAAATTCTCTTTAGGTCTGGCACTGTTAAGTTTCTGGTTACTCCTAGCGAAATGTTCTCCAAATGGCATTTTTGCGTCAGAGTGTTCATTAGTGTGTCCCTGGGTATTCATGTGAGGAGTCTGTTCTGTTTCATGCCCCACCCCCGCTCTGAAAATTTGGTACCATATTCATCAGGTTGCCAAATCGCTGGGTCTACAGGTGTATGACTTTGATTCTACATCCCTTGTTACTTTGTGGATAGCACAGAACTATGCGATTCAGAGTGTATATAATATAATTCAAAAGAATTATGGCACCATTCTTGAAAAGTATAACAGAATGTATGTAATCTCTACATGTGAAACGAAGCATACAGGTTATCTTGCAGGTAGCATATGTAGATTTTATAGAGCACAGGTGAAGAGAGATTTGAGGGTTAAGTTTTAAGGACAATGATTAAGGAAAGGAAAATTGGGAAGTCCAAGGGGTAGGATTTGGCTGTCTTTTTATTAGGGAGATTTAGAAGTCAGAGGCAAGGGAGAAGTGATGGTTGTTAACATGGATTTGAAGAGTGAAGGAATCAATCCGACCAAAAAAAAGCATGGAAAGTGAGGGAGAAAAATCTATGCCAAAGACAGCAAGGGATGAGAATCTACTATTTATTGAGGAGAGTGAATGGGAAGTGTCTGAAAGAAATCTGATACTTATGGAGTACAGGGAATAGACAGGAGAATAGGACAAGATAAATTCAAAAGGATTGTGAAAAGGATTGTGGTTTGAATTCTGGTTACACTATTAAGACCCTTAAAGTAACCAGTTAGAGTCCTTTTCCAGTGGCAGAACTTGCTGTGTGTGCAACCTGTATATTATGGCAGCCAAGATAGTTAGGATTTTGGTTTTGTAGACAGTGTTACTGCCAGGTGAGCTGAAAGGGAGCCTTCTTCTGATTGGGTTAGTAGGAGCGGTGCTATGTTTATTTTGGCTCAAAGTTGCTCATTGCAAATCTTATGGAAGAACAGATCCATAAACAATCTGAAATGGACAAGAAACCATTAAAGGGTTCTGAACATGGGATATTACCACCTCCAGATAGAAGTAAAGGGACAAGGAGCTGCATTTTTGGGTAATTGAAGATTTGAGAGTTGGGCTTTAGAAAGAATATACAGAAGGCTAAATCTTGGCTCCTTAAAATCAGTGTGAGTCTTGCAATTGACTTCAACAGGCATTTTACCCAAAGGAACAAAAGAATTACAAGAGTCTAGATAAGACACAATAAGGTCATATATAAGAACTGATGTCTAATATGGACAGTGTTTCAGAGGTTTTTGTGGACAGATTTGCAAACCAGGAGGATCCTGAATATTTTGTCAGTTGACTGAGTTGAACTGAGGGGAGCAGTAGAGATGGAGGGCTTTGCTTCAGAGTGCTTTTGTTACCAGTTGATCTATCCATTCTGAATGAGTGGAGATGAAAGAAGTTATGAGAAAAAGAAAGCCAGAGGATGAGATTTAGGCAGGCTGCAAGTTAATTTAGGGATAAAAGAGGAAAGATGGTATAAGTTTTGGATTTTCTCTGAAAAGAAGTGATACTCAAGGTCGACTTGAGAAAAGAGATGATCAATGGAGATGAAATAATGTGCAGGGGGTTGTGAAATGAAGTTCAGAAAATACACTGGAAAGGGCTGTAGAACATATGTTTTATGGTGGTTTTTTGTGTGTGATTTAATGGTTCCTTGGGAGTGCATGGAAGTTAGCCCTTGTGTATTTTGCTTTGTTTGGGTGATTGGTAGTAGAGTATAACAAGTGGTCCTTGAAATATCTGTTTGTTTTCATTGTCCAGCTGGTGTCTTAGTCCTGGCCATGGCTAGAAAAACTAATCAGACATAGATGACTAGATCAATTAGTCAGGGGTAGATGTGATAGATGGATGAGGGAAGGGCCACTAATGAGGTCCAGAGGCAAAATATTGGAGAGAAGCCCAACTCCCTGCTACTCCCAGTTCCTGGTCAGATAGAGAGAGGGTGGAGAGATTTCTACCAGTGTGCTGTCTGTGAACCTTGCTTAGGGGCTTCATCTTTTATTTCAGTCTCTGACTAGTAGGTAGTTGAACTTGAAGCTCCAGTCTTCTTTACTTCCCAAAGGAAGATGGAGTTTTCTGTCACTTCTCTCACTGCGTGGCCTCCTGGCAGACACAAGGTGGGAGAGGAAGAGGTTTTTGATAAGCAACCCCTTTCCAAGGCTCCATTTTTCATCCTCCTTTCCTATGAATAACTCCAGTACTGCCTGTGCTGTTGGTGGTAATTTTTTCTTACCTTTACAAGTATGAAATTGACATGAGTCTTGACAATTGTACTGTCACCCATTGTTATTTGAATAGCTGCAGTGAAACTAACGAGAATGTTACTAATTTCATTCTTCTCTGGCTTGGGAAAGCAATGAGCAGCAGCTGAAGTGTCAGGAAGATGACACCGCAGAACATTTGATTCGTGTTTGGAAGATTGTCTTCCTAAACATAAGGGCTAGAAATTTTTGTTTTTGAAAGGAAAGCCAAAATCCTGCAGAAATTGATGATGTAGGTCCCCTTATTCGTTCTGACAAGTGGGCAAATGGATTTT
This sequence comes from Chelydra serpentina, assembly GCA_037349315.1. Lineage (NCBI taxonomy): Eukaryota > Metazoa > Chordata > Testudines > Chelydridae > Chelydra > Chelydra serpentina. Next base: position 18,674,371 of record JBAIAC010000042.1, read on the forward strand.
TCAAGCCTTGATTATGGTTATCGACAAAAAATTTGTTCACTAGATTTTTTGTTTGGGTAAGAATGTCTTACCGATGAAGGCTCATTTTGATTACTGTAGGTAGTGCTGTAGATTTTGAGCATATTAATTCACACTGTTGAACCTGATCTTCCCCACACTTAAATCAGTGGGAGTGTTTCCATCTACTTTAATGGGAGCTGGATCAGGACGATAGTGCTTAGTATTGACAGTAGACCTAGTGTAAATCAATAATAACTCCATTAAAGCCAACAGAGTTACCCTAGTGTAAAGCCAGTGGAAGTGACAGTCCCAAAGCTTAGTTTGTTAGAGTGGGCTTTTGTATGACAGAAGTATCTTAAGTGATGATGTAATATCCTGAATTTTGATTTTTAGTGATGACATTTTTGGTCTAGGATTTCTTTGCTGTGTGGGAATCCCTGGCTGGCATAAAGCTGTCTCTACATCATTCCCTCCCAGCTGTGCCAGGAATAGGGCTGGAGTGCACTTTATTGAACCCTGGCTAGAATAATGGCCCCCTGGGTTGGCTGTTACAAGCTGGCATAATGTAGAGCACTCTAGAGCATGGGTCTGCAACCTTTCAGAAGTGGTGTGCCGAGTCTTCATTTATTCACTCTAATTTAAGGTTTCGCATGCCGGTAATACATTTTAACGTTTTTAGAAGGTCTCTTTCTATAAGTCTTTAATATATAACTAAACTATTGTTGTATGTAAAGTAAATAAAGTTTTTAAAATGTTTAAGAAGCTTCACTTAAAATTAAATTAAAATGGAAAGCCCCCCAGACCGGTGGCTAGAACCCAGGTAGTGTGAGTGCCACTGAAAATCAGCTCCCATGCCGCCTTTGGCACCCATGCCATAGGTTGCCTACCCCTGCTCTAGAGATTGCACTAAGTTACATGGTGATTGAACCAGCCCCCAATAGTTGCAGGGTGACATGTCCTCCCCCCTGCCCAGTTACACTGAGCAGAGCTCTAGCACTGAGCTGAGTAGCTATTGCTAAATCTTGGAATAATTCCTCCTTACATTGGCGGTCTAGAAATAGAAGCTGTTGAAGGATTTATTAAAATCACGCAGTGTGTTTTGCACTTTATCCAATTGTTTGCGCTATTGTTGCAGCCATGTTGGTCCCAGGATAAGAGACAGACAAGGTAGGTGAGGTAATATCTTTTATGGACCATCCACCAATAGAAGTTGGTCCAATCAAAGATACGACCTCACCTAACTTGACTTTGTCTAATTGACAGATATGTTGTAACTCCATTGATATAAAATGGCTTATCACTGTTCAGTGAGAGAAAAGGAAGCTTTTTTTGATACAGCCATAAAAATTATAGTATACTGATATGTCATCTTAGTTCCCCTAGTTTTACTTGTTTCTTGAAGTACAGCTTCTCACTCAAAATACATTTGTGGTTTAGTGCTAACATGTTCTCAGTACATTGCAGAAAGGGATGCTAGTTTAGTGAGACATGACCTGAGACGAGGTTTAAAAGCCAGCAGCTGTAATTCTGGTTCTGACACTGATGCCTTTCATGGTCTTGGGAAAATCACTTAACCCTGTCTTCCTCCACTTCTCATTGTATAAAAAGGGGGCTGATAATTAGGGATGGGTGCATGAGTTTCCTCTAATTTCAAATATTGTGGCTTCAAAGTAAGGAATGGGCAGTGAACCTTTTGAGGTTTGTGTTCAGTTTGTTTTGCCAGTTCCCGTCTGCTGCTGCCAGCAGCAGCCCTGAGCCTGGAGCACTGCTCCTAGCTCAGGCAGAGCACTGTACCTCTTCCTAATCATGCAAGAAGAGTGGGCAAGAGAAGAGGCTTCTACCCCTGACAAGAGGGAAGGGGTGAAGATTTCCTTTCTGTGGCTCCAGTGGAGAAGAGGAATGGAATAAAAAACAATCTGTTGCCTCCATCCTAAAGCGGAGTGGGGGTGAAGGCTCTTTGCTCCTTTCCTCAATTCAAGGGAAGGGGTGAATATGTAATTACCCTCCCCATCCTCACAACTCCTCCACTCCCTTCACACCTTGATTGTCCCCATAGATAGTCCCTTCCCTTCCACTGATTTCATCTGGGGAAAGGCACCTAGTGACCTACCCTCACCTTTCCCTCATCTTCTGGAGGCAACCGGCTACCTCTTCCCCAGTATTCTGCCTTGGTCAAAGCAATAAGGACACTTGGTGTTACAAGGATAGTGTACTAAGATCTAATATGAGGAGCCAACCTGTGGTCATGCAGATTACGGTATTATGGTATGGCTCTGTGCTTCGTAAAGATTTTATTTGAAAAGTCTCGGCTGAACCACAGGGTCAGGAGTGTTGTGTGGGATTTTAGTGCTTATGCCAGTAAATCACACAAACAGTGAATAAATATTAATCAGATTCAAACCTGAAGATCTAGCAAAGGCACAGAAAAGCTGTTGTTGAAAGAAATAAGATTGATTGTTCAGAAAGATTGAGTAGAATGGCTACTAGCAACTTGCCAGTCCTATTGCCTATGGGTTAAAGGGAGATTGCTGTTAACTTGATAATTTTCTTTAAATCAGAAGATTACAAAAAATTGCAGCTGAACTAGAAAAGAAAGATCCTAAAATAAGGATTGCTTCTTTTCATTGAGTGAGAGAAAAAGACTGCTGCCGGAGTTACCAGCATCTCACACTGGCTGATGCAGAAAAGCAGGATGATAGACCCTTGATTCTCTGTGGAAACATTTTCAGCCACTCAGGACTGTTATATTTAAAGATTTAATTCAAAAGACAGGACACTTAGATCTCAGTTCAGTAGGTCATGAAACTAAGACAGGGCATAGCCACATGAGAATTTGGGACTTTGCATAGTAAGCTTATATAGCCTGTGCATCACAGATACAGGTACTAGAGCTAAGATGTTAAAAGATCCTAAACTAGATATGTTATGAGCTATGTGCAGAGATAGTGAAATTGCACAGATGCAGCTGAGAAAATTAAATACAGGCCATACTGAGGTAAACTTTATGGGGAAAAAACTCAACTGAACAAGAAAGAAAGGCTGAGAATTATAAACAACTACAACAATACAGAGAGAGCACAACATGCAGACTGTCTGCTGTTGCTATTGTGCTAGCAGGCATTCTGGGGTCAGCAAGAAGTGTCCACCTTCTGAAGAGATCTGTAGAAAATAAAAGGAAAAATCTATTTTGGCAAAGCTTGCAGGCAGCAAAAGCAGCAAAATAAGACACATATGGCACAATACAAAGAGGAGAGCATATCTGATGAATCCATATTCAGCATTAGATATCTTGTAGGTGCAGTTAAGACTAAAGTAAAACAGCAGTTCATATTACTGAATGTGCGCACTGGTAAGGAGGTGGGTAACTAAATCATGTGCCAAATGTGCTGTGGGTCCACATGCAAACTAATAATCTACTTGGATTATTGTAAATAAAACGAGGCGAATCTGGCTTTACAGTATAGTGGAGTCAAGATACCATTATATGATGATTCTAATATGAAGCCCTTAGATCAGGGGTGGGCAAACTTTTTGGCCTAAGGGCCACATCGGGGAATAGAAATTGTACGGCGGGCCATGAATGCTCACAAAATTGGGGTTGGGAGTGGGAAGGGGTAAGGGCTCTAGTTGGGGGTGCGGGCTCTGGGGTGGGGCTGGGGATGAGGAGTTTGGGCTGTAGGGGAGTTCTCTGGGCTGGGACCGTGGGGTTCGGAAAGCAGAAGGGGGATCAGGGCTGGGGCAGGGGTACGGGAAGGGGTGCAGGTTCTGGCTGGGAATGTGGGCTCTGGGATGGGGCTGGAGATGAGAGGTTTGGGGTGCAAGAGGGTGCTCCATGCTGGGCTCGAGGGGTTTGGAGAGCAGGAGGAGGATCAGGGCTGGGGCAGGGGTTTGGGGCATAGGGAGAGGCTCAGGGATGCAGGCTCCGAGCGGCGCTTACCTCAAGCGGCTCCCAGAAGCAGTGGCATGTCCCTTCTCTGGCTCCTACATGGGGAGTGGCCCTCGACCCTGCTAGAGTGCCAAAGCAGGGCCATGCAGCTGCTTCCAGGAGCTCAGGAGCTGCGTAGTGCGGCCCTTGACCCTGCACTCCGGAGAAGGGCTGAGTTGCTTGGTGCGGCCCCCGACCCGGCGCCCCTGGCTGGAACACCAGACCGGGGCAAGCTCCAGGCCCTGTTCCCCAGCGGGAGCTCACGAGCCGACTTAAAATGGCCCACAGATCATAGTTTGCCCACCCATGCCTTAGGTAAATGAACCCTGAGCTACATTTATAAGAATCAATTATGATTTAAACTTTCAAGTAGTGAAAGGGGTGAAGGAGCCATTCCTCTTAGTGACCATGGCAGAAGGCTCAGAGTGAATCAGTAAAAATGGACACTGTTTCCAAAGATGATACCTCCCACATACAAAAAGATAATGGCTGGCAATGGGGATCTGTTTCATGTACTTGGTTGCCTGCTAGGAAAGTACTATTTGAGGTGGACCAAAGTCAAGGAAGCAAAATTACCAGTACTGTTAAAAGCACAACTCAGAGTAAAAACAGTCTCAAACTGAAAATGAAATGAGGACTTTGGCTGTTCTCTAGATAGGGCATCTGCTCATAGATGAAGCTGTACATCTAACTCCTGAGAAATTCTAGGAATACCTGAGAGAAAAAATGTCAAGCAATACAACACTTTATGGAATTTGTGAATACCTTGCAAAATTTCTACCCCACCCCTCTGATGTGTATAAGTAACAGACAAGGATCCTGTCTGGGAATGACAAAGCAATTAAACAGGTAAAAGAATTTGTCAGCCATCACCCAGTACTTAGGTGCAAAGATGTACGTACTTAGGTGCATACTTAGGGGATACTCCAATTAAGCGCAATGCAAATGAGAAGGAACTTGGTGCAGCCTTACTATAGGAAAGGCCTCCAAGCAGCTTTTATGTCAAGCTCACTTTTGCTTACACAGCAACAGTATGCGGAGAGTGAAAAGAAGTGTCTTGTTACAATATTTTCATGGGAGAGATTCATTCAGTACCTGTATGGTTGAGATGTGATCAGTGATGATGATACAGACCATAAGCCTCCAGAAAACAGCTTTCATAAACCTTTTCTATTACCCCAAATGCCGTCAACATAGATTCATAGAAGAAATATAATTTGAAGTTACACTACGGTAAAGGATCAGAAATACACAATGCAGATTTCCTATCTAGAGCCGCACTACCTCAGATATAAGCTATATTTGAAACACTTGATCATAAGACATTAAAAAAGATAGCTTTTGCTATTGAACTCGAGGAAATTAACTATGCTGAATTGCTTTGTAGCTGGATCAGCATCTAGCCCAGATAGAACAGCCTGGACAGCAAGATTAACTACTGCAGCCACTGAAAACAACAGGTCTGTGTGGGAAATGTGGAAGCTGAGCAATAGTGCATAGTGTACAAAACAGAATCATATACATATGAACCAGAGTTGCTATACCCAACATTATAAGACCTGAGACATTGGCAAGAATCCATGCTAGCCACCTACACACAGAAACATGTCTTCACAAAGCCAGAATTATTGTTGATTAGACATATGTTGTTATAATTATTTATATTATAGTAGTGCCCAGAGCCCAGAATCAGGATTGGACTTCCGTTGTGCTTCAATCCTTACTATTGTGAGGATTAATCGGTTGACATTAGTAACATGATGTGAAGATAAAAAGTTTTATAGAAATGCTCAACAAAATTAATAGTAATAGTTGTAACAACAAGCTTTGATATCTCTCATGAACATACCACTGACCCAAATTTAACCTATGCTACTACATGAAAACATATTTCCTAAATAGTTGTATGCATGGTGTTATATTTTGCATTTGTAAAGGACTTCTAGAAAAAAAAATGCAGCCACTGACTCTGATCCTGGAATCATATGCCTGTAAAAGAAGTTATGCTCATGAGCAGGACTACTCGTGAGTGTAAAGTTACTCATGTGTCCACATCTTTGTAGAATTGGATCTTAGAATCATTAAATTACAGAAAGAGAAGCAGCAACAGGTCCACACTGTTGATCAACTCATGAGCCTTTTCTTGTTGCCTGCATCTTTTCAATCTATTTTTCCACTATGTAAGTTAATGGAATGTTTCTTATTTGGTTGGTGACTTTCAGATAACAAGTATCCTACATTTTAGGGCAAAATCCTTCTGTGACATGCCACATTGAATCATGTGTTATGTCAGTAATGTCGAATGTCAAGCTGAGATAACCATCAACCTGAGAAATTGGGAAAGTTCAGTTTTCTAACAGGAGGTCTGAAAAGGTTCAAATTCTGACCTCGTGTGCATAAATACTCCACATGAAGTCAATAGGACTAGTTTCCATGCATAACTGGGGCAAAATTTGTCTCTTAAAACAGGAACCAGAGTGTTACCCCTCCCAGGATTGTACCATATTAACTATATGTTTAATCTGTGGTAAACAATTATGAAAATTTGGTTTCCTATCAGCAGCCTAGCGTACTGTCAAATGTTACGAACCAAAAAAGCATCTGTTATGGGGTCGTTAGGTTTGTCTCATTTTTGGTGAAGTAAAAGCAACCTTGAACTTTGCTCTTTTTTGCCAAAAGCAAGTAGGTCTTGCTCATGTTTGTTCTCTATAGCCCAAATACAAATCTTAGGGTAGGTCTACACTTACCCGTCGCGTCGGACGCGTCGGATCGATGTTCTGGGTTCGATTTATCGCGTCTTGTCTAGACGCGATAAATCGAACCAGGAAGTGCTCCCCCGTCGACGCTGGTAATCCAGCTCGATGAACGGAGTAGGCGGAGTCGACAGGGGAGCCTGCGCGCTGCGTGTGGACCCCGGGTAAGTACGTTTTCATTCGAACTAAGATAGTTCGACTTCAGCTACGTTATTCACGTAGCTGAAGTTGCGTATCTTAGTTCGAATTGGGGGGTTAGTGTAGACTAGCCCTTAGATGCATTACTAGAACTCATGATTAAATCAGGTGCTACATTTGTACATGCATTCTTATTCAAATTGGGAGGGGGGGGGGAGAGAGTTCATGAGGCAGTGAGGGCATTGTTGATATCCATATGCTGTGTGCTAGAAATTTGAGACTAGAATCTGAGGGTGGCTTACATTTTTAGCTGTTTAACTTAATTAAAAGTAGCAGGTAGCCTTCACTTCTGAATAATAAGAAGTAGAGAACATTCTATCTACTAATTTTGGTGGAATTTCTTGTGCCTATTGATATGGCAACCAGCTTTAAGTACAAACAATACACAAACAAAACAAAAAACCCACATAAATTATATCTGCTACCCATGAACATGGCAGCACCACCTGTCACCTGATCCTGCAGATCCTTACATGATCATTTTTTACTCACAAAGGTAGTAGATATGCCCCAAATAGTAAACCTAAAGTAGCCTAAATTAATAGGCAAAATAAACTAAGCCAAAACCAAAAAGTTAACCAAATGCTACCCTAAAAAAAATGATCTGAAGCTCCTCAGGGGAAGTTGATCTCTAGTGGGCCAGCCAGGAGGAATGAATTCCAAAGTCAGGGCCTTAAACTGAGAATGGCCTGCCACCAACAACACAGCTGCATTGTTGTGACAGGTTGTAGAGTGAACTGTGGTCCCTCAGATAGCGAGGCCCCAATCCATTCAGGGCTTTAAAGATCGCTACCAGCAGGAAGTGAAAAGGGGAGTGGGTGCAGGGATGTGAGCACCAGCCTTACAAGCTCACAGTAGCTTCCCCCATTTAAGTAACAAGCAGGCAGCTACACTCTTTTGTCACTGAAGCTTATGGATAGTCTTCAAATGTAGCCTAACAGAATGTTCTAGTTGTGTACTCTTGAAGAGACAAAGTGCCTACTTATCCATCATAATGTGAGCATTAAAGAGATGTGGTTGCAGCTACCTGGCCCACCAGTGATTATACCCAAGGATCCAGGAGCATCGATGCCTTCCATCAGCGCCCCAGTGTAACAGGGTCTGACCTGAACTGGCATCAAGCCCTGACACTGTCTCAGATTTGTTTTCTTGAGCCTCTTAGCAACTGCCCCCAGACCCTTATGAGGCAAATATGCTTCTGAGGATCTGGTTTATTGAAGCACAGATTGTATATCAGCTTATATGACAGGACGTCTTTCCCCAACTCACCATTAATTCAGTCCCTTGCTGAGCTCGACAGTTCTTTCCCAAAACCCAGATCTTGCTCCCTGGAGTTTCCTCAAGCTTCTTAAGGCTTCTGCCCCTCATTGCACAACTCCACTCAAGTCTTTCTGTCTGGCTACCGTAGAGTAGGGTGACCAGACAGCAAATGTTAAAAATCAGGACGGGGTAGAGGGTAATAGGAGCCTATATAAGAAAAATATCCAAAAATCAGGACTGTCTCTATAAAATTGGGACATCTGGTCACCCTACTGTAGAGAACCCTTTTCCCCCAGTTCTCTCTTACCTTATAGCTCCTAAAAGGGCATTCCTACTCCCTGCAAGTCTCTTTCCTCTCTCTACTAATGGAACAGACTCCTTCTTAAGTTCCGCCTCCAGCCTACTATCAAGTGAACCTGGTCACTTGACTCAGCCACCAGGCCAAGCCCATATCCATCATGTCGGGCTTGATAGCTCAAAAGCGCACACTGGGGCACCTAGAGTGAACTATTTTGGCGAAGTCAATCACATGTCATCAATAATTGGTGCTGACACCACAAGTGCCTACTGTTCTAGATGCTCCCCCTGCCAATGAGCTGCATTTCCATCTTGTTGGGTTGAGTCATTTCCCTTTCTTGGTCATGTGCTGGGAACATAGTGAAACTGTTGCATTTGGATAAGGCGACATAGAGTTGACTGTTTGTAGCCTGCTAATGACATTAAAGCCCCAAACATGTAATAATCCCCCTACTGTACATACATGCACAGTGAGCAGGGGGCGTGAGAAGGTGGTTAGTAGGATCTCTGATTTATCTCTACATTTCGGACACATTTAAGGTGATACATTATTTTGAAGCTGCCTTTTCAAAATAATATGTGTTCAAAGATGTTTTAAATATTAAACAGTTCACCAGACCTTGTAATGCAGGAATTATATGGCATGAAAGTAAATGTTTTACATTTGAAACACGGTCTGTATATTTAAAATACATCTTCTTTTATGCCATTCATTATTTATTTCAAAGCTGACCAAACTTCCTATATTTAAATGTATGGAACCATGTATTAAATAAATGTACACTAGAGATCATAAAAATAACCTGCCATCTGTGAAAGCAAAATGTTTTTCTTTCCCTTGCACAAATAATTTTTGAGACACAGCTATGTATGTATTCATTGATCTGTAAAGTTCTAAAGGATTTCTTTCCCAAAGAGGATGCCCCAAAAGAGTATTCCTTATAAACGTGCAATAGACAGACCCCAAGTTTTTTCCTGAATACTTTCAATGGCTTTGGTAAATCTAGATACCTGATCACCAACTGTAGCTGGACCTCACAGCTTTCACTGACTTTTCTCTACACGCTGGAGTAATTTTAATGCTGTAGCCAAGTACTTTGAGAGGTGTCAGTACTATTAAAATGTAGATCCAGAACTTTTTTCCTGATTGAGCCTGAATTCATCAAGATATATGCGAGGTGTTGTCTCAGTAATAGCTCAGTGCAGTTTCCATTAAAGATTGTGAAAAGATTCCCAATGATTTAAGTGAAAGTTGGATTGAGCTCTAGTAGTCCATCTGACACTACTGATGAGTGGGAGCAAGAGGGGGACCTAACTGTCTGAATTATGGAGGCTGTAATTTTTTCCTGTTATTTCTGACTTGACATAACTAGATTAAATAGACAGTAGATTCCTACCTGACTATACCTAAAACCAGCAGCTCCGTGATTTGGCATAATCCAGTTTTTGTTTTGCCAAACATCATTTAAACAGGTAGCCTGTTCCTGATGTTTCCTTTCTGATTAGGTGTGCATGCTACAGGATCTGATATTTTTCTTGAAGCTTGTCTCGAGGTCCTGCCAAATACAAGTGTTTTCTTACTAACAAGTATTGAATTTCAATATCTATCTATAGGACTCTGTGCTGAAACATGAGTAGTCCTTGCATAAGTAGTTCCATCAAAGTCAATGGGACTACTTGCATGAGTAAGGATTGCTCATGTGAATAAGGGTTGTGGGATTAGGCCTCAATTTTTCAATAGGATATAGTAGTGCCTTTGTAAGGATCTTGCATTGATCAAATAAGATATGTGCATATTATCACTGAAATATCTGGATCTGGGATGGTTTGACCTTTATCCATGCTCTGTTAAGCTTGTTGTGCAGAGTGGTAGATTATTAGACTTTGATACAGGACAAAGTCAAAGAAGTATGTTACAGTTTCACTGTTGTGGCAGTTTACACTGATAAAATGATTGATTGAACTAGAGTGATGGGTATTTAATACTGCCACACATCACGTAGATGAACTAAACTCATTCCCAATAATTCTCATGAGTCACAGCTTTATTATTCTTCAAAAAAAAAATGTAGTGAGGATGGAGTAATAAAGTCTGATGTGAAAGTCAATAAAATGAAAACGTAATTACTATAGCCAATAAGAACCGAGTTCAGATTTGTAAGGCAAAGTACAGTCTGAAAAGGTTTATTGCTGCAATTTTAGGTGTTTTGTGAAAATAGCATGACTACTGTACATTGATGCGTCAGTCACTTCGAATGTTATAAGATCTTCTGATATTAATGCATTAGTGAGTTTTATGCTGAACTTAAAATAAATGAACAGAAACATAGCACCATATCTGAGTTGGTGCCCAATCCTGCAAACCCTTACTCATGCAATTAGTTTTATTAGACCAGATTCTTCTCTCACTTAAACCAGTTTAATTCAATTGACTTCAACAGAGTTACTTCTGATTTAATTTGGTGCAAATGAGAAGAGACTTGCGCCTGGCGGGACTGCTCAGGTGGGTGAGTGAGGGTTTTCAGGATTTGCCCATGTTATTAAACATTTTGTGATCAATTTTCAAAGGAAATTAATGCCTGTTTTTCCCCATGAATCTGTTTTATTAAAACATAAAACCTATTTAATAGCTTATCTTTATACGATTGGCATGATTGAAATAATAGTGACTAAACCATGTAAATCCACATTATTTTCCAGAATTATAATAATATATTGATGAGAGTCCAAATTAATCCCTCCACCATCAGTAATGCTTAGGGTTTGGAATAGTCATAAAATATGGAATATGTCAGTGATGTAAAGTACTTAAATGAACATTCACGGTACAGTATGTATATTCATTTTCTTTTCTTTCATTCTCCTTTTACATTTCTCCATTAACACAACATGAAATAGGGGTAGAAATCAGTAATAACAGAAATGAAGATTATTCTAACTAAGACATGTATCAGCTTTTAAATTACCAACTGGCGAGTTAGTAAAGAAAGAAAAGAGAAAAAGGTTAGAACAAAAGCTGCAAGTGTGTGAACCTCTTGAAATGTTAAAGAGATTTATTTCCTGCCCAACAGCTTTTTGTAGAGCAACAAACATTATCATTTCCCCCCACAGCTTCTTTATAGGTACAAACAGCATTCATTATCACTTGAACTTGCATGGATAATGATTACAAAACTGTCTTTAAATCACTGCAAACATCGGAGGTAACATCTATTTATTTTGTGGGAAAGAATTAAAGTATTTGCTGCACTTATTTTGTAGTTTCTATGGAAATATAATGAGGTAAATAGTCGGGTTCAACAAAGAGGGGCATGAATAATCAGTTTAACATTACATTGTTTTATTTGACAGAGACATTAACTTACCTAAAGGTCAATCCCTCCCTTCATAAAACTCTCATTAATGGGTCCATAATTGTGTTTTCATATTGTGGGATGGTTAGGCTGGCTATGCTGCATGATAACATTAACTAGCTTTACATGAGAAATCTGAAAATGATCTTGTTTAATGCTAAGACATCTGTTGAAGAACTGAAAAAAAAAAATTCCTGTATCTGTGTTTCTTAAGTTTTGAGTCACTTATTTTAACATATTAGTAAAAATCATAGCCTCTCTTTCAATCCTTGAAAGGAAATGGATGGAGGAGGGGTGTTCTTTATGGACTTCAAAAGGCAGAATTCAAGTTTCTTTTAATTTGGCGTATTTGAATGATCAACATGATGGCCAAATATCACTGTTAAATTCATTAGGAATTCTGTTGGTTTGGTTCTTTAAAATGCCAACAACTTGATGTTTTTACTCAGTGTTTATTCAATCCTTGACTCCAGTTAGGGCCAATTTTGAGGTCCTTACTCAGTTTTTACTTGGGCCTGTAATGCACAGCCCTGCATTGAAGTGGTGTGGTGTCACATTGCTTCTAGGGAAACAGTAGCAGACTTTCTTCCTCAGATGTTCAGAAAGAGTCCCTTGGCTCTTCCTCCCCCTTCCTGAAGTGCAGCACACCCCCATTTCCCATGCTGTGATAGAGGGAGGTGAGGCCTCTTCTTTTGGGGTGTTTAAGGGACTGCTGTTTTCCCTAGCTCTTATGTGAGTCACACTGGGAAGGCTCCTTGGGCCATTCTTTTCATTGCACATTCATGTAAAGGATGAATATATAAAGCTAACCCTTAGCTTTCATTTAGTCTTTAATCAGGCAATCTCCAGTTACTGTTATTGGAAGTTTCCCTGGATAAGGTGCTCAAGATTTGACCTACTATGAATATTATTTTCTTCAAAACATTCCAAGAGAAGTAGCACTGGATACAATTAACTGTAGTCAATTAAAATCTCTAAGTTTTATTTAAAACAACCAGCTAACCGTTCCCTCCTCTCCAACCTCATTTATAAGGAGAGAACAACTTCAGATTGAAATCCGCAGGATTGAAATAAATATATAATCCAAAAAAGCTGCCACAATCCTCTTTTGAAGGATTGTTCATCCTGTTTAGAAGGGTGCTTTTAATGAATAATTCTTTGTGATTAAACCCATATGACTATGAAACTATTGATGCATTTCTGATCTTTTTAAAGGTCATCCTTCTTTTAAAAGATTACAGTATTCCCTGAAAATTCTGACCTCTTTTATCATTGAATCTTTTCTCATTTTTGCAAAGACTGTTCACTTAAGACTTAGTTGTACTAATGGGAAGTCATACCTCACTCTTAAGTATCAAAACATTTTATTTCTTTTGATGATACAAAAGCATTACATGTTGCTAAATGTTTCTCAGCACTTCTCCTTTCATCATGTAATTTCAAATGTTGAATATGGTTTCCATGGTAGCATTGATGTACGAAAGACCCACTAGACAGAAGTTCATTTGCAATATTTCTTTCAGTGCACGACTGTACATTCTTTTTGTATTTGCATCATCTATTGATCCATAAAGTTTTGTCCTGTGTACCCTGAGCTTTTTCAAGTTAGTTAATCAATTATTAGTCTGCTGCATAGCCTAGAGGAAAGCTGACATACCTTTATATTGGTAAATATATTTTGGAATATGATCTATATAGGGAACAGATTAGAGAAACTTTGATTATATAGGTCATATACAAAATGCAGTATGTAATCTCATGTAAATAATTTCCATTATAATTTTTTTTAGAAGTTCTTTAAAACTGTATATTCTCTAATGTGCTATATCCACACTCTAATTACATTTTTGTGCTGAAAATTTTAAAGCTTCTTAATGGATTTAAATGCTCAATTCCTATTAACCATAAAACAGTGACTTTGAAAATCTCAGCCTTGATATTGAAATAGAACAGATGCAAAGAACTCAAATTGCAGTTGGGGTTATTGTTGCTCATTTTGTCCTGTTAACAAAGGCACATATAACAAGTTAAATGTCTAGAGAGTTTATTTTGGATTTTCTATTGAAGCACTTAACATGCTAAGGTTTTTGTGGGATTTTTAAAGCAAAATGCAGCAGTATGTAAACAATAGTAATAACATTCTTATGCGAAAGAACATAACACAAAGCTATTTTATGTTAATAGCTCAGTTTTTCATTTTAGACATCCACTGATTGAAAAACAAAATTGTACCTTTCCAGTTCAATGTAAGTGCCCAGGCAAAATTTCTCCATGCAAACAGCTGAAATACAGTGGAAAATTGCCCAAGGCTGCAAAGGAAGTCAGCAGTGGCATACATTACTTCAGTAAGGTGTTATATTTTCTCTTTAAAAAAAAAAAAAAAAAAAAGAGAGGGAATTTGAAGGATAAAGGACTTGCTATGTTTTGGGGGTAAAGCTGATTTATTTAAAACAGAAATAGTGATCTTCCTTTTGTAACAGGAGGATTCAGTAATTAATCTTCCTAGTTTTATTCATGCACAAGTAATTCAGAAGAGAATCACCAACCTGTCTGTGTTACTAGTTGGCTGAACTCCTTTGTCTTGAGGACCAGGTTCTTTTCAGAAACTGATCAAGAAAACTCACTCACAGCAATGCTTTCCCTTTCTGAGGGGAAGGCAATTAGCTTTTATTTTTGTCTGGAATTAGAGTTATGACCGTCCCTAATTTCCACCTATGAGACCGAGAAAAAATGTTTTTAGGGAACACAAACCATTCTAAATATCTAAATCATTGGTTCCCAAACTGCGGTACAAACCCCCATGGGGGCTAAGGAGGGGGGAAGTGGCCACTATGCTGCTCAGCCTTGTCTTCACTGAAAAAAAGGTGTATTTTTTGCCTCTCAGTAACTAATGTGTGTGAGCTGTCTTGAGGTAAAAACACAGTGAAAACAAGGCTCTTTCGTTTCAGAGGAAGCAATGTCAACCCCAGGCAACGGTATAGGCCTACCCTTAGTGAGTTTCTCTCAGGTTAAAACAAAAATGCCTTGTCTGCAACTGTGTTTTCACTTTGGGGTAGCTCACACTCAATAGTCACCCTGAGGTAAAAAAGCACACCTCTTTTAGCAGTAGGGTGACCAGACAGCAAGTGTGAAAATTGGGGTGGGGGGTAATAGGAGCCTATATAAGAAAAAGACCCCAAAATTGGGACAGTCCCTATAAGATCGGGACATCTGGTCACCCTATTTAGTAGTGAAGACATGACCTCAGACTACAGCACAACTGATGAAAAAACAGAGGGAGACTCTGCACTCCAAGAACTGCCTTCTCTCCACTCCTTTCTCTGACAGGCCACCACTAGATGTGGGCGTTGGGGGGGGGGGGGGGGAATTGAACAGCAGGAGAAGGTCAGACAGTGCTAAACATCCATACTTTGAAAATCAGATACCCTTAAAGTGTCTCAAATTGGGACCCAAAAACTGAGGAACCCAAAATCACGAGCCACTTTTGAAAATCTTGGCCTTTATTTTATTTTATTTTATTTTATATTCTCATATATTGGCATTTTGTGGGGATGGAGGAAGGGCTCATTACCATAGTATCTGCATACTTCAGTAATGGAGTTTCCAGGAATGCCATTGAAGTCAAACTCTGATCTTTGGCAGATACTGAGCTGTTATTCTGAGGAATGTCACCGTTCAGAGGCACAAATTTGGCAATGCTGTGTTGTGTAAACATATTTGTTCCCTACCAGACTGGAGTGCTAGCCTGAAGGGAAAAAAATGGGAATAGGGGAGAGCTATGCATTGGCATCTAAGAATACCAGTTGAGCCCAACTATTAGGCCTGTATTACACTACAAAGTTAGATAGACATAAACAGTCTTGTGTCGCCCAAGTTGCACATATGTCTATACTTAAATTTGTCTCCCGTCAATGTAAGTGCCCCGTTACAGTAATGCAGTAACACCATCGATCCAAGCAGTGTGGAGCCATGGTCAATGTACTGAGGTCAATGTAGTAAGAGTGTAGACACTGTGTTACTTAGATTGATCCTAACAGTCCTCCAACAGCTGTCCCACAATGCCCAACACTGACTGCTCTGGTTACAATTGTGAACTCCACTTCCCCTGTGGTCCTGGAGACTAGAAGGCTTCCCTCCTTTAAAGCCCTGTGCATTTTTGAAATACCTTTTCCTGATTGTCTAGCTTGGTGAGCACACCTAGCAGCTCGCTCTCCATTGTTGTGTGCTACTGCCCAGCTGACCTGCCAGCTACTCACTCGAGATATGGACCAGCTTGGAGTAAACAGGAGGTGTTGGATCTCCTGGGCCTGAGGAAAGAAGAGGCTGTGCAAGCATAGCTACAGACCAGCAAAAGAAACATGGACACGATGAGCAGATTGCATGGAGGATGCAGGAGAAGGAGTATGACAGGGATCAGCAGCCATGCCACATGAAAACAAAGGAACTGTGTTAGGCGTATCAGAAGGCCAAGGAGGCAAACAGTCCTGCTACTTTTACAAAAAGCTGCATGCCATACGTGGCAGAGACCACACTGCCACCCCACAGACCACCGTGGATACCTCTGAGGAGCTGGAGTCACAGGCCAATGGTGTGAACAGCAAGGAGGAAGATGGAGAAATACATGATCGGGGGGGTCCAGCTATGCCACAAGCCAGACCTGTTTGAGACTCCACTGCAGACTAGGCAGTCCCTGCAGTCGAGCATGGGCGAGCCTGAAGCAGGGGAAGCATCCTTGGGTAAGCATATACATTTATTTCCCCTTATAGTGATGGCGCCCCCAAGTTAACAGGACACAACTATCAACTTTTAATTAATTTACTCATACTAGAAGTACAACAAAGAGAGGCAGTGTTGGTATCTGCTTTTCATTCCCCTGTGGAGTTAGGCAAGGGGTAGCCATGCGGAGCAGTTTGTTTATGTACACAACGCTGTCCCTTGGATCCTCCTGAGAGATCTCAACGAAACTTTCATGGAGGTCCTGAGCAATCCTTTCCCGAAGGTTTCTAGGGATGGCAGCGTTATTTTTCCCTCCATTGTAGGGCACCTTCCTGTGCCAGTCTGTGATAACTTCGGCAGACACCATTGCAGTAGACAAGCTAGCAGCATATGGGCCTGGGCAGCTTTGGGATGCCAGTAGCAGCTGTGCTCTCTCTGCCTTTGGAAAATGGTGCCAGTATTCAGTGTCATTGCCCTATACTCATAGTTTTATGCAACTGAGCAATTCCCTCACCCCTGGTGCGCCACACTCACCATCGCTGGTGCCGTGAGTGGCACAATGCATAAGCACACTGAAGCAGACGTGTCAATAGGCATGTCTTATTTAAACCTCGGGAGCAAGGGAAGGGAGTTCTGAATCTTCACTTTTGCTTTCCATTGTGACTATATTGACTATACCCTGTGTGTTTTATCTGCAGCTGCTGCTTTTGAAGCCTTGAAGGGTCCCCCCTCCACAGCCACGGAATGCCCAAGCCAGATAAGGAGGAGAAAGAAGAGGACTCAGGATGACATGTTCAATGAGATCTTGCAAGCCAATGCTGCATCAGACCATGAGCAAAGGGCCTGGAGGGTGAATACTGCAGACAGCCTGGAGAAGGAGAAAGCGCAGGAGTCCCAGCAGGAAGAGAAGGAGATGCACCAGGACATAATGGAGCTTCTCTGGCAGCAAACACAGATGCTGTAAACTCTTGTGGACCTATGGGTGGACTCTTGTGCGCTCACCTCTCTTTGCAATCCACGGAGAACTCCGTTACAGTACCTCTTTCCCCCATCCCCCACAAAAATCCATTCCATGTAGCATCAGAGGCCGCATCCCTACCCACAACACTCCACCCCACGGGACATTAAGGACAATCACAGCTTCACATGCACTGACCTGAGAGAGCCACGGTTGCTGTATATGTAGGTAAAAGTAGACATGAATGTTCTTTCCCCTTGTTAAGTTCTGTTCCATTAATGTATTAAGTGTTTACTGTATTTGCGTTTAAATTTCACAGATTTTTTTTTTTAATTAATTTTGTTACTGAATAAAATTCTGGTATTGGGAAAATAATTTTTATTTGTTCATAACATATGCTGCAGAGTTCCTAGAAGTTCTAAAAGCAACCAATTACTTGTTACTGCACAGTGTGACACAGCTCATAGGATCAGTGACAAACACAGTGTGATAATCATAACTGTACAGCAAGCACCACAAAATTCCTAAAGGGCCCCAGAACAGCAGGTCCAGGTAGAGGACAGTACTCCACAATGCATTACTGTGGCTCACTGTTTATGTGCTCTTCCACAGCCTCCCTGAGCCATATAGCTTTGCATTGAGCTCTTATAATAGTTTTTGTGTCTAGCTGTTCAAACTCAGCAGACAGCCACCTCTGCTCTCCACCCTGGTGGCTACTGTTCGCACAGGCGCCAACTTCTGGTGGCGCCAGTGGGGGCTGACACCCAGCGTCAGAGGCGGGGCCCCGATGCCGGGCCCCGACACCGGGTGACGTGGCGGGGCCCCGCCCCCGATGCCGGGTGATGTTGCGGGGCCCCGACGCCGATGCAACGTCGCCCAGCGTCGGGGGTGGGGCCCCGCAACGTCTCCCGGTGCTCAGATGAGCTTGCCACGGGTCCCAGGACTGGCGGGGAGCTGGGCGCGGGCCCCGGGGTTGGCGGGGAGCTGCCGGTGGGTGCTCTGCACCCACCAAGTTTTCCCCGTGGGTGCTCCAGCCCCGGAGCACCCACGGAGTCGGCGCCTATGACTGTTCGCCCTCTGCCTCACAGATTTTATGCAGGACAAAGCAGGCAGCTATAACCCATGGGATTGTTTTTCACTGAGATCCGCTGTCATGCATAAACAATTCCAGTGTCCCTTCAGTCTACCAAAAGTGCATTCTACCGTCATTCTGCACCAGCTGAGCTGGTAGTTAAATCTTTCTTTGCTGCTCTCAAGGTGGGGGCCTGTGTGTGGCTTCATGAGCCACAGGAGCAAGGAATAGGCTCGGTCCCTCAGGATCACTACTGGCATTTCAACATTGCCAATGGTAATCCACCAGTCAGGGAAAAAAGTCCCTTCTTATAGCATTCTGAACAGTCCTGTGTTCTTAAAGATGCAAGCGTTATGCATCTTCCCGGACCAGCCAACACTGTCAGTGAAGTGTCCCCAGTGATCCACTAGTGCTTGCATAATCATAGAAAAATAGCCCTTTCTGCTGATGGACTCTGTAGCAAGATGGTCTGGCGCCAAAATAAGGATATGCGTGCCGTCTATCACTCCACCGCAGTTTGGGAACCCCATTGCTGCAAATCCATCCACTACGTCCTGCACATTGCCAAGAGTCACAGTCCTGTGTATGAGGAGATGATTAATGACCCTGCACATTTGCATGACAATGGTCCCCACATTGGATTTTCCAACTCCAAAATGATTTCCACTGACCAGCAGCAATCCGGCGTTGCAAGTTTCCACAGTGTGATCAACAATTGCTTCTCCACTGAGACTGCAACTCTCATTTTGGTGTCCCTGCACTGGAGGACTGGGCGAGCTTGGCAAACAGCCCCAGGTATCTGACCTTGCGCATCCATAAGTTCTGAAGCCACTGCTCGTCATCGCAAGCCTGTATTACAATGCGATCCCACCAGTCGGTGCTTGTTTCTCAGGCCCAAAAGCAGTGCTCCATCCTCTGCAGCTGCTCCTTGAACTCCACCAACGACTTTGTGAATTGGTTCTCGCGGTGTCCCACAGCAATCTGTCCTCCAAGAAATCGTCATGTTCCCCGCTCATTCAGTTCTTCTTATGGCTCTGCAAATACCGGAGGATCTTGCTTCACTTATGACAGTAGTGCAGAGCTGTTCAGGCTCCATGCTTTTGTCAGAGATGATGGACAGTGAGGAGGGCTGCACAGGTTCGTGGGATTTTTTTAAAAAGGCACAGAAATTATGGGATATAGATGACATTATGGGATGGAAACTGTTGCAAGCTATGAAGTTGACCCCTTGTTCTCAGTCAACCCTGCACGACTCATTTCAGTTACAACATGCATTGCCAAAACTTCCCAAAACAGTGTGCTAGACGGTGGTGGGTTGCACATGCACAAGCAATGTGCTAACTGCAGTGGCTTTATGCCACTGTAACTTGTCGACCAAAGTTTGTAGTGTAGCCGTGGCCTTAAGTATAAAACAAAATAGCAGCCTCTGCCTCTTTTTTAAACTTACTGACTGCCACAATGGTTTTAACTTGCTTCTTCAGTGTAGAACAAGACCAGAGCACCCAGCAATGTCAGTAATAGGGTAGTTTTGTTGTTTTAATCACGGCTGACTGAAATAATCCAAAAAACTCATTTACTCTTCAGGAGCAGGAGGCTGGGCTGCAAAACCAATGGGAGTGGCAAGGAGCTGACATATTTGGAAAGAGGCCTGCCCGTCATTGTTGGAATTTCAGCTTGAATTAGTTTCCTGCAGCTGTGATCTTCTCTGTCTCTTCTATTTAAGTTCTTTAGTCATTGGCCAGCTTTTTGGTGCCTTAAACTGTACAAAACTGAAAGCAAGTCACTCTTTAAACTTACCGTGCTGAAGCATCTATGGGAGAATGACGTGGGGCCTAATACCTTGTAGAATGCTTACGAAATAACACATCATGGGTGAGATTCCCCTTCCTCAGCACAAAACGGGAGTAAATGGACTTTGTTTGAAGAAGTAGGTGGGGGCTTTGGGTAATTAATCCATATCTTACCCTACAGTAAAATTTCCTGGCAGCTCCACAGCCCATCCAGGGCTGCTATTCCTGCCCTGGTCTGGTGGATCCACCACTATGCAGAACTATCGGTAACATCCCACCAAGGTGATAGAAGGCAAAAAGCACAGAGCCTACTTTTGGCACTGGAGAAGCAGCTACAGTGTGATTCACTATTGAAGAGTGGTTTGTAGGAAAGAAACTCCCTATTGCATGGTCTGCCTGCTTGGAATGTGAGCTGGAGACAGGATTTACGCCTTGGGCAGTTCATACCTCTCCATTGCTGTGTGGCTGGATTGTGCAAATTGTACATGCCACTGAGTCAGTAGCACTGCAGAGCTTCACTCCCCCCTAGGAGAGCTAAGGACAAAGTCAGGACCTGCATGATATGCAATGCCTTCCCAAGTGCGCCGGTGCACAGGGAGAGGGCAAAGGCTGTACTGTTGTTAAGCATTGTGAAGCCTTTTTTCTCTTGGTAAGTTCAGCCTGTGGAGGGGCCAGTGTGGGAGGGAACTCCTCCATGCCTCCTTATGTATAATTTATATAATATACAATTTTAATTACAAATTACTGCAAAATCGTTAAAAAGTTGAAATCAAAAGAATATGTTGTGAATGACCTGAAGCCCTTTTATCCAGAATGTTCCTTCAAAGAATTTTGAAATTTTCAGTTTTCGCTCCGATTTGGAACAAAGCCGAATTTCAAAATCCTCAAAACCTTTGTGAAAGAACTTCCACCCTCTGCACAGCCCTAGTGATTTGTGTGCCCACGGCTGCACAGAGGTAGCAGTTACTGCACTCCCCTAGGCAGGGACTGCCAGTTGTCTCCCTTACTGAGGCAGAATTTGTAAGGTGGAGAATCCTCCCTTCCCTCCCAATTCCCCTGCAACGGCCAGGGAAACTCTGGACGTCTGTAGATTCAGGCAGTCTACAGCGCATCACAGATCCCATCCGGCTCACAGTCAGAAGGTTATGTTTGCAACCAGAAGGAGTAGAAACTTCTAGTCTAAATCAAACTTTAAATTCTATGGAAACTGATGGGTAAGTCCCTTCCCACCAGGGAACATTTCCTATTTCCCATTATCAAATGGGCAAGTAACTTTGTCAGCCCTGCTGAGGTGCTGCTATACAGGATCAATGGAAATGTTCAGTTGTTGCTGCACCTAGTCATATAGAACAGTGTGGTGAATGTATGTAATGCACTCAATATGGCATTTATCATTCGTCACAAGCTTTCTGAGGACACTCCAAGGTTCAGTTAGGTAGAGGAACTAATCACTGTATCCTGAGTTATCCTTATGCTACTTTCAGAGTTAAAGCTGCCTTAGGGGAAATATATTTCAAGAACTAAACCAGAAGTTTTGCTGTTGTTTCACAGTAATGATGGTGTGTTGGTTAATTTCTTCAAAGTTCACTCAAATTCTTATCTGTAATAAAGCAGACAAGACATCCTAATCATAGCAGGGATGTATGTGTTTGTTTGCATGTACATGTGGTTCTCAATGGTCCAAGGATTTGGAGGGTCTAAGTAAATTCCCATTAAGTTAAAGGAGGGTAATACATTTTTTTAATACACTACTGCTTTACTATGAGAAAGCACTGGCTCTCACTGAATAGGAATCAAATTCCATTTTCAAGATTTGGTCTGCTTTGATCCCTCTAGTATTTATTAACCTAATCCAGTGTTTCTCAAATGCGGCCACCATGGCCGCATGCCGCCACCAGGGGCTTTTCTTGTGGCCACAGCCTCCTGGGTGATGATTGCAGTGGGTGGAGGGGAGCTGTGGCCTCTAGCAGGAGTTGAGCCTTGGCCCCTCTGGAGACACAAACACCAGAGGAGAAAGCAGCCAGTGAGTTCCCCACATTCCCCGGGGGTGGTTGGGACAGGCTTCAGCCCTGGGGTGACGGGCGGATCCTCCCCCAAATAAATATGACAGAATTCTGTGCGAGCAGTTCTGTGCAATGGTGAAATACAGACCTACTTGCTTTGTGACTGCATTGTGTGTGTGTGTGTGTGTGTGTGTGTGTGTGTGTTTGTGTGTGTGTATAAACAAGGACTTATAGTAGAGGCTCATTAATCCACACTAATGAGAGAGAGGCCATAGAAGATTAAAGTTGTGTTTAATGTTGTGGTTTAGTGAATATGCAAAAAATGCAATTAAAGCAACAAACAAACAAATCCCCAGGCTACTGCATCAAACAAACATACAGCAGAACCTCATAAATCTTCATAAATGGGCAGAGACCTTGCATAAACTGGTAAAGTTTGAATGCTCCCAGTGCTGGGGTGAGCACTAGATCTGGCACCACTGATTAGTTTAAAGCACCCTAACCTTGTTTCTGGCATTGTGAGCTGCAGCACAGGGTCTAGGAGGTGATGAAGTGTTTCGCATTGTCCTGTAGGCAGCACAGAGCCAGAGACTTTAGTGTTCATGAATCCTAAAAACAGATCCTTGGAGCCCTGTTGTGTTTTCCTGCCAGTTCTCCTAGAACCTTCCTTTAAGGTTGAACACTTGAGTTATTTCCTGTATACTTGTCTTTATTAGGGGCTATTAATTCAAAACGAAGAATCCATGAGGTTAGATAGCTATTCTTCCACCATCTTTTGTGATTTCATTCAGACTTGTTTTCAAAACTAAGCCAGATTTTCTTTCTAAGGTAATTTGAGTGTTTATAATTTTAATAAATATTGTTAAAAATAAGCAAAAAAAAAAAAAAAAGATCTGAACACTGTTAATTCAAATAAAGGATCTTTCTATAAGGTTTACAACTATTATGGTATTTTTTTGAAAGCCAAATTTTAGAATGCTTAGGGGAGGCATTTTTCCTAGGTCCAAAGGTGTTATGTGTGTGTGGATGTGTGTAAGTAATGTCTTAAAAGTCTGGCTATCCATTATAGCACAGGTGTTAATGACTTAAAATTTGTGATTACAAAGATTGGTGCTGAGTAAAACTAACAACATTGCCACACTATACTGAAGTGATGGATACAAAGTAATTTGAATTCTGTTATTTAGAAGTTGCCCATTTTGACTTCTCATAACTTGAATAAGCACTTCTAGTAATTGATTAAGAGTTCTGACGTTACTCCTCCCTTTCCCCCAAAAATCATATATTTATATTCCTTGTGAATGGTATGATGCTTAGGACTTTTTGGGGGTAAGTTAATGACATAAATAACCTATTGTGCATTTTATAGAACTTTTCCTTGAGCAAACTAGATGGAATGCTTTTTAATAACCGTATAGCTATTTGATGATTTTATACTTGCCGTGTGAAGACAGTCTGGATATAGATTGATACAGAATTACTTAAAATGCTGCATATAAATTAAACATTAAAAAAGGTAGCTACAGACAGGCTAAGCAGCTCAATTATAACAGTTGGTTTTGCAGTTGCTGCCTCAAGGACACTCCATCCATTTCATATCATATGTCCTTCTTTTGAAAGATGATCACTGGGGTTCAAGTAACGTTTCAGCACAGCAGGAAATTGCATAATTTATAGTCCTTTAAAACATGAAATACAGAAAACTGCTTTTCATAAATTAAATCTCTCTCTCTCCCTCCCCTGTCTCTTCCTCCCAACAGATTGGAGCACTGAAGGATTACTACCACTTCTATCATAGTAAAACAATTAAAAGGTCAGTTCTCTCAAGTAGAGGTACCCACAGCTTCATTTCAATGGAACCAAAGGTAAGAAAATCCAGCTAGGCAAGCATCTGAGGCAAAAGCTTCTGCATTTTTAATTTGAAATGTCATACCAGGAAACATTTGCCTGGATGGCAGCTAGCATTACAAGAGCTGATATACTATCTGTTCACCAAGGTACATTAAGATGAAACAAAGACAAATACCATATTATTAACTGATGTGCTATCCTCAGAACATAATGTCCAGTGTTGTTTTGGGGGGAGATGTACTGTAAGAATTTTGTTAATGTACTAATCTTTATGTCATGCCTCACTAGTTTAAACTCCCAAAAATAACCTTAACAGGCTGCTGTTTTCTTGTCAGTTGCCTTTGAGAATGAAAATGTGCAAAGTAGGATGATATCCCCATGGTTTGGTGGTATTTTTTGGCTTTTTATGGTCATTTAGTGAAGTAGGGGAATTAAGATTTGCATACTCTTTTCCATGTTCCTTTTAATTAATCCGTATTCCTTATTTTATATTAAAGGAGCTTTTTTATTTGAAATGTGGCATCTCACCCTACATCACATATTTAGTCTTAGTACATTTTAGATGTTGGGTAACTGAGGCCATTGGGTAATACTGGGCATTCTGTTATAGCATTGCATAATATTTTATCTTATAATTGTGGATGAGAAAGCATTTTTATTGCAAGCCCCTAATTTCAGTTGTTTTGTTACTTCTCCCCCAAACAACCTTAAAGTTGGAATTTGTATGTGTTTCCTCAACCAAGAAATGAATGTTTTTGAAAAGTTTGAGGAGAAATCATTAAGCTTTTTTATTTTATTCAAGTGTGAAAAAAACCTTAGTGTTTTTCAAGAGTTAAGAAATTTTCAGCTACTTTTTTTTAGCACTTGGAGTATATAAACATGGCATGTTGATCCCCCTTACTGAGAAATGTGTGCCTTACTAACCTTGGGAAAAAAAGTTAAGTATAAAAATGATCAACAAATAAAAGCAGAATGCTGCACATGTGCAGTATGTAGTTTCCCAGAGAGGTAAATGTCACACAATGACATTGAGTGGTGAATCCTGCCTTGCTAGTGGTGTGGAAGGCTATCTAGGAAGCATAAGTTGGATAGTTTTGCTATGCATTGAGGCAAGAACAGGATGTGGGGCATCTACAAAGGAGGTTCTCACACAGTATATGGCTAAACCGTCTTCTCTAAGGGCGCCATCAACCTTACTGTTCAAGTTGTTTCAGTGATAAACATGGAGAGGGTCAGGGGCAAGGCTGGAGGGTCCAGAGATACTCAGATTCACTGAATAAATACCAAGTGCTCCCCCCCGCATAGGCAGTAGCACAAATTGAGTGGAAACCATTTGCATCTTCTTAGCAACTACCCCAGCACATGTGAGTCTTCTGTGGGCAAAGAGCCAGTGTAGCTGACTTTGTTGTACACAGACACCACCTAGCACAAACACTCTGGCTATACCGAGCTGCTGAATGGTCCCTTGTGGATCACGCGCAACATTCCTAGATTAGAGCAGCCTTGAGCGAAGTATGAGGAAGGGCTAAGGCAGAGCTGAACAAAGAATCAGGGAGACATAACCAGTTCCCCAATGGCCCCTTGCTGCACCAAGTACTGGTTGCTGAGCCCAGCACAGCGCCCCCGCCGCGGCTGCAGGGGGCAGGGAGCCCAGCACAGCCGGCAGCAGGGGGAGAGGGGAGCTGAGCCCAGGCCAGGCGGCCCGGGGGGGGGAGGGGCGGGGAGTCCAGCCTAGCCCCCTCCCGCCCCTGCCACGACCCCAGGTGGGTGGGGAGGCTGCCGCGGGCGGGGGGAGAGGGGGTGGTTTGCCGCTGGGGCGAGGGGCGCAGGGCCGGTGCAAGGAAGTTTCGCCTAGGGCGCGAAACTTCCTTGCACCGGCCCTGATTGCAAGTAAATCCCACCTGTTAATTGGCTAAGTACCTGATTTGTGCTAATTCTATAGCATGACCTCCACTTAGTGGGAATTCAGGAAGTTAATAGTACTATTTTTGTAGTCTGATATTTCTAAACTACTTGTATGCATAGTGTTGTCTTTGACTGGTATAACTTGGTGTAGCTCTATTGATTTCAATGGAACTATGACACTTTATGACAGCTGATGTGTGCGTCTCTCTTTCTAGATATTTATTAATTTGGTTATTAATGCCTTAGAAACATATTAACTGATTAGGATTAGGAAGAAACTTCCCTTATGCTCAAGTTATCCCTTTGAACTCAATGGAGCTGGGCCCATTTCCGCTAGCCAAGGATCTGGGTCCAGACAATTCATTAATACCTCACTGTTTGATTTTCCTGTAAGTTGTTCTAACACTATTACAGTTTGTTCCCAGTTATTTCAGATACACTTGCAGGAACTTCCTTCGGCCTTTATTTACATCCTGCATAAATTATTAATAGGACCCATATTTTTAAAAATGGCATTTGCGGTTTTATGGGCAGTTACCACGATTTCTTACACAAGTCAGATAAATGTGTGGACAAAAGGCTAATTTTGCATCTAACTAATTCATTAGTTAAATGTACATGCTGGCTGTGAAGATCTAGGGTTTGGTTCTCATTCTCATTTAAATTAAGGCCACTTTACACCACTCTGGCGGTGTAAAAAGGCCTTAAAGTGGGCATAAATTAGAAGTGTGCAGAGTACACATTTTGAAAATTTGGCCCAATGTTAACATGAATCCTACTCTGTCTTTAAATGAGTGTGTAAACAATATTCAGCATAGTAGAATTTTGTCTGTATATTGAGAAATATATTCATTAGTGTCGGCAGCGAGCCCTCTGCTCCTCCGCTCAAGAATGTACATTGGCGCCACCAAGAGAGGATATCAACTAGATACTTTTAGAGGAGGAGTGGTCAAAGTGAGCGCCTGTGGTCACATGTAGACCTCCAGCACTCTTAATGTAGCCTAGCACAGTACTCTGCAGAGTGGAGAGGTTCACACATAGCTTTCTTCAAAGCAGCACTGCTAGAGTGCGGTTACTGAGCATGTCATCACCTGTTGCAGCTTGCTGTTAAAATTGATAGAAAGATAGGCAGGAGAGGGGCCTAGACCCAAAGCAGGGATCAGTATCATGCACCAAATTAAAGTATTGTCATAGTTGATAGTGGGCAGGTAAATGACGAGACAGAACAAAAGTCCCTGGCCTTTCTAACAAGCTCCACCCCCACCAACTAACTCTTGCAGGGTTCACTGTAAACCCCTCCTCAGCAGTCGTGCACTCCTCTGTCATCCCTCCACAGACTGCTTTGAAGAGTCCTTTTGGGAATGTTAGAGCATGTGTATGGGGGTGAAGAGTGATCAGAGTCAATCCATGACTCGTGAAGGGTATGGGGAGCTGAAGAGGGTGTTGGGGAGCCTCTTTGTGCTCCCTTCTGTGCCTGCCTGACTTTCCTTTAGAATCAGGTTGGTGCAGAATTCCCCTATGAAGGAATGAAGCAGGTAAGGCACCCCTCAGTATTTGCCCCAGGACTATTAATTATTTATAGTGTGCCAACAGAAGGGGATGCTAACGGGGAGAGCTGAAAAATGAGTGTGATTTCAGGCCATGTCTACACTACCATGCTACAGCCACGCTCCACTTCCCCGAGCAATGGTAGCTAGATCCACGGAAGCATTCTTCTGTTGACAGCGCGGTGTCTATATTGGGGGTTAGGTTGACCTAATTATAATGCTAGGGCGTGCAGATTTCTCACACCACTGGCACTAGGTCAACCTACGTTTTACATGTAGACCCGGCCTCAGTTACACTAGTATCAAACAGGTGTAAGTAAGATCAGAATTGAGCTCTTCTTTCTCAATGAGAATACAATTTAAAGTAGAAGTCAGTAATGAAGCCCACACATGAAATTAACCACACATCACAATAACACACATATATGAAATACACAAGTCTGTATGCAATGAGTGAATTCGTTTTTGGTTATTTTTTTAAAAAATAAACAAAGGGCCAGCATTGAAAGGCACAGAAAATCAGGACCATGATCTATACCCTGAAAGTATTTGAAAAATCAAGATAGCTACATGACTGATGTGTAAGGGCTCTGTAGTACAATACTTAAAAAAAGAACTACACTAAAAATCATGTTTACTTAATAATTTTCCATTAAGAATCTCCATTAAGAATTTCAAATGATGAAAAATAGAAGCTAAAGTCTGTCCAGTTTTGCTCATCAAGTCCCCAATGTCCTGCGTGACAAGAGAGATGGAGATCTGAAAAATGAAATGTTGCTCAGAGCAATGCTGCTTAAGTATGAAATTAATAATTCAAGTACCATGTTGTAACTCCATCTGTGAAATCTTCAGTTTACAAATGAGGAAGGCATTTACAGTACTAGTGTTTGTGGGCATAGCTTTTAGTCTAGACCCATCTCACCTTTTGATTTTGTTAAATTCCCTTTATATAGTTGTAGTTTGGTTTAATCCATATTAGAATTTTTTTCATATGCTGATAGATGAAAGTGAGGCCCAGCCCTTCTATTGAAATCAATAGCAAAGCTTGGATTGACTTCAGTGAAGATAGGATTTGGCTCATGTTGCTGACACTTCACACCATCACTACCGCCTGTTCAGTTCCATTGGTGGCAGCACCATTGGGAGCACTATTGTATGACATCTAACTCTATTAAGAGCAGATCTATGTGACCTGGTGCTTGAAATGCCACTTTTTGGCACCACGTCTGCACTGGTTCTGCTACCAGAGCAGAACTGGTGGTAACAGCAGTGACAACTCTAAGTCAAAATGTCTTAGTGTAGACAAAGCCTATATGTGCAGAGCTATCCTCTAGGACAGCGGTGTCCAATACATTCGCCGCTAGCCACAGGTGGCTAATAGGCCATTGAATTGTGGCTAATGCATGTGGCTTTTTAATAATGTGGCTTAAGGTGGCTTTTTTATAATGTGGCTAATAAGAAAAATTCAAAACCACAAGTGTGGCTAGCAGTGTGGCTAGCATCGAATTTCTATTGGACACCGCTGCTCTAGGAGGATCACACAGTGTGACAAAGGCTGGACAGCTGTAAGAGAGTGTTTTTGTTTTATACAGCCCAAGGCTGGGTTTTTTCCACCTCTTAAGGCACACCAAACCAGCCAAACAGAGAAGACTTCGGTTTACCCCACTGGCTAACCACAAGTTACACAAGCAATTCCCTTAGACACTCCAGTTTCCCAGTATCACCACCAGTGCCACTCGTTATGGGGATGAATAGTTAAGAAAACCAGTACCCCAGTAAAAGAAAAAAGGTTCTCTCGATCCCAAAGGACCAAGCCCGAGACCCAGGTCAATATACAAGTTAGATCTTACCCACAAATCAAGCTGTTGCCAATCCTAAACTCCTCTAAAATCTAAAGGTTTATTCATAAAAGGAAAAAGATAGAGCTAGAATTGGTTAAATGGAATCAATTACATACAGTAATGGCAAAGTTCTTAGTTCAGGCTTGTAGCAGGGATGGAATAAACTGCAGGTTCAAATCAAGTCTCTGGAGTACATCCACAGCTGGGATGGGTCATCAGTCCTTTGTGGAAGGCAAGTATATTAGCTCTAGAATGATAAAGACCATTTCCCCTATAAGCTGAAAATGGGTTACCTCAGGTCAGTTAGGGACACCCAAGTCCAAGTAAGGGCTGCCCGAGTCCTCGAAAAACTCCTCCTGTGAGAGATGGGGAGGAGAGACAAGGTGCTGCAAGGCTGGTGGCAGCAGGGAGAAAGGCTGCTCCAGGGTGGATGGCTGCTCTCCTCCCTACAGGGAAAGCTATGTAACAGACTGCCTGTTTAGGAAAAGGACTGGTACCCCAGGAACAATAACAAGGCCACCACCGTCAGGGTGAGAGCAGGGAAAGGTATTCCCCTTCGTTTTGTGTTGGAACTGGTTTCTTCTTTTTTTGTTTTGTTTGGCAGAGGGGCAATCATGAGGCCTGCCTGGAAAATATTGGGAAATAACCCCCCATATGGGAGAATAAACACCGACCAGAGTGGGGCTGACTTACTCCAGGCTCCCACCACCAGAGCGGGAAGCACTGAGCCTGCCGAGGTGGAGGAGATGCCTTTCCACAACCCTGTTCTTAACTCTGGCAGGATAGCAGGATGGAAGTTTGTGAGAGGGTAGAGGAAGGAGGAACAGTAGCAGCCACAAATAAATCATCATGTTGCTATGTAGCAGTGTTTGTACCAGTTCAAACTGCTAAACAATAACTTAGGCTGACATGGGGTTTAGCTAGCTGAAAGACTGGGAAAAAGGATGGATTTCACCACAAGATTATGGTTTTGCTTTGGCAAGGATTCCAGCGCAGAAGTTGAGAAACTACTCCTTGGGAATCTTGCCAGTAGGAAGAGAGAATGTACTCCTCTCTTCTTGATCAGCATGCTTGTTATAGATATAGAGGAGGATTGGGGGGGTTTCCCAATAAAAAATGAGATGGTCAGGAAGATGTTGTTCAATTATTTCTGGGTTTAATATGCCAGGACTGAAGTCTTAGGTTGAGTTAAAGGCAGTGGGGGTATGCCGGGGACACAGAACACCTAACTCTGCCAATTAGTATATCACACAGTGAAGGGTCAGCATGAGAATTTTGGTGGTTTGGACTTTCAGCTTAGAGCAATTCTGGAGAGGAGTTATTATGGGAAAGTTTGTGTTTACCATTGACAATGCTAAGTGTAAGTTGTTAAATGTCATTAGTGAACACAAAGATTTTGTTAGCCAAACAGAATGACTAAGCTGTTCACCCATGAGGCCAGGTGAGTTACTGATGTCTCTGTGTGTAGCCATAAGCATATGAGCACTTAAAAGACAAAGAATCAATACTAGTGGGTAAATAATGGTAACTGTGCTGCTATTTTCCACATTTAAAGCTTGATCAGTGAGTTGAAAAGGCACTATAGCAATGAAATATTATCCTCATGGGTGCTGCATTTCATTGTGTCCCAAACTTGTACCAGTCATCCTTCCTCCTTAACCTTAGTCAGGATCAAGAGGCAGCCATGCTACCCTTGCTAAAGGATCCTGCTGCTGGGTGAAATTAGATCATGAATTGGTTACTGACTTACAGTGTACAGGAGAGCATAGAAAGATTTCATGTTAATACCTGCCTCCTGAGTATTAGTTTGATATGAACATGGATAAACTAATACATAATACTTGTTACAAGTTAGATTCTATTATAATTACTGTTGTTCTAACACCCTGTTTATGATGTTATAAAGTGTGTGCAAGAAGGGTTTTTCCCCTTTGTTTTAGTTTGTGAGTGAAATTGGTGTTTATGAAAAGTGACTGATCTTAGCACTAGTTTAAACCAGGTTCTGCATTCACCCAGCTTTGCCATTACAGCTCAATCCTGATCTTCAAACCTCCCTATGAGTCCTGGGCCCGTCAAGCAGAAACTAGCTAAGGTGGTGTGATTTTGTGTTGTGAATGAATGGGGTTTGTAGGAGACCACCATATGCACTTTTACTTGTGACACAATAGGGGCTAGACTGTATCTTCCAATCTGCTCAGAGTGAGGGCAAAGCATAGTTGCACTGTCCAGAGCAGGAACTTAATTGTGAGTCATGACCCTTGTCCTGGAACAACTTTCTTCCCCCTCTGCACCAGCTTAGTTGTGCCTATGAATGCGTTGGAGAGGATGAAGTGAACACATTTGTCCCTGCCTGCACATTGTCTTTCCACTTGTATGGGACAGGGTCAAGTTGCCCAGAGGCAGCTGCTCTTCCCCCCCTCCCCCAGAAACCACTGGATAGCCTGTGCAATGGAGTAGGGCAGCTCACAATTGAACCTTTTGAGATTGGAACCTGAAGGACTCCAAAGGTGACAGCCTAGTGCTACTGCATCACCTAACCCTTGAATGCAAATATATTTTGAATTATCAGCGATATGTCCTTTGTTCCAAGAGTATGGGCCAAATTACAATATCAATGGTGTAACGTAGCTATTTTTCATCAATAAAATTTTAGTGCATAAATGGCAATTCCTATTTGTTTATCTACATTTGCATAGACAACTTTAACAAAGTTACTCATAATGCTAACTGGATGGTGGTTTATTAATAAAAATAAATACTTTGTTAATATCTAATTCCACTATATTCAGAAATAATCCTTTTTTTTCTATTAATGCAAACAAGCAAAGAAACACAACCTCAGAAATAATCACTAGAGCTACCTGATGAAATTCTCTTTTTGATGTTTTCTGCTAAAAAGTGGAGCTCAGTCAGCCCACCCTGCCACACCTGTAAGAAATGTTAGACTTGGCGGTAGGAGCTTCAAAAGGGAAAACAAAATGCAGCATAGTTGGCGGCAGACCAGAGAGGAGAACAGAACTTCAGTCCTCAGCTTCTGGGGAAAGGGATGTCTAAAGGTAGGAACTCCTCACACAGCCACTGCCCAAGAGCTCTCTCTTGAGGGAAGGGAGGGCCTGATTCTGATCCACCTTTGATGGGACCATGTTAGCCTTGTTGGGACTACACCTTAACAGAAGCATTCTGAAGGAAGAGAGCCTTATTGCTCTTGTGAGACAATTCATTTGTGTTACTTTATTTTTATGTTCATTTTTGAACCCCAGAAGGGGCAGACTATCCTGGGCTCAGCTGGATGGTGAAGCCTCTTACAACTGGTCTGGCATGGCAGAAAACCTGGACATAGGAGTGTGGAGTGCTATGGCTGCAGGGGCCTGACCCAGGTCTGGTGGGGAAGGAACCCAGAGACACTGACACAGCGGTTATTTGCCCTCCCCGCCTTAATTACCTGGACCTTAGCAAGCAACATAGCATTTCAGAAAATTCCAGTTATCTATTTGCCATGTAATTTTTAGATCTCCTTTGCAATGACAATCTCATTGATAATTGTTAGGCAAAAAATGGAGATTAGTCTGGAGGTTTTAACTGGCTCACTTTGTAATTAGTGTAACAGATGGCTTGGGAAATGGAGACACATGTATTCAGTAGGATTGCCTTCTCTTGCTATTTCTTCACAGCCATTTTTTTAAGCTTGCTATGATACTGGCTGCAAGGATGGAGGATCACTTGGTGGCCAGGTTGGCTAGAGACACTGCCCTGCACTATGGGGTGGAAAAAGTAATTATAGCCCCTTGTCCATTTTATCCGGTTATCACAGCATCTTGGAAACCCAAGGTCAGAACAACTGGCGGGTATCACATTCCAAAAGTAGCAGAGTTGCTGAAGCAGCTGAAGGCTGATTAAGTTATTTGGGCTTTATGATGAATGAGAATTATGACAGCTTTTGGGGGGATCTTCAGGAGGCTGGTGATATGGTCGACTGTGACTACTGAGATCAGAGCATTTAAAAATATCTAAGTCATATATGGGTCTCTGTAGCATCATGGCTGCTGAAAAAAAGGGGTAAGAAGAATGGGATGTGTGTTGGGGGCTCTGTCTGTTACAGGGGGCTCTTCCAGTGGAAAATCCCTGAAACAACGCATTGTGAAAACTGCAAAACACCCAGTGGCTTCAATGGGAATTTGATGGGGGTAGCTGTTCTTGAAAATCACTGTTAGGCACCTCATTACTTTTGAAAATCTGGCTTTCTCTGACCTTGGGGGAGAATTTACCAGTGACTCTGCATCAAATGTGCCCAGTGTACAGGAAAACTGATGTTGTTTGTAACCGCAAGCCAGTAGTCAAACCCACCTGGAATCTAGAAATAAAGCTGTTTTCTGTCTGATTCCTGGATGACCGTCATCAGTGAGAAGGATCTGCAGCTGGGATTTTTTCTAAATTCGTTGAAAAGAATCCAGCTCATCTCCCAACAGGAGTAAAAACTCTTAATTCTGTCACTAACGTAAAGCGATACGACTAAGGCTATGTCTGCACTGTGTTGCACTGTGGACTACAGAGGTGTGAATTGCAAAGTGCACCAAAATGTTCCGCTTTAACACTCCTGGCGCAAACAAAAAGGTACCTAGATTGCATTAACATAGTCCTGTTTGACAGAGGACTATGTTAATGTGTATTAGCAGGTACCTTCTAGTTTGCACCAGCAACTTCCACAGGGGCAGTTAGAGTGCAGCACTCGGAGTCCACATAGTGGCACAGTGTTGATAAGCCCGGTGTATGTTCAATTTGCTCACCTCATGAGTGAAGAGGCTCACATTTGACAGTCACTTTTTTTTAATCATACCTGCAATTTAAGGCTGGCTGGTGCCAATAAACGCACATTGAAAATTATATACTGAGGCCTGTCTACATTAAGGCAATTTGCATCAGTGTAACTACATTGGGGTAGGCAACCTATGGCACGCGTGCCAAGGCGGCACGCAAGCTGATTTTCAATGGCATTCACACTGCCCGGGTCCTGGCCACCTGTCTGGTGGGCTCTGCATTTTAATTTAATTTTAAATGAACCTTCTTAAACATTTTAAAAACCTTATTTACTTTATATACAACACTAGTTTAGTTATATATTATAGACTTATAGAAAGAGACCTTCTAAAAACGTTAAAATGTATTACTGGCACACAAAACCTTAAATTAGAGTGAATAAATGAAGACTCGGCACACCACTTCTGAAAGGTTGCTGACCCCTGAACTACATCAATGGCACAAACCACTGTGGTAGAGGCACTTCACTGGTATAAAGTGGGGTTTACACTTAACGATGCATGCTTAATGAGTGTACACTTAAAAAATCCTGCAGCCTTGCACAGCTCAGCTCTCTAGATGTGAGCACTCCGAGTTGGCAGAGTTTTGTAGTGTGCATTAGCAGCAGCCCAAAATGGGAAAGTGTTATTTTCATTCCCACAGAACTTAAAAAACTGCTGAAGGTTTTTGCGCAAACTTTTAACAACAATTAAAAACCACTCTTGGGTAGAAACCAAGTATGGGAAATTTCAGCCCAAAAGATAAAAGCATATTTCATAATGCTAACAAGAAATGTGTAAAAGCAAAGGGTTATAAAGGAAACTGTTTGGTGACCTTAACTTTGTGGCTGCTCCCAGGTATTAATACCATTTGAATTACTTTACAGTTCAGGTAACACACTACAAGCTCTTGCAGGGAAGCACAATAAGTGACGTGAATTGTAACGAAAAGGGCAGCTGAATGACGTAATAAGTTAGGGAGAACCAATGTTTTCAATGTCCTCAGAGCGGCGCTGAATAGTCATTCTTTGCTCCAATAGCTCAGCAAGAAACACAGCAGCACTGGCTTCTGCAGTAGTCGCCATGCAATGCTACGAGTCTTTACTCCATTTACATTCTAGCTGCTGGGGTGGGTATCATTTCAGAATGATCCAGAAATGGAGGAAGTGGAGTGATTCTGGTTTTGAATCGGGGAAAGGGATGACAATCTAGAAAAAGCTGATCCTGCAGGGTCAAGTGCTAGAATATCAGCCAGCACTAGGGTTGCCACCTTTCTAATTGCTGGTAACCAGCCTTTGAGGCACTGCCCCCTTCTCCGCCTCTTTCCCCCAAAGCCCTGTCAACATCACTCACTCCTCTCTCCCCAGTCCCCCCATCGCTCGCTTGATCATCTCCACCTCTCTCCCTGTGCTCACCGGGGCTCCTTCTGCTCTGGTGCTGGGGCCAGAGCTGCTACAGCCTGACAAGGAGCCTGACTGCGGGGCATGGGGAGGCACTGGGTCATTAACACTTTTGGTGTCTGATCAGTACATCTGACCAGACACTGCCAGGTCCCCTTTTATGATTGGACTTTCCGGTTGAAAAGCAGACACCAGGCAACCCTAGTCCAGCACATAGAGAGAGAAAAAACATTTTGGAAACGAGCATCTCAGAGCAGACTATCTAGGAATGTGACAGAACACCTCTTACACACGAGGGAAATATTTCCTAAGAGGAATCAGCTCCATCTGACATTGATGATATTGGTTACAATACAGGATAGTCATAGAAAAATTGGCTGAAGGTTTTGGTTATGTTTTGTTTTGTTCTTGCCTTTAGAAATATTTCTAGTTGCAGTGTGCAGCCCTGATGTAATGTGTTGCTTTGCTATGCAACTCCTTGCCAGCTGCTGATGGCAACTTTCTCACTCAGATATTGTGGATCAGAGCAAAGAGCAGGTGTTCACAATGTGCATAGATAATTGGCACCTCTCTGTTAATTAGCAAAGATAATGGAAGACGTATGGAGCTGGCAAAAAAAATTGCATCATGTCAGTCCTTGTTTTATTTTAGGATCATTTCAGAAAACGTGAGCATCACTCAAGATTGGAAAACCTCTCATTCCCATTGACTCTTTAGTATATCAGGTCCTCCCCTTACTATAATCAGCATGGTTCAGTGGCCAACCAGGGCTATTGACTTTCTGTATGATCTTGATCAAATCACTTCACTTCTTTATGTTTCAAATTCCCAACCTGGAAAATGGGAACAATGATGTTTACCCAACCAGTTAAAAAGTTTTGAGAGCTACAGATGAAAAGTGCTAATTAAGTATTATTAAAGTCCTGGAAACCACACTTCATTTAGTGAATTTCATATATTTGTATTCCAGAGCATTTTATGAATTAACACAAGTAATTTTTTAATGAAATTAAACATTCTGTCATTTAAAATCCTCTCATATAATCGTCTTAGTACCAGTAGTCTCTATCAATATGTTGGCCATCACTTACATAAAACACATTTAACCTTGATTCAAGATTTGACATTGTTTGAATTTTTCCCCCATTCAAGTGACAATGTACTCCATCACTCAGACTGACACGGGGATGCCAAATACAATAACAGGACAATATGTTGATTTGCCTTCATTTTTGCAAAGGATCCAAATCAAATGTGTCTTTGTAGGTACATTAAGCAAACTTAAAATCAATCTGCTCTTTAACTGGTCGCCACTGTAATGAGTTCACAACTCACATAATAATCCAGACTCTCTGTATGCAAAAGACCTCTTTATCTTTTACCAGGATGAGGCTGGCATACTGTCTTGCTCCACTTGCCCACTCAGTAGTTACTGGTAGATCAGACAGCCCTGAAAAAGGTAGCTGTATAATCCCATGATCTCACAATCTTCGTGGGAAACATGGTTTTCTAACTCTAACCCTGTGAGCTTTCATGTTGCACTGGTAGGAATTAGAACCATCTAGGAGCCTCTAGTATTTAGAGACAGTGTTCAGTACAGTGTTCTATAAACCCACTTTCCCATTTCCCATATTCAGTTTAGTGTCCTACCCACTCCAGTCACTAGGTCAGGTGCTTCAGTGTGCAAGCTACAAGAAGAAGGGATTAGTCACCAAAAGGAAATAGTCACCAAAAGGAAACGTGTGTGAAAGCCCTCGTGTTTGCCTAAGGTCCTGAAGTCCTTGCCTTGGGGAGATGAGATGTCTTGTGTAATATATCCTAGATGGCATCAAACAAGCTCATGACTGCATGCTTGAGAAGGCAAGCTCATGTTTGTGTGCTTGTGGCCTGTTGTAGCTGGAAAAAAACAAGTCTTTTATTGGAGCAGAGAATATTCAGAACCTCTAGTTAAATTAAGAATCACGTTTATAGTAGGCCACCTTCAAAACCTTTCATCACTACAGAATACGCAACAAAATCACACACAAACATTACCATCTGAGTGACATAAATGTAGATAATAGTCATTTCAGGAAGCACCAATCAGAACACACTCTAACCTCAGTTAAGTGGTCTAATTGGAAATCTAAAACTCTGATATATTCCAATGAAAAGTGTTCAATGAAATATCAGTGATGCAAATGGGTTCTTTATTTTCTTTGTTCTGTATTATTTATTTTATGGAGGGTGTCATGATTTATGAGGTCAGGGAAACTGAGCCATAGCAAAGTGACTGTTGTTGGCACTCTTCTTATGTCAAAATGCACAGGATTGCCAGCAAGTTGCAAACCATGGTACTGCCCTGATTTCACACATGAATTTAAAAAGCACTAACCAGCACATTCATTAATTAAGCATTGCTCCACCTTTATGTGGTCTGACCTGCAGAATCTGACAGATACGTGGTAACTGGAAGCACTGTCAGTGGTTTTTCAGGTGTGGGAATAATACTTCAGTTGAGAAAACATTTGGTTTGCTTCTGGCTACTGGATCTAGGAAGGTAAACTCCAGTCTTTTCCCATTTGCACTAGGAGTTGGACTACATTTTTCCCTGTGGCTGGATACATGCTTCTTTCATGGGTAGCAAAATGTTTCAGAAGGTGATGATGGTGTTTAAGAGCTGTAGCAATCCCAATGTTTTAGTAGCAACAAACTGCACTGCCAGCTGGGAGACTAGAGTGCAGGAGCTCAGGTCAGAGGCCAAGAAAAAGGAGATGAAGTCATCAGTGTTTGTGATTTAAAGGAGATTGAACATTCCTCTTACTTTTCCTTCCTTGCACCCCTGGCTTGAGGTAGCAATCAGGTTGGATCCACTCTCTTGATCTGTAGTCAGAGAACAGGGGCAAAAATATCAGTTGTCAATGAGATAGGGGTGATCATTAAGGTTAATGTCCTGGCTACAATGAGGTACATTCCCTAGAACCAATGAGGAGGTGTAATAGTAAAAGATGCCCCCAGCCTTTGCCTAAGTTGCAAAAGAAATAAAAAATGACCACAGCACTAAGGCTAAACCAGAAGATGCAGATTTCTGGCCTAATTCTGGTCACTAATAAACAGCCTGGTCACTAATAAACAATAAATCTGGTCACTAATAAACAAGAATTCAGGCTTTCTTTTTTTTTCTTTTTTATGATCAGCGTTACACAGTAGCAATGGCACAAAGTGGAAAAATGTCACAAGGAGGTGCAGTCATCTTACATTTTTAGTTGCCAAAACCAAGTTTTACAATATAAAAACACTTGATTAGAAAAGTTATATGTTTGGGTGAAGCTGTGGTGACTGAATTTTTCCATTGTGTAGTTATAGCAGGGATTTCCACAATGGCAAAGTACCATTAAACAAAACTACTGTCTACTAAAAAGTACATTGAGTATGGTGGGTGGGTGTGATTTCTTTTAAAACAGAAACAATAATATATGAGAACTACTTTCAGCTGTATCCTGGCCAGCAGAGAGGCCACTCAGGAACGGCTATATCAATATACCATTCTAGGTCCCTATGAATCACTAGGTTGTGGCTGCTCTGTACTGCCACCACAGCCCTCAGTGGATTTTCTATCACTACTTGAACCAGGATCTATGCAGGCAGAAGCCAGTGAAGACCCTTGAGTGGAGCGACCATTATCTTTAAAAACTCGTGGAGATTGGGGGAGGTCCCGGATGACTGGAAAAAGGCAAATATAGTGCCCCTCTTTAAAAAAGGAAAGAAGGAGAATCCGGGGAACTACAGACCTGTCAGCCTCACCTCAGTCCCAAAAAATCATGGAGGAGGTCCTCAAGGAAACCATTTTGAAGCACTTGGAGGAGAGGAAGGTGATCAGAAACAGTCAACATGAATTCATGAAGAGCAAGTCATGCCTGACCAACCTGATTGCCGTCTATGATGAGATAACTGGCTCTGTGGATATGGGGAAAGCGGTGGACATGATATATCTTGACTTTAGCAAAGTTTTTCATACCATTTCCCACAGTATTCTTGCCAGCAAGTTAAAAAAGTATGGATTGGATGAATGGACTATAAAGTGGATAGAAATCTGGGTAGATCGTCGAGCTCAAAGGGTAGTGATCAACGGCTCAATGTCTAGTTGGCAGCCAGAATCAAGTGTAGTGCCCCAAGGGTGTGTCCTGGAGCTGGTTTTGTTCAGCATCTTCATTAATGATCTGGATGATGGGATGGATTGCACCCTGAGCAAGTTTGTGGATGACACTAAGCTGGGGGGAGAGGTAGGTATGCTGGAGGGCAGGGATAGGGTCCAGAGTAACCTAGACAAATTGAAGGATTGGGCCAAAAGAAATCTGATGAGGTTCAACAAGGACAAGTGCAGAGTCCTGCACTTAGGACGTAACAATCCGCTACAGGCTGGGGACCGACTGGCTAAGCGGCAGTTCCACAGAAAAGGACCTGGGGATTACAGTGGACGAGAAGCTGGATATGAGTCAACAGTGTGCCCTTGTTGCCAAGAAGGCTAGCGGCAAATTGGGCTGCATTAGTAGGAGCATTGCCAGCAGATTGAGGGAAGTGATTATTCCCCTCTATTCGGCACTGGTGAGGCCACATCTGGAGTATTGTGTCCAGTTTTGGGCCCCCCACTACAGAAAGGATGTGGACAAATTGGAGTGAGTCCAGCAGAGGGCAACAAAAATGATTAGGCGGCTGGGGTACATGACTTAGGAGGACAGGATGAGGACCTGAGCTTATTTAGTCTGCAGAAGAGAAGAGCGGGGTGGGGGGTGAGGGGGATTTGAGAGCAGCCTTCAACTACCTGAAGGGTAGAGGATGGAGCCAAAAGAGGATGGAGCTAGGCTGTTCTCATCCAAAAAGGATGGAGCTAGGCTGTTCTCAGTGGTGGCAGATAACAGAACAAGGAGCAATGGTCTCAAGTTGCAGTGGGGGAGGTGTAGGGTAGATATTAGGAAAAACTATTTCACTAGGAGGGTGGTGAAGAACTGGAATCGGTTACCTAGGGAGGTGGTTGAATCTCCATCCTTAGAGGTTTTTAAGGCCCGGCTTGACAAAGCCTTGGCTGGGATGATTTAGTTGGGGTTGGTCCTGCTTTGAGCAGGGGTTTGGACTAGATGACCTCCTGAGGTCTCTTCCAACCCTAATCTTCTATGATTCTATAGACCATTGGAATTACTCTGGATTTACACTGGTGTTATTGAGAGCAAAATTTGGCCCAGTGGGAGATTTGTGTGCCTAGGAACTCATTTAGTAAATGATTTGAGGTTATCTGAAAATAGCAAATGCAGATTTCTCAAGGACTTAAATGATTCATGGCCAGAGTTAAAGGACTAGCCTAAGGAGAGCAAAAATCCATTAGACAGTTCAACAGAGCTTTTTTTAATATGATTATCACTCCAGTAATATAAACACAAAACCCCAAGACATTTCAAATGTAAGATGTTAGACTCCAAAGCTAATTAAAATACTGTGGTAAAGGGTTTTTAAAATTACAATCCCCTACTGGATACTTGGCTCTGCATCTGATTTAAGAATTCCTAAGAAGACACATTTAGACATATGTTAGCTAAAGACATGTCATATCATTTTGTGTTCAATGCAATATTAATACCAACCCTCATGGTACAATAAAACTGCACAGAATATATTATGGTATCCCCAAATCAGTCACATTAATATTATTTTTAATCAAATGGTGTGAACTTAGCCTTGGGTATCATGCAAAACAAAATAACTGGTTGTAGGTATTTCCGAGTTCTATTTCCTTATTATTTGTGAGCAGTTACAAACTTGTGTGGCCAGGGAACTAAAATGGCTCATATTAATGTAATAGTTGCCATAAGGCAGGAGTGAAGATCATTTCGGACTTTGCAAAGGGTGAGTTATCCCTGAAACTGATTGCGAAGCCTGTGAATTTGTTACTATAATCCCCACATTTTAAAGGTAAAAAGTCTTGAAGAAACATGGTTATTCTAAAAAGACTGGTATAAGGAATGAGGATGGTATTGTGTTAAAACCACAAGACTGGGAATCAGGAGACTTTTGTCTAATTCTCAGCATTTGTCTAATGCCCCAGACTTGCTATGTGACTTTTGAGCCAGATTGTGGCCTGCCCCTACCGCAATGCACAATGTGGGAGGCTGCAAGGAGCCTGCTGTCCGTCCTCCCCTCCCCCATAGTTGCAGCCATAAATGTAAGGGCTGTTGAGGGCCTTTTCAAAGGGGTAGAGATGAGTGGGGCGAATGGGACCACACCTCATCTTAGCCCACATACAGTCATATAGGTCACCCATTCTGCCCACCTGTGGAGGGGAAATCATGCTGCAATTCTCCTACAGCAGAGGTTCCCAAATTATTTTTGCTGAGCCCCTCCTCAGAAAATACATGCCCCCTCACAGGAACTGGGAAAGAGCAGGGAGGGGGTGGCCTGTACTTACAGGTCAGCATGGAGGGGTGCCCAGTACTCATGTGGGGCAAGGGGTTGGGGAGAGAGGAGTTCCCAGTATCCATAGGGGCTGAGGTGGGAAAGGACTGTCCTGTGTCAATGAGGGTGCAAGGGGTGGTGGTGGAGGGGAACCCGGAACCTGGGTCAGGGGCCAGGAGTTACTCATCATGTAGCAGTTGAGGAAACCTTCTGCTCCCTACAGTGGTTACTTGGTTTCAGCTGCTGGGACCCGGTTCCCTGCCCATCTCACTCCCCGCCCATGGGAAGTGAAAGAGGGCTGCATTGAAGGCTCAAGGTCAGGAGGAAGGTGTAAGGCTTG
The DNA here is from genome assembly GCA_037349315.1 of Chelydra serpentina. NCBI lineage: Eukaryota > Metazoa > Chordata > Testudines > Chelydridae > Chelydra > Chelydra serpentina. The sequence continues at coordinate 18,716,796 of JBAIAC010000042.1, forward strand.
AGAACTGACACCCCTACTAGACAGAGCCTCCTGCTGGCCGTGGTCCTTCTGTATGGCGTTGACTGCTTCCCACATGCAGGGTCTGTCCTGCAGGGGAAGCGGACGGCACTCTGGGCCCTGGAGCTGTGCTGAGCAGGGGCCCTGTCCGAGAGGGGAGGTAGTACTTCCAGGGTGTAACCTTCTGCTCCCTGCTTGTGGAGTCCCCACTGGCCTCCCCAGCAAAGGAGGGTACCTGCTGGTTGGTGTCTGCTGCAGCTGTGGCAGTGGAGGCATGTGACGAGCAGGGCGCCTGGCAGCTGAGACTGCCCACACATAGCCCCATCCACTTACCCTGTGACACAGATCCCCTTGATACAAAAGAACCTAGGCTTGGTCTACATTTAAAAGTTAGATCAACATAGCTACATCAGTCAGGTGTTTGAAAAATCCATACCCCTAACCAATATAATTATGCTGACCTGACCTAAGGTCATCTCCCTTAGACCTAGATGCAGTTACATCAACAGAAGAATGCTTCTGTAAGCATAGCTATTAGGGATGTAAAATGCTATTACGGATGTAACCAACTTTAACCGTTACCCCTGGCAGCCCCGCGCCAGCTGGAGGGACCCCTGCACTGGCCGCACCAGGCCGGCCGGCCGGCGGGACCCCTGCCTTGGCTGTGCCAGCTGATGGGACCTCAGCCCCGGCCAGGCCGGAGCAGCTCCAGCCCCAGCCGTGTCAGGACCCTGGAGCTACCTTGGTTAATGATTAACTGGTTAAATGATATAATTTTAATAGTTTAACCAGTTAACTTTTTAAACCAATATTTACGTCCCTAATTGTTATCGTCATTCATGGAGGTGGTTTTCCTGAACTGATGGAAAAACCTTTTTCATCAGCACAGGCTGTGTCTACACTACAGGGTTATGCCACGATATAGAGAGTACTTTGTGAACATGTATATGTTAAGCTGTGATATCTATATCACTATGATGGAAAGATGGATTACTTGCATGTAGAAAAGTGGATAGACACATTCACAATAAATCTGATTGGCTTTTCCATGTCAGTGAGACTTGAAAAAATAATATGCATTGAATTTCTGACAAGCCTTTCAGCTGCTTTGCTCCACAGGTCAAACTATTATAGTCTTCCCTGCTGTTATATAGGATGTATTTATACAGACACGAGTAGTAATTTCAAACATTTTCTGCCTCTTCCTTTTTTCCCTCTGCCCCCCAGATTGTCTTGACCTGGTGTTTCTTTCTTTTATCATGCTTTTTCAGAATGTGTGTAGCATAATTATGTCAACTGTTTTGATTGTGGATAGACATTGACCCTTATTGAAGACTCACTTTGTCAATCAATGAGAATGTATCACTTAGCACTGTTGGATTCATTAACTTTTATCCAATTTTAGACCCCGGCAGTTTATGGGAATTTGCAGAAATGGTATCTGCAAATCATTTCCCATGCTCTTGACTTGGGTCAACAGCTACTTTGTCCTACAGTCTTCAACCATTATTATGTACAGACTGGCTACTGCTACTGAAAGGCTTGAAGTGCTGGCACATAGGTGGGGAAATTAAGCCCGTTGTTTGTTTGTCTTTTAAAAGATCAACTCTTTAAAGCATTTGTTTTTAAAATAACATGAAGAGCTCACCAATCATTGTTGGGTTTGTTTGTTTTTCAAATTTTCAAACTGAAAATGTGTAAAACCTTTTCATACATCAAATGCCTAAAGTTACATGTTGCTTTTAGGGTATTGGAGTGTCATCCTGATACAGATAGACATTTTAGTTCTAGATCTTCAACTTCATGGGTTTTGTACTGTTGAAATGTGAAATACAAATTGAGAATGCTGTTGTGCACTGGTGTACTTAGATATAGTTTGTGATGTGGAAGGTATAGGGATATGAGAATACACACTTCCATTTTCTATTTCCCTTCCTAAATATCTTCTTCCACCTTTAGTAGTAAGTCTAAGACAATACCAACCTCACCTTCATCTTTAACTGAATGTAACAGACAAGTCCTGTAGTCAATACCCAAGACTTACTCAGGCAAAACTCCCACTGAAGTCAGGAGCAATTACAGAGTATGGGCTGAGAATATTGGCTCTAAGATAATATCAAAACAAACACCATAAATTGTATCTTTAAAATTTCTAAATGTTTCCCACATTTTGTCCTGTATCCACTGCTAAAAATCTTGTCATTCCATTGAACATGAAATCCCATTATGTTTCTGTTGAGAAAGGGAAAAAAAGTACTGTAGTGTCTTTACACTCCTTGCATATGTGTTAAGTGCAGTCTTTTTTATATAAAAACTGCTTGGTGACATTATAATCGGTTAGTGTACTAATTTTTATATCTGGAAACCTCATTTCAAATCATGTTAATGGTTTTGGTGGTCACATACTACTCCATAGTGGGCATTTGCCAGAATCATCACACAGCTGGACATGAGGAAGAACTCAGAAGAGGCCCCTGAGGAGACTGGGATGGTAGACGCGTTTTCCAGATTATGAACGAGGTAGAGTGGTGTGAGGAAGTTCACAAGGGCACCAATCCAGTTGGCAGCACTGGAAGTGATCAGGGGAAGGGGGGACTCCCACAGTCCAGTGACTTGACATTCATGTATGCTACAGGCACCTATCTATGCACAGTTCTTAACAGCAGGGGTCTGGCTGTTCATGTTTTAGGGGAGTCAATAGGTGTAATCCTTGAAGAGATAGGGATAACACTATTAAATATATCTGTCCATGTGGTTTGAGGCTTTCATCATGCTGATCACATAAAATAGTCAATCACCAAATCTATAAAATTGTTAAGTTCATTGACTTCAAAAATACAATGTCTGTTATCAAAAGGCGATTCCCTGGCTACCTACCCCAGTAAGTGAAAGTGTTGCGTAATGGCCAGTTCCACCTTTCCCCATGACATCTCCCACTCACTCATCCAATACAGCCATCCAAGTCCTTTGCTTGTTTTGTGACATTTCCCAAGACTCTTGTCCGAGGTGATTCTTGTTCTCTCTCTCTCTCTCTGTGTTTAATCTGTTATGTTTCTAAAGTCACTGTTTCCTTGGTAACTGAGCAGCTATTTCAATTTCCAATTTACAGACATAGCCTAGGCTTAGGTGAATGGTGGCCTGAGAATTGGACCTATGAGTGCATTGGGAGTGGCATGCACATGCAGCCTGTCTTCCTAGACTCAAGGCCCACATATGCATGTTTCCAATGCTGCAAGGCTAAAAGGAGAGACTCTAGTGTAAAACCCACTCCTTATTCATAGTTGGCATCCACTGTTTTTTCTTCCTGTGTACTCCTCCCTTCACCCTGCATAGGGCTGGCTTTTGCCTTAAGTTTGTCTGTAGCTGTTGCTATTTACCTATCACATTCACATGCACTGTATTTGCTCAAAGAAATAGAAAATATAAACTATACATCTCCAATGCCATTTGAAAACTAGAAAATATTTACTGCAACAAACCCTCCCAAGTGATATTAAAAATAATTACAAAACCTTCAATCCCCAAAAATGTCGAATACAAAGAGTGCAGTTAAGATGCACGACCCGTATTACAATTTCCAGTGTTTTGATAAACTTCTTAGAAAGCTACACTTGTGAAAAATTATTGTGGTTAATTTTTTTCTGATTAAACATACAACATCTTTTGTTCAATCACTTTCATTTTCATTGTTCCTACAAGACAACTTTTGCATTCATTACACTGAATGAGTGAGAGAGTAAAGTGAGAGAAAAGTGTTTTGCTGTATGAAAGATAACATCTCATCGGTTTGTTTGGCACCTCTTTTTTAAAAGAGCCACTTGCGTTAGCTCAGAGCAACTTGTATTCAGCAGCATTGCTTGGATGTCAGTAAAAAAGAGCAATATTGTGCACAGAACAACTCTGTAAATGCTGAGATGAGGAGACTGGAAATGATGATTTTTATTTGAAGTAGTTTGGTCTCCAATCTGGCTTGGCTTTGATTTCTAGACATTCAGGAAATGGAACTTTCGAAGCTGAAGTCAATTGGAAAATGTGCACTGTTCCCCCTCAGCTAAGTGTGACTTTATGGAAATGTTAGAATGCACCTCATTGTTTGCATAGAGTCTCCTTTTGGCAAGAAGAAGGAATCTGTATAATCACTTACTCCAGAGATTTTCCTTCAAGGACTAGGGGATAGGAAGTGTGGACTGGACACTTTTTAAAAGGAAACATTTTTAAACAAATGTTTTTCATACAGAATCAGTCAAATCCATGCTATACCAGCCACTGGGCAGTAAAGTGTGTGTGTGTGTATATATATATACACACACATAACATGCTAAATGGAAATGTATGGCAGGACATTTAAATAACTGCTGAGTTTTGATCTATTCATCAGTATTACAACACAGGGATCAGACAGTTTAGACAAGACCAACTGGCAAGCTTTCTGTTCACTAACTAAGGAAAAAGCTCTATTGCTCCATGGAGTGAGTACTATAGAAGTGATAGTTTCTGTAAACTAAATGTCATGCCTCAAATGCACCTGAACTCCTCTTCTGAGAAAATGAGTCTCCTGTGATGCTTTTAATTACACTCCAAATGAGTGTGTTGGTACATCCTCCATGCAATTATTAAAACAGCTATTAAAACAGATCCCAACAGAGGGTGTTAATTAAAAAAATGCACAAGCAATAGTGGGAGGACTGTGATTAGGCACAGTGTACTGGGCTGGATTTTCCTCCGCCTGTGCTGCTTATGTTGTCATTTGATTTGGTGCACTTTGCACAGACACAGAGTGGTAGCATTTTACACCCACTTTGGGAGGTTATAAATGCCTACCCACAGAGTAAGAGAGGGACAAGATGGGTGATGTAATACCTTTTATTGAACCAGCCCCTGTTGGTGAAAGGTACAAGCTTTCAAGTGACACAGAATTCTTCTTCAGGTCTGGGGAAGGAAAAAGAGTTTCTGAGTTAAATACAAGTTGGAACAGATTGTTAAGAGTAAGGGGTAACACATTGTAGGAGGCCACTTATAGGGTTACATTGTTATGTAAAAGAGGTTTGAAATGGGCCATTAAGGATTAGCAGGTAGATATGTTACAAATTATTGTAATGAGCTATGCAGCCAGTGTCCCTGTTGAGTTCATGATTTTTGGTTTCTAACAGCGTTATGAATTTAAGTACCCAGACTCACCTGTTGAAGGCGCTCTGCAGGTTTCCTTTGTGGACAATTACTGAAAGATCAGATTTGGAGTGATCACTTTGTAAAAAGTGTTCACAAATGGCCGATAGGGTGTTTTTGTCTTTTATCATGTTTCTGTGAGAGTTCATTTGAGAGTGTAGTGATTGTCTGGTTTCACCCACGTAGTTGTCATTGGAGCATTTAGTGCACTGGGTTTGGAACACCACATGTTGTGATAGGCATGTGTAGGACCCATGGATCTTGAAAGGTGTGTGGTGAGAGGACAGTATTGATCATCGTAGCATTGGAGATAGGTCTGCAGGTTTTGCAGCTGTTTTTTTTGGTAGGGTCTGGTACTGCTTTGAGTTGGTGTCCTGGTCTCTGGGGAGCTTTCTTCTTCTGATGAGCTTGGTGAGTTTGGGGGGTTATTTGAAGACCAGAAGATGGGGTTTGAGAAAGATTTATTTCCGGATGTGGTTCTCATCAAGTATGAGTTGTAATTTTTTGATGATACCCCAGATGGGTTCCACTGTGGGATGGTAGGTGACAGCTAGGGGTGTGGAGGTAAGTGTGGTGATCTGTAGGCTTCTTGTATGTAGTCATTTGGATGGTTCTATTGTTGACGCTGATCACAATGTCCAAGAAGTTGATGCTGGTGTGAGAGTGTTCTAGCGAGTTTGATGGATGACTAGTGGTGGAAATCCATTAGGGAGTTTAGGTCTTCTGTACAGAGGATGAAAATATCATTAATATATTTCAGGTATAACGTTGGTTTCATGAAACATTTTTCCAGAAATTCTTCCTCAAGCTGGCCTATGAAGAGATTGGCATGTTGAGGAGCCACTCTAGTTCCCATGGCTGTTCTCATGGTTTGGACAAAATGTTTGTAGTTAAAAATAAAGTCACTGTAGGTGAGGATGAAAGCATTGTACATTATCTTGTAGGTATTTGAGGCAGGCAGTGATGCCGTCATGGTCAGGATATTGGGGTTTAGGGAGGTGGCATCTATGGTGGCAAGGATGGTGTTCTGGGGGATGTTTATTTTACAGAGTTTCTGGAGGAAGTTGATAGTGACTTGAAGAAATCTGATCCTTTTGTGTGGTGAGTGGTTTGAGGATGAGTACTAGGAGTCCTGATATTCCTTTAGTAAGAGTGCCATGGTCAGATATGATCGGTCTGCCTGGTTCCCCTGTTTGTGTTGCTTGGGAAGCTTGTAGAAGGTCTCTGGAGTGGTTTAATGGAGGTGAGATTGTAGAATGTTTCTTGGAGTTGCTTGGGGAAGGATTTGTTGGTATCTTTACATTTCAGTGTGAATTGTGGTCTTCTTTTAGTTCTTTATAGTAGGTGGTGTCAGAGAGTTGTCTGTTGGTCTCGTTGACATAGTCATCATGATTAAGGACTTCTACATCCCCCTTTTTCTGTTGGTTTGATCACTATCTGGTGATTGATTTTAGGGACTCTACAGCTATCCTCTTGGTGGTAGAGAGATTATAGTGGATGTAATGTTTGTTGAGGATTTCACAGTCAAATTTTTTCCTGACACAATTATTGTAATGATCCAGTGTGTGGTTTCATCCACTGAGGGGTGTCCAGTCAGATGACTGTTTATTGGTATGACTATTGGCGAGGATGTGGTTGTTGTGGGTGGTGTCATCTTTACTGTGAAAGAATTCCTTGAGGTGGAACCAGTGGAAGAATTCTTTTAGTTTTCCACATGTGAGTATAGTGTCAGGTTCTGTGGTGGGGCAGAAGTTCAGTCCTTTGGAGAGTACCGGTCCTTCAGTTTTGGTTATGGGTAGTCTTGATAGGTTAATGATGTTGGGATGTCTTATAGTGTCCATATGGTGGGTCATGGTGTCTTGGTTTCTCCTGGAGGTGGTGTTCTATTGTAGAGTTGTTGTAGTTGGTTCCACTTTTTGTTTTTGTGTTGGATTGCTGTCATCAGGTTTTTAGATCGATGTTTTGGGTTTCCTGCATGATATCCAGGTAGGTTTCCTGATTTTTTCTTTCCAGTGTATGGGAGCATGTGATCATTTCATGTTTGTGGCGGTCCCTTTTGAAGTGTGTAAAGTACAGGAGATGGCTTCCCAATTTTTCTGAGGTCCTTCTGTAGAGCTGGTCAGCATATTTGAAATACAAGGAGCAAGTCAGTGGAGAATCAGGCTCAGTGCATCAGAATCCATCATTATGGTGCAATGATGGTGTATATTTATCTTCTTTATACATGTATTTACAGTTTGGTTTTATGGTAGGACAGTGAGTTACGTCATCTGTCATTCCAGTATTTGGACCTGATCTTGCAATCTTCAGAGCACCTTCTGCAAAGTGCTCACATCTTCAGCTCCCACTTACTTCATTAGGAGTGAAGGGTGCTCATCTTGCAGGAAGACATTCAGTATCTCTCAGGTCTGATCCCAGTGATAGACAAATAGGTTCTTTAAAACACAATTGCTAGCCTCTTTTGCCAAACACAGTGAATTGTTTCCTGAAACAAGCTCTGTCTGTAGTATATTGAAATGCAAAACCCTTGTGCTCCTAAATGTTGAGAACAGTGATTTACAAATGGGTTCAATTTTACACATAAAAATCTCTCTACGTGCCAAGTAATTGCTCTGGGTCCATGGTGGATGGAAATGGTGCAGTGAGGGAGGGTTTATGATTGCTGGCACTAAGGAATTATATGATAAGTGTTCTCAGTTATTTGATCTGAGACAACATAAATTAATTGTACCTGTTCAGACATCTACATGCAGATTAGTGTTGAGATCACATTGCTGCATTTGTTAATAATGCTTTCAGCCTTCACAAGAACTGTTATTTTGCATTCACTTTCAACGTTTTTATGGTCAGCAACAGAGTGTAAATGTTTGTGCAGTGTAGACATCAGAGATCCCTTGTTATACTGAAAATGTGACTAGTCATAAGCAATAATGGCTAAATCAAAAAAAGATTTGGAGGTTGGATTTGCATGAGCCTTGAAAACCTTAATTGCTTAACCAGCAGTAGTGAAGTTTCACTTCTCCTTGACCTCAACAAGTCAGGAACAGATTAAGACAGGTTCATGGTCCAAAGGGACCTAGTTTGCCAGTGAGTCAGCTAAGGTGCAGCACATGCGGCCTTGAATGTGCTGGGGAGCATTGGGTTGTTTTACATGGCAGAAAGAGTTGGAAAAAAACAAGGATCCATTATCAGGGTCTGGAAGAGAGAGTTCATGCCACCAATAGGGGGCTGGGAGGAAGCATCTGTTGAAGATCTATGGGACACCAACCTTTTTGATGGGACAGAGTTAAAAATAATGTGACTCTGGGTCTTGTTTAACCTTAATCTGTCTCTCTTCTGTGTTCAGTAATTGCCATCAGTAGAGACTCAGGTCTTTGGCCCTCTCTCTTGGCATCTGGCCAGCTACACTCTATGTGTCTTGGATGCTCCAAGAATTTGCTGCTTCAGAGGCGCCCAGGGAATGATTGCCTGCTTTCCCTTTCTGAATGAAGCTCTGCAATGTGTAATATTTGAAGGCAGCAGACAACCCACTAAATATTCCCAGGCTTGCTGAGAAGTCCATGAGATGGATTTTAGCCGAGCCAGGCATCCTGTTGGAAGAGGAAAGAGGTGGCCAGAAGAGAAAGGGGACTTATCAAAACTTTCTCAATCCCTACCACCCACAGATATAGGAGGGGTAGATTTTGGAGGATTTGATAGAGAAAAGGGACTTCAACTTGCTTACACAGCATCAACCAGCTCCCTCCTATTCTGTGTCTGTTGACATCACAGCTCTTCCTGTAGAAACCATGCTGCTACCACTGACCCTGAAGCAATTTTCAGGTAGCATGTTGCTTGGTGCAGAGGGGAAAACTATGTTATCACAGTCCCCACACTGTCCTCTACCACCCTATGGAAGTGGTACCCCATAGAACTGCCTCACAAAAGGGATTCCATAGGTTCAGAGATGCCTCTTTCTTCTCTCACTATGATCAGAATCTGGAGGTTCTGCATTCCCTGTTTTCAGAAGCCAGAGAATCATGGGGCCATCAATTCTCACTCATGCATAACTCCCCTTATAATCAGTTGGAGATTTGCCTGGTTTAGGATTTCAGGATTTGAACTGGAATTAAGAATGCATGGTTGGAGACATTTTTCTGCTATGGGAAAACATTAATATTGTCCCTAGCTAGTGACTCTGAGCTGGAACAAGAAAATAAAGATGTGCTCTGAAAGTAAAGTTTATTTTTGTGCTTGTGTGAGTGTACATGCCTGGGAAGCAGGAGTGCAAGGTGCAGAGCAGGCTGTTAGCAGGTGACGGCTGCCTTTCTTTCTTTGGAAGATGTGAACTGAATTTTTATATTTTTATTCTGTCCCAGCAATTCAGCAGCAATATGAGCTGTCGGTAAGCCACAAGCATGCAAGTAAAATTTGGGTTTGACTGTGAATAGTTTACAATATTTACATTTATAGCAGCAAGTTCCCATTTAGAAAGGTTAATGGTGTTGGGGGGGGGGAAGCATTACAAATTAATATCTGCTATGGACTGGATGTCACTTTTGGTATCGCCTTTCTGAATGTGTTTAGAGTCTTTGATGAGGTGTCTGACAGAGAAGAAGCTTAAGTTTGGAACCCTGATTTTGACCTTGATCTCTTCTTTCATTTATATTTTGAGCTTCTTGTTGTAATTTAACCTATTATCCTGTACTCTGCTGCTTTTTCCTGGGAAGTACTTCAATTTTACAGAAAATACAGTTCCTGAAAACTGAGTGAATCGTGACAAATAATCTCATTGCAATGAATTATAAATTATTTTTTTAGTCTTCTCATGAGGTTGACTCAGATATTGGTTAAATAGAGCTTTTAAATACATTGCAGTATTAGCAGTTAACAAGAGAAAATTTAAATAAAGGAAAAAGAAAAAAAGAAAAACCTTTGGAAATCCCATTCATTTTTCTTTTGAGTAACTGTTAATCTTTGTGTTTATAAATAAAAAATTGGGTATTTATTAATTCATTTATTATTATTATTATTATTATTAATAATAATAATAAAGAATAATAAAATACGCAATGGCATTCTTCAATAGATGATAGCTAATTAAGTCCTGTTAGCAGGGGATTTATATAGTTGTGCATGGCAACATGTAGTACTAACTAAATTGGTATATTTTCCTGTGAACTAAATGACAAGGTGAGCTTTGCATTCCCTTTGCCAAAATGAACACTCTAACATGAAATAGACTTGAACTTCAGTAATGGGAAACTTCCCAAGATTGCTCACATTTCTTGATAATCTCCATGGAACCCTAACACTTACCAAATATTTTTCTTGTTGGCAGGTGGAGTGGATACAACAACAGGTAGTTAAAAGAAGGATAAAGAGGGATTATAAACCTGGTGGTACCCAATCCACTTATTTCAATGATCCCAAATGGCCAAGCATGTGGTACATGGTAAGTATAAAGGCAGCCATTGGCTCTGATTCATGCTAATTGTTTAGTTGCTCTGCTATGATCCTCTGTAGGGGACAAAATAGTGTCTTCAGAAAAAGGCAAACTTTTTTTCAGTTTTATATGAACTAAGGAAGGGTCTGTCAACTCCTTACAAGTATAATGAGTGCTTTCTATTGCGGTGCTCTTGGAGAATTTTTTATTATAGAATAAAGTGTCATCAGTGGGGAGGGAAGGGACATAACCATGGTCTATTTGAGGAAGGTAATAAAAACCTTCCTCTCTGGGTGCCCAGTTCCCTGCCTCCAAGACCTCACGTGATACAAATAATTCCCGTTGACTCCAATGTCAGTTGTATCATGAAGCAAGAGAATGGAGACCAGAATTCTGTCTTTGTGACAGTAGTAGGCACACAGATATGGTGTGTTAGATAATGAACTATTCCATCTGACTGTGTGTTGCTTTTAGTCTGACATAAGCACACTTTTCTTTTTTTTTAACATGTAACAGTCTCCGTTAAAGCTTGGACTGGAGATCTTGGCTACCCAAACAGATTTTAACTGTCCTTAATTTGTGTTGCATAGCCTAAGTGAAGTATTTTAGTCATATATCCAGGCTTTGAAAGAAAGGAGAGCCAAATTAGGCAAATGACTGCAGTTGAATAATAGGATCGTCATATTTCCCAGCACTGAAAATTTTGCCTATGGTAAACCATCCTGTCTTCAAAGACACTCGTTTCTTAGGACATAGATCACACATCCAAAGGCATTAAAGAGAGTTCAAACTAATGTAGGACCGAATCTGACCCTGGTCAGCAAGTGAGAGGGAGCCAGGCCTATTCTGCAGCAGGATGTTTGTGAGGCAGAGTGGAGAAGGATCAGGACAGTTTGGAGAGGACATTTGCTGGGGCCCACGCTTCTGCTCCTTTGAATAAGAACAGCATGGTCTTCAGGTGAGCATATATGCTAGCCTGTGTTGGACATTTCCACAGTTATGAGACCAACCTTTTGGATTTGTGTTGTGCCAGCCATTACAGTCTCCTTTGCTAGTGCTGTGTTGAACTCTTGGTAGGAATCCTGGCCCTGCAACCCTCTTTCCACACAAAGTCACCCACGTAGCTCAGATGAGAGCAGGGCCCTAAATTGAAGTCAGCGTTTTGAGACTTGATGGCTTGAATGTCATCAGACTTGAGGGGAAAATGTCCTTTTTTGAAACTGTTATGTAAGAAGATGTTTAATTTTAGGATAGACATGTTTTCAGTGAAATATCGTTTCTGGTGTGAATGCTGCATGGAACCATAAACCCAGATCTTTAGAATTTGATGTATATTAGCAAGAGTTTTCCTAAAGCTGCTTTACAAAGATAGTTTTGAATTCTCCTTGTAAGAATCATTTGTATTTTATGCTTTTAAAAATTGCAATTGAAAAACAAAAAGGACACAGACCAAAGGTAATTTGCAAATAACAGTATATTTCGAGATTCCAAATTGCCTTATCTTCAAGCACAGATAAGAGTATGTGCTGTATGGGTAGGTCACCAATCAGGATAGGGAGTGACTTGGGTATTGGCCCATGTTTCCAGGGTTGCTGGGCTTTGATCAGAGACTATGCAATAACCAGACTTCCCACATTTTTCGTATATTTATCACTGAGCCTTATCACTGACCCCTTGAAAGGCACATTGTTGTCCCTGCCTCAAGCATGACTCCACTTACTGAATTTCTGGCATAATTTTAAAATCTCCTCAATAAGCCTTGACATACAGTAGGGGCATATTTGTGTGTATACAATAGGGTATTTTCAGTTAAGGTCTCTTGACTTTAGAACTTGCTTCCCTTTTTGGTCCACTAGGCTTGACTCCTTTGATATTATGGGCATGATGCAAGGTGCCTCTGTTTTCTCAGGTTCTTGAGGAGGAGGCGGGTTAAGGAATGCATAAGTGGGTTCAAAGGGGTGATATTTGTGACTCCTGATAGGCTGTTAGGATCCTTTTTTATGTGTACACTCAGAGCACTCAATGGGTGCAGTTTAAAACTACCAAATAATTAACTAAGTATTGAAAAAGGATGGTCAAGTCTCTTGAGCTAGTATGTTTTGGTGGAGGCTACCACGGTCCCTGGGAACTCTCCAGTTTAGTTGCAAGGAATCTTTCCCACCTGGTTATATATCATTTCCTTTTTTTCTTATCTCCCCTAAACCTCATGGATTCTCCCTTTCTAAAGCCTCCTACTGTGACAAACAGTGCATATCCTGGGAAGGCTGGATGTAATGTTTGCTGTGCCCTGTCAATGCTGCTGCTTGGCACTGGAAGGGAAAAGTATACTAATTAAATGATGGCTATTATACCAAATAGATTTTGATAGAAACCACTCACATTGCTGAATGATTGTGCTATACTTACTAATTAAAGCATTTTATTGTATATTTATTAGTTCACAAAATCATATACATTGAATATAGGTGTAAGTATAACTGCAGGAACATGATTTCTGCTATTGGAGATATCATATTGCATGATTCTCCAACTGCACCATAGCACTGCTGTCCATATGCCACATATGAGTGTTGGTGTAATGGGAGTAAGGCAGCTTGTTCTTGTTGCCCTGTGGTACATGTTTGTGGTTACCATGATACTGGCAGTGAAAGAATTACCGGCTCTCCTGGCCTATGCATAGAAGTGCGAAGTAGTAGTACTATTTTATTTATTATGTTAACTCAGGTGGAGAGGTAGACCTCAGAAAAACCTCAAAGGCATTATTAGGGCTCCAAGACCCTGATCCTACAAAGACTTACTTATGAGCTTAACTTTAAGCCGGTGAGTTGTCCCATTGAGTTTTGTGGGTCTACTCACCTGTTTAAAGTTAAATATATGTATAATTTTTGCAGGATTAGACCCAATATCAGAACCTACATTTTATGTATGGGGGGGGGGGGGGAAAGGGAGCTTGATCCACAATTTCAGAAAAAGTTTAATTAAAATAAAAAGTTTAACAAACAGAATCTCTTCTCTGACATGGTGAGAAGGATCAAAGGTGGATATCTCCCACTCATGAAAGTCAAGATAGTGGGGTTGGGAGTATTTAGGTCTTGGGAGACCTAAGTTCAATTTTCTGCTCTACCACAGACTTCCTGTGTGACCTTAGGCAAGTCACTTAGCCTCTCTAGGCCTCATTTCCCCATCTGTGAAATGGGGATAATACCACTTCCTTACCTCAAAGGGGTGTTGTGAGGCGAAATATATGAAAGATTGTGAAGTCTTTGATATCCACTGATGAAAAGCCCTATATAAGAACTAGATATTATTATATTATGTCAGTCGACGGATGTTAATACTAGATCTGTGCACTGGACAGAAATTCCATTTTATGAAGGATTTTTGGATTTCAAAATTTAGTTTTGTCCCAAATCAGAGGGAAAGATGAACATTTCTAAATTATTCATGAAAGAGAATTCAGGGGGAAAAATATTTCAGATCAATCGAAACATTTTGTTTGGACAAAATCAAAATGTTTTATTTTGATTTGAACTTTTTTATTTTATATTATAATACAAAATATAATACAATAACAATTGTATACGATATTACAAAATAAAATATTTCTAAAAACTTTGAAACATTTCATTGCTAAAATGTCAAAACAGGATGTTTCAACACTGTTTGAACTTCCCCTGCTGTTTTTTCTCTGAAGCGAAATTTCAGAAAAATCTAGGTGATTTCGTGAAGCATTTCAGTTTTGATGGAACTGCATTTTCAGAACAGAAAATGGTTCTATCGAAGTTTTTCTGACCAGGTCTAGTTACAACCCATTTCAAATCACATTTTCACTCCTTGAGGCTATAATTTTCTCTATGCTTTCTCTATCCATGCCTTCTATATTTTATTGCAGTACTGTACTGAAATGATAAAGTTTATTTTAATGGTTCATTTGAAAAAAGCATTTTTATCTGAAATGTAATACATTTTCAGGAACTCTTTGTTGATGCTGTTCTCTTTGGATCAGAGTCATTACAGGACCTTGTCCTAGCCTTTTGGAGCATGTGTATTTGTCTTTATTTGATCTATCTAATTTGTATGTTGATTTAGTCCCTATCCTATCACTCATGGTGATGTAGATAGATAGATTTGAATAAATGGCAGTAGTTCGTTTTATTACTGGAGTGGTAACAATATACCATGAGGCAGGAAATTCTGATTCAGTTAAAGAGGAGGCAACCATTAACAAGTATTGAATAAGTGACTTTAGAGCTGTTTCAGGTCATTTCTAAAATATTCCCATTTGTGATTGTAACTTCATCTCTATATGTTAAACTCCCTTATCTTTTCTGGTTGTCAGAAACAAACCAAAAAGAAAGGGGAAAAAAACCTCTGTATAGAGCTATCAGTCATTGCTACACCATAGAGAGAGGATTCTAGGTTGCTGGCTACAAACTCGTTATTATGAAAGCAATAAAGTACTATCATGCGCTGGTACAGATTTTGATTAATGAATAACTTTGTTACAGGTTGAGATTGATACCTTTGGCCCTTGAACTGGTCTAATCTCTAGCAGGGCTGTAAATTTCATTGAGATTTGTTGACACAAGATCTTTTATCTATATATTATGTCAAACAAATTGTTTGATTAATGTCTTTCTCTTCTCTCCCCCCGCCCTCCCTTACTTTGCTTCACAACCACAAACCTGGTCATTTTAATGAGTAGGAACTAAGAAAATGATATGGGCTTATTTGAGTGACATCTGTGCCTAGAAGTGATGGGGGTGATGAGATGGTGGTCGTGGCAGGGGGTTGGGGAGAGAAAGCCTGCTGTCCCCTTTGATTCATCACAAACCTGGGATGTGTATCCCCTGAGGCATATTTAAAACAAATATTCCATCTCTGTATTCGTCAATGTTGATTCTAAAGATGTTCCTAGAAAGTGAAACTTAGAAACTGTTGTAATTCCTTTCACTCAGGGCCTGAGCCTCTAAAGCAGTGGTCTCCAAACTGTGGGGGAGGAATGTTGGGGGGGCACAGGTGGTGGGGAGGGACCCCACTCTGCCCCCAGCCCCGCTCTGCCCCCAGCTCTGCTCTGGTCCCAACCCTGGCCCCAACCCTGGCCCCAACTGAGGCCCCAGCTTTGGCTTCCAGTCCCAGCCCTGCTCCCAGACACAGCTCCCCTCTTCTGGCTCTGGCTCTGGCTCTGGTCCCAACCTCAGCCCCCAGTCCTGCTCCCAGCCCCAGGCCAGCTCACAGGGTGATGCAAACACTTTACATTGCAGGTAAGGGGGGGGTGACATAAAGAGTTTGGGGACCACTGCTCTAAAGTGCCAAGTACCCTAAACTTCCAGTGAGAGTAAGGAGAGTAGAAAGTGCACAGCACCTCACAGAAGGCACTCATTACCTGCAAGATCAAGTCCACTGTGTTTCATTATTTGAGAGCCCAGTTATCTGTGTATGCTCTTGTGTTATGCTTTCTAATAGTGAGGAAAAGAAAACATTAGATGCTACTTTTCTCCACCTCAAGACAATACTAGTTTAAAGAATGCAATGTTTTCCTTACCTGAACCTGTCAGTTCTGATGAATCTATAGCTAACATGGCGGAATATAACCTTTCTTGGATGAATCACACATTATATCTGATCTGATGGTCACAGCTCCAAACATTGCTCAAGATTGACTTACACAGCTGGGAGTTGGTTTTGTCTCAACTTATACCAAGTAAAGAATGACCTGGGGCCCATACAAGTTTAGGGTTTGGAGAGCGAACAGTCCAACATATTACCCCCACAGCTCACCTGTCTATGTATCATTAGTTTAATACCAAAAATATCTACCGTATTTCATCTCTTTAATTCTTGTGGATAAAATATGCAGACTGCTCATAATTGTTCCATATCGAATCAATTCACATAGCCATTAAAAGGGGTCACAGTCATCTGCAAAATTCCACTGCTGTCTGAAAATACTTTACCTTACCTGTGATAATAGTCCCACTATAACTGGAAGGGATTTGAGAAAAAAATTTTCTCTGTGCATTTGACAGCATAGTCAGATTCACTCTTCCTGCTGCATAGTCAGTTAGTTGGTGTTGCCAGTTTCTTCCGGTTTGTGTGGGTTTTTCACGTGGCAACAGGGGAGAGAAAAATATTTTTAAAAATAGGAGAATATGTCTGTAAAACCTCAAAAATGGCAGGAGGACCGAGAGACAGGTGTAATAAGTGAAACTATTTGTGACTCATTTTAAAAAGTTGACTAGATTTCAAGTGAGGAGTGTCTCCTTAAGAGATATGCTTTGCCCCCCTGGAGTAGATATCCCCAAAGGTAATGAAATGAATCTGATTCCACTGTACATGAGGTGAATTCAGGGAGCCCATATAGAGGGTCCACCTTCCCCTTCTTCACTAGACAATCACATTGAGTTAGAACATGATCTCAAGAAGTTGCGTTAATTAAGATGGTGCTGACCATGACTTTTCAGTCAATACAAAAAGGGGCAAACCTTGTTCAACATTGTCAGCTTGTCACAGGTAAGCCCTACCACTACTATTATTATTAATTATAATTATTAGACAAGCCCTCTGTACCCAAGGAACAGGTCTCATTCACTGTGAACCCTGCAGACCTCCCCTCAGTTTGCTCAGGCTGGGCACTTGGGTCCACTGTTTAAACATAAATAGGAGATTTTACTAAGACTAAGGGCTTGTCTTCACTACCCGCCGGATTGCCGGGTAGCAATCGATCTATCGGGGATTGATTTTTCGCGTCTCGTTTAGACGCGATTAATCCATCCCCGAAAGCGCTCCCCGTCGGCTCCGGAAATCCACCTCATCGAAAGGCGGAAGCGGAGTCGACGTGGGAGTGGCAGCGATCGACTCGCCGCCGTCCTCACGGCCAGGTAAGTCGATTACGATATGCCGACTTCAACTACGTTATTCACGTAGCTGAAACTGCGTATCCTAGATCGACACCCCCCCCGCCCAGTGTAGCCCTGGGCTAAGAAGAAGAAGACTGACTAAAAGTATGAGGAGAAATAAGAAATTTTAAAGTACATCAGAAGTGAGACGCTCTAGGGAAAGATGAGGGATCTGCTATAGCACATGGGAGTAAATGTGAAAATCAAAATGATTTGGGAATTGAATAGAAACAAAATGATCGCTCAGCATTGGACTTCACCAGAGACGTTAAGAAGAAAATGTCTATCCAAAGGCTACACTTTGCAGCTAATGAAGGTGTGGTGCTGTCAGAGAGAAAACTAGAACTTAAATTGCAGTACATCACTGGGGCACGATGGTATTCCTCTGAGAAACTAGTGCATAAAATAACTGAGCTACCCACAACTATATGTAATATATATTTTTAAATGTTAAACTCGATGAGAAGAAGGTGGGCAATATTGTAGCCACCTTTAAAGAGGGTCATCCTGGAAATGTATATAACAGCGAACCTTACCTAAGAACCTGAGGAATATCTGAGAAAGCCATTAAAATGATAAAGCTTGGTGAGGAGTGTAATGAAAGAGCACACCTGTCAAGTTCATGTAAAAGAAAATGAAGGTGATCTACAGTATCCATAGAGGTCTAGGAATGGAGAGAAAAATGTCACCCATTGCCTATCCAAAGCTGGAAAAATGTTCACACTTTTCACGGTTGTTGCTAGAAACAGCCCAAAGCCACCATTAAATCATAGATTTAGAAAACGTACAACTGTTTCCTTGTGGATTTTTTCCCTGCTTTCTCTTTTCTCATTGTATTCTCCACTATCTTTTCTTTTCTGACTTTTAACTTTTATTTTATTCTTTATGAATATTGGTGATTTTTCCCACATCCTTTAAAAAAAGTCTCTCTCTTGTTGTTTTACCAGTGAAGTACTTGCTTTGCTCAGAATGATTTTCTTTTCTAATTTAACCTTTTTCTCTCTATTTCAGTTGTTCTCAAACTTTTCTTACTGGTGACCCCTTTCACACAGCAAGCCTCTGAGTGCGACCCCCCCCTCTATAAATTAAAAACACTTTAAAAATATTTAACACTATTATAAATGCTGGAGGCAAAGTGGGGTTTGGGGTGGAGGCTGACAGCTTGTTACCCCCATGTAATAACCTCGCAATCCCCTAAGGGGTCACGACTCCCAGTTTGAGAACCCCTTTTCTATTTGCTTTTTACTTGCAGTGTTTCTCTGCTCTCCTTTCCCTGCTCTGTCCCAGACTTTCCTTTATTTTCTATTTCCCCTCCACTTCTGGCCCTCCACCTCCAGTTTTGCAAGTCCTGTTTTCCCCTCAGTGAATTTTGGAGGGTAAGAATTTTGGGCAGTTTCTTTCTAACTGCAGATGAGTCAACATCCTTTCTTAAGGGCTTGTCTACACTTACTGGAGGATAGACGTGCGGCAATTGATGCATCGGCGGTCAGTTTAGCAGTCTAGTGAAGACCCGCTAAATCGACCGCAGATTGCTGTCCCGTCAACTCCTGTACTCCAGTGGATTGAGAAGAGTAAGGGGAGTCGACGGGAGAGCGTCTCCCGTCGACATCACATAGTGTGGTCCCCGTGGTAAGTAGATCTAAGCTACGTCAATTTGAGTTATGCTATTCATATAACTCAAATTGCAGAGCTCTTTAGATCGACTTTTCCCTTTAGTGTAGACAAGGCCTTATGCACAAAAGAGGTTGGCTTTTGTAAGGGTGAATTGTGCTTCTCTAGTCTGTTAGATATCTTTGAAAACGATAATAAAATAATACATAAAGAACTGTCAGTAAATATAATTTATGTAGTCTTTGAAAAGAAGAAAAAAATAGAGTACATGTAATTTATTTAGGCTCTTGAAAAGGGAGTTGTCTCTTACATGGTTTTGTTACTGAAACTTGGAAAACCCAAGCAAATATATGGGACCTGATTCCACACTCTCACTGTTTTACTTTGGTGTAAACCTATTGACTTCAATGGAATTATTCCTGATTTACACAGTTGTGAGAGCAACATGAGGCACACAAAGTCCTTTTGTGGCTTAACAGTTGGTTAAGAGACGGGGGGGGGGAAAGGATAAATGGGCAGTTATCAGCATTGAAAGAGGCTAATAGTGGGATGCCTTAGGGGGCATCAGAAGTGGAGCCAATGTTGCTTGGTGTATTGAGCTGGCAGATGGATGAAGAGTGAGTTTCCACAATGCTTTAGAGTAGCTATGATGAGGGAGGATTATTTGGAACGCCAGAAGGGCCCAACAAAACTCAATAATTGACAGCATGGTGGCAACTAATGTTGAGTTAAGCATTCAGGGAACAGTTTAGTTGAAAAGAGGCCACTATATATGTATTAGCTGCACAGGTAGCCAGTTCAGATTGAGATTGCTTCAGTTTGTGGAAACACCTAGTAGACACTGGACATGCTCAGAGACTTAACTCAGGTATTGGCATTATCACTCAGTCTCTCATATTAGTAACATGATCTTTAGGGTGTAGACAATTGAAAGGTAATTCCCACTGGAATTTGAGCTACTCTGTACACATTGATGAGCTCTGAGTTACTTGTAACTAGGGCTGGCTGTGCAAAACTCTTATAGTGAAACCCAAACCAGGTGAAACTCAGTTGGGTTTGGGTTTCAGTGAGTCCCCAAACTCAGAGCTTTGTGTGAAGGTTGGAGAAGAGTCTGTCAAACTCAGGACTCTGCCCTCCCTCCAGAAAACTCCCCCACCAAAATAGACCCCGAAGCCATGAATAGTAGATTGGGCGGTGGCTGGTTACATATACTCTGCTGACATCTTCAGGGACTTCCAAGTGAACCCTACCAAAATCTCCTTTAAGGGATATCCTGTTACCATGCAATGCATTCTAAGTGTAAGCGGGGGAATAGTCCCGCTCTTGTGGGGAACTTTCCTCGTCTCTGCACTACCCCGGTGAAATGGGCTAGCGGAAGGATCTGAGTCCTCGCTCCCACCTCCTTTACCCAGAGGCCTCCCTGCCCTCGAGGACTCCCCTTGCACTCTTCTGTCTGGCAGAGTCCTCGTAACCCCCAACAAGGCTGGGCCCAGGATTCCTGGGGGGCTCGACCCCCAACCTTGCTGTGGTCACCTAGGTCAGGGGGTAGGGTGTCCCCACTCCGGGGTACTCTCTCTAAACAGGATGCTTCCCTGACCCACTGATCACTGCATACAATTGAAAGCAAATGCAAATTATTTAATTAACAATTAATTTGTAACAGGAATAAGGAAAAATGGGAAAGGCTAATGAAAACACATCACCCCGCTCTGTGGCAGGGAACATCTCAACAGTGTCTCTGCAATGTCAGGGCAGTTCAGTCTGTTCCTTTGTAAGTCCCAGGCTCCTTTTCAGGCCCTGGCTGTGCTGCAGGGACGCTGTGGCTTGGATACTTGCTCCGGCGGTGGCCACACGCTCGCAGGCTCTGGGTGGCAGGACCCTTCTTCCCAGCGTTGCCCCCGCCCGGTTGGGGTTTAGATCCCCCTGCAAGTCTGGCCTGCAGGGCCCCTTGGCTGAGGCCTCTCCCTGCGCTGGGCCCACTGCCCAGGGTCCCCCTCGCTCTCCCCAGCTGCTCACCACACCCGGCTCCGGACTGCTCCAGTTCCAGCTCCACCGCTCTGCCTCTGCACGGCTGCTGCTGCTCTGCCTCCAGCTCCCTGGGCTGCTGCCCTGGGCCCTCTGGCTCTGGCTGCTGCAGCTTCTCCCCCCAGGGCAGGTCTGTGTCTCTGGGCTGCAACTCTGCTCCCAGGGCAGGTCTGTCTCACTGGGCTGCACCTCTGCTCCCAGGGCAGGTCTGTGTCTCTGGGCTGCAACTCTGCTCCCAGGGCAGGTCTGTGTCTCTGGGCTGCAGCTCTGCTCCCAGGGCAGGTCTGTGTCTCTGGGCTGCAGCTCTGCTCCCAGGGCAGGTCTGTGTCTCTGGGCTGCAGCTCTGCTCCCAGGGCAGGTCTGTGTCTCTGGGCTGCTGCTCTGCTCCCAGGGCAGGTCTGTGTCTCTGGGCTGCTTTTCTGGCCCCTCCAGATCTGGCCCAGCTCAGCTCAGCTCTGGCCTCTGGCTTCTGCCCTCTCCTCAGCTCGGCCCCACTCACTCTGACTCAGGCAACTTCAGCTCACACGGAGGACGGGATTTACCCTGACCTCCTGACTCCCTGATTCGCCTGCCCGCCCTGTCAATCAGAGCTGACCTGGAGCATTGGCCTCTCCCCATTGCCCCTGGGGACTGTCAGTCCCATCGACCCTTCCCCTTTTGGTACTGGGAGCTCTGAATGTTAGTAAGGGGATAACAGTCCCCTTACATAAGGGCTGGTCTACACTAGCCCCGAAGTTCGAAGTAAGATACGCGACTTCAGCTACGTAAATAACGTAGCTGAAGTCGAAGTATCTTATTTCGAACTTCAAAGTACTCACCCCTGGTCCACACCGCGGCGCGCAGGCTCCCCCGTCGACTCTGCCTGCTCCGTTCGTGGAGCAGGATTACCAGCGTCGACGGGGGAGCACTTCCTGGTTCGATTTATCGCGTCTAGACAAGACGCGATAAATCGAACCCAGAAGATCGATCCGACGCGTCCGACAGAGCTGGTAAGTGTAGACTAGCCCTAAGGTGCATAAGAGCCTAGAATAAGGTTAATTGGCCTTCAGTAGCAGCAGTGGCTCAAAAGGAGTGCCTTTAGGTCATGTAGCTTTTAAATGCGTGTTGAGGAAAAATGTTAGACAAGGAGTCTGCTTCCCTAAAGATACTGATAAGAAGATTTGTGGGGATTGGGCTTATCTTGCTGGACCCCCAAAAATGCAAGACAGAGAACTGAGAAAAGGAGTGTTACAGATTTCTGGGCTTACCTAGGTGATGGCACCAGCTAAGGGGAGACTTGTCTCAGGGTCTAGCAGGGTTGCGTGGGGGCAAAAGTGGAGGGACCAGTGAGCAGTGCCTCATGGAATAGGCTGGGAGGGAGAGAGAGGAGTCACTGTGGGGCCAGGAACAGTTGAGCAGACAATCAAGACAACCTAAAACAATCTGTGTCAGGGTACACCAGAGGTGAGTATCAGTGAAGAGAAGTTCATATGCCAGATGTTTGCACCAGACTGACACACACTGATTATCTGCTTGATGACGTGGGGGCTGACTCTGTCTTTGTCTCAGACCCATCAAGTGATGAAAGTTGATAGCTAAGTGTGAGCCTCACAATGTCCTTTTATTGTCATCTACCTGTATTGAGGTACTCATCCTTTGGCCCAGAGTCTTCGCTAGCCATTCGTCATCTCTAGACCTGTACATTGGCCCTTCCTTCTACCGTGAAGATACTGACATGCCTAGAAAGCAAGATACTTTAAAACTGGTAGGGCATTTGTATATTAAACTGTCATGCATTTCTGTAACATTTGCCAAAAGGGATGCAATGCTGCCAGGGGCGGCTCTCACAATTTTGCCACCCCAACGGCGGCCCCGCCCCCGACGCCTGCCTGTGTCGGGGGCGGGGGCCCCCGCCCCCAATGCAGGCAGTCCCAGTCCGCGGCGGACCTGCCGCCCCATTGCTGTTGCGGCGGGCGAGAATGGGGCAGCAGTCCGAGTCCCGCGGCGACAATTCGGCGGCGGGAACAGCAGACCTGCCGCCGAATTGCCGCCGTGGGACTCGGATTGCCACCCCATTCTTGATGCTGCCCCAAGCACCAGCTTGGAAAGCTGGTGCCTGGAGCCGGCCCTGAATACTGCTATGTCTCTGTACAGGATCCAGGAAGGGGAAGCCAAAATCGACTAACCAAAAGACACATGTCCACTTTAAGAAAGCCTCCAAACTGACCAGGGCCACAAGAGATCCTAGTTCTCTATTTGTTCTCTGAGACAGGCAGGCAGACAGGCTGGCTTTCTCCTTTCCCTTAGATGCCAAGTCAGGGGAAGAGCCGCTTTGTCCACTTCATAATGGCCTTACCCCATAGCCTTCAGTCAGAGCATCCAAACTTATACTTAGAAAAACAACATCTCTGGTGTTCCCAATCAGAGTGATAACATGAAATCTGCAACCAGAGTGACGTCTACTTTGCACAACTTTCTTTCCCTGTTTATATAGCTCAGCTCCAGGGTAAGACTTGATGCTCCTTGACAGCACCCTCACTGTCTTGGCTGTAAGTGCCACTGTCCCTTAAAGGAGTAGTACACCCTGCCGCACTATTTAGCCATATCCATTTTTCCTTTTGACACACCTTTTACTATTGCTGTGCACACCATTTTACAGTGAAAGCCAGGTATGTATTGATGTAGCATGACAATATTCTGTTTTTCATACATCTTTCACCTGTGCTGGTTGCCATTTGCACCTTTTTATGTGTGTGTATGTGTTCCAGACATGCGCCCCATCAGATGGTCAAGTATTTAATATTTGATAAGGGAAGACAAGGAGGTAACATTTTACCTGCTGTTGTGGAGTTGTCACTGAATATTAGAAAATATCAAACCACCAGCAGTCATAAGATAAGAGGAAAAGTCCTCTCTTATGGATCAGTGCCTAGTTAAAAGATAGGAAACAAAGGGGAGGAATAAATGGTCAGTTTTCACAGTGGAGAGTGGACCCCCTCCCCCAAAGATCTGTACTGGGACTATGTTCAACATATTTATAAGTGATCTTGAAAAGACAGTGAGGTGGCAAAGTTTGTAGACAATACAAAATCACTCAAGATAGTGAAGTCCCAGGCAGACTGCAAAGAGTTACATAGGGATCTCACAAAACTGGGTGACTGGGCAACAAAATGGCAGATGAAATTCAGTGTTGATAAGTGCAAAGTAATGCACATTGGAAAACATAATTCCAACTATACATACAAATGATGGGGGCTAAATTATCTGTTACCACTCAATAAAAAGATCTTGGAGTCATCGTGGAGGGTGCTCTGAAAGCAGTGTGCAGCGGCTGTCCAAATGTTAACAATGTTAGGAACCATTAGGAAAGCAATAGGTAATAAGACAGAAAATATCATAATGCCACTATGTAAATCCATGGTATATCCACACCTTGAATACTGAGTGCAGTTCTGGTCAAGCTGTCTCAAAAAGGGATATATTAGAATTGGAAAAGGTTCAGAGAAGGGCAACAAAATGATCAGGTTTATGGAACAACTTCCATAGGCGGAGAGATTAAAAAGACTGGTACTGTTCATCTTAGAATAGAGTCATCTAAGGGGGGATATGATAGAGGTCTATAAAGTCATGAATGGTATGATGAAAGTGAGTAGGGAAATATTATTTACCCCTTCACATAACACAAGAACTGGGGGTCATCTGATGAAATTTAATAGGGAGCAGGCTTTAAAAAAACATAAGGAAGTTTATGTTCTTCACACAATACACAGTCAACTTGTGGAACTCATTGCCAAGGGATGTTCTGAAGGCTAAAAGTATAACTGGGCTCAAAAAAGAATTATAAAAGTTCATGGAGGGTAGGTCTATCAATGGCTATTAGCCAGGATGGGCAGGCATGCAATCCATGGATGGAGCATTTAAAATAATTGCCCGGTTCTGTTCAGTCTCTGAAGCATCTGGCACCAGCCACTGTCAGAACATAGGAGCCGACTTCCGTTGGCTCCGCTGGGTGCATCGGGGGCGGGGCCCTACAACGTCAGCCAGCATCGGGGGCGGGGCCCCGCAACATCACCTGGCGTCCGGGGCATAGGTAAGTGCTCCGGTAACGGGCGCGGGGCTGGCGGGGAGCTGCCGGTGGGTGCTGAGCACCCACCAATTTTTCCCCGTGGGTGCTCCAGCCCCGGAGCACCCACGGAGTCGGCGCCTATGTGTCAGAAGACAGCAATCTGAACTAGATGAAATCATTGGTTGACCAGTATGGCCAATCTTATGTTTTTATCAGGAAATCAGGGAAGATTTCTTATAGCTCCTTGTCTGTTTACTGGTGGAAGCATACATCTTGTTCTCAGTGAGATATTATGATAACATAATCTATCATTAGTTAACACTAGATCATGCTGTCACTACCTGGATCAATACTCACTTCCTGATGAGAAACAATTAATATTTGGTATTCCAGCAAATCAGGAGGAAAAGTGGATTAATTACATCTCTGCTGACCACAGGAGATTATTGAAGTAACTAAGGTAGTGAGATTAACAAGTAGTTTAGTAAGATTAACAGAAAGGCTAGACACAGACTGCTGGTCTGTTCCATGGTAGCAGTTCTTATATTCTTATTTCCCTGAGCAGCTACTGTGTGTTTCCTACTGGGTCACATCTGAAAGTGCCCAGTGAATGCAAAGTGGATGTCAAGCAGTATTCTGGCAATTATTTTCACTGAACCAAGAAGAGGTGATATTAAAGTGATCTGCGTAGTAGCTATCTGGATACATTTTCCTGCTTGTCAAAAATGAGATGGTTTCATTTCTGCTGTAAACAGATTTTTTTCCCAATGATAAATCATATAGTAATAACACACATTCTGCACTCTACCTACTGCTGCTGATTTTATCTTCGAAGAGAGAGAATCCACTTCTCTCTTATCTCTTAAAATTTATTTAAAATGTGATGTTATGTGTTTTAAATGGCAGCAGTCAGGTCAAGAACTTCAGTTTTCCTCTCTGTATATATTGTATTTTCCGAGCTATCTGTATGTCTTTTTTGGTAAGTTTCTGTAATTAACAAGGAAAAGGCAGTTCCATATAATGTATGTTGTATTTCTGTTAAGAGGGAATAAATGTTTGACTGTTTAATTTTAGTCCAGAATAAAATGCTAGTAATAAGTGCTATGGAATATAAATAGATAGTAATTGCTAAATTCAATAACAATACATAGTATTCCAATGGAAAAAATGTTTGCATATATAGACATATAGCTATTAAATGGCATAATTTCCTTTTTAAGTAGAAGCAATTGCCAATTATTATTTTTCAAGAAACCTATTCAATAAGAATCCATGTTAATCTCTTTTCAGGTTGTTGAACATACAGAGTAGCAGATCAGTAGAATGATTTTCCTTTGTGGAGCAATACTGCATGCTCTCCTATGATGATTTAAAAAGTAAAAGATAATTCCTAAAGTTCTGAAAAATACCAAATTTTTGTTTCGAAACCTCATCTGCTGTTCAATTTAAATGCTTCCCCTGTGGCTTGCCTAGTAAAAGTGTGGTTACTGTAGGGCAGTGGCTGCTAATTAAGAGTGTCTACTGAATAAAGATATAATATAGCACTTTTCAGATTGGCAATGCTTCACAAACTTTAAAGGCGAGATCATGGCCGGGGTGTCAGTATGTTTACCCTGTCTCCAATTGAGCTTGCATGCTAAAAATTGCAGTGTGGCCATGGTGGCGTGGGCAGTAGCAAAGACTAGTCACCTGAGTACAGTCAAGTACGTGGTGGGTTAAGCTGCCTGCACCACACCGCTATTTGTAGCACCCTAGATCGATCAAAGTTAGCGTGTGTATGTCTGTTCAAGCTGAGAATTACACCTCCAGCTGCAGTGTAGACATACCCTGTGTAGCTGTGCCTGAATATAATTAGAGTAGAGTAAGACACTCCCCCTATGCCACTGTGCAGCCTGACTCACCGTGGATCTGGATGCCTAAGGGTAGCAGGTGCTGTGCAGATGGGCAGGGAGTAGGGTGGGAATGAGCAGAGTCTTGGCTTTGCTCCTCAGTGTACTAAGTAATAAAGATGAGCTGGTGCAGGGGAAAGGGAGAAAATGATTAGAGCTGGGTGAATAGCTGATTTTTCAATTTGCTGGCAGTTAACGAAAAATCAGGAAAAAAATTGTTTCGTGTCAGACTGAATTTGGAATTTTCAGCAAATTAAAAAAGTTCTTTCCAGTCAAATTAAACGTTTACTTCAACCCGAAACATTTTGTTTCTAGGCATTTTTAAAGGACTAGATTCACCAAACGGGGGACGTGGGAAGAGGGAGACACAATTCCTTAACCGTTCTGCTCCAGGATCAGCAAAGCTATATGCTGTTCTTTACACTGGGCAGGTTGGAGAAGCCCAGTCTAGCCTTAACTAATTAAACATTATAATATTCCTTTAAGTTTTCACCCATTTTTCACCACAGCTGAGGGGTTAAGTGACTTGCCCAGAGCCCTGGGGCACCCAGTTTGAGTGGTGAGATCAGAACTCCAGAATTCCTGACTCCCAGCTCCTTCCTCTAACTGCTAAACACCGCTTCCCTCTCATTTATCACAAATTATTGCCGAATACTGCAATTGTCTGGCTGTGCTGGTGTAACTAAACCTAAATATGGGCATTTATCCTTGCAAGCCCTACGGACCAATTTTTCACTGTGTAAAACTGGACACATTTATAATAAACAGGCAGCCTTGCATTATAATTTACTCAGCATCAATGAACTGGCTGGATTCCTCAAGCAAGAAGGGGGAAATTTGCTTCGGCATAATTTGCTCCTACTTTTAATGTCACAAAAGCTGTATTGCAACTACTACTACCTCCCAAGTTCTAAGGGAAATGGGTCACATTCTGCATCTTCCTCTACCCAGCTGAGAAAAAAGTTCCTCAAAGGGGTAGTTATAGATGAAAAGGTTATAAAGATAATGTACAGTTCTGGCAATGGTGCTTTGGAGGGAAATTCTCCAGAAGAAAAAAAACCAGATCCATGTAATCTCCAGTGACTCTTAAAAGGGGTATGTCTACACTACCCACTGGATTGGCGGGTAGCAATCCATCTATCGGGGGTTGATTTATCGCATCTAGTCTAGACGCAATAAATCGATCCCTGAGCACTCTCCCGTCGACTCTAGCACTCCACCGCCGCGAGAGGTGCAGGTGGAGTCGACGGGTGAGCGGCAGCAGTCGACTCACCGCCGTGAAGACACCGCGGTAAATCGATCTAAATATATCGACTTCAGCTACGCTATTTTCGTAGCTGAAGTTGCGTATCTTAGGTTGATCCCCCTCTCCCCCCAGTGTAGACCAGTCCTTAGACACAGATTCAATAGAAGTAACACAAAGACAGCCAAATCAGATCAGTATGCACAGATAGAGCAAAATCAAAACGGACTTTTCCGCCCCTTCAGTTTAAGACCACAAAGTCTCTTCTTCATGCAAGTATGCCATGTAAAAAGAAAGGTGTGTCAGTCCAGAGGGGAGAAGCAAGGGGTTACTTTCTTTGGCATTATCCTCTTTAAAAAACCCCCAGTGCTTTCCATTTGAAATTCTTATCAAGAGTGAATGTTGACAGTTTCAGCATTAAGTCCAACTCAGCACCCTGGTAGGGTGTAGGGTGCAAATGTGCGCAGGAGGTCAATGGCAGCCTGGGCCCTGATGCAGGGATGCTCTGAGACCCAACAGATATCCCTGCAGATCTTGGAACAAATGCAGATGCCACACCTCCTGCCCTCTCTACTGTCCTACAAACCCCTCCCACTGGAGGGAGAGATGGGTGACATCAAAGGCAGGGGTATATTTTTTTCCCTTTTACATGTGATTTTCTCCTGGAAATGGTGAGATAGGTTTCAAAACTGCATAAAATCCAAGGAGTGCAAGCCTGGGAACACAGGGAAGCTCAAATGTCAATGTACTGTGGGATTTTACAGCTGGCACTCTGTGCACAAAAAATACAGACAAGATAGTTAAGTAATAATAAAAAATTACTTTACTACTTGAGGGAAGCGTGTGTTGAACTGTTCAGCCTTTTATGAATTTAAACACCTAATGGAGACAAGGTTTCTGACGTTCAGAAGCAATCAGTTAACTCTTCTTTTGTTCGACTTCCATGTGCCTCTGCACTTCCAGGTTTGGAGAAGGACAGAAAGAGGCTTTATTTTCCTCAGAAAACTTGTGGTTTTGGCTGCAGCCAGGATGTACTGGAAATTTCACAAGTGATCCTCATGTGACCTTCTAAGGTTCTCAGACTCAATGTTTGAGCAAGCAACTCAACTTTTAGATATCTATCCAACCCAGATTGCTGAACCTATGTCCCTAGTTAACTAAAGTCTGGTTTACACTTAAAATGTATTCTGGCAGAGCTATGTCACTTAGGGATGTGGGTTTTGTTTTGTTTTGTTTTGTTTTGTTTTTCCCAGCTATTCTGGTATGAGCCCTTGTGTAGTTGCAGTTACACCAGCAAAAAAAGTCCTTTTGCTATTTAGCCTATTTCATTTGAGGAACTGGTATAACCGATGCTGGCAAAAATACAAGCTGTGTCTCAACTATAGATATATGGCAAACCCTTTCTAGTGTAGACAATGCCTAAATGCAAATGCCAGCTGCATAAATTAGAGCAGTAGACAGACTACTTTAATTCACGTACATTGTTCATACAACGGCCACCATAAAATGTTAATCTTTATGATTGGAAAGTAATTAGTCTTGCTGTAGTATTCCATATACAAGGGGAATGCCTGCCATGCCTCTGTAAGGTAGACTTCTCAACAGTTGACTTTCAACTGGTGAGCCTTTTGAGACTACTGTACTCAGTGTGGGAGATTTTTCCCCCTTAAAGTTTGGATTCAGTATACCAAGATTAAGTTTACTTGCTAGCTTGTGGTGGTTGTGCTCCTTTTCTAATGCTGCCCTCTCCATCTTTTTGACTTCTGTGTTTCCCCATTGCTTGTAAACAGCACAGACTCCAAAAGGGAGGCTGTTGCACAATTCCAAAGGGATCAGACTGTCATGTATTGCTCTTTTTTCATTTGTTTATCTTCAAAAACATTGGGCCAAATTCACCAGAAATTTGGCCCATTCTTTTTATTTAATGAACAGGTTGCACAATAGTGGCCAGTGAGACATCCAGTAAAAATGTGAAATGTTCCTGTTTTATTCTCTCAGACTGGATACACGTTTTGTTGTTTACCATGTGTGGGTATTTTCTCTCCTCTGACATTAAAAGTACAAACGTTTTTGAGGTAGATGTGGAAGAATTGTGATCACACTTACCCAGAGACAGTGGGCCAGTAACATGCCTCTGGGCCGATCCTGGTACAGTGGTACAGACTGTGTAAGCTATTTCCATTAACTGAGATATTTCATTTGGAGGATTGGTTCAGTGGCTCTTTTCAATGAAGGAATTTACAGAATAAGAAAAATAAACCCAAGGCCGAGAAGTTCTTCTCATTTCAGACATGCCACAGGAACTGCCTAACAGACACACGTGTGTTTGTGGGGTGATCCTGCAAGGAACACAGTTTAAGACCCTTGTTATCTTCAGACAAGCAGGGAGCAACACAGATTGACTAAAACCTCCTGAAACAACTATGTGGGAGGGATAAGGGATGATTTAACTGCAGGCGCATATACTGAGAATTATCTTCTGCACCATCTAAACAGTCACCGTGTTTAATACCAGACAGTCGTGAGAAGGTTTTTTTTTACTGTTTGTTTCAAATGAGGGAGATCAGATTAACAATGGCAGGCATGAAATGACAGCTTTCTACATTTTCTTTTCTTTTCTTGCTAGCAGCCTTACAATTGCAGTTGTGCTGCTGCTGGCAGATCAAGTTGTTCATTTGATTCATATGCTGGTTTGAAAAAAATGTGTGTGTGTATATATATACATAGGACAGTCAAGTAAAGCATTCATGGTGAATAGAAAGGTTCTCACCTAGTTTCCTTTTTTCCCTGCTAGTTAAATACTTCCATCTGGAGCAGCTTAAGTCAAAGGGTACAGGTTAACTGGGGTCAAGTAGCTGAAAAAATAAAAGGAAAGGAAAATGCTGGCTTTGCTTTCTAATAAAAAAGGGAAAATCCTGATATTCACTGCGTCAATGAAAAAATTGACCAGAGCCCCAGTTCAGCATAGTACTTAACCATAAGACTAAGTCATATAGACTACAATGGATTTAGGACATACCTAATGGCTTTGCTAAACAGGACTGGATTTAAGCACATGCTTAAGGTTAATCACACACTTCTGCTGAATCAGGGCCCAGGTTCTGTTTTAATGTCCCACAAATCAAAATTAATTTGCTTCTCATTGTCCTGAACCTGTTCACTTGAATGTATGTATCATTTTATGTTTAATAGACC
The DNA here is from genome assembly GCA_037349315.1 of Chelydra serpentina. Classification (NCBI taxonomy): domain Eukaryota; kingdom Metazoa; phylum Chordata; order Testudines; family Chelydridae; genus Chelydra; species Chelydra serpentina. The sequence continues at coordinate 18,748,291 of JBAIAC010000042.1, forward strand.
TTTATTTCATTGCAATTGAGTGTTATTTGATTTTGTGGATTATTTTATGTGCAACTTTCAAGAGCCAGATTCAGTACAAAAAGTTGTCTTGGCTTCCACAGCAGGTACACTCCCAAAATGAGTTTAGATTGCTGCAGTGCAGAAGAATTATGCTGCAGGTGTAACAAGATACCTTGGTGCATACTTTCCTGTCTCCTTAGAAGATTGCTTTTTTCCTTGGAGACTTTTAATTTTTTAATCTAGAAGTCAGGTCCTCAAGGAATCCATTTTGAAGCACTTGGAGGAGAGGAAGGTGATCAGGAACAGCCAACATGGATTCACGAAGGGGAAGTCATGCCTGACCAATCTGATTGCCTTCGATGATTGGTCATGCCTGACCAATCTGATTGCCTTCTATGCCTTCTGGCTCTGTGGATATGGGGAAAGTGGTGGTCGTGATATACCTTGACTTTAGCAAAGCTTTTGATATGGTCTCCCCCAGTATTATTGCCAGCAAGTTAAAAAAGTATGGATTGGATTAATGGACTATAAGGTGGATAGAAAGCTGGCTAAATCTTCATGCTCTATGGGTAGTGATCAATGGCTCGCTGTCTAGTTGGCAGCCGGTATCATGTGGAATGCCCCAGTAGTCGGTCCTGGGACCGGTTTTGTTCAACATCTTCATTAATGATCTGCATGATGAGATAGATTGCACCCTCAGCAAGTTTGCGGATGATGCTAAGATGGGAGGGGAGAGGTAGATACACTGGAAGGTAGGGATAGGGTCCAGAGTGACTTAGACAAATTGTAACTGATCTGTAACCACCTATTTTTGAGTCATCTGCAGATTACTAGCAACGATTTTATATTTTCTTCCAGATCATTGATAAAGATATTGAATAACATTGGGCCAAGAACAAATGCCTGTGGGACCCCACTAGACCTCGTAGGATGCTGATTCCCCATTTACAGATTATTTTTGAGGTCTATCAGTTAACAAGTTTTTAATCCACTTAATACGGGCTGCGCAGATTTTGTATAATGCTTTATTTTATTTTTATCAGAACCCTGTCATGTAGAACTAAGTCAAATGTCTTACAGTAGTCTAAGTATATTATGTCAGTACAGTTATTTTTATCAGCCAAACTAGCGAGTTATCTGGTCCTGCTGATTTTAAATTTTTTAACTTTAATAGTTGCTCTTTAATATCCTCCGTAGTTACTGGAGGAAAAGAAAGCATTTCTTAATCACTATGAGATATGAATACATCATCGTGCTTCTTTCCAAATATAGTACAGAAATATTTATTGAATAATTTAGATTTTCAGGATTGACAATTTAACCATCCTTGTCTGATATTGAACCTATTCCAGTGTTAGGATTTCATTTGTTCCTGATCGATTTAAGGAATTCCTTTTTTATATCCTTAACCCTACTGGCTGTAGATTTTACGATTATATCTTTAGCTTTCTTTATCCATTGTCTGCATTGCATAACTGCCTATTTGTACTCATTGCTATCAACTTCCCAATTTTCCATTTGTTTTATATTTTTAAAAAATTAATTGCTACTTTCACTTCCCTTCTTAACTAGAATTTTTTTTAAACTAAGAAGCCTACTTACATGATTGCAAATTGTATTCATTTGGTATCTAATAAAACATTCTGAACTCCCAATTATAATTAATATTTTCATTAATGACTCGGATTATGGAGTGGAGGATACGCTTATAATTTGTGGTTGACAGACACTAAAATGGAAGATGACAGGATTAAAATTCAAAATGACAGACAAATTGGAGAATTGGTCTGAAATCAGCAAGATGAAATGCAATAAAGACAAGTGCAAAGTACTACATGTAGGAATCAAATGCACAACTACAAAATAAGGATAACTGGCTAGGTGGTAATGCTGAAAATAATCTTGGAGTTATAGTAGAGTACAAATTGAATACGAGTCAACAAAGTGATGCAGTTGCAAGAATGGCTAATGTGATTGTGAGGTGTATTAACAGGAGTGTTGTCTGGAAGACACGGGAGGTAATTATCTTGCTGTATGTGGCACTAGTGAGGTCTCAGCTGGAATACTGGATGCGATTCTGGCTGCCACACTTCAAGAAGGATGTGGACAAATTAGAGGGAGAATCCAGAGGAGAGTGACAAAAATGATTAAACTGACCTATGAGGAAAGATTAAAAAACGTGGGCATATTAGTCTTCAGAAAAGAAGACTTAGAGGAGAACACACAACAGTCTTCAAATACGTTGAGAGCTGTAATAAAGAGGACGGTGATCAATTGTTCTTCATGTCCACTGAAGGTAGAATGAGAAGTAATGGGCTTAATCTGCAGCAAGGGAGATTTATGTTAGATATTAACAAGAGCTTTCTAACACTAAGGGCACAGTTAAGCTCAAGAATATGCTTCCAAGAAAGGTTTTGGAAACCCCATCATTGGAGATTTTTAAAAACAGGTTGGAGAAACACTTGTCAGGGATGGTCTAGGTTTACTTAGGGTATGTCTACACTACCTGCCAGATCGGCGGGCAGCCATCAATCCAGCAGGGGTGGATTTATTGCGTCTACTCTCGATGCGATAAATCGACCCCTGGGTGCTCTCCCGTCGACTCCTGTACTCCACTGCCGCAAGAGGCACAGGCGGAGTCGATGGGGGAACAGCAGCAGTCGACTTACCACAGTGAAGACGCCGCCTAAGTGGATCTAAGTACGTCAACTTCAGCTACGTTATTCACATAGCTGAAATTGCGTAACTTAGATCGATCCCCCCTCCCCCGCAGTGTAGACCAGGCCTTAGTCCTGCCTTAGCACAGGTGGCTGGACTTGATGATTTCTGAAGGTCCCTTCCAGCCCTACATTTCTATGATGCTATTATTATTCACATTTTTAATTTATATTTTCCCTCCTACTCACTTTTGCTCTATGATTGATTTCAGCTTTGGGAAAATGGTGCAGTTTAATGATTGCCAAGGTACTCATGTTTAAAACTTGACAACAGTGCATAATCAGTAACATTTTCTTAACATTCTGAATTTGACTATCTGTTTGATCATCATGATAGCTTCAAAGTACAAACTGACATGGCAAACCCTCCATTAACCTTGTTGTGAGTGGTTGCACTATTAAGCAAATAATGTACAATTTCAAAATTGTCTTGTTTACAAATTTACAAGATGTCCTTAATAGCTCCAAAAATCTCATTACATTATATCAAGTAAATTGAAAATATCTTTAAAACACATGTCGCGTACTTACATGATACAATATAATAGCTTTAAAAAAAAGCTGAAATTCTCTCTCAGAGTTTTCTTTTCTCTTCCTTTTCTTATGCTGCCACTTTATTTTGCATGGTATTTTTCATACAAATTGTATCCTACAACAATTTACACAGTTAAATAATACCGCCATAAGGCTGAAATAACAACAAAGTGAAGAAGAAATGAAGAGGCATGAATAAGGGAGAAAAGATATGTTTTCAGCCAAGATTTGACAGGAGATAAGGCAGAGGGCTACAAGAAGTCAGTTCTATTTGACAGGAGCTGTGGAGGTGAAGGTTCTCCCCCCAACAGGGTTGATTGTGTGTGAATGAACAGAGTGAACGATGACAAGTAAAGGGAACAAGGAGCCTCCAAGAGACAAGGTCATAACAGTAACACAAAGCAAAATATGATAGAAACGAGACAAGAATCAATGATTATGACATTAATAATTTGTACTGTAGATTAATTTCTGGGAATGCATTGTGTTCCCCTGCTTCATTATGCTCTGATCTCTTTAACTCTGTTCTGGGCCTTCCTATCATCCACCACCTCTCTTTTCTTTCCCTGCAGGGCCGGCTCCAGGCACCAGCTAACCAAGCATATGCTTGAGGCGGCACCTTCTAAGGGGCGGCCAATCTTGGGGCGGCGGGGCAGCACTCGTGTTTTTTTTTTGTTTTTTTTTTACTTGGGGGGGGGGGCGGCGCTTGGGGGGCTTTGTTTTTTTGTTTTTGTTTCGGCAGGGCGGTGCTTGGGGTTTTTTTTGTTTTGTTTCGGTGGGGTGGCGCGGCGGGGTAGGGGATTGTTTCGGCAGAGCGGCGCTGGGGCGGTATTTTTTTTTTATTTCGGTGGGGTGGCACTCAGTTTTTTTTTGGTTTTTTTGTTTTTGCTTGGGGCGGCAAAAACGTTAGAGCCAGCCCTGTTTCCCTGACATTGGTGATCTCTGAAAAGTGTAAAGATGCTTACTGATGAATAAAGCTGTTTGTAACTCCTTTCTTTCAAAAGATAAGGCCTGGTCTACACTTAGATTTTGTACCAGTATAACTATTTCAGTTAGGAACGTGAGCTTTTACCAAAATAATTATATTGGTATACTGTGGACGCAATTATACTGGTAAAGGTGCCTTATATTGGTATAGCTTTTCCCCCTTCCCTACAGGAATAAGGAATACTGGTATAACGCACCTTTGTACTGCTATACTGGTATAGTTACAGCAATACAATTTTCGAGGACAAAGAAGTCCTAAGGAAATAAAACCAACTAAATACCTCCATACTCTACTCCCCACCACATTCTCAAAACACCTTGATGTAGCACTAAGGCTATGACTACAGTTATGTTGGCATGTAGCTTGCAGACACTGCACAACCCCCAGCACAGGTATAAATAGGAGTGAGACACTGCTTAGGTGAGGAAAGACACGCCGAGAACTTTACGGTATATACCCTACACGGCTCTCTACATGTCCAACACTGCTGCCTCCTCATTGCTCAAGACTTTCCCCACCGCAGTGAAAGGCTTTGGCTTTCTCTGCTGCCAAAGCCTTTCACTGCTGCATGTAGCTATGCATTGCAGTGTGGATGAGATCTGGTTTTCTCTGTGGCACGTAGCTACACGTATCCTGCATGCCACTGCAAATGAGGATAAGGCCTGAGAGGGTATATCTACACTGCAATTAGACATCTGCAGCTGGCTCATGCCAGCTGACATGGGCTTGCAGGGCTCAGGCTAAGGGTCTGTTTAGTTGTGGGGCAGACATTCAGGCTTAGGATGACCAGACGTCCCGATAAAATTGGGTCTGTCCTGATTTTTCGTCCATTGTCCCGCGTCCCGACCGATGCATAGTCGGGATGCCATAGTCAGGGCTTCTCCATTTTTTTTTTAAAATTTTTTTTTGCTCAGAGAATTCTGTCGGCTTTTTTTTGCTCGGCCAACTCTGGCAGCTTTTTTTCTCTTGGACAACTCTGCCGAGGTTTTTGCTTCCCCCATGTGTCCCGATTTTTGAGTCCTTTAATCTGGTCACCCTATTCAGGCTCAGACTACAGCCTGAGCTCTGGGACACTCCCACCTCGCAGGGTCCACTTCTGATTTCAGTAGTTTTCTGGTCATCATAGAGTCATTCAGGGCAAACAAGACATGAATTTTAAAATGTAAAATACGAGTTTCGTGTAATCACATGATTCCATGGCACTTTAAGAAAAGGACCATATGTCATGAGACTCTCGATAAAATTTTCTGATACTTCTTTCTTTTGTGGGAATTAATGGAGTCACATAAAAGCACAATGCACAGGCCTCAAAAATGGCAGAATGGACAGAATGATGTATTTGTGGAATAATTCCCCCTTCCTGAATAACACCACTCTGGGTGAGGCTGCACAACTCAGGGCAGGGAACAGCCACTCTACATATGCTCCTTCCAACAGGATTTCCACAGTTTTTCTTAGACAGGAGTTAAAGCAGGTGAAAACAGCATTAACTTCTGATCCACTCTGATGTCCCCCCAGGCTGAGGAGAGTAGGGTATATGTATAATGGAAGCATCTTCAGGGCACATGGCTACCAAGTGAAGGATGGTGCCACAGAGCCCCAAAGAAAGCTCTGAAACCATGGATTCTTTCTTCATGAATTCCTAGGATCCACAGGATTGGTAAGTTATATCTCCAACCCCCTCTGTGATCTCAAAACCCATCCCACATGTGGGGAGCATTAGTAAATATTTTTGCTAGGTTTACCTCCTGTATGTTTTACTGCAGAACAGTATCATATGATGCACTGTTTCCCTTTTTTCCAAAAGGAATTTAGTGAACGTTATTTCAGACCAAACATTTTGCCTTAATAGTGACTTTCATTTTTTTTTTTTTGGTTTTATACTTGAACCATATTTAATTTAATAATTATTAATTTAGAGGTATCATGGAGCTGATCATACCATCAGTCAACATGCAGCAAATCTGTGTGTGTATAGTCACAAGTTAGTTATCTCCAAATAAATATGAATACTTGATAAACTAGTACATAAATGTAGCCCCCCAAAAGAGCTTTGAACCTAAAGTCCTTGGTAGAGTAGATTCATAAATTATATGGCCAGAAGGAACCATTACGATTATTTAGTCCAACTTCCTGTATAACTGGCCAGAGGACTTCCCTAAATTAATTTCTGTTTGAACCAGAGCAGAGGTTTCAGAAAAATATCCAATTTTTATTTTAAAATTTCCAGTGATGAGAAATGATAGAATAGTCTCAGTGTATATGTGAGCTAACTATATTCTGAATTGTTCTCCTTTTGGGAAGACTAGAAGTTTAGTGTCAAGTCACAGAGTAACCTGAGTCATGAACTCATTTTTTTCATAGTGATAAATTAGGTTCTGTTGTCTTGTTCTTGTTTTCCTATAGGCAATAGATAGTTCTATAAATATAAGGAACCCATTTACATTGATTCCCTGTTCTGCTTCTCAGTTTAAACAAACTTATAAAATAATGTATGTTTATGATTTGTTTTCTCCCACTGGCCTCTAAATATATTTTACTTGTTTACTTGAAAAATCAATAAAGGTCAAGAGCCAAATTCATCTCTGGTGTAACTCAGTCAAATACATTGAAGTTATACCAGGGATGAATTTGATGCTAACTAGTTAATACTGTATATTTTTCAAATATTTCATTGGAAAGAGACCCAGATGGGAAAAAGTAGCAGTTTAGTAAAATATGTTGTTTCATTCATCAAATACTAGTTAATCCAAAGCATCTCAAGCATGAGATGAATCGGTCCTTATAATATCTCCAACTTCTATAGGCCTTTAAAATGCTGTGACCCAAAATTGTTCAGGGATGAAACTCAGAGGAAAAGAAGTTTCTATGCAGATAGTGTTTCCCATTTAACATGCAATAAATATTAGATTACATTTACGAAAACTAAAATGTTTATTTCCTGCAAAAACTCCTCCTAAGCATTAACATACCCCTTTAATTTATTGCTAGCTCTGATGGAAGAGTTTATATTCAGCATTAAAAATGTGATAAGCACTCTTGAAAAAAAGCATTATTTTAAAAAATATTATTCCTCAGTAAACACAATTTACTAATTGCCTAATTTGAGAAGACGAAGAAAAATGAATTCAAGTTGAGTACATTCATCCCTGAGTTATACTGTTCCTGAAAACGTTTTCTTTGTTTATATTGAATCATATGGGCCATTTTAACAGTAGATCTATCTATCTATTTAGACTTTTAGAAGGTCATCCTTCACTGTGGTAACTGATGTTTCCTCCCCCACTCCATTCAAAATGAAGCTTGTTTCATATCAGAAGTACCAAATGAACTTGAGCCTGGCACCAGTAAGCCAACTCCACTAAAGCTAAGAGCAACTAAACTCTGCTGCTTGTATATATGTACTGACTAGCTAAGAATAACATCCTGGCAGCTAGTGGTTAACCAAATGTCCAACACTGAATTTCCTCTCACAGAAGAGGCAGAAGGTCTCTTCCCTTGACAACCCCTTTGTTAACCAAGATCCACCTCTTGGCCCCATGCAGTTCTGTCCCCTCCATGGATGGATTTTAGGGGTCGATCAAGGCCAAATAACTTGCTCTTGACCATTCTTACTGTTCTCCCTGTGTGACCCTGTGCAACTTTACCACATCATATATTCTACCATGCTGTATTGTGCAGTGGATGAAGCTCCTAGACCTAAAGAATGTGTACCATAAACTGCAAGGTCTACTGCCTGTGGCAAGACTCTTTTTACTACTGTTCTACGTGAAAATCAGGAAGAGCCCGTCTTTTTACAAGGTTCTTTTTTCCCTGTTAATTTCTGGTTGGGGGGGGGGGGGGGCTAATGGTTGGAAGATTTATTGGGCTTTAAAGTATTTGTACTGTTCTACCAAATTAGTTCTAGATCTGCCAGATCTTTGACATGATCTTTAACCAGTGTTAACTCAAGAGCTGCTGGAAATCAGTGCTTTGTACCACGTGATAGCTTTCAGAGGGCATAACATCAACAATTTGTGAGAGATTGGCTGTTAAAAACTTGTCAAAGACCGAATAGAATGCCTTATATAGCTTTCCTCAATTCATTTTGGCTCTGGAATTTCACAAGATATTGACTTTAAGATGATTACTGGTTCCTCAGTCTGTCAGTTCCTTTTTGGTATTGATCCATAACTGGATATAGCCAGTATCAGACCTCTGAAATTAGCACACCAGGCCGAAAACGTTAAGATAATGATAATGACAATGAGCTACATTTGAAAACATCTACTCAATGTGCAGCGACAAGCAAAAAAGCCAACAATGTTGGGAATCATTAAGAAAGGGATAGATAAAAAGACAGAAAATATCATATTGCCTCTATATTAATCTACGATACACCCACATCTTGAATACTGCATGCAGATGTGGTTGCCCCGTGGGCCGCAGGTTGAGAACCACGGGACTAGACCAAGAAGCAGAGCAGCCAGAACTGCTAGTTCTTCCCCAGAGGGAAAGGGTCAAGCCTAGGAACAGAACAGCCCAAGGGCTGCTACTCCTTTCAAAGAAAGGGAGGAGAGGAGGAAAGATCTAGTGGTGGGTTGCATGTTGGTTATTGGAAGTCATTTTTCCCTTTCCTCATTCCCAGCAACCAGGAAGAAAGGAAGGGTGGAGTTTCTGCATTTTGTCAGACTGAAGGGATTATGTGCTGTGTTTCCCACCAGGTGTTGCCCACCTCTCTCCCCCCCCCGACTCACCCCCCCAGCTTGCTGGAGAATACTTCACTTTTAGTATTGGCTTCTGTAGAATAATCCTCTAGCTCACAGGTTCCTGGTAAATATGTCAAGGCATGATCATCTCAGAGTGGTGAGTCTGCATAGTTCAATAAATTGACCCTGGGGCAGGGAGGCAGGAACTCCCATCCCAGTTCTGACTCTGACTTGCTCTGTGACCTTGAGCAAATCACTTCACCCTTCATGTCTCCGTTTTCCCAGCTGTAAAATGGCAGTAGTCATATTTATCTACCTCACAGCTGTTTTGTGAAGATTAATTGGTTGAAGACTGTAGTGCACTTTGAAAAATACAAGGGAACTCTATGTGTGAAGCACTGTTGTAATCTTTAGCACTGCAGTGATAACACCATCCTGGATGATGGCATTGAGAGAACCCACCCAGACTTGATGCAGAATTATGTGAGTCTTTGCCGTAGTTCAGATTGCTGTTTTATTATTGTTTGTATATCACAAAGAGTCTTGAGCAGCCACTGCACAAAGTGTGCACAAAAGGAAGTGTAGAGTGTTGCTAACCTTATAAAACAAGCTGCCTGTACATTTTTGAATGATATACATAATTCTACTTTAAAACCTCAGCTAGACATTCTTTGGAGTTGATTCCTAAAGTTGTACAAATGCCTTGTTTATACAATGTTTAATAGCAAACTTGCTTTAGTAACCTCTAATAAACACTGAAATCCACTGGTTTGTATATTATATCAAGGTGCATGGGTGGGTGAATGGAAGGAGGCAGTGGTAAAGAGGCAGTGGTAAGAGCGGTCTCAGTAGTAATCCTACATTAATTTACAGCACATTCTGTGCAAACAAATTGTCTTCAATGGGGTTACCCCATTCCCCTCCCCCTGTATGTAGGTCAGGGCAGAATCTGTCCCTTTTTATTTACTTGAACTGTTTACACTTTCCAAGATGCTAAAACATTACATTGAGGTGCATGTGCAAGGAAACGGGGAGGGGGAGTGAATGGTGAGAGCTTTCATGTGGCTACTGTTGCTATGATACTAGGTTCAAGCATTTCTTTCTTTCTTTCCTTCTTCTTTTTTTCCCTCCTTGCTCTCACTGAGTTGGAGAAAAGGAACACTGATGAGGGTCTGAATGGGTCAGGCTTTATAGGGAACCACTTTGTGTATGGGTCAGAATGTTGCTAGTGTGGGTATATGAATACCCAAGTGTCATTTCTCGTTTCCATAGGAAGCCAGATTTTTTCACGTAAACGGGGGATGTATTTGTGTCAGAGGAGAGTCGTTCAATTTTTATGTACCCTAAGCTCTCTCCACACCCACAGCAAGTTGTACCCCAACATGTTGATTTGTAGACATCTACAATTCATCAGGCACCTTAAGCTGCAAGTTTTTCAGAGGGTTGTTTTGGTTACAGGTTCTTAAGTGCTGCTCATCTCCTGCTGATATTGCACAAAACCTGCCAAAAGCCTTCTTTTGTAGAGAGAAACGAATTTGGATTAGTTTCCAGACATCCAGTAAAGAAATTATACAGCACATAAGCTCCAAAAAGCAGGTTTTGTTTGCAGGGCTGTTTCTCTACAGACGTTTGTCTGCTTTTATCCACAGATGATTTGTTTTGCTGAAAAATTCAAATGCACATTTCCAATGAGCACATCCAATAGTCAGAGAAAAAAGTGTTTCATTTTATACAGGGCTTCTAATTCGGCATCATAGCTAATAGCTGCTCTTTTCTACTGTTGCGTATTTAAAAAGAAATAAGCAGTTCTCGTGATTTCCATTTCATTTAATGTTTCTTTTAAATTATCTTGGTATTTGTTAACGAAGACATTGTTCTTCCGTATCTGCTATTCAAATCAATACAGTCATCTGCTGCTAATTTAATTGGTTATGATAATGAATAAGCTAATATCTCAACCCTCCCGCCCCCAACTGTTCAGTTATCTCCAACATCCAATGCATTTATCTCCTCTTCTCTCTTTAGCACTGCAGTGATAACACCCATCACTGTCAGTCAGATATGAACATAGTAGGTGCTTGGAAGAGAGGCTACACCGGAAAGAATGTCGTGATCACCATCCTGGATGATGGCATTGAGAGAACCCACCCAGACTTGATGCAGAATTATGTGAGTCTTTGCAGGAGTTCAGAATGCTGTTTTATTATTCAGAATTAAGATTGCTGCTTGTAGAAAGATGACTGTGTTGTTCTGGTTGATCGAGAGAAAGAAAGAAAGAAAGAAAGAAAGAAAGAAAGAAATTCTCTATAACAGCAACAATAATAGGAAGGAAATTACAAAAAGTTATATTTTTTCGTATGGAAATAATCTGTAGGATAATATCTTGTATAATGTCAGTTTAATATCTGATATATCTTCCATAAGAAATCTATATCCTAATGGAATATAAGGAGGGGATTGAATTCAATGATCTCATAATTTTTCGCCCCATATATAAATACTTTGACCTGTGGTCCTCACACCACTATCACTCTCAGAGCTTTTGAATATGCTACACATCTGCTAATTTCAAGAGTATATAGCTAAAGGGAAAGTATAAACCCTGGTAGGCCAAAAATATTTATCTAGAGAGATAACAGCCTGTTCCTGAAGATCTTAACTTAATTATATCCTCCTGAATATTTATTTAAGTTCAAGCTATCCATCCTATGGCTAGAAAAAATGTAGAGAAAAAAAAGATGTGTGACTTGCACTCATCTGCAACACTTTGGGGTCTCGCCAGTATAGCTCTGTTGATTCCAATGATGTTACCCCCAATTTACACTACTGTAAATGAGAGGAGAACGATGCCCTTTGTTTATTGTAAGTTTCCTATGGCCTTATAGGTTTTCTGTCTGCTTGTGTTTTCTCACATTTAAACAACTGGTTTAAAATAAATAGGAATATTTGCTTGATGTACAGAGAGGCTGCTCTCTTGGTAGGTAAACTTTTTGTCTTACCAAAGCTGACATTGTCCTTTCAAGCTATTTAGAATCTCAGGGCCATGCATTGCTAGGGGTGATTATTCTAGGCCACAGGTATAGTCATGATGCAGAAGTGCACGACCTTGGGTGTCTTATTGTTTTTATGAAATGGAATGTGCATGCTGTACATGAATAGCAGTGAAGAAAACCGATGAGTGCATTTGGGATGAAATTATCTTGTGCAGAGGGCCAGCACAAAGGGTGCTAGCTGTATGGGTAAATTTCATCCTGACAGAGCATTCAAGACATAGAGATGACACTATCAGTAACGTCCAGTCCAAAAAGTTAGAGATGGGTCCGCAGTTCTAAAACCATTGATTTTGAATTAGCCACACGTAGGGCCATATCCTGCCACCCATCCTGTATATGAACTCCCTTTTGAAATCAACAGGAAGTTCTGCCTAAAAATCAATGACGGGATATAGCTTTATTTGTCAATTTAAGATTCGTTTGATCTTTGCACGCACTACATCTTCCCATATCACTACATCTTCCGATATCATAGGTTATTTAAACAAGCCAGGTACAACTTTCCTCCCTCATAGAACAACCAAGATTGTATCAGATGCCACTAACTTCATCCCAGTCCTATCCTTCCAGTGAATGTAATGCAGCTATTTATTCCCTTCCCCACCTTCTCCCCCTGCCAGCGAGGAATTCCCCCAGGGCAATTCACTGGTTTGATGACAAATGCCTTCTATGTGGCTACAAACAGGAAAATTTGAGGTGGCTGTGGTAACTGGTTTTGAACAAAGAAGAGATTAAAAGGAACCGCTTTCCATGTCAACACACCACATGCTACCACATCAGTTAACAGAAGCCACAGAAACAAGCAACTTTTTGCACTATAAACTATTTTCAACAGGAAGAATCTTGGTAAATGCGGAAAATATGACAAAAACACACATTTCACATACATTACAAACAGTTACGCTCCCTGAAAAGATAAGGAAGTTTTAAAAGGTATTTCTTCTTTTCCAGAGTGTATAGTTTGTGTTATGTGTTTGAACGGTATGTGGGAATATTTTCTTAGAGGAATATAAAGGATCTCTGCTTCCTAACATTTTGGGAATTTTTCTTTTCTTAGACTATATCCAATTGTTATTGAACCTAGATAAATTTAATGCAAACCTAGGTTTTTTTTTTCAGGTATTATATACAGAGGTCTCAGAGGAGGAATATAGGGTTTTATGTAATAAATTTACATATGTGACAAGCGCTCTTCCTATTTCATAATGGTTGTTGGAAAAATACTTTTGTCTAATGTATTTGTTATTCTCCATCCTTTCCAAAACAAAATTTTAAAAATGTAAATCCTGTAATTATTGAACATATAATCCTTTCCTAAAACATCACAAAGTCACAGGAATGTTAGTTAACCTAATTACTCTCTTGTAGAAACCTGCTGAAGAATGTATGTGGGCCACATGAGTCAATGGCTAATTAATGAGAAACTGGTTCTCTCTCTCTCTCTCTCTTTTCTGTTGGTTACAGGATTCAAATGCCAGCTATGATGTCAATAGCAACGATATTGACCCCATGCCTCGGTATGATGCCAGCAACGAAAACAAGTAAGGCCTGTTCACTATGGCATGTTTGACATTTTAAATGCAATGCCTCAAGTAGAACATACCAAATCTGCCAGTGTAGTAGGAATGCACCCGAATGTCTCCATAAAGCATTGAGATTTGCATTTAACTCTGTTACGTATATATAATATAGTGTGTCTCCTCAGACACTGTACAGCACTCACTCTGTGAGTAGATGGGTGCATGTATCTGAGAATTTATAAGTAAATCCATTAATTAGAGTTCTAAGCATTTAAAAATGAATCCATTTTGAATTTGTTTTTTGGCAAGTTTAACCTCTTTTCAGATGCTGTTTCTAAGCAAATTGTTGGAGTTTGGTACAGTGTTTTGTGTGGACTTTGCTTTAGCTTATGATTTCCTTGCACTTTTAGTTTATGTAGTGTTGTGAGGAAATACACTTGAGCAACTTCAATTCAAAGTTAATGGAGTTGTGTGTGTGTGATTTTACGAGAGGCAATTTAAAACTAACTAACAAACAAATGGTAATTCGTTCTGATTGTAATTGTATCTCCTTTGCTGCTGATGGTTAGATATTTCTGTTTGAAAGATAGTTTTTTCCTTTGGAGATCAACGTCTTGTTCGATGTTATTCAGCAGTTATTTTTAATGGTTCAAGAATCTCCCTGGGAGGCTCTTGGTACCATTCCTGGGGCACCTAGAAGGGCCCAAAACTATCACTGGGGGCCCTGGCGGACAGTTATTTATCTGTTAAGCACGGTGCTTCATATATGGAAGTATAATCCTTTTTATAGAATCATAAACATTAGAGGCAATTATCTAGTCTCCCTTCCACAGCAGGATTGTTCCTACATTATATATACGTGGAAAATATTGGAATGTTACTTGCCTGCAAGATAGATTTGCATTAGGGAAACTATAAGGGAGGAAGCCTTTTCCTTCTCACCACTCCAGTGTTTTAGGCTATTTCTTCTCCCCGCTCAGCCCTACAGTGCTCATGTTACAGAAGCCATCCTTGATTAGTTTTTGTCTGAAACCAGTCAATGCTGCAGCCATTATGGTCAAAGGGTTCTCTCCAGAAGGACATTGAGGATCCGGTCTTGCTCCGATTAGAGTCAGTGGTGAAACATCCATTAACTTAAATGGACAAATCCTGCTCCTGCAGCAAAATGGTGGCGGGCTGTGCAGGTTTTGTCCATACCCTGTGCAGCAGAGAGCTCTTCCTTCAGGGACTCCATGTGTAGTATGGATGAGATATTGATGGCAAGGGAAGTGGTGCTGCTGGGCCAATTGGATCTTCCTAGCCTCTAGAGCAGAGGTGGGCAAACTACGGCCCGCGGGCCACATCCCGTCCGCGGGACCATCCTGCCTGGCCCTTGAGCTCCCGGCCGGGGAGGCTAACCCCCAGCCCCTCCCCTACTGTTCCCCCTCCCCTGCAGACTCAGCTCGCCATGCCGCCAGCGCTCCGCGGCGGGGCTGCGAGCTCCTGCCGGGCAGTGCGGCTGCAAGAGCCATTGGCCTGTCCCGGTGCTCTAGACTGCGTGGCGGCTTGGCTGGCTCTGGCCGGGCGGCGCGGCTGCCAGTCCTGGTGCTCTGAGTGGCATGGTAAGGGAGCGGGGAGCAGGGGGGGTTGGATAAGGGGCAGGGAGTCCCGACTCCTGGGGGGCAGTCAGGGGACAGGGAGCAGGGGGTGGTTGGATAGGTGTGGGAGTCCCGGTGGGGGCCTGTCAGGGGGCGGGGGTGTGGATAGGGGTCGGGGCAGTCAGGGGACAGGGAGCAGGGAAGGTTGGATAGGGGTAGGGTCTGGGGGGGGCGTTTAGGGGTGGGGGGTCCCAGGAGGGGGCGGTCAGGGGACAAGGAGCAAGGGGGTTGGATGTGCCTGGAGTTCTGAGGGGAGCAGTCAAGGGAAGGGAAGTGGGAGGGGGCATATAGGGGATGGGAGCCAGGCTCTTTGGGGAGGCACAGCCTTCCCTACCCGGCCCTCCATACAGTTTCGTAACCCCAGTGTGGCCCTCAGGCCAAAAGGTTTGCTCACCCCTGCTCTAGAGGGGAACGACACAAGGAGTTGCAGTATCTCTTCCAGTCTTTGGGTTGCAATAACTTACATGACAAGGGTGAGCGGATTCTGCCAAGTGCCCAGTTTGGCTAATCAAGCTGAGTGCTGTGCTTGGGATTTGCCCACTTGTGTGTTGTCTCCTCAATGCCCCCAGCCCCTCTGTGTTTGGGAAGAAACGCTTCTTCAAACAAATATTTTGCAAAAATTTCAAGAAAATGTATGGAAAAACAATTGAAAATGAATGCATATAAGATCTGCTACAATAATATTTTCTCATAGCACAAATGTACTGCTTAAAGCTTACTAGCTGTGTAATTTAAGACTTTATATATATTATTCAGTATCCATTATGGTATTTTATAAAGATATTATAGTAAGATCTGGATGAGAATTAATCAGGGATTTGGCTATTAAAACTGTGATATAGGAGGTTGTAAATGACTGGAAAATTCATTTCACACCGAAATCTATTATACTGAAATTGATTAGAATAGCATATCTAATAAATTATTATTAACTATTTTATGAGGGGTTGTAATGTTAGCATATGTTCTAATTCAGGTTCTCTCGTTTGCTGTTGTTTACATGCTTCAAACATTATTTTCTAGACACAAGTAGATGCATGAACTATTTTCTTCTCCCTATACCATAGGCACATTTCTTATCCTTTTTTCATACTGGTGCTCACTTTACTGAATAATGTCTGTCTTTTCTTTATTAGAAAAATCTTCTAAAACAGTAGTGCAATTAGATAGTAACTGCCAATAAAACCATATTGCTTTGAAATCTGCAAACATCCTGCAGATGTGGTTTACTGTAACGTTAAACAAAAAGGCTCATCAGGAACAAGCTATACAAAACTTGCCGCTATTCTACCTTGGTGAAGTAAGCAGCAAACCCAAGATAAGACGGCATGTCAACAAGAAAAATGCTAATGATCAAATTGAATCTGTTAGGAGATGCTTCTAGGACATTTGTTAAATAAAACAGAAAAAAAGAAGAAGCAAAATAGACTGCAAAGAGTCTTGGTCTTTTGAAATGTATTATAGCACTTTTCAGTTGAGGTTCTTAAAGTGCTTTACACAGAGGCCTATTATCATCCTCATTTTAGTGATGAAAAATTCACGTACAGAAAGGTCAAGGCCTAAATTGTAAGAAGTGTCTGTAAAGTTTGGGTTTCTAACATCGGGAATCTCTGGCTTGATTTTCCAGAGGTGCTGAGTACCCTTAGTACTCAGGGCCAGATTTTTAAAGCTATTTAGGTGCCTAAAAGTGCAGCTAGGAACCTAGTGAGATTTTCAAAAGTGTGTTGGTGCCCAGTTCCCAGAGGGTGGTAGGCATCTATGCATTTTTGAAAATCCCACTAGGTGCCTATCTTTAGGTGCCTAAATACCTTTAAAAACCTGGCCCCACTGACTTTCAACTGGGATTCTGGTTGCTGAATACATCTGATAATCAGGTGCCAGCTGTCTCAAATTGGTCCCGCAAAAATGGAGGCACCCAAAACCAGTGGTCACTTTTGAAAATGTAGGTCTTAGCGACTTGCCCACACTCATAAATAGGAGTAGATATAGAATCCAGATCTCCTGACTCTCAGTTCCTGCTCTAACACTCAACAGTGCATCATAATGTTCCAATGAAAAAGGATTGTGGGACATATAAGTACACATCAGCAGGCTAAGTGAATTTATTTTATAAAGCAATATAGTTATGGGGGTGGAATGGTAAGAAGGAATAAAAAGAAATGCTGCAAAACTAAGCAGGTGTCTTAGTGGAGCTTTGCTAGAACACAGCTGGGAAACCTTAGGGTACTGGTACTGTTTGCTAACTTTTCTCTTTTAATCAGTAATGAGGCTTATTAGGAATATAAAATTATGAGCAAGCGTAAATGGGGGTTTGTGAAAAGACAGTAGATAAACTTGAATGACGTATTTTGAAATGATATTTAAAAATAAAGTTCTCAAGTAAGTGTAGAGAATGTGGGAGGGGGGAGGAAAAAACCTTAAATCAATCTCTTGAACCTTTTAGTCAAAACCAGAGTGGGACGATAGTGTCTTTAACTACTATGGTATGTAGGAGTCCTGCCAGAAGTTTACTTTGGTCTCTACAACTTGGCAGAGAATTGTGAATCTTGTAAATGGTATGGGCCTATACTAGAACTTCTCTTTGCACAGCTAAAGACAGCAGTCAGCTGTGGATGAAGTCATTCTTGCTATGCAAGTCATCTTGTTTTGATTTAATGCTGAGTGCTGCTGCTTAATTCTGTTATTTAGCTGTCACCTGTAAACATAATTTTAAAACAATGGTGTCACTTAGCCATTAGAACTCACTGGATAGAATGCAAACAGACTTACTGGGTTACAGCCCCACACAATTAGAAATTAAAGAAATGAAAACAAACGTTAGCAACATTAAAACAAGTTTTTATTTTGCACTACACACACAAAAGGGCATTTCTCTGTTTCAGGCTGAGGTTTTCCTTTGATATTTCAGAGTTTAGTAACCTATCTTTTTAAAACGCAGGACTTCTGATCTGGTCCATATAAGAAAGAAGAAAATCAGGCCCATCATTTCTGATGAGATACATAGTTGCTCTATTGAAATACAGTTCCAAATTTTGCAGCTTTATAATTAATTAAATTAACACATTTTATTTTAATAACCCCGTATATATTCTTTTTAAAATGAATGAATTTGTATTTTTTACAAGAATGTGTTTGCATATTGACTGTAAGAGTCATGATACAAAAATGCTTGAAGTCGGGAATCTTTGCGGTCTAAAATCATAAAAGGTAAAAAAAATTGCTTTGGCTTTCTAATATCTACAGTTCATAGTATCTACACAGTT
The DNA here is from genome assembly GCA_037349315.1 of Chelydra serpentina. Lineage (NCBI taxonomy): Eukaryota > Metazoa > Chordata > Testudines > Chelydridae > Chelydra > Chelydra serpentina. The sequence goes on from JBAIAC010000042.1 coordinate 18,766,691, forward strand.
TTATATGCAGTTGCAAAGGTGGGGAGAGAGTTAATAAGTCACAGTGAGTTTTTCTGCTTCTACTTGGTCCAAAATAATGAGAGTGTTTTTTCCAGCAGAAGACCAATATACCCATTCCAAATCATTGCCATTTTTCTTCCTTTGTCAAATTAATACATTTTCCCAATAAAATGCCAAAAGGCAATTTGTTTTCTGCCAGTTTATGGATGCTGTTTTGTAGTGGACAACAGAATCTGTTTTAAGTCATTTAATGAGAATGGATATTAAATATCTGACAGGCAGAACAGCTTTTAATGCATCCTGGATCTCCAATAAACTGATTTGAGTGGAATAAAAGGGTCTATTGACTTTATCATTATTCAGATATGGAACACTGAAGAACCTAATGCAATCTAACACAGAGAGTTTGAATTTGTTTGATTGCTTGCTCCAAAAATCAGTCCTAACAAAATGCCCTTCTCAGTGCAACACAAAATGGAACTTTGGTAATACCAAACATGTCCCCTTTAGGAGAACATAACTGTGACGGGTTGGACTCACAGAGACCTGCTTGGTGTTGCCACCTGGTGTGCCAAGGCTACTTCTGCCCCTGTTTCCAGGCCTTTTCCAGCTTGGGACTCCCGAATCCTGTCTGTTTTGAGCCAGATTCCCCTGATCTGCTGCAAACACAGACCCAGGTCCGAACCAAGTCCACTCACCACTGTAAGGCTCCTGGAAGCACTCTTGCCTTTGACACCCAGGTGTCCAACTCCAAGGAGGTTCAAACCCTTAATAAATCCGTTTTACCTTGTATAAAGCTTATACAGGGTAAACTCATAAATAGTTCGCCTTCTATTTCAAAGATAGAAAGATATGCACAGCTGTTTGCCTTCCCCAGGTAACAACTCATATCCAGGAAACTTAATGAGTAAAAAGTGATTTTAATAAGTACAGCAAGTAGGATTTAAGTGATTCCAAGTAGTGACAGACAGAACAAAGTGAATTACTGAATAAAATAAAATAGAACACGCAGTTCTATGTCTAATCACCCCGTGTACAGATAAAAACCTCACTAGGTCCAGTAAACAGGCTATCTTCCTTCTAGCCTGGGTCCAGCAATCACTCACCCCCCTAATGTCTTTGTCCTTTGTTCAGTCTCTTTCAGGTATCCTTGGGGGGTGGAGAGCTTCTTTCTTTAGCCAGCTGAAGACAAAATGGAAGGGTCTCCCCCGGGCTTTTGTAGTCTTTTTCCCCTCCCTGTGTAACATCCTGTTACCATGGAGTTTTGGGATCACATGGGCAAGTCACCTGTCCATGCACCCTTTGGCAACCAGCCTAACCAGTTGCATTCCAGACCCGGCCCCGATGTGGATTGGGGTCTGCAACTTCTTTTGTCTGTTAAGTGCTCGTACTTAACAGGCACATTCTTTGCACATTCTTTTCTCCAAACATGATCCCATGCACTTACAAAGGCTATGTACAAAACCAGCAAATATAAAACCAATCTTCATAACTCCAACCACAACAATGATACATGCATATAAACAGGAGGAATAAATTCAGTAGGTCATAACTTTCACAGAGATATGTTACATGGCACATGTAGCATAAAACATATTCTAGTTACATATATACATTTATAAGCATCTCCCCATACAGTTTTATGGGGTACACCATCACAATAACAATTTAGAAAGGAAAACTAATTGATGGTAGATGTACTAGTAGACACATGGAGACCAAACCTACAGTGGGGTAGAATTTCATCAGTTCCAGCTGAAGTCAATGCGAGTGTAGGTACTCAGAATCTCATGCAGTTTCTCTGCAAGTTTAGTTGATGGCTATGAGGTACTATTAGGAAACTGCAGACTTTGTTGTTGTTGTCCTGTACATTTGTCTGGATTTCTTATTTTTGAAAGTGAGGGACCCAAAAAATATTGGCAAACCTGTTAACAGGCAGGCAAGTGCTATGAAAGCTTTTCCACTGCGGCCAAATCCTGATTTGCAACACTGCTACTATCTAGTCTTGGGCCTCTCTTATGTATACCATGAATGTATGTAGCTGATATATTCATTTTGTGCTGTGATTTTTAGCAGATGTTCGTAACTAAGCAGTTTCAGGCAGTATATGGGTAGATCTCCATAGAACATGTATATTTTACAAGGAGCAGTATTGGTGATTTAGCAGCTAGCCTCAGAGTTAATACTGATCATAGTTCCCCATCAGAGTGGTAAGAGACACCATGACTCTGGAGATCATGTCATCTTTTGGAAGAGAAATTAAATCAATGATCTGACCATTTGTTGTAATTAAAGATCCATTGTACTGTTTGCAAGAGTAAAGGAGCTAAATCTTGTCTAAAATCCAGCTTGGATAATCATGTTATGTTTAACTAGATTCCCCTGGCAATTTCATTTCAAAAGTATTCTTCCTCACTACCTGTCCTAAACAGTTATGTGGAGTTGCTGTGCACCATTACCCAGCTGTTGTGTCTGTTCATGAGATGGCTGCATTTCAGTGGTAATCCTTCCATAATCTTTGTCTGCCTTACAGGAGGGTTGAGGGGCTTAATTAATGTTTGTAGAGTGTTGTGAGATCCTTGAAAGGAACATCCTGTAGAAACACAAAGCATGACGATTAATAATCACATCAGACTGTGTATGATGGATTTGCTAGTATATGGCCATTAGATAAATTTGACTTCTGTTCTAAAACCGGGTTTGAACCTATGTCTAAAAGGTCTGTTTGCTACACTACATAATCCTCTCCAAAGTTCAGAGTTGGCTTGAATGGTTATGTTTCTAAAATCAAAAGGAATACATTGGTTTGAAAAGTCATTGAGGTTAACAGATTTCCAGAGGAGGGGGGAAAAAGAGAGAGAGAGAAAAGAAAACAAAGTTTCATTTGTTTGAAGAAGCAGGGGTAGGGGAAATCCCTTTCAATACCTTGGTGTTGGTTACTGAGCAGTATAACTCACTTGAATAATAGATGCTTGAGGAGCAGCAGCCTTTCCTTTCAGACTGTGTTAAAATATATTCTCATGCTTCACTTTTCCTGTATTTACCCGAGAAAGTATAATAAAAGCTGTCTCGATAGTTCTAATTATTTAAGGTACCCAAAAAGTGGACTCACAGATAAAATACTATTCTGAAGTTCTATGCCACTACTTGTCTTTCTTATATATGAATTATTGATGACGATGAGTCAGATCATCCCTTCAGATTCTAAGTCCCATCTGGTCCATGGTGCAGCAGTATATTAGAGGGAAGAAGAACCCTTGTATTGACCTGGATTTATGGGGGTTGTGGTAAAGACCTCTTATTTAAGGAAGACAGATTTTCTTTTTCTGGAAGGAATGGGTTTTCCATCCCAAAACTTATCTGTATTTTATAGCTATTCATTTAAGTTGGGGGTAGACCACATCTGCAATATGACTTTTTTTTAAATGCAACAGTGTGATAGTCCCGGTTTAACAGGACAGCTGGGTAGGAACTTAAGTAAGAAAATGCATTTCTTTGGGATTTCTCCTTATAGCAGACCTTAGCTTAGGGGAAGCTAAAGAGCGTGATTATGATTCTTCATTCTGTTGCACCTGTTTTGTGCCTGTGTAATTCCATTGACTTGAGTTTAGATGTACCAGTCTAATAGAGTGGAAAATCTGGCCCACTGAATCTTCTATTCGTGTTGTGCAGCTAAAGGACACATATCCGGATATACTATTGATTTCCTCTTAATATACCATTAAAAACAACCTTTAACTACAAGTTGGATAGAGCACCCACACACAGTAACAGTCAAAAGCCGGTGACTGAAACTCGCAGCTAAACTATAAGATGTTAAACAAAAGTGGAGCTGCATAACTCTAAACTAATGACTTAGGGTTTCATTAGCCATGAAATCTTTGTGTAAGATACTTTAAGGGCAAATCTTTAGGGGATCCCTTTCTCTCCCAAGTGATAAAATGTGGTTGAACAAACTTAAACTGAAACAAACTAAGGGCTGGCCAACACTGGGGGGGGGGGGGGGAAGGGGGGGATCAAACTAAGATACGCAACTTCAGCTACGTGAATAACGTAGCTGAAGTCGAAGTATCTTAGTTCGAACTTCAAAGCACTTACCGCGGGTCCACACGCGGCAGACAGGCTCCCCCGTCGACAGCGCTTCCTCCTCTCAGCGAGCAGGAGTTCCGCAGTCGACGGCAAGCGCTTCCGGGATCGATTTATCGCGTCTAGACAAGATGCGATAAATCGATCCCAGAAGATCGATTACTACCCGCCGAATCAGGCAGGTAGTATAGCTGTACCCTAAGAGTCATGTACTTCCCCAACTCTTTGGAATTGTGACAGGCTGGGAAAGTTGCTCGCAGCAGGTCTGATATTAGAAAGCACAGGACAGGTTGTCAAGGGAAACAAATGGTGGAGTATACCTCATTGCTTCTTTAACCTAAGTTTACTACCCCACTTACCATGTACTGCACATAACAGCATAAGCATAGGGTACCTGGCCATGTACAATCCAGCACACTGTGCCTCATTCAGGCCATGTGGGGTACCCAGTTTAGAGATCTTTTGAGAGTTATCCTGCCATAGTAGTTCAGTTTGGGGAAGACGCTCCCCAAACCCTTTTTTCTAACAGAGGTTTAATCCAGCACCCTCTGAAGTCCATGTTAAAACTCCCTTAGAAAATGTAGTTGTGCAGGATTGATACCTTATTGCATCAACACAAATAAGGATAGTGGTTGACTCTATTCTGAGAGGGATTCACGTAACTTGAAATCCAACCAGCTCTAGAGAGAAAACTGTCTGTTTAATAGTGCACATCAGCATCACATAGAATTTAGGACAGAACACAATACCATAGCTAGTTGAAATTGCAGTGGGAATTAAAGTAGGCAGAATGTAATTGCCTAAGCTGGAATTTGGCCAGGACACCACAGTTTTAAAATACCCTATTCCTTTCTTAACTGTTGTTCTGGGATTGAAATAATCACCACATATCCAAACGAGGTCTGCAACATGGATAAAATAGCAGGCTGTTAGCCAAGTGACCCACCAACACATACTATGCTGTTCCTCTGCTTTGCCTCACCTCTCCCTGCTTCCTCAGGGAGTGTTCTTGTATATTTGCCTCACCCAAGAACAGAGAGAAAAGAGGGAGGAGGTGTCCCTTTAAAGGGAAAATCTCTCCTTTCCAAAAGCTTTTTCCCAACCTTTTCTCTAGCATGGTGTCCTTTGCTGCTTGAGGATGATCAGGAATGAGAATTCCAGCTTGTCTTCCTGTAATTTTTAGGAGCTTTATCTGTCATGCTTGATTTTATATTTTTGTCTTTGTGTTTTTAGTACAACCCGCTCTACCTATTTGAGTTATTTTTATGTGTTTTGTTTTTTCCCTGCTATACAGAAATGATAAGGCTCTAGTGTGGAGGTTTTGGAAGAAGGGGAATTGCTTGTTCTGACACTTGAGATGTGATTGGCTGCATAGTTTCTCTGTCAGTCTGGAAGAGAAGTCTGAATCACAATCACTAGTGATTGATGATGTATTGTAATGCACCAGAGGAGGAAGTTAGAATGTCAATGGAAATTTATTCACAATGGGGAGGAGCCAGCACCATAAAATTAAGATGACAAGGGACTATAAAATTTGAAGTGAGGCTTGGGGATCATAGAATTATTACACAGCAAGATTTGGGCTGTATATGGAGCATGGGAATTCAATTATGGCTCTTTCTGCACACTCAGTGGTAATTGTAAACTGAGTGGTAAACACTCAGATTATAGTCTCTTTTCCTCCCACATTCATTTCTTTTATTAAAGAGACACTGTAAACTTTTTAGTAACTAACTAATCTTTAAAAGTCCAGTGTCTGAGAAAGATCATCTTTAAATAGTATGTCCTTGTTTTTTTAATTCCTTTAATATAATTTATAAGGATTTTTCTATGCTGTTGATGTTCATAACGACCTCTTCAAGACTTTAGGAAAAGGAGAAATGGACTATAGCCATGATCATGTAAACACTTACTGACACATGTGAGCAGTCCTATTGACTTCATTGGGATACTTCATGTGTGTAGATGTGTGAAGGACTGAGGCCTTAAAGCTTGTCTTTATGGGGAAATTAACCAGAATAGCTATTGTGGAATAAACTATTCTGCAATAGTTATTCCTGCTCATGTGGACACTATTCCAGAATGGAGAGTCCACTGGAGAGCTATTCTGGAATAGCTATTCTGATCAATTTCCCCATGCAGACAAGCCATGATGGAAGGAAGAGTGAAACTCTCTAGACAGAGTGCAGTCAAATGTATGAAGGAAACAAATTGGAAAAAAAAAGAGAAATGTTCTTTATTTGCTAACTTCTTAAAATCATCACAATCTTAGGGGTTAAACGTAACAACTGTAGGTACACAAGCTTCAGAGAAATGTGTTATTTTTGAAGATAGAGTACTTATCACCATGGCAGCTTGGCGACCTCCAGAAACATCACTATTCATGCTGCTAGGCATAAAGATAAACATGACAGAAAGAAAGAAATCCATCATATGGAACTGTATTTGCTCCACTATGGGTCATGAGCGAAGTTGGAATGCAGGGCCTTTACATCCACAGCACAGACCTCTTTGCACCTCCTTACTCGAAATAAAGGAGTAGCTGTTCTCATCTATGTGGGTCAGCCACTAGAGGGGGACACAACACATACTTTGTCAGTGGCTTACATGCTATTTTCTAGGCTTCAGAGGAATGTTGGGAAGTGGGAATCAGCAGTTCTATTCCTGGCTCTGGAGAGGAAAGTGGTCTAGTGTTTATAGGCAGCAGAGACAAGCACATAAAATTGACACATTATTTCTAATGTCAGTGTTGCTAACTAGATGAGCCTTTGGTTGTCATCTTGGAGAAATGAGTTTTATTCTCCACTTTGCTAGAAGTAACTTGTGCAACCTCTCAGTTACCCGGTGTGTAAAATGGGAGGAATTATACTTTTCTACCTGTTACCCTAATGATATAAATTTTAAGTAATAAGGGTTGTGAAATGAACAGAATTATTAACACGTCAGTGGAAAAGCAGACTCCTGGCTCTTAACCAAACACTCCTTTTCCTAGGCTAGCAGGGCCGCTGCTGATGCTACTGTTGCTGTGTCCCTGGTATCCAAAGTTGTAGTCTGTGCCTACTATGTAGGTTGCTCAGTGTAGCTGACATCTAATGAGCTCTGCTTGGCTGGAGCATGTTCATTGCAGATAGAAAGTTTTGAAATTTCAGCAACAGTTCTCTAGGAAGTTCTGCAGGGCATGTGCAAATTACACTTTTCAGAGACAGATAATCTAGCCAAATCTGGGCAGATTTTCATGGTGACAGCAAAAGGCCCCTCCTGGCCTAAGGCCTTTTACCCTGCCAAATTTCTAATTTCCTGCTCCAAAGCGTTGAAGCACGGAAGTTTGTCAAAAAATGATTGGAAAAATTATTTTGTATTGGAAAAACTACCATTTCCCCTTAATCTTGTTCTCAGAAACATTGAACCATTTTTGTGCTGAAACTTTAAAAATAAAATTCTTCCTGATGCAAAGAACAAATATGGACATTTTAGTGTGAGTGGTTAAAGTTTGGTAAAGTTAAAAGCAACTGAAAACAGGAACTTACAATCAAAAGTATTAGGCAACCTTAACTTTAGGTATTGGTATAAATTCTGCCTGTAATTCATCTTCTACAGTATTTTGTAATTTCCTGTGTTTTTTGGTCATCCATAGCATTACATTCTCCTTTCACAGTAGTGCAACTCCATTGTTTAAATGTAATAGTCTTAATTCTCCAATGTATTGCATTGTATGTAAGCAGCTGCATCTGTATATAGTTTCCATAAAACATACCTTAATAGTTAATTGCGCCCATTTGTGTGAAGCAGATGTAGTTGCAGTGATAATGTGATATATGCCATCATGTGCCAGCAATGCCCCTCTGCCATGTACATTGGCCAAACCGGACAGTCTCTATGCAAAAGAATAAATGGACACAAATCTGACATCAGGAATCATAACATTCAAAAACCAGTAGGAGAACACTTCAATCTCTCTGGTCACTCAATAACAGACATAAAAGTGGCAATTCTTCAACAAAAAAACTTCAAAAACAGACTCCAAGGAGAAACTGCTGAACTGGAATTAATTTGCAAACTGGATACCATTAAATTAGGCTTGAATAAAGTGGCTGGGTCATTACACAAACTGATATCTATTTCCCCATGCTAAGTTTCATGCATCTGATGAAGTGGGTACTAACCCACGAAAGCTTATGCTGAAATAAATTTGTTAGTCTCTAAGGTGCTACAAGTTTTTCTTTCTTATTTTCATTTTGCTGACACAGACTAACACGGCTACTACACTGAAACCTTTCCCCCTACTGTTACTTGTCAACTGTTTGAAATGGGCCATCCTGATTATCACTACAAAAGGTTTATTTTTTCCCTCTTGCTGATAATAGCTCACCTTAATTGATTGGCCTCTTAGAGTTGGTATTGCAACCCCCATCTTTTCATGTTCTCTGTATATATATATATATATACTTTACATACTAAAGGAAAAGTTACACTCTCACACCGAGCATCCGAAGAAGTGGATTGTACGGTGTGAGAGTGTAACTTTTCCTTTAGTGCATCATGTCAAACCTGTTTTATTAATTCCCAAAGGGCATGTCTCCTGTTTAAAACTAGAAGTAACAACAATTGAAACTGGAGGGAAGCAGCCAACCCTGACTTCCCATAAGCAATGCCACTGTAAAGTGATGCTGCTATAGAATGTTCCGAGAGACAACCTTGAGCTCTGAGAACCGATATATATGATATATATAGATATATACAGATATATATCTATATATATAGATCTTCCTACTGTGTGTTCCACTCTATGCATTTGATGAAGTGGGTTTTAGCCCACGAAAGCTTATGCCCAAATAAATTTGTTAGTCTCTAAGATGCCACAAAAAGTTTATTAAGATAATGTTAAAAATAAAAATAACGGTACAGAGTTTAAGCATAGAAGTTTCTGGTTATCAAGGGATAAGGTACAGATTATCAAGGAGAGCGAAGTTCGGTTTTAGGATTGGATGACGTAAGGAATACATAATCTGCAACATCCCCAATTGGGGGTAAAGGCTTAATGGGTCAAAGTACAGAGATTGAGATATGAGGGTAAGTTGTTCATATATAATGGCTATGTTCAGGTGTGGAGTAGAATGAGTAGGTACGATGATGAGGATGGATTTACCCTCATTTGGTGAGATTTAATGTTCAGTGAGTTTATGGTTCCAGTTCATATGGTCCAGTGGGAAAAAGACTCTCGGTCCCTTTCTCATAGATGCTGTACGATGTCGTTCCAGCTCACGCCTCCTGGTACTGTCGGTGGCCGGTGATGTGTTCGATGTAGATGTCCCTGGACCATCTACTGTGTGTTCCACTCTATGCATTTGATGAAGTGGGTTTTAGCCCACGAAAGCTTATGCCCAAATAAATTTGTTAGTCTCTAAGTCTCTAAGACAAAAATCTACACTATGCTTATTCCCCAGCTGCGTGTCTGGGTAGAGTTGGTGTAAGGGCTTGTCTATACAGAGTAGTTGCTTTGTTTACCAAAGGGTGTGATGGTAAACCTTTTTAATTAATCCAGTGCAACTTTGTGTGTGAATACACTTAAATCAGTTTTTAAAAGGTTATACAGTGCTGGTAAATTTACAGGGGTAAACTAAACGGGTACAAGCTACGTTTAAAATTATATGAGTGGCCACACACAAAGGTTGTGCTGATTAAACTAATACATAGGTTTAACTTCATGCCTTTAGTTAATTTAAACTAGTGGAACGTTGTGAGTAGACCAGGCTTAAGAGGCTGATATCAATTAGGTAGCACATTTAAAAACACATCAAAACACCACGTTCCATGTCTGTCCCTCTGCTGATGTTTCCTGTTGAGATAGATGTGTACCTTTCCGTCTCCCCTTCCCAGGGTATAACACCTTTTCTTTTTTTTAATGGAATGCTGTCTGGCACATTGACGATGGAAATTACAATCTGATAGCCTCTGTGTAATATGGAACATGTTTGCATGGACACTGAGTGTGAAAGGCACTTGTGGGTAGACAGGAAGTGTGGAAAAGAGAAGTGGGAAAGCTGCTGAGAAGATTATCATCTGGTAAATTGTGGCCTGTCAACAACCAGCCAGCACTTGTCAGGAGCTAGGAAGGGTCATTTCACAGGTTAATGCTTGAGTACTGCATTAATGCAGACTTTGAGGAACAGGACAGTGGCTGCTGAAGGGGAGTGAGAGCTTTTTCAGAGCCAGTTTTCCTCTGCAGATATATTCAGCATTTGTCTTGTGCACATTTGCTCATAGAGACAACTGAGATCCTTTCAGATTTCCCTGGTAGCAATAGAAGGACCAGCAGCTCAGATGTTACAGGATTCTTGTGAAGTGCTGTTGTATAGAAAAAGGAATGAATAGCAAGGGCTGTGAACACCGAACCCATTATCCAAAGTTGCTCCAAAAGTTGATCACTTTACATGTGTAGTCCAGAGTCAAATGCAGCTGACTTCAATAGACTGAGTTGTACTGGTGTGAGGGGTTTCAGAGGAGTAGCCGTGTTAGTCTTTGTCAGCAAAAAGAAAATGAATACTTGTGGCACTTTAGAGACGAACAAATTTATTTCAGCATAAGCTTTCGTGGACTACAATCCACTTCTTCGGATGCACGGTGTGAGAGTGTAACTTTTCCTTTAGTGCATCATGTCAAACCTGTTTTATTAATTCCCAAAGGGCATGCATGTCTCCTGTTTAAAACTATAAGTAACAGCAATTGAAACTGGAGGGAAGCAGCCAACCCTGACTTCCCATAAGCAATGCCACTGTAAAGTGATGCTGCTATAGAATGTTCCGAGAGACAACCTTGAGCTCTGAGAACTTATACCCAAATAGGCATTATTTGGTGGCAGAGCAATTCATTTTTAATGTGCTGTGATCAGTCTGTAAATGGCTTATCCTGAAACAGGACTCTGAAGATTCTCACCAACATCTAGAATTGCTCCTGGAAGTAGCCTATTACACCCCACCAAGCCCTCTTCTTCTTTTTTCTTGGAGGAATGAACTTGGGATAATACACTTGTCATAGTTTTGCATTGATAGTGAATTGCATATTGAAATGCACGGGGATGAATTTTACTGTGGTGCAGAGCATCATGTAAAAAGTGCACCAGCTTTCCATAGCCCAACACAGAATGCCACAGTGGGGCTAAGCCTGGGACAGGACCACAGATCTACGTTTATATGGACACATGGGCCCCAGCACCCAATATAATTGTGCAGAGAGGCAGTGGGTATTATTTATACAATAGCAGCAACCATGCATCTTGCCCCTGGTTTGGGGGTCGATTTTACCTCCCCTACTGTTCCACCCTCACAGAGCTCGGTCACTTGGACTTTATGTATGCAGAGTGGATTTCAACCAGAGATATCTGAGGTAATAAATGAATAAATATATATATCCAGAAGTTCTTGTTCCTCCTATATTTTCGCTTATAAGAAAACATGGGGAAACGTTTACATTTGTACCTATTGTATATATTTATACATTGATGGTTGCTTCTGTCTTTTGCTCACAGCATCTATTTCTTTGTGTCAAAAAATGATGCTGCTTTGAATCAAACCTATACTACATTGAGCTTGTTCATGATTTGTTCAGGTGGAACTCGTAGCTTTCTTTATCTACCCAGGAGTTTGAGCATCAGTAGAGGTGTTATTGCATAACCATTAAATGCCAGGACATCAAAATGTAGCAGGAACTAATTTCAAGGGTTATATTAATGGTCTGTGCTTTTTATTGCAAACTGGAGAGAACTAATTCCATTCTTGTCTTGCGCTATAAAGATTCAAGAGTGAGAAATTACTTAGATTGGCTGCTTTTACACAATCATCACAATGATCTTTGTTGTGTAAATTTTGCACTAATCTTGTTCTGTCTCCCTCCCTCATTAAGTTGTTTAACAGAGTAGCTAAAGTCAGCATTTTCCAATTTAAACCCCATTCAGAGGGTTAGAATTTGGGCCTCTGCTGTGTGTCATGGAGTGAAGCAAAACTCGCTTGTCCCTGTAGATTTAGATGGGGGAAGGGGAAAATGTAGCAACACAAGGATTTCCCTTCCACAGTCGATCTGCCATGCCTTCACTGGGCTACACACGAAAAGGGTGTCTAAGAAGCCATATTTATAAGAAGCCATAAGCAAAAATGATAGGATTACTTAATGCTGTTTAAAGCTCATCCTCAATGTTCTATGACCCTCATTCTATCCAGAATCTCTCAGCTTGGGGATAGCCTCTGCTTGTATGTCTGGGGAGCCAAGAAGTTGAGACCACAGTTGAATCCCAGGCTCCAGTTGTTCAAGCCACACTCCCTGCTTCTACTATTTCTCTGGAACAGGGGGATGTCAGGGAAGAATTACTATTATCAAATATTTGTGTGTAGCATTATAGATGTGTATGGCATTGTGAATCGGGTTTGAGTCTGATCTTACTGGGACACCAGTTTATCTCCATTGAGTTCGTTGTAGTTACTCCTGTTTTGCACTAGTGTAAGTGAGCTAAGAATCAATAATACATTTCCTGCCCTAAGGAGTTTACAATCTAATTCACATAAAAAGTAATAATAAAAAAAGAGAGAGGTCATCTGTCAGACTTCTCAGCCTTTTAAATTAATTTGTTCCCTCTCTTCTACCATCATTATTTTTTTTCCCAGAAAAGGCGTGTACATACAGCCTTTGATTTAAAAACTCACGCTGGGCTAAAATGTGGTATACAAGGTGTCAGTTGGCAAGCATTTTATATATATACATATAATTGGGACTAAAGTTATTTGCTACATTTTTAGTTAACTTATTTCATATTCTTTGTAGTGTGTGCACTCCAGAAGTACTTGTTCCTCTTATATTTTCCCCTTAGAATAAAACATGGGAAAACACTTACAGTTGTATGTGTTATATATACATGTTTAGAATGAACCATGTTTTTAAATTATAACTGCTCAGTTAATTGCACTGAAGAAGAGACAAGGGTCAGATTTTTAAAGGCATTTAGTCATCTAAAAATGCAGATTGGCACGTAGTGGGATTTTCAAAAGCACCTGAACATCTCACTCTGACAGAATTCCCAGTGACTTAGATTGGAGCAGGATTAGCCCCTACTAAGAAAAAATTGTTTTAGCTATAATTTGCCTTAAACAGAAATAATCAGGCTTCTACTTTGCAAACCCATTGTTGTAAACAATAGACAAAAAATATGAAAGCTACTAAATACACAGGATGGTTTTGCAGTTTCCTTAGAAGCATGAATTCTCTCTTTGGACTCACATAATGGATACTATTCAATGGAAAGCTGATGGATATGGACTTCATTACTATGGTACTATGTTGCCTTATTCAGCCAGACTGCTTGGAAAATCAGGGACAGATTCTCCACTGCCTTGCTTTTTACATCGTCATCTATGCTTGGGAAAGTGAGTGCAAAACCCCTTACCATTCTGATTTGGGAGACTGATCTTTAGGTGAATTACTTGGAATAAAATCATATACTGTCTCTCCCACTCAGAGAGTATCATAGCCTCTAGTCACAAAGTGATGCTTCTTCTTTCCCCTTTGTCTATAGGACACTATTATGGCACTGCCCTATATTATCAAAACATGTTGTTCCCCTGAGTGTTGATAGAGTACTAACAGTGATCAAGTGTTCACTTCCAGAAAATGGATGCCCATCAATTTTTGACTCTTGACCATTTCCCTGAAATGCATCCTCTCCCTATCTTTGGAGTCTTGCATGTATATAACAATAGCTCTCGGTGGGCCATACCTCAAGAATCCTTGTACTGTGTTGCTAGTTCCTACAGTACTTAACATCGTAGTGACTATAACTTGTTTCTTTCTGTTTGCTTTTCTCTGCTGATTTGCACTTTGTCAATAAAAGTTGACTCACACACAGTATTATTCATAATAATACTCATACATGAAGCTGTTAATTCCAGCAGACTGAGAAGCTGTTAATTCCAGCAGACTGAGAAGCATAGATATGGGTATAATTCTCCTTCTCTGATCCCCCTGATTGTTATCTGGGGGGGGGTGGGAGGAATCTCTTCAAGATGCCTAGTAATACTCCTGGCTGTCTCATACTCTGAGCAGATACAGGCTGCTCTTTCCCCACTATATCACAACATTTAGCAATTTATATGTGGGCTGACTTGTCCTTCTGATATTTGTTAAATTTATGTATTGTCTATTAACTCCCTTTGCTGCTTCCTGCAATTCCAACTCCTGTACAGCATGTGCAATCAGATACTGTTTCAGATATGTAACACTGTATGGAAGGGGTTAAGCTGCTACATTTACTCCTGTTACACTTTCATTGCAACTCCCAGGACTGGAATACCCATTTATTTTGTTTTACATAACTGGAAATATTTACCAGATAAGCTTCTAACCTCCTCTTGCTCTGTTTTTCTGAATTCAGAGAGTCATCTTTACTTTTTTATTCTCATTATCTGGAAATAATCAAGGGGAAACAGTGTGTCCTGAATCAAGCGCCAATGTCTGAATCCAGCAGCTCATCTTCTTAAATGAACAAGAAGTCAGAAAAGGAATAAAATCAAATCTGAATTTCTTGATTTTTGTTTTTTACTTTGGGTTTTTTTCCCCCTTGTATTTTTAAAAGCATTCTCTGCCCTTTTTTTTCTTTTCCTCTTTTATTGAAATCTGAAGAGCAAGTAGATCCTGTGCAATTTTTCCAGTATCTTCATTTATTTATTTGACATGGAGCTAACCTTATAGAACAACAGACAAGCTCTTAAAAGATGTTTCCTTTCATAGAATCATAGAATCTCAGGGTTGGACGGGACCTCAGGAGGACATCTAGTCCAACCCCCTGCTCAAAGCAGGACCTAATCCCCAACTAAATCATCCCAGCCAGGGCTTTGTCAAGCCTGACCTTAAAAACCTCTAAGGAAGGAGATTCCACCACCTCCCTAGGTAACCCATTCCAGTGCTTCACCACCCTCCCAGTAAAAAAGTTTTTCCTAATATCCAACCTAAACCTCCCGCACTGCAACTTGAGACCATTATTCCTTGTTCTATCATCTGGTACCACTGAGAACAGTCTAGATCCATCCTCTTTGGAACCCCCTTTCAGGTAGTTGAAAGCAGCCATCAAATCCCCCCTCACTCTTCTCTTCTGCAAACTAAATACAGTAACTCCTCACTTAACGTTGTAGTTATGTTCCTGAAAAATGTGACTTTAAGCGAAACAATGTTAAACGAATCCAATTTCCCCATAAGAATTAATGTAAATAAGGGGGTTAGGGTCCAGGGAATTTTTTTCACCAGACAAAAGACTATACACACACACACACACACACACACACATACACAGACACGCTATAAGTTTTAAACAAACAATTGAATACTGGTACACAGCGATGATGATAGTGAAGCCTGGTTGAGGTGGAGGAGTCAGAGGGTGAGAATTTCCCAGGGAATGCCTTACTAAATGAAGTTTAGTAGTAGTAATGCCTTACTAGCACTTCACTAAGCCCTCAACGGTTAACTGTCACACTCTACAAGCCAGCAGGAAAGATGTGTTTCAGAGAGAGAGATGCACATTTCCAATTAGGTATCAAGAGTGGGGTCAGAAGTACACTGCCTTGTTAATTAGATCAGCAAGCCCCGGAGCTGCAGCTTCTGCCTAAGGCAGCAGCTCCCTCCCTCGTGTGCCCCCCCTGCTCTATGGAAGATAAGGTAAGCAAGGTGCAGGGGGACATTAGCCCCCCTCTTTTTCCGCTCCACTTTCCCCCCCACACACAGCAAGCAGGCAGGAGTCTCGGAGAGCAGCACATGGCAGTGGAGGAAGGGACAGCTGAACTGCCATTGATAGCCTGCAAATGACGTTAGAAGGGAGCATTTCACAACTGTCAATGAGCATGTTCCCTAATTGATCAGCAATGTAAGAACGAAACAACATTAACCGGGACGACTTTAAGTGAGGAGTTACTGTAATCCCAGTCCCCTCAGCCCCTCCTCATATGTCATGTGCTCCAGCCTCCTAATCATTTTTGTTGCCCTCCGCTTGGACTCTTTCCAATTTTTCCACATCCTTCTTGTAGTGTGGGGCCCAAAACTGGACACAGTACTCCAGATGAGGCCTCACCAGTGCCAAATAGAGGGGAATGATCATGTCCCTCGATCTTCTGGCAATGCTCCTACTTATACAGCCCAAAATGCCGTTAGCCTTCTTGGCAACAAGGGCACACTGTTGACTCATATCCAGCTTCTCATCCACTGTAACCCCTGGGTCCTTTTCTACAGTACTACTGCCTAGACACTAGGTCCCTAGTCTGTAGCAGTGCATGGGATTCTTCCGTCCTAAGTGCAGGACTCTGCACTTGTCCTTGTTGAACCTCATCAGATTTCTTTTGGCCCAATCCTCTAATTTGTCTAGGTCCCTCTGTATCCTATCCCTACCCTCCAGCATATCTACCACTCCTCCCTTCTTTATCTGAGGAAGTAGATTCCTGCAGGTACTAAATCCATCCCAGACACCACTGGGGCAGAGTGAGTAGCAAGAATTATCCTTTTTTCCTTTTCCAAGTACTGTTACGAGTAATCCAGCACATAACTTTAGGTGCCACATTGCTGATGCTTTCATTAGAAACCAAAAATCTTGAAATGTTGGATGTAGGTTCAGCTACTCCCCCGGAAATTCTTACCAGAATTCAGTTGTCACTATAGAAGCTTTGAGGTATTGTGCGAGGCTCTTAGGTGCACTCCCTGAGCAGCCTCATCAGAGTCTGACAGATCAGTGGGTTCTTCTGGAATAGCCCAGCAGCCAAAATACAGATTTTCCCCTTATTGGTCTGCAAAGTAGCAGTGGCTGAAATGGTGGGATTTTGGCTTCAGCCTCTTTCCATTGTCCATCATTTTCTTTTGAATCAAGGAGAACTTATTTTAGGCTGGAGAAGAACATAAACAGAAAGCTCAATATTTGTTCAAAATCTGAATGAATCAACCAAAATAACTGAGACTATTAAGATCAAATTGAACACTCATTGCTATATAAGGCTGAAAAGGGATAGCTTAGGGCTGGTCTACACTAACCCCCCGTGTCGAACTAAGATACGCAACTTCAGCTATGTTAATAACGTAGCTGAAGTCGAAGTCTCTTAGTTCGAACTTACCTGTGGTCCACACGCGGTGCGCAGGCTCCCCCGTCGACAGCGCTTACTCCTCGCGGCGAGCTGGATTACCAGCGTCAACGGGAGAGCACTTCCTGGTTCGATTTATCGCATCTAGACAAGACGCGATAAATCAAACCCAGAAGATCGATCTGATGCCTCCGATCCAGCCGGTAAGTGTAGACTAGCCCTTAGAGGGTTGGGGGCGGGGCTCCCCTCTTGGGGCTCCCCTCTTGGGGCTCCCCTGTGGGGGAGAGGGATAGCTCAGTGGTTTGAGCATTGGCCTGCTAAACCCAGGGTTGTGAGTTCAATCCTTGAGGGGGATGTTTAGGGATCTGGAGCAAAACTCTGTCAGGGACAGTACTTGGTCCTGCTAGTGAAGGCAGGGGACTAGGCTCAATGACCTTTCAAGGTCCTTCCAGTTCTATGAGATAGGTATATCTCCATATACCTGGCATGAAAAATTTCAACCCAAGCACTTAAAATTTGGCAGCGCATAAGCAATCAAAAACTGGGATTTATAATGGACAGTGTTAAGCAACTTTAACTTTAGGCATAGATGCCAGCTCTGCCCAGAGCCGTCCCTTGGGTAGGGCAAATTGGGGCAACTGCTTTGGGGGATCCCCACGGCCTGGTGCGATTGGCCGTCGCGGTCGGTCTCAGAAGAGAGGAATCCGTCACTTTCACTCTAAGCTCCGCACCCTGTGGGGATGGCCCTGGCTCTGTCTATAATAAATTGGGAGGGGGGTGGTTTGAAATATGACAGCTTCCTTCCTTTACCTGAACACTGTTGAGCTTATACCATCTTTGAATAGGTTTTTCCACACTTCTGTTTCTAAAACAACAACAAATAAAGCTCATTTTCTTATTTCTAGTTAGCATACCCATCTTGTAGATTGGGAAAATATCATCATAACCAAGATTTCCTTCATTCTTTCATTCTACAGCACTACATCATCTTCACATTAACACAAAGGACAAGTGCAAAACCTTTTTAGCCAAGCATCTCTTTAAAGTGCCTTTTAAAAACCTGGGAACTTGTTTCTGTACATTATAAATATAAAAGGAGCCAAGGAAATGAAGTACAGACCCTTGAAAGTTTCTCAAGGCATGTCTCTGTAGGATGTCAAGCATGGGTTTTTCTGGGACTGCACCAACATCCTAGTGGGGTGGTGGGTAAATGTTCTGTGTAATGCAAACATTCAATAAAGGGGCCATTTGTTGTCATTTGAGGTATATGCATTAATGTAGGCGTTAAGCTAGATGTCATTGTCTTCATTCAGTATGTGTAGTTTGAAATTTTTCTGAGTTCATGTACAGTAGAAATATGTGTAAAGTTTCAAAGCAATCTTAATCAAATTTCAGGTACCTGTTTCACTATTTTAAGTTTGTGTAAATAGTGCAGACATTCGTGCATTGTTGAGGCACAAAATTGTTTCAAGGATATGATGAGTCAAAAATACAGCTAGGGAAGTCTGAAAATGAAAAACAGGGACATTTTTTAAAACCTCATACCTCTGCAAATCCTTGTGTGATTCACTCCAGGCTTGGGAGAAAAAATCTACCCTGGGATGAGATGTGATGTGAAATTTGAGGTAGTTTGGTTTTAGTGAAGTTGAAAACCGGGCTTCTAAAGAGAAAAAGATCTTCAACATTAAGTTTGGGGGGATGCTATGATCAAATTTGGTGAGTTATAAACAAGTTAATAAAGCAGTGACTTTGTGAGAAGTATCTAATTCTGATATCTTGATCCATCATTAGAGTTAATCAGCATTTAGCTTATTACCGTCGTCTCATGAGTGAAGATGATACTTATCTCATACAAATATAGTTTATCAGTTGCTTGAGAAATTAAAGATGCCCTTTGACATTTCTTGGGGATTATGATTGTAATTTTATACATAATTCTTTGTCATTGACCACCACTGCTTTTTGTTTCCTAGTCTCATCTCTTTGTTAATCCTTTTCTATTTAGGAAATACAAAATTATATCTAACATATGCACTACAGGCTGGGGTCATATAGTAACATCTCGCACAGACATCCAGATACATTTTTCGCATCTGAGGATGAGCAAGATCAAAACCTTTAAACATTGACAATCTGAATTTTAGTGGGTAATGTTACTTGCTTTAAAAAAATCTCTGTTCTGCCTGCAGGCATGGAACTCGTTGTGCTGGAGAAGTGGCAGCCATTGCAAACAACTCACACTGCACAGTAGGAATCGCCTTTAATGCCAAGATTGGAGGTATGTAAAACAGTCTCACCGTTAGCCCAAGTACAATTTGTACAAAGTGGCACATGGGAACCTTTTAGAACAAGAGGTAGAAATTTGTTTGCTTAACAATGTTAGCTGTGTTGACAGGGAAATGCTTCTGAAATTGATGTAGTTAAATATAGTTACTGAAGGGAAGCCTTTTGTAGTGATACTTCAGAACTGCTCTCTAGAACTCTTTAAATACGCAGAGAAAGTTAAGAAGCAAGACTTGTGATTAAAATACAGAACAAGGACTCAGGAGATCTGTATTCTATTCCCAGCTCTCCCACAAACTTACTGTGTGACTTCAGGCAAGTCACCTACTTACTCTATGTATGACTCAATTTCACAGCCTGTGTTATTGGGATAATAATTACCCACCTCATAGGCCTGTTGTGAAGATTGTTCTTTTAGTGTTTGTAAAGCACTTTGAGATCCTCCGATGAAAGGACTATACTAAAATGTTTAAATCCTGCATTAAGAAATCTGGTTTGAGACCGCATAAAAACTTAAATTTGTGACTTTGGTGTACCATATCAGTTATATTCAAAAAGAGGCAGTGTGGTCTAATGGCTAAAGCACTGAACTAGGGCTCTGGAGATTTGGTATGTATTCTCAGCTCTGCCATTGATGTGGTGTGGGACAAGTCACTTCACTACCCTAAGCCTCAGCTTCCCTATCTGTAAAATGGGGATAATGATATTCATCTCCTTTGTAAGGTGCTTTGAGATCTACTAATGAAAAATGCTTTATAAGAGATGGGTATTTTGATTATTATTAAAAATGCATGAATCTGTCTATATCAAGAAATAATATGCCACTCTTACATGTTAAAAATGTGCCATCATCTTCTCTTCTGTTTATTCCTCACAAAGGTTCAATATTAATAATTATTCATATTTTAAAGGGACACTGAAAAAATAATCACCAGTGTTATTAATATGGATGTGTAAACATGCTTTTTTAAAGTATTAAGGAAGGGCAAGGACAACATTGTTGGCGTCTACTGTGACCCAAGAATTGCATCTCTGCATGTATAGCAGGAAACTGAAAGTCCCCAGTGTTTTTGGTGAAAGATGTTGAGTGAGTTTCCAGCCAGCTCACCAGGCCACTCTTCCAAACAAAAGAGTTTGTCAGCCCACTTCTCCCTAATGACTTCTCTGGATGGGCTAGAATATGGTTATCCCCTACTGCCCAGCTTTTGTTCCATTGTAGGGAAGGTGCAGGTCAGACTCTTAGTTCCTCACTGATCAGGATTGGGCTTGTTCTTCCAATTTCCTGGAGATTTTTCTTATTATATAGCTTAGGGACAAGGGAAGGTCCTGGAGCCTCCCCCTTCCTCAGAGGAAGAATCATGATGCCTCCATCCAGAGAGATAAAGAAATGAATTTGTTTGAGTCTGGCTGGTTTGATTGATGAAATGTGAGTAATGGGTAAGGGTGAGGGAAAAAGAGACTTGTCCCAAGGATATATTGGAGTTATGGTAAGTGGAGTGTGGGGAGAAATTGTATAAGGGACACACAGGATTAACTATGTGCGAGGGAGAAGGGACAGTGGAAGCTGATGGTAGAGGTTACACCAGAATAATGTAATTATTTTTTAAAATTTATTATTATGGTGGATGAACTGGGCTTGAGCCAGCTGTTTGTTTGGGTGGTTGGTTGGTTTGGGAGATGGCCATTTCTGAGGTTGGCCTGTGGGTGGGTGGATGGAATTTAGTATATGTAAATACAAAGCATAACAAAATTAGGAAACCCGTGGACTTCTAAAATCTTCCCCAGTAATATATAATACCTGAAACGATGTTACAGAAATTTTATATCTGAAGACATAACAGAAATGAATTGTATCAAATATTGTTCCTTGAGTAAAGGAAAAAAATGCCCTCACTGGATGTGTTCCCCCTCCATGGGTTGAAAGAGAAAGGCCGAGTTAATATTCTCACCCTGATTAGAGGAAAGACCACAGCTGCATACCCGTAAGTGCACAAATTGCACTTGTCAGGGTAACTGGACTTGACCAGCTGTGGTGAATGAAGTAACTCTTCAGCGTACTGGCCCAAATTTTCAAAGACACACATTTTAGCATGTGCACAGTGCTGTACTTTTCTGACATCGGTGTATAAATCAAGAATGCACATGTGCACATGGACTCCAATCCAGCAAAACACTTAAGTACTTGCCTAAATTTAAGCATGTGTATTTGTGCTTTGTTTGATTGTGATCATAGTCACTGAGAAAGCATAGTTACATAGTTATTCCTTCCTAACATAGGATGCGATCAGAGTATGCCCTGAAGTATGAGATTTTATTACACTTATTTATTCCATTCACTTGATCACACTGTAAGTCATTTATATAGATTTTTAAACAGTGTCTGGTTAATTAAGATATGTTTCAGTTCTTGTAATATATTATGAAGATACGATCTATGAATCGGTTAGTGAACAGACCTGCATGCAGGAATACTGCTTAAATACAATTCAGCACTTTGCATTTGATGAAACCATAGGGTCATCATATCCCCTTTCTTTCTACATCCCCTTCTTTCTCAGGAAAACACTGTAATTCAGACTCATTAACTTGTGATTCTCTGTCCTACAATAGAGGCCATCTGGGAATGCAGAAGTGTGAAATGGTGATATGTAAGACATGGAGATGGGCTCATGTTATTGGTGAAAGAGAAAAGTTATTGCTGGATAAGAGCTTTGCTCTGAATAGCTGTGGGGAAGGGGAAAAAAGACATTACTCACTATCTAATGAAATGATGACAACACTGTAAGGCTGCAGACACCTCCTGCAGATACTGTAAGGCTTTCCTCTGCATGGCAATGCTGGATTTTAAATACATTGTTATTTATTAAGCATCATGAATGTGTTTAGTGCTACAGGACAGCCCCAATGGATTCAGCCATATTTGCTGAACCACAGCCTGTTTTAAACATAGTTTAAAACTGATTCAGGCTAACATGATTTAAACATGGTTTACCTGGACAGTGAGCAGGGAGTGTAACCACATCAAAACTAAATGTAATCACTTTGCTCTGGACTAGAAACCAAACTCATCCTTTGAGCAACTCCACTGGCAACTGAAAGGAAGAACTTCATCCAGGATAGTTACAATGTGTTGGGGGCTGTAACGAGTATGTTTCTTAAACATGGTTTGAAAAATGGTTATGTCCTATCTGCCCTAGTCAGACAAACTGTGGTAGATCTGAAACCATATTAAACCGAACCAGTGTTCAGTTATCGGCTTAATTCCCAGTGTAGGCATGGATTTAAAGAGCCTCTTTTGGCCTACTGATGGAGAGCACTTTACACCTTCCTCAGAGATGCACCTGCTTGCACTGGTATGAATTCGGCCAGAGAGCAGTATTCCTCACCTCAGCCAGAATGTGCTCTCAGGGCCCGGGAGGGGTAGAGAGGAAATAAAGGGAAATGGAAGAAAATCCTTTCCATCAATATTTCACCAAATTCTATCAGCAGAACAACCACGATTAATGATGTTTGTGATGGAAAGTCATTTGCAATATATCCACCAGTAATGCTCACCTTTTTCTAAGTGCTTTGTCCTCTTCCTCTCTTTTCCATTCACGCCAGAAACACTGACCATAGAACAGATCAGGGAACAATTTCCTCAAAAGTCTGATTCTCCTCTCACATTAGTGCAAATCAGGAATAAATCTGCTCACATCAGTGGACCTGTACTGACAGGAGACAGTGAGAGTGAGATTAGAATCCGGACCTTAATTCTGTTGCTGTTTGGGAGTAACTCTTGTGAAGAAATCATACAATGTGCCCCCAGTTCTTACTCCTCTCTGCTATAGCTGAGCCAAAGGAATGTGATTATTTGAATGTTTGCCAGTGGCTTTTTACAGCACTCATACATAGCAAGTTACCACCTACAGGGTTTTGGGCTTGCTTTATTTGCTATAAGAAGGGATGACTAGCTTTTTGTTGTTGTTTCTGCCTTATTGTGAAAGTTGCAGAGCATCTGTGGGGATTTGGTGCTTAGTTATTTGGCTGGGCTTGAGCCCTGATGGGAAAACGGTTATACTAAATTCTGACAGAACAGATGTAGATTGTCTTCAAATGACAAGGAATTTGTTCAGCTGTTTCTTTAAGCTTAAGTGAGGCACTGATTAAAAACAAATATTTGATTAATTTTCACATGCTTCTTCATGATCTGGTAGAAGTTTGTGCTGACTAAAATTCCACTTAGGTTTTGACATTTATGGCAAATATTTGGAAAAGTTTAAAGAATTCAGAAGATTTAGTGGACAGTCTGGAAACTAAGCCTGCTAATTGCCTTCTGGATGGTTCTAATTGTGCGATCACCACATGGGAAAAACACTTTGTATGTTCTGTGAGGGGGCAAAATTAACAACTCATGCAATTATTTTTAAAAAAAAGTAACTATTTAAAATAGTCAATGATATGTCCATTGATAAAAGTTGCACTTGATGTCTGCTAACTGTTGGCAAAAAGAGAAGAGTGGACAGGCTGCTTTTGGATTTTACCAATGTAATTGTTTGTTAACATTAAACATGGTGTAAATTATTTCAGATGCCCGGGTTAGAACTTGGTTTTACTGTTCACTGCAGTGAATGTTACATTCATAAAGCATGTTGCATAGTTGTAGTAACACAAATGAAATTCTCTCCCTTAATTCAGTGCAAACCCATGAACAAATCTGTGTTCTTATAATTAAAATATATAAATTTGATTTATAAATAGCAATGTTCCTATTAAATGGGAAAAGACTTCAAATGTGTTAATTGTGGAAGTGAACATCAACATATACTATCTCATACAGTGACATACTAATTATTATTTAAAAATGAAAACCTTTGATCAGATGTCACATTGACTTGGAGGTTATTCTTCCATTGCTGCTACTTATTAAGGTGTGAGAAAGTTTTAAACTGGCCTCAAGTGGCTGCTCCCTCAAGAGTAGATTAAATTGCGATGTTATGGTTGACTTGAACAAGAATATTTATTTAAAATTCCAAAATATTCTCAGTTTACATCCTTCAGCCTCTCTCATCACACTGCTCCTAAAACACCATGCTGTCATGTAGATATCCACTTTACAAATGCTGGCACACAGGTTTGTCAAATACTATCTTGAGATCCCTTATTTATGCATAACTACCATTAACATTAATGGGAGTTCCACATATACACAACTGAATTTCAGAATCAGGCCTTACTCATTTTCCTACCTAGAGAGGGATGTTCACAGTTTTGCAATCGAGGTAAAATAATGTTATGCAAAGAATGCTATAGTTTGTCAGTAACTTTCTGTAACACTTTTGCTTGTGTCCAAGAACTTTCTCCCCAGCTTCTCCTTTTGCAGAATCCTGCAATGAAGACATAGTCCTGTGCTTATCTATCAACGTACATCCTATGTTTTATGTCTATCAGATTAGAATTGCCACGTCTCAAATTGCATTGCGTCATAGAGAAGGAAAGGAAATTATAAGTATTTTTAAATGAGAAATATAAATGTTGAAATAATTTTTTTTAAGTTTTCCCCGGAATTAAAGTTTTTCTTTAAAATTCCAAATGTTGTGTATTGGATGAAGAAATTCGAGCACAGATTCCTAAAGGTTGAGAGAAACCGACTTTACAATTTGAGTGCCATAATCAATAAGAACATAAGAAATGTAATCCGCAAAGACTAGCTCTCTGTATTTTTCACATAGTTTTTCAAACATGCTTCATTAGTCTAGTTCTCACATTCACTGCCTCTCTTGTCTTGAAGGAGTGAGGATGCTGGACGGTGATGTTACAGACATGGTGGAAGCAAAGTCCCTCAGTCTGAATCCACAACATATACACATCTACAGTGCCAGCTGGGGTCCTGATGATGATGGGAAGACTGTGGATGGACCTGCTTCTCTAGCACGTCAGGCCTTTGAGAATGGCATCAGAACGGTAGGTTTCCTTAAACACCATGTCATGTTGTGGGCTCATGTGCACAAGCAGGGAAAACTAAAGCTCTCAAGACACATTGCTGATAAGGAGGAGCTTAGTTTTGTTTAAAGGGAAAATAGCTCTTTCCCCTGTTTAGAGTTAGATCAGTGGCTCTCAACCTTTCCAGATTACTGTCCCCCTTTCAGGAGTCTGATTTGTCTTGCGTACCCCCAAGTTTCACCTCACTTAACACCTACTTGCTTACAAAATCAGACATAAAAATACAAAGGTGTCACAGCACACTATTACAGAAAAATGTCTTACTTTCTAATTTTTACCATATAATTATAAAATAAATCTATTAGAATATAAATATTGTACTTACATTTCAGTGCATAGTATATAGAGCAGTATAAACAAGTCAGTGTCTGTATGAATTTTTAGTTTGTACTGACTTTGCTAGTGCTTTTTATGTAGCACTGTTGTAAAACTAGGCATATATCTAGATGAGTTGAGGTACCCCCTGGAAGACCTCTATGTACCCCTGGTTGAGAACCACTAGATGAAAACCATTTTAAAATTGCACGTTTGAAGGTCTGAGCACTGTTTTGAATGTAGTGAGAGACTTTCTAGCAAAAAGACGACGGCTCTAGGATCGGAAGAGGTGAGATCAGCACAAAATATTTCTTCAAAGTGATCAAGAGACCATTTGACTGTTCGTTCCAATGTTGAACTATAACAATACTGGGGACCAAATTCAAGAGGCGCAGCTACTATTTAAGTCAGTGAGAGCTGTAACTACTTATAGTAGGACAGAATTTAGCAAAATATAATTAGCAGTAGTTTTGGAGCATTTGGAGCGTATGCAACAATAAAAGACTGTCTTTGCCTTGAAGAGCTCACATTAATTTATAATGTGCCACAGCAGTTGATCATAGCAAAAAACAGGTGGAGTGGGTGAGGGAGGCTGATAGTAACAATTATAAAAACATGTAAGTGCCTAGATTAGCTGTATGCCCTACTAGAGGATTTCAAGTCATTCACAGTTTGTTTCATTCTAAAATGTAAAACAACATAAAATTGATATCAGTAATCCCTCCTGGTCATTTTCTTAGTATTGAGCACAAGATGGGGAGCCAGGAATTCTTATCCCAGGTATGCCTTGGGCAAGTCACTTAAATTTTCTGTTTCGGTTTACCTTTCTGTAAAATGGGGATATTTGTTACCTGCCTGACAGGAGTGTTGTGATGATTTATTAGTTAATACTTATTAAGCTCTTTGCGGATGGAAAGCACTATATGCATACTGAATACTATTATTATTTAATATACAGTAAATGCCACTAACATAACTAGTTTTAATTAACCCTGGGACCTGCTGCAATGTAACATGATTGATTTCTTTCCGCAACTGATACTTCCAGTCAGTTCAGGTATGACAGGCATATGTGGCAGCATATCACGCTTTTGCTTTAATATAGTATGTGCTGTATAAGGTCCTCCTACGACAAAGCTCTTAAGTACATACTTAACTTTAAGCATGGGAGTAGCTCCAGCGACTTCAGTGGCTTAATGTTAAGCACATGTTTAAATGTTTTGCTGGACCAGGGCCTTATCAAAGCTCCATCACATTCTACTACTATTTGACAATGATGGCAGTGGACAACAGCAACAAAGCCTTTAAGTGGAGCTAGTGGAACTGCAGGAAGGGGAAGAAATAGCTGAATGAAAAAAGAAATTGTGTGTGAGCATCGTTTCACTGAGATAATGCAATCACAAAAAGGTCATTCCCACTCACATATTAGAAGAACACAGATATTAATTTGTTCTTTATAATTTCAAGGGCCTGAGCCTCATCTGGTGTAAATCTGCAGTGAAGTCATCAGACCACAGACTACTTTCATGATAGTACCAAATCATTTGATTTGTTTTACATAGATAACAGCACAAAAGATAAATTAAATTTTTCATTGTACAGTTATAAATGGATTGCTTTTTCCATAAACAGTCCAGGGGGAAAGGTTGTTCTTATTTCTTAGAACAATAAAAGCAATAATATTTGGGACAAGATATATACCCTTTAATTTTTAATTTCTTTTATCCTTTTTTCCTTTTGAAGTGTTTTGCAAAGAATTGCCATACGTCTCACTCTTCTGAATCGTTGTCTGGGTCCCACTGTGAGCGCGTGTACATTTATGCTAAAGAAGTTTTTTTAAAAAAATTTTTAGAATTAATAATTAAAAGTTTGAAATATTTTTAAAGTACCTTATCACCAGACTAAAATCAGCAGATATGTCTGAATGGAAGAAACAGATCTGTTGAGTCAGAAGTTGCTGAAAGGGTGGGTGTGTACTGTCTCTTTAAAACTGTAGCAGGAGGCAAATCAGGATAGCATTATGGAATGCTCTCAGGCAGAAGCTCTATAGTGAATCAGTGAAAAAGAGATGCTATTTTCCTTATTCATTCTAATATAGTTCCTTCTTTGGTCTCAGAATAAAGCTACTCTTTCTGCTTTTTGCACTGAAATATGGCAAGTGCTGTTTTTATATGGGGATTTTTCAGAACACAGGGTTTACACAAATTGCTGGTTAGGAACCATGCCAAATCCTCTGATTTATAAAAGCTGTTATAATAGTTGTACAAACGAAGGTAGGCGGGCAACTCCCCACACAATGTTTCACACAGATCTTGGCCTTTCTTTTTAAAAATACTGGTCCGAAACAGTAACTACAGCAATAAATTTAGCATCTTTGTTCCAGGTTAATGTAACAGATTGACAAAATGGGAAAGTTGGCAGGTTCATCTTTCAGATCCATGTAGTAGATATGAACTTGATATTCTGCTTTAATCCTACAAGACCCATCTCCCATTGATGCTAATGCAAGCAGGAATATAGAGGCAAGATCCTTTAGGTGGTCTGAGAGGAAAAATTGTGCACAGTATGTTTAATTAAGAAAATTACAAGTGCTGCTGAATAATTACTTTGATTAAAATGTAATTAAACGGAATGATCCCTCTTTATTGAACTAACAAAATAAAAGTGAAATGGGTATGTCTTTTCAAGAATCACCACCTCTTCTTCAGGCCACTGAGAGACTGATTTTTGAAAACATGTCCAAATTATCTTTAGGTTGTATCATTCCAATTAAAAGATTCATGTAGGGTGTCTGAAATTTTTTTAAAAATCTACTGGGCTAATACGCTTACCAGTCCTAAATTCTATACAAAATAACAAAGATAAATAAGTGTACATTTTTCAGAGGTCCATACAGAAAGAACAACATGCCATAAATTGAAAAAGGCAAATGTGTTTTTTTTAAATGACACAAAGTAATAGCAAAAGTTTAAAAAATGAAAATCTCAGAAATTAAATGTGCTGTACAGCTGCTGTGCAAGATCAGGATAAAGAATGGAGAAGGGAAAATGTTGTAAACTAGTCTCAAGCACCATAATTTTACATCATCTTTAGGTTAGTTTGTGTAATTCTATTATACTCAAGTTCTTGAATCTAATGAGTACTTTTGCCCTTGGAGAGTTTGTTTTCAAATAGTATTAATTTCAAATGGCAAAGTTATCTTGGCATCATACTTTCAAATGGCAAGGGATTTTTTTCTTTGAAATGTTATAGGTACAAGCATTGTATTAGCTAGTATGGAAAATGCATCCATTCAAAAGGTCTGTGTCTTAAACGCCAGTGTATAACAAGTAGTAGATTTAATAACCTGAAAAACTATTCTATTCTAATTGCACAATTCAGTTTTAGATGAAAAATCAAGTTTAGAGCAATATGCCTAAGAATAACATTTTTGAAGAAAAGGGTATATGAGTATATGATATGTGTCAACACTATATAATATACAGGCTTATTTATTGTCGTAAATCAAGGTTCTGGACAAACCATGTAATAAGGTTTTCCTCTTCATTGTATGGGAGGAAAAACCCAAATGTTTTAAAGATTCATAGATTTTAGGGACAGAAGGAACCGTTAGATCATTTAGTCTGACCTCCTGTATACCACAGGCCATTTGTTAAATCAGGTTACAGATAGTTCTCTGATATAGATATGAACATGATGTTTTGTCCACACAAGCAAGCATATTTGTAATGTAGATATAAGAAAGCGTAAATCTGTTGATATGATCAGGTAGTCATGACTTTAAATTATTCTGCTTTTGTTTTTACATGTTCCTTGGCAAAGATACCATAACTATGTTTCTGGAAAGTTGTGGCTACTGTTGGCATTTTGTGTAGCAAGGTTGCAAAGAGCCAGTTATCTGGGCTGTGACAGTGAGCAGCCAGCTTCATTTGTTTTCCATTATTGATTTTGCATCACCTGTTCTGCATACACATGAGCTACGCTAAAGCTGTGGCAGAGCACGTCATCCTTAATGTAATATAAAAGGGGAGAAGGACAGGCAGGGAAATCTAAATCAGGATCTTTGGCTTTTTGCCTGCATGTCAGAACAGTGGCCTTCATTTCATTCCCACTACACTGTTCTGTTAGTGAGCTGGACATAAGCCAAAATGTTTGATGGACATTAATGATCTGATGTCGTGCTGCTGAACCTCTTGTGAGAACTCGGCTTGGTGCCTCCCCTCCCATCATCACTGCCCCTTTTCATCTCTCTCGCTTCACCAACTTTGGCTGCAGAGTGTGTGTTCAAGTGTATTTTAGAAGCAGAAGGCTCTCCTACAGTCACTGAACAGCCCTCAAACTCAAGTGCAAGCATTTGGGAGAGGGAATTACATGTGGATTTTTTTTTTTTTTTAAATAATGCCAGGAGATTCCAGCAGTTGGACTGTGATAAAAAGATGCCAATAAAGTTAAAAGGTAGAGTGTATACAACTATTATTCGACCCATCCTAATATACGGAGCAGAGACGGCCACGAGAAGAGAAATCAGCATGCTCTCCACCACCGAAATGAAGATGGTGAAGTGACTGAACGCGCCGTGATAAGAAACAAAAGGAGGTTGTGAGGAACCTAATGCAAGTTGCCCCAATTGAAAACAAGTTCAGGGAGGCTAGGCTACATTGGTGTGGACATGACCAGTGGATACCTCAGAGTTATATTGTTAGGATGGTCCTTGCAATGACTGTGGAAGGAAGAGGACCAGAGAGGAAGCCAAAGACTAGATATCCGTGTACCTTAGAGAGACCAATTTGCCTAACAGCCAGATGTACAATTATGAGTTTTGGAAGAAGGCTATAAAAGTCACCAACCCCAAATAGGGAAGTGACAAGAAAGAATAAGATGATTCCAGTGATGGAGGGCAATGTATATAATGCGTAACTGTTTAGGCAAAGGGGTTGCTGCCTGTGTTGAGGCAAATAACAGACTGTTCTTAAATATATTTAAAAAATTTATTAACTTCCTCTGTCATCATAATTTGCATGGGTTTAAGAGGAACACGTAACTGTTGTCTACACAAAATATTCACTTTGTTGCAGATTTGCACTGAAAATACAATAATAATATTTTTACTTCTATCGAGAGTTTCAATTGAGTATCTCAAAAACACGTCACAAAAATGGCTATTATCCCATTGTACAGATGAAGAAACTGAGGCATAGACAGGTTAAGGCCACATCCTTTGAAGCGTATACTCACTTTTGTGTATGCTTTTATATATGTCTACAATTTTGGGCTTGCATACCTGTGTACATGCAAATCCCAAATCATATGTCCATGTATGATTAGTAGCCCCCCAACATTGGTCACTCGACCGAGCACAGAAATTTTCTGTTACAGGTGTGATATATGAGCAAATAACAATTTTTTTACTTCATGATATTGAGTGAAAAATGTGGAGCTTCTGCTTTACAGTGAATTGTGTTGGTTGTTAACACAACAGAGATGATATCTAATAGCTGATTCTGAAGGACAGACTAATTGCACATGCTGTAGTGATGTTTGTGTTTTAATGTCACAATGATACTTCCTGATAACATAAGACAATATCATTGGCCTACATCATTTGTATAGGTTCATAGATTTTTAAGGCAAGAGGCATCATTGCATAGCATCGCATGGGGCCTATGAATGATGGTATGGCAGCTCTACACTGACCGCCACTGCACAGCATTACATGGATCTGGCATTGACCCCCATACCATACCACTCATCTAGGGTAAACGGAATAGATTGAGTTTCTTTACCCTTTCATGGTTGGGCGAGAGTTTACAGACCTCGACTCCTTGTAGCTCTTTTCCTAACCCTTTCCAATTTGTCAAAATCCTTTTTTTAAAGTTTGGACACCAGAATGGTCTCACTAATGCAGAATACTAAGGTAATACCACTTCCCTACTCCTACTAGATATTTCCCAGTTTACACATCCAGGAATCAGCTTTGCTCTCAGCCACTGAATTGCATGGGAGATCGTGTTCAATTTGTTATTCACCATGACCCCCTAAGTCCCTTTCAGTGTCACTGATTTCCAGGATGCAGTTGTTGAAACAAATCTTTGTTTCTAAATCTATGTGGCTGTGTTAAAGCCCACATTTTAGGATATTGGTTTTGCAAGACTATCTTGTGCTGGATGTGCTCTGGTCTTTTCCAAATTAACGCTGCCCAGCAAACTCAGATTGGGTGACAACCTCCACACATGTCATGAAACTAGCAATTCTTCTTCAGTCTATGCTTTGCATGAAATTGGCAACTCCCAGTGCTCTGCTCAAACACCCTAGATTACAAATACTGTCTTCCAATCAGTAAAGTAGCAGAGTTTAGTTTTCATAATGCCTAGCTGTACTGTGATACTATGCATTCTGTTTTCTTTTGGAAATAATTAGAAGATTCCTTTATAGCAGTACTATTTGTTATATGCAGTTTTTCCACAGATGATCAGTATGTAGTGCAAAAAGAAAGTTTACAGAAAATAAAATAATGTAACAAATGTTCCTACATTAGATTCAATGCGATATACACATCCAAAAGGCAGAAAAACTTGGAAAGAAAGTTACAGGAAAACATATCTCAAAATGTCCACAGTTTCCATACAATGTCACAAAGGGTATTGGAAACAGACTATATTAATTACCTCATCCCATCCCTCACACATTTGTGGAAACTGTTCTAACAAGCCAGAGGAGTGTTATGGCCTAAGGGCCAGCTTTTCAAAAGTGGCCTCTTATTTTGGGTGCCCAACTTGAAATAGATTAACATAAAATACATCAGGTCTCTGTTTTAGGATAAGTCTTAAGTTGGGAAGCCAAAATTAACAGGCCACTTTGGGGGGAAAAATGGGCCTTTCCATATGTTTAGAATGTACTCATTTCAGCGAGGATGCATTTACACAATAAAATAATCTGGTTAATTAATAGGGGTAAGTCTCTCATCCCCCTTCTCCGCAGAACTGTAGGGACCTGTGTGTTTCTACTGCCTGTGGGGAGAGCAGGATTTCATGAAGCCAGTTCAAGCAGTGCCAGTTTGTACTCAAGGGTTTGCTGCACTACGGAGTGAGGGTTTGGGCAAGGAAGGTGAGGCCAATAGATCTGACACTAAATCAGATCACATCTTTTCTCCCCAACCACACCCACGTGGTGGGGACAGTCCATACACAGGGACTACTGCAGCCCTAAGTCTGTAAAGGCAGCCATGGAGCAGCGTCTCTGTTGCTTGTGTCTGGGAAGAGGATTCCTTCCCCCAGTCCCTGTGGAAATCCCTGCACCTACCTTGTGTACTTTTCTTAGAAATATCAATTTATTTTTCATTCACTCATGGCACTGGCTCTACAGAAGTCCCCTCTGAACAGTGTCGCTGCTGAGTGAGTTGGCAGCTGCAGAATCTGCACCCTAAAGCATACCATGGAGCTGAGCTTTCCACTACTTGTGAATACCTGGTGGGAATAGGAGTTTAGGTATCACCACTAGGTCTATACTTACATGGATCTGTTGGCCACAAATCCCTGTCTAGGGGGTTTCAACAAGTAACTGCACAAGGACAGTAAGAGCTGACTGAATCCTCACTGTAGGTTAGGGAGGTGAATTCCATCCCTCACCCAAACCCTACATAGCTCTAGCACAATGCCTCTTTACTTGGGCTTTGTGTGATGAGGGAACTTTACCTGTTATTAACCAGAGAGTGTCTCATCCTAAATCTACTCTTGGTTCAACAGATATTTTGGAAAACCTGGAATTTGTGGTTTGTTTTTGTTAGACAATAATGCAGTATGCAACGTACTATTTCTTCATAGTAATAATGAATCGTAATGAATAGATAGATAGCAGAATCTGTGATGCATGCGGCAGCCCTGTAGCTGGCTTTATTTTGTTTTGTTTAGGAAAAGTAGAAATTCATTCCAGCATTCCACAGGTTCAGATTTCAGGTTTCAGCCAACACTTTTTTTTTCCTTGGTTGCACTTTAAGCACTAATTATAGCTCTGTGGGGAATAGCTTGAAGCTATTGAACCTGTTGTTCTAGTCAGGAGGCAAATAAAAAATATACCAGATGCATGTGGAAATAATCTTCACATATTCTATCACCATGATTATTGTGTTAATGCATAATCTGTTTTAGTTCTTCAATGCATTATATATTACCTGTACATAGAATATTTCCACCATAACTTATTAAAGACACTGTAAGTATTAAGGTGTGAAATCCTATGAAAGGGTGAAATATGTTTGTACTTTTTTTCTTTTCTTGTTTAGATTTCTGTTCTCTTTTAAGATAAGAAATTGGTGCGATTCAGAACTAAATTAAGGAGACAAGAGGAAAGTAAACTTTGAAATCATGAGTATAGCTACGATTCTCTTTCCTTATTCTCTATTTTCTATCTGCATGACTTATTTCCTCTACCTGGTGTAGGATTTCAAATTTATTGGGACCAAATTGCCTCTCGTTGCCTGTAGCTCCCACTGCTCTAATCTCTCCAGGTCACTGGTTCTGTCTTCCTCTGTTTCCTACTCCTTCACATTGAGTTTCCTCTCCCTCAGCAAATTGATCACTCTGGAAATGACCCTAAAAAAAACACCCCACCCAGTAAAGAAAGAGAATCATTAACAGACTTCAGTTCCTGTTCATCTCTTAGGCAGAAGAACACAAGGATGCACAAGCAAGAGTAAGGAAACCTTGTTTGTAGAATAGTGAATGAATACATGATTTTAACTTTCTAGAATGGTGGGACTACCTCTTGCCTCACCTGCTCATGCTTCACATGTTCAATGGAAGTTGTTTCAGAGGCTACTTGGAAATGCCCTGTGAACCACTAGTGGTCCATGGACTACAATGTGTAGATCACCACTCTACAATGATGTGTACCACTGTCAGTAAGGTATCAACTAATAAAGCTATAGCAATGTATAATCTTGGAGCAATGGAGGCTGGTTTAATATTGTTGAGGAAGTTTTCCATGTGTCTTTACAAGAATGTTCATATTGGCTCTGATTCATGGCAGAATCTGGCCCTAAAACTGGATTAAGTTGCCCAGAAAGGATCACACCAGTGTAAGAGTGATCCTCCTGTGGTGCTGAGTTGCAGAAAAGCCCTTTGGACCACTTGTCCTCCCTGCTGCTAGCAGTACAAGGAAAAGAGGGAATGGCCAGAAGAAAGTGGACATGTTGTGAGCTCCTGTGCCACCCCTATTTTTCAGCCCTTTGTGGCCTTTTACAGCTGGTATCAGTTAGAGCAGCTGTCATGCACAGTCTGTGCACATCAGCTATACCCAGAAAATATCTTAATAAAATTCTTCATGTACTAGACTGATGATACACTAAATGTCAGTGAAGCGGGTTTTTTTTCTTGTCAGAATTGAAGGCCGAGGGGTTTTGGTTGTGTGGTTTTTGTCTTAAATATTCAGACATTGTATGAAAGCTAGTGACAAAGATAAAAACAGTAGGAGAACATCTCAAAAAGTACACTGACAACCACAGGTAGGGTTGTGGAATGCTTTACAGTATCTGGAAAAGAGTCAGTAATACTATTGCAAAGGCAAGACATGAGAAGACATAGCTCTATACCCAGAGGGGATGGTTGATGCATTTTTATCTGACATCATTGGCATGAGAACTCAGAATGTTCTGCTGCACTCACATTCTAGCCCATGCCATTCCTCTACTATAATTAACATCACTGACTAGTGTTTTGCTTCTGTCTAAAAACGTGTGTCTATATGGTCTGTAAATACAACTTTTGCTTTCAAGTAATAAAAGATGCAAAACCTCTTGGCAGCCCCGGAATAAACTTTTTGTCCTGACACCCTGGGGCATCTGGAATATGACAGATGGTAGATTTAGCCAAATTGTAAAAGCTATAGTATGTTACATATGTGTTTATCTTAACTTTGTAACACAGTCCAAATGTCTCTTATTCAACTTCATATTTTGAAGAGACACCAATTTTAAACTGGGTTCACATTCAGTAGGACAACTAATGCTGTTGCTTTAAGTAGTTGTTTGGTATCTAGAGTTACTAGCAAGTTTATAATTTCCTGAGCACGAGTGGGTCCAATGAATTGAAGTCGGGTGTGAGGGCAGAGGGGCAAGGAGACAACCCAATAGTAATCACACAATAGACAGTAAATGAAAACCAGAGCATACTTACTTGACATGTTATTTTGGGCAGGTTGAATTTGGATTTTGGGTTGTTGTTTTTTTTAAAGACTGTCATTTGCTTTGCCAAATAGCTTTTAGGAACAAGATCTTAGCATATTGTCTAGACTGAAGGCTAAATTCCATTGTTTTCTGTGAAATGCTGAGTTGTTAAATGTACCATATTGCAGTATGTTAGAGGAACTGGAATTCTTTGCTTCATGTGGATTAGAGGGAGGATTTTTTCCCCCATTAGTCTATGCACCTGGTATTTATTTTTTATGGAAACAACATTAATTATGAACCTTTATTTTTTAAAGGCGACACTGATTTTGAAGAAGTATATTTTTTATACATGTAATAAGTGTTTATCAAAAAAGTCACATCAGAAAGGTCAACTTGGGTGTAAATAGTCATTATTCCTGTTCTTCAAAGCCTTATTTGAATTAATAAAACTTAAGTTGGTGTTTATTATTTTTAAATATTTCACTGCGGCCTAACAATCCGGGCCTCATTTTCAACAGCCCTCTATTTTGTGAAGGAGCAAAATTTGCTCATATATCTATTTCTACCTACAAAAATCTCATTTTAAATTATTATTATTATTTATTTATTTTATTATAGCACTATCAACATACTAGTGCTTTACAGAAATAAGAGTCTATTCCTGGACAGATAGACTAATAATTTGAGGCCTGTTCCTGCAACGCTTCCTCACAAGAGCAATCCTTGGTCCTCTGAGAAATTCCACTGCAGTAATTGTAGTAACAGAGTGAATCACGTGCATATGGGTTATGGGATCAGTGCACAAATTAGCCAAATGCAGCCATTTGAGCTGTCCAGAAAAATATTTTTTTCCTGTGGATAATTTCTACAAAAATGGAAACAAAGTCATGTTTGACTTTTTGACGAAAAACAGAAAATGGAAACAGTTAGATTCCAAAATGCGATTGTGGTGCCTGATGGGAATTGTAGTTTGGGTGCCTCACCTTCTCATTCTCCTCTATAGCACGAGCTCCCTTATTGGACAACATCTCCCAGGACAGACCATGGCCTCACCTCTTAGTGAGTGGAGACGGTGTATCATGGTAGTCCCTGCGATGCTACATGGGAGATGAAGTCCAGCTGGGGAGTGTGACCTGTAGGGGAGAATGGGGATGTGAGGCATTTGAACGATAACTTCCCTGAGGCACTGCAGTGGTATATCCAAATTGATATATTTCATTTTTTGACCAAAATGCAGAAACTTTTCTTTTGAGGGGATTAGGGAGGGAGGGTTTAATGAAAAATGAAAATTTTCTGCAAACGCCGTCAGTTTTTGTTGAAAATCCAATTTTGCGTTGCATACACTGCTTGTTCTGATGTGTGTGTGTGTGTGTGTGTGTGTGTGTGTGTGTGTAGAGACAGAGAGAAGAGTTATTGTCTTTTGCTTTTTGTTCATTTGATAAGAATATTGTAGGGCCAGAAAGGAGTGTGGATATCACGCTGGAGTGAAAACTAGCAGTGACAGACTAGTCAAAAGTGAACATTGGGGATGGATTTAAAGGAGAAGAGTGAGGTAGCTTAGCACTGGAAGAAAGAAGGTACCAGTTGTTAGAGGCTAAAGTAATCAGCAGAAATCAGCCAGGAGCATAGTAAAAAGGAAAGAACAGCAGCTCTTTGGCACGATTTTCTAGTCCCCTCCCAATCCTAAGGAAGCTCCTGAATCTCAGATCCATGGGCATGATGGAGTGAGTTGAGGCAGTAGATGGATGCTCTCCATGTCATCAATCTGCCTCAAACTTGCAGGTATTCTCAAGCATAAACTACTTTTCCCTCAGTCAATATTTCAGGAAGGGAGAGAGGGAGCAAAAACAAAGTTAGGGAGAGAGGTGACTAGAGGACAGATGAACAGAATGAAGGAGACAAGCAATAGTTCATAGGTCTGATCTAAAACCCATGGAAGTCAGTGGAAAGACTGTCATTGACTTCTCTCAGCCTTAGGTCATGCCCTAAAAGGTAAAAGGGTTGCGAAAAAGCAGAACACAAAACAGCAAGGTGATGTTGCTCTTTCTTGGGTTCACACAGGGAGGGATGAGACCTGGAAGAGATTAACAGAACCAGAGTCTACTGCTCTAATCCAGATGTAAAGACAGAGAGATGATGGAGCAGGGAACACAATGAACTGAACTTTCCCTGTGCAGGAGCGCCACTGTTATATGAGTGGTCTGCTGGGGGATGGGTGTACTTGATAAGAGCAACCGCAAAGTTTGCCCAGCATGATGTTGCTAGTACTACCATTGTGTGTGTGTGAAAATAATGTCAAAATTAGATGCTGTGGTATTAGTTGCTTGAATTGAAGCCCTGCAAAAAGTCCAGTACT
The DNA here is from genome assembly GCA_037349315.1 of Chelydra serpentina. Taxonomy (NCBI): domain Eukaryota; kingdom Metazoa; phylum Chordata; order Testudines; family Chelydridae; genus Chelydra; species Chelydra serpentina. The sequence continues at coordinate 18,804,972 of JBAIAC010000042.1, forward strand.
GCTCCAGCCTTTTAAACAAGTATATTGTAATGTACCTTTTTATCACTGGAGTAGCTAAGATCAGCCAAAGAGAGAAAAAGAAATTGAAATGGTTATACTTCCTGGCTGGCTGGATTGGTCTTGTCAGGAGCATGTGGATTTCATAGTACATTTAACTTGGCGCCTTGGGATATTTTTTCCTCTGTTTGAAATGTTTTTTAATGAAAAATTGCATTTTAAAGGCATAACCTTATGTAAACACTAGCAAGGAGAATTTGATATTTAAGTTATTGTGCTGAGGAGAAGAATCTCTACAGGTAGTGAACTTTTATTAAACTCACAAAGTGAAACTCATCAATGTTTGTGAATTCAAGCACATATATCTGCCAGAATCATGAACTGTGGGATTTTTTTTCTTACATTGGTTTAGGCTCTATTACACTCAGCTAAAAATGCACTAATGAAAACCCCCTGTGCATCTGGATTAGATGAATCTTTGAATTGCTAATTGTTTAAGATTGTCCTGGTAGATATCCAACAGCTGTCTTTATGTCAATTGCAGCACACAAATCCACTCTGTTTATAAAAAAACAAAACATATGTACTAGTAATTTATTCATGATCACAGTAAGCGAAGTAGCATGTGGCATAACATTAGTTCATCATACATAGGAATGAACCTACCACTTATACAAACCATATATTGCATGATGTGCTGCAAGCAAATAAGATATAAATTAGGCTATTAACTTAATTGTAACCCATGGGCTTTTTCCTTTGCCCTCAAAAGAATTAATAAATGATGATAAAATGATGTTATTTTGCAGAACTAATTAAAGACATGTTTACTCCTTTGATTAAAATCTCTATCCTAATTAATATCATAGTGTTTGCTAATAGTCAATGGATGTATTTAGATTAGGTAAATTATGGGAATCTCATATGTTAACCTGTTTATCTATCTGCATGAAGTGCCTGGAATATGGAAAACCACAGTTCCCTGCTAGACAGCAGGCATGCAGCATGTTGATCATCTTCACCCTTTACATGAACACCAAATGAAGAACACCAAAATGATTATGGATTCATTTTCACTCCCTCCCACTATATTTATTTAGACTCACCTATTGAATTTTCTTAATATGTATATATGTGTTAGGTCCTCATTCAGCAATTTACTTAAGCACGTGCCTAACTTCAATTAGACTACTGAATTGGGGCCGTAGTGCTTAATGCTAATATATTAGCAAAGCAATCCTTGCCTGTCCATTTTTGTTTTACCAAAGTGTTTTACATTTACCATCTATAATATTTGTGCAACTGCTCCCGTGTGGTTCATGGTACTTGATATTACTCAAACAGTACATGGCGTCACTTGGTAATTCCAGAATGAGACATTCAGGAGAACCCTTATAAACAACTGGTTCTGTCTATTACAAACGTTTGTAGCTACAGCATGCTCTTTTTTTTGTTTGTTTAGTATTTAAATCCAGTATGATACATTTAATGTATGCTGTGTGTCTTCTGCATTTCTCTTTGTAAGGCTGGACAGAATAGACCCAGACCTACAAATAGAATCTGAATTTAATTTTTGTTTTTAAGGTTGTGTTTATTCATCTTACTCATGTTTTGAATTTGTGAGGGTTAGCTCTTACCTTAGCTAAACTCTGGTTTTTCCTCACAATCTTCCACAATGAGTTCTTTTGTGTTCTAAAGGGGGGCAGGATTTGGGGTAAGGGCCCACACACTTACCAAGAAAAAAACATTAATCAAATCTTTCCTATTGTTTGTAAACAGGGACGAAATAAGTTAGGTTCCATTTTTGTTTGGGCGTCTGGAAATGGTGGAAGGAGTAAGGACCATTGCTCCTGCGATGGCTACACCAATAGTATCTACACTATTTCCATAAGCAGCACAGCTGAAAGCGGAAAAAAACCTTGGTATCTGGAAGAATGTGCATCCACCCTAGCTACGACTTACAGCAGTGGGGAATCCTACGACAAGAAAATAGTATGTGTTTGTTTTTTTGTAATGCTATTTTAATTGTATGTGGTTTTGTATTTTCTATAATGATTTTTAGGGGAGGGCAAAATGACTACTAGGCCTTTGTGTCTACATGTGGGCTTGTTTGAAAAAATTTCACCCTTGGTCAATATGCTACATACTTGTATACAAGTTTTGGACCAAGAATTTAAATGTAAATTTCTGCCACTGTGTGTAGCTCCTTCAGCCTCCTTATATTCTAACATCCATAATTCTACATAATACATCAGGTATGGTCTTACTAACCCTTGTGACAGACTTATTTCTCCTCTCACTTCCACTATGTGTCCTACATTATTTCTGCTTTCCTAACTGCTTCCAAACTCTGAGCAGAGTCTCTCTGCTGTCATCCATAAAGATTATTTTCCTGACCAACACTTTGTAGCATATTACCAGACCTCAGAGCAAATCTCCTTTTGGTATTTTTTATCCAGTCCACATTATTTTTCATTTTAAAACGTGCAGTTATACAAGCCTTTTTCCAACCCACGTCCCCATTTATTTCAGATTTATTGGGACTCAGCTTCCTTCGTCTTTTGTATTCATTCTCCCTCAGTTGTCATTCATATTGCTGCCTATTCCTGGTAGCTGATACACAGTAAGTAAAATTAGGTTCAATGCTTATCTCTCCTGCACTCTTTGCCATCTCATTCCTTCCCAGGCTATGGCTGTTTTCAATTAATTTCTGACCGTGGCTGTTTTTTTATTCCACTGGAGAATTTCACTATTGTTGCCATCATTACTGGTCTTTATTTTTTAATTGGAGAGTCTTCCTGAAGTCCAGATAGTCTGTGAACTTCTGTTTTGCCCCTTACTCTTCTCAAACCCTTATTGTCACTCCCTCAAAGATATTATCGGATTCATTAAGCACAGCCTTCCTGCTGACTTATCGTTGACCAATCTATACCTGTTCACTGTGCTCTTCATAATAAAAAATCACAAGGTGCTTTTCTAATACTGAATATAACTTATACTTTCTAGAATCTTTCCTTGCTCCCTCCTTAAGCATGGGTTTCATGATACCTTATTTCCAGTTCTTTTCTTATTGCTAATGAGGAGTTAAAAAATCCTGCTCTAGCTTTTTTATTATTATTATTTAAATACGGTCTGCTGTGTCTTTCAAGATTCTGGGATCCTGACCATCCCTTCCTGGAACCTTCCCTATTTTCAGATGATCTAATTTAAAAACAAAAAACAAAAAAAAACCCAAACTTGTTCTGAGGTAACTCTTCGTTCCAGTAATTTTTCTGTTCTTTCTTGGCTTCTCTCCACAAAAATTTTATCTCTGTTTCTGGCATCTCTTCTTGTTCTCCCCGATAGATAATAAAGCAAAGTCGTCATTCCATTTTCTAGCAATACTCACTCCTGTGATCAAATTTCCCAGACAGTCCTTTCAAAGACTTTCCTAACCTTTTTTTTTAAGTTCAATAAAATTAATAGATTCATGAATTTTAAGTTCAGAAGGAATCATTGTGATCATCTAGTCAATGCTCTTGCATGACTCATACAACAAGACTTCCCTGAAATAATTCCTGCATCAAGTCCAAGTTGTTAATAGTTAATTACCCTCCCTGTTAAAAATTGGAGCCTTATTTCTAGTCTGGATTTGTCTAGCTTCAACTTCCAGCTGTTGGATCTTGTTATACCTTTGTCTGCCAGATTTAAGAGCTCTCTATTATCAAATTTCTGTTTGTGTCGGTACTTATGGACTATGATCAAGTCATGCCTTATCTTTCTTTGATAAGCTAAATAAATTGAGCTTCTCTCTGAACCCTCTCCCATTTTTCAACATCATACTTGACATGTGGACACCAGAACTGGACACAGTATTCCAAGAGCAGTCACGACCCATGGTACCAGATACATAGATTAATATAACCTCCCTGTTCCCACTTGATATCCTCCCATTTATATTATCACGCTCTCTGGGGTAGCTCACAACTGTGAGTGCCTAGCCCAGGGCAGACTGTCAGAAAACAGGGAAGACACCCCAAGCTTCTATCATTAGATGTCACCAAGCCAGTACCAACTGTGAGCTCCTGGATCACTATACCAGTCCTACCATGGAGTCACAGACAGTCCTTTAGATGATCCAATCTGTCTTGCCACCCAGACAAACCAGACTTAGTGATAAATGGTCACTTACACCAAAGATCACATCACATTTAGTCTGTTCCCAGTCCCAGGAGACCAGTCACTTACCCCAGATCAAATGGTACTGTAGATCTTACACCAAAGACAATGTTGGCTGCCAATTCTGTAGTAAACCCACTAAAGATTTATTAGCTAAGGCCTGGTCTACTCTGGGGTGGGGGGTGGGGGGATCGATCTTTGTTACGCAACTTCAGCTACGTGAATAACAATGTAAATGTTTGCTACTACATTATAACAGGATACAGATAAGTGAAAACAACGCAACTAACACCCCATTAGTTTTCATGAAGTTTAAACACCAAATACACTTTTATATATTTAACAATTACTTTGATCTAAACTAATAAACAAGTGAATTGGTCTGGGACTCTGGCATGAGCTGGCATCTGGTCTGCTAGCGGCACATATATATCCAAGAATTCCATTAGCCATATTAACCACAGCTCATGCAAGCTCATATTCATCTGATTTCCAAGTCAAGTTTTTTTCAGAATCACTATTTTGCATGATAATGTTCTCCATCCTGTAAGTATGGCCTAAGTTATTTGTTGCTAGAGGCACGGCCTTACCTTTGGCCATATAAAAACAGATTGTTTGCTTGCACCCAGTTTACCAAGCAATGCAGATCACTCTCTATCAGTGTCCTGTCCTCTTCGTTATTTCCACTTCCCCAATTTTTGTGTCATCTGCAAACATGATCAAGTAATGATGTTATGTTTTCTTCCAGATCATTGATAAATATTTAATAGTATCCTTGTGAGACCCCATTAGAAACATACTCTCTTAGTGATGATTCCCTATTTACTATTACATTTTGAGTTATCAGTTAGCAAGTTTTAATCTATTTAATAGTCATCCAGTTTATCCTTTTAAAATATTGATACAACATTAGCTTTCTTTTCATCCTCTGGAACTTCCTCAGTGTTTCAAGATTCTTGAAAATCAACTTTAACAGCCCACTTAACAGTCCAGCAAGCTCCTTGGCCAGCTCTTATAAAACACTTTGATGCAAGTTATCCATACGTGGTAATTTAAAGATGTCTAATTTAAATAGCTGTTGCAGAACATCCTCTTTAGTTACTGTTGGAATGGAAAGTATTTTATCATCAAATGACGTGAATGCATCTTCTGTCTTTTTTCCAAATACAGAGATATTTATTGGATGCTTCTGCCTTTTCTGTGGTATTATTTGTAATTCTGCCATTTCCATCTAGTAATGGATCAACACCATTTTTAGGGTTGCTTTTTGTTCCTGATACACTTAAAATACTCCTTCTTCTCCTTGCTATAGAATCTATAGCCTGACTATAGATTTCCATATCTGTCCTTTTACTTCCCTTGTCAAATTTCTAACTTATATTTGTTGCTTTCAACTTATAATATGGAGATATGCCTATCTCATAGAACTGGAAGGACCTTGAAAGGTCATTGAGTCCAGTCCCCTGCCTTCACTAGCAGGACCAAGTACTGTTCCCTGACAGATTTTTGCCCCAGATTCCTAAACGGCCCCCTCAAGGATTGAACTCACAACCCTGGGTTTAGCAGGCCAATGCTCAAACCACTGAGCTATCCCTCCCCCCTTCTAAACTTCCATTTTATACATTTGTTTTATATTATATATGTAATGCTTTCATTTCTCCTCTTAGCCAGGCTGGTTTTTTAACCAGTGTAACCTTCTTTCTTGATTGTGGAATTGTGACTTTGGGATCATCTAGTAAAACATTCTTAAACTGTTCTCAATATCATTCATGTTTTTCTGTTTAAATTCTTTCTCCGGCCCTACTTGTTATTACATCTTGTGCAGTCCTCCCATTCTTCTTCAATCATAGTTTTCTCAATCATTTTCTTCCATTCTTTTAGGTAAGTCTTACTCCCTGGGCTTACATTTATACAATCTCATTACATCAGGGCATTTATATTGCTTACTTCTGAGATGTCCCTCACTTTTGACCCAAAATTACCTCCACACATTTTTGGTATTATCACACTTCTATTATTGTAAATGTACTTGTAAATTGAATCATGAGAATAAGATTAAAGAAAATGTTGTTTAGTCTACAGATACTTAATCTTACATAGCTTTTAAAATGTATTGCATTATTATATTTCTAATCATGATAATACTTTGCACTTATATATTGTCCTATTTCCAAAGATCCCAAAGTGTTTTGCAAATGTAAATTTAGCCATATATTATCCTGGTGAATTAGGGAAATCTGATACCCATTTTATATAAAGGCTTATATGGCAAAGATATTAAGGCCTACATTTTCAAAAGTGCCATTTTTCTTCATTTAGAATGCCCATTTGAGACATCCAGAGCCTGCTTTTCAGTGGAGATGAAGAAATTCATCTTTTAGCTGAAGTCAATGAGTTCTGTGAGTGCTCATTAGTTCTGAGAATTGGGTCCAGCAGCTGGTATCTCCAGTGATCCAATAACCGAGGACCGATCCAGCTGCATACATGTTAATCAGTTAAGGCATGTGCAGTGCCAGCTGCCGTAGGAGATTACAGCACTCCCTTGATTCTTTGCTTATCATGGCCCAGTTCAGATCCTGGCTACTCTTGTTCAAACCACCATCTGTTCGCTTAATGGCCACACTGTAGGGGCCTGATTCTCCACTGAGTTATATCAGGTTTATATCAGTGTAACTCCACTGATTTCACACAGTGGAGAATCAGGTCCTAAATATTCCATCAAAGACCCTCTCCTCCTCTTCTGTGTTGCACAGTATTACCAGTTGACTCCTGAGGTCCATAACCTCTCCTCAGGATGTTTTACTGCTGGTAGCTGGCACCTCAAGCAAGCGTAATCCCCTCTGACACTTCCAATAACAAAGAAAAACATTGTTCATTGAGTGCAGGAAATAGCCTTCTCCCTCAGTATTGTATACAAACCAGTCACCTTCCTTTGGACAACATTTGTGTTAGTTCTTATATTACTCTAAGGTCAGCTCTAAAGAGAGATGAGGTGAATTTGCAGAACCAACCCTTTAACTGAAAGAATTTAGGAGTTACAAGTAACAGCTGTAACCTATCAATCAGTGTCCTCTGAGCGCACACACAGAATGATGACCCTCTCCCCCCGTCTTTCTCTCTCTCTCACATCTGTAGTAAGCCATCATTGTAGGGTTAAGGATAAGGATAATATTAATATCGCCTCTCTCTTCTCTAACTTGCTCACTATAACACACCTTTTCCAAAAGACCTATGAACCCTAATGTCCCCAGCAGAGATGTTTTGACTAATATACACAAGTGAAAATCATCACCAGAAATGTCTATACAGAGCCAAAAAATCCTGGCGCTAAGATGATGCAAATTCGATCTAATTATGAAATCATACGGCTTTTTGCTGCCTCATGTCTCCCATCCTTAGTTTTTATGTTGTCTGCTTAGATGATCAGTCCTTTGAGGCAGAGACCTCATCTTCATTCTTTTCCACTAACTGACCAGGACATTGTTGGTGCTGTATAAATATAAATAGCAAATAACGATTGGAAAAATAAAGATTAAAAATTTCAGGTAAATTAAATGTAATCCTATCCTGATGACTGTACTTCACACCCACCCACAAAAGGAAATTAGATAGAAAGGGCTTGATGGCTTCCTCGTGTGGAATAGCAGCAGCAGCTTTCGTAAGATTAGTGACTTTCCTATAGGTCAGTCTAATTGGATGTGATAGTTCAGCTTGCTGTACTATGTCTATGAGATTCTTGCTTTTAAGAAAGGAGAAAATATGTTATAAAATACAATCCACCATAAAAATCCACCATGAATATCCTAGTGCCTGATTCTGATCTCACACAGGATTTACATTAGGATAACCGATTTAAATGATGATACTCCCCATTTATTTCATTGTAACTGAGGATAGAGTTGAGCCCCCAGTATATTATGAGTTTTAACACCATAGCAGTGGTTCCCAAATTCGGTCCGCGGCTTGCTCAGGGTAAGCCCCTGGCACTCCGGGCCGGTTTGTTTACCTGCCGCCTCCGCAGGTGGCCCGCACTGCTTCCCGCAGCTCCCATTGGCCGGGAACGGCAAACCGCGGCCAGTGGGAGCCACGAGCGGCCGTACCTGCGGAGGCGGCAGGTAAACAAACCAGCCCCGTGCGCCAGGGCTTACCCTGAGCAAGCCGCGGACTGAGTTTGGGAACCACTACACTATAGTAATACAGAAATATAGCTAAGTGACAGCACATTGTTCTTCTGTCTCATCTGCTTTATAGTGTCAGATTGTTCAAACTCCTGTCCTTGCTAAATTCTGCTTTGTATTTGTACAATCTCAGTCAAACCAGCATATTGGTTTGTGCTGATTATGCTGTATTCCTATCCAATTTGTATTAGTGGCACCTTCTGAGTTGGACAAGTAAACAGTCCCCATAAAAGTAAAAATGCTAGTGGTACTGGGTGTTCTAAAAAGGCACTCTAGTATGGTGACTGGAGAGAGGAGGTATGTAAAAGCTGTTACAGATATCTCCTGGTTTCATCTTGTCCTAAGAAAATATTCTTTGTAGATAACCACACATTTTCCCCCCTTTACATGTTTTTGTCATCCTCTCAAACATTCCATGTGCCGGAATTGTTCTTGTTCAATCTGGAATAATCATAGTTGCTTTAGTAACATAGGCATGTCTCTGATCTCATTTACTATGATGAGGATATGGAATTTACATTTACATTAAAGTAAGTGTCACGAGAATCTGGCTTGTACAGTTCTATCCCGCAGTTCTTACACAGTCAAAACTCCCACTGACATTAATGTCCTGCACTAAGACTGCATTAAGGATGAGGCCAAGAATACATATTAGTTATTACTGTGTTGTACTGCACCTGTCAAAAAACTCTGTTGCATATTTTGGACTGGATTTTTCAACCCTTGACTTCCACTGTTCATGCACAAAGTACACCTGCCTTTTCCAGATGCAAAGACTGTGCACGTATTCCTTTTAAATAGCTCAGTGCTAGAATTGTTATCAGATGTTTGCAGGAGCAGCTGCAAAGTGCAGGCACAAGTATATAAAGCCACAATTTGGGACACACATAAGTGGAAGCCAAGTACAGGCCTGTTGAAAAATGTACTCCTTTTAAACAATTATCATTTGAAACACATGCTGAGTGTGAGGCTCTAAGGATCTCAGTAGAAGTGACATGAAATATGCCTAGGACTCTTAACTGTAGCAAATTCCTCCCCTTCTAACCTCAGTGTTACTGAAGAGCTCCAGAAAGCATTGTGCTCCCCACCCTCCAAGCAGAAATGCTTCTACATATTGCCCCTAGACCCTGTGTCTTGGCACCACCTCTTGGAATAGTCTGTATTTAAGGGCACAATCTGGCTCTATATGTTAATATGGCCTTTATCTTAGCAAAGGTACTACACAAATAAATAATAACAATACTATCAGTGTACTGTGGATTTACTCAAATATTTTCTGTTAACAATACTTTTGAGTTATGCATAAAAATCCCCCACTAGCTTACGAAATTTACAATCTATAGTATACTCAATTGCTCCTTTTAAAAATTAATTCAATGCTCATCAATAGCATCTCTTGTCAGTTATTAAAAAAAAACCTCTCCCTGTTCGACTGCTCTTGTAAAGCAGATATCATACAACATGGCACCTCCAATGGAAAGTGGTTTGGGATCACATGACACCGGGGTAGGGGGAGAATTGGCAACTACAGATTTTCGTTAAACGCTTCTCATTTTAGAAGACAAGTCTGTTCAAGCTGACATACCCATAGGAATTACATCAACAGGTAAAAAGTGTTTCAACCACAGCTAAGGGCTCAAGACATGAATTATGAAATATCTGGAAATAAGAGGCTTAGGATGGGAGAAGTGATAATGTTCTCTGCAAAGGAAAATCCTATTTTTGACCTGAATAACTAACGTTCCCTATAGCTGTAACTAAGGGAAGATTGATAACATAACCTGAATAATAACTGTACAGAAATGACACTTCTTTAAATCTTCAGGGTAAGTCAGTTGTACCAAACTGTTACAGTAGGTATCTGTCTTTCTTTTATAAAACTGCACTTAGTCTGAAAACCAGTTGACTCTCATATATGATAAAGGAGAAAATATACTGTGCTGATAATGATACCTTTAAACTGACCTTTGTCATGGTGTTCTAAGTTGTTAATTTCATATTAATTAAACTATATCTTTACCAGCCAGTATGTAATTGCTTTCAGTCAAATCCAGTTGTTTTCTTCTGTTGTTGGAGGAAAGATGGGCTGATTGTAACACAGTGCATTATAAAATATTATATAGCCTGAATTTAGGCTTATCACTTATGCCTTAGATCAGCAGTTGTTACAACGATATCTAAAACCTGTGAGCGCATTGTACTTTAGGTAAAAGATCCAAAATTGGTGCCCACGTCCGCTCACACTATTGAATAGAATGACAGCTTTCATACACTAATGTCAACTTCATGTCCCTGGCAGGCCTCATCTCCTTGTATTATGATTAATGATTTTGCCCTCATGTGGTCTTGGAATCTCAAACATAATTTTTCTTCTTGAAGCTTGACTGCTTGTTGGTGGTCCTGTCTCTTTGTTTCTAAAGATAGACGCAAGACTTCTCTGACAATGCAGCGTTAATGCTGAAAACATGCCTTAGATCTCTCCTGTAATTTACATCTAAACATCTCAGCTGCTATCAGTAACTTCCCTTTGAAATGGCTCAGATAGGATTTCCACTTAGGGAGCTTTCGTTACACATTTTCTGCTGCAATATTTGCTGAGTGAAAGAGAGAGATAAGGGATTGTACAATGTCTGCTAGGACGTGGGACAAACAACGCAGCATAAGAGTGTAATGGCTTTATTGCACTTGCTATTCATGGGTACTGCACACGTAAAACTAAGGCTACATCTACACTATGAGCTAGGGGTGTGATTCCCAGCTCTGTATAGACGTACTCATGGTAGCTTTCATCTGAGCTAGCACACTAAAAATAGTAGTGTAGCCCTGGTAACATGGGCAGTGACAGTGGGCGGCACGTGCTTGCAGTTCCAAGTATGTACCTATAGGATTCAGCTGGGTTTGTACTCAGGTCGGCTAGCACGGTGCTATACTGTCCATTCCACCACAGCTACGCTACTATTTTTAGCTTGCTAGATCAATGACCATGAATACGTCTACACAAACTGGGAATCACTCTCCTAGCTTGTAGTGTAGATGAAGCCTCAAAAACACTCACCTCTCTTTCTCCGGATAGATCAGACAATAGACGTTCAATGTAGAGGGCTAAATGGTGTCTTTTAAGGCAAAACCATTGTCAGGGGAGATGAGGATGAGACTTTCCCCTGATGAGCTCCTGAAGGTATCATTGTGCTGCAAGCAATCCCAGTGCTTCTTGGAGTGCAGAGAGAGTTCAGTGACTGCACTACTCTTTCGCAGGGTGCAGTAGTTCTGCTGGCCACTGTGTGAGAGAGAATGAGCGTGTGCTATTCATTCTGCTTTATTTTTTCCACTCTTTTGGGGCCGAATTTTCAGAAAGAGGTGCCTGAAGAAGCCCACAGAACTTAATTTGTGTACGTAGTTGTGTGCTCCTTGGCCATTTAGATTTCACCTGCAAATACTCTACCTGATTTGCATTCACACAAGTAGACACAGGGCTTCTGGGTCCTCCTGTTGTAAATTTGGCCCTTTAAGTTTCCCTTCGCTTCTCCCTTTTGAAGCATATAATGGAAAGTATGTCATTGTATTCAAGATTAGTTACAGTACAAAATCAATTTACACCAGGGTGTGGGAAATACAGGATGGTTTTCGGCACCCCTTTTACAATATAAACTAGTACACACACTTAGTACTTCGTTGATACTATAAATATCCATTGGCTAAATTGATGCACAATTGTTAAATGAGAGTCTGAAAATTTTATTTAAAGATTTTTGCAGGTGATGGACTTTTGAGAGTTTTGAAGCTGAGAGGTAGACTGGCCTTTGGCAGATCAAGTAGTTTAGAAACATGACTTTCTAAATGCCTTAGTCAATTTTCCTCCCATCTTTCAGTATTATCTCTGAGTGAGTTCATCTGATGCTTACGCCATGTCACCTCATTGATTCTGTGTTAACTTCTGCTCTTCTGAACAAAAATATATATACATATACACACACACACACACATTAATGACACCAAACTACTACCATCCACTTCTAATAAATCCTTTCTCATCTGCTCATGTGATATGTGACTTTTTGGCAATGCAAAATTCAGCTGGCTACGAGGTTAAAGCTAGCCAGGTATCTTTGTATTCTTATGTAAGCCTTATTTGTGTTTATTTACATGCTTTGCTTTTCTCCCAGTCTTCTCTAGTGGTCTTATATGTAAAATATAATTCTAGTGAAAGCTGCTGAGTGGAGAGCCCAGGAGACCAAGAGTTTTGTATAGCCAGGGAAGAGGTGCACTACCTGCAGCAAAACAGCAAGCTTCTCCCCACTACCCACACGCTACCCCATTAATGACTTAACCTAAAGAGACACCGAAAGTGTTAGGAAAGTATTTTTGTCTCCATAGCCAGTCCAGTTTTTACCCTATCTAGTAGTTTTTGTGATTTAGGGCCCTTGTTCATAAGGAGCTACTCTGACACCACCCACTCATTGCACATGTCCTCTTGAAGAATTGTAGATAATAAAGACTTTCTGTTTCTAATGACTCAAGCTAGATTTGAATTAGTGATCTAGAAGCATGTTTGTAGCGCTGTGCTAATCCCCTGAACCGTGATAACTAGTTTGAATACATCTTTATGTGTGATTTAAAACTTTGTAGAAATACATTTATCTTCCTAGAATCACACTTCTTTCTGAGATACTTGTGTTCTAATGTTAAATGCAAGATTCTGTTCAGCTGGAAATGCCCATTATGGCTTTTGGAGCTTTATCTACTTAGGCCATATTTTAAAATGAGTTTTCTGTAAGCAATATATTACAATATAAGACTGTAAACAATGTATGAAGTTGGTTGATCTGACAGATAAAAACTTCTTCAACATGACAGAGGCAGTTTCTTTGAGCCTGCCAGGATTTTCAGAGACATGGTGGGTGAGATAATATGTTTTATTGGACCAGCTTCTGTTGGTTAGAGAAAGAAGCTTTCGAGCTATACAGAGCTCTTCCCCAGATCTGGGAAAGGTACTCTGAGTGTCACAGCTAAATACAAGATTGAACAGATAGTTTACCACATGTTCTAAGGGACCATTCAAGGTGAAATGGCCCATTAACAGCCCTGTAGTCATAGGACAAAAAAAGGGGTTAGTGATTGTTGTAATAACCCCAAAAACCAGTGTTTTTATTAAAACCATGATTTTTAATGTCTAGCAAAGTTATGAATTTAAGCTCCCAGGCTCATCTTTTGAAAGTGTTGTGCAGGTTTCCTTTGAGGATGAGGACTGATAGGTCAGATATGGAGTGATCGCTTTGTGAAAAGTGTTCACACATGGGTGATATGATGTTTTTGTGTTTTATCGTGTTTCTGCGTGAGTTTATTGGAGAGTGTAGTGATTGTCTGGTTTCACCCACATAGTTGTTATTGGGGCATTTAGTGCACTGAATGAGGTACAACACATGTTGTGATAGGCATGTGTTGTGAAAGGTGTGTAGGGGATGTTGATCATTGTAGCATTGGAGATATGTCTGCAGGTTTTGCATCTGTTGTGACAGGATCTGGTGCCGCTTTGAGTTGGTGTGTCCTGGTCTGTGGAGAGCTTGCTTTTGATGAGGAGCTTGGTGAGGTTGAGAAGTTGTCTGAAGGCCAGAAGAGGAGGTTCAGGAAAGATTTATTTCAGAGTGGCCTCTCCATACATTTAAGTGGTTTGATGATACCCTCTAAGGGTTCCAAAGCGGGGTGTTAAGTGACAACTAGGGGTTATTTTCAGATGAATTATGGCTTAAAGGAGAAAGCATGGCATTGTGGTTAAAACACAGCAGTTGGAGTCAGCAGATGTGTATTCTGTTCGTATCTCTGCCATACATTCCCTATGTGACCTCAAGCAAATTGGTTAACCCTCCACACCTTAGTTTTCTCATCTGTAAAATTGGAATAATGATTCTTACCTGCATCACAAGAGTGTTGAGAGATTTCATTACGTTAATGTTTGTAAAGTACTTTGTGGTTCTTGGATAGAAAGTGCTATATAAATGCAAAGTAATATGAGGGTGGAGTTTTAACCCACTTTTGGTATGGGTGTTTTTCTAATTTCCAGATCTTTAGGTGGTCCTACCATGACAAACTGAGACTAACATACCTGTTCAGTACTATAGAATAGAGTGAACATTTCTCAAAGTTCACAAATACCTTCAACCTGTGAGTAGAATAGGAAAGTTTCAAATCAATGTATTCAGAAGCCTTTTTTATCTCTATTAAAGAAGAAAATTCTGTTCATCTGCATTTGACTCACGTAGGCAATAGAAACCTGTTCTGATTTCTGCAGTTGTGTTCTAAATTTCACACATTCAATTTCTTCCAGATCACCACCGACCTGAGGCAGCGTTGTACAGACAGTCATACTGGAACCTCAGCCTCTGCACCTATGGCTGCAGGCATCATAGCACTGGCACTGGAAGCAAAGTAAGATTAATAATAATGCATAAATAAATGCATATATTTCATTAACGTGACATCTTTCATCCAGCGATCTCAAAGTGCTTTAGAAACATTAACCAGTGAAAATTCACAATATACCTGTGAGTGAAGGAAATATTCTCTCTCTCTCTCTCTCTCTCTCTCTCTCTCTCACTCACACACACACACACACACACACACACACACACACACACCACTCAATTTTGTACACGTGGGAAAACTGAAACAGTGAGAGACAAGGGAAAAAATGTTTTACCTTGGGTGCCTAAAGCTGTGATATACTTTCAAATCGTGTTGAACACATGCAGCTCCCATTGAATGGCTTGGGGAACCTTCACAGGTCTGCGCAAGCTTGAGTCTAGTATTTAAGCCATTGTATGTGGCATTGTGCATAGACCCAAGTCCCTTTCACTACCTCGGTTCATAGGGATGATGGAACTGAGGACAGTGTGCCAGCATGAGCAGATGTTAGCATGGTATAAAAAATAAAAATTCTCACCAGTATTATGTGTGATGAAACAATAAATCCAAGATTTCTATCATGTCTATATTTACGCACTGGTTTTTAAAATGTAGATTATCTGACAATGGACCAAATCATTTAACCCTTACTAGAGCAAAATTCCATTAGCTTTTACAAGAATTTTCTTCAGTGGCAGAATTTTGCATGTTGCAACTAGAATATATTTTTAACGGGCATTCTTAACCAGAAAAAACATTGAGAGTTTATCGTGTAAATTCATATTTCAAAACTTTTTCATTATTGTGCATTTTGTCAGAGTGAACTGGTCTGGTATGCACAATGTACATAGACTAATGATCTGTAAAATCCTGTTTAAAATCAGAAGTCTTTAAGTTATAAGAGATTGATCCTATGAGGTTCAGACGACACTATTCAACGAGGTGGGGTGTGGTGGGAGGTAAAAAATGTGTGCATCATAATCATTTCAAATTGTATTATACTTTCGTAGTATGTAATTTGTAACAGCAAACAGATTTTGAGTTGCCATTTTGTAAAAATGTAGCTTTTAGTGTAGAATCCCTGGCCTAAAATTCAATCCAGAACACATTTTTACTTCTGGGTTTCATAGCCATGAAAATAAGAGATTGTAATTGAAAAGCTGATACAATCTTAAGAAGAGCAGCACTTGTGTCACTATAATTGGGTTTTCTCAATGCAATAGTTAGTGACAAAAACGCTTTGATAAGTTAATGTAATACTGTTATTTCAAAAAACATTCTTTCAATCGCTTTTTAATCTCAGTTGTAAAATACTTACATTAGTTTTTAAACAGCCCACATACACAGATAAAATTACATTTGTATGCACCAAAATGGTATACTGCTGGAGGTTTTCATAATTACTTTTTTAATGAATTGCTGTTGCTTATAATTCTAATTTTATCTCTTTTCATGGTATTTTATGTATGTTTTCAAACACATCATTGTTATAACTGGAATTTTCAAAGTATAGTAGCAGACACATAATACCTGCAGCCATACCAATCTGATCAGCCAAGCTACTGCATGCTGCTGGTAATTCAGTAGGTGATACTCTTCTTCCAAATAAATAGCTGCCATTGTGGCTGACACTGCAGACATAAGAAAAAGATTGTAGTAACATCTCAGGTGTGGTGATGGGACAATGTGCTGCTGCTGTATGTAGATAAGATGAAACAACCAAGAAACTGACAAATTTTGGTCTTTAAATAGCCCATGGTAATCCTTAAATATTGGCCAAATTCCAGGTGAGATAGTTATATTTTGCATTCCTAAATTCCCTGGCAGTTTTGGTAGATAAAAAATTCTTTACTTCCTTTCCAGAAATGGATATGGGCTAAGTGTGTCTGTATCTATTAATATAATAAAATGCAGAGCTATCTAATATAATATGCTTAGCATGCATTTTTACCACCTCACCTGCACTGTGCCCACTAATATTTCTCCAGTGGAACTATGTATAACTGAACCTCAGATAGGCTTCACGCTACCGGCATTAAAAGAAACCAAACAAACAGCTGGCAAGAGAAATGTTTCCTGTTTTCCCCCAAAATTAAAATTTCTCTCCCAAAATTAGCCTTGCATGAGACCCAAGACATTCAGTCCTGCAACAGTGATAGATTTAGTATCTAATCCTTTTTTTATGAGAGCTAGGAATAGAAACTTTACACCATTAAAAGCCAGGAATGCCCCCTTATAGAGGGATAAGGCTTTTTTAATAGCTCAAGAAGATCATAGTATATTCAACTTTAATATCTTGACATTATTTTGTATGGATCAGCAATTTAAAATATTTGTAAGGTGTTTCCAAGTGTTACAATATTAAGAGGTATTTGTTATACTTTTCCTCTTCCTTTGATTCCTGTTGGGTTAGATGATACTAAAGCATCTATCTTTATAGGTGATATGATATGAAAAACATTACTAATAGCAATATTCAAAACTCTCTTAACCATTTCTAAAATACCTTTATTTTGTAAAATATGTGGCATACAGAGAAAACATGATGGTGTCATGTGATGCAAAGATGTTATTGGCACTGGCAAATGGAGGTTGGGGGTTGCAGATTTAGCCTTAAATTTCATATTAATGCCTGTGCTAACAACCATTATATTTATATTAGATTTTTCAAAAGATTAGTGGGAAAGGAGTTTTCAAGGTTAATTATGTTCTTCACACCATGAGCTGCCTGGTAATCAGAGCACTTTTTTCACAGCACTTTTTTCACAGCACTTTTTGAATATGTTTGAAAGAATGTGCTGTTTTGTTTGATGATAAGACACTGCCTAGTAGGAAAATTGTGGATCTACCATATTCCCCCTTAGTCGCCTCTTTCAGCTTGGAAAATAGGCATCTAAGGCGGGATATGATAGAGGTCTATAAAATCATGAGTGATATCGAGAAAGTAAATAAGGAAGTGTTATTTACTCCTTCTCATAATACAAGAACAAGGGGCCACCAACTGAAATTAAGAGGTAGCAGGTTTAAAACAAACACAAGAAAGTATTTTTTCATGCAACGCACTGTCAACCTCTGGAACTCCTTGTCAGAGGATGTTGTGAAGGCCAATACTATAACGTGGTTCAAAAGGGAGCTAGCTAGATTCATGGAAGATAGGTCTATCAATGGCTATTAGCCAGGACGGGCAGAAATGGTGTCCCTAGCCTCTATTTGCCAGAAGCTGGGATTGGGTGACAGGGCATGGATCACTTGATGATAACCTGTATGTTCGTTCCCTTTGGGGCACCTGCCATTGGCCACTATCAGAGGACAGGATACTGCGCCTGATGGACCTTTGGTCTGACCAGTATGGCCATTCTTATGTTCTTACTATGTGTATTGACGCTCTGGAAATGTTTAGATCCTAGATGCGCAATTCTCTACAGCAGCCAAGCTATGTTCACTGCAGGGGAGGCATACTGCTCCCTGATTTAGCATCAGCCTGACCTTGACATTATTTAGAGCACCCAAGAGGCTGCTCTAACTTATACCACTAGTGTAAGGATCCTAAGAGACCTTAAACCAGTGGAGATTTGAAGTATGGGAGCTCTATGTTCCACTGCACCCTGCTCCTGGCCTGTCCCAGCCTGCCATCTTCCTGCCTTAGCACCCTCCCCCTTAGCACAAATGGGTGGAGTGGCTGGTGCCAGAGCTGAGTACTGTACTTTGACCAGCATTACTCCAGTGGGACGTTCCGCTCCACAAGGGGAATTCTCTGCTGATCTTTTCAACTGATGGCATGGGATTTTTTGGGGAGCTGATAAATTCAATACTGCATTATAGTCTGTGATATTTACAAAACATTCTTGTGAATTACAACTTCTGTCCAGTGTTTTTGTATCAAATGGCATATCCACATCATGTGACCAACGGAACCTAAGTTAGCTTCCAATATTCAGGTTTTTCAAATGCTCATTTGGTAAAACATGTGAGCATAACTTAGAAATGTAAATACTAGTCTGTTGCATTGAAACAACAAAGGAATAGTTAGCATACACACACACACACACAAAGCCAGTCTCCTGAGGGATTTCTGCATGTAGGGCTCAGGCCTATAAAGACCCAATAGTATTTGGGCTTTCATGTACTGTTTTTCAGTTGCTTTCTTGTACATGATCAGTGCCCAGTGGAGTTAGTATCCTGCTCCAGCTCTGTAATTGGGTACTTAATTGTGTTCCATTCTTTTATGTTCATTATGCAATGCCAAATTTTCCTAGCTGTAAACCAACTGCTAGAGGGTAAATTGTTATATTCTACTAATTCAGCATTGGTGGCTGGCATCTTAGCTCTAAGTGTAAAATGTTAAAGTTGCTTAACAGCATTCTACTGCCAGATCAGAAGAGCTTTTTGGCTGATGAAGGATTTGAATTCAGGATTTGCATGAATCAGTGTGAAGAAAGAGAGAGTTTGTTTAAACAACAGATTCCTTCGTTTAGGCATTGTGTCATGTTCTTAGGGAAAACTTGAATAAAGAGAACATCTTTAACTTTGCTTGAGAGGCGTACCTGAACCTGAGAAAAAATAATATGTATACTTCCAAGGTGAAACCTGCATGTTTCTCTATTAACAAGCCAATGCCTATGTTTTTCCATCCATAATTTGAGAAGTTATAGCTACATTACCAAGAAAAAGTACGTGAAATCAGACAGAGTTAACCTGCTATTTTTTCTCTAATGCTGCAAAATACCTGTTGTACTGCCTGTGTTTCCTTCTCTCATATGAGTTATATACTTCCTTTGTCTTTGGTAATATAATGTCAGAGATAAAACAAATTATTATTGGACCTTTAGTATCAGAGGGGTACTATTGGAACTTTGGTGATTATTAACATGCTGATATCCACCAAGAAAAGTGACAATAAAAGTACATCGAAAAGCTCCTCCATTTTTTTTAAATGACAGCATAACTGAATGTAAATCACTGAGAGGAGAGGAAGTCTGTGCATCCAAGCACTTACCCCCTCTGGCCTATATACATTTGAAATCTCTCTCGTTTTCTTCCTCTGCAAATTGCTGCGGTTACGGAAGGGACTCGGATTTCTGAAAACTAACCCAATAGCAGCAGCACTTCTCATACTGATTCATTTCCTTACAGCGCCTCTGTCACTAATGCAGTAAAACAGACAAGTGTCTGGTTACTTACAAGTTTTTGGTTCAAGGAAGCTATCTCATATCCCTTTGGTGGTAAGAGAGGCTTTCATCCCAGCTACTAGGAGCTTGATAACCAATGAATTCAATAAAAGGCCAAAGGTGATAAGAAAACTAAACTGAACTGTGGAAATGCTTTTGGAGTGTCATTTTTTTATATATATGGTTCCAGTATGAGATGAGAATGACAGGTCTTCAGTTTGATCCCATGACACTCAGTTAACTCAAATTTCTTCTGCTTACCTAGCTGGCTGCATGTTATTAAAAGACAATGTAAGAAGACTGTACATAAAACAGAAGTGGTGGTCTGTCGATTGCATATGTGTGAATGATTAGTAATGAATAATTTATTTAGCACATTTACTTTGGGATGACTGTTTTTTCTTCCTTTAAGAGAAAATGTGCCATCTTTAATAATACACACGCAGTTTAAGGCAGGTGATTGAGCCCATTCTTTTTTTTAGATTTATAAATTGAATACATAGATGTTAATAATATTTCAAAATGTGCTGAGTGCACAAAAGTAGACACTCTTAATAACATGGGCACTCTTAAGTAACATTTAGGTAGGCAGAAGATAGTCAATTATCCAATTTGGAATTTAGCCAAGATACTGTGGCAGAAACAGTTACCCTTGTGAAAGGTGCATAGGTAGTTTAAATAATCACACTTCTCGCCCCTAGTTGGTCCAGATATGACTAGCTGTATAAGTATTACCTAAGCATAAGATAATGACAGACTCCTCATGTACCTGCCGGAGCAGTTAGAGTATATCAAGCATCTGCCCAAATTAGACATTGTTGAACAGAGCTTTACCCATGCCTGTGCTTAATTGTTATTGCCCATTTGAAGGGGGGAGGGATAGCTCAGTGGTTTGAGCATTGGCCTGCTAAACCCAGGGTTGTGAGTTCAATCCTTCAGGAGGCCATTTAGGGATCTGGGGCAAAAATTGGTCCTGCTTTGAGCAGGGGGTTGGACTAGATGACCTCCTAAGGTCCCTTCCAACCCTGATATTCTATGATTCTAAGAAAGTACCACCTTTGCTAAGCCTGGAGGTAGTGTCCTGCTGCTACAGCACATGTGCTGGGCAGTAGCGTAGCCGGGGGGAAGCAGGGGGAGCGGCCGCTCCCCCTGTGAGCAGAAGCAGCGCCTTTTTTTAGCAGCACTAAAAAAAGGCGCCGCTTCTTTTTAAGCGCCGCTTCTTGCACTCACCCGGCGGTGCTCCGGGTCTTCGGCGGCATTTCGGCAGCGGGTACCACTGAAGAGCCGGAGTGAGTGAGGACCCGCCGCCGAAGACCCAGAGCGCCACCGGGTGAGTACAGGGGGAGGCGCCTTTTTATAGCGCCGCTCCCCCTGCGCTCCGGACCTGGCTGGGCTACTGACGCTGGGCAAGGAAAGCAGAGGATAGTGAGGCAGAGTTAGGGGACAGTGCCTTCCATTACCAGCTCTATCAATATCCCTGGCTACAAGGGTAAAATTGTTTGAAGATCTGTGAGAGTTTAGAAGTTAAAAGTTTGTTAATTTTCTTTGCAATGAACGACAGTGTAACAGGTTGGACCCCTCTTCTGGGATGCCACCTGATGTACTGGGATTTCACTGAGCCTGCCTAGCCTGGGCTCCCTCTCCCTGTTTTCCTGGATTAGGCTCTCTGGCCTCTGGCAGCACACACACACAGGTAGGGATGCGCCAGCTGTAGAATCACACAGAGTCTTCAAACAGTTCTCTATGTGAAGTCTCAGCTAGGAAATCGCCCAGGACTCCAGTGCAGCTCCCCCCTGGAAAGTACACCCAAAATAATATTGTCTTGCGCTGTAGATAAATCTATACAACGTACGCTCATAAATTTGCCCCCTCCCTCAATGCGGAGGAAGATATGCACAACTTCTTGCCCCCCACCCCAGGTATAAATTGCACAAACTGGGTTTAATAATAAACAAAAACAAGTTTATTAACCCTAAATGGGAGATTTTAAGTCATTGTAAGGGATAGCAAACAGAACAAAGCAGATTACTAAGCAAATAAAACAAAACACGCATACTAAGCTTAAGATCGTAAAGAAACTGGTTACAAAATGTAATTTCTCACCCTAAATGTTGACTTAGGCTAGATGCAGAGTTTCTGTAGCTTAGAGTTCCAATTATTTCTCTTTACAGACTAAACTCCTCTGTCTCAGTCTGAACTCAGCCCTTGCCTTTCCCTCAGTTTAGCTCCTTTGTCTCTTCAGGTACTTTTAGCAGTCTTTCTTCTTGGGTGGAAAGGCAGTGAAGGGAGAGTCCTGTTTGCCTTACTCCCCAGCCTTAAATAAGATTTACATAATGCAGGGATCTTTTGATTCCCAGTCTTGACTGACCTCCCCCTCCTTTTAGTGCAAAATTACTAGAAATCCAAGATGGTGTTTAGTACCAAGTGACAGGACCACCTGACCTAGTAGTGTCTCAGCTACATCCCAGGACACCTCTCAGGTAGGAGAGAGATTAGTATCTTCAAAGTCTTATTGTTGCTTCCTAATGGCCCATCAAGGCTGATGGCCTGTTGTCTGGTGGGTGTCTCCCAAATACACACACAGTTGTAATTGTTACATAGTCAATATTCCTAACTTTAGATACAGAAATGATACATGCATACAAATTGGATTATTACTTTCAGTAAATTATAACCTTTCCGATGATACCTTACAAGACCCATCTTGCATAAAAAAATATATCTCAGTTATGCCATTTCCATATCATAAGCATATTTCCATACATAATAATTAGGTGTAACGTCACAGACAGTTATTAATCGACTAGTCATAAAGAGGCATTCATCATTTAGTAAATGTGAATATGGATTTTGGATGAATCATTGGAATTGGATTTGTCTTATGACTGCAGAAAACACTGGAAGAGTTTGGCTAGTTATAGAGTTACAAGGAGCTTGTGGCTAGGCCAAGCAGCTGTGTTTTCTGCTTTGTTTATAAAGTTGTTGAATGGCCTCATGGGGCAGAGTCATGTGGACATCAGAATGCTGAAAATGCTGTTGTTGGAATAGGAGTTGTATTTTAAAATTTATTAGACTTTGTGTGTGATCTACTAGTAAATACCATGTAACAGAATTCCAGGGAAGGATGCAGTGTCAGAAAATACTACTTATTTTGATGAGATATAGCAGTAACAATCAAAGCCCGTCTCGTCATAGCCAGTATTTGCAAAGATTGCCCATTGACCCCTTCAGAATGCATGGCAACATTTCTTCTTTTGTAAATCCTGTGGTATTATGTTTTACTTCTGCTTGTATGGAGATCAGTTTTCTATATCCTTTCTTTAACTAGAATCACAGATGCCTCTGATATTTTAGCAAAACATTTATTTTCAGATAGACTGATCTGCATCAAACCACTGGTCATTATGACAATGTAATCGCTATTGTTAATTTTGAAATTGCTTTATTATTTTGCTATGAAGGAAAACTTAATTTGCACTCTGATCCCTCTCTGTTTGATCCTGATTGTGTCATACAACTTCACACCAACTGAATTTTCCTCTAATTTTCTTTCACTGATGGCATTTTTGTGTCTTTTGAATCATTATTTTTGTTCTTTATTTTTATATACAAGGCCAGATTTTAATCCCTGTACTCATGTTTAAGGATATGATTCTGTAATGGAGGTCACAGATTCCGTGACTTTAATAGACCTACATGACTTCTTCAGCTTCAGCCCACTGCAGCGGCGGGGCTGGAGCAGCTGTCAACCCCCACCCAGGAGCAGCAGCAGGACTCGATCAGCCCACGCTACAGGAGCAGTGGCCAGCAGTCAGCCCTCAGTGGAACTCCCACTGTTAGTCCCTCCCCTCTTCCCTCTCCCAGGGTATTTTTAGGAAAAGTGACACACGGGTCGCAGTCTTCCATGAATTTTTGTTTATTGCCCACAACCTGTTGGTGACTTTTGCTAAAAATACCCATGACAAAAGCTTAACCTTACTCATGTTGAATAGCACCTGCTTCAGGATTAGCTACGTTGTCTTCAAAAGGACTACTTGTGGAGTAAAGCACTACTCAGTGTAAGTAAAGGGATCAAAATTTGACCTGAAATTAAAGCTTCTAATTTCTAACCAAGTTGGATAATGCTGTTCATTCTTGGGTAAGGATCCAGTTAAAACTCAAACTAATATTGCTGATTTTGTACACTATTATTGTACAGTTGTTCCATTTCCATATTTTCTCATTTACCTTGTTTTATAAACATTTTGAAAAGGTTGAAAGAAGAGGGCCAGACCTTGGAGTATTACTAGAGAGCTGAGGACATGACATTCATTATTTATTGGCTGCTGGTCATGCAATTTTTGTTTAATTATTCTTACTTCTGCTCATTCTGGTGTGATTTTGAGTATTCTCTGGTATGCATAATCCCCAGGCAATTTCAAATGAGACATTCAAGGGGTTTTTGTTTTTTTTCTTGGAAGGAAATTGTTTTGTTTGTTTTAAATTGATCCCATTATATAGCAGTGTTAGTATTGCTCTTGTTAGTACATTTTTTCATTTCAAGATGTTTACACATTAACTCTTTTAAGATTAATCAAATGGTAAGTTAATTAACATCAGTGACATCTTGTCTGGATCTGTAGCTTACATGGCTAGTGAACAACTGTTTACTCACTTAGGTTCCAATTTTGACATGTTTTACAAATACTTGACTGCTTCTGTGATTGTTCCAAATGCTTTAAAATTGGCTTCTATGACTCCCTGGTTTGAAAGGGAAAAAAACACCCTATTTTTTCTTCAAATATTTGACTCCTTTCCAATTTCTTATTTTTTGTCAAAGTTTCTGACAAAAATTGGGGGCGAACAATTGCAGTCCTATTTGGTTTCAAATGAGGCATCTACTGTAGAGAGGAAATTTCAATTCGGCGATAGCTCACTTCATAGTACAGCGAAGGTTCTATCAGAGGCTGTAGAAATCAGCTGAAATGCTGTTCTTATGCTGTTATATCTCTCTGCTGCCTTTGATATAATACACCAAAAGCTTGTCTATGTTTGAGACGACAACATAAATAAAAGAAAAATGTTATACTTCAATGGCTCTTGCAGTAAGCAAACTGGCGTGCAGGCACTGTGAGAGAGAGGTTGAGCTTACACTCACACATCTGTTTACTGGGTACCTGACATTTAGCTTTAGGTTTTCAGTTTGAGAAATTGTTGTCTGAGTTTGGTTTTGATGATGGGATGTAGCAGGCCTCTGACACAGAACTTTAAAATAGAACCACTCTCAGGGTAGTTCGTTTTTCAAGGTTCCCCAAGCTGCAAGTTTTGAGGGGGGGTTCATTAAACTTTAACTGTGGGTTGTATTTTCATCTTGACACACTGTATAATTCCCAGTAATGAGAGCTCAATGTTCATTGAAAGGAGGCTGGACCCCCTGGTTGGTTTTTAATAATTAGCTCAATGTAGCCAGTCTTGAATATTGCCTTTTAAAACGGATGTGAATATTTTAGTGCCTTTTCTTCCCAGTAGTTTCGACAACGCTTTGCTTTGTGGAATCACAGATTGTTCAGACTTCACCTAATAAAGAATGCAGCTCTTGGGATTCTCAGATACTCTTGAAGACTTGAGCCAATGCTACATGTTTTCCTAAGACATTACATGGGCTCCTAGTGAAATTCCTGATCTGGTATAAAATTTTATTGATTCCTTTCTGAAGCATGTTACGTGCCTGTCCAAGCATACCCTATCTTACAAGCCCTTAATGCCCATTACATTCCATGACATTCACTTTTTGCAGTTCTTTTTTTTAACAACTCTCAGCTGGATAAATGCTTACTATCATACCGATCCAACTGTCTAACTTGAAAAGCGACCCCTTCTTGGAAAACAAACTATATTTATATTAATATTTTTAAATGTCCATCCATCACCAAAAGGCACTAGTGCACCTTTAAAAAATGCAATAATTTAACCATGAGCTGCCCCAGTACCTCAGATGCACACAAGAAAAATTAAATAGTCATGATTAAACTGACCCAGCTAGGAAGAAATGCAACAAGTTCTGAAAACCAAGAGATTTCAGCACAAATGATCTTACTTCTTCAAAGAGAGTGTTCCAGCTGATCTGCATACACCAACATCTTCAGGGCTCCACTGTGAGCAGGACTCTGTGTTGGCTTCACTAAAATACACAATACCTCCTTTGATGCTCCATTGGTAGCCAAAAAGGGGATTTGATGCTAGGTCACATCAGAGTCTAGTTGACATTGGCCTCACACAACCTAGTGGGAAACTTGTTGCAAAGGAACAAGAGTCCATCCAAAAGTAAAATAGCAGTGTCAGCACCCAAAAAACAAAAGCAAACAAACAAAAGAAAAAATGAAAAAAATAGAGGGGAAGGGTTAAATGGTTCCACACCTGACTTTGAGGTGCCATTCGTAACTCAGTTACAGTATATATGACCTATTTTAAGCAATTCCTAGTTGGTCAGTATATATAAATATTCTGTTGACTATAGTCCTGTTTCAACTAATGTATGGCCATTGGAGGACCCCTCCCTGCCCCACACACACGTATGTTACTTTTGAGTGTATTTTTTACACTTCCCAGGTTTACTGCCATTATATGGTATTGTGACTTATGAAGCTCAAATGTAATTGGTTTTCATTTCCTTCTTTTAATCTCATTCAGACAGATGAAATCCCTTTGATCAGGAACCTGTTAATTTCCATCAGTCTATTTCTGTTTTTGCCCTGTGTGAGATAGAGGCAGGTTTTCCATAGAAGACTTGGATGTTTGCAGTAATTTCTGCATATCTGCTGCTTCCCTATGGAGTTCCAATTTACTGAAGCTAAAGTTTGTCATCTTAATTGTGTACAGCTCAGAAACCCTGGCTTATGCAGCTCAGCAAGAAAATAAAACACTAATTTCTTCAGACCGGGTTATATGTAGGAAATTTCATAGACCTGATTGATTTCAGCTACTTACTCCAAAAGATAAACAAGATACTATTTCTACTATTTCTACCGTACTATTTAAGTACGGTATAGCATCCACAAAGCAAGCATTTCAAAAGGTTAAATTTACGAGAAAATAAATTCTGGCAGATGTGAGGAGAGATTATAAAAATAAGAAACACTGCATTGACATAAACTCTCAGACTGGTGAGTTTCTCTTCTGACTTCCTGTGTCAGGAAGAGCTCCTAGAAAAATCAACCTGCTTGGATGGTTTGTGTTATCCTGCAGATGTTCCACATAGAAATCTCTCACTGAATTTAGTAGGCATTCTATGCATGGAAAAATTGCAGGATCAATCCATCTATGGCCCCTGTTACCATGGTATCTGAGTGCCTCACAATCTTTAATGTATTTATCATCACAATACCCCTATGAGGTAGGGAAGCATTATCCTCAACAGATGGGGAATTGAGGCAGGAAGACACTAAGTGACTTGCTCAAGATCTCACAGGAAATTTATGCTGGAGTAGGGAAATGAACCTGCATCTCCCGAGTCCCAGCTTAGTGCCCTATGTACTAGACATGGGGTTCTCAAATTATGGGTCAGGACCCCTCAGGGCGTTGTGAGGTTCTTAAATGGCGGAGGGGGGGGGGGTCGCAAGTTGTCAGACTCCATCCCAAACCCCGCTTTGCCTCCAGCATTTATAATGGTGTTAAATATATCAAAAGGTGTTTTTTATTTATAAAATACTCAGAGGCTTGCTATGTGAAAGGTGTCACCGGTACAAACGTTTGAGAACCACTGTACTAGACAGTATAGTTAACTAGTATTGGGCCTGATCCAGCACCATCCAAGTCAATGACAGTGTTCCCACTGATGTCAATGGGAACAGGAGCAGGTCTATTCAGAGGATGATGTTTGGTGAGTAATGGTATGAGCACAAATCCCCATTTCCTCTTTTTTATTTAATTTTTGTGAAGCCCTACCATAGCTGCTCATTCTGTAGTTCATTTATCGTTCTCACTATTAACAGCATTGTTGGGAGAACAGTTATATTCCCAACCTCATTGCTAACAGAACCAATGAGAAATTGCCAATGAACACCGCCATAATCCATAGCCTTTTAAGCTATGGTTTTAGAAAGGCAGTCCTGAGAATATATATCTGTGAAACAAAGGACACCAGGAAGGCTACATTTGCTAAAGCTTTCTTCTGTTCCTGAAAGAAAAAAACGTAGTTCATTCCACAGTGGAGACCCAGATGGGATCCTCTTTTGTCATCCTGGGGGACAGAATCATTGTTTACATATTGTAGAAACTCACATATGTGTTGTCAGTCGCTTGCCCATTGTCACAGATCCACGGGATCAGTTCTACTTCTCTCATAATCGAAAAAGAATAGTAGAGGTAGAAATAATTTGATACATCAATCCTGTAAAGCTGGGTCATGTTACTTTGAACACTGGTCTTGTTTGTGGTTTTGTTTTTTAACTTGTGCGACTTTTTTTTTTCCTTTTTGGTAAGAAAATTCTAATTTTCACTTTGTCTTTGCCCTTTTCCTTAGTCCATCTCTGACCTGGAGAGACGTACAGCATATTATTGTAAGGACTTCACGTGCAGGACATCTGAATTCTAATGACTGGAAAACCAATGCTGCTGGTTATAAGGGTGAGAGCTTCCTTTCTTATTCACCATGACAGGCAAAAACAAAATTGGACATTTAAAGGGGAAGCTGAAGGAAATATTCTCAGATGGTTTGTCTGTCACCTGCAATATGTGCAGCTTTTGGTCTTTCATTAAAAGAGACGTGTTCCTTCTCCTTTAAAGACTGGGATCTAAAATTAGTAGAAAAGTAAAAATTATGGGCTGGATTCTGGTCAACCCTTTCTGCCTACTTTTTGCTATGTTGGTAGCACAAAGCAGGCAGTAAAGTATCTTAACCAGGTGTTTGTGTCTTCCAGGAACAGGTGTACAGATGGTCTAGCTTGATGTTAAGGTCACAGAATTTAATGTCAAGCAAACCTGAAATAAAACATTTCAATTCAGGAATATAAGGGATTTTGATTGAAAATGGAGAAATGGAACATTTTGACATTACTGAATAGAAATTTTTCAGAACTTTTCATTCTACACAAACAAGGCTTTGATATTTCAGCTTTTTGCCCTGATTTGGGATTAAAACAGGTGTCAAAATATCAGACTGTCTCAAGGGAAATTTTTCAAAATTAAAAAAAACTCAGACATTTTTTAAAGTTCTCACTAAATGTTTTACTGGTTTTGACCAGCTGTTATAGATATATATACAGACCATCATAGTCAATGACTAGCAATACCATATAATTCTGCTTATATTTTAGAGATGGGCTAAAATTGGACCTTGAATCTAAACACCTCTGAATTTCAAGATGGTTTAAATTCTAGTTCCCATTGTCTAAACCCTTTATTGGCTTTATTTCTGGGTTGGATCCAAAACCCAGAAGGTCTATTTCTGATTCCGTTCTCATGAGAATTCCACCCAAGTTTTAAGAAGAGCCTATCTTGTGAGATTTATGCCATTTTATGCCAAAAACTCCTGAGAACAGTTCACAAAGTATCAGAGCCATCAGATTTTCACACAATTTCACACTAAAATTTGGCCTTGAATCTAAGCCCTAGCTTTAACCTATTCCAGATCACAGAACATCCACCACAGAACATATTTAATATATAATTCTGCCCCATGACATTTCCGCTGCATGTGAATTAGAAACAGAAAAAAGGCCCCTTTCATTTTTGGACCCAGTCCAGAACCTAAACGATCGAGGAGAGTTTTGGAAATGGGGATTCAACTCCAGACCACCTCAAAATTAAAATGTTTTTACATTCAAGGTTCTGGTTTTGACCCATTTACAATACATATAAAAAAGAGAGAGCGAGAGATACAAAGGCCATACCTACATGCAAGAACCCACAGAGAGATACTTAATGATGTTGTCAGTATAGTATTTGTCACTGTGAGGCATAGCCTGGCATTAAAAATGTATTGGAAGGAAATGTGTGTTGATAGTTTCAATCACAATAATAAGATATCTGTAGACTATGATCTTCAAGTGGTGTAAATGTAGCATTTTGGTTACTATCTAATTTCCAGAATTCTATCCCTTCGTATTTTTTCACCTGTTCCCAAGAAAGGTGATAATGTCATAGTACTCAGTATCATACTATGGTGTATCTTAGAGCAGTTGTCTCTCATTAGCAAATTGAAGAGTTGCATTAACACATGGTATACTAGCAGCAGCAGCAACAGAGCCTTTATAGTTACAACAATTCTTTCTCTGGCTTACCCCCCCAACAACTGGAAGACACACATGTGCTGTGTTTGAATTGGGGTGGCAGATATTTATGAGGTAAAGGAGTTAAGGAGGGTTTCTCCCCCCGCTTCTCTAAAATCATGAAAGTAGACCTGGATGACTGTGGGGAGGCAGGAAATACAACTTCACCTGGCAAAACTCAGCAGTAGACTTCATGGTGGAATTCAAAAGGAGCAAGACAAACTAAGTGCCTCGACCTCTGTAAGGATCAACTTTAACCCAAATAAAAGCACCAGTTTTAACTAAATTATTTTGGCAACTTAGGCTAAGCAAATGGTTCCAATAAAAATCCGGCTCTCTTTAAACCTCTGTTGCTTTTGGATAGAAGAGAAGCAAGAGAGTTAGATTAAATCACAAAATCCAAACCTGAGCTCGAAGGGGGAGTTGCACACCGCTGCTGGCAAGAATGAGACTGTATTTTACTAGTGCACGTGGCAATATTTAGTATAATATTTCACTATTATCCTTCTCCACTGCCAAGAGTAACAGTTAAAGTATGGGTTTTTCATAGATGAATTACTCTGATCCTTGTGGAATTGTATCATAATTTTGTTGATGTCAAGACCCATATTTCTTCCAAAGCATGTTCATAACAAGGCCGAAAAGAGAATTTTTTCTGAAATTGACTAAGGCTAAGTGAAGCACAAGAAACAAGCTGCCTTTCTTCCATGAATGCTAGAAGATAAAGGAGAAGGGGGTGGGGGGACTGGTTCTTTAGAAATGAGAAATCAAAGGGTGAAAACAACAAAAACTTGGAAGAACCTCTCACTCAAAGGGTCAGCAAAAGCTGGTACTTGAAAGTGGGTCAGCCTTCCTGTTCAGTGGGCTGGCTGGCTGGGCTGCATGGCAACACCGTCCCTCAGCACAGTTACTCTCACTGTTTGTCATTGGGGAACAAAAAGGAGGAGCTCACAAATGTAGCTATTGGCTACAAGGTCTCCAGTTTTCTTTTTCTTTCTCTCTTTTTCTTTTTACACTAATGAAAAAGATTAACTAATGAATAATACTTGAGCTGCCTTATGCATTGGACTGCAGCAATACCACTCCCCCCAACCCCCTCCTTCCAGTATACTTTTTCTGGAGAGCAAACAGCACTTATTAAATACCAGTCAACTGAATGAATCTCATGGTCACAAGTGGGTTTTCTTTTTAATTATTATTTCACCGAGAGTCAACAGATGTCTTTACACAGTAGCTTAGGACAAGGCACTCTCAAAAAATAGTTTTGAAAATTTATTTTACAAGCACTCTCAGTCACAGACCTTGCTCATATGCTTTGCAGTGCATCCTCAGTCACTACAAAAAGTTAGGCAAACTATCGAATGCTCAGCATGGCTAGATTCTACCTGTTATTCCACCTTAAATAATTTCTTTTTATAACTAATGCAGGCCTCTGGTCTAGCAAAAAGTTAGAGAGCATCCTTTTTCCTTACTCTCTTAGGGGTATCAAAACAGTTGATCTTTATCTACTACTGTAGATTGTTTTGGAAAGGTTACTTGCTCATTCAAGTGTTCTATCAGCAGTGTAGGTTGATATTGAAATCATAAAAGAAGATGCAGCATCAGTGCTCACTTGTCTATAGGCTGAAAGAAACAGAATGCAACAAAATAATTTTAAGAAGCATAATCCTCTCTTCTGAATGGCATCACTGAGCAGGTATTCACAGTTAGGACCTTAATTTAAGGAGCTTCCCATTTCATACTTCTTTATGTGGTACTAAAGTTCCATGAGCAGTCCAAGACTGTGCATTCTAGCGGCGAGTACAGGGGGTCAGGAATGCCAGAATTCTAATTCTGACTCTGCCAGTGACTTACTGTGTAGTCTTGGGCAACTCATTTCACCCCGCCTCAGTTTCCCCATCTCTAAAATGGGGATAATAATATTTATGAGAGCAAAATCCAATTTCAGTGAAAAATATTAAAACCTTAACAGATTGTTTCCATTTTCTGACCACCTCTACAGGCTTTTGCCCCACTGGAGACATTTCAGTTGCCTGTAACAACTGCAAGTGATATGTACCTTTTTACATCCCACCTCCCCAGCAGCACAGCTATGGTTTGTCAAGCAATGACAGAGCATTTAAGGCCTAATCCTGTACCATTGATGGCTAATGAATGTCACCATTGAGTTTACTGGGAGCAGGAGAGAGCCCTTAATGTTTGAATACGCCCTTGAACGTATAAACTGCTGTATAACTGCTCAGTATTCTTATGATGTGCAGAGCTTGTATTGGATGGGGGCAACACTGGAGAAACACAGAAAGAGGAAAATAAGACAACATCATTTGTATTCTGATAATAGATCAAGTTTAAACTGATGTCAAAGGTAAGTATTCAGACAAAATTCAGAGAACAACTGCTGAAATAGAGCAGTTGAGCTTCCCGTACAAAAAGAGCTGAATGAGCTTCCCGTACACATTCAGTCACACATTTTAAATCACGATTTAAGCATTAGATGCTAATCATTGCTAGCAAATATAAGAATTCTGAATGTGACAAACTTACATTCTAAGCTCTCTTGACTTATAGCAGCTACCTATGAGACCTTTTGTCAGCCAAAAATACCCAGAGTGCAGTTCTCTCTGGCCATACCCTGTTCTTCCCCCCTAGGGGCTGCAGGGCAGTGTGGTGGTATACATGGCCGGTGCAAGGAAGTTTCGCGGCGAAACTTCCTTGCACCAGCCCTGCGCCACCCCCCCACCCCCGCGGAAGCCAGCTCCCCACCCCCCACAGCTCCCCACCCCCCCACCCCCCGCAGGCCACGGCAGCTCGGCCCCCCCCACCCACGGAGCCCCCCCAGCTCCCGGCTCAGCCAGGGGGTGGGCGGAAGCCGCGGCCAGCAGCCCCGCTGGCTCAGCCGTGGCCAGCCGCCCCCCTGGCTCAGCCGCGGAGCCGGAAGGCGGGCAGCAGCTGCGGCCAGCGCCCCCTTCGTTCTCGGCTCACACACGGAGCCAGGTGGCTGGCGGCAGCTGCGGCCAGCCGCACCCCCCCCCCCCGCCCCGCCCCCGGCTCCCGGCTCAGCCACAGACCCGGGAAGCGGGCGGCAGCCAGACCGCCCCCACCCCCGCGGATCTCGGCTCAGCTGGAAGGCGGGCAGCAGCCGCGGCCAGCCGCTTCCCCCGGCTCTCAGCTCACCCGCGAAGCTGGGTGGCGGGCGGCAGCCGCCGGGAGGCGGGAGACAGCCACCCGCCACCCCCCAAATGCTGACGCCCTAGGCAACCGCCTAGGGTCGCCTAGTGGGCGCGCCGGTCCTGGTGATATAGAACCATTCCCATAGCTCTGCACCACCCAGGGAACCCTCTTAAACCTACACCGTAAAAAAGCTACAGTAGCACACAGAGTCTAGACCATTGAATGTAGGGTAACTCAATAGAGGATTCTAGCATCCTTCATCAGGGTCCTAGCATCTGCCACTCTGCTATGGCATTCTAATACTTCATGCATTATATTTATCAAGAAGCAGGAAAGACTATTATATCATACACCTTCCAACAAAAGCCAGACCCTTCAGCAATCACCTTTATTCAGCAAATTAAGGGCAGGGGAGGGGAATGAAAAAACACCTTCATTAATGAAATGTCATTGAAAACTACCAAGTCGGTATGACCCCATGAGTTAGTTTAGCAGGCCCTCAGCTTCCCAATCCATGTGGATTTAAAGTTTGAGAGATACCCCCAAGCTATTTCCTTGACCACAATCGAACATCTAGATGCTATTATTAATTTCATTGCAACTCTCATTTTGCTGCCCTTTGCTTACATCATGGGCTTTTGGTGTTGTTCTGAACACATGAGGGCAGCACACGGCATAGCACCAGGGAAGCAGATGGAAGAAGTCCCTAAAATTAACTGGGATTCTCTCAGCCCAGGGCTACACTAGGTGGGGGGGGGGGGCGTGTCGATCTACGATACGCAACTTCAGCTACATGAATACCGTAGCTGAAGTCGGCGTATCGTTGATCGACTTACCTGGCCGTGAGGACGGCAGCGAGTCGATCGCTGCCGCTCCCACATCGACTCCGCTTCCACCTTTCACGGAGGTGGATTTCCGGAGTCGACGAGGAGCGCTTTCGGGGATCGATTAATCGCGTCTAAACGAGATGCGAAAAATCGATCCCCGATAGATCGATTGCTACCCGCCGATCCGGCGGGTAGTGAAGACAAGCCCTCAGAAACGTAGTCCCCTACTTCTCCCAGTAAGGAACCACATTGGCAGAATACACACTATAGGTGAGCAGCATGGGCCAGGGGGAGGAGGAGTGCCCAGTGATAGTGGTGACCATTTAGAAATGTCAAACATGTTTAAATATCACAGAAATCATATGATTGACACCAGCACCTTTATCATTTCATTTGTATAAAGTATCATTACAGTTATTACTGTGGAAACTGAGGAGTGGAGGAGATAGAATGTAAATGGTAGGGGAAATAGGGCCATAAATCTTTGATTTTTCAATACAGGGTTTTAGATGATTGTGGAACCTAGAAATTATAGGGGTTTTATTTGCAAGACATTGCATCTTGGCTCTTGTTTCCTAGATCATTTCCTCTGTTCCATCAGCAAATGCTCAGATGGCAAATATCAGTAATGTTAAAATTACTTTGGGAGTGTGGAAGAAAACGAGCCTTCACTCTGTGTTTGTTAGCAACAAGTCAGAGAAACTTTATTTCCTTTCCTCAGAAACTTTAAATCCTCTCCTTCTCTTTTCTCTGCTTCCACACTAGCTATTCGGTGATCCAAATTTAAAACTAGGTTAAACAAATTGCCTGGTTTCTGAACCTTATCTGCCTTTGCAAGAATCGCCAAATCTTTTTGGGATGGTGGGGAAGGTAGAACAGAAAGTGAGAGGAGATCTTGTGTAGGATTCTGCAACCTGAAAGCTTGTAGGATTCTTCTCAGGGATTTTTATTTTTTGCTTAATAGAAATGGATATACCTTCCAATTTTGCTTTTTGAATTAAAAGAGACAGCTGAGAGCAGGAACAAGAGGTACTAACAGCTACATGGTTAGATAGTTCCAGAGATGAGGCGTTCAAGAGAAAGGAAAAAGGATGCCTGGAGAGAGCCCAAAAAATCCTTATTTCTCCTCCCAACTTTAAACCCATCAAAAGCTCCTCATTATGACAACTGTAATTCTAGCTGAGGCTGCTATCTCGGCAGTGCTCTATTCCCTGCTGGCCCTAGGAACCAAGGGACTGGCTGTAAAATCAAACTGGGAAAGTCTGAGCAGACACACCTCAGTGACTAGATACATAAAGAAACGTAGACTGACCATAACATATTCTAATACACCCTAATTTGCTTTTCTGCATTTATAGTATTCATATATTGTGGACTTGATTTACCACAATGTTGGTTCAGTTTGACAGTGGTGTGACTCCATGGTTTTCAGAGGACTTAATCTACCCTGAAACTGGAGTAACACAGCGATAAATCAGGCCATACACTTATTTATATTACAGTAGCACCTACAAACCCTATTCAAGGATGAGATGGATTGTGGTTGACACTGTACAAACAAGCAATAAAGAAGACAGTCCTTGCCCCAGAGAGCGTCCAGGCTTGGTATCCATTGCATAATCCAGGCTATGAACAAACAGTTTTCAAGAAATGTACATTATAAAAATTGCAGACTGAACTGACAGCACCAACACCAGCCAGCCCACAGAAATAATAACATTCGGTTTTCCCCTTTAACACACCTTAATCCAACCCTTTCTCAAAGCCTGTGGGAAGAAAAATTAGCCTTGTAGCTTGCATGCCCTACAGGTCAACAGACTCAGGCTCTGCATGAAAAACTAAAATAAGTATTTATAACTATTCCTAGTAAGACTAGAGTTATTGAATTAAACATGAGTAAGAAATGGTTATGCTGGAAAGACAGAACATTTTGCCTTCAGTCCTTAAAAATAAAAAGCCCAAGGAATATGTGCAATCAGATAATTACATTTATGTGCACTGTTATAACAACAGTCCTTGGAAATTGGGAGATTTTACAATCTAGCTGCCGAATTTTACACACACACTCAAGGTAATTCTATGCATAGATGTTAGGTGCAGAGTTTGTGGGTGGAGCTCAGTTTTCTCTCTCTCTCTCTTTTTTTTTTTTTTTTGATAAAATGTGCCCCTAAGGGCCAATGGAGCTTGATTTTCATTGTGTTTTATTGGGTATTTTCAGTAGTTATATTCACAAATATTCTGCCACCAGGATGACTATATTGTTTAGTGGACAGAGCTTGAGACTGGGATTCAGGGCTCTTAGGGTGAAATCATGGTCCCATTGAAATAAATGGGAACTTTGCCATTAACTTGCCTGGGTCCAGGATGTCACCCTTAGGTCTATTTTTCACATTGCCAATTACTCGTGAGACTTTGGCCAATTATTTATTTGGCCAATTCTCTTTGTCTTAGTTCACTTATCTATACCTATTATAATACTTACTCACCTTACAGGGTTATTGAGATGGATATTTAATTATAAATACTTACGGTATTATTATTTGTTAAATATGTATACCGTAACCACAATGTGTTTTTTATTCATCCATCTGTTGCTGAAATCTGATACTGTCCCTGTGCTCAGTCAGGTGTTCTTTTAAATGTTGCTATTCTACTGAAACATAAGCACTTTCAAAAAGATACAGAAATTACGTAAGGGAACACAAGAGCGATGTTCTTCACTGTGCACCTGATACTCTAAGCAGCACAGAAATGGTATTTGTGTGTCTATAGCTAAAGATCTGTCAGCATTTTCACTTCTAATTCACTCAACTAATCTGTCATAATTTGTTCGGAGTTATTTGCTTATAAATTCTCAGTGAAAAGTTGTTTGTTTGTTTGTTTTCTGTAATCCAAATATGGTTAGAGCCATCTGCTTTTAATATCTAGGGGAACCTCAGATGCACATTCAAGGGGAAATTTGGCCTGAAGAGTCTTACAAAGGGAAATGAGTGGGTTTTTAAAATACATTTTGTGCTCCAGTCACAAATGGCGTATTTTGTTTAAAGAACATTTACAGACAGTTGGTTTTGCAGTGGAGTTGTCTCTTTTGGAGAAATACACTGTAAAAGACCATCACTGAGTTTAAACATTATAGCTTACATTACCACATATGCATCATAGCCAACTTTCTTTCAGCAAACCTTTTATAAAGCTAGTGCACCAGCACATAACCCTTAGATTTATTCCCTTCATACAAGATGAGTCATTTTATAAGAGTTGGAAATGAATGGCTTCAGTGCAGTCTTTATGGCCAAAATCCTATTATACAGTGTGATACCCATGCCAGAGGGTGGGGGGCAATCATATAAAAAGTAGGGGCAGGGCAGGTTTTCTATTCTATCTCAACACTTTTCACAAGGTAACTTCTCTAGGGACAAAGGGATAGAGCAGGTTTCTTGATCGCTCTAATGATATTCTCAACAAATATGATAAATGCAATGGTGTTTTTCTGTGATGTGGATGACAATGCATCCATGGGTAGTGGTGTTAACTAGTGACCTATTTCTCATAAGCTACCAAATGACCATCAAAGAGTAATGACTTTCAATCATTACTGCCCCGGGGCCTGATTTGCATCGGTGACCCAGAAGTGAAGAGCTCTGTCTCCTATTACAAGTCCTTTTAGTCTAGTGAATAAGCTAATATGCAGGTGTATTTTAAATTCCTGAAATAAGCAATTACTGTGAGGATGTAATTATAAATGCAATCCGCAGGTTGATTTTCTGCATCCTAAGGTGGTCTTTGTTGTTTTTTAAAGTGGATTTAGGTCTCATAAAGGATGCTATATTGTCAGAACTGCAAACGTAAATTCTTTATCCATCAGACTGAACCGACAGTGGAAGTATAAACTTCCACATGCTGCTCTGCCAGTGTGCCACAGACCTCTTTATTTTATTTCTTATAGATCACAGAACAGTCAATAGTGACTGTCAGTCAGATAGTTTGATCTACCAGTAAAATCTATATGGTAGTCTTGTGTGTGGGGTTGGATAATATAGGGTTGGTATTGTCTACAGAAATCAAGCTGTACTGATACAAATAATCAGTCACTGGGTTGATATAATTACGTGTAGAAATTAAACAAGTTTTATTGAACAAACAACATACATTGTATCCTTTTTCTGATTATTTGCTATCCCTTTTCTATCTACATATCTGGCCCCCAAATTTTCACTGTATCCCATTATAATGTAATGTAATAAAGAGGGTAGTACACAATGCACCTTTCTGTCCTACAAACAGACCATTATGTTGGGTGATCCTTGGAACAGAAACTAAAATTTCCTTCTATTCCTGCTGAGTCCTTAGAGTTATCTGTATTTTGGGGAAATATGTGGTTTTCTGTTGTCTTGGTTATAAGCAGAAACATTTATATTTTGGTTATAAGCAGAAACATAAAAATGCAAGGAATAGGATTGCATTCTTTCCATACCCTCCTTTAAGTTGCAAATACATTGTGTGAATTTGAAAAGCATGAGTGTTGGTTTTATGTCCAAGAGTAAAAAGAACAGTATCACATTATTTGTTGTTGGCTGTGCAACACAGTTATGTGTTTCAAAAATCAAATCCCATTATTTTAAATTACTGGTAGCTTTTGGCACAACAAAAGGGAATTGGGATCTAAGGATGTGGCTGAAAAACACTAAGTTCTAATTCAAAATCTCAAAAATTCTTTTAGTTGAAATTTGACACAGGCAAAATAAGACAAAGCTTAAACAGTGCTGCTTAAAAACAGACATATTTTCCTTGTAGCATCCTTTACCATCCCTGCATTTTTCCTTTAAATAAATCTGCTTTATAATTGACATACCAAAATACTTCTAACATTTGCAATAAAACTAATCAAATGACAGAAATTAATTAAAGCAATGTGGAATTAGAACTATATCTATTTAGTAAGTTATCCATCTTTAATAACCTGTCAAAAGTAGAAGTTTGGGAAGAAGATCTATTCTAAGAAGATCTATTCTAAGATCATCTTGCAGAAGGATGAGGGATGGAAAAAGTGGTAGGATGAGTAAGAAGGGGAGAGTGGCTAATTTCAGGAGTCTTAAGAATCTCCTCATGTTTAAGATATTGTGAAATCCTTTTTAAAAAAAACAAATATTGACTAAATTCCTGTGAAATACAGACATCCTTGTAGTTGAGAAGGACAATCTATGGGTAAGCGGAGAGAATAGAACGGGGGAAGCTTTTCACTGCCAATTAAACACAGATGTTTTGGAATCTCTGTTGTCAAGTACAGAGTTGCCAGCACAATATCTGGCATCAGCATATCCAACAACAAAAAAAACAAAAAAAATACTCACAAGATCTAAAACACAGTCAAACTGAGAGCAATCTTGTGTAAAGAGGAGTACTGCAAAATGTCCTAAGCAGGTGTAATAATGTTCCTGTTTACTTTCACCACAGCGCTACTTACACTTGCACCTCTGTCTGGTAAATATGCACAGCACCAATACAGCTGTGGAAACAAATTCAGATTCAGTTAAATATTTAGCACGGTCTTGTATTTTAAAGCATTTCAGTACAGATGATTCTGTCCTCATTTGATTTTCAGTGAAATTCTGTTTAGCTATATTAGACATTATAAGTACTTTATTTTCAATTTGGCCCAGTTCACCTGGAAACTGTATGAGATTTTAAATTATGACTGAATTTATAAATAACAGCCATTAATACTTCTTCATTTGATCAAATCTTGGGAATGGATTCTGTCCTTTAAAGGCTGCACTTCAGAGGGGGCAACACATAATGTGAACTTTACATCACCTTTATGTATAAACAAGTACAGTCTTTTCCTAAACATCCTACATCTTTTCCTATACATGAGAGTGTTGGCCCAAAATAAAGGGATTCCGTACCTTTCCTAGAAAAACCGGGGAAGATCTGATAAGCTTGCACAGTTAATCATTGCTAGATGGTCTCTGATTTTATAGTGGGGGTCGGGGAGCTGCTCTGTTGATAAATAAATGGGCATTAGCCTCTAGGAATGTTAGTTATTCTTCTTTAATGATAAGAAGAGTAAAGAGATCAGCTAAAATTCAATATTTGCTTTGTGAAACTAGTTTTCCCTTAAACCTGTCCTTTTATGTATATGTAAAGCTCTGTGCACACCTGTGAAATTGTATAAACAATAGTGGGCCAGGTTACATGTGTGTGCATGAGGAGAGACATGGCTCAAGGAACACTTCTGCCCTTTGCCCCCTTGAGCAACCCGTGGAGCACAGTTACAGTCCCTTCTCTCAGAGAGTGCAGAGGCTGCTTCCTCCCAACATACCCGACAGCATTATTATGTCAAAGAGAGTGGAGAAGAGGCAGGACCATGGGCTCCCTATGCATTGACCAGCCAGCAGAGTTAAATGGGCATTGAGGGGGGAGTACACTGCTACTGAAGTGGTACAGCAGCAGGCTTGCTCCCATTCCATATTCCTCTTTTCTGTCAATGAGGTAGAAATCTCCCTGAAGCTCTGCCTGTGAAGGGCCATCTCCCTAAGAGCCATAAAGTCACAAATGAACCCAGTAATAATTCCTAGTAATTATGATGTGCAGTGCATAATGCGTAGTGTGCCTGGCTCTTACACTGTACCTGTATCAGCCTTCACTAGACAGCACATCATGATTACCTTGTGTGACAAAGTTCCTCCTCTACCTCGGTGGGTCCTGCGCTTATTGGCGGATTCTGCTTGCCTCAGAGATCTTCCCCTCTAGTAGAAACCACAGTCCGGGTTAACTCCTCCTGTGTCTGATCAGGAGTTGGGAGTATTGGGGGGAACCCGGGCCCGCCCTCTACTCCGGGTTCCAGCCCAGGGCCCTGTGGATTGCAGCTGTTTAGAGTGCCTCCTGGAACAACTGCACGACAGCTACAACTCCCTGGGCTACTTCCCCATGGACTCCTCCCAACACCTTCTTTATCCTCACCACAGGATCTTCCAGCAATACACCCTCTTACTCTCAGCTCCTAGTGCCTCTTGCTCCCAGCTCCTCACACGCAACCTCCTTCCACAGCTCCTGACACGCGCCCCTCACTGACTCACTGGGAGGCTTTTAACTAGTTTCAGCCAGCCCCTGATTGGCTGCAGGTGTCTCAATGAACCTCCCTGCCTTCTGGAAAGTTCTTAATTGGCCCCAGGTGTCTTGATTAACCTGGAGCAACTGCCATAAGGTATCAGGGATTTGTTTAGCCTGGGGCTAACATACTGGTTCCTTAACACTTTCCTATAGCCCTCTGGCCTTGCCCCGTCACACTTGCTAATATTGTTTTCCTACCTGTGTCAGCAGAAGTGAGTCCGCATTCTTTTCCAATGGCAATCACATCTCTAGATGTTACCCAAATGGCACGCCTAACCCCATATGTGCTGTCAAAGTAATTTTTTACCATTCTTGGAGGCGCCAGAATTGTTTACTGTCAGACACAGCATCAGCAGACGTAGAGTTCGGAAGCATCACCAGTTTGTGATGAAGGGGTGTGATTTGAAAGGAGATTAAACCTGCTTTTCTTTTATGATGGGAGTGATCAGCAACTTTTGTTAACTCTGTAATGTTTTCCTAAATTATTATTTAGTGTCTGAAAATGATGGCCGTGTCTCAGTCCCTACAGCTGCCAGCCAAACCCACTTGATCAAAGGCTTTGAAGTGTAGGTACCACAGACAGCCATATGTGAGCTGTCTGGAAGGTTTCCACGTGGAAGTCTTTAGTAGCACCACTGACTTGATTTGGGTGGGAATATTTTCCAAGAAAGTATGTACTTGTGTTTAAAGTAAGCGTGTATGTGTGTGTGTGTATAAAAACAGGTGGCGAGCCTCTTAGGCCTACTTCTCCTCTTCCATACAAAAGAATGTAAACATTGGTTAAGTGTAACGATGGTGATGGACAATTAACATAAGCACCACCACCCTTAGTGGTAATCTCTTCTCATGAATGAAAAAGGAGCACAACTTCATTTTAAAAATAGGTGTTAAAGGTAGAAAAGATAGTGGGGGTGGGGAGGTTGTTCTGTAAATATTTCAAACCAGCTATTTTGTAAAGTGTAAATATTCAGTCTCTGGTTGCTTAGGAAACTCAGTATGTAAATAGGGTAGAGGAAACCACTTTGGGATCAACCGGAAGCCTGCCTGGCCAGGGGTGTCCTTGAACAGACTCCTGCCCATCACCAAAGCCAGCTACTCACCCTCCCACTCATCTGAGTCAGAAGTGGATGAATATAAATCAGAAGCTAGGAATTGTAGAAAATTGATAAGCGAAGCAAAGGGACACAAGGAGAACTCTATCAGCAGATTTAAAGGACAATGAGAAGGCAGTATATTAGGAACAAAGGAATCCTGACAATAATATTGGTCCATTACTAGATGGAAATGGTAGAATTATTATTAAATGTTTCCGTTCTATATTTGGGGGAAAACTGATGATGTAGTCCCATTATATGATGCTGATAATACTCTTTCCATTCCATTAGTATCTCAGGAGTATGTTAGCCAGCATCTACTTAAGTTTTACATTTTTAAATCAGCAGGTATAACATGTATCTGGCTGAGGTCTTTTAAATGCTGGCCTATTAATGTTGATTTCAATAAGTCTTGAAGCATTGGGGGAAATTTCAGAAGACTGGAAGAAAGCCAATGTTGTGTCAATACCCTTTAAAAAGGGTAAATGGGATAACCTGGGTAATTTTAGGCCTATCAGTCTGACATCAAAACAGAGCAAGATAATGGAACAGCTGATACTGAACTCAATTAATAAAGTATTAAAGGAGGGTAATATAGTGAATGCCAATCAATATGGGTTTATGGAAAATAGATCCTGTCAAACTACCTTGATATCTGTTTTTGATGAGATTATAAATTTGGTTGATAAAGATAATAGTGTTGATATAATATACTTAGGTTTTTCTAAGGCATTTGACTTGGTACCACACAACATGTTGATTAAAAATCTAAAATTATATAAAATTAACAGTGCACACATTAAATAGATTAAAAGCTGCTAACTGATAAGTTCTCAAAATGTAATTGTAAAAGGGGAGTCATTGTCAAGCGTGAGTGTTTCTAGTAGAGTCCCTCAGGGATCTGTTCTTGGACCGCTGCTATTTAACATTTTTATCAGTGACCTGGAAGAAATCATAATATTATCACTGACACAAAACTTGGAGGAGTGTTTAATAATGAAGTGGACAGGTCACTGATACAGAGAGATCTGGATCGCGTGGTGAACTGGGCACAAGCAAACAATATGCGTTTTAGTATGCCTAAATATCAATGTGTATATCTGGAGCAAAGAATGTAGGCCATACTTGGAGGGCCATACAATGGGGACCTCAGTGACTCTGAAAAAGATTTGAGAGTGATGGTGAATAATCAGCTGAACATGTGCTCCCAGTGCGACAGCAAAGCCCCAAGATCTAATGCAATCCTTGGATGCATAAACAGGGGAATTTCAAGTAGGAGTAAAGAGGTTATTTTACCTGTATTTGGCACTGCTAGAACCTGTGTCCAGTTCTTGTGCCCACAATTCAAGAAGGATGTTGATAGATTAAAGAGGGTTCAGAAAAGAGCCACTAAAATGATTAAAGGATTAGAAAACATGCCTTTTAGACATAGACTCAAGGAGCTCAATCTCTTTAGCTTACCAAAGAGAAGGACTTGATTATAGTGTATAAGTATCTAGATGGGGAACAAATATTTAATAATGGTCTAGCAAAGGAAAGTATAACACAATCGGCTGGGTGGAAGTTGAAGCTAGATAAATTCAGACTGGAACTAATGCATAATTTTTTGTCAATGAGGGTAATTAGCCAGTGGAACAGTGAACCAAGGGTTGTAGTGGATTCTCCATCACTGACAATATTTAAATCAAGATTCGATGTTTTTCTAAAAGATATGCTCTAGGAATTATTGTGTGGAAGTTGTATGGCCTGTGTTACACAGGAAGTGTAACATCACGATGACAAGATCATCACAATGGTCCCTTCTGGCCTTGGAATTCATGAATCTGTTATACACTCTGAAGTCTTTTTTGGTGTGTTTTATTCTGAAAATGTTAGCTGCCCAATCACTTAGACAAGCCATGTTTTTACTCTCTTACAATGTATGTTTCCATTCTATGTGCACTTGCGTTTGGAGCTAAAGGGAAAGGAGATGGTAAGAATAACAGTTCATTTTACACTCATTATGCCTCACAGGATTTTCCGTTGAAGAACCTTCTTCAGTTGGCCGTTTCAGCCAGCATTAGATATTGCCATATTTGGAAGATGTGATCTTTCAGTATAGGATCGGTTTTATACTTTGAACTGTCATTTGTTTAACAAGAAGAAAATAAGAATGAAATACTTGTGGCACCTTAGAGACTAACAAATTTATTTCAGCAAAGCTTATGCTGAAAAAAATGTGTTAGTCTCTAAGGTGCCACAAGTATTTCGTTCTTATTTTCTTTTTGCTGACACAGACTAACACGGCTACTACACTGAAACTTGTTTAACAAGGTTGTGTGGGGGGTAGGGAATGATAGATGCAATCCTTTGAGTTCTGGTTTGGCATTGATTGGAGGCTGGTTTCATAAACTTTCTGCAAAGTATAGCTGGAAAGACTTACAGCATGCCTTGTCACATTAGAGATTAAAACAGCATTTATGTTTTTTCTGAGTTTTTGTCTGTAGTACTGTCTGTGGTAGCAGTCTAAATTGATTTATCGATACAATGTTGTTATTTAAAAGTACTCGCTCCCATACCCTTCTCCTTCCACTATCTCCACCCAAGAAATCTACCAAAGATATAGATTTGTAGCAGCTGTAACAGATGGTCACTGATGT
The DNA here is from genome assembly GCA_037349315.1 of Chelydra serpentina. Classification (NCBI taxonomy): domain Eukaryota; kingdom Metazoa; phylum Chordata; order Testudines; family Chelydridae; genus Chelydra; species Chelydra serpentina. The sequence goes on from JBAIAC010000042.1 coordinate 18,849,963, forward strand.
TTGCAGTCCCTTCTAATTAATCAACATCCACTTGCAAGCTCCTGTTTTGATTAGAACTAAAAAAAAAATCACAGCTGATTAACAGGTCAGTGAGTGAAACTTTCATTGCATGCCGTGAAGCTGCTTATTACTAAGCCCTTTTAAGTACTAGACATTTTATGTTCTTTATTTAAAAAAAAAATCAAAAGTAACTTTCTACCTTTCAAGAGCAGGTATGTGAAATAATTGACATGCCTGAGACAACGGGATCAAGTTCATATTCACAGGACTATCACTTTAAAATGTCAAAAGTGAAAGCTTGCAGGGCGGGGGAGAAAATCTATCACACATTTCATAGCCTCCATTTCTTTTATGCATCTGGGTTCAATTACTGATTCACCTAAAATTAGGAAAGATAATGTTTTTAAGCCTTCTTCTGAGATGTTGAACTTAATTATTAGTATGACAGGAAATTGAATTTCTCACAGAAAGGGAATTGTTTACTGTGAACAGTTTGCTGCATGATGGTTTTTCCACTTTAAAACTCCTAGCGTTAGAGATATGAGGAGTCCACAATCACAGCTGCTCTATGGGCTTCATTGTCCCTGGTCCTGTGTGGGTGTGCAGAGGGAATGGAGCAAGGAGCTATCCCCTCCTCTGCGTTGCACCCTGCTCAAGGGCCCGGGATGACTTTAGCCCCTAGGGTTGGAGAAGTATAGGGATTTCTCCCTCCTTGCACAAACTACCCCAAGAATGGAGGGAAGAGCTGGCCGGCTGCACAGGAGGAATATACTGCACCATCTGAGAGAGAATGAGGCAACATCCACATTCCCCCTGTGCACATGGAAACAAGAAAGTGATTGTACCAGCATCTAAATGCCACAGTCTGGCCCTGTGTAAATCGCAAAAACTCAGTGAGTCAGCCACCTTCAGACTGTGTCTGTAGTTGCGGCTGCAAGGCATTTGAATAATCAGAGATAGCACACTTCTGGCTCCTTCCACCTTCTAACATTTGTTTGCAGGTTCACGGTAGAGGACTGGATTGAATTAAAGCAAGTGACCAAAGGGCAGTCTGTAAGGAAATTGCACTCCATGGAGTTTTACGTCTGGGTTACGCAGTTCTTGATGAAGCAATGCATGCAGGGATCTGTAGTCTCCATTGGCCATGTCCACAATGAAGATCTGAATAGCTTCAATATGTTCTCTTTTATGCAAATTATGTATAGCCCTTATTGCCAGAATAGCTCTTGGTGAGGAAACTTTAGGTGCTCCTGAGCAAAAGGAATGAAGCAGAGGAAATGAAGCAGTAGCCTTTAGCTGATGACTGTAATAACTAATGATGCCATTCTGTTAGCAAAACAGCAATGTGCGGTGTTGTGATTGTAACCATTCTGTTTACATCTGACAGTGAGCCACCTATATGGATTTGGACTGATGGATGCTGAAGCTATGGTGATGGAAGCAGAAAAATGGACTACAGTCCCTCAACAGCATGTGTGTGTGGAGAACACGGATCACCAAGCCAAGTAATACACGTTGTAATCACTGGTTCATATATTTACATGTAAAGGAATAGATACAATATACCTTTCCTTGTGCTCTCTTTGATTTTCCCATATGAAAGCTATCCTGCCCTTGATATATCATAGATCTGTAGGGCTGGAAGGGACATTGAGAGGTCATCTAGTCAAGCCCCACAGTCTGGGGGAAGTTTGTTTTCACACTGTATGTGCCCAGCCTGTTCTGTGGCTACACAGAGAATATCAGTCTTCAGACACACTTCCAAAACACCAAATTCACTAAAAATGAATGATGTACTTAAATGATAGATGTATTTAATGGACTAGATCCTCAGCTGCTGAAAATTGGCACACTTCAGGGAAGCTATGCTAGTTTATACCAGATGAGGATCTGATCCACTGCTTGGTAATGATATTCACTATCTAATCCATAGTAGTCAATATTATTTAAACAACAAGCATGGAGCCAGGCATTTCTGTGAATTAACAAGCTGTGGTCCTGTGACATTCTCTGATGCCATCAGCAAACCTCAGCTGGTCACTAAGATTATGCTAACTAAGATGCCTGGTAACTAAGATAATGCTAAAGTTTTATTTTTTAAACTAAAAAATAGTAGTTTGACACTGACCAATAAATGCCATACAAGGATGATTTGGTTCCATTCTCCAGAGAGCAAGCCTGAAACAACTTTGTTGTTGGTATATGTTTTATGTTACAGAACAATAAGGCCCGACAGCCAGGTTCACTCAGTATACAAAGCCACTGGCTGTTCAGATAATTCCAACCACCATGTGATCTACTTGGAGCATGTGGTTGTGCGCATCACTATCACCCATCCTCGGCGTGGAGACTTGGCAATTTTCCTAACCTCTCCTTCTGGAACAAAGTCTCAGCTATTGGCTAACAGGTACAGTAACCCTATGCAACTTTGCATTCCAGTCAGAGCTGGGATGAGATTGTAGCTTACATAGAGAGGAATCAAATAATTGTTGTAGGTGTGTTAACAGTCATAGGCACCTAATTACTTTGGGGAGGGGAGTAGGAGGGATGGGGGAAATGAAGCAGTAATTAGTTGTGAGGACTGTAGTCATTACTGTATCAATATAGGACTAGATTAGAGCAAAGCTGTTACAGACTGTCATCTCTACAGATGGAACCCCTTCCAGCTGTGAGATCAGCACAGAAGCAAAGGAAATTTTGATAGTCTGAGTGTTAAAGGAGGGTAGATGAATGGGAGAAAGTCTTCTATAGACAATACATAATTGTTCATCCCCCCTTTCTTAATCCTTCCTCCCAAATAATAAACATAGGACAAAGTAGCCTAATTCCTCTGTAATTGTTTTCCTCATCAATTCCCCTTCCATTTTTCCTTCATATAGAAGTGGTCTCCTCCAGCCACGAAAGGCTCTTGACAGAATAAGAAAGAAAACATGGTTATTGTTATGAGCGGGCATTACACTGTTGATCATAAAGGGTTATTGACACTGTTGATCATAAAGGGTTGGGCATCTCTCAAGTGGACCCACATTCCTATCTCACTGCTCCCATAGAGTTGTGATGGATACCTGCTGTTTGTTACTAGGCCTCTATCATGCAGCGATCCACAAGGCTCAGTCTCTCTCCCTTCCTCTTTCAGCTCTACATGAGACTGCTTAGAGAAACTGGGAGACACCTTATCCAGATCCGACAGAATGTTTCATTCTCTGAGGCAGCTCCTCCGCCACCAGGATGCCCCAATGCGTAGAAGTGATGGGTACCACTATCACTTACCCTCAGCATCCATCAACAGATGGAAGAAGAGCAGTTGGCTTAAACCCAGCTCATAAATAATGTCAGTAGGAAGGGGGAACTCTTTAGACCCTACCAGTACCTTATCCTCACCAAAACTTTAACTACCAATCAATGGTCCAGGGAATCTCATCAGATCACAGAATGTCAAAATGGAGTCGCACCTTTGGGTCCTCCTCAAACTCCTTGCTACTCCCAAACATGCAAATAGCCACAGTGGCGAGGAATGTTTTCTTGCATCTCCAGCTGGCCAGAAAAATGTACCCTTTCTTCTCATGCAAGGATAATCAACACTTTTGCCTTGGTGCCTCACCACATTAGTCCACTATAATTCTACATAGGGTTGAATGCAGCTATCACACAAAGGATGAATTTAGTGCAGCATGTCGCCTTTGCAACAACAACCAAAACTAGCACATCACACTTGTGCTTTGTGAACTCCATTGGGTCCTCATTCATTTAAGAAAAAAATGTGAAGTCCCAATCATTATCTGCAAAGCCTTTAACAGATTGGAACCTGGCTACTTCAGAGACAGCCTCAGAAGTCCTGGCCTTCCAAGACAGCTGAGCTCCACTGGGACAACACAGCTATAATGAACCAGGGATCAACTCTTTGACCTGGGCAAGAGAGCATTCGTAGCGGCAGAACAGACGCTGTGGAGCTCGTTGGTAGAAGAGACAGATTGACTCCAAACATGGTTTTGTTCAGATTGAAGTGTAAGACCCACCTTCTCACTAAAATCTTTCCCCAGGAGTGATGCCCATAAATACTTTTTAAATAATCCTTCAAGCATATAAATTCACATATGGAATGGAGAGGGAAATCACCATTTGTTCTGAATTCTTTAGCTTCTTCATAGTATTTTCACTGTTGAGATACCATCATCAGTGCCTTAGAAATAACATTGGCAGGTACATGTGCCATACAGAACCTTCTTCTTTGTTGACCTGTACAGAGATGGATTCTGTCCATCTATACAGTTGCAACTTTGAGTTTGATTTTCTGTTTGGAGGAGGCTCGCTCTACTCTTCTATCCTGTTTTTGTGCAGTGGTTCTTCCATGAAAGCTTCAAGATGAAAATTTTTAAAGTAGTCCAAATAAATATATCCAAATAAAATAAGTTGGTATAAACCCTTGGGTTTTACTAGAGCTCACTTTAGGATCCAGCCTTTCATGTGTTGCAGCTGACTCATTGCCAGTGGGAGATAAAGACATTCCAGTGTTCACAGCTCACCTCTTGTGATGATTGGTATGTGGAAAAGGTACAGAATTTAATGCAATCATCCTATTTGCAACCCTTGCTCCTTAAAAGGCAGTCATTTTCTGAGCTTGCAAGTTAAACAGAAATGATGCAAAAGATATATATGTATAAAGCATGGAAATGTGAGGCTGCTTCCCATCCTGCACTATCAGAATGCTACCCTCAAAACAAAGATTGAAAGGCCTTTTATGTTCAGCCCTTTTCCAGAAACAAATTATTCATGAAAGAGCAAATATTATCACACACAGACACACCAAAAATCCCTTTCTCATGCAGGCTTCTGAAATATATTAGCTTGCCAGTCAGATTCAGTTAACATCAGTTCACAGCTCTAGGATTCTAATAACAAATCATATTTGTATTTTGGGGAAGCCAGGACTGGAAAATGAACTACAGCCCCTTTCCTTACAGTAGAGTTCAAAAGTGGGTGGATACAGTGTTTTCAGATTATTGGAAGCCTTGTTTATTTTCTTTTAAATGGCAAAGAATAAACCCTATAATTTAGGGACACTGCATATTAGTGATTCAAGTGTGTATTTTTAAATGTCATTTTGTCATACAGGAAAGCGTTGTTTTTGTTATTATTTAACATCTTTAGTTAGGGCAAAGAGAAGCAATGCTTGTTTTTTCCTAAGAGAGTCAGAGGTGTGCCAGAAGAAATCCATGCAAGTGCACGGGTAATACAAGGATGCCTCGGCAGCAAATCATTTGTGGTTTTTCTACAGACAGAGGCTGCCATACGTTGCTGCTACCTGACTGAGACACTTCTCAGACTTACAAGACCTTTACATGCACACAGACATGATTAATAGCAGCAATACCAGCTGTTTTACTGAACCCAGGAAAAATCTCATTGCTTCACCATTACTCATCTGGTTTTAATTTGAAACAGTTTACTGGTAAAATATCTTAGAAGTGCAGATGTACAGTTTACATGTGTGCCGCTCTTATCCACCAGATCTAGAAGAAGTCACCATATAGTTTCTGTTGCATTAATGAGTAGGTCCCCCAGACAATATCTGTTGTTTTTTTCCCCCTGAATATTTTGTTCTTAATGTTGGCATCCCCCAAATGACGTCAGGAAGAAAACTTGTTAGTCAGAGACGCTATGGATTCCTTCACAGGCATTTGGTGGATTACATTGTCACTGGCTTCAGCTTCTTGTGCATTCTTCAAAAACTGCATTACAGAGAACATCTGCTTTGCTGTTTGGAAAGTGCTAAACATGATTAAATTGTATGTGCTGCAAAAGAGGAAAATACAGACTCAGAGAGTGCAGGCTGGGGTGAGGCTGAGGCTCAGCTAGTCATAATAACCACATATGGACCAAAGCGGAACAGAATCCCCTTTTCAAAACAATTGCCCATTGGATTTGGCAATACACACACAATAGTTTTGAGAGACCAAAGCTAGTCCCAATACACACTCAAATCTAGAGGCTACAGAGGACTATCTAGATGGAAATAAGACGGAGAGGGGCTAGTATGCTGTTGGCTCACTTGTCTCCCACCAAAGTCACTGCTTGCTTTAAATTGCATCCTCTACATTTAAAACAGCTGCTGCCCGTTAGAACTACGTAGCTGAATGCCTTTTAACCATATGGTGGCAAAATTCCAGACCTTTATCTTCATCTGCTTACAGCTCAATGACATTAATAATACCTCTTCCCAACAACAAGAGGATGTGCTTTCCATGGCTATCTTTTCCTCTAATGAAATCTTTGCTATCAGTAAATTTTGTTAATAAAATCCTCAGCCAAAAACTCTCCATCTCTGACTAAATATGGGATCCTGTAATCTGGTGTCACTTGCAATAGCATTTAATAAAAATTCTTGGCGATTAGAAATGGAAGCGCTTTCTTCATATGAGGCTATTTAGATTTCTGGACTGTCCCGTCTGTAATTAACATATTAAAATCTACTCTGGAAATACTTCATAAAGTGTTGCATTTTAGAGGTAAATTAGAAAGAAGTGGAGAGGACACCACCACTTTTGATGTTGAGCCACAGCACTCACAACCCCTCTCCACTAACAACTAGAGTGACCCTACAGTAATGCCATGAGGATGAACCAGTATCTGGAATAATTATCTCCCATCCCCAGGCTGCTATTTTGCACTTTCTCCTTTAGCTTTGCCCCTGCCCTTCTCTTGTGCTGAGTAGACATTGTGTCATTCCTTCTTCTCGATACAGTTTCCTCCCACCCCCAATTTCTTCAAAGTCCTGCACTTGCTGCTTTGCTGTGTCTGTCAGCACTGGCCTTGCTGCCCCCCAGCCCCACCAAAAAAAAAAAAGACTTTGAGTGCTTCTCTTGCTGTAGATGACAGGAGAAAAAGTCTTGTGCAATGCATTAGAATTGTTTCCAGCAGGCAGACAACAGATGGAAAATAAATAGGTTCAGGGGCACTGGGAATGTTAGTGATGCTAGAGAGAAAAATAGCATCAGAAAATAAATACATTTAAAATAGTGGGGGAAAGATTTTCTTTTGATCTTTCCACCTGACACTGGAGGGCCAAATTCAGTTCTTTGTGAAGAAGCAAGTGAGCCCCTACAAATGGCATCATCCTCCCTGTTATTCTAAACCCAGTCTTGGGAGATGCCCAAAGATGAGTTTGTAAGTAGGATGAAGTTCAGTATATCCTACCTCTATAAAAATGCCGGCCTTTTAGATCAGGCCTGAGATTACTGCTGGATTAGTACAGGGGACCTTTGTGTTCCTCACAGTACTAGTCTACCTGTGAGGTATTTTAATTTTTGTTTCAAATTAATTTTTGTTGAAGCTGGATTCATCCTGAAAAGTGGAAAGAGGTGAGAGTGAAGGAAGTATAAAATGACAAATGAATGGGGTCAAATTTATGATCTATCTGAATGCCCCAGTAAATGGTGTTTTCAATAAATTAGGAAGGAAGAAGGGAGCTGAATTAAACTTTGTCAGATCAGGGGATAGCGCTGAAGAATTTTGCTCCCTCCACACGGATTTGTCTCAGCTGCTTAAGATGAATGGTCACTTTTGTAGTCTTGGGATCACTGGGCCCAGTTCGTTCCTGGTATAATACCATTGACTTCAATGGAGATTCAGCAGGAATGAATTTGACCTACTTGATGTACTGCCTTGTGCCTGTCTCGCCCAACAGCTTTCCTATCCCCACTTCTGCCTGAAATAAATCTATGTTATGGCGCTGTGTTCATTCATGGACCTGCACCAGTGACTTCTGAAGATTTTCAGCAAATTAGATAGTAAAGTGTGTTTTTTAAACAAACAACCATTAGCACAAATAATACCCTGGTGCAGCAGGTGGAACCTCAAGTCCTGACACGTCTGGTCCGATGAAGATGGACCATTGCATGCTGGTAACTGTAGAACCTGTGGGCAAGTTCTCCATATCAAAGATGAGGGTGGCTGTAGTCAGGCCTTTTTCCTTCAATGTAGTTATATCTTTCCTGTTGTACATGCAACCATCCTATGAGCCAAGATGGCATGCTCACATTTCAGATCAAACTGTGCTTCAGTTCCATTTTGCCTCATAAATTAGCTTTAATGAGTAAATGTAAGAGATGAACTTGTGGAGGTAAGATCTATGGAAAACAATGCCTATACAGAGGGAAGATATAATCATCTACTTTCTTATGGAAAATCCCTTTAACTTAACAGATATAGGTGAGAAGGCTTTCAGAGTGCCTATCAGCTCCCAGACCACTTCTTAGGAGGATTTGTTTTCGTTATACTGTAATGCAAGTGGGTGGTAGGAACTGGTTGACTGCTTTGATTAAGCCAGTTTCGGCTGTCTGGAGTTCCTCAACAGTTACTTCTCCCAGCTGACAGGCAGTTGCTGGAGCCCCTGTGGAGAACAGCCTTTCAAAGGAGTTTACCCAAACATCTGCAGGTGCAAAGCTCAAGAAGGCACTCTGCAATGTTCAAAATACTAGTTCAGCTTAAGTCTTGTGCCCCATTAGCCCAGCGTGCAGGGACCACTTATATGTCAAGTTGCTAATTTAGGAAGGCTGGAGTACATCATAAACAAAGAGCTCTGCAGTGGAGGACAAATTGTCCCCCACCTCCAACTGCCCTCACCCCCACTGATTAATCATTTGGGAGTGTGTACATTTCCTGACTCTTGAAACAGTGAATTCTGTATATAGTGTACAGTTGTCTATCACATGCAGCTGGAACTTCAAGGATTAAAAAGGACCAGAGTAATATAAATCTATATTTATAAATTTACCTTTTTTGTTTGTCTTGTCATGACGTCTGAATGTGGTGGTACTCACCAAAGTCTAGCCCCCAGATCCATCTTATGTTATAGACAGTAGGGGGGTTCAGTTTGAAAACTCAGATTAACTATGGCTTGCTATTTTTCTCTTTGGGTTGTTAGGTTTCATTGTTTTTATTGTTGCTTTTTTTTTTTTTTTTTTTTTTTGCATTTATCAGTTGTGAGCTGCTTACTAAAATTCTAAACTAGTTTCGTCCTTGTAGATCTTGTAGATGTAACGGTGAGGGGCTAATCTTATGTTCCCAGTTGTGGAATGTGATTGACAGTGGATACCCACCTGCTTCTATTTCTAAAATTTAATTACAGATAATATTTCTGTTTCTAATTATGCTGTTAAGTGGAAAGGAGATATAATTGTTAGTGGTGATGGTGGTAGAGAGACCTGCACATTTAAACAAGATGATCTCGTTTTCAGGAAATAATTATTTGAGTGTACTTTCTACGTGTGTGTGAATACATATTCACGTATACACCTACACATACGTATATTATATAATTTCTCAAAGAGACCCATTATTTTTCAATTTTAAATTAATTTAGTACTGGACATGTTCCTTTTCAGCACATAGATGTTCCATCTCCTAGTACAGGAAGTCAGGACTATCTTATATCCAGCCTATCTTGGCCATATTGATATCACCAAGGTTCACATGGGTACTTAGACAAATGGTCCCACTTTATATTAAGATTACATTAATAAATAGTTTATAAAGTGTTCATGAATGATTAGTTAATGTTAGACATATGTTACGGACATGAGTAGAGGTGTTATAGTGGTTATAAGCACATTTATAGTTGTTGTACATGACTATAAGCCACCCATTGAACTACTGGACTCTGCAATAATCTATAACCGTTGATTAGCCGTTCATTAAAACACCTATTCATCATGTACTAATTCTTTGTAAACTATTCATAAATATACCCTTAGTATGAAGTGTGACCTAGTAAATGAATCCACCTGACACATGAAAAGTATGAGCTGGGTTTTAGTGATTCAATCATCATCAATCATGTTCCTGTTATGCCTCTGGTGTTTAGGGCAGTGACAAAGCTCCTCCACTCCTGTCTGTTTCTGGCAAGTCTTTCAGTGGTTTCCCAGCTGTGCCCCAGGTTTTTCAGCTCGGCTTCCACAGCTCTTCGCCATGTTGTTTTCAGGCGGCCTCGTTTTCGCTTGCCTTCAGGTGTCCATCTTATTGCTACTCTAGTGATGGAATCAGTTTCCCTCTGAAGCACATGACCGATCCAACTCCAACGCCTCCTGGCAATAATGGTGCTCAGATCCTCTTGGCTGCACTGTGTCAATAGATCTTGGTTTGAGATTGTTTTGGGCCAAAAGATACAAAGGATTTTTCTGAGGCAGGTTGTATGGAATGAAGACAGTTTGGACATGTCATACTTTCTCAGTCCCCAGCATTCTGCACTATAAAGTAGTGTTGAAAGTACGCAGCTCTGATAAATCTTGAGTTTGGTTTTGGTGTTCTATTTTTATGATTTCCAGACGGTATTTAAGCTCCTGAAGGTGTTTCTGGCTTTATTGATTTTGTTCCAGATGTCCTGGCTTGTTCCACCGTCCTGGCCGATAGTGCTGCCCAAGTATGTGACTCAGTGCCCATAAAAAAAAATCCCACTCAGTTGTATGATTTCTTTTTGTGTGAGAGAAAAGTTCATCCTAACTTTCTGGTAAATGTTTCAGTCAATTTTAGATATATGCTTCAGTGCTCACCACCCTGACATGAGAAAGACATGTACACCTTGGTATGCCACCCACACTCTCCTTTATGTAAAAGACCCTATTAAATATGCAGATCAGCATAAAAATACTCATATAGGAGAGCGCATAGAGCACATGCACAGCTGGGCCTAGGCTGTATGAACTCAGCATTTTACTCCTTGTAAATACTTTTTCTTCACCGACTCTTGTGATGTTTTCCTGTGGCTTGTTGACAGTATATTCATTTGAAGAACAGGTGAGAATGAAATAGAAAAATACCATTTAAACCCCTATTTGATCAGTACTGTACCTTTCCAATAAGAGATTGGTAATCTGTTCATTCCAAAAACTAGCCCATGCCATAGAAACAGTACTAAACTATTCCCCAATAACGATCCAAAACTTGACTGCTTACAGCATTAATGTAGAATTCTGTAGTAAATTTTAATTAGAGATATTATTGTACATCTGGGTCAGGTCTCATTTTTGCACCCAAAAGTGACTGTGGTTTTAGATAAGAGTAAAAATCTAATCGCATTTTTAAATTCCACATTTTGGATAGAATTCAGATAAGCAAACAATATGAAGACCAAACATCTGAGGTGACTGAAAATGTAACTGCCACTGATCTGAGGACAAGGTTGAAAAGTAGATTATAACCTCCTCTAAAACACAAATGCTGTTGAAAATCTTGTGCTAGTCCTTGGTAAAAATAGGCAGTAAATATCTGTGACATGTCTCTGTGAAATGTGTGTGACTTAAATCCCAATAAATACAGAATTTTTAAAATAATTACATGATATTTATATAATGCTATGTAATTTAGTTGCCATAACAGCAGAGAGGACTGTTGCTGCCTTCACTGACTGACACTCTGTTTAAAAATAATATAGTATTGTAGTATGAGTTGTTTATTGAGTTACTGTAAAAATCAGCACAATATTGCATGGCAACTGTATTAAGTCTGTTGAAAACAAACTTTTGCAATCATTTAAATGGAACCTACCCCATATGTGTGTGTGGAATGATAACTGTATAGGTAATCTGGATCACTGCAGTACATGGTGTATACTATACTAGCAAACATTTGTTTGCAAAAGCTGCTGTACTCAAATAACTAAATTGATAATCACACAGAAAGGGCCAAATTCTCTGCTAGTACACATTCTGTGGCATCAGTGGAATTGCATTAAGAAAAAATCCAACCCAGTCAAGAATGAGAATAAAATAAAATTACAAAGTATATATTCTTCATTGAATGTTATCAGATATTCAGACACAAATGAGTATGACAGAAGGATGAAAGTTACACAAACCAGAGAAGGAAAAGTATGGGCCAAGTCCTGCAAGCTCCCTGTGCACATGGTTTCGTTTAAACTCCAATGGAGTTAGGGAAATGGAGGCCTTACAGGATTAGAACCTATCTCTGTGAAATGAGTGAGGTTCTCAAGAGGTTCTCAAGATAGCCTTTTTTGTGTGTGTCTGGAACATCTTTTAACAGTGTTTCACACAAAGTAACAGCGCTAGAATTGTATGTGCTTTCACAGTTTTTGCACACTGTATTCACAACTTTTTTTAAAAAGAGGCTGAAATACACTTTGAAACTACAAGAAAGAGTCAAGTGATTTAAAGGTTTGCTTGGTTTGTCTGGCTTTTTTAGACATTTGTATGAATAGGTTTTTCTCTTTTTAAGAGAAAATGGTGGTAAATCCATTGAAACAACAACGGTTCTATGCCAGTAGTCAGCTAGTGTACAAATCTAATTTTATGAAATATACTTAAGCACAGATGTGAGCCATGGACTCTCCATACATAAAGAATATGAATAAAGATATATAGCTAAACACAGTATTTGTGAATCTGGCTATATGTGTGTGTTTCCAGGAAAGGGAGAGAGAGATATGAAATTGTATATATTCTTCCAACTGTACCATTTATGAGACAACAGTCTCTACTCCAGTGAATCTCTCATAAATAGCTTTGGGGCACCAGGCAACATGCTGTTAACACTGAACAAAAGTGCACACTCTCTTGTGTCTTTTCAAAATCTCATTAATAAATTCCAGTTTTAGGCAATAAAATCTTGGGCCAGTCCTCCCCGGTGATCAGCATCAGATTGCAAACTCTAAACTGGGTCTTCTCTACTAAAACGCATTGTATTTCAGATCCAAGCTCCAACCTCGTCACCCAAGCCCTAAGTAATGAAAGTACTGTAAAACTGTTAGTAAGATGAAATCATCATATGCCAATAGTCTCTGCATTCAAGCAAAACTAGATGCTGTCAAACTTTTGGATATAGCAATATTTAAATAATTTGAAGTTTGATACACCAATGTCTCAGTTACCTTTGTTTTGTTCACAAGCATCATGAGCACTGAATTTCTCCTGGCCCCAACTGCTCATGTTGTATTGCTCACCTCGTATGTCTTATTTTCTTAACCCCCTGTTCAGTATTTCAACCCAAAACTGGAAAAAAAAAATTCCACTTAAAAAATGATGTTTGTATCTGGGTCACGCTTTTAGAACAAAGGAAATGTAGTTGTGTTCAGTGTGTACTTTTTCAGGATGTGAATTTTATTAAACTGCACTGGCAGTTTTAATGTGCAGTGAATAAACTCTCATTCTCTCTTGCATTATATGAAACAACAGCATATAGAAGAATCGTCCTCCCTCCCCCATTGACTTGTTATACACAAAATGGTCCCATCAGATATGTTTGAAATAGGTGCTGCAAAACCATGGTGATAAATTCAGTATAAATGCTTAGATTAGATACGCTAATTAGTTTAAATATACTTCATTTGTGAGTGGGCACACATGAGGGTTGAGGATCACTGATGAAGGCAAGGGTTTATTTTCTTGTTCGTCAGTATATATAATAATACTTTATTGCTTTATCCTAGGTTATTTGATCATTCTACAGAAGGTTTTAAAAACTGGGAGTTCATGACTACTCATTGCTGGGGTGAAAAAGCAGCAGGTGACTGGAAGTTGGAGATTCATGATACCCCATCTCAGCTGAGAAGTTTCAAGTCTCCAGGTATGAATCCATCCTTTAGTTAGGCTCAGTGGTTCAGAAGAATATGTTCAGTTGCATGCAGTACTTGGGCTAAATTCTGCCCTCATTTACACTTGAGCAGACCCACTGATTTCAATGGGATTGCAGAGAATTGAGGGCAGAATTTGACTCTCATCTATTTGTTGTGCTTCACTTCCATACTTATTACTTATCTTTTGAGACCCATAGCTCCTTCTTACCATGAACCTACTTCTGGTTTGTGTGGAAAAGAATGGCAACAATGCAGTGTTCTTGGGGGCAAACTACCACCTCCTTTATCCCCACCATGTGAAAACTTGCCATCTCAAAGTATAAGTTGCACTCCACAGCTAGACCTCACCAGGCTTGTGAGTTTTGGCAGCCAAGTCAGTGTTTGAAAATACAAAGGGATTTAAAGACAAATTGTAAGAAGGAGAAGCACAAGATTGGTATGTGCAGTTGCATGCCTGCATTTTTAAGGCAGTTAACACAATGGCATGTACAAATGGGTAAAGGCTACCTTTTGAGCTCCCCAGATTTTAGGCCACCTTTTGCATCAGGCTGATGAAGGTCACTCCCCTCGTTGTGGCTGATAAAACTGCTAGCAATCTCTGTCCATGCACTTTCTCTAATCCAAGCTCACTACACCAGCTACAAGGAGGGAAGTGGCCTGGATCAGTTCTCCACCACTGGAGAATCTCCACACACACACACCATACTGGGGTGAGCCTCCCATAGCCAGGTACACCTGCTTTGAGGTTGCTTTGTGCTGCCATACACAAGACAAAGTGCCCCAGACCTTTTATTCTCCCGCTTTTGAATCCTATTCTTGGTTAGATGTGTTTTTAGCCTCAGAAGATCCTCTCCTTATAATTCCTGTTGCACACATAGGTCCCAATAAGTGGTCTGATCTTACACTAGTATATGCAAATATACAAAAATTTCAATACAGATAGATCAACAGATAGATTTAGGTTAGAATTTTCAGAGGGGCCCAAGAGAGTTAGGTACCAGTCCCCATTGACTTGCAATGTGAGATGAGTATCTTAAGTATTCTGAAAAAATCTCAGCCCTAAGCCTCATTTTCAAAAAGATATACTACAAACAAAAAATACTACCACTATTAATGGTAAAAACCTTAAGGAAGGAGATTCCACCACCTCCCTAGGTAACCCATTCCAGTGCTTCACCACCCTACTAGTGAAAAAGTTTTTCCTAATATCCAACCTAAACCTCCCCCTCTGCAACTTGAGACCATTACTCCTTGTTCTGTCATCTTCTACCACTGAGAACAGTCTAGATCCATCCTCTTTGGAACCCCCTTTTAGGTAGTTGAAAGCAGCTATCAAATCCCCCCTCACTCTTCTCTTCTGCAGGCTAAACAATCCCAGTTCCCTGAGCCTCTCCTCATAAGTCATGTGCTCCAGCCCCCTAATCATTTTTGTTGCCCTCCGTTGGACTCTTTCCAATTTATCCACATCCTTGGTTTAGACCATGGTGGTTTAGAATTCTATAGAGACAACAAAATCATAGAATCATAGAATATCAGGGTTGGAAGGGACCTTAGGAGGTCATCTAGTCCAACCCCCTGCTCAAAGCAGGACCAATCCCCAATTTTTGCCCCAGATCCCTAAATGGCCCCCTCAAGGATTAAACTCACAACCCTGGGTTTAGCAGGCCAATGCTCAAACCACTGAGCTATCCCTCCCCCCAATATATTACCCTTCAGAAAACTAAGTAAACTCACAAACCATTCAAGATTTTTTAAAATTGATTTACCTAAAATCAATCCTAAATTGCAAGAATAAGGCATGTCTGATACTCAAGATAAAATATATGAAGCCATACAAATATATTCTTGAGAGTTTAACAGCAGAATTTTATTTTTAAACAATTAAAAACACTTGTTTCTGAATTAGAAAATATATAACGACACTCAAAAATCTAAACTACTTTCACCAAATATGGTGACCACCTTCATATCGCTAGTACACAAGAAAAGACTAAAAAATTGTTGTCTAAGTACTAGCTACCAGGCTTGAAAATTATATGTTTAAAGTTGATTTTGTAAAAAAGTTTGTGGCTGATAACATAAGAAGCATATTAAATATCTCCAAATTGAGCCTGGTCAGAAAGTCCCATTAGTCGTTTTGTTATCAGATGTAGAGATAGCCTTTTGTCCTGTGGACTTGAACAATGTTTTTTTCTCTCTTGGTTGAAATTGGATTTGTCTTAAGATACTTAAAATGGAATAATACACCATCTTCTTCGAGTGCTTGCTCATGTCAATTCCAATTAGGTGTGCGCGCGCCACGTACACAGCAGCTGGAAGGTTTTTCCCCTAGCAGCATCCGTTGGGTCGGCCTGGGAGCCCCCTGCGGTCATGCCTTTGTGGCGCTCAATATAGGGCCCTGCCAACCCGCCACCCCCTCAGTTCCTTCTTCCCGCCTGTGACAGTTAGCCGGTACACTCGTGACTTTTGCTCTGCCAGTGCAACTCCCCTAATTTCTTTAACTTCTTCATGTAAATAGTTCATGTATACTATATAGTTTGTATTAGTATTAGTTTTAGATAGGCTTTAGTTGGGGGTGCACCCTTTGGTCCCCTTTTTTCCCCGATACCAGGGCATGCCTTGGACTCTTGAGTTTAAACCCTGCATAGACTGTGGCAAGCATATGCCAAAAAGTGACCTCACAGTTCCTGCCTGAAGTGCCTGGGTGAAGGCCACCGCAAGAAATTATGCTATTACCGAGCAGGCCAGAGACGAGGCAGCCTTTGGTAGAGCGGTGCTACAGTCAGCGAACCTTTGAGCTCCGACCCCATCTCCAAAATTTAGACTTGGTAATCACCTAATTGGAATCGACATGAGCAAGCACTCAAAGAAGAAAAAACGGTTACTCAAGAGTGAGTGTCTGAAGCTATGCTCCTAAATCCATATTAGAAGCCTAAATAAGCAGTCTGGTTTTCAACATTGCTGCACAGCAAGAAACTTTGTGTTAAAGTCAGTGGAAACTGCTGGGTGCTCAGTATAATGGAAAATCAGGCAATCTATTTACTTAAGTGCTAAATATGGATTTAGAAGACTAACTTTAGGCATCCAGTTTTGAAGGGCTTGGCTACAGCGCTCTAGAGGTCTGGAGCAAAATAGTCTTCTTCAGTTTTTCAGTCATCACTCAGCTATGTCTGGTCTGATTATCGTCTCACGCCAGTTTTCACTGGTGTCATTCCATTGGCTTCAATGGAGTTCCTCCTTTCATCAGGTTATTAAAAAGGAAGCCCATAAAGTCAATGGTCAGCAGCTTTTCAATATCTTAATGTTACCAAATTTATTCTTAGGATAGCCAGAGGCCTGCCTGGCTCCAAGAAATTGCTTAGAGCAGCCAGGGCCGACGAGAAGGGGGGAAGCCGGTACAAATTACCGGGACCTGGCTGTCCGGAAGGGGGCCCAGGGCCCGACTATCCGGGGCCCGGTGGTCCGGAAGGGGGCCCGGGGCCCGACTATGTAAAGATTTTTAGCCAGTCCACCCTTGCTGAGTGGCCCGAAAAAAAAATTTCACCGGGGCCCAATCCCACCCTCGGCGGCCCTGAGAGCAGCTTGCGACAGCACCCCATGAGTCATCCCCCAGCCAAGTACAGCAAAGAGCATTACCTCCTTTCTGCTCTGCCGTGGCATGGTCTCTATGCTAGAGCCTGAGCAAGGGCTGGCATAGAGCCACTTTGGTAGTTCTCCAGCAGCTCCTTACTTAGGGGCTATTCTCCAGAGTCCATTTACAGCCCCTTTATGCTACCAGGGCAGTGTAAAAGGGACAAGCTAAAGAGAGGATTGAGTTCCACCAAATTTTATAGAGGACTTACAAAAGTTCAAATACTCTTTAAGGACCTGTTCCTGCAAACTCTAGCTTGAATGAGTAATCCTGTTGATTTCAATACATTATACTGTATAAACTGCAGCACAATTAGTGGTTAATCATATGGAGCTAGATCTTCAAGGGGTGTAAATTGGCAGAGCTCTACTGATTTCAATCGAGCAGTGAGGATTGACAGCTGGTGAGGATCTAGCTCACGTGTGCAAAGAAGTTGTAAATCCAGTAGACCTACCCAGCTGAGAATTTCTCTGGCAGCTGGCACAGAGCTATCATAGCCGTCTCCTCCAATACCCAGCTGTAGAAGTCCACAGCTGGTATATCAGCCCATGGGGCCATAGTTAGCCAGCATGATTTAAAGAAGTCCTGAGGCTGCTCTAAACTGTCAGAAATCAGGCCAATGGGAAATCATCTCCCATATCTTCAGATGCACCCAGTGGTTATTGGGCACAGCTGAGAATCCGGACCTGGAGAAGTGATTCTTCACTGCCTTGAACCTTGTGTAGTCATTAACTGCTTTGCAAGATGGGTGTAAAACACCACCAGACCCGAATATTAATATTAGACAGCCACTCTGCATTCACACACACACACGTGTAAGTGACAACACAGGATCCAGGACAGTGGAGACTTCAGGCCCTGGTTCTTTTTGTCCTCTTTAGCATCATCTACTCTCAGCATCCAGTGTATTACTTGCCTCATAATGGAAACCGTCCAATAGCATTCCTGTTCAGAAAAGATTTGTTAATGCCTGGCATATGTTATCCAAGGAAAAACTCAGATGTTTAGAATGTTTGAGTTTGTCCTGGCAGTGATAGATTAGTGGGCAGACTGTGAGGTATGCAAAGGTGCATGAGTACAATCTATAATAGTTACCCAGTTTATCACCATAGTCTGCAATTGATCACACTGCTATCACCACCATGTGTTTTGTATTTCTGCGTGTCTGTAAATATTTGTTTAGCTATCAAAAAGTTTTATAATTAAGAACTGCAGTTTTCCTATCTCAAAATGTGAACCAATGGCCAACCCATGTAATGTTTCTGATGTCACCAGACCCTAGCATTGGGCAAGGTATTGTCACATCTGTTAGCCATAAAGAAAAGCAGCATCCAGTTTATAAAAAACAATGTATGTTATTTCTGCATTTAATTCAGCAGAATTTATGGGGCAAAGTGCAGACATATACTGTCTATGAAACACTGTGATATACTGTTTCTCCTACACATACAACTGGGGATCGCTTTGTTATGTACTAAATATAAGGAGGGAGAGGACTGTGCTAGGCAGACTAAACGGTGGAATCAGCCAAAAAAAATATTTTGGCTCAAATGTGTATAGTTTATATATTTATTATAAAAGTGTGTGTGTGTCTGTGTGTGTGTATTTTCATTGTGCAAATTAAACCTGCCTTGAAGCAGACTTCATTTATGTGCTGGTGAGTTCCATGGATTTTCTCACTCTTTATCGACTGAACTATTCTTTAAAAGGAAGCTACTCCCATGGTAATGCCTGCATTACTCTCCCCTCCACTTGTTTACTTAAGAAACACATTTAAGGCCCAGATCCTGTAAATAGATGTGCTTGTGCAGACCACTGCATGCATGCAAAGTCCAAGTATGGTAGCTTCAGTAGGACTCAGACTCAGACTTTAAGGCCAGAAGGGACCATCATGATCATCTTGTCTGACCTTCTGAAGATTGCAGGCCACAAAACCTCACCACCCATTCCTGTAACAGGCCCATAACCTCTGACTGTTACTGAAGTCCTCAAATCTTGATTTAAAGACTTCAAGTTACAGAGAATCCACCATTTACTGTAGCTCAAACCAACAATTGACCTGTGCCTCATGTTGCAGATGAAGGTGAAAAAAAACACAGGGTCTCTGCCAATCTGACCTGGGAGAAAAATCCTTCCAGACTCCATGCATGGGCAGCAAAAATAAGCAGAATATTTCTGGTGGGGTGCTGCAGAAATTGGTTCTTGGACCAATATTTTTGTCAATTATCTGGAAAAAAATATAAAATCATTGCTTATAAAGTTTGCGGGTGACACAAAGATTGGTGAAGAATTAAATGATGAGGGCAGGGCAGTCTGGATCTGTTAATAAAACACATTATTTGACTGCATCCAGTTTATTACAGCCAACTGCAAGGTCATACATCTTAAAACGTAGGCCATAATTACAGGCTGGGGGACTGGAAAGCTGTGGCTCTGACAAGGATTTAGGGGTAAGGACCTAGAGACATGCTGTGGCTAAAAGGGGCAATGTGATCCTGGGGTGTATAACCAGAGATTAAAGGTGTGTGATCTAAAGAAGGAGTCACTTCAGCATGATCGTGTACAGGGAGATGATGTCTGATACTACAGAGCTCTTTAATCTAGTAGACAAAGGGTAGTGGCTGGGAGGTGAAGCTAGAAAAATTCATAGTGGAAATAAGGTGCACATTTTATCACTAGTAGGGTAATTAACCATTAGAACAGCCTACCAAGAGATGTGGTAAGTTCTCCATCACTTGAAGTCTTTAAATCAAGGTTGGATGTCTTTCTAAAAGATATGCTCTAGCTCAACCACAAGTTGTTGGGCTCAATGCAAGAATTAAGCTACTCCTGTGTGATGCACTAGGTTAGATTATAGGAGCATGGCCTTCTCTGGCTTTATAATCTATCAAGAGAGGACAAAATAACATCAGATAAAGGGTAGGATTTTTATCAAATTGGCTGAAAATCAAACAGTAGGCAATACTGGGTTGACTGAGACAGGTACTATTTCACAACAGCCTTTAGTCTGAAAATATAACAGTTGAAAAGAAAATGGGTGATCACGTCCCATCAGCCAGTCACCTTAGGAAAATCTCTGCTTCTTGTTGCTTACATTTTAGGCGTTGAATGTAAAATCAGAGAGGTAATAGGGCATATAATTTGGGTACCTCACTAGAAGACAGCCACAAAATTGGGAGAATACAGAAAGATAACTAGGATTTAGTAAAAGTTAATGGAACTTAGCTTCCATAGTTTAAAAATACACAGGCAAAGGAGAATATTAAAGCCCAAAACGAATTGTGGAGAGCAATTAATATAAAGGAGGCGGTAAACTTATTTGAATTTTACCATACATGTAGTATGAGTGATCGCCTTAAAGAAAGGTCAGTTTGGTTTAAACTTCTGCAAAAAGTTGCTCTGAGGGAAGAGCAGTTAGACCAAAGAACAGCCCACCACAAAACGTAGCTGCAGGACTTTTTCAAATATTCACTGCTGACCCATTTCAGCCCCAAGCCTTTCATGATGAGAGACTGACAATTATGCTGACTTGAGCTAAATTATAGTGTTTAGTGTATAGTGTTTTTTTAATGTGGGCAAATACAATCAAGGGAGCAGTGTGGACAAACATATTTTCCATGTTTTAATTTTATAGTATGGGTTTTCACTGATGGTGTTATTTTCCGAGGATGACATGGAAGTTTTATCACAGAATTTTTGATACATTAGAAGAGTTTTTCTTCCCTCAGTGTGCATTAGTAGACCTTCATTAAAGCCAGTAGGAGTTACTCATTGGGTATTATAAGCAAATCAACCCCTTTAATAAACTGGAATCCCATTGATTGTGCAACTAATTAATTGACAGATTAAGAATAATAAAAAAGAAAAGTTGGTTTACTAGTGTTCTGATGAAAAGTGAAATCTGGGATGAAAACTTGCCTCATTGAAGTCCATATGAGTTTTCCCATTGATTTCAGGGTCAGGATTTCACCCCTTATTTGAAAACTATGTATGTTTTTTTGTATTGACGCAAGCATGGAGTATTTAACTAGGCTTTTATTAGAATTGGAAGAGGTTGATGTGGTGAAAGATCTGATATATGAAAAACTGATTTAGAAAGGTGAGCTGGTTTGGATTTATACTGAAGCTAAAACTGCATTATCTCTGTCTCACTATGTCCTTCACGAGGACACAGAGATAAAGCAAGGGCTCAAACTCACTCATATTCATTCACAAGTTCACATGATCAGTATCAAAATCCACATGAGAGAGAGAAAGAGAGGATGTAAGTCATTTCTAAGATTATGCTTTAAATATTTGACTGCTAGGCAAATTGAAAGAATGGTCCTTAGTTCTTTATGGGACATCCATCCAGCCTTACTCGCCAAGAAACGATTTTCTCAAAGTGGAACGAGTGCGCTCCAGTCCAGTCGAAGACCCTACAGAAGACTATGGGACAGATGACTATGCAGGTGAGTTGGAGTCTACATCTCGAGAAATCATTCATTTACTGTACCTCATGTATAATAGGGTTGAGGACTAATTTGGCACATGGTATGTGCCATTGTACTGTTAGAATGTTACTGCCTAGCCACCTTAAATGTTTGATGTTCACCACTTCCCTATACTCTTCCTCCTTCGGTCTACTTGCATTCCCTAATTAGAGGCTAAGATCTTGGAGGCAGGAACTGTGCCTTGTTTGTTTGTTTGTTTGTAAGCCACTTAGCACCATGTGGATGCTTCTGGAAACAAATAATAAACAACAATAATAACCAAAGCAGTTGAATAAAAATAACTTCCACAGTTACTTTGATCTGCCTTTCCCTTTCTCTGGATTGAAGAGGAAGTTTGTATGTGTGTTTATAGAACTTCTTTTCATAAGTTAGAATTGTAATAAATATAAACATGCAAGCTTTATAATAATTACATGCAGGAAAATGAACTTTCTAACATCAAAAGCATGATGCCAACCAAAGCGCTAGTAAAAAGGCTTTGCACTGAGGCTTTTCCCATGAGAAATGGGCGTGGTGAGACTTCACTTAGGAGTTTTGATTAAGACCCGAGTCATGTGACTTGTTATTTAAAGTTGCCCATAAATCTTTTAATTCTGATTTTTTTAAAGCATGGCAAGTACATATGGTATATTCATGATGAATATACACAGATGAGAATTCCCCAGCAGTATATATGAACAGCTGTTCAGGATGGTATCATCTACATTGTGTCAGGAGAGACAATCTCCTTCAACTGAGCTCTATGAGAAATTGTCCATAGTCTTCATTGAATCTTTTATTATAACCAGTCTTTCTGGCATCAGTCAGATAGCGTCAGAGCAAGAAGGCAACAAGTCAGTGGGACTGTCCTGTTTGGGTATGACATTATCTATTTCAACAATGTCTAGAGCGTTCTGAAAGCACTTAGGCCCATTATGTGTGAAAAGGAACTTTTGAAGGCCAGTAGCTGGGTAATATTTGATTGGATGATTCTGTGATCAATATCTCCCTGTCTAAAGGTAGAGTGTCAGCCCCAAGATGACAGCTTTATACTGAGAACTTTTCCATTCTCCACTCACTCTTGAACCTCTCTTTATTTTGGAAGGTGATTGAGCCACTCCAGAATCACCTGGACAAACTGAGATTTTCCTTCCCCTCCTCCCCCCATTCTGGCTTCAGGCATCAACATGGCATGGAGATGGGATTGGCATATGATGGTTACTGAGCAGCTTTCCATAGTGATAATGTTTAATCTGCTAAACACTTTTGATGGTATTAGTTATAAACACCAAACCACTGTATAACATTCACATTGCCAGGGTGGACCACAAACTCTGCCTTCCCAAAATGTAAATACAGACCTACAAAATAAACACTATGTATGGGCAAAAGTCTCAAACAGAACTGCTTCAGCTGCTGATTTAGTGAGAAAATACACTGAAATCTAGTCCATTATCTTGCTTACACATTCCAAAAATTACATCCAAAATTCCACCATGAGCAATACAGCCAAGTGACCTCATCTGCTCTCTAACCTATGAAGCCAATGGAAGATCCCATTATTCATTAATATATCTCCTTTTTTCAACTCCCCCTGGTTCTAAGATACCACACCATTGTATAGTCATCATCTACCCACATCCTCTCCTGGAATTATGAAGAAACTGCACTACAAGATAGTGGTCATTACTAGCATCTAGTTGCTATCCAGTAAGAGGCTGTTAGCAGGAAGATGAGGTCAGAGTTAAGGTTACTTGGAGAATCTTAACTATCAATTCCCCAACTTTCAGAGTTAAAGTTCATATTAAAAATATTGTAACAATATTGTGAACAACAGGGCCCCAGTACTCTTATTTAATTATTAACAACAATCTGTATTGATAGCCTGCCAGATATTGTTTGCTCCCAATCTTAGGTTTATTTGGGCACACAGAACTATTTATGATAAATGATGTTGTTAGTCTTTGTTAAGGGACTCAGGGACCTTCGGGCATCAGTGACGAAAAATGTAAATGATTTATTTATTATGAAAGCATCTGTTTGACTCCACAAATAGTATCTGATAAGTCTGTGTTAGATGTTGTGCTAGCTTCACTGTAGCTAGTCACTGAGTCCATATAGGGAACTGGGGTTGCATTATAGTAATATTTTGTAAGGACCACAGAGTAGCAAATGCAAGTAGCAAATGTGTCATTTCTCCCCTCCTTTGATTTTTGGATTTATTAAAGGTCCATGCAATGCAGAATGCAGTAAAGTAGGGTGTGATGGGCCAGGACCAGACCACTGTACTGATTGTCTACACTATTACTACAAATCTAAAAACAACACACGGTAAGAAAGAAAAAAACATCTTTATATATCATCCCTTGTTCTATTTTTATCTTAACATCTCCCTCCTTTTCCCCTTTCTAGCGAATATGGACTAATTTCTCTTACCTTTAGTTTATTTTACAAATTTGCATGGGAGTTAGAGGAAAGTCCTACTAATTTAAATGTCATGTACATCCTTCAATCACCATTTCCTGATTATTCAGCCATCATCTATTTTTTAACAAAATGAACATCTAGTGTATAGATTTAGTCACTGGGCTTGGGCAAGCTTGGGGAGATGTAAATGGTTAAAAATGAAACAGTGTGGTTGTCTGATGAGGGAATTGCCAGTGACCAAGCAGATGCTGCAGGGAAAGAAAGTGAGTGGATGGCATGCTTGTGATGATTACTTTTTGTTAAATTCTCTGATAGAAAGAAGAAGTAGTGATGCTGAGCAAGGTGGCTGTTTTATACTTGTGGACCTATAGGGCAGTGGTCCGCAAACTTTTGAGGGTTGCGCCCCCTCTTACCCCTGTCTGCGTCCCCCCGCCTCTGCCAGAGCCGGGATCGACGGGGACAGGGGGCTGAGGATGGGGTCGCATCTGCAGGTGGGGCTGGGAGCCGGAGATGCGTCTGCACGCAGGACCGGAGCAGAGCTGGGGGCTGGGAGGGGCTGGGTGGTGCTCTCTCCCTGCCCTCTGTAGGGGCTGCCCCCCCTCCCCCGAAGGTTCCTCTGTGCTCCCTAGGTGGGGCGCACCACACAGTATGGGAACCTCTGCTATACAGTGGTGGGTTTACATCAGTGATGACTCTGCCTTTTCTTCACTGCACAATGCAGGATCTGTGTTCCAAACTGCCCACCTGGTCACTACAATGCAGACAAGAAACGCTGTAAAAAATGCTCACCCAATTGTGAAACCTGTGTTGGAAGCCACAGTGACCAATGCCTGAGCTGTAAATCCAGTTACTATCTAAATGAAGAATCCAATAGCTGTATTACCAGCTGCCCAGATGGATTTTACCTTGACAAGAGTCAGTACTTTCGCCTGCTTATTTCTTTGGGTTTCCAGTATTTGGGCTGGGTTGTTTGGGGAGGTCAGGGGATAGTTTTGAAGATTAAAAGTGTATTTTGATACATTTGTCTCTTTTCTAAATCTCATTCCTTTTATGAAATTCTTGGGAACCAATCCTGATCAAGTGTCTCTTTCAAACCTAAACCTGGATTCTGCTTTGATGATTAGCTCTTGAAAATCATGCATAGCGGTACATGACCAAATCCTTCCCTTTCTCGTTGTGACAAGGAAGTGGAGGTAGCAGAGCAACGCTTGTCCCACTACAATAGTAGATCCACTGTGTGATGGGGGAACATGTGGAAGAACGCATCTTCTTGCCGCGTGTGGTGGTCTCCAGCACATATTAAACGTTACTTCCTAAACCGGGACACCGTGCTTCCCTGGTAAACCAGTGGGCATGTGAGAGCCAGAAGGGCAGGCTGGTCAGCTGCTACATTGGTGTGCTAAGGAAGGTAGAGGCTCTGTCCTCAACTCTTAACACCGCTGCACAACAACGGGCAAAATTTGGCAGACTTTTAATATCTGCAGCAAAGCAATGCTGCAATAGCAGTAACGTACAATGCCATGTGGGAGACCTGGGTTCAATTCCCACCTACGGATGACCATGCAGAGTCCCCAGTCTTAATTCCCAGCCTAGACCATGATCATATAAAATATTTAATCCCAGGGATTTAGGCACATCCTTAAAGATAATTATGTGCTTAAGAGCTTTGCTGAACTAGGGCCAGTGTCTCCTGCTTGCAGTACTGGGAAGCAGTGTACTCATAACCAGGAATAGCAAGGGCAGATATTAGCTTCATTGTTTTCATTTTCACTTTGAAAGAACTAAGTAATATTATTTCTTTCTACCCCAATGGCTCCTCTGCCTGACCAAGGCATAGGATAAAAGAGAATGTGGAGTTAGATGGGATTTTCACACAGCCCTTTTCAGGTAGAAAGTTGGTGTCCATGATCAGGGGCGGCTCTTACAATTCTGCCGCCCCAAGCAGGGGTGGCAGGGCCCCGCCCCCAACACAGCCAGACGTGGCGGGGCCCCGCCACGTCTGCCTGCGTCGGGGGCGGGGCCCTGCCCCCGACGCAGGCAGTCCCATTCCAGAGCGGCAAGGGGACAGCGGCGGACCTGCCGCCCCTTTGCCGCCACGGCAGGCAAGACTGGGGCGGCAGTCCGAGTCCCGCAGCGGCAATTCGGCGGCGGGAAGAGTGGACCTGCCGCCGAATTGCCGCCGCGGGACTCGGACTGCCGCCCCCTTCTCACCTGCCGCCCCAAGCACCAGCTTGGCAAGCTGGTGCCTGGAGCCGGCCCTGTCCATGATACAGAGCCTCCAGGGTAAGAAGTGTAAATGGGTGGAGGAACATGACCTCTTTAGGTTTTATGGCTGAGATAAAGGGAACCTGTTAGGAAAGTCTCTTTGCTTACACAAAGGTTACTAGATCGCTTTGCATGAGCGATTTATGTAGAAACTCTTATTTGCATTAATTTAGTATTTTTCCTATTATTTGAAAAGATTGCATGAGTCAGTAATAGAAACACAGTTAATTTAAACAAGTGTATTCATGTAAGTGTTTTTACAATCTCAAAGCATATTATTTTTCAAAGGAATGGGATGTTATTTTAAATATTTAGTAATAATTGTAAGTATTTGATGTTTGATGGAGAAGGTCAATATATAAGTAGCACTTCAGCTATTTAATTTTATTCTTGCTTTCTATTTCCATTCCTTGTGCCAAGGTAGAAAAGCAATAAACAATGGAATATATCCATATAATTTTATTAAACATGATTGACCAGGGTTTTCTGGGCTGTTTTTCTTTTTTCCTTTACAGATAAGATTATTTGCCGGAAATGCAGTGAGAACTGTAAGACATGTGCTGAATCCCAAAGCTGCACAGAATGCAGACATGGCCTAAGGTAAGGATATGATAGATTTCACTGCACACAATAGCCAAAGAGACTTCCTGAGTCTATGGACATACATCAAAGAGACTTACATTATATTACTATTTAACCTTGGCTGGGCCTCCATTTATGTGTTCTATTGCTGTTTGTGCTGTAATTTAATACTTTCTTGTGCCATCATAAGCCATCTTGGCTAACAATGAATTTTAAAAAATGTTTAACTGCAGGCAAAATGAAAGTTGTAGCCATGTAAAAGCTGTGTTCTTCACTTTTTTGACCTACAGTGTGGCAGTCAAGGATTATTTTAGAAGTGGAACTGGTGAATTGTATTAATCCTTCTGATTCATTCCTGTGATAGTTAGAAACTATTTCCTTATCTTTATTGTGTCTCTTCATACATCCAATCATTCACTTATCTTAAATACCTCAGGCTCAATTCCATTACGATATGGTGTGCCCATATATTAAACAGCAGTGGATATTTTTTCTTGGTAGGGGGACTTAATCATTTCTGAAACTGATAGGTAAAAGCCATAGAGCAACAGCAGCACACATTTTTACTTCCATGTGAATGAGTGACCTTTTGATCCAAGCGGAGAGGGTCAAATATCCCTATAGAATTTGTAAGGGATTGTTTGCTGGGTTTATGCCACAAACAAATTGAAGTCAAAATCTGTATCTGAGACATGTTTAGAATAAGGATGATCCTTGATTGTTTTAGTATTGGACATGTACCTTGTGTCAAAATAGATTACAGTCTTTGAGTTAGTGCAAGCTGACCATTATAATTAGTTTCCTTGAATGTCTGTGCCTAATTTATTTTTCACATGGTAAAGCCACTTCTCACTCTCTGTATACCCATGGTGCATTTAGATTTTTCAACCACCTGCATTGTTCTGTCTCCAATGATGTGGTTTATCACTCACTAGTAAATGACCCTCCTTGGAGAGAAGGCTTGATCTGAGGGAAGGAAGGCATCGGATCAAGCCAAGACCCCAGCACATTTAAACCGTCTGTAAAATGGGGGTGATATTTACTTCCCTTACAGGAGTGCTGTGAGGCTATTGGTAAATTCATGGCTGTAGAGCATGTTGAGATCTTCTAATGGAAGGTGCTATGGAAGTGTATAGTATTATTAATTTGTGTAACTACACCCTCTTATTCCAGGACTGTGAGCAATTGTGGGGAGAAATGTGAAAATCTTGAGGACAGTTTCAGGAAGTTTTCCTAAATTTTATGTTTCTGACTAATTTTAACAGCCACACTTATACCTCCTCAAGTTGCTCTGGTGCCAGTCTCTTTAAAATGATACAAACTGGTTAACTCAGGCAGACATCAGCTTAGCAAAGTAACAGTGTGGAGACGTTTCATAGCTATATCAGGCAGCCCGGTGGACGAGCCAAGGCTACAGGTGTGTAGGAGAGAGTGTGTAACAGGTTTCCTGGAGCATAAAAGGTAGGCTTATTAAACTCACAACACACACCCTGCCAGGAAATATGTACAGCAGCTTGCAGAACCATGGAAAAAAGGAGCCAAGTGGTCAAACTCAAGAAAAGAAAGAGCCAAGAGAATGCCAGCCTCACTATAGCTTAGGCAACGTGACAGGAAAGATCCTCTTCAAATGACCAAATAAAGCCCACCCTGAAATAAAGAAGGAAGAAATCTCAAGAGAAAATTTTTGAAGAGTACCTCGACTACAGTTGTCTATTTGTTCTGTGGATAGCCATGCCAAAGACTAAAATTCAAATTAAACATGGAACACAGGCTACAAATTCTGGATTCAAATCAATATTTCAGGCCCTCCCAAAGTTAATTTGGATCCAGGGTTTTTGTTCAGCTGATTATGGGTTTAATCCTGCAAGGAGCCAAATGCCTTCAAGTTCCCATTGATTTCAGTGGGATCTCAAAGCTCTTAGCACCTCAAGGTATTGATCCTTTTAGTGGTAGGGAAGTTAAACTCAATAATTTGACATGAAGATTTCATTGATGTGAATGGGATGATGCAAAGAAGTGGTTTGCAAATACTATTTGGCAGGAGACAGCTTTCTGCAGGATTAGGGGCATGTCACACTATCCAGCAGTTTGGACTAAGGGGGAGTGAATAGCAGTGCACACCATAGTGCTAGGCTGTAATCCTCCTATGTGGATGCAGCGGGCATGAACTGAAGGGTCCCAGTTCACATGCAAACGCCGGACCTTTTCAAAGGGAAATCCTCGTGCTGCGGTAAGTGGCACTCTTCACACTGAGTTGGTATTTGTTAGAACTTTAACACGGTATTAGGGGACACAACTGGTCTTGATGTCTTTCAGGCAAAGGATAAGTTCTTGGGAACAAATTCCTTTGCATGTTTTTAAGTGTAGTGGTACTGACCCCAGACCAAGTTCCATTTGGGTAATTACCTTCTGCATACTTGAATTTTCTTTGCACTATCCCTTCAATTTGGCATTCTTCTTCACTTCCTGTCCTGTACTACTGTGTACTGTTTGCTACAAGTTGTGAAACTCCATCATAGATGTAGCTGCATGAGTGAAATGATTGCTATATTTAAGTGTGTAAAGAACTTGCAGTGAAAGAAGCTGTATAAGTGTACAGTAGGATACTATTTCAGTTGAACTTTTATTAACAGAATTTAAAAAGAGACCTACCTTGCAGAATACTTTAGGTTTCTGAGTCTGATCATTGTCCTCCCTCCTTACCTTGCTGCTAGCTGGTCAGTATTAAACAGCCTAATTTGTACTTTTGGACTAGTTTATATGGATCCAGATGTGCTGTCCGCTGCGAAGAAGGAAAATATCACAATGGCAGGGAATGTGAACCGTGTCACCGTTCCTGTGCAACATGTGCAGGTACCTCAGTGACATTTGACTTCACTTAATCATTTTGTCCTTTGTTCAATATTACATCACATTTCCAAATACAGTATAAAGATTGGCTTGTAAATGAAAAGTTACGCCTTGGAGGTTCTTTAATAGATCTCTGAGTAAAGTAGGCTTCTTCCTGTTGACATAAAAATATAAACGTTCTAGCTGAAAAGTACACATACACTCACTGGCTATCTTTGCTTGTAATTCCTAGCTGTAGAAATAAAAAACATTTTCTCAGGAAAAAAATATGCCAGGATTACCGCTATATTTATCTTTTGTTGCTAGCTGATATAGTTTGCAGTACATGTAGGCAAAGGTGTAAAGCAACGAGAATATATATGTCCAATAACCTATGATGAGCAGATGTCTTGTTACAGTTAGAGATGCTGTCTGTTATCCCGGCTATACTGAGAACATGTCAATGTGTTACAGTGTATTTTCTCTTGGCTTTAAGGCTCAGGAGCAGATGCTTGCATAAACTGCACAGAAGGTTATTTTATGGAGGATGGGAGATGTGTGCAGTCCTGTAGTGGTGGTTATTACCTTGATCACTCTCTCGAAAATGGATACAAAACCTGCAAAAGGTAAGATATAGTCTTCAAAGGCTACATCATATTTCAGGGTTTTTTTTAAAACAAGTGTCCAATATTTGATATACATCTACTACTGTGTAAGTCGGATTAAATAATAGAATGTCATGACATTGTAGAACACATTACTGAGTGTTGAGAATAAGAGAATACACACTATGCTAAGCAAACTATGGGAAGAAAGCAAGAATTTTTAACATGATTGTAATTTCCTTATAAGGGCTTTTAAAATGAATTTCAGTGCATGTGTGTGTGTGTGTGTTCTGCTTATTTAAATCAAGATTTTATTAAGAAATTTGAAATTACAGGCATAAAAATATGGTAAATAGTTAACAGATCTAGCAAAGGGGCTGTTCTTTTCCATTAAAGAAGCAATAGTAGCCATTTGCCAAGAGGTAAATTGCCATTCATATGGACCATTCAGTTCCTCAGCTACACACAACCAGCCACGGAGCAGAAATACTTGATGGACAAAGCATGGTAACCTTTTGCCGAGTTTTATTCGAGAGGGACAGAGGTTTTGGCAGATCTTTGTAAAGTACAATTCGGGCCCTTCTGAAGCTCTTATTTTTTGACTTTGGACAAACTCTCTTTGACGGGGGACAGCATTGGGAATCACCTTTTGATACAGCTTTCCACAGAAAACGCATAATACTCCTTTAATCTTCTATGACATGCTTTACTTTTCGATCCTTGTCTCCCTGTATAGTTTTGTCCAGTCTATGGATGCCTACTGTCTTCTATAAATGTGACTGGTTACTTCTACCTGCTGTACTTAGTTTCAAAATTTCAGAATCAAGTAGTTATTAAATAAAAGAATATGAATGATCTCAGGGATGAGAACTTAACTGAGAGAGTGTGATGGAAATTCTTGTTGCTTAGTGGCAATTGTGATAACTTCTGGCTTTTTGTTTTGTTTTGTTTAAAGATGTGATGCCAGCTGCTTGGAATGCAGTGGTCAAGGAGACAAAAACTGTACAACTTGTCCAAATGGCTATATCTTAGATACCGGCGTCTGTGTAATTGGAACAGTCTGTAAGGATGGTGAGTATTATTATTTTTCTCAAAAATATTCCTTTTGTTGGCATCAAAGTTAACTTAATATTTCCACATTTTGTGTTGGTTTGGCTTCTTGAAGTATTTTGGATCTCCTAAATGATTATTTTGTTATATTTTCAGATTTATACGTGGGGCAAATATATAATATGGATTATGTTTGTTTCACGGACCCCTTTCTTTAGCCCATGATTTCCACCTTACGTGTTTTGTAATGGGCATTTCCTTAGAAAGATTTTTCATGTGAATATCTTAATGCACTCTTAACTGAAAGATTCATCTGTGTCTGATTTGCCTTTCTAAACTGTAAAGATGTTGACAACTAATGTGATGTTCACTCTCAATAACCTTAATTGAATTATTTGAATGAATAGCAAGAGGAAAATAGAGACCATTTTGAAAATATTGTACCATCTTCATAATGGAGATTTGGGCATTCTCTAAGCTCTTTGTTGCATTTGATACAGCATTGCTCTAACTGCATATTATTAGCTTCATTACTATATAATTTAAAGCATCAAAGTGTGTGTACAGTTAAAGGGATAACAGGGTCCTTTTCCTGAAGGTGTTACTACCTAAGGTCATTGCAGGTACGGTCTAATTCAACGAGTGAGATCATTTCAGAACAGAAGCTTAGTGTAACACATAGTGGGACAAATATCTGGCAAAGCAAATATAGTAAGAACTAATGATGATTCTGGGGCTCATTTAGCTCCCATTTAAGTCAAATTAGCATTTTACCATTGATTCAGTAGAAGCAGGATTGGGCCCATAGTGCTTCTTTGGCTATTTATAGATCATGTTAGTCAGTTTACACTTTCAAGTCAGATAAAGCTAGTAGTAAAAGGAAAATTAAAGTCATGTACTCACAGTATCCTCTTGCATATCAGCAATATGTTGCAATACCTGTTAGGCCTGGTACTCCTTCGGCTAAAATATGTCCTCATTTATACCCGTGCAACCTCAATGACTTCAATGAGTTTGCACAGATGGGCATCACTGAGGGCAGAATTTTGTTTCTTGTACTTTATATGGATTGTTATTGATGTTGAGCTGAAAAAAAAAAAAGAGCTCGGGCAAAGTAAATTTGCATTAGAAATACTCTTCTGTGTGAACATGATTATACTAGCCTTTCATTTTCCATGACTCTGTCCCACCATCCTTTTTGTGAAAAATATTATGTAGACACACACAAATGCTTTTCTCTGCCCACTTGTACAAATTAGAGTAGTGTCTGTGGATACAAAATCAAAATGGTACAAGACCAACATGCACATAAATAACTAACTCATCATTTTATTGGCATATGGCTCAATCCTGCCAGAAGCTGAGAAGTCCGAGGAAGTACTGAGCACCCTCCACTCCCATTTGAAGTCAGCAGGCATTGAGAAGGTGTTCATGCAAATGGTGTTATTTTTATTACAGTAGCCTGAGGGGACAAATAAGAGAAGTAATAATGTTGCTTATAATTTTCTAAGAAGAAGGATCTTATATTACTGGCTGGGGATCAAGAAGCATTGGTTGCTTGTCAGACTTACACAGTTTCAATTTCTGTTTAGAATGTTTTATTCTCTTTCTGTGATATGACTGTTATATCCTTTTGATTCATAATAACTCAGAAAAAATCCTTCACTGTATTTATCACTGTTTTCTAATTATTCTTTTTCTGATCTTTTTTTTTCTCCTTTCACAAATGGATACCAATCACTTCCTGTCGGACAACACAATATTTCTTCTTGAAAAAAAAATGTTGTTGACTGAAATTCCTTTTGATGGACCAAATTTCCTACTTGCTACCTGCTCCTGAATGGTCTCTTCCATCAAATCTGCCTCTCTGACCAATTAAACCTTCCTCCGTTGTACACCATGCTCTTCAAATCTTCAACTTGCCCCCTCCCTCTATCGCTGACCTCCGGAAGCAACGGAAGAATCTTGGGCCGAGGGAGGATTCTGTATGCTAGTGAAAAAGAACAATCTGTGTCAAAGGAAAGTACTTCAGCAACTTTGTTGCAGAACATGTACGCATAAAGGGTGAACTGGTACCTCCCAGAATCCTCTTGCTCCTGTAGACTTATAGATTAATCCATATTATTAAAAAAAAGAAAAAAAAAAGAAAAAAAAAAGCAAGCCACCTCTTTCTCTCTCTCTCTCCTCTTTGTCAGGAGAGATGATGAACTGTTTGTTGGAACTTTAATGGAAAAAACTACAACAAGCCTACCTTTCATAACTGGATGTTTAGAGCTAAGCATCCGGGATCACAGGCGGTATTGTGTGACCAAAGCATTGATGCCAAAATTAACAAAGTAATTATTTGATTTCCTGTCAACCTTAGGATTATCCCTGTTTTTGATGGTCCTTTTTCTTCGTTTCCTTTTTTCCCCCTGCTTGTTTCCCCTTCAAGGTGTTTAAAGAGTGTTTCAAGAATACGACACAAGTTTACATGGATTAAAACAAAACAAAAACAAAAAAATACTTGCATCAGTCTTTTTTTGTGCTTATATATTAATAGTCAGGGGGAACTTAAGAAAACCAGTCCCTGAGGGAATTAGAAACATCTTTATATGTGGGACTATGTTCTGCAGCCTTTGTATCAGTATTAAAAATAAATTAAAAAGTGATCAATTCCACACATTTCTTACTTTGTTTCCTATGCTGTGTGCTGTTTTTTGCATCATGCAGTATTTACATACATTTCGCTTCTCACCCTCCACCCCAGTTATATAGATCTGGTCATTAGACAGTTAGCTTGTTAACCGCTATTCTGGGATTTTAATTTCTTTTTTTAAATTATCAAAGCTATTTGGGATAAAATGTAAGAGGTTCATAACACCTAAGTTTTCACAAGGGTATTCTTCCTATTATGAACAAATTCCAAAAGGGCCTGGTCCTCTTATTTTTCATGAACGAAAGTATTTTGTAAACTCATGTCTGGAGCACACAGGTAACACTTAAGTAGTAGTTGTATAATCTTATCTTGTATTTTAGCAAACAGGGGGCCTGATCCTGCAAACATGTACTACTAGTCACAGTGCTAATACATAGATTTCAATGAGACTACATCCAGAAGTAAGTGTTTACAGGACTGGGCCCTATAACTGGAACTGATACACTAGGTCAAATTAAACCCTTGGAGTAACTACATTTAGATCAATAAATGTACATCAAGGGATGATGTCTATCCAGTTTGGATTTTGTGTAATAATATCCCTCTTGTCAGTTTGAGCCTTAAGATGCTCTTAATCAACAATGGTATAAACTGGGAGTAACCCCAGTTAAGCCAGTTTAAGTGAGAGAGGAATAAGGCTCCTGTGTTTCCTTTTCTAGTTACACGTCATTCCCAGTCAACATAGTTTTATATGTTCCTATTAGCATATTGCTTGACACCCATTAATTAGGTAAAACGTAGTCAATTACATTTCAAAGATATTGATTTGACTAAGGGCTTGTCTTCACTACAGAGCTAAATTGGCATAACAGCATCGATTTAGCAGGTCTAGTGAAGACACACTCAATCGATAGGAGAGCGCTCTTCCATCAATTTCTGTACTCCACCTCAGTGAGAGGCAGAAGCAATGTCAGTGGGAGAGCGTCTCCCATCGACATAGAGAAGTGTGGACCCTGCGATAAGTAAATCTAAGCTACATCAGCTTGAGTTACACTACTAACATAACTCAAACTGCATAGCTTAGATTGACCGGCAGTGGTAGTGTGGACCTGGCCTAAAACAAGTCTTCCTTCTGTACAAAAATAATCTGGGTGCGATGACCTGTGACACACAAATGGAAAATGGAAAACATTTCTGTAAAAATATAAATGGTAGAACTAGAACTTCTAGACTTCCCTTTTTTCAATATGAAATCTGCCCCTGAATTTTACAAATGAAAGCACCAGTGCCAGTAGAAACAATATGTTCCTTTTCCCAGAGAACAGCTGAATTCTTACAGACATCCCGTTCTCGTTTGTGATAGTAAAAGAACTGTGACGTTCCTTTGGTGCTCATTAAATTTCCTACTAAACATTCAAAGTTATGACAACTTTATTTGTGCTAGTTTAACTACTAGTCTGTTACGTCCTCATTACTCTAATAACATTATTAACTAGAACATAATGCTTTCAAAGTTTAAGTTAATATTATATATTATATATAAATATATATATATATATATTCATAATTGAGATATAATTATGTAATGGATTGTAAAGAATTTGTTTGGATACTTACAAATGTCTTTAACCCTATTATAGAGAAGAAATTAATATCTTTGTTTTCTTTTAGAAATACTGACACATTGTTAAATCCAAATTCATTTTTACTGAAAAATACTGTACATGTGAAAAATGTTCAGTTGTTATTTGTAAAATAGAGTAGTACTGTTGTAATTGATAATGGCCAAAATCAATGTTATTCCATATTTTATTTTTTCTATTAAATTAACCTAAGTTCCTGTTGCTTTGGTCTGGAAAAACATGTTGATAATTGATATGTAAAGTATCTCGCTTTAGGAGAGGAAGGTAATTTTTATGTTAAAAAGCAATTTGATATCACATATACGTCATTGCGACAAAGTGCAGGGGTGTTTGTTTTTTGTTTTTAATGAATGTATTGGCTTTTTGAAAGGTGGTGGTATTTCTCATGGAAGAAACACCTGGTTTTGATGCAGGTTACTTTTTGTGCTGTAGAAGCACAACTGAAGCTGAATCCTGATGCAGGATAGCTTCGACTTCTTCTAATCCATAACAGGAATTATCAGCCCAGTTTCTTTCATATTTAGGATTAAAACCCGGATCCATACCTACCTAATGGCTGAGATGGTTAGGAATAGATTAGGGAGGCATTCACATTTCCAGTTAGGCAGCCAGAGGTGTCCATTGTGCAATGGATTGCTGATCTCCGTTATTTCCTAATGCACAGATGTCAGTACCACAAAAGCACTGCATTAGACCCTGTTCTTATAAATGACTGTTCGCAGGCAGATTGCTGCGCCCATGAAGAGCCTCACTGAAGTCAACAGGCCTCCACATGTGCGCAGCATTCCAACCGTGCAGGTTTGGAGCCTTTACAGGTATTAACTGATATCTTTGTCTGCCATCTCAGCTGAGAGATGAAGAACTGAATGGGTTTGGAGATTGAATTACCTTTCATCCATAGAGGTAGTGTCTTTAGATTAAGCGAGGGCAGTCTGAGGAAGCCTGCACTTCAGCTGCCCAATCAGAGTATGTTCTGTAGTGGTTTTCAATCCAGTACCTTTTGCTAGCTCTAAAGTCACTTAAAAATAAAGTGATCATCGATCACAGTGTCCCTCCCACTCCCCCCCACCCCCGCTCCTGGGAAAGAGTGAACGTCAGCTTGTTGCAGCATACACCCCCCAATTACTCTATAAGCACACTGGGGAGACAGTCACAGGGCCACCCACTGCCTGCCTTCTGCTGCTGCTTCCTGACCACCTGTGCCAGGGAGGGACATAGACACGCTGCACAGGAAGTGGCAAAATGGCACAAGGAAGAAGGTGTGTGCAGTACACCCCACCACTCCCTTGCCTGAGCATGCAAGACAGGCCACAGTATGGCCCAAAGAAAATCAATTGATACATTAGTTGTTTGATGCATGAAGGACTTCTGCACTCTGCTTCCGTTTTCATCTTTCTATTGTTGATACTGTTGCTGGGCATTTCAGTTTGGTTGTGTTGCATTCTCAACATATTGTCCTCTGCGGGGGAGAGCATGCAAAAAGGAATAGTATAGTCATGTTAATATTGGCCAAATAGCTTTTTCCAGAATGCATATCTTTAAACACTAAGCCACTGGTGGGCCAGGATGGTTTGTTTACCTGCGTCCGCAGGTTCGGCCGATCGCAGCTCCCACTGGCCGCGCTTTGCCGTTCCAGGCCAATGGGGGCTGTGGGAAGCGAACCGCTGCCAGTGGGAGCTGCGATCGGCCGAACCTGCGGATGCTGCAGGTAAACAAACCATTCTGGCCCTCTAGGAGCTTTCCCTGATGGGCTGCATGCCAAAAGTTGCCAGTCCCTGCTGTAGAGCCTCTCAGACAGGCAACTGCTCAACTGAGTCTTACTCCTGAATGCAATACTTAGTAGCATGAAGTTGGAGCATCAGCCAGCCATCTTTCATTTATGTGTCTAGTAATGGAGTCCAGTGTTTTATAAGCATTGCTATTACAGAGCTTTACAGAAGGCTGACCAACATTCTAGCTCAACCCTATTCACATGATAATCCATATACGTGGAGTCCCCTTATAGCCAATGAGATTAATCATGAGCGAGTTCTGCAGAAATGGACCCTAAATTTGCCAACAAAGAATCTTCCTTTGCTATGTAATTTTTTTCTCATTACACGATCAATCCTCCTTCAGCTTCATTTGTGAGGTGTTGCTCTTCAATATTTGAGATCAGTACTAATAATGAATATATGATCAATATAGACAAACCACTTCACTGAAGTTCAGAAACTTTGTTACATAGAGCAGTTTTCCCATTTTCTCCATCCTGCCTGCTAAAGAACATATCTGCCTTTATTTATATCCCAGTTCAAAAAGTGGCAACAATGATTTTTTAACAATAATATTTTACTTAAGCCATTTCACAACTATGATAAAACATGTGCTTGTCTCCCTCCCTGTTCAAAAAGGCACATGTTGACTTCCCATTGATCTCAATGGGGATTAAGAATGTGCTTAAGTGCCTCCCTAAATTGGAGCCTGGGCGATAATGAGGCCTATCCAAACTGTGATCCAGAAAGATTCTCACAGCATAACCAACATGTCTCAGGAGAATAGGCAGCATTTCAACTGGCTATTAAACTAGTAAGTACAAGTGCCCATTACAGAAAGGCACCGTTTGTTTTTTTAAATGAAAGATGTATTTATTTTTTGTAACAGGGTTACAAGCGTGACCCATCTTCTCGCTCTACACCACCACCTCAAAAAATACACCCTTATTATTTTCCTGAGCAACAAAGACTGCCTGGTAAGTGGGAAAAGTGACTGTAAGGGGTATGTGGAGATAAGTGTGCATCCACAGTGCATTCATCCTCAGCAGCACCGATGCACCTTGTTTTTGATCCAGTCTACTTACAGTGTTGACACTGGAGAGTTCTCTTTTTTTTTTCCATAAAGTTTTGCAAGCTCCCTCTCTTTGCGGAACAATGTATTGAAACAAAAAACTATTTCGATGAACATGTTGATAAAAAAAATCTTGGAAAAATACCAGAACGTGTATCCATTCTTAACCCTGCAAAAGAGAAACAACGTGGACGTTTCAACATTTTTCACAAAATTGTTTTCCTGGGTTTTGACCAGTTCAGTTTACCACCCACCAACAATACTGGTGTGGGAAGGGCTTCCTTTCCTCCTCTACGGATGAAAGCATCATTACATAGCAAATTGCTGTATGCTAGCAACTGAGCCTTGTTAATGTGTCAACAGTCTGCTTACTAGGGTCATGTCCATCTATTTGGTGCATATGCTGCCATCACCAACAAACGTTATATGCCAAATGTAACCACATCTCTATTCTCCATCTCTGCACTGGCCAACAGAGCAGGACTTGGACCTACCGATATCCTGGAATATTTTGGTTAAGTCCAAGGCACCTAGAGCACAGCAATATTGGGCCTCTCACCTGGGTTTGAGTCTGGCCCATTATTTTTATAGGAGCAGTTTCTGAAACCCTCATACTGAGTATCCCAGCAAAGTCAAGGAGATTGCTCATGAATGTGTTACTCTGTGTGGGTAAAGGTAGCAGAATCAGTCCCATACTCAGTTACACATGTACTGTAGTTAGCAGATTCTAGATTCTCAAACACGCAGCCCGCAGAGTTATTTCCTGCGGCCCACCATAGGCACTGACTCCACTGGCAGCCAAGCTCCAAACATTACTGAGTGTTTATAGTTTATTAAAACCCCTCTTTGCATTACAGTTTTTAAAAAGTTAATACATTGACTTTTAATAGAATACGATATTACTCTTCATTTTTGACTATACTTTTGTATCATTGTATGAAAAGGTTTCAGTGATGCGGCCCTTGGGCCAATTTACTAGTTCTCATGTGGCCCTCATGGTAATTTGAGTTTGAGATCCCTGTTCTAGAAGGAGTTTGTCTCTGGATCACCACAATGATATCTATTCCCTAATAAGGAAGTGAAGTTTCACTTCTGCTATGTGAAATGCAGACAAGGGAGTGAATGCTGTAGATAGGGTGACCAGACAGCAAGTGTGAAAAATCGGGTCAGGGTGGGAGGTAATAGGAGCCTACATAAGAAAAAGACCCAAAAATCGGGACTGTCCCTATAAAATCAGGACATCTGGTCACCCTAGCTGTAGAAAGAACTCCAAGTATTTAAAAGGCAGGCTCTTCAGTTAGCAGCAAACGCTGCACCTTCATGTAGTGCCAGGCGTTGTCTTTTTGTTTCATTTCTTCTTTGTGTATCTCGTGGACTCACTGCCAGATCTGGTGGTGGTTGGATATGGATCAATGCCACATTCACAATTATTAATTTATTATCATCTTTACAGCGTGTAAGATGGATTTTGTGAAGGTTTTTTATGGAAAAACATCACATTTCAAGGCTGGTCTTTTCCCACCATGCTCCATGGAACATCACTTTTCTTTCATTTTGCAGATGTACAACACTGTTATTGTAAAAGCAGTGTACATACTGACAAGGTCACACCAATTCTGGATAGCAACCCCTGTGTGCTGGGAACTACTTGTGTAGCTAGATTAGCCCAAGTTCCTATCCACTTGTTTGGAGAACCTTATTCACCCATTGGACAAAACCACTTACAGTTCCTTTCCTTTGGGGGGCAGTAATGTAACAGGGGCAATAACCATGCCTGCCGACAGTGGGGGAAAAGGAGGCAATTGCCCAGGGGCCCGGATGATTTAAAAGGGCCTAGGGGCCAGCATAGGCTGTCCCAGAAGTGATGGATTCGTCACTTCCACCCTGGGCCCCACCCACCCTAGAGACAGTCCTGGCCCTGGGGCCCGGAATTTTTGTCGGTGGGCCTAGCAATAACCAACACATGGATCCATTTCTACCCCTTTAGCCTTTGTCAACTACCCACTGGGCAGAGACAGATCCATTCTAGCACTATAAGGAACAGCTAGTGAGCACTGACGACTAAGGGATGTCCCAATACAATTTGATAACCACAACAATAAAACTGGTAAAAAATTATCCATCATCCATCCTTCCATCCCCATACTATCTGAGCACCAAAAAATCTCAGTACCTGCCTGTGCTAACTGACATAATGAAGACACTGTTGAAACAATCTTCCCCTCTTTGTTCCACAGAAGGACACCTCCTTCATTTGGTGGTGGTGGCCAATGCATTTGTGCTGTGTGAGCTTATAATGAGAGTCTTGGTCTCCATCACATTATAAGGGGTCTGTCCTCAGTGTAGAGTAACATGAGGTACTTTTTACTCAGTCTCCAACCCACTTCTCACTGGCTTTAGCAGCAGCTGAGGACTCCTCTCAAGTAACTGATGGATGTGCTGATCCAATGGAAGAAAACACATTCTGGTTGTTATTACAAATGGTAATTAAAAAACTGATTTTTTTAAAATTATGGCAAATAGCTGAGCTCTTTGGAGGAAGGACTATCTTTTCACATGTTAGCACTGCGCCTAACAGAATAGGGCACCAATCCCTGACTGGGGATTGTGGGCACTACCACACACAAATAATAAATAGCAGTGACAATGAACTTCAAGCTGTTGTGGCAAAGGGACAGATACAGCAGGTGTACATGTTTTTATTCAGAGGAGACAAGAATAGAGGGTTATGCAAAATACTACAGTTGAAAAAGCCTTTCTTCTCTATGTCCTGCTTCAAGTCCAACCTGAAGCATTATGTGATCTCTGCTAATCCTGCAACAGAAGACCCTCACATCCTATAATCACCATATCAAACTCTGCACAAAACATCTTTGCTGAGGGAATGGAATCCCTAGTCTGTTCTGACCTCCCAAGGATGATTGGATCAAATATTCAAAAGCACCTTAGTGAACCTCAAAAGCTGAGGTTCCATTTTTTTCAGTCTTACTGAAAGTCAGTGGGACAAGTTCCTTTTGAAAACAAGACTGCAACGTAGGTACATTTGAAAATTTACCCCAAAGCTTAAACATTTAAGGAACCCTCCCTCAGATTTGTGCACCCTCCCCTGTACACCCAGATCGTTTTCCCAAATCCCAGTGGAACAGGTGCCATGATTCAGAGGCAACTTGATTACAGTGTACAAGTACCAGTGGCCCAGGGAGAAAATACTGGGTTCTAACGGGCTCTTTAATCAAGCAAACAACAGCATAACAAGAACCAATGGCTGGAAGCTGAACCCAGCCAAAGATTAGGCACAAATTTTTAATAGTGAGCGTGATTAACCATTGGAACAGACTACTAGGGGAAGTGCTGGATTCGCAGCTCTTGCTGTCTTCAGATCAAAATTGGATGCTTTAGCCAAACACAAGTTATTGCGCTCACTACAGAGTAACTAGGGAAAATGTAATGATATCTGATACACAAGAGGCCAGACTGGCCGATCTAATGGTCCCTTCTGGCCTTAAATTCTATGAAACGTTCAAATTCAGTCTCTGCCCCAAAGCCCACAAATGCTGATCCCTGCCTCTAGCAACCCAGCTGCTGTCACCAAGCCCTCAGCAACGTGTTTAAAAAAAAAAAAAAAAAAAATTTGCTCTAAGGACCCAATCCTTTAAAATGCCAGTCACCTCCTGGTGCTGCTTTCTCTCAACTCCTAGTGATGGTAGGGGAAGATGGTTTGGTGGATAGAACACTCAGAAGACACCAGAAGGGGTCGGTTCCGGGGTTAACCAGAGACTTCTTATATGACCATGGGCCATTCACTTAATCACCCCCACCTGCAATACTGGACACAATACCTCCAGACCCCCAAAGGGGGTTGTGAGAATAAAAGTAATTAAAGATTGCCAGGTGCTGCAATACTATGGTAAGGAGGGCTGGGTAAGTGCTTAGCCAGGATGACTTTGGGGGCAGTATTCACCATCTTGCAGAACCAGACACTAAATTAGCATCATATTTTAGGCCATAGCCCTGCCCAGATAGACAACACAAAATGCATTGGGAGGCCCACTGTGTACTTTACAGCACCACCTGCACTGGTAAATATTATTAAAATAACAGCAATCAAAATAATGTCTGTAAGACAAACTAGAAAAAAGTAGTTTTTACATGCTGGCTAGAGCAGTGGCCGGGGACTCAGGAGACCTGGGTTCTAATACCCAAATCTGCCACAGACCTGCTGTGTGACCTTGAGCAAGACACTTCACCTCTGTGTGCCTCAGGTTTTCCATCTGTAAAAAGGGGATAATGGTGCTTATTCTCCTTTTTAAAACACTTTTTGATCTGCTGATGAAAAGTGCTAGATAAGAGCTAAGTATTATTAATTATTTATTGTATGTATTACTGTAGTGCTTATTATTAATAACAATTCTATAAACACTTAAAGCCATACTTTGCAACCTGCCAAAATCCAAATGTCAAATGCAGTATATGCCAAAGATCC
This sequence comes from Chelydra serpentina, assembly GCA_037349315.1. Classification (NCBI taxonomy): domain Eukaryota; kingdom Metazoa; phylum Chordata; order Testudines; family Chelydridae; genus Chelydra; species Chelydra serpentina. The sequence continues at coordinate 18,892,999 of JBAIAC010000042.1, forward strand.
CAAATGAGGGATACAAAACATTATTCACAGAGGAAACTTAACTTGCAGTGGGTTTCATGCCCTTAATAGAACTAACTTCTGTTATAAGCTCAGTGTCGTGGTTTTGTTGTGATTATGTAAATAATTTTCAGCAATAAACGTGGCAGCTGAGGGAAACACCCAGTTTGCATGGAAGACGGCTAACTTTGGGTGCGGCTACACTGCAATTAAACACCCGTGACTGGCCCGTGTCAGCTGGTTCGGGCAGTGGGGCTGTAAAATTGCAGGGTAGATGTTTGGGCTCTTGCTGGAACCTGAGCCCTGGCACCTTCCCCACGCTCAGGTCAGAGCTCAGACTCCAGCCCAAACCTGAACATCTACACTGCAATTTTACAGCTCTCCAGCCAGGGGTGTTTGATTGCAGTGTAGACACACCCTTTGGGACTAAAAAGGAGTGATTTCCCTTGACATGAGGTACAGTGGAGACGTATGTTTAAAGGTGGTAAAATTACTTTTTCAAATAATCTAGTGGTATTTCCCAGTTACATGCATGACATGGATACCTTGCAGAATAAAGTAAAAGAGTGCAGGCTTTGCAAGTGTCAGCTAGCTACCAATGTCTGAAGGGGGAGGAGAGGTTTAGCACTTTTTAGCCCTAAGCAAGTACATCAAGTTAACAAATAGTTCTGTAATATAGTTTAAAAATCTTCTTTCAAGTGGCGTTTCAACATTAACTATTTTAATTTCCACAGGAAAAAATGCATCACATTAATGTTTAATGGCAGCTCTACGACCATAGCTGTGACTTGTGAAATCAGAGGCCCAGAACATAGGCAATTTCTGGTGTTCACTCTTATAATAGTGTGTTTTAAGAGGCTGCAAATTAAAGATTCAGCTAGCAAAGAACTGGCCTTCAACTGGCACTAATCCAGGGCAGCTGAAATGAATTACAGCACTTCAGATGGAGGAAGTAACAAAGAAATAACAAAGGCCTTTTAAAATTCACCACTTATGCCAGGTGGGGAGGGGTTGGAAGGGGGTATTCGGAGGTATATGAATTAGTGGCTCCAGACTGAGTATTCCTATACAGGACACATAGTCTAGCACTGTTGCCAAATAAAGTGAATTTAACAGAGATGAAGAAACAACAAAAAGCTTTCAGAATATAAATTACAACCAAAACAACAATATCAGATAAAGAATGATTTAATACAAGGGTACCATCTAGTGAAGGATGCTACAACCATGAGAAATCATGAGCAGATTCCCCAAGCAATGAGCCATCAGAATCTTCAATGTGGAATGTGCATGTATTCTAGTGTTGCCTAGTTATTTTATAGCATCAAACATTGTGTTTACAAACGTCACATAAAATACATAGAAGACAGAACCTGGCCCTGAGGAACATGGTTATTTTTTATATCAAGTTTCTATTGGGAAAAGTATCTGTTTATATGCCATATTCTGAAAAAGTCATTTGTACTGATGTGCTTCCATATCATGACACCTTTACACGTAATAGTTCTATAGTAATCTAAAAATGGGGTTGCTAATTGTGGGAATACAGTGTTTATGGAGCAGACTGTAATCTAGTGAGTACAGCATTGGCCTGAAAGTTGGGAGATAAAGGTTTTAATTCCGGCTCTGTCATTAGGGGGAATCATATAACCTATTTATGCCTCACTTTCTCGCTGTAAACACATAATAGTACTTACAGGGTGCAGTGAAGACTAATTAATGAGGGCCAAATTTTACCTCAGTTACACAAGTGTGGATGCACAAAGCTGTACTCAATTCAAAGTCAAATGGTTAGTTTATCACATCTTTATCATCATCCCTTTATATGATATATATATTTATGGGCCAGATCCTCAGCTGGTGTAAATCAACAGACCTCAGCTGATATCAGTGGATCTATGCCAATTTACACCAGCTCAAGATCTCACTTACACAGTCTAGAGAGATTATATAAACAGAGGGATACCCATACAAATAGGCACATATAAATATGCTAACTACCCTTTAAGATTTATGGCTGAAAAGCACTATGGAAGTGTTAATATATAAATTCTATGTATGTATGTATGTACTCACACACATAGACACCTATATATATTGGTTACCTTGGAGACGTGCAAAGAAAAGGTGCTTAAAAGCAAAAGGGTTGGGGGATTGTTGTTGTTTTGCTTTTTGTGGGGTTTTTTTTTTTTACAACATACAGACAATAGAAAGCCTCAATATTTTCTTTCACTGCTGGAAAAAGGAAGAAAGATAGCTAAAAATATGCTAACAATTCCTGTAAATCCCAGATTATTTGCAAAAACAATGTATTTTTAACAGAGAATTCAAAAGGATCCCACAGAGTTTGTAAAACATGTCTGCAGAATTCCTCATGGATAGAGATCTCACTGTCTGGGCAATTTTATATATGTCTGCCACCCTTACTCATGATGAGAAGGATGTTACTTCATAAGTCATCCCAGTGATTTCTCCTATATATAAAACTGAGTGGGCAATATGTCTGGAGTGAGAGGGAATAGATAGTTGTATATTAACATTATTTTATGGCTTGTGTACACGGTGTGGTAATGCCCTACATTAACTGGTCCATGTAGACACTGCTGGTGTGCACCAAATGTTCCCTAATGTGCCTTAACATAATAGCTTTTCTATCTCCCTTCCATTCCATTCCCCTGACATTGCTCCTTCATACAGTCCTGTGCCCCCCCCCCCCCCACTTTGGAGGACTCAGCAAAACAGAGACAGACAAAACCAAAAGACACTCCACTCTTCTGTGTCCTAAGTCCCACAATGCACATGCACAGCCCAAATTTCAAGGGAGCAATGCAAGTGGGAAGAATTCTCCACCTAGGGGTATTCACAGAATTAGCAGGTTTCATTTACCTCCCAGGGCTCACTGCCCAGACCATATCCTCAGCTAAATCAGTTGCTAAAGAATGAAGCAGCAGATAGTAAATTCAGTCAAATATCTATACTTGACTAGCATAGATTACCTGCTAACCAAATAACATAAGGCACACTTATTTAATCTAGGGCCTTATAAAACTGTTCAATGGATAGATTCACTGCCCCCACACAGTGCTTAATACACACACGGCTGGCATGTCACTTGCCAAATGACTCTATCTACTCTACGAGTTATGGGGAGCACAGATATGCAGCACGGTAACCATGTTTTAATGAGCACCCAATAAATAAAAGGACATGTCATGTATTATAGCACCACAGCAGCAGCAGCAGCTATAGTCTAGCTACCCATACGGGATGAGATTTTCAGAGTCACTGAGAGGACTGGGACACCCAGTTCTCTTTAATTGTAAAGGTAATTGGGTGTCTACATCCCTGAGCAAGTGTAGGCTTCCAGGAGGCACAGCACTGAAGGAACAGTCCAAGAGGAGAGGTAAGGGGGATAGAGAGGACCAGTGTGCCCTCCTGATTTTGGGCTGGTCCAGGCTTTAGTTTATAGGACCCCATCCCTGGCTGCCTATGAGTTGCAATACAGTCTTCTAGGATGTCTGTGGTGGCACATGCTACGAATACCTCAGCATACGCCTTACACTGCGGCTTGTAAACTTGCAGTGTAAGAATGATGTATCGGCACCAGAAGGATTCACCCTGAGTTTGCTGCAGCCCATTAATGGCTCCTATATAGGTGGCATCTTTCTTCAACCACTTTGAATGTGTTTCTGCAAAAGAGATAAAATAGCACCAAATACACAACATGCCATGTTGCTGAATGCTCATAGTAAACATGGGAGACTCAAGAGGACTCAGTCTGATCTCACACTGGTGAGAATCAGGAATGACTCCACTGAAATCTCCTGATGAAAAGCACTATAAGAGCTAGGTATTAAATCTATGGAGTTACACCGGGGCAAAATGAGCTAAGTGAAATCAGAATCAAACCCCAACATTTTCAGAAGAAATAACTTTATTTGTGGTTATGTCATTCACAAGAATGATAAGACATTCCCAATCAATTCCGGATGCATTTAGTTGCTTGAGGTTTGCCTTTTAGATTTGGCACCAAAATGTGTATGGAGATACTACAGTGGTTAGCATGTTAGAAATAGCAAAGGCAGACAGGCAGCTGAATAGTTGTGATGTATCTTGTATCTACCAGATGGTTGCCAAACAGTGCAGTGTACTGCACATGAACTATTTCAAAATCCCATCTGCTGTCTGGACTCACTCCTCATGCATCCCACACACAACTGGAGCAGAGACTCAAACCGTTACCCTTCATGCAAAAAGAACGAGGAGTACTTGTGGCACCTTAGAGACTAACAAATTTATTTGAGCACGGCTACAACTCTGAAACCCTTCATGCAGTGTCCTTTATCTAGCTCTCCAAGGCGCACCAGAATAGAGCCCCGCCTGCAGCTCCCAGCTGAGCCAATAGGAGCTGGGCTAACTCAACCACCAACAGGCATTTTTCGCAAGACTCATGCAGACTCAAAGAAAACAAGTCCTTGGGCTCACCATTCCAAAAGAGACAGTGCTCCAGCACCCAGGACACAAACACTTGGTTGCCTGTTGACACAACTGAGAATTGCTGGTTTCAGAAATTTAAAACAACTTTGGTGTCTAATTCTTTTCAATTAGCAACATGTCGGGCAAAGTTTTTTATTTGATCTGTGGGTCTTAAGTAAACAATTGGGTTTTGTTTGCCAGGGGAATATGCCGAGAGTGTGGATCGGTGTCTGTTCTGTGAAGCATCCTGTTCTAAGTGCACAGGGCCAACTCAGAATGACTGTATCGGCTGTGCAGCCACAAGGTAAGTGATCGTTGTTGTTGTTATTTATTTACATGTGGTAGCAGGTAGATGCCCCAGTCAGGGTCAGGACCCCACTGTACTGGGTGATGTACAAACACATAAAAAGAGACTGTCATTAACCCAATGAGGTGAATCGAGTGAGTATGACAAAATTAGAGCAAGGAAGGAGAATAAAAGTGGCACAAATGAGACCAATTGCTTGCACAGGTAACTAGTGCACGACCAGATGGGTCCTGCGGGCAGAAAATCTTTTTTCCTTAAATCAATGAAATCAGCTAACCCTGACTGACATACAGGCAAACCATAACTACTACCTCTTGGTAGTAGGTACTAGCCTCTAACATGCCACAAAGGACACAGGCTGACACTGATCAGTGACAGTCGGGGTATGTCTACACTGCAATTAAAAACCCGTGGCTGGCCAGTGTCAGCGATGCGGGCTCATGGGGCTTGGGCTAAAGGTCTGTTTAATTGTGATGTAGATGTTTGGGCTCAGACTGAAGCCCAGGCTCTAGGACCCTGAGGGCGGAGGAGGAGGGTCCCAGAGCCCAGCTCCAGCCAGAGCCCGAATGTTTACACCACAATTAAACAGCCCCTGAGCCTGATCCCCACAAGCCCAAGTCAGTTGGCCTAGGTTAGCCACAGATGTCCAATTGCAGTGTAGACATATCTTCAGACACTTGGAGTTCAATTTTCAGCTTGTCACATCTGCATTGGTTTTCACTACACATATTTGATTTATATGGTAACCTGGCATGATATCAATTACCATACAGGTCCTGAAGGGATTATTGTCTAACTAAGACATAATTATTTATTTAAAATATATTTAAATGCTTCCTTACTAGAGCAGGTCCTGACCTAAATCCCAACCTGAAACACTGTTCAAACTTTGGGAAAGTTTGAATCTAATATGAATTCTGCAGCTCAGGGTCACCTCTGCTATTTATACAAGGGAGCTATTATAGCCTCTTGTTTTAAATCCCATGTTCTTACAATAGGGAAGTTGCAGCCTTGATTCTGCACTCACATTAGTTTTGGTCTGGTGTAACTGCACTGATTTTTTTTTACGCTGGTGTGAGATCAGAATCAGCTCCTATAAGCTTTTTCCATGGCATAAGAACACACCAAAAAACAAGTAAACATACAATTTATAACACCAGTGTCTATGACAAGACCTCTGAAATAACAAGAAACACACAGTGGCAGTACAGGGTCAATTCATCCTTAAAGCAGCTCTACTTCCTTTAGGTGGGTTATAGCATGGATTAATTTAGCCCAATGTGTCCGGCCAGAGTGTCAGGCTCAGAGCTGAAGTTCTATGCTTCTAGGTGGTAAATTGGAACCTCTGTGTTACTGTAACATGGATTTTTGTGTAGGAGGGTAGGTTTGTTTGTTTGTTGTTCCATAACAAAAGGCACAAGGTGATCTAATTATAACAAATTATACAAAACCGCCTAGATGTTCCAGTCTGTAGTGATCAAGCGCCTCTCTTTCTTGAGTCTCCATGGCCTTTGGGAGGCTATGATCATAACCAGAATTTTAGCTGCCTCGTATTTGTCTTCAAGCAGAATTTATCAGTCTTGTGTCGAGCTAGAAGGCTAGACATTTATTCCAATTTTGGGATTCTAGAATATACACATTTGTCATTTGCAGAGGTACTTTTCCTTACACAGGTTACACTACATAATACAACTGGAGAAGAGGGGAGTTAAGCTCCAAAGCTCTTATTTCACCGTAACAAGTCCCTCACCAGTTTTTGTGTTTGCTTTTTACATCTAGGGCTTCCAAAGAGAGTCAGGTTTTTTTCCTTCTGTCTATCATAAAAGATCTACTAAGAAAATACAAAAATAAAAAGAAACAACAAAAATAAAAATAGATAAAATAAAAATCCAAATGGAAACTATAGGGGGGGAAATATCTCCAGTGGATACTATTTGTAATGTATTGGAAATAGACCTATTTAAGTCTCAGTCTCAGGGTCCTATGGTTCTAAATGGTTCACACTGAAAAGAGTAATGAATGGCACTCTAATACAGACTAAAATTCAGGAGAAATGATCTCCTACAGCGGGATTCTTTTTCTTTTCTGCAAAGGGTGAAAAGATTGGGTTTTTTCCTTTTGAAGTACTATGAAAATGAGAACACTGAACATCCCCATTCTCTGTGGGAAATCTGCTCTAGGCACTGTTCCCTTGTTCAGAAACCCAGGATGCTATTATCTGTTTTTAATGCAGCGGGGAAATTTGGTTTTTGCCAGCCAAACAATTTAGTTCTCAATTAAAAAAACAACTTCTCCTCCCTTTGTAAATCTGTATATCCCATGATCTATAGAGCTCAGGATCAGGATCTGAGCTGTCATCGTCTATCGTGAGGACTACATCGTGACAAGAGCAAGAGAGGGTCTCTTTCTTTACTGTGCTAGCTTTGTTAATAAAAATCAGTCTTAGTCTCCTGAACAGAGATAAAGTCTACTGAATGCCCTGTGTAGGTATGCGAGTCTCTATCTCTCCAACCATCTAGAGTTCTTAACTTTTCCCAGTCAATCTTATATGTTTGTTCCTAAACCTTTTCAAAGGAAGCATCCCTGGAACTGCTTATTTATGGGGCACTCCTGGAGAATCATTTGCCACTGAGTGAGCAAGTCAATGGCATAGCTAGGAGTGGAAATTTGGGTGGGCCCTGACTTTCGGGGGGATGGACAATGACAGACTGTGTTAGCTCAGCTTCTCCCCCAATGCCATACCCTCTCCCTAGCCTTGGTACCCCCCGACACAGGGCTTCACCTGCCGAGCTGGGCAGACGTATAGGGCAGAGCTGCCGGGGCCTAGCTTTCTGAAGGGCAGGTGCAGAGCTCCATCCTGGATTTCAGGTGCCAAGTGATGCTCTGGGTTGCTGTGGCAGCACTACACCCCTGCTCAGATTTGGGTGGGCCTGGATGCTGAGTGGGTGGGCCGCAGTTCATCCAGGCCCACGTGTGACTGTGCCCCTGGAGCAAACTTGCTTCAGATGAAGGCAAGAGGCAGGAAATGGGAGCAAACTTGCAGCCTACCCTAAAATGTACTGTTCTTCCCCCGGGCATCAATGACTCACAGAATGAGAACCTCTCATTAAGCAAAGAGACTTGCAGCACAGCTGTGCAAAAAATGTTCACTAACTATATACCAAGCCATGCGAAATTCCCTTGGTTTCATTAGCAGTGCAATGCTCGGGTCATGTTCTTCAAAGTTTTGCTAAAGGCCTCTTCACATTTCACATGACTAAGATGTTGGAACCAATCAGAGGCAAAGATAAGAGTAACACTATCCAGTTTGTATCCACACAGTATTGTTTTTGCCATCACAGCCATGTTTGTCCATCCCCACAAGTATCAACATTGCAAACCAGGTACTTTTGAAATGATTTCTAACTAAAAGACCATTGACAAATTGTCCTCAAATTCTGCAGAAACAATCATCCTTCAGAACAAATCTGGATGATTGTCACACCAAACCAAAATTACAAGGGCACAAAATAGGGCTCTATAATGGAACTTGATTGCTACCATAATATGGAGAAACTACTGTCCTGAAATCAGTGCTAAGAAAGTAAGGAGTCAATCCTTAATTGTCATGTTAAACACATATCAAGATTGGGCTCTACATATATAAATGCCAGTCCAGTCAAGGACTTAAGCACAGAAGTCCATACAGAGTCCTCCATTGTTTTCCTTAGCTGTATTTAAGACATCTTTAGGTTCTAGCCCACTTCTTCAACATTTTCTGTCATATATCTTTCTCCATATTTACTCAAAGGCCACATCGTTATGATATGCATCTTTTCCCCTTATTAAGATTAAAACCATGAAATATAAAATAATTGCGAACCTGGGCCAGTTATGTTGCTACTACATTCACTCAGTTCTTTCAAACTCATCAAGAAAGTTTTGGAGAAGATGAGTCATTAGCCAGCAATAAAAAGTATTCAACAATAGGATTCGACAATAATCCTCATATGGGGACAGCCCCTACGGCCCCAATCCTGTGAAGATTTACACAAATGGTTAACTTTATGCACTATGAATAGTCCCATGGGCAGTTCAAAGCAAATCTTTAAAGTAAAACAAATAGAAAGTTTTGGCCTAGATTTTTTCACAGATAACTTCTGTGACAGAAACATGTTCTTGGCTTCTTTTTAACGGACATAAGGAACATTTCAGAGCTTGTGGTACAGAGACATCAAGATAAGTGATTTTCTGTGGGGGGGAAAAGTCGAACTCAAATCTGAAGTATAAGATTGAAGTTAAAGGCTTAGCTGGCCTCCCACTTTATCTTACCAAATATTGTAAAGAAAATCAATGGGAAATGAAAAGCAATGTGCAAAGAATATAAGTAATAAATATAACTGGGTGAGGGGGGACATTTTCTTTGTTTGTTTTAAAGATGAAGAGACAACTACAGACTCTAATTGTGGTATTTTGCCTTTCTCTGCCACCACAGATTTTTTGATGATGGACGGTGTGTGCTGCAATGCCCCAAAGGGAAATTTGAATTTAACAACCAATGCCATTTGTGCCATCATACCTGCATAGACTGCAGTGGAAGTGAACCAAACAAATGTACTGCTTGTGGTACAGGTAAGTCAGATTTCTTCTTACAACTTTTTCCTTTGCCTCTTAATTTCTCTTTGCCTCTGCTCTCAGGACCTAATCCTGGCCATGTTCTCGTCAGTGGAACTTCTGCCACTGTTTCAGGCTATCCTCATGATTTAACTTGGTATAATGTCCTGGAATTTAGTTTGCATGAAAAACACTCTTGAAAATACAGATGTATTCTGTTCTTGTTGTGTTAGTTCATTATTTGTCCAACAAAGACAGCCTAATGTACTTGGAATTATGCCCATCTTTAGAGAGGCAAAAATAAATTTTTTTTAAAAAGGAATTGTTTTTGGTTGAATAAAATAGAAAACCTAAGTTTGGAAATAGAAAAGCTTCACTAGGCAGTCTAGTCTACCCTGGAAGCCTTTTTGTGCTAACCCAGACAAGAAAAAAGTCAGCTCTTTCATCACAATTCACTTAAATGAAACCTGTATAATAGCCACAATAGCTTCATCTTCCATCTGCTTCTAACTGCCCCCCTGCCTGGAAGAAATATATCAAATTATACTCAAAGGTGAGCCATGTATCAGAGTCATGAAGCTCAGATCTAGAATCTGACCCAAGTCTGAACTTTGCCACAGCTGGTGGCGGAGAGAGTGTTCTAATTCAATGTTCTAGCTTAGACACATTACAGAGGTAGATTCAAACCTGAATCCAAAGTCCAACTTCAACCAACTTTGGTAGGAATACATGTATGTTTCAGCCCCGGTGCTCCTGTTTAGCAGTGAAAAATGTATGTTACACATTCTCACTGTAATAACTATTTGAAAGTCTCGGAAAATACTGCTCTTCAGGAGCTAAGGAGGACACAACAGTAACAGTCATTGCAGAACAAGGTAGATAATAGGAGATATGGGATCACCAGGATCCTGTCTAAAGCAGACTTAGGTCAGATGCAGATGTACTGAGAACCCACTTCCACATTCCTAAAGAGAATGCTCCCATCCACACAAAAGGAATCTAATCTCTTAACAAATGTTATCATTATACAGATTATATTAAAACAGACAATATAGGAAATTTCATGATATAGGGAATTCTTTTTTACTTTGAAATTACAGTAGAGCATGGTAGATTTCCCCAAAGTACTGTACATGAACATATATTAGATTTGTGGGGGTACAGTCTAAAAAGTTACCGAAAGTAAAGAGTATTCAGCTGCTGAAAAGACAGGAATGGATTATGTGGCTTTGTCACAATATTTTCTTGAATAATGTTTTCCTGACAATATGTTAGAACAATGTTGTGTTGTCAGAAGTACTTACACTCTATGGACCAGTGGACAAACAAGCAGCTACAAGACTTCTACATACAATTCTATAAACCTGGTGGTATTTCTAATGATCACTTATGACTAAATGAGCAAGAAAACTTACACCATCATAAATTCAGAAAAGCCTGACCGGAGTGCTGAATTAGCTAATACAGCCAGACTGTGCAAGTAATACAGGCCATTGTTCTACCAAGTGGTAGTAACACAGCACAAAGCTGCTGTAAGGACAAAGGTATCTGAATCACTTCCCTTGACAGGCTTAACATCTCTCAAGCGTAGATCATCTTCCAAAGAACCTCTCTTTTCATTAGGTATTATTTTCCATTAAGATCCCCAAATACTAACTGAATAACATTTTTTAAATAAAATAATTAAGTTAAAGTTTGCTATTGATGGACTGACTCGGAGTATTGATAAGGGAATATGGAGCCTTTTACTTCTAGGAAGCCAGTTCAAATTCAGACCAGGTTGGTAGTGACCCAAAATCTTTTGCATCTGATTGACGCTTTCACGGCAAATGTGAAATACATGGGTCAATGGTCTCAGTCCATTACATAAATGTCTACATCACAAAAAACACGATTACAATACGTACTAATTGGTACCCACATTGGCAGTCTCATTCAAGAGGCTGAGGCCAAATGGACACTGAGGCTGAGCCACACTTTTACCGCTATAGGCAGTATCTTCTTGTCAGGATCACAGCAGGGTGGGAAAAAGCTTGCAGCGCTGTGGACAGCAATACAGAACTTCCATCTCTACGGGCACCCAGAGAGGCAGACACCATGGTAACAGTCACAGTATCAGAACCTGAGTAGACTAGAATCCATTCTGCAACTTTCATGAATAACCAAAATTCAAACACAAAAAGTAAAAATAAAAGAGCATGGATGCCTCTTTTTGTAGCAGAGCAACTACCCATTAACAGTAGTATAGGTTCTGTCTGTAGCTTCAAAAATTGTCATGGGAAAAATACTGATGCAGCATAATATAGTTAGCACAGTAATAATAGTATTGTAAGGTGACTTGTAAAGATCTCCCTACACTGCAATGCAAAGCGCCCTGAGTTATACCTGCTCTTACACGGGGGGTGGGGAGGACTGAGGGAAGAGGTGTCACTACTGAAATGAGTCTGTGGGGTAAACCTGGGAGGGCTTTCATCTAGTAGACCTGCCAGTTTTTACCTTGAAACACTAGAGATCACCAGTGCTTCAATATAAAATAGACAAGCTTACACTTTTAAATTCAATTCAGAATCCAAACTTTCAAGATTCAGAGTAATCAGGATGAAGATTCCAGTGAAGACCCAAGTTTCCCCAAAGTTTACGTGAAAGATATCTGAGTTCAGGGAGGGGCCTCTTCTGTCACACCCAGATATGTTGAGGAGAATTCGGGGTGAGAGTCCCAATCATGAAAGCTTCTCCATCAATATTTGAGGATTGTGGGGGTGTTTATAATGTTTGTGCACTTGAAAAAAGTATTATGAAATTTTTAGTTCCATAATTTCCCCACACTGTGGAAAGTGTTGGGTACAGATCCTCAGTTGGTGTAAATGGATAAAATAATTGCATTACCTTCAACTGAGCTACACTGATTGACCATCAGTTGAAGCTCTGGTGTTCAATGTTAACACTACTTTTTCTGCCTACGCTAAATGATGTCTCTTTTACTGCTGATCTGTTTCCTCCTACTGTGTTTCTGTTGCACAGACAAGAGAGGTAAAAAACGTTTCCTGTACATGGGAGAGTGCAGAGAGAGCTGTCCACGAGGCTACTACCATTCAGAGAAGAACAGTGCCTGTCTCTCTTGCTTAGAACAGTGTGAAATGTGCCTCGACTCCACCCAGTGTAACAGATGTTTCAAAGGATATTACCTATCTGATAACAGGTGTCTGAAGCATGAATGTAGAGAAGGTAAGCACCCGCCAGTAGAAATAATTCTCAGTTGAAAATCTGTCCCTTGTTTTCTGATACACAAAAAGAGCAAATCCTAAGGTCCTTAACTCAAGTTCTGGTTCCCCTCTCACATGTATCCATGTAAATTGGGAGTCAGTCCCTTGAGGTGTATGGAGTTACACAAGTCTAAGTGGGAGAAGAATCATACTGAGTTAAAATGCGTGATTCCAAGTATGAGTAGTACCCTTAGGGCTTGGCCAGATTGATACATTTATTTTCGGTATCCCAGCTGAATGCTTTAAATATTGACCCTTCATTTTGCTAGAATTAACCCTAAACTTGAAATCTTCAATGCACAGGTGAAGTGGAGGACCCTAACTCTGAAGATTGCATACCATGTGCAGATGGATGCCGGAGTTGTCGGCTAGGTACGTGTTGTTTTTATGTGCCATTTCGCTGGTAGTTTCAATTGGAGATGTTATTCCTTTTCAGCTCTGATCCTAAATCCTTGTGTGGGGTTAATGAGCACTGCTAATTCTGTCCCAGAGCAAGCTGCATTTCAGATTGTGAGATTCTTGATCACAGAGCCATATTCTAGCCACAGCATGCACTATACATTCAGAATCATGTTTACCTAATTCCTCTTATGGCACTCTTCTGAGGGTACGTCTACACTACAGAACTAGGTCGAAATTATAGAAGTCGATATATTAAAACCCGAATTAATGGAATCGATTGTGTGTGTCCCCACTAAAGAGCGTTAAGACCATGAGGTCGATTGTCTGTGTCCACAGTTGCGAGATTAGCATCGACCTTCGAAGCATTGCATTGCGGGTAGCTATCCCACAGTTCCCGCAGTCTCCGCCGCCCATTGGAATTCTGGGTTGCGATCCCAAAGCCTGATGGGGCAGAAAAAAATGTCGCTGGTGGTTCTGGGTACATGTCATCAGGCCATCAAACGTCCCTCCCTCCCTCCTTGAAAGCAATCTTTTTCGCGCCTTGTCTGCGTGCTTTCCATGTTTGCTACAGAAGGCTACAGAAGGCTGCTCAGCTCACAATTACCGTACATCTCCAGCGTACGCCTTCACATTAGGTCTAGTGGAGATTCAGTCACGGTATAATACGGGCAGAGGGATAGCTCAGCGTTCTGAGCGTTGGCCCGCTAAACCCGGGGTTGCGAGTTCAATCCTTGAGGGGGCCATTCCGCCTGAGGCTGGTAGTCGCGGGACTGCACAGCATAAGCTCCTTGCCTTCTAGCTGCAGATCGTGCACTATGCCATAAATGGTTGTGGTCGCGGGACCATATAGGAGAAGCTCCTTGCCTTCTAGCTGCAGATCGTACAATATGCTTGACATTACAGTGCTCCTGGCCGGCGGCCTTTGGTGTGGCTGGCCGGGGGCGCTTTTTTACGTTTTCTTTAAGGGAGATTCAGCACTGCCTGGAACACGGGCAGAGGGATAGCTCAGCGGTATGAGCGTTGACCCGCTAAACCCGGGGTTGCGAGTTCAATCCTTGAGGGGGTCAGTAGAGCTTATTGTACCATCTGCAGCTGGAAGGAAAGGCGCCTAACCCCTGCTCACGGCATATTGTACTATCTGCAGCTAGAAGGAAATGAGCCTAACCCTTGCTCCCCCCTCCCTCCGTGAAAGCACCTGAGGGGGGAGCGAAAAATCCTTTAGCGCCTTTTTTCGTGCGGGCGCCATATTGCTGCCACCATTGTTATCCACCAGCCGCTTCTGCTCCCACTCTGCTGTCCTGCAAACGGCATACCGGGGGAAGCATGGAGCACGATCAGATCACCGCAACTGTTATGGCCGTTATGAACACCACGCGCATTGTCCAGGAGTATATGGAGACCGAGAACCGGGAGCTGCTAGAGCAACAGGAGGCGAGGACGAGACAGTATCAGCCTGAGGAGAGTGATGAGGACATGGAGACAGACCTCTCTCAGAAAAGGCCCCCCCGCAAGGTGGACATCATGGTGGTAATGGGGCTCGTTGATACAGTGGAACGCCGATTCTGGGCCCGGGAAACAAGCACAGAGTGGTGGGACCACATAGTGCTGCAGGTCTGGGATGAATCCCAGTGGCTGCGAAACTTTCGCATGCGTAAGGGCACTTTCATGGAACTTTGTGAGTTGCTTTCCCCTGCCCTGAAGCGCCAGAACACCAAGATGAGAGCAGCCCTCACAGTAGAGAAGCGACTGGCGATAGCCCTGTGGAAGCTTGCAACGCCAGACAGCTACCGGTCAGTCGCGAATCAATTCGGAGTGGGAAAATCTACAGTGGGGGCCGTTGTCATGCAAGTAGCCAGGGCGATCACCAAGCTGCTGGTACCAAGGGTTGTGAGTCTGGGAAATGTGCAGCTCATACTGGATGGCTTTGCAGCAATGGGCTTCCCGAACTGTGGAGGGGCGATAGACGGAACCCATATCCCTATCTTGGCACCGGACCACCAAGCCAGCGAGTACATAAACCGAAAGGGTTACTTTTCAATAGTGCTGCAAGCACTGGTGGATCACAAGGGGCGTTTCACCAACATCAACGTGGGATGGCCGGGAAAGGTACATGACGCTCGCATCTTCAGGAACTCTGGTCTGTTTCAGCTGCTGCAGCAAGGGACTTTCTTCCCAGACCAGAAAATAACCGTTGGGGATGTTGAGATGCCCATAGTTATCCTTGGGGACCCAGCCTACCCCTTAATGCCATGGCTCATGAAGCCATACACAGGTAGCCTGGACAGTAGTCAGGACCTTTTCAACTATAGGCTGAGCAAGTGCAGAATGGTGGTGGAGTGTGCATTTGGCCGTTTAAAAGCAAGATGGCGAAGTTTATTAACTAGGTTAGATCTCAGCGAAACCAATGTTCCTATTGTTATTACTGCTTGCTGTGCGCTCCACAATATCTGTGAGAGTAAGGGGGAGACGTTTATGGCAGGGTGGGAGGTTGAGGCAAATCGCCTGGCCGCTGGTTATGCGCAGCCAGACACCAGGGCTATTACAAGAGTACAGCAGGGTGCGTTGCGCATCAGGGAAGCTTTGAAAACAAGTTTCATGAATGGCCACGATGCTGTGTGAAAGTTCTGTTTTTCCCCAGTAATGAAAAGCCCCGCCCCTTCATTCGCTCTACTTCCCTTTACCCAAACCGCCCTGCCCTCCCCCCCTCAATCACCGCTTGCAGAGGAAATAAAGTGATTCTTGTTTAAAAATCATGCATTCTTTATTAATTTGTAAAACACAGAGGGGGGACTATGGTGGTAATTGACACAGTCTCCAGGGATAGGTGGTGGAGGAAGGGAAGCACCAGGATGGGTGGTGGAGGAGGGGATGAGGGAAGGACAAGGACACACAGCACTTTAAAACTTATTGAATGCCAGCCCTTTCTTGCTTGGACTGTTCTCTTGGCTTGAGTGGCTGGGAGCACGGAGGCCACCCAAACGCGTTCTTGGGCGTCTCGGGGATGAGGTTATGGGACTCGGGAAGGAGGGCTGTTGGTTACACAGGGGCTGTAGCGGCGGTCTGGGCTCAGGCGGCCTTTCCTGAACCCTACGCCTGTCCTCAGCCATAAGCCGGAGGATTTCCGTTTGATCCTCCAGTAGCCTGAGAATTGCATCCTGCCTTCTCTCTGCACGCTGACGCCACCTACTCTCTTCATCCCGCCGCTGTCTCTCTTCAGCCCGCCAGTCATTGTCCTCAGCACGCCACTTGTCCGCGCGATCAAATTCTGCCTTCCTGGACTCAGACAGTGTCTGCCTCCACACATTCTGCTGGGCAGCCTCAGAGTGGGAGGATTCCATGAGTTCTGAGAACATATCGTCTCGACTCCTTTTCTTTTTACTTCTTATCTTCGCTAGCCTCTGGGATGGTGATGAAAGGGGTGGCGTTGAAACATTTGTAGCTGTGGGAGGAAGCAAACGGGAGACAAATGTAAAAGACACATTTTGTTTGAACAAAACATTACATATCACATGTGCATTTTGTCCAAGGTTGCACTGGGCCTCTTATATTGAGGGTCTGCCGGTTTGCTGTGAGAGATCACACAAGCAGGTCCGGCGGGCAACAGAATTCGGCTTGCAGACAGCCATGGTAAGACACTCTATAGGCTTCTTTAAGCTTCACAACAGGCGGGAATGTTTTCAAACAGCAACCCCCTCATTTCCCATAACAAACATCCCGTGGGCTGGCAATTTAAAACAAATAGGTTAGCAATTGAAAAGTTAGGTGGGGCGGCGGTTTTCGGGTTAACATGCAGGGAGAACCTAATCGCCCCCCCCCCCCACACACACACACACACAGGCAAGATGTTCGCTGTGCCCCCTCCCCCCACCGCGTGGGTCCCAGCGGGGAAGATTTCCGTTCAGCCACAGGCAAACAGCCCAGCAGGGACGGAGCCCCTCTGAATGCCCCCGTACTAAAATTCCCCTATTTCAACCAGGTTCCCATGAATGATATCACTCTTCTGAGGATAACACACACAGATAAAGAAAGGATGTTGCTTGAATGCCAGCAAAAACCGGGACCGTACGCCGCCATGCTTTGCAAAGCACTGATTCCAGACTACGTGCTGCTTGCCTGGCGTGGTAGAGTGTGTTACCACGGAGCACAGGATAAGGCTGCCCTCCCCAGAAACCTCATGCACAGGCTTTGGGAGCACATCCAGGAGATCTTTCTGGAGATGTCCCCGGAGGATTTCTGCTCCATCCCCGAACATGTTAACAGACTTTTCGAGTAGCTGTGGCTGTACTGGCCACGAATTAATCATTAAACACGCTTGCTTATAAAACATGTATTAATTAAACAGAGGTACACTCACCAGAGGTCCCTTCTCCTGCATCGAGCACGCCTTGGGAGGGTTCGAACTGTACTTGCTCCAGGGTGAGAAAGAGTTCCTGGCTGTCGGGGAAAAGGGCTTCTCCGCTTCCTTGCTGGGTCTGTGTGCTATTTTCAGCATCATTATCATCATCAGGCTCCTCTGTGGGTTCTGATGATCCACATACGGAGTCAAACCACATGGGAGGGTCTGTGCTGGCTGCACCTCCTAGAATGGCATGCAGCTCATCATAGAAGCGGCATGTCTGGGGCTCTGACCCAGAGCGGTTGTTTGCATCTCTGGTTTTTTGGTAGGCTTGCCTGAGCTCCTTAATTTTCACGCGGCACTGTTGCGCGTCCCTGTTGTAGCCTCTGTCCTGCATGCCCTTGGAGACTTTGGCGTATGTCTTGGCGTTTCTTCTTTTGGACCCTAGCTCTGCTAGCACGGTTTCGTCTCCCCAAACAGCGATCAGATCGAGTACCTCACGCTCGGTCCATGCTGGAGCTCGTCTTCGGTTCTGGGACTCCATCATGGTCACCTCTGCTGATGAGATCTGCACTCACCTGCAGCTCACCACGCTGGCCAAACAGGAAATGAAATTCAAAAGTTCGCGGGGCTTTTCCTGTCTACCTGGGAGGAGCATTCGAGCTCAGACCGCTGTCTAGAGCGGTCAGCTGATGCACCGTGGGATAGATTTAGGAGGCCGATACTGTCGAATTGCGTCCTCACTAGCCTACATCGATTCGGCAATATCGCTTTAAGCGCTAATTCTCTCGTTGGGGGTGGAGTGGCGAGATCGATTTTAAGAGCCCTAGAAGTCGATGGTAAGGGCTTCGTCGTGAGGACGGGTGCACGGATCAATCGAAATAACGCTAATAAATTCGACCTAAACTCGTAGTGTAGACCAGGGCTGAGATAGGTAAGTATTTGTACCCCAACTAAGAGGTTTTGTGAATTTCCCAAAGCTACAGAAAGAGTTGATGTCAGAATCAGAATTAGACCTCAGTCATTCTAGGCCTGAGCACAGATCACTAGACTATTTCTCTTCTTTAAAGAAACATCTGTAAAGTCAAACTCCATTACAGGGCAATTTTGTTCTGCTGAGCTTCAGTGTCTCAAAAATTGATTAATACTAGTAATTTTTCCATGAGAATAAAGAAATGCGTCTCCTACTCATAATGTGGTTCTGTCAGAATGTTTGACATCCTCAAATAAATACCATCTACTCAGTCCAGAACAGTTAATTCTAATCTGCCTTATATTAATTCAAATGGAGACAGACAACTCACCACTATTTTTGGCCCTTGGGCATTACTTTTGGAAACTTAAACGTTGAAAAGATGTTGCAGTTAGTTTAATTTATCTGGCTTTAATACATTTGTGTTAAGAAACCTGACTTCATCATGGCTATGCTGACAGGAGTACAACAGAAGAATCTATGACCCGGGGACTGAAGGAGAACAGGGTGACCCAGCAGGAAGACAAAATAGTGTCCAAGTGGGGATTAATGGGACATGATGAGGAAATTCACATCACAGAAAGGAACTCTTTGCTGCCAAGTGATTTCCAAAAATTAAAGGAAAGGAAAGTATATAGGGCCAAATTTTATCTAATTAACTTGCTATAAATCTGGAGTAACTCTACTGCAATCAACAGAGTTACTTTGAATTTATAGTGGTATAAATGAGAGAGGAATTTGCCCTAGACTCTTTCAACAGTCTGTATCCAAATGTGTTAAAATTAGAGGTGGCCCTGAATCACAAACTCTAGATCCAGATGTCAACAAGTTTCCACAGTTCGGGGTTGTTCATATCTGGCACTTTGGTTTGGCCAAATCCCTAGTTAAAATTCTTGCTTTGTAACACTAGCTACAGCAGTAGATTGTATGGAGCCATCTAGAGCAAAGTGAATGCTGAAAGAGGTATCTGCAAACATTAATTAAAGGAAAATTCATGAATGCATTCCCACCCGAAGTATTCACAGCCACTTTGAGTTACTGTTTTTAAGCTTGCATGCATGTGATCATGATATTTTTACTTTTTTGTGAAAAAATAAATACCCACACAAATATGTATTCATACAAATGTTTTCACCACAAGTGACTTATTTAAGCCCTCCGCTTCTTAATTGTTAAGTCATTCAATAAATGAGCAAACATTATAGCATGTGACTTAGGTGACCAGTTACTCAGTATAAATATTATCAAGTCCAACACCTTCTTTCATGACTGTGGATGTTCCTTTGGCAATGGAATGCGGCTCTCAAACGTCATTGCACCGTGACCCCCTTGTGCCAACAAAAATTACTACATAACCCTGGGCGGAGATGGGCTGGAGTTCGAGCCCCGCTGCCCCAGGTTGAAGCACTTGGGCTTCGGCGTCAGCCCAGGGTGGTGGGGCTCAGGCTTCATCTTCAGCCCCAAGCCACAGTGAGTCTAATGCTGGCCCTGGTGACCCCATTAAAATGGAGTCCCGACCCACTTTGGGGTCCAGTGGCGTAGTCGGGTTTAGAGCATAGGGGGAGCAGAGCTAAAAAAAGGCACCGGGAGCACACAAAAAAATGCTCCGCTCTGGCTGCAGCGTAGGAGCAAAAGACATCGGGAGCAAAAAAAGGCACCGGGAGCAAAAAAAAATGCTCCGCTCTGGCTGCAGCGTAGGAGCAAAAGGCATCGGGAGCAAAAAAAGGCACCAGGAGCAAAAAGAAATGCTCCGCTCTGGCTGCAGCATAGGAGCAAAAGGCGTCGGAGCACAAAAAAGGCGCCGCTTCTGCTCAGTTGGGGAGCGGCCGCTCCCCTTGCTCCCCCCCTGGCTACGCTACTGTTGGGGTTCCAAACCACAGGTTGAGAACCACTGTAAAAATGGAGGCAGGAGGGAAGGATTCAATATGACTGTGTGGACCTTTCGTAAGCTTGCAGTCCTACTCCATACAAACTCCCTCCTTGCTGTGAGGTTGGCTAGAAGAGGAGTGAGGGTGGATAACTGGGAAACAGAAAAAGGGGCTAAAGTAGTTGGCAAATGGGACACCCTATTCTAATGTCATTCATCTCCTAAATATAAACTCACCACTAGGTTTCCTTCTCACTTCCCTTCTGACTCTTACCTTTGAAGTTCTGATTTAAACAGGTTTCCAAAAGCTCCAATCAAAGCTTGAGACAATTGGCAAGAGTCAGACAAATTTAGGATCAATTTTCAGCACAGACCAAAGGTCAGAAGTGTTCAGGGTGGTGCGGAAAGTTTGGTTGGAACTCCAGAAAATGTTTGTGATTTTTGGTTAAGATGGATGCACTGATAGAACAGTGGATATTGTTATTTTAAAATGCTGCCACTGGATTTTAAACTGAAGCACAAAAGCAGGCAGGAAGCAAGATCCTGAACAGATTTCAAAAGTTATCACGTGTCCCTACAGTAGAACATTATTTTTAAGTTCTAGATTTAATATGAACTGGACAGAGCTCCTGGGAGGTTTTTTTTGCTGTTATTAATTGGTTAGATTTCGGCAGCATCATTAGCTTAGTTGCAGCTAAGACAAATGAAGGAAGAGGGTTCTCAGATCCGATCAGAAATGGATAGACTAGAAGATATCTCTGAGAGCAAACAGCTGGGCCATGCTGCTTTGCCCAGCCAAAAGTGGTTTCTGATGACAAAGGCTGTAAAAACATCCCAGTGCCACAACAGACACAAAACAATGAAATGTTATGTCTGCTGGGAAAATACTGAATTTGATGTATTTGTATTCATCCAAAAATGCCAGATGTAACTTTTTCTTTCTGAAGCACGATCCTGCAGTCTTTACTTGTCTCAGACATATCTTCCCTTTGACAACACTAAGGAATTTTGCCTTCGATCAGGGCATAATGGTATTTGGGGCACTCTCAGTCAGCAGTGCACTAGGAGTTTCTGAGGATAAACAAATCTCCTTTCTAGAAAATAGTGTAATAGCCCAACTAGAACTAAAGTTATGTCATTTTCTTCCCTAAAAAGACATGATTCTTAATATGTAAATAGATATAGATACATTTTGTATAGATATATAAAAAGATTCAGACTCTTCTGTGAAATGAGTAATGATACACATCTTTTGTTTAGTCTTTTGGGATCTATGGATGAACAGCACTAACAACTAACTATTATTATCCTGCTGTCACCCTGGGTTGTGAGTGAACCACAGCTTTTATTGACTGCACGATGACTTATGGAACCTAATGAAATAAGAAAGCGAGATACATCACAAACACATTGCAATAAGCTTGTTGATTGATGGATTTGTTACCTTCAGCAAATCACAAGGGTTTAACTGATTTTTTTCTTTTTATAAACTGTGATTCTTTGGTAATGCATGTAACTTCAAATATACTCCGTAGGGTCAGATTAATTAAGATAATTGAACTGAGTGTGTTGCTAGTAGTCTGTGGGCAGAAGAATTCTTGCTTGCCACAACTTGGGTCTGCTGTATTTCTCTCTCTCTCTCTCTGTTTACCTTTATCTGGTAGCTAATTATTTATGTCTTGACTGATCTAGATCAGCAATCTCTTAGTCAAAATTGATGACAAGTGATCAACAAAGATAAATGTAATATTTCAGGATGAAACTTTACCCTCAGTTTCTGTTAGCTATTATACTTCAGTAGCTTAGTTTTAGGACCTGGTGAAGATAACATGGCAGGAGAGGGTAGAAAAGATCTTGAGGAAAGCCGAGGAAGTGATGAATGGATTGGCCTAAAGAAGGTGGTAAGCAGATGGACCCTGGTGCCTCCTCAGACAGAGTAAGATGGCAGATGCTTGCACAATGACCCGATCCCCGGTGTTGGGATACGGGGAAGAAGCAGTCTAGTTTTAGGAATAGAGTAGTCACTTAACCTCTCTCTGCCTTAGTCTCCACATGAGAACGGGTGTATTGACACTTACGTCTCTCACAAAGGTATTCTGAAACTTAATTAATGATAATAAGCCATTTTGAGATTAAAAGTATTGATGTTATTAAAACAAATACAGCAGTGATAAGGCAAAAGACATTGTTACAGACCAGTCAGACCATTTATAGGAAAATGCTCCAAAATAGACATTACTAATAATTCATTTAGGGTGCACTGGTGTGAGTGAGAGCTACAAATGCTAGGTATCATGCAATGTACTGTGAAATCCATATTTTTAAATAGCCATTTTTACTGAGACCTAGAAAGCAGACCCATGGTCTTAAACCTAATTCTTATCCTAGTGCACAACACTAGTAACTAACCAGGCTGGGTGCTAGAGAATTCTGCAGGTGCAGTGGAGAAGGGCTCTTTCACTAGGCCATGTCTTACGGCAACTACTGCAGCCTCACTGCTGTAGAAAGCTTACATTCATACTGAATCCTCATCTTCTCACCGATGGGGGGTTGGTCCTGTAACCAACATTGGAATAAGATGAGGGAGTTAAAGACTCTCCTTTTTTTGCCATCATCATCTCTGCTGATTCCTGGCTGGCAAACATGAATCCTCTTGGTCTCTGCTTCACTACACTGAATGGTGGCAGCTCACAGAACAATGGTTACTATTATGCTACCAAACACGTAAATACATTTTAGGACTGGTGAAAATGTGCATTTTGGCATTCCCTCTTTGATACTGCAAGTGGGTCTTATATGAGCACTGTTGCTGCTGCATGATGGCAGTGGCATAACAGACATGTTTGCTGATTTTAATACTAAGAATACTATCTAGCTAATAAGCCTGCCTCTGTGGATGCTAGCTAAGAAGGCCCTAAAACACAAAACCTGAGGCACCTAATTGTGTGTCTCAAGTTCCATGGCCACGTGGATCTTACAATTCATCCTAAATCTCTCCTGGAGCCAGAAATGAAGGAAACAAGATGTCAGATGTAGCCAGTGGCGTCAAATATGACATTGAAGAAATCCCCTGAGCATGCTCTGTGAGCTGCTGACAAGAATATATGTGTTATTACATTCGAAATGCTGCTGTGTCACAGAGACAGACGTTAGAATGGAGGAGAAGGTAATAAAAGATCTCTCTGCTTTGGCAAACAGGCACAGATACCAAGTCGCTCTTTCAGGGAGTAATTCAGGCTACAAGTTGGACTATTTGTAACAGATTTCCCCTGTAGCTATGGAGCCTGCAATTTTTGCCTTTCCAAAAATCAAGTGGAGGGTTGTTTGGGAGAGGGGAGGGGAGGGGAGAAAGACAGAGGGTGAAGTGAAAGAAGCCACAAGACAGGGTGGGGGGAGTCTCAGTCCGCAGACTTCAAGTTCCTCCCGCCATGAGCACAAGGTCCAACTCTGCAATCCTAGGTCTCATTTACCTGGGGGAGCTGGCCCTTTTAGCCTTAACCCACACTGCACACCAGCCACTGAGACCACCAGCAATTAGCATCACACACCTCACGCGCCTGATACCCATCTTCTGCATAACACATTCCCTAAGGTCATAGAGTCAAATGTTGCTCTTCCCCGCATCATCTACAGTTGCACTCTGTCCTCCCTAAGAACTCAGGCCCATTTTATCAGCTATCACCATGCCCCACCACTCAATTCCCAGAATTATCCAGGCCACCTCATGGTTCACATTTTTTTCATGTTCTGTCAGTGGGGGCTAGCTTCATGCCCCCCTGCACCACCCACACCGTGCAAGCATTTCTGACCAAACCAATGGAGTGTGACTCAATAATTTGATAAATCAGATCTGCATTTCTGTGTATCATAATCCTTAAATCTAACCCAGTGCAATTCCCAAAATCATTTTCACCAAGGTGAATAATAAGGACATCAGGTGACTACAGCTTAGACATCAATTAGTCCAACCGAGGCATGTGCTGGACCTAGCACCTGCCCTTTCTACCAAACTATCAAAGGCAAATGACTTTAGTCTCAAAACTCAGTTGTGATCCACCTGCTGACCTGGCCACCCGCATGTGGGCCCAATGCACAATACAATGCCAACAGACCCAGACCTCAACCTTCCTCCCGATGTCTCTTGCAATTGTAAATAACAAGGTCAATGCAAATCCTGGCACACCTAGAGATGAACAAAGCCAGAAATGCACACTAGCCTGCAACAGAAAATTAAGCCTGAGAGGCACCCCGAAATCATGGAGGAAATCAATCCCAGTGCACCAGGTATATTGCATATCCCATTGCTCGAAGGTCAGTGATAGACCATAAGCACTGAAGTCCTTCTTGATCTCTGAATTCTGTAACTTTGACCAAACCAGCCATTAAACCAGAAAGTCAGCGGAGCAATAGAGGTTGGGAGGGGTTTTTCTTCTGTTTGTAATAATCCTAAAACTGTCATGAGCCAAGGTTTCACAACTGTTCCTTGTGTTCCTTTCCTTATTCTTGTAACTTGATCACATTTGATTCTTTGATGAGAGGGCATGTACCATCCACTCCCAGACTCAGAGCTTGCTTCAGTGTCTCAATTTCGCCAAGTTCTTTTAAAAACAATGAATTTTAAAATTTCTTCAGAGATTCATAGATTCTAGTGCTGGAAGGGACCTCGAGAGGTCATCGAGTCCAGCCCCCTGCCCTCATGGCAGGACCAATTACTGTCTAGACCATCCCTGATAGACATTTATCTAACCTACTCTTAAATATCTCCAGAGATGGAGATTCCACAACCTCCCTGGGCAGTTTATTCCAGTGTTTAACCACCCTGACAGTTAGGAACTTTTTCCTAATGTCCAACCTAAACCTCCCTTGCTGCAGTTTAAGCCCATTGCTTCTTGTTCTATCCTCAGAGGCTAAGATGAACACGTTTTCTCCCCACTCCTTATGACACCCTTTTAGATACCTGAAGACTGCTATCATGTCCCCTCTCAGTCTTCTCTTTTCCAAACTAAACAAACCCAATTCCTTCAGCCTTCCTTCATAGGTCATGTTCTCTAGATCCTTAATCATTCTTGTTGCTCTTCTCTGGACCCTCTCCAATTTCTCCACATCTTTCTTGAAATGCGGTGCCCAGAACTGGACACAATACTCCAGTTGAGGCCTAACCAGCGCAGAGTAGAGTGGAAGAATGACTTCTCGTGTCTTGCTCACAACACACCTGTTAATGCAGCCCAGAATTAAGTTTGCTTTTTTTGCAACAGCATCACACTGTTGACTCATATTTAGCTTGTGGTCCACTATAACCCCTAGATCCCTTTCTGCCGTACTCCTTCCTAGACAGTCTCCTCCCATTCTGTATGTGTGAAACTGATTGTTCCTACCTAAGTGGAGCACTTTGCATTTATCCTTATTAAACTTCATCCTGTTTACCTTTGGTATCATCTGCAAACTTAATAAGCGTACTTTCTGTGCCAATATCCAAGTCGTTGATGAAGATATTGAACAGAGCTATCTACCATAGCTCTTTAGAAAGTGACTGTGCAACATCTCCTTTAAGGTCAACTGAGTTACTCTGGTGGAACTGCAGAATCTGGCTCATTTTATTTCACTGTTCATAAAGGGTCTCTGAAATTGGTATAAGTAAAGATGCCTGCAGAGCTGGAAGATATTGATGCTTTGTAGTTTTAGTTATATGCTATGCATGAAAATATAGCACATAGGATACATACTTTTTTTTCAACCAGCCAGTGCACTCCCATGAGAGAATGGCCAGTGGATCCACATACTCACCAATCCGGCAGCCCCTCTGCTAAGTTACTTCCCTTCACTTCCATAAACCTCTTCCACAGCTATCGTATGAAGGAAGCCCCTGCATAACTGTGTGCTGTGTCCTATTAGGGTGTTTATCCCTACATAGATGCCCCAAATCCTACCTACCCTCCATGTAGCAAAACTTTACGAGGACCCTCCGTGCCTATGGAAAGGGTAGCTTTTTTCCAATATCACTGCTGAGAACACCGGAACCAAAGCAGCACTACTTACTAATTGGAGTGATCATCAAGAGAGAAAAAAATGGGTCAGATGAGCAACTACATTGTTCTCGTTCAAGCATTCTTTATAAGAATAAATATTGAAACAGTAGTGGCAGTACTCCTGGAAGAACAAACTCAGGAATAAGCATTTTGGGCCAAATATGCCTTGGTTACACCAGTATGATTCTGAGTAGCTGTCAAAGGTCCTCCAAATCAATCTTGGATGCAAGGGAGCTAACAAACAGAGAAGGAAGACTGAATCTCTTGCAAAATCCTCTACAAAGCCATTACCCAGAATGAGATGGAGAAAAATGGAATATAATGGAGCTGGAGTGAGAGAAAGATGTTTTTGGAGAAGATTTAAAGAACCCACGAGATGTCTAAAGGGCGGCACTGTGAACAAAGATTCAAGCGTACAGGTACAAATTGGGACTCTGGCTGTTGCGTTCTTGATTAATGAATAGAAAGTGATCTAGTTCCCATAGCAACCTAAGAAGCACAGGAAAACTTCATTTCTTAAAGATATCTCTGATGATGAATAGGCATAGACTTTCAAAATACGGAGAACATTACTACGGAGATACTCTTTTATCTTAGAGTAAATCTTCCTCCAGAGGTTAATCTCACAGGATGGGTTTTAGCTTTGCAGATAATAGGTCTTGTTTGCACTGGCTTATTAAGTGGGAATTGCAATCTGTCCAAAAATAATACCCCCTAAATTTGGAACAGTTTTTTTTATTTTCAGCGGTGACATTTCAGTTTAGGCAGAACATGAGATTAAAGGACGTTGTCTTTCCAACAGTATCTTCGCATAGAGACTTTCCTTGGGTGATTATAATATTAACCATATCTAATGAGAATCAATAAATGAAAGGCTCTTTTTTTGTAGTATTTTCTTTCTTTGTGAAATAACATTACTGTTATTATTCATGCTTGGGAAAAGCCCGTTAAGTCAATTGATTTAATCAAGGGATGAATTTGACCTAGAACTTCAGCAGTTTTAGATGCACAGCCTCTTTAGTATTTCCAGCTTGGCATCTGCGGAGCTGAAATCATTTTTTAGTATTCACAAAGTAGTTCAGCCTTGGCTCCTGGGAGTGTTGGGTTTGGCAAAATCTGAGCCAAATTCTGCTTTCATTTCCATGGATAAGATTCCATCAATTTCATTGAGTTACTCCAGATTCACAGTGTGACTGAGAAAAGAATTTTGCCTTCTGATTATTGGAGGTTTGAAGCCGTATCTTTAGGATCTCGTTAAACCGTTTAACCATAGAATTAGTCTGAGAGTGGGATGGCAGTCATTATGTTATGTGTTAGAAATCTGCTTGGCTTTGCAAGGTACAAATGCTCCATAAGAACAGAACGACGACCATACTGGGTCAGACCAAAGGTCCATCCAGCCCAATGCCAAGTGCCCCAGAGGGAATGAACCTAACAAATAATGACCAAGTGATCTCTCTCCCGCCATCCATCTCCACCCTCTGACACACAGAGGCTAGGGACACCATTCCTTACCCATCCTGGCTAATAGCCATTAATGGACTTAATCTCCATGAATTTATCCAGTTCTCTTTTAAACCCTGTTATAGTACTAGCTTTCACAACCTCCTCAGGCAACGAGATCCACAGGTTGACAGTGCACTGTGTGAAGAAGAACTTCCTTTTATTTGTTTTAAACCTGCTGCCCATTAATTTCATTTGGTGGCCCCTAGTTCTTATATTATGGGAACAAGTAAATAACTTTTCCTTATTCACTTTCTCCTCACCAATCATGATTTTATATACCTCTATCATATCCCTCCTTAGTCTCCTCTTTTCCAAGCTGAAAATTCCTAGCCTCTTTAAAGTCTCCTCATATGGGACCCGTTCCAAACCCCTAATCATTTTAGTTGCCCTTCTGTGAATCTTTTCTAATGCCAGTATATCTTTTTTGAGATGAGGAGATCACATCTGTATGCAGTATTCAAGATGTGGGTGGGTACCATGGATTTATATAAGGGCAATAAGATATTCTCCGTCTTATTCTCTATCCCTTTTTTAATTATTCCTAACATCCTGTTTGCTTTTTTGACTGCAGCTGTACACTGCATGGACATCCTCAGAGAACTATCCATGATGACTCCAAGATCTTTTTCCTGATTAGTTGTAGCTAAATTAGCCCCCGTCATATTGTATGTATAGTTGGGGTTATTTTTTCTAATGTGCATTACTTTACATTTCTCCACATTAAATTTAATTTGCTATTTTGTTACCCAGTCACTTAGTTTTGTGAGATCTTTTTGAAGTTCTTCACAGTCTGCTTTGGTCTTAACTATTTTGAGCAGTTTAGTATCATCTGCAAACTTTGCCACCTCACTGTTTACCCCTTTCTCCAGATCATTTATGAATAAGTTGAATAGGATTGGTCCTAGGACTGACCCTTGGGGAGCACCACTAGTTACCCCTCTCCATTCTGAACATTTACCATTTATTCCTACCCTTTGTTCCCTGTCTTTTAACCAGTTCTCAGTCCATGAAAGAATCTTCCCTCTATCCCATGACAACTTAATTTACATAAGAGACTTTGGTGAGGGACCTTGTCAAAGGCTTTCTGGAAATCTAAGTACACCGTGTCCACTGGATCCCCCTGGTCCACATGTTTGTTGATCCCTTCAAAGAACCCTAATAGATTAGTAAGACATGATTTCCCTTTACAGAAACTTTTCCCCAACAATTTATGTTCTTCTATGTGTCTGACAATTTTAATTTTTTACTATTGTTTCAACTAATTTGCCCAATACTGATGTTAGTCTGTAATTTCCGGGATCACCTCTACAGCCCTTTTAAAATATTGGTGTTACATTAGCTATCTTCCAGTCATTGGGTACAGAAGCTGATTTAAAGGACAGGCTACAAACCATAGTTAATAGTTCCGCAATTTCACATTTGCGTTCTTTCAGTACTCTTGGGTGAATGCCATCTGGTCCCGGTGACTTGTTACTGTTAAGTTTATCAATTAATTCCAAAACCTCCTCTAGTGACACTTCAATCTGTGACAATTCCTCAGATTTGTCACCTACAAAAGACGGCTCAGGTTTGGGAATCTTCCTAACATCCTCAGCTGTGAAGACTGAAGCAAAGAATTCATTTAGTTTTTCCGCAATGACTTTATCGTCTTTAAGTGCTCCTTTTGTATCTCGATCGTCCATGGGCCCCGCTGGTTGTTTAGCAGGCTTCCTGCTTCTGATGTACTTAAAAAATATTTTGTTATTACCTTTTGAGTTTTTGGCTAGCTGTTCTTCAAACTCCTTTTTGGCTTTTCTTATTACATTTTTACACTTAATTTGGCAGTGTTTATACGCCTTTCTATTTACCTCACTAGGATTTGAATTCCACTCTTTAAAAGATGCCTTTTTATTTCTCAATGCTTCTTTTACATGGTTGTTACATGGTGGCTCTTTTTTAGTTCTTTTACTGTGTTTTTTAATTTGGGGTATACATTTAAGTTGGGCCTCTATTATGGTATCTTTGAAAAGTGTCCATGCAGCTTGCAGGGATTTCACTCTATCCCAAAAGTTTCCCCAGTTCCTAATAAATCTAAACCCTTCCTTTCTACACCATCGTCTCATCCATGCATTGAGACTCTGAAGCTCTGCCTGCCTACCTGGCCCTGCGTGTGGAACTGGATACCCCAACACTACCTAGAAGAAGGGTCCCAACTATGGGAAGGTTTCTCTCTGCTCCTGTTGATTGCTCTCCTTCCCTGAGCCTTTCATCCTCCTCAACAGCACAGGGCCTGTCTGACTGGAGGTGGGACAAATCTACAGTGTCCCAGAAAGCCTCATCAATATACCTCTCTGCCTCCCTTAGTTCCTCCAGTTCCACCACCCTGGCCACCAAAGCCCGTACATGGTCTCTGAGGGCCAGAAGCTCCTTGCACCGAATGAACACATACGCCACCTGCCCACAGGTCAGGTAATCATACATGCTACATAGAGTGCAATAAACCGGAATGTTCCCACTCTGCTGCTGGGCTTCTGCCTGCATTCTCTCCTGCAGCTACCAAGGTTAACGATAAGGTGTTTGTTTAAATCAAGAGGTTTTGATTATAGTTTGGTTTAAAGGTTTTAAAGAATGGCAAGTGTACCTTGCCCCCTTCCCAACTCCCTCTCAAAACTCCCTGTTAGCGGCCCCTGGTCGCTTGCTCACTGCTTTATAAAGCTCCCTGGCCTTCTTGATAGCCCCGCCCCCTGACTAAGGCTCAGCCAATGAACAGAGGCTCAGCCAATGAAAAGAGATTTCCACTTTAACAGTCTAGCTTAAAAGTTGTGATATGTCAGCAGCCACTTCAAGTCAGAATTCTCTATAGAAATAAACAAGAAGAGTTTGTTGCTGATCTGTTGCTGGTGTGTTCTGCTATTTATCTGATGTTTATCAAAGAACTAAAATGTATGTAAAATTTAACAATGAACCTCTCAGCAACTTCACCCCAAATGTTATTCACAAGAGCCTACTTTTTTAAACAGGTGCAAGCTTTGGGTTTGTGCCTTTACATAAGAAAGATCATTTATGGAACCTCTTACTGACTGAAGCAAATGTAAATCTTCTGGGACTATCTGAATATGGAAGGGAAGTTAAATTGTTTATTATACAAACCTTGCCCTGGCTACCCATTTTTGATAGCAGGGGACAGACTGATCCTGCTGCCATTCAAGTCAATGGCAAAACTCTGATGGACTTCTGGGGCGCAAGATTAGGACTGTAGTGTTGCCCTCTGATAGCTTTACTCATACTGAGTAGTGCCTTACTCCACCAATAGTCCTATTGACTTATGTGGAATCACTTGTGGAGTAATGTACTATTCAACATGATTAAAGGTATCAGGCTTTAGCCCAGTGAGATATGTATTTCTGTATTATAGTTTTTCTCAAACATGATGATAGCCCTCACATCTCAATACATATGAAACTTGCTTTAAAAATAATGCACCTATCATACTGTTTGGACTCATCTCATTATGTTTCTGAAATGTCAAAAACACACCATAGTTTATGCTCTCACCCAAGTTAGACATTTTCCTTTTTATTCTATTTTTATGACTGATAACCTCCAGACAAACCCCAAACCATCATTCTGAATGCTCTGATTTTCAGCTGGTTTATTTCAATGACCCCTGACTAACTACTGCTACTACAATTCTATTGATGGTGTATACTCTCTGCTTAACCTCTTACTTAGGGGCCTGCTCCTGCTCCCATTGATGGATTCTTGCCATTAACTTCAACAGGAGTAAAATTGAGCTATTAATTCCTCTCTGTAAATCAGAGATCAGAAAGTTCTTATGTGTGGGATTCATCCCCTGACTGCTAGCAGAAGCACTTGACTGCAGATGACTAGACACAGTTATATGCAGTTTTGGTTTATGAAACTGCGAAACTACTAACCGTGATATGTAAGCCAACACTTATATCAGTCTTTGTACCAGATAACTGAGGGATAGCTAATGTAACACCAAAAAAGGCTCCATAGGCAATCCTGGCAATTGCAGGCTGGTAAGCCTAACTTCAGTACCAGGCAAATTGGATGAAACTATAGTAAAGAACAGAATTATCAGACACATTGATGAACACGACTTGTTGGGGAAAAGTCAGCCTGGCTTTTGTAAAAGGAAATCATGCCTCACCAATCTATTAGAACTTTGAGGGGGTCAACACACATGTGGACATGGGTGATATGGTGACATAGCATACCTGGACTTTCAAAAAAGCCTTTGACAATGTACTTCACCAAAGACTCTGAGGCAAAGTAAGCTGTCATGGGATAAGAGGAAAGGTCCTCTCATGGATCAGTAATGGGTTAAATGATAGAAAACAGGGTAGAAATAAATGGTCAGTTTTCACAGTGAAGAGAGGTAAATGGTGGTGTGTCCCCCAGGAATGTATACTGGAATCAGTGCTGTTCAACATAGTCATAAGTGATCTGGAAAAAGGGGTAAGCAATCAGATGGCAAAGTTTGCAGATGATACAAAATATTCAAGGTCATTATGTCCAAAGCTGACTGTGAAGCAGCCAGGTCCGGGGCACAGGGGGAGTGGCGCTATAAAAAGGCACCTCCCCCTGTACTCACCCGGCGGAGCTCCGGGTCTTCGGCGGCACTTCGGGGGCAGGTCCTCACTCACTCCGGGTCTTTGGTGGTACCCGCCGCCGAAATGCTGCGAAAGACCCGGAGCGCCGCTGGGTGAGTGCAAGAAGCAGCACTTAAAAAGAAGCGGCGCCTTTTTTTAGTGCTGCTAAAAAAAGGCGCCGCTTCCACCGTTTCTGCTCCCGGGGGAGCGGCCGCTCCCCCTGCTCCCCCCCGGCTACGCTACTGTGTGAAGAGTTACAAAGAGAAGTCATAAAACTGGGCGACTGAACAACAAAAAGGCAGATGAAATTCAATGTTGATAAATGCAAAGTAATGTATATTCAAAAACAGAATCCCAACTATATGTACAAATTGAAACAAATAGCTGTTACCACTCAAGAAAGATCTTGGAATCATTGTGGATACATGGCTCAATGTGCAGTGGCAGTCAAAAAAGTTAACAGAATATTAGGAACTATTAAGAAAGGGATAAATAGTAAGACAGAAAAAATCATAATACTCCTATATAAATCCATGCTATGCCCATGCCTTGAATACTGCATGCAGTTATGGTCATCCCATCTCAAAAAAGATGTATTAGAATTAAAGTACAGAGAAAGTCAACAAAAATTATTAGGGGGCATGGAACAGCTTCCATATGAGGAGAGATTAAAAAGACTAGGACTGTTCAGCTTGGAAAAGAGATGATTAAGAGGGAATATGATAGAGGTCTGTAAAATCATGAATGGTGTGGAGAAAGTGAATAGGGAAGTGTTATTTATCCCTTCACATAGCACAAGAGCCAGGGGTCATCCAATGATATTAATAGGGAGCAGTTTAAAAATAAACAGAAGGAAGTACGTCTTCACACAACAACGCACAGTCAACCTATGGAACTCATTATGGGGGACATGTGACAGCCAAAAGTATAACTGGGTTCAAAAGAGAATTAGATAAATGAATGGAAGGTAGGTCCATCGATGACTATTAGCCAACATGGTCAGAGATGCAACCCTAAAACCTCTGGCTGCCAGATGCTGGGACTGGACAACAGGGGATGGATCACTTGACAATTACTCTGTTCTAGTCATTCCCTCTGAAACATCTGGCACTGACCACTGTAGGAAGACAAGATCCTGGGCTAGATGGACCATTGGTCTGACCTAATATGGCCATTCTTATGTTCATGTATAACCTGTGACATCAGGGGTTGGCACATTTTGGACCAGATTCTTATTTTGCAAGCTAGTATAAATCAAATCCATTAAGTCAACTGACCTATTCCGTCTGACAGTACTTCCTCCCACTCAACCTCTTCTAATTTCAAATGCCTCCTAAAAATCCAGATCTTTCCGGTTGCTGAAAAACATTAATTTATCACTCACTCCTGAGACCCGCTGCCCTCTCAAGCTAGGGAACCATTACATGGAACACACTGAGTAATGACATAATCGCCTTCTTCTCATACCTCATCTCCTCTACTGTTCATTACAACCTTTCCTTACATCATGAGTCAAATTAGACAGTATAATCTTTGGGGCAAAGACCGTGTCTTTTTGTTTTGTTAGTAAAACCACAGTAATCAAAATTAAAGTTATTCCTGTATTACAGCACCATAATTGAGAGCAGAATCTGGCCTTCTCTCTTGCTGTTATACGCTGATGTCCTTTCTTACCTGGCTGGCTCTCAGGTGTCCTGGCCACCCAAAGAAAAGTGAAATGGTGAAAAAAAGGAAGAGAAAGAAGATAGAACAGATAGTGTGACAGAAGAGAGAAAGCTGAAAAAAGAAAACTGCGACAAAAATGGAAGATAAAAAACAAACCTTTCACACAAACAGAGAAGACCCAAGCAACAAAGCTTGGGTCTGATATTTCCCAAAGTCTGGGGATTGCCTGGGTGCTGGGGTTTTGGTTTGGCCCATCTCTAGTCAACATTCCCATTATGATAGCAGTGTATGTTTCAGTTGTTTTAACTGAGAGCCAATAAAGTAAAAGTAAAAAATAATTCTAGAGTGGTAAAATATAACTATACTCATTGGTGACAGTACTTTTTTCATATTATTTCATGTTATTGTTCAGAGAAACATAAAAGGCAATAAAATTAGCAATAACTTGAAATTAAGCAATTACAAAAGCTTGATCCTTAAAGGAAGACCATAGTGTAATATCAAATCATTTCTAGCCATTACCTTTAATTACATTTCAAAAGGAGAGCAAGGGTTTGATAATGCCAGGCACTGAATACCTCCATCTCCTTCTGACTGCAAGTGGAGCTGGATGTGCTTAGCACATTGCAGGCTTAAGGCTGAGTCAATTAATTTTTCCTCCAAGCAATTTAATTAAAAGGTGATAGTTAATAAACAAATGGAAAGCTAAAACAAAGAGTGCATAAAATTATACTCACAGTGCATAAAGTTAAATGTGTGCTTGAGTCATTTCAGGATCTGGTTCTAATTTGATGGCACTACTTGTGTGAGTAAATTATACTCAATGGGGGAAATTCAGTACAGAGGGCCAGTAATGTAAGTAATGTTTCCAGAATCAGACATAATGAAACATCACCAGGATTTCCAAAACACCTTTGGAATTCATTTTTAATATGCATGAACATATATAAATATCTATTTAAGCCTCTATGGTAATATTACAAATCCCTTTCAGTTTAAATTTATTTATTCAAACATAAATACTCCTCCAGCATAATGCCATTATGCTTGTAACATGAATGTCAATACTTCCCTTCAGAAATAGAAAAGGCACCAAACAATTTCCCAATTGAAGTTCCCAGAGAACTTCAATTGAAATTAGAGTCTTTGACTTTTGACCAACAGTTAATCTTTTAATGTACCTTTCTTATATCAAAACAGATTATTTTTACACCAAATATTATCTCCACTTCAGCCTTATTGTGTGAGAAAGCATGGGGGGAGGAGGGACAGAATCAGTTTGCTAGAAAGTGGAAGGGAAACCAAATGACTTTCTCCATGGACTCTAGGTGATGTATACTTAGCTAACATCTGTGTAACAAAATCACGAAGTCAATGGGAGTTGTGCACACATAACTGAGGGCACAATTTGACCATAGATTTTTAATGGGTTAAATCCTGCTCCCATTGTAATCAATGGGTGCTTTGCTTTTGGCTTCAAAAGAAGCAGGGTGAGGACCAGTAGAGTTGGAAATAATACTGATAATACCAGGATAATATGTAGATCAATCATTAGTAGTCACATGCCAAAAAAGATTCCTAAACCAGAGACCTCTACTGGTTTGCTTTCTCTCTGGAGACCCAGACCTTTTATAGCTACCCACATGGATGATTAAGTTTCGATTGAATATGATGTGAACAGATGGACATCCATCCCAGAGGCCTTTCATGTTTGTTTTAGCTAAGAATTTAGCCTAGTATTAGTCTGGCAAGTTTCCAGCCATGTTTGAGAAGAATTTAATTCAATAAGTTCTTCCAGAATAGGGTCTCTCTCAAAGATGGTTTCAAACAACTTGGAAGATATAAAGCAGGATCTGTATTGAATGGCTAATTCGACATTATCGGATTATGTGTGAGCCATGGTTTTACTTCTGCCTACCATCAGACAAAATTATAACTTTTGGATTTCTCTCTTATCCAAGGTCCATTGGATATTAACAATTTTAACTCAGAAGCTTTAGCTGCCCAACTATAGGACAGTAAATTATCCATTTTAATTGACATAACTTTCAGAGAACAAATAATGTTGTAGTAGAAAGTTCTGACAAATGATTTAATGGAGTGACAATAGACAACTGTACTCAATAAACAATCAATAGACAACTATATTCAGGTCACACTGGTTGAACAAAAGCTGCAAATCTGAATATATGATTGGATCCTCCAATAGTTTTAACTAGAAAAAAATGAAAGAACTGAGATGAGTATGCTTTACCCTTAACAGTATAACCCCATAATTTCCTCTGAATGACAAAAAAAAATAAAAAAATGATTAGTGTGTTTTCAGTGGGGTCGTTATCACTAGTTACCGTTCCAGACATGCATTCCCTGTAATAATTTTATTTTTCCAGTTTGATAGATAATAGTTCAACAGCCTGCTGTAGAAGTCCCTCTGACAGCTTGTTGTTCCCTGCTATATAGTTACACGAGGAGACATAAGTGTTACATATGTAGCTACTGACAGATGTGAACAGAAACCAAGTTCTCAAAACCTTCCATAGCAACAATGATCAACATTGCCCCTTTCTATATCCATTCTTTTGTCATGTATACAATTACTGGGCCTATTTCTGTGAGTTGCTCAGTAACTTTCCCTCCCAATGGAGTCAACAAGCATTGAGGGTGCTCAGCAAATTATGGTATCAGAGAGAAATGGCAAAAATACATAACTCTGTTTGCCAGTCATTTCAAAGGGGAGACAAAACATTTGTAAGTTTTCCTTTGACCTCCTTGAATCGTGATACACTCTTCTTCCGGCTTTAGCAATTTGAAAAACTGTCAACAGCTCTCACCCTGGAGGCCTCCATATAGGAGTCAAACCCAAACACCTCCCAAATGAAACAGTCTAAAGTTAGCTTTTCCCAGAGATGGGTAAAGCCTCTTGACAAGGTACTTACTATCAGCACATCCACCTTCACAGGGGTGGAAGCAGCTGGACAGGTCACTAGCACTGTTTTAGGAAGGGTTCCCCTGTTATCCTTGAATATGCTCTTGCTTGACAAGATCAAGACTGGAATGCTCTTTAAATATTCATTTTTGAAAACA
Organism: Chelydra serpentina; assembly: GCA_037349315.1. Classification (NCBI taxonomy): domain Eukaryota; kingdom Metazoa; phylum Chordata; order Testudines; family Chelydridae; genus Chelydra; species Chelydra serpentina. The sequence continues at coordinate 18,930,092 of JBAIAC010000042.1, forward strand.
TCTGCTAAGCAGGTAACTTATTTAATGTTCACCTTTCTGTTCTCTTTACTAAAAGCCTAAAAAAGTCTATGTTTGTAATTATATTCTCAGCTTGTCTAGAAGACACCTATTTAGGCAATGCCAAATATAGGTAACAAAAGAAAGAAATAAAAGTGGATAATCAAGAAAGACCACTTTCTCCAGAACATCCCAGAGCCAGGGAAAATAGAGTTCCTATACATGAAAACAAATTTATATACTCCTGAAAGGGAGAGTAACTTCCAAAGTCTCCAGATGCAAAACTCCAAGTGATCCTTACAAAATTCTCAGATTGTTCTTGAGACAATATCTATCTGTTTCCATCAATGACTTCTAGGGACTGGTGGTACCTCACCTGAAATATTCACAATAAATCCAAATATCTGGTGTCCTGATATTCTGTACATAAGTATATACACACTGGCCTACCCTGATTTATCATAAACCTCTGTGCCAAGAAGAAATGTCATACACACTACAGGGGGAAAACAAACAACTTTAGAAAATGTCTTTGAGGAAATTTTCTTATAGAACTCATTACTGCTCTCAGAAACCATGCAAAAGAAGGTCTGGGCAAATTAAATGCCTTACAGTGAGGATAAAATATTACTTTCCAGAGAAAGTACTTAAATATTTTAATAGTATTTCCTTTATCAACATTAGAAAAACCCAATCCAAAGAACACTGAAGTACGTGGTTGCTTTTGTTATTTGTCCTGTAAACATGAAGCAGCATATTTACAAAAGTATGCAATCTTTGTGGGGAAAACCTCACACTTCAATAATGACTGGGCAGTATATGTGCAAAACAGGTAAGTGCATGCCTGGCTATTATGTGTGCATTTGTAAAGTGCAGTTTATGTACCGGGAAATACTGTCAACATGGTTAAAATAGGGTCATTAAAAATCTGGACCTAAGCATACTGTGAAGTACCAGAAACTGATTTACATATATTTCATGGCAGAATGTTTATAAACACACTGGACTCGTGCTGATGTCTCGCTCTAGGTCTGTCTTCAGCCCATTCTGGGAATTTAACCACAGCTTTCTTGTAATAGCGTGTACCATATTTATATTTCTTGTTTTAAAATGCTGAAAGTACAGTATAGTGTTCCAAATTCTCCAGCCCATTCACAGCTACCGGTGGGTTGCTTATGTAAGGCAAAGGGCATTGAAACCAGCTGCAACTACCCAGGTGAGGATTCCCTTCATGTGGGAGAGTCCCCAGTGAGTGTAGAGCCTACACCATGGCCAGGACATAGTGGGTGTGTTAGGAGTAGGGAGGGAATGTGACTGGTGCATACTGCACTCAGGCAAACTCCAGCTGGTGGACAGTCCCTTTGGAACCCCAGCTGGAACTCTGGCTGGTGTGACATAAGGCAGGGAATAATGACACCTTGTTGTCTCTGTTCTCTGCTGCACCAATTGCAAACAGCAGACAATGTTCATGTTCCAGTAGTAATTCTATCTGACCAAGTTCAGAGGCATTCGCACAAAACAATGTTTGCAATCTTGTACAGACATTCTTCTCACCCCAAAGACCTGGGCACAAATGTATGTGTGCAAACCCTGATTTGCATGACTCTGCAGATATGTATTCATGCAAACCCTGATTTGCATGAATACAAGTTTCAGTGCTTATTCATATTTTTAAAAAAGATTGCTTTTAAAAAGGTCATGCTGAGAATTTCCCTTTATAGTCATTAGAATTAGACCGAAACCACATTTTGAACAGTGACTAGTGATTATGAGTCTCTAAATTTTTTAGTGCCCAATTTAAGACCCCTTCAAAGGTCCTGATTTTGAGAAGATGGGTGCTCAGCACTTTATGAAAAGCTGGCCCCTTTAAGGCATCTTAAATTGGGCACTCAGAATCACTTGTCACTTCAAAATTTAGGCCAGAATCTGGTTTTGGGAAGAAATTACTTCAAAGCTGAAGGGGATTCAGATCTGAGATTCCAGTTCAGGCCTATCTTTAATAACTGCAATGTCAGAAAATAATTTATTTTTAAACTTTGCCATGTATAGCATTTTGGTTTTTCAAACTGGAGTACCATTTATATAATTTTGTTTTTAATTCCAGATGACCCGAGAATATGCACAGCATGCGTCCACAATTACTATATGTAAGTTCAACTCTTTTAGTGTCACTACATTTTATGAACCAAAAACAATGCTCCCAAAGGTACTGGTGGTTATGCCATATGAGTTAGCTTCATAGTTGCTGCTTGAACAAAGAGGGGTTGTGGAGGAACTTTAAAAAGGAGGGGGGAAGATAGGTGTGGGGGAGACCCCCTCAAACACTAAAGCAAAGCATTATTCACTTGAGGATACCTAACACTTTGGCCTTAACTCCCACCGACCATAACAAGCATTGAGGAAATTTATCACCAAGAAGAATCAGGTTGTTTTTGTCTTTTCCTGCTCCTATCTAAGTCAATGGCAAAATCCCCAAAGGGAGCAGGTTCATGCCTGACATCTGATATTCAGTGATGGCAGTAAACAGATCCAGCACTCTAATACTATCACGCTATTGAGATGAGCAGTCAGTGGCATAACAAACAATAGCATACCTGTTTACCTGCTTGGGGGAAAGCCTTACTTTATTGAAAATGACAAGTATCCAGCCTCACATTTGTGCTCAGGAAGACTTTGTCTTTTGGTACCTGTTGGAAATTTACCTGTTGACAAATCCCAAGATTAATCCCCATATATGCTAAAGCTGATATCCACTATCTACAGGGCCCAGTAGTAAGTATTTGCAGTTGTAATTAATTTAATGATTGCACTTAGAGAATACATATTACAATCTTCAACATTCATGCTGTAGATTAAGTAACATCTAAGGTTAAAAACTGGCTGATAGGTCTCAAAATGTAATTGTAAACAAGGAATCATCATTGAGTGTATGTTTCTAGAGGGACTTCAGAAAAGATCAGTTCTTGGCCCCACATTATTTAATATTTTTATCAATGACCTGGAAGAAAACTAAATCATCACTGATAAAGTTTGCAAGTGACGCAAAGATTGGGGTAAATGATGAAGAGGACAGGTCACTGATACAGAGTGATCTGGATCACTTGTTAAACTGGGCACAATCAAATGATGTATGTTTCAATTTGGCCAAATGTAAGGTCATACATGTGGGAACAAAGAATGTGGGCCATACCTACAGAAAGTGGGGTTCTATCCAGGGAAGGAGTGACTCTGAAAAAGACTTGGGGGGCCATGGTGGTTAATGAGCTGAACGTGAGCTCCCAGTGCAACATTGAGATTAAAAGGGCTAATGTGATCCTTGCATGTATAAATTGAGGAATATTGAGTAGGATTAAGTAGGTTATATTACCTATGTGTTTCGCACTACTGAAATACTGTGTCCAGTTCTGGTGATTACAATTCAAGAAGGAGGTTGAAAAATTGGAGAGGGTTAAGAGAAGACCCACAAGAATGATTACAAGATTAGAATACATGCCTTATAGTGGTAGACTCAAGGAGCTCAATTGACTTATTCTACCAAAGAGAAGGTTAAGAATTAATTTGACCTCTGACTATAAGTACCTACATAAGAAACAGAAATTTGATAATAGAAGGCTCTTCAATCTAGCAAAGGTATAACAAGATCCAATGGCTGGAAGTTGACGCTAGACATCCTCAGATTAGAAATAAGGCACAATTTTTTACCAGTAAGGTTAATTAACCATTAAAACAATTTACCAAGGGTACTGGATCACTGGAAATTTTAAAATCAAGATTGGACATTTTTCTAAAAGACATGTTGTAATTCAACAGCAGCTATTGGACTTGAAACAGGAATTAATTCAAAAAAGTCCTATGGCCTCTGTTATGCAGGAAATCAGATTAGATTATCACAACTGTCTCTTCTGGCTTTAAAATGTGTAGATCTATGAATCTGTGTATACACATACATGACTGTGTGTACAAACATGTTACGCATGTTCAGATGGCCAGTTATTATCAAGCAACTGCAATAAATGTACAAATTAGGCCCACAATTGTGTGCATTAATTTTTTTAAATCAAACTTTACAAGAATATTTGAGAACCATAATATTAACAAACCTGGCTTGTAGAGTAGTGTTGAACTAGGTAGCTGTTTAGTTTGTGAGTAATTGTATTACATCTGCTTAGGAATTATGCATGTTCACCACTCTTCCAAAAATGAACTCCATAACCTCACCCAGATTTATTAAACTTACTAAGAATGCTCTGTCACTAGGTATAAGCAGCGTTGCTATAAGAACTGCCCCGGGAATACCTACAACGATGAGAGTACTCTCCAGTGTATAGAATGTGATGAAAACTGCAACAGCTGTGACAAGTACGAGTGCTACTGGTGTAAGAAAGGCTTTTATCTCTTAGGTGAGCGAAGTAACAGGTAACATACTTATGTAGTCTCAAAAACTATTTGGGAGCCTTGCACTGAAAGCCAAAATTTGGACCTAATTCTCTGAGGTCCCTGAGCATCCTCTATAGACGTCATTGTGAATCGAGGGAGGGCACCTTGTAGAAGCAGGCCCTTTATGTAAATACAAGGGATCTTTTGGTTCAAAAGTCCCAAAAGGTTTGACTACGAATTCCAACTGGGATTTTTATTTTTAACAAGTGTTTGGCTTCAATCCCTTCTCTTTGAGCACGTATAGGAAAAGATTTCTATTTGATAGAGCTATGTGAAACGAGGTGGTTTTAGTTTGACAGAGAGTCAAGCAAACCTTTTCTTTGCTTTTAATTTGTGTGGCTTTGCACATTCTAGTTTAACTTTGACTTTCAGGTCTGAACAAATAAACCTCAAATAGCTTGAGCAAAACCCAGTTAAAACCACTAAATTTCATATCAAACTCACACAAAACTAAGAATTCCTCATAAAACTATAAAGCAGCCAGGACTAATACAGACAATATTGCCAAACTTGAGCTACAGGGAGTCCCCAACATATGGCAGACCCACCCCTCCAGTTCTGGGTGCTATGGAGCACAGTTTCATGCTGACAGAAAACTCTGTGGTGATAAAGGAGAGACTAAGGTTGCCTCAAGGTTACCATGACGATTGCTGGGGTACGTTGTAAGCTCCTCCATTCTCCTGTTTAATTTGAAAACCCAATCAACTTTTCTCCTGTCTCCCTCTGCAAACCTATATATTACCATTTGTATGTCCAGTTCCAACCACAAGACCTGTTGCTCCCTACCTGATTGCGGGCATTGGAAGGAAGTCAAATTCAATTTGGGGCTTTGCAAGGAACCTCAGATTTGCTCAAACTAGCCTTGAATCTATTTTAACTATTTTAGTCTTTACACTGCCGAACATCACCATGGTATGCGAGCACCTTCGCTGTGGTAGCTGAAGATCTGAATCAACCCAGGTTCATTCAATATTGGCCTCACATTTACTGAAATCTTAAAATGAATCAAACCTTGGGTCTAGATTTGGATCTTAGATTTTTGTTGTCCCATTTTAGAGATAGGGTTCAATCATGAAATTCAGATCTAGATGGTGAATGTTAGTATTTTGAGATAGACTCAGCTCTACTTAAACCTTGGTAGAGAATGGCTTGAACAATTTGTGAAGTTTTCTATAAGGACATGGGCTGTGTTTAAAGTTTGCAATAAAATTTAAAACCAGAGGCCGGGGTCATGTGAGGAGGCACAACAAAAATGTCACACTATTCTACTATTCTGTTTGTGTTTCGTAAATTGCCTCAGAGAGAGATTGGGGATATATGCTTTCCCCAATCTCAAGTAGCCAGGATTATTCAAAATATACATGTCTAATCTTGGATGCTGAAACCTAAAGACTACAGTTTTGGTGCTGTGATGGGTCTCAGCTGCAGGATTCCCAACGGACTTAATTTGTTCATTTCCAACTGGCTTTAGTAGGAATCATATGACTGAAGCCACACACAATCTTCAAAATGTATCCCTGAATTTCCAACAGGGGTTGGAAGCAGCATAAAGAAGACCAGGGATTAAACTTCACTATTAATCCTCAAGCACACAGTATTGTTAGTGTTGCTGTTCCTCACAACACCCAGAATGGATAGGTGTATAAAGCATTTCTTCATCTTGTGGTTCTTGACGTGTGTGCGCAATACTGTGACTTAAAGGCGCTCTCTGTGTTGTAGATGGGAAATGTGTGGATGACTGCAGAGCTGGTTTCTACAACGATGAGGACTTTGCAGAATGTGAAGAGTGCCATAGGACCTGTGCAACATGTGAAGGGCTCAACTTTGATGACTGCACCAGCTGCAAACAGAATTTACAACTACTGCACGGGAAGTGTGTGAATCCAAAAAACATGGTAGTGGAGGGGAAATTCTGGAATGGTATGTTGCTAGATCCTTTCATCCCTTTCATTTCACCCCTGTGGACTATTATGATTAGAAATGTTTAGAAAGGCATCCAACCCCTTGTTTCCAAGGTCCTATAGGTTGGATAAAACTACCTCATATCTAAGTAGACTGTGAAGTTAAGGAATCATACGGACTATGAGTATAAATCTGGTCATAGAGAGTGGAATTCACCCTTTGGCAGAGAGCCTAAGGCTTATGCACAATTTAAATCCAGTTTAGGCCCTATTTTTCAGGCCTTGTGTTGGCTCCCTGAACAGGGTTGAATTTCACTTTGAATGAAGTATAGACTATATTGTAAGTAATTTAATGGATCCTCAAATTTAAGATCTAATGGACTGAACACAGGACTTGGAGTTCTGGAATTCTAGCTCCAGCTCTGCCATTAGCTTCATCTGTGACTCCCCGAGGTCACTTCAACTCTCTCTCTCGGATTCCCCATCTATACAATGGAGATAATATTTTTACTCCCATAAGAGCATGGCAAGGTATTAATTAATTTCCGTGAAACATTTTGAAATGCCAAATGCTATTACTGAGTATTATCATAATTACTGGAACAGAGCAAATGATTTGACGCAAATACATCATTTTATATCTTTTTTGTTTTCACGAACTACCTGCAAACAGATCACAGTACTTTCACATTTGTTCACTGTAAAAATTACATATTTCTTCAGCAAATAATTCTTAATCTGTAGATGATTAATGAACAATTCCTTGTGACTGTTGGTAATTTGGACTATGTACTGTGTTGGGATTGTTTTATTCCCAGTTTGCATGATTTATGCATCAAATCAAAGCATCGCTACTTGTGAATTTTATGAATTCGCTTTTTGTGAGTATTTGTATACAAGCTTTAAAATAGGCTTTTTACAATGAAATTCACTGCCGTGCAGAGGCCCAGCACAAGTCCTCTGCACGGCTTAAGTCCCACACTAGGGACTAAGTAGGACTTCAATGAAGCATAGGCCTGCTACTGTCCCTCTGAATGGATGTGAATTTCACCCTGTGTGAGCATTCAAATTAGTAAAGCTGAAGTGCTCAGATGCACATTGAAAGTGAACATGAGACTAAGTCACAAACGTGGTCAAATCAAAATTTGCTTTTGATTCAAATGTATTTATATGGATTTAAAAGAGCAAATACAAGAATGGCTGTCCTGAGATCGAGATGGCCTTGCCATTAACTAACATCTATATAATCCTTCTGCCAGGTGGCGTTGGCAGCAACAAGAAAATGTTCCCACTAGTAGCTCATCTCTAATTATTGTCTAATGTTTCCAAACTAATTTACTTCCTATCCATTAAGAGGTGTTGTGCCCAACAGAAACATATTTCTTATCTGCAAAAGCGATATATGTGGAGGCCCTGAATTTGCTTTTATTTGGCATCTAGATGCTTTCTTCTGGTTACAATTATCTATAACTATGAATAAATAATGACACATAGGAATTTTGTCTCATCTGAGGATCTCATTTTGTTTCACCAAGGCAAATAAGTTTATTATTCCCATTTGATTCCCATTCATTCAGGACTGAGCCACAGGTAAAATGACATGTCCCAGGTCACACAGTGAGTCAGTGACAGACATGGTGAAGTCACTTCACTCCCACTCCCTGCTATAACCAAACAAAATACACAGCTAGCCGTGTCATGTTCATTAGGGTGGCAATCTAACCAAAATCCCCAAACCCTTATTTAAAAAGTATGCTAAAGTGAAGGCAGGCAGGGTTGTGGCTGAGGTGTGTTGGACCTTGAACTCAATTCACAAATAACAATGCCATTACCTTTATCTCTGCTGGACTATGTCTGAGCACATGGATCCAGACAATGTAGTTGAAAATGTTACAGTGGATTTCGTAACTGATTTGACCATTCATATTGGACAAGTTGGTTCATAGCCAACCTTTTGAGTCTCGTGAGACAAAAAACTGTTTTCTCACTTTGGCTCCTGGACAAACAAGTTAAAGGGCGGCATACCAGAGCATGCTAAGAGATAAGTCAATGGGAAGGCAGAATGTATTTACATTTTGAGAGATGGATGTAGCTAGGTCAGGATTAAAATCGCTTTCTGGGTGTAGAGTATACATTTTTCGTATGTCTAACTTTCACTTCCATTTCTTGTGTGAGAATAAATGAAAGACCAGAATCATGAATTTTCATGAGCACACAGACCAAAGACTAAGATCGTGTGTATATAAAAACTTTCTAAAATTAGACTCTTTTTGTGGGTACTCTGGTGGGCTAACAATTCAATTCCAAACTGGGAATTTGTTAATAAATCATATCAAGGCCAGAAATAAGGAAACAGAGCTTGTATGGCTTCCAGACATTTAAAAGGAAAGGCAAGCCAAGAAGGAAAAAAAAGGTTGAGCTCTGTTTTTGTAGCTCAAAACATCTGTATTTTATCTGGTGTACCAGATGATGAAATGACTTTGGAAGCCAGGAGACATACTAGTGTAGGCTTGATTCACCAAGTGATTACACACACCCTATCAACTGGACTAGACATTTTGCAAGCTGAAATCAGGTCTTAATTGTGCCAGTTCACTGGAAATACCACACCCTGAGCTTGTATGCTCCTCAGTCATACAGTGTAGCCTACCGTATTCTTTTGAGAGGTGCAAAGGAAATGTTTCTGTTACAGATTCAACATGGAGTGCGTGCCTCGTCACATGCAAATCATTTCAAAGCAAAGTTAGTCATTAATTATGTAAGGTAAGTATATAGCCAGTACAGCTCATATCACACATTGTAACACAGAATGGAAGTAGCGTCCAAAAAGAAGCCATTTGGAAGTGAACTAGAAGCCTTACACCAACTGCGTGTCTGTGCACTTTTTTCTTTCCCTAAATACCATATTAAGCAACGAGAATTAAAAAATATAACATGTTAATAGAGGGTTGGTGGAGAGAAGACAAAATATTCAGAACTTAGAGGAGTATAGGAATTGCAGGCCAGCTGGTACAATTCTTTATAGGTCCACTAACTTCAATGTAGCTATGTTGATTTACACCAACTAAGGATCTGGCTCTCGGTGTGCATTTTGTGATGTATCTGGAAAGAGATGTGAGGCTATTGAAGGGATAGGGACTAATGGATAAGGCAGAGAGATGAGGAATATGGAATAAGGGAGAGAGGAGGAAAAAGAAATCTAGATGGAAAATTTTATGACATCTACAGAGGAGGATTTAGCACCATTGAAGGAGGTAGGGGACTTTTTTTAATAGCATCCATATGTGAAATGTAACTCCGTAAGAGGCAAGCAACACTTATTCACTAACCTATACATATTTTTCATCATCCCCATTGGAGTTGCATGCAGATTTTTTATTTGAGGCATTCATTCGTTAAATTAATCTTATGGCTGTTATGTGATAACCAGCTTGGGAATTAATGGTTACTGGGGGTTGTGACTTACTTCTCACCTAATCTACCAGTACCCTTGAATTTATAATTCTCATAAGTCTTTGAGATGGGATAGGTTCTAGTATTTTATTACCTCTGTATATTGTTTTCATTATGTTTTATCGTGTCTATTTAATTGTAATTAGCTTTTCAAGATATGTGGTCTATTTTATGCATTTTTATTCAGGGCAGTATCATTTTTGCAAGGTCAGTGCCATAAACAGAATAAAATCTAACAAACTAAACAGCATCCCCACTGGAAATAACTGGCTCACATTCAAATCACATCCTTACTACACAGCATGCAGACCAAACAGGTCACCTTCTACAAGTAATGTACACATGGTTACAACCCTGGCAGTGCAGCTCCTTCTATGTTCCTCACTGCAGCAATGTATTGAATGTTTTTGACATTGTGTTTACAAAAAAAACTTCACCAAAAAAATCAGGTTTTCTTTAGCAGAAGCTGCTGTATTTTCAATTAGGAAGCAAAGGAGAGTAATTGCAAATGTGGGAGGGGAGCCAGTTTGATATCATGAACTGAAACAAATTAACTATTTAAATCCCTTCTCCCCTACATATGAGCATAAATAAATGTGGTCCCTAAACAGAGAAAACAAATGTACTGAGTCCATAGGTGGCTTTTATAAATGTGAATACAATGGCTTGATCCTACACTGCACAGGTGTGAAGGATTGTTATGTGCATAAGCACAAGGTAAAAACTAATGAGCAGGGCAGGGATCACAGGGAAAGTGACCATGCATTAATGAGAACTCTGCTGTGGCTGCCTAGCATCATGAGAAAAAGACCAAAGAATGGACTGGAGAGCCCTGCACGGGACTATTGTAGAGCTCTGCAGCAAGACTGGGATCCTACAGGTCCCACTGCCATTGCAGGAGCAGGACTAAATATAGTCCCATACAGAGCTCTACTGTACAGCTAAGTAGCTAATTTGACTGCATTTAAACCAATGTCTCTTCAGACACACCCATTCACCCTGCATTCTTGAAAGCAAGCGAGCAGGCATTCAAGGAGCTTCAAAATTTACTTTCACTCAATGCGAAAGATTACATTGGATATCTTTAAGGATAGGTGTACTTTTTCTTTAGATCTGTAATAGATAATTCTAAGGGAAATCTTAAGTAGAAGCACGAGAAAGATAAAAAGTAACTTTAGAGCCATTTGATTTCAGTACTCCAACGTGGTCAGGATACCACCCACTGTTATCTTCCTTAGAACAAACTTCCTTGTTCAGGATTAAAAGAAATCAATGCTTACTGTGATTGTTTATCATTGTCCCATGTCCTGTTGTCAGAGGTGGACTGACACATTTTGAACTAGCATAAATAAGAAAGGAAGAAAACCAAAGTTCAGCCCTTCCTAAAATTTTCAGTTTGATAAGCTCATGGAGTGGCCTGAATGGATGGAATGCTACCATATATCCCAAACTGCCATAAAGCTTAACTCAGAAAGTGGAAAAAGTACAAGTCAGTTCCTTAGTTTCTGCAGTGGGGAGTGAAGCTGAAAATATTTATAAATTGCTTGCCTTTACTGATGACGGAAACAAGAATTAACAAGATATTGGGGCAGATTTTGGCCCTAATGGAAGCTTATGTGTGTGACATTTTAGTTTCTGCAAAATCATCCAAGCTCTGAAGATCTGAAAAAGGTTTTTTTGCATTTTTTAAACCAACGGTGAAGTAGTAAACGTTATCATCCGTAAGTTTCAGAGTAAACACTCCATATATATGAATAAGGGCAGTCCACACTTCTCTCTGACTGGCCTATTATTTCAGTCTGTCTGCTGAATTAGCAAACATCATTGCAAAAGTGGACATCTGGCTCACATATTTAATGTTTTCTTCGCAACCATAAGGACTAGAGATTTCAATTTTTAAATTAAAGCTTAGATTCCAGAGCACAAGAAGGAATCCTCCAGATACAGGTAACACCTGACAAGCAGCCATGAGCTGGTCTCATTTAATGCGTGGTCTAACATAATTATTGAGAGGTACAGTAGGTCAGAATGCAAGGCTAACAGCCAGAGCTGGCAATTCTATTTTGTAGTCTCATCAACCTTTTTACTTCAGAGATACAACTCCTCCACTAAATATCTAATTAATTCTACCACTTCCTTACAGAAGAATTCTACTTGCCCACATGCCCAGAGTCAGTAAGTAATGGGTTAGTGATAAGTGAAATATTATTGTATGGCAGAAACTGGCCATCTGGTTTCTCATTATCATCAGAGCAAAGGCCAATAAATACATTTTGTCCCGATGCTGGCAAATTTTCTTGACAACTTTTCAAGACTGTTCTATGTATAAAAACATTGGTCCCATCATGGCAGGTGCTGTGGGTCTACCACAAAATCTCTTGCAGTATATTTACTCATTTTGAAGGATGTTTAAGGCATCACCCGGACTACTTTGTTTTTTCAAACTGAGGATCCAACTGCTACTATTAAAATAAATGGCAGTTTTGACGCACAGAGAGCGCAATTCAGAATTCAAAACATGCCCAATTAACTGCAAGCTTTTCATATTGGTCTGAGGAAGAGAACCCTCAAATTGAGTGTTTAAGTATTTATTTCTGACTGGAAAGTTATAAATTAGAGTGACTGGATTATAGAAATGTTCTTCTAAGTCCCAGGCAAAATATCACAAAAGCTTAACTGCTTGTGCTTATTCCCCTCTGGTGGAGACTGTAATGTATTGCAAAGAATGACTATCACAAATGTTGCCAAGAAAAACAAACATTAAACTATAATCTTGATCACTGAAATATTTCATTATAAATGAAAGTTGGTATTTCTTAATTGTAAACAGTTAAATGTTTTCAAGACAATTTCTCTATAAACATTTCTCAGAAGTTGTTAACAGTCTCTATTTTAGCCCTAATTGCTATTTATTATTTCCAAGTCCTCAGTCAGAATTAGGGCCCCATAATCTTGGAAATAGCTGCCACAGCTATATTTCTGTTTCCCTTTTTTATCTTCGTAACTGGTATTAAATGACAACACTTAGAACAGCTTGTCCTGTCTACAAAAAAGGATTTCAAAGGAAATAAAATATAGAAGACATCAGTGGAAAGAGGGCTGCATATGTGACTGCTGAGCAGTTACATAAAATTTTGTATTCCGTGTTGATTCAAGAAAATCTCAGACAATTTCTGTGGGAAATCATTGTAGCCTTGAGAAAGATTGAAAGTGCTAAAAAAGAATAGATAGAATGACCTTAGAAATACAAATACAATAGATTCCAGAAACAGATGGCATGCAGTTCATGTGAGGTTTCTGAGATAAATAAAGTGAGAAACATTCTTATATTCCATAGTCATGTTGTTAACTATCAGCAATTCCTCAAGATGATCACAGTAGGGCTAATGTGGGGCTTACTTTAAAAAGAAGGAACCAAGGGAGATGACAGGATTTGCAGACCAGTGGGTCTCATCTCAATATAAGAGAAAATGATACAGATACAAGGATAGGAGAATAAAAAGCCTGAAAAAATGTAACCCAATAGAATCCATTCATGTAAGAAAATCATACCTAACGTTTTCAGAGTATTTAAAAAAAAAACATTTTACTTGGTATTCTCAAAAGGGCTTGTTCAAGTCCACAATAAATCATTCAGGAAGTGAATAACTATGAACCGAAGGGGCAAAGTCTTATAAAAAACCAGCTGTAGTGAATTGCTGCTCCTCAGAATGAAGAGGGGTCACTAATTAGGTTCTTAGAGGTCTGTCAAGGCCACTATAGTCTTAATAATTAGGGAAACTAGAGTGAAGTTTGCAGATTCCTCTAAGTTGTTTTGATTAGGAACATCCAGACAGTTGAGAGACTCCAGATGGCTTTTAAGCATGTTGGGCAATCTGACGGCTTGGATAAGTGTACAATATTATATACTGTTAAAAGTTACAATTTCATAGATAGTAATGGGTTCTGAAATTGCAGGCCCCTCAGAGGAAAGGAATTATCATAAACAGCCCAGTAGAACATCTGCCCAGTGTGTAGCACAAAAACACAGAAGCTGCTTGGGTATGAGACAGGACCAAGGTAACTCTGTATAAGCGTAAGATCAATAACCAAGGATGTTGAAGTCCTACTGAATGCCAAACCCAGCTTTTCAGAGCCTAGCTCAAAGAAACAAACATTGCCCTTCAAGGTTATATAGTAAGGCTTCTTGAATTCTAGACTCTATATGAACCTAACTAAAATGAATGACTCTATGAAGCTAAAATTTGAATCAAAAAGCTTTCCCCTATACCTACCCTGCAAAAGGTTTACCTACCCCCTTACTGACCAGTTTCAGTGCCTTACAGGCCAGTTCTCTTATAGTGTGTTGGGAAAGTGGCTTAATTCATCACAGCTGGCCCAGCCCTAAAGGCATGCAGCTGTGGGCTTTCCTCTACTCACGGCGGAGCCATCGTAACCACTCTCCTTGCCAACCTGGGAGGAGAGATAGGGATAGGGATAGAAAAACATATAGTGTTTGCTGATGGTATATAGTACTGAGCTCTGTTTTGGGCACCATACCTTTGCTGTTGCTAAGAAGGAATAAATCTGGATAAGTATAAGGAAGCTGGTCAGAGGTATGATAAAAAAAACTAAGACTATTAAAACTGGAAAGAAGAAGAGTTAGAAGGGGGTTAATCTAGTGTTTAAGATTATAAAGGATATAAGAATAACTGATCTATTCCTCCTTGTTTCCTTGTCTCATAATTAAGGTTAAGATTTTGTCATGGTTATTTTTAGTAAAAGTCACAGGCAATAAAAAAAAAATTCACAGGAGCCTGTGACCTGTCTCTGACTTTATTAAAAATAACTGGGGTGGGGAGGGAAGGAACCACAACTGAAGTCCCAGGGGTGGGGACTGACAGGCCGAGCTCCACTGCCATGGGTGACGGCTGGTGGGGGGCACAGCCCCGACTCCAGTAGCCACAGTCACAGGGAGGGCGTACAGCATCGGCTCCGGAGCTGGCTGCAGCTGCAGGATGGGACATAGTCCCGGCTCTAACCACAGCATGGACACACAGCCCCTGCCATAGCCATGGGGGGTGTGCACAGCTCTAGTCCCAGCTGGCGGAATGGGGGAGCGTACAGCCCTGGGAAGCTGCGAGGGGGGCATCTGGCTGCAGCTGCTGAGTAGGAGCGTGTGGCGAAGGCTGCAGCCGTGGGGCAGAGGTGCATGGCAAAGGCTGCAGCCGCGGGGCAGGGGCATGCGACGAAGGCTACAGCCGTGGGGCGGGGTGCACAGTCTAGGGTGACCAGATGTCCCAATTTTATAGGGACAGTCCTGATTTTGGGGTCTTTTTCATATATAGGCTCTTATTACCCCCCACCCCCTGTCCCAATTTTTCACACTTGCTGTCTGGTCACCCTAGCACAGTCCCAGCTCCAGCTACTGACAGCTGAAGCCAAAGAAGTCACAGAGGTCCGGTAAATATATGCAGGAGGCCTCGGGTTCAATCACCCTCTCTGCTTGATTTAGAGAAGGGAGTTGCACTTGGATCTCCTACATTGCAAAAAGGTGCCCTAGTCACTCAGCTATGGGATACCCTGGAGTAGGGCTTTCTCAGTCTCTCCTATTGAAAGTGTTCTACTGTGTCTAAATAATGAATTAGTAGAGGGAATTGAACTTAGGGTAGCTATGTTAGCCAGAAGCTCTCTAACCCCCGTGCTATATGAGAGCCTGGAGCAAAGGTTTCTCATTCTGTCCTGTTGAAACTGTTCCACTGTATATAAAATACTTGACTAGTCATTGAGCCAGAAAGAGACTGCGAGCGTGAGTGACTCTATAGCCTTCTGGTTACAGTACTTCACTAGGCAATAGGAAAGGCAAGGTTGAGCTCTTGTGCCAAGGACTACATCATTATTTATACCCAATGGAAGTGTTTCAATAGGAGAGAGCCAGACTGTCCCAGGGGCTAAGGTGCTCTTCTGCAATGTCAGTAACCCAAGTTCAAATCCCTATACCACATCTAGCAGAGGGAGGAATTAAACCCAGGTCTCCTATTGCTCTCACCACCAGGGTAGAGGTTATTGGGAGGCACCACCTCCTTCAGACATATTGTGAACAGCACCTAAGTCCCCCAAAAATTTGTTTTGGCCAAAACTGTTTGGCAAATTTATATCAAATTCATTAATAGTTTTGGGTCAATTGAAACTGCATTTTTCTGTGAATAAACTATTGGTCTGAAAAGCTTCACCCAGAACTAGTCATGGACAGGAGCGGCGCCAGCTTTTTTGCTGCCCTAGGCGGCGGGAGAGGCTGCTGCCGAAATGCCGCCGAGGACCCCGGCGGCACTTCAGCGGCAGCTTCTTCGGCCGCTGGGGACCTCGGTGGCATTTCGGCAGCAGCCTCTCCCGCCGGTGGCCGGCAAGGGACCTGAAATACCGCCCCCCAAATCCTGGCACCCTAGGCGACCACCTAGGGTCGCCTAATGGTAGAGCCGGCCCTAGTCATGGATTACAGAGAGTAGAATGGATTAAAGAGAGTGATACCTATCAATGGTAAAACTCTGCTGGGACATATGTTAATAACTGGTCAATATATCCAACACAGAAGGGAGTACTATGTACATCCACAAAGGTCAAATGCATATTGATCCAAAACAGGGGTAGCCAAAGTACAGGTAGGTCAAACACAGTAGTGTCCACCCTCATCTTTAATAAGGAAGACTGGCCTGAAGGGGTTCCAGAATCCAAAGCTACATCTTTATCTGTGAAGCTTTTTGCCTGGATCAAAATGAAGAATTACATGCTGGGACTTATGGTATTCACAGGCTACCCCGTGCACATTATGTATTTACCTCGGGCTCCTTGAAATGTGGACATTGGCCGAGCAAAGTCTATGCAAACATTACCCCAAATTTCCCAGTGTGTGAAGTGTAGATTTACAGATAAAAAGATTCCATCAGAGGAACATGAAGGATTCTTCCTGATGGGGAGAATTGGGAGATTGATACATGGTGACTACATCTCTTTCCAGGCAATCCCTTCTTCCCCTTCATATTCTTAATTCACTTCCAAGGAAATCCTAAAAT
This sequence comes from Chelydra serpentina, assembly GCA_037349315.1. Taxonomy (NCBI): domain Eukaryota; kingdom Metazoa; phylum Chordata; order Testudines; family Chelydridae; genus Chelydra; species Chelydra serpentina. Next base: position 18,946,929 of record JBAIAC010000042.1, read on the forward strand.
ATGTTAGGGAAATAATGGAACCAACTAGCATGAAAGCATAATACCAATTCTTCATTCAGCACAGACCCCTAACCATATATTCCTCTCCTCCGCTCTCTCCCCCAGATAAAATGTGTCTGCTTTACCTATTTGTGGTCTAAATTCAATGACCATCCAGACCACCAACCTGAAATTACCAATAATAAGCTAAAATATCCTCCGCACTTGCAATAAACACTCTAGAACAATGCCAAACTGGATTTGAGGGTGCCCTTTGTGTTTTATTTTTCTACAATAACCCTTTACTGATCAGCCAAGAATATGTGATTGAATTAAATTGTCAATTATCTAATTTCAAGGATTCTATCATTAGACTTTTATGGCTGTATATAGTTAGGGTTTTTTAAATAGCTCTGAGTGAATCTACGTAGAAAAAGCAAATAGGAAATTTCACAGACTGAATGAAGGTGCCCTGCCTACTTGTCCTGCTAAAAGTGCCATTGGTGATCCAGTCCCTACTCAAACTAAACAGTGTAAACAGCAGGATTTTTTCCTCTTTCTACCCAGACTCAAAAAAACAGTTCCAACCATGTGATTCTTCATGTCGGACCTGTGATAGAGCTGCCGATGTGTGCACTTCATGTCCAGAAGGTAAGTGACATTCAGCTTCTATGTGAAGAGTTTGTAATTGGCTAGATGCTTTGGTACATTATATATTCCCAGGGAATATTTTGGTTAATGGAGGGTTGTTTAATCTAGCAGATAAAGGCATAACAAGATGACTGGAGACTGAAACTCGATACGTTCAGACTAGGAATAAACCATTTATTTTTAGCAGCAAAGGTAATTAGCCATTGGACAAATTTATCAAGGGATCTGATTCCCCACCCACTCAACCAGAAGTTATGGGCTTAATCCAGGAATTATTGGGTAAAATTCTGTGTTATTCAAGATGTTAGCCTGGATGATCATCATGCTCCCTTCTGGCCTTAAAATCTCTGAATGACAGTTGGCCATAAGACTGGCCTTTTTGGAAAATGGCTTAAAATAATGTTGCAGCTTTTAAAAAGATGGGAAAAAACCCTAAATTTTGGATTTGCAGGAAATGCAAAATTAAGGTTCCATTTTTAAAAGAAGAAACCCACCAATACGCTATTGTAGGTGTGGCCACCACAAACAAGATCCCAGAGTTATTTTGTTAAACCTTCTCAACTGTGCCATTTAATTGGGGTGGGTGTATTGCTAGGGAGATTTCTTCTTGCTGAGACCTGTGTACGTACATGCCCTCGTGGGACTTTTGGTGACTTGAAAAGTCGAAAGTGTGAGAATTGCACAGAAGACTGTGAAAACTGCTATGACCCCAGGCACTGCCTGAAGTGCCAGTCTCAGCCACACCGGCCGCTCTACCTACATGAAGGCAGATGCTTTCAGGAGTGCCCCATGTAAGTTATTTTGTTTTCCCCCCCCCTCATTTTGTTAATTTACACCAACTTTCAAATTTGCTCACTAATTTTTAACTGTGCCACTTGTCTCCATAATTTAGGTCCTTCTAGATAGTACATCATAAACTACTGTTATGGAAATGTTAATGTACCATTTTGGTCATTAGAAATTATGATGTGTTGAAACCATGTATATGTATACAGTTGGAGGAAGTAATTTACTTTGCTCTTGTTAGCAGCGGCTACATGTGAATGTAAGTAAGTAATGTTAAGCACTAGGCGTGAAATCTTGAAGTCAATGGCAAAACTCCCATTGATTTCAATGGGGCCAGGATTTCACCCTCGGTGTAGATCTTCACGTTGACTGAAAATAACCCTCAACAACCTTCTCTGCCCTCTCCCTTACACCCAATAATACAGGATAAAAAAGAGGCAGGGTATGGGCACAGAATGGGGGTGTCTCAGGAGTTATGGACTGAAGCACAATCTTGAACATGCAAATGGGGAGCTTAATCATGTACTTTCTCCTTTGGTTTTTCTCCTACTATGCATCAGTAACCTGGCAGTCATGCAGCAACAAAGGTTCCCATTGACTCCAATGAGCATTGATCAGACCCTAAAGCAGATCAGGTTCCACTGCACTCTATATCCTGCTTATCAATAGTTACCAAGTGCATGTATACATAATGCTCTATGTTGTGTAGGATCCAGGCCTTAGTGGCTGCCACATAGTTTCTTTCTTTTGGGAAAACACATCCAACCCTCTTTCTCTGTGATTTACACTAATTTATTGGCTGTATTTTCCTACCACCATTTGCACACCTGCTAACTGTGTTAAATAAATCAGAGCATCAAAGGGACAGATTCTGATCTCATATACACCAGAGTGAATCTGGAATAACTACATAAAAGATATAATTGAGATTAGAATCTAGGCCAGTGTGGGTTCTTTCAGCCCACCCATCCAAAAAATGAACTATAACCCACTGATACCAAAATAATGTTGCAACATTATTACATTAACTTGTGTGTGTTTCCAGAACCGATTTCCCACATTTTTTGCATAGAATCATGCAATTTAATTCACATTTTTCATGTATACCTGCTGCATCCCCTCCACTTTTTGCTGCCTTCCAGAGTATCTTGCCAGGCCCATTCATAACAGGGTTTCAGACACTGGCCTTACTACAACAAAGTCAGCCCGAGTTTAGTTTCAGCCCCTAGGATATTTTACATTTCATTTATCATCTACCCCCATTTGCAAACTATCACAGAGAAACATGGGTGCTCTCATACAGTTCTAAATGTCTTCCTTTAGAACCAAAGAAAGTACTGTAGTGTTCTACGTATCTTACTGATCCACTGCTCTCTTGTGACAGAGGCATTTAGAAAGAGTGAATCTGCAAAGCAAGGTGATCTGTTGAGCTTAAGAGGATAAACTCACAGGACAGAAGAAGAGGGGAGGAAGAAGGGATTGGAAAGATATTGAGAGATAAAAGAAAGGAAGAAGATAGAAACAGGAAAGATGGAGGTGGACTCTCTTCTCTTCTGTTTCCTTCTTTCTAACTTTCCTCTTAATTTACCTCCTTGGCTTTCTTCAGAAAGTACTGCCCCTTGCTCTTTTAAAGCATTCCCTGAAATGCCAGTAGAGCACTGGAGAGCACCCCTCTTTGTGAAGGCTGCCTGGGTGTACATCTTAGTGCAAAGTAGATATTCTGCTGGCACTGCTTTCTATGCTTGTTCCTTCCTCAGTTTTAGAAGATGACTGCATAGTTTTGAATTAGTAATTATCTCAAACAGCTTATTGGCCTCACTCCATATATTTCTTACGCAGAATGAAATGTGCCTCTGGCCTGCCCTTCCATCTCCTTTCATTTATGAGGTATAGGCCAAGCCTAGCGAATATTTCATTATGATTAATCCTTCCAAACCTAGAATGACTGTGGTTGCCCACAGCTGCTCTATGTCAATCTTCTTAGGTTGTTCTGCTTTCATAGTCCAGGCACATTCTGTGTAGGATCAGATTATGTCGAAGTTTAGCCACAAATTGCATCACACAGATCCATGCTGGAATCACCATATTAGACATGCTTTCATCTGGTTATTAGAGGAGAGTTAGAGCTGCTTCTCAGAAAGGCTCCTCACCACATACCCACAGGCTGTATAACACAGGTATCAGTGTGACACACTCCTGACAGCCGTATACACTCACCAAAATGTTTATAGCTTCTTGAGTGACACTTCTTTTGGATGTGATCATGGTTTTTCTAGCTCCTCCCTCTTCTCCCCCTTGCACCTCTACAGAGTTGTTGACCTTCCATTGTAGTGCCTTCTACTAGTGCAGGAACAGCTCGTCCCTCCTGGTGCTGGGGGTGAGGTCTCTCTTTTCCCTGCTCCCCATCCCTCCTGCTACTCAGGGGTATATCGTCTCTCTCTTTGTCCTACCACCATTGGAATGATATCTCTCTTCCTTCTCCTGAACCACTGATATCAATGCTGCAGGCAATGGCTTCTTCCTTCCATATTCTGTGCCTCTCCAGCCTGGGAAGCAAGAGGAGGACAGGAAGAATGGGTATCACAGTGACATCCTGGGGGGAAGAAGGAAAGACTTCATGGGAAACTTTGCTAATACCATGAAGCCCTTCTGGATGCTGGCGATTTTGGTGCTGCTAAGGGATGATGTGATGCAGTGGGCAAAATACCTTGTATGAGATGTGTGGCACATAGCAGCTCTTTGTGAAATCTGTCCATTGTGAAGTTCCTGATTCACCCAAATACATTTTTATTCCTCTATATTTGCAATAAACTGCCATCAAACTGTTCCAGAAGTATGCTCTCTCCTACCATTTGTTCTGTTTGTCCTGAATCTCTAGGGGGTATTTTGCTGAAACTAGTACATGCATCAAGTGTAGCAGATCCTGCCAGACGTGTGAAGGAAATGCCACAAAATGTCAGTCCTGCGAAAGTCCTTTGCTTCTGGAGCATTGGGAATGTAAAAGCTCCTGTTCTGAAAAGCACTTTGCCACCAATGGAATCTGTAAACACTGCCCTGAGATGTGTCAGGAATGCATTCATGAAAGTGCATGCAAAGGTACTGAATGGAATCCGCAGTGGCATGTATCCACTTGGCTAATATAAGACCTCACTGGAAATATATAAGCTGGCAAACATTTGTTGAAAGAGAGAGTTCTTCTGTAGTTAACAAAAATGAGAAAAGTAACTTGAATATAATTGTTAAGCTACTCAGGATAGTGCTAATGAGCATTGTATCATGTGGTAGGATTTTTAACCAGATAGATCTAGGAATCACACATGTTCAGTGTTCCTTTTTCTGCTCTTTTTTGTGTTTCAAAATATTCCTGCTGGCTTACATGCTAAATCATGGATGAAGTTAATAGACCTGAGGTCCTGGCTTTCCACTGCTGGGCAACTTGTTACATTTGTACAAGATGAATGCAAAATGCTACCATTCTAAACTAGTGGCATTTTACACCGATATTGCACAGGTGCAAATGGCTACACAAGATACAGAGCAGTGGAGACTCAAGCCCACTGAATGTTCATGCAATTAATGATGAGTGAACCACAAATGTTTTGGGGATTCTGTTTAGTTGGGCTGCTCATCCCAAAGTTTGAATGATTGTGTGAATTTCAAGGGCAAGTAAAACTGAGCAACTATCTGTCAACCTGGAAGTGTAAAAGTGGGTGATAGTGAAAGGTAATGAACAAAAAGGTTAAACTAAAGGTTAAAATAAACTCAAAGGTAGAGATCAGCTCAGCCCATAACTCCAGATCCTAATACATCCAGCCTCTGGGGAAATTCAGATCTGGATGCAAATATTCCAGACAGACCCTATTTCAGTAATGAGCTGAACAAAAGTTCAGATCCAAAGATCCCTGAACTTTTGAGAAGTTTGGGATTAAATTCAGAGGTAACTTTGTATCATAGGCCCATCTCTATGCAGAGACTCAATCTAGATATAGCCGGAATTTTAGTAAACGCTCTAGGATATTTCTTGTTTTTTATTATTTTTCTGAACTAGTTTGTCCATCCCTAGATGTAATGCAGCAGGTGCTAAATTCAGTTTTTGTTGGTTTTATCAGTAAATGAAAATAAACTGTTCTTTTGCTTAGCCAGCTGCTTTTCTTTTTCCTTAGTATGCATGGACCAATTTTTTTTGCACAATGGGAAGTGTCTGCAGGATTGCCCTTCTGGCTTTTATGCCGACTCCAGGAGTTGCTCTCTTTGCCATGAGGACTGCAAAGAATGTGATGGGCCTGACTCAGATGACTGTAATGAGTGTACCAGCAGGTCCTTTGTTTTGCACAATGGCGAGTGCTTTGGAGAATGCCCAGAAGGGACTTACTATGAAACAGAGACTGAAGATTGTCAAGGTATTTTTTTTTTCAAAAAAATATGGAAACAGTCTTAAGTAGAACTGGTTGAATAGTATTAAAAGTGATTTGGGGGGGTTGTTTAATATATTTACCATTGATCCTGAAAAAGAGGAGAACAGCAAGGCAGCAAAATGTGCCAATGACACAACATTATTTAGTCTTGTCAAACTAGAAAAGACTGTGAGAAAGCCCAGAGGGACCCAACAAAGTTAGGTGAATTGGCAACATGGTTGGAAATGAAATTTATTGACAAGTGCAAGAAAATGCACATGGGAAGTAATAATTAGAACTACTCATACACATTACTGGTTTCTAAATTATATGTCACCATCCAGGAAAAAGACCAAGCATCACTGGGGATGGTTCAGGGAAAACCACTGCAGTGGCAGTCAACAAAGAAAGCAAACTGTTAGGCTATAGAAAGAATGGGATAGGAAATAATACGTAAACAAACACACAAACCTTTCTCCAGTTCCCTGAATGAAAATATGCCCCAGGGTGCATGTTCGTTACTTGACAAATTAAAACTACCTAAAAAGAATCTGAAATGAAAAAAAAAGTGATGAAATACTTGCTGTTTGTACATTTCAGAGTGCGACAGGACATGTCAGATTTGCTCCTCTTCCACTGCCTGCCTTATCTGTAAAGAGGGCATGGTAATGAACAGTCAAGGTCACTGTGTGACGTCCAAGTATTGTTCTCTCACTGAGTACCACAATGAGCAGACTCAGACCTGTGAGCCTTGTCACAAGAAGTGCTCTCGCTGTACAGGGCCTGCTGAACATCAGTGTCTTAGCTGTCCAAAAAATCAGCATCTTCTCAGTAAGTATCTTGCTCCTCCAGCCAGGTTTTGTTTTGTCTTCTCCTTTGAAGATGTGTGACATATGGAGATCCCCAAGCTGCACTTCCATTGCTACTTCTCATGAAATGTCAAGATGGTTGGTCACGGGATCCATATTTCAACAGGCTGAAACCAATCTGAACATTGCAGGTCCGGTCTGACAGATAGCTTTCAGGTGTTTGTGCCACAATGCAAACATGCCAGTTGATTCTTTGGAGCTAGTCAAGAAAATCTCTTGACCATATGAGACCAGCCCTGGAGTTTAGGCAGATATGTAGGTTTGGGCCTGACAAACTTTGAGGCCCAAAGCAGAACTTTTAACCATCACGACACTTCATGGCTAACAAAAAAACTAAAACTTTTCTGTTACCTACTCTCTGCTTGCTTTCACCTGTCCTCTCCTACAGCTTTGATTACAAGTGGGTGACTTGAAAAATCACATTAAGAACCATCTGAGGTCCTTTAGCCCTGCCTGCATATTTTGCAAATGCATCTATTTTACACACATAAAACTCATGTATATATGCAAATGTGGGTTTGTTCAAATGCCTTAGCAGGTTTTGAGTGTGCAATATAGATATACTCACAAATATACAGACATGGTTAAGGAGACTTGCTGAAAAATTGTCCCCGGATCAATGGGTCATTCTCTGTTGGACTGCATTTCAAGAAAACTAATGTTTGAAGTAAAGAACAGAAGATTGGTTTATCTGAGTAAGGACTGGGTGAATATTGAAAGTCCATCAGGATTTAGTGTTTAGTGAATAGGTGCACATAAAAAACAAACAAAAATGAGCATTTACAAAGTTCATCAAAGGCCAAATTTCTTCCAGAGAAGTGAGCATCTGTATCAAAACTAGAGAAACATTATTGTAAGACCAAATCCTGATATTTATTTATTTATTTGGTGAATTTGTCTCAGGGCAAAAATAAATAATTTTGCAGAGAAATACCATTTTAATCACGCATTTCTTCTTGCTTGTAGTCAGTATAGTGTGAGAATGTGATAGAGATGTAATAGACCTGGGCATTAGCTAGATCCAGGCTTGAATCAGAGTTCCCAGCTCTGAACCAAATTTGAACACTGAATCACAATTCTTCGAGGTTTGGAAAGTTCAGATGTTGATCCAGATTTTGAACCCTCAAGTTTGTGAGGATAGCAATTGATCTTCTGGGATCGATTTATCGTGTCTCGTCTAGACGCGATAAATCGATCCCGGAAGCGCTCCCCGTCGACACCGGAACTCCAGCTCCGCGCGAGGAGTAAGCAGAGTCGACGGGGGAGCCTGCCTGCTGCGTCTGGACCCGCGGTAAGTGCTTTTAAGTTCAAACTAAGATACTTCGACTTCAGCTACGTTAGTCACGTAGCTTAAGTTGCGTATCTTAGTTTGACCCTTCCCCCCCCCTAGTGTGGACCAGCCTTAGATTGAGATAGCTGGACAGACAACCTGTAGTCCAGAGGGTAGCAAACAAAATATCCAAGAAATAATATTAGTAAGGAAAAATCTTCTCTTGCCTGTCTGTAACCTGGAGTATTGAAACACACAACACAAGAAAGATTTCACTTTGTGAGTAGTCATTGTTCTCCTTCACCCTAATTAACATTGGGTAGGTTGAGGCCCATATGGTTAACTGACTCAGTGCAAGCCTTACATTCCAGAATTATGTTCTGCTGATTTCCCTCTGAAATCTCAATGAAACATTGTGATATTCATGGTACGTTTGGCAGGACTGCAAATGTGTTCTCCCATCACACAATGCAGCAGCCAAGCTGCTCAATTATTCACTGGGATTAAAGCCATTGAGCTATAAAGGCTCAAAATTCTCAAAAATCCTATAGATGTGACCAAATATGCATCAAAACTGTGAGCTAGGCATTTAGAATCAAAAGCAGGGAAACCAAGAGATAAATGGTGCTGCAGATGGAAGGATAAAATTTCCTGAAGATGATTGCATCCTTTGTATATTCTGATATAAATCGCAGATGCTGTTTATTATTAATTCTTATTATATATGATAATCACTTGATGTCTTTCAAGAATTAAAAAAAGATGCAGTCCCTGCCCTGAAGAGTTTACAGTCTATATTAGGCAGAGAAAATGGAGACAGACCAATGAAGGGATGAGAGTTAAAAGGCATAAAAATAATGAATACAGCAGGGCACTCCCTTTCTGGCTCTGCTATAGAATCTGAGATGGGATATGTCATCTAGCCTCAATGGGGAGAAGAGAATATTGTATGTGATCCTTGGTTCTGCATTATTCCCTCTGCAGATACAACCTGTGTAGAAGTGTGTCCCGATGGATATTATGTTGACAGTGATGAGGGACGATGTTTCACATGCCACAGCACCTGCGAGACTTGCTATGGAAAACACAACACGCAGTGCCATAGCTGCAGATCGGGCTGGTACAAACAAGGAAAGGGATGCGTACAAGTCTGCACAGTCGGGTAAGGCTCCAGGATGGATAGCTAAAAGCTACATTGGACAGAGTCTGGGAGCTTTGTTAAACATGTAGCCTTCAATACTGCTTTTTCTTAGATGAAAGTTTCTCATGTTGTTTCTCTACATTAAGGTTTCTCTCTAGGGACAATTTAGGATTTCCCTAAATATGCTGGAGCGAGATCTCCTGAGTCCTAGTCCACAGGCGCATCTGCTTACTTTGTGACTGAATTTGCCCCCCTGTTTTAGAAAGTCCTGCTCTTTAGCTAAACTCAGAGGGCCAAATGGCACATGTGCATTAAAGGAAAACCCCTACATCCATTAAGACCACAGTTTTGCAAAGAAAAGAGTAATCAAGAATGAAATCTTTGCAATAGCTGAGAGGAATGCATCTTTTCTGACCAGGTAAACATTTTCATACCTTCACCTCTTCTAAAACTTCTTTCAGATATTATGCAAACTCCAGTGGATTGTGCGAGAGATGCCATAAGAGCTGTAAAGAGTGTTTGGGACCTCAGCCCACAGACTGTCTGTCCTGTGATACATATTTCTTCCTACTGCACTCCAAGAATGAATGTCTCCCCTCTTGCCCTGAATATTATTATGAGGATCGGGATACAAATGTCTGTGAAAGATGCCATCCTACTTGCAGTTCCTGCGAAGGTAAATTCCTACATTATGTGCTTCTCTGCCACCAGAGCTTTAAAACATGATCTACATCTTCTCTCTCTAACTCTCTCTGCTCAAGCTTTTGGCAACACTGCACAGTAGGTAACATATTAATTTATGAGAGTTGAATAGTTTTCCAATGATTCTGTACTTGCTTCGCCAAAAGTATCACTAGACAGATTTTAGAAGTCTGTTGGCTACTAATAATTGTGCTCTAAAACAAGCTCATTGCTGGACTCAGCACTTACTCCACTGTACTCCCATTGAAATCAATGGGGCTACTCACAAAATGAGATACTGCTCAAGCTCAGTAAGGGGATAAGAAGCTAAGGGGCTAAATTCTGATTCCCTTATTCACATTAACACTGCCTTACTTTGTGACTAGTGACAGTCCCATTGAATGCACTGCTCTGTGTGAGTCAGGGTTTCAGAATCTGGTTCCAAGTTTTCAGAGATGAATGATTCTCAAAGGAAGGGGCAGAAAATCGACAGCTAACTAAATAAATCAAACTAAAAGCACACAGTTTAGGGTTCAAGGGTAGTAGGACAAAATGTGTATACTTATTGTTTTGAAATACAGTCAAATATTTTTGAAGTTCACCTTGAGGCACCATCCATTTTGTACTAATGCCATTCTAACCCACCTGGTGCTTATTTATTTAAAAAAAAAAATCCTCTATCCAATTTTGAGCTGGGCAGCGTTATTCTCCTTGGACTTAGATGGTTTCCTTGTTTCTCTGAATGGCATCAAATTATGGCTACCAGGTGCTATTCTGTAGCTCAGAATGTACTATATAAAGGTTTGCATTGAAGAATGCAGATGGTTAATTGCAACATAATAGTATTTGAAAGCAACTCCTAGACTGAAACGTCAACTTTGACATCTATTAAAATATAGTTGTACAGGCAAATTATTGTAATCAACAGCAATAGTTTTGGCTTGGATTTGGAATCAGAAATATTGTTATAATTTACAATCTGCCTCCTACACATGATTTTGTTTTTGTTTTGCCATTAATACTACTGGGCACATTTTCCACCATCGTTACAAAGGCAGAAAGATTGAATATGAGTGAGCCCACTGGCTAGTAATAATCCTCCTAAACAAAAAGTGTATGGCCAGTGAGTAACCGTTGTCACGTAGCGGTGCTGCCCCAGTAGCACCTGGGAGGAACTATGGTTGGAGAATCATGGTTCTTCTCCTTCTCCCCACTTGCTACAGGGGGGAAATAATTTATTCCAGCCTGGAAAACTGTGAAGCTCTGTTGATTGGCACTTCGAGGGCAAAGAGCCATGGCTCTACCCCGGTCCCTCCCTACTTTCCCCTCCATTCACACACTTACTGAGATGGAGCAACAGCACAGGCCCTTTCTTGGGCATGGAACCCAGTCCTGTGATCTGGATAACCCTAATCCAGCAGCACTGGGAGAGGAGGCCGTATGGCCATGTTAGGCCTAGTGACAATCTAGCCCTTATTAGTTGAGATAATGCTACTAATTTCACACCTTTATCCACTTCTTCCATTTCTATTTTCTTTTCTCACACAGCCATGGACATGAGGGCGAGGGGAATGGTTTGAAGTCTGATTGGACAGCCCCATTTTCACGTTAATCATGTCAAACCATCCACTTCAATACGCCGCACAAGATATGCATGTAACATTTGTATTTGCCCGTGATACTGTTTGTGTAACAAACCAAACACACAAAGAGTCCCGTGGCACCTTATAGACTAACAGACATATTGGAGCATAAGCTTTCGTGGGTGAATACCCACTTCGTCGGATGGCATGCATCCGACATAGTGGGTATTCACCCACGAAAGCTTATGCTTCAATATGTCTGTTAGTCTATAAGTGCCATGGGACTCTTTGTCGCTTCTACAGATCCAGACTAACACGGCTACCCCTCTGATACCAAACACACAAAGTGTTTTGTTAGTGCTTGTCTAAGGAGGCAAAACATTATAGCATCCAGCAAATCATCTGAATCACTAATAGGAAAACGAAAATAAGAAAGAAAAACTTGTAGCACCTTAGAGACTAACAAATTTATTTCAGCATAAGCTTTCGTGGGTTAGAACCCACTTCATCGGATGCATGGAATGAAACATACAGTAGACAGATATTTATACAGTGGAGGTGCATAGACCAACCTTAAGAGGCTAATAATTGAGAGGAACCATAACAGCAGGGGAAGAAAAACCTTTGAAGTGATAAGATATGACATGGTGGCAGAGCGGTGGGATATATTGAACCAGAGATTTTTTTTGAACCAGACACAGGGAGTTTAGAATGTTTTTTTCCCTTCTCTCTGGCTCTTCCCTGTAGCTGCTGGAAGCAGGGTGGGGGGAGGGGTTGAGCTGCTAGGAGCTAGAGTATCTACATATGAAAGCAGGTAGTTAACCCCTACAGGGAATACCCAAGCAAGTTTTTTTTTTCCTAACTCTATCGGGTTAAGACAGATTAAAAACAGAAAGGCTAAGATGACTGCCAGTGATGCAGCTATTAAACTTGAGCTAGCTCGATTGCAAGCCGATGAGAAAGATAAAGAAGATGCAAGACTGCTACAAGTTAGACAGATGGAGATGGAGGAGAAGGAGAGAGAGAGGAAGCATGCTGAGGAGGAAAAAGAAAGAGAGAGGAAGTATGCTATGGGGGAGAAAGAAAGAGAGAGGAAGTATGCTGAGGAGGAGAGGAGGCATGCTATGGAGGAGAAAGAAAGAGAGAGGAAGCATGCTGAGGAGGAGAGGAGGCATGCTATGGAGGAGAAAGAAAGAGAGAGGAAGCATGCTGAGGAGGAGAAAGACAGAGAGAGGAAGCATGCCCTGGAGATGGAGAAGACCAGGGCGGAGCAGAATCTACCAGATAACACTAATAATCCTTCCCCAACAACCCACAAATGGGTGCGACTATGTCCACCGTATGATGAATCCCGTGATATTGCGGAATATTTTCTCACCTTTGAGAGACTATGCAATCTCCATACCATTCCTGATGATCACAAAATGACCATATTGGTAGCAAAGTTGACTGGAAGTGCTCTGGACATATTCAATGACATGCCTATTGATGAGGCTTCTGACTATGAGAAATTCAAGGATTTGGTTTTAAAACAATTTCAAGTTACACCTGAAACTTACCGAGTAAAATTTCGAACCCTTATCCGAGGGCCTGGACTAAGTAATGTAGCTTATGTAAACCAGATAAAGGAGCTGTTAAAAAAATGGGTCAAGGGAAGGAATGTTACTAGCTTTGAAGGAGTGTGTGATTTGATGGCTCAGGAACAATTCCTGAATATGTCCAAGGATGATATAAGACAGTGTTTATGGGATAAGAAAATGGACTCAGCAGACAGCCTTGCTGCTTATGCTGATCAATACGAACAGTCCCAGATCAGCAGAGGGGCAAGGAAATTTGGCACACAAGGGGTGCAGGAAGCAGAGAGGAACAACCCTGGTCATAGTTTGGGGAGATACCAGAAAGGAAAACCCGAGACCACACCCCCTCACCAGGAGCAGCCCAAGGCCCCACAAGGAAAAACCCAGACCCCTTATTGCCCCACCACCCCATTCTCCAGCAACCCACCTCACCCCACTGACCAGTCAGCTGGGCGATGTTTCAAATGTAACGAATTGGGGCATGTGAAGGCCAACTGCCCCAAGAACCCCAACAGAATACAGTTCATTGCACCGGGGTCACACCAAAGGTCCTCAGGCCCCAATGCCTCCCAGATACCCTTGGAACGAAGGGAAACGGTGAGTGTGGGCGGAAAGAAGGTTACAGCATGGAGGGACACTGGAGCACAAGTGTCGGCTATCCACAAATCCTTAGTGGACCCCAGCTTAATCAACCCAGAGAGACAATTCAACCCTTCAAGTCCAACTCTTTTGATTTACCTACAGCCGTGTTGCCTGTCCAGTACAAGGGCTGGTCAGGAAATTGGACTTTTGCAGTCTATAATGATTATCCCATTCCCATGTTGCTGGGGGAAGACTTGACAAATTGTGTGAAGCTAGCCAAGAGGGTGGGAATGGTCACCCACAGCCAGGCTAAGCAAGCTGTCACACCTAGCTCTGTTCCTGAGACTCCCACCAGAACCCCATCTGTACTACCAGAGACCCAGATAGAAGTGGTGGAACCGGATACCCTGCCAACGACTGCAACAGCCATCGTAGATCCAATCACAGAAACCTGACCCAAGCCAGTCTCGGAACCGGAACAGGCGAAGCAACCAGCACCAGAACCATTGCCAGCACTGAGTCCAGCGCTTGCAACCCCATCTACCTTGCAACCCCATCTACCCGAGGGCACCACCGAGCCTGCAATGGCAGCAGCAGCCGATAACTCAATACAAGAGGCTCAGCCAGAGCCTGAATTACCACATTGTGCACCAGCGGAGAGCGGTTCACAGTCAACAGAAACAAACCCATCACCTGCATCGCTTCCAGAGGGACCCAGGCCAGGTCCACAACCCAGTGAGGAACTGATGTCTCCAGCATCTAGGGAACAGTTCCAAGCCGAGCAGGAAGCAGATGAAAGCCTACAGAGAGCTTGGACAGTGGGACAGAGCACCCCACTGCCTCTCAGCTCTTCTAATCGATCCCGGTTTGTTATAGAAAAAGGACTTCTATATAAGGAGACTCTTTCTGGTGGACACCAGGAAGACTGGTGTCCTCAGAGACAGTTGGTGGTTCCGACTAAGTACCGGCTAAAGCTCTTGAGCTTAGCCCATGATCATCCTAGTGGTCATGCTGGGGTGAACAGAACCAAAGACCGTTTGGGGAGGTCATTCCACTGGGAGGGAATGGGCAAGGATGTTTCTACCTATGTCCGGTCTTGTGAGGTGTGCCAAAGAGTGGGAAAACCCCAAGACCAGGTCAAAGCCCCTCTCCAGCCACTCCCCATAATTGAAGTTCCATTTCAGCGGGTAGCTGTGGATATTCTGGGTCCTTTTCCGAAAAAGACACCCAGAGGAAAGCAGTACATACTGACTTTCATGGATTTTGCCACCCGATGGCCAGAAGCAGTAGCTCTGAGCAACACCCGGGCTAAAAGTGTATGCCAGGCATTAACAGAGATTTTTGCCAGGGTAGGTTGGCCCGCCGACATCCTTACTGATTCGGGAACTAATTTCCTGGCAGGGAGCATGGAAAGCCTGTGGGAAGCTCATGGGGTGAACCACTTGGTTGCCACCCCTTACCACCATCAAACAAATGGTCTGGTGGAGAAGTTTAATGGAACTTTGGGAGCCATGATATGTAAATTCGTAAATCAGCACTCCAACGATTGGGACCTAGTGTTACAGCAGTTGCTCTTTGCCTACAGGGCTGTACCACATCCCAGTTTAGGGTTTTCACCATTTGAACTTGTGTATGGCCGCGAGGTTAAAGGGCCATTACAGTTGGTGAAACAGCAATGGGAGGGCTTTACGCCTTCTTCGGGAACTAACATTCTGGACTTTGTAAGCAACCTACAAAACACCCTCTGAGACTCTTTAGCCCTTGCTAGAGAAAACCAAAAAGGGGCTCAGGAAGAGCAAAAGGCCTGGCATGATAAACATGCCAGAGAGCGTTCCTTTAAAGTAGGGGACCAAGTCATGGTCTTGAAGGCGCTCCAGGCCCATAAAATGGAAGCGTCATGGGAAGGGCCATTTACGGTCCAAGAACGCCTGGGAGCTGTGAACTATCTCATAGCATTCCCCACCACAACTCTCAAGCCTAAAGTGTACCATGTTAATTCTCTAAAGCCTTTTTTCCCCCAAGAATTGAATGTTTCTCAGTTTACAGCCCAGGGAGGAGATGATGCTGGGGGGCCTGAAGGTGTCTACTATGAAGAACCAACTGGTTAAAATTGTTCTTGCAATGTGGACAATATTGGTAGTCTTTATACAGTTATTAGTATATTTGGAGATGCATGTGTCTTATTAATTTTGTTTTCTTTTAGAGCTCCAGGAAGAAATCACAGCCAGTGTTTCACACTATCGGTGATTTGGGGGGCGTGTCATAAATATAAAGGGAAGGGGGAGAGGATCTGATGCAGTGCTATAAAATCCTCTTACCAGTAAAGGGTTAAGAAATGCAGGTAGCCAGACTGACACCTGACCTGGCTGGCATCTGACCAATGGGGGGGACAAGATACTTTCAAATTTTGGAAGGGGGAAAGCTGTGTGTGTGTCTTTGTCTGAGTCAGAGTGATCTTGGAAGACAGAAAGAACCTACAGAAAACCAGTCTCACCAAACCTCACTTTTCTAAAGTAAGTGTAGTCAGCACTGCGAGTAGATTTCTGTTATTTTGCTTGGTGATACATTCCCTGTGGGAGAGGGAAGGGTTATTCCTGTTTTTCTGTAACTTTAAGGTTTTGTCCGGGGGGGGGGGGGGGAAATCTCTCTGAGTTTGGAAATTGAGTGCCCTGTAATTAGTTACCATCCTGATTTTACAGAGATGATTTTACCTTCTTTGTTTTAATAAAATCCTTCTTTTAAGAAGCTGACTGTTTTCTATGGTGTTAAAACCCAGGGGGTGGGTTTTTAGATCACTGTGTAACCAATTGGTTGGGAGATTGTTCTCAAGCTTCCCAGGAAAGGGGGTGTACGGCTTGAGGGGGTATTTTGCGGGGGAGGGAAGTTCAAGTGATTCCTTTCCTGGATTCCTGTTAGACACTTGATGGTGGCAGCGAAAGAAGCATTTCTCAGGGTGCAGGGAATTTTGTACCTTGGGGGTTTTAACCTAAGCTGGTAAAAATAAGCTTAGGGGCTCTTAATGCAGGTCCCCATGTCTTTACCCTAGAGTTTAGAGTGGGGAGGGAACCCTGACATGGCATGGCCCCACAGTATGCCAACATTTTTATGGCTGACTTAGAACAACGCTTCCTCAGCTCTCGTTGCCTAACACCCCTACTCTACTTGCGCTACATTGATGATATCTTCATCATTTGGACCCATGAAAAAGAAGCCCTTGAGAAATTCCACCATGATTTCAACAATTTCCATCCCACCATCAACCTCAGCCTAGACCAGTCCACACAAGCGGTCCATTTCCTAGACACTACTGTGCTAATAAGCGATGGTCACATAAACACCACCCTATACCGGAAACCTACTGACCGCTATACTTACCTACATGCTTCCAGCTTCCATCCTGGACACACCACACGATCCATTGTTTACAGCCAAGCTCTAAGATACAACCGCATTTGCTCCAATCCCTCAGACAGAGACAAACACCTACAAGATCTCTATCAAGCATTCTTACAACTACAATACCCACCTGCTGAAGTAAAAAAACAGATTGACAGGGCCAAAAGAGTACCCAGAAGTCACCTACTACAAGACAGGCCCAAAAAAGAAAATAACAGAACACCTTTAGCCCCCAACTAAAACCTCTCCAGCGCATCATCAAAGATCTACAACCTATCCTAAAAGATGATTCCCTCACTCTCACAGATCTTGGGGGACAGACCAATCCTCGCTTACAGACAGCCCCCCAACCTGAAGCAAATACTCACCAGCAACCATACAACAAAAACACTAACCCAGGAACCTATCCTTGCAAGAAAGCCCGATGCCAACTCTGTCCACATATCGATTCAAATGATACCATCACAGGGCCTACTCACATCCGCCACGCCATCAGGGGCTCATTCACCTGCACATCTACCAATGTGATATATGCCATCATGTGCCAGCAATGCCCCTCTGCCATGTACATTGGCCAAACCGGTCAGTCTCTACGCAAAAGAATAAATGGACATAAATCTGACATCAGGAATCATAACATTCAAAAACCAGTAGGAGAACACTTCAACCTCCCTAACCACTCAGTGACAGACTTGAGAGTCGCAGTATTGCAACAGATTCACTCCAAAAACAGGCTACAAAGAAAAGCTGTTGAACTCAAATTGATATGCAAACTAGATTGCATCACCTCAGGATTAAATAGGGACTTGGAATGGCTTGGCCATTACGTTAATTGAATCTATTTCCCTTAAGTTAACAATCCTCATTCACACCTGTGCGGCCATCTTGTTTATCACTTCAAAGGTTTTTCTTCCCCTGCTGTTATGGTTCCTCTCAATTAATTAGCCTCTTAAGGTTGGTCTATGCACCTCCACCTTATCATGTTTCTCTGACTGTATAAATATCTGTCTACTGTATGTTTCATTCCATGCATCCGATGAAGTGGGTTCTAACCCACGAAAGCTTATGCTGAAATAAATTTGTTAGTCTCTAAGCTGCTACAAGTTTTTCTTTCTTATTTTCATTTTGCTGACACAGACTAACACGGCTACTACACTGAAAACTAATAGGAAAATGGCTGAGGCTCTTTTTGCCATATCCAGTAATATTTGTTTGTAGTGTTGTTATAGCCATGTCAGTCCCAGGATATGAGAGAGACAAGATAAGTGAGGTAACATCTTTTACTGGACCAACTTCTGTCGGTGAAAGAGACAAGCTTTTAAGTTACACAGAGCTCTTCTTCAATAAAACATAGACCTTCACGCACACCGCTTGTCTCTCTCAGTAATCTTTTAGCATTTAATGAATTACAAACATACATTGAAAAAAATTTTGAGCACCCAAAATTCTAATAACACAAGTTTATTTTCTTAATTTATGGCTCAAGCACTTTTCAAATAGACTTCTCAATGCTAGGCATGTTCAGTACTGATACCTGATGACAACAAATGCCCTATGTCATTGGTGGGAGCAGATTAGCATAGTTTCCAAAGGAAGATGATAACTTTTCATATTCCAATATAAAATTGTTGCTTTATTTTCCTTTAAAGGGAAGGGAGCTCTCAGCTGTACGTCCTGTGTGTGGAGTTACCATCTAGCAGGTGGAATCTGCAACTCTGAATGTTTTGCTGGAGAATACAAAGTCCCAGAGGTACTATCTATACACAAGCATCTTCTCTAGGAAATATTTACATAATAATGGACTCGAAAACCCAAAGGAGAAAAGCAGAGCAAACAGTGCAAAAGTTACTTTTATTCCCCTCTTCGTAGAGAAGACATGGCTCCAAATGCTTCTCTGAAATGAATGGAATTCCATCCTTGTAAAACAGGATTAAGTCAGACTACAATCAGGGCTTGAGTATGTGCAAAACAGAGGGTATAAAATGAGAGGTGACCCCTATAATGAGGGATAGTTGAGATGTGTGGGAAAGGGGGCTAGGCATTAGAACAGGCATTTCCTTACCTTACCTTTCCTTCCAAAGGATTCCAGAGGAGATGGATTTAATTCACCCTTTCTTTTTTGTTTTATCTTTTCCCAGTTGTTCTACTCACCTCAATTATCCTAGCAGTATTACTGAATTACTCAATTATCCTAGCAGTATTACAGAGCAGTTTCCTTCAAGGCTGTGTCATCATTATTATTAATAATAATAATTATTAATTATTTGTACTGTGGTAGCGCCTAGGAGGCCCAGTCACAGACCCGGGTCCCATTGTGCTAGGCACTGTACAAATATAGAACAAAGACATGGTCCCTGCCCCATAAAGCTTACATTCTAAGTAAGTTTCAGAGCTACACTGACTGAGTCTGATCTATGTGTAACTGAGTGTCTCCTATGAGGTGCTGGCTAATGCCTTCAGCTGTTAAGGGCATTCAGCACTTCACAGGATCTGTCCCCCACGAGCCAGCAGATAGTAAGGAAGAGGGATAAGAGGGAAAAGTACTTGTTTTCTCCAGTCATTCTAACACCAGCCATAGGGACCCAGCTCAGAATCATTTGCCATGTCAATGAAATGAGCTAGGCCATGTGGTTATTTGCTGATTGTCACATTTAAAATAACTATTAAGGGAATTGAGTTGCATTAGGCTTCAAGAATGGAGGCTTACATTTTAAAAATACTCCAGAGTTTTACATTACTGTTGGGCCTTGTTTTCAATGTTGTTTTTGTTACTGCTGATGACAGAAGAAATTACAGAGATGTGTGCAGCTCACCAAGAAACTAAATGGAAGCCGCTAGTGGCTTCCATGTGTTACAGCTCCTGCTCTCTGTCCATTCACAGAGGATTACGAGTTGTTACAGCTCCCAGTTACAGTGTCTTGGCTCTTTAGCTCAAGGTGTAGTAGCTCATGCTTTTAGTTCCGGAGGTGCCTCATTCATTCCTTGGCGTATCAGCCAAGATAGTGGGCATCACCTAAACACCATGACTAAATCCTGGTCCCAACAAATTTTGCCATTGATGTCCATGGGACCAGAATCTGTCCCCTCAGATTACAACAGCATAGGATTGCCAGCTCCGTGCTGAAATAGAAAAGGAAAGCAAATGTGGTTTGATTGTGTTCTGTATCTCCAGGGAGACCAATCAGAATGTGAAAAATGTCACGATACCTGCGTAGAGTGTAAAGGGCCTGGCCCCCTCAACTGCACTGTGTGTCCAGCTAACATGAAACTCTACCTAGACGAGGGCCGCTGTGTGCAGTGCTGTGATGGCTCTAATCTCACAGTAACCCAGGAGTGCTGCGACTGCAGTGACATACAAGGTAGGACTGAGATGAAGAGAAATGTTGATATTTAATGACCTTGTGGGCTGTTGGGTGTTTGTTTTTGTTTCTTAAACTGATTTTCTTCTGAGCTGCAGAATTATCATTGGACTTTGCTGCATACAAATGCATTTCTAATACACCATCGCCAGCGTATCTAGATATTCTCACTCTCTGCTGCTATTTTAAAGGGTCAGATCCCAGCAGACAGATTCCAAGTCTTCTCAGAGTGTTTCATGATCTGCTTGAATGGGAAATGCTTGTGTAAATAGGTGGCAAATTGAGGCATGCATTTTAAATTCAAGTCAAACTCACCCCTGGTGTAACTCCATTGCACCTACTCAAAGTAGCTACAATGCTTTACCCCAGAAATAAAATCGGTCCAACACATTTTAAATTGCTAGTGGGTTTAAATGTTCTATTAGACAGAATACATAAACTTTCGCCTAAAACAAAGTTCCCACTTTAAGTATGTCATGTTATTCACATTTTTATGGTTACCTTTAACTTGCAGATGAGTGTGTATTACAGACCATTCTGAACCTACCAACTCAAAGCAAAGGGAAAACTGCTTTGTTTGTTACTACCTCCATTTTGCTAATCCTCTGCATTGGAGCCATTGCATTCATCTGGAGAAGATCACGAGCCAAAGCCCAGACAGTAATCAAAGGTGGGTATGAGAAGCTGACAGATCACTCAAAACCCTTCCCTTCTTACAAGAGCAACCACCATGAGAGCACCAGCTATCAAGATGATCAAGTGATTGAGTATAAAGACTGGGATAATGAAGACGAAGAAGAAGAAGATGATGATGATATTGTATATATGAGCCAGGATGGCACAGTCTATCGTAAATTTAAATATGGACTTCTGGAGGATGAGGAGGAAGATGAACTGGAATACGATGATGAAAGTTATTCATTTAGATAATTTTTTATTAATTTATGTATTTTTTCCTCTTTGCTGCCTCTCTCATTACATTAAATCAATTTAGTTAGGTTATAAGGGATATAAAATATTTTTTTCTCTGCATGACTGGGCTCAAGCAGAAATTTATGTTTGTGGTAATTCTAAGAAAAAGGGATTTTAACTATACATACTGTGAAAGCAAAGTTGTTTTTAAACTTTTGTTTCCAAAACATTTTATAAATCCTTGATGCGTCTTTCAAGAAGCAGCACTCAAGAAATGGGTTGGCTAAAAGATTATTTTTCTGTATACTCATGTGTGGAAATAAAATATTTTCCAGTATGTACATGTAAGTGCATAGGTATACAAAACAGACACACGTATCCAACTAGCACTTGCCAATCCCTTTTTTAAATATACCGATATAAAGAAGACAGGCATATTATCTACATGATAGATGTCCCTGGGATGGGATGTCACTTAATTGTTTACTTCTGTGTGATTGAAGTTTGTACTGTAGTTCACATTATAATATGTGATTTTGCATATTTTACTCTTTTCCTTTCATGGTATTATCCAGAGCACTGGTACTCCCCAAAATCTGACACATTTCTATAACCTTTAAGTGCATTTCCTCAAAGATTTAATATCTCTGACATTCAATTTTAGATAAAATTTGAGGTCACTCTGACCCCATTCCAAGTAAAATGTATTGTTGTAGCCATGGCTTGAATGAAACAAAAAGATAAAATATATCTGAAATATTTTATGACATTAACTCCTGATTAATTTTGATCTTAGTGAGTATATATTTTAAGCAATGTTTCATTTTGTAGAGACTTATTTGGAGTTAGTTCAAAGGAGTGCTTAGTCTATAAATATGTATGTGGAAAAATCTCGAGATTACAGAGAATTGTCACAGAACAGACATGAAAGCAAAAGATTTATTAATCCAACTTTTCATATCTATCACAAATGACTTTGGATGTTCAGATAATAGGAAAGGGAGTAATCAACACTGCACTGAAAAATATTAAATGAAACAATGGAAGACAATTTTTTTCATCATCATTATAGATTGTATAATTTATTGCATTATATGAGAAGATGCTAACCCTGGTTCCTTTGTTGTGAAAGAATAAACTCAATCTTTGTACAAAAGCATGCAAAGAAGGTTGTTATTCACTAGTAATATGGCCTTTTAGCTAAAACTGTGGACTAGGCCTTAGGAGACCTGTGTTCAATGCTGCACTCTGCTACAAAGTTCCTATGTGATTGTGGGCAAATCACTTACTTTCTCAGTCTCAGCTCCCCAGCTGATAAAGAAGTATTATTAGCCCTGGTTTATCATGTGGGATTGGTACTTCATTAATGTTTGTGAGGGACTCAGATACTATGGTAAGGGATGCCATGTAAAAACCTAGATAATGCATTTAATGGTCCTTGTCGCCTTACAATACACAATTGGTGTACACACTTAGGGTACATCTAGACTTACCCGCCGCGTCGGAGGAGTCCAATCGATCTTCTGGGTTCGATTTATCGCGTCTTGTCTAGACGCGATAAATCGAACCAGGAAGTGCTCCCCCGTCGACGCCGGTAATCCTGCTCCACAAATGGAACAGGCGGAGTCGACGGGGGAGCCTGCGCGCCGCCGTGTGGACCAGCGGTAAGTACTTTGAAGTTTGAAATAAGATACTTCGACTTCAGCTACGTTATTCACGTAGCTGAAGTCGCGTATCTTAGTTCGAACTTGGGGGGTAGTGTGGACCAGCCCTTAGAGTATTTTTGGTTAACACTGATAGGAGAGCTTTAGAAATACTTGTGATGACCTGAAGGAAGCTGACTTTCAGTGTATTTCCAATATTCTTACTACTGTCATTTACTGGCTGGTTAAAGAAACACTTCTGTAGAGCCAATTTCGCTCTTTCAGGGTGCACTCATGTATTTTAAATCTTCTCTGGGTCACTAGGTATGTAGTCCCAATGGATTACAATTACCATGGATCTCCTCTACAGGAGGAATTTAGAGCCAAGTGAAATGTACTCACCTAGCTCAGAATAGGAACACCTGCCTTTCCCCTATTTATGCATGTCTGATGCTATATAGACTCCATGTAAAATATGCTATGGAACACTTTGCATAAGTACTATCACCTACATGTTATGCCTAGAAAACTCAGTTAAAAGTTTGGTTTAGATAGTATGTTAAATTCTGGCTGAAGTTAGGATTGTCAAATCATCAGCCCATTCACTTTGTTAAAGGCAAAAAATCATTAATTCAGGGTTTTTTTCCACTTCCACCATTTCCCACCCCCCACTATTGGTCCTAGTACTTGCATTGCTACATAAAAACCCAATCCAATGCCCACTGAAGTCAATGGCAATCTTGGATTGGGTTCTAATTATTTAAATCCTCATTGTCAAAGTGGGATGTTAGAGATGCACATGCTGATTAATTACACATCTGATTTTGTAATACAAAAGTGGGCGGTTGTCTATGTATCTATTGTCCCCTGCTTTGAAAATTTGGCCTTCAGCTCTTTTGATTGCAAACCCTTACTTGCAAACCAGGGGAAAGGTTAAAACCATTTAACATATTGCCAAACATGAATCAATGGCCTATAATTATAGGAAAAGATGAAACAATAAGGTACTTTGAAAATAAAGATTTGACAAATCACTTTAAGTAAAAGCTCATACTCGGTAAAAGTTCTCAAAACAAAACAAAGCCTAGAATAAGAAAAACAGTGAAAACATATTTAAAAGGCCACACCGAGAAAAACAACTATTCAAACAGTTTCCTGTTCACATGCTCTCATTTAACAATACCCTTATTTTAGTAGTAGTTTGTATAAATTGGCTGTAAGAATATGCTTTAACCTGAAACTGCCCTTATCAAATTTCAAAGGCTTATTTTAAGCTGTCCCTAGTATGTTTAACATTGCTGTAAAAAATATGTATGAACTGAGCAGCCTATGGGCTTTCAGTTTCAGCATGGGAACAATTTCTGTTTTTCTTATGAAGAAAGGCTGGTGTATTCCAAACTACCCAAATGACAAACTAATGGAAACGTCTGGCACAATATTCCTTTTTGAACTCCTGTAACTTAAAAAGGGATTTGTTTTTAACTAAAATTTTGTAACTCCCTGGTCCATCAGGTAGGACCATATTTTCAAGTAGATATAGAAGTCACAGTGGTTTTAGTACACCTCTGAGAACCAGAAACCTTTGAGTTCTACTCTCAGTTCTAGTCTGGACTGCTTCTCTGGATTTGGGCAAGTCACTTAGCCCCAGATTCTCAAAGATATTTAAGCGCCTAACTCCAATGGGATATATTTAGACACTTAACTCTAAAGACAGTCTGTACTGTAAGCACAATGTAGAGGTTGAGGGACAGAGCCTCAAAGGTATTTAGGCACCTAACTCCTATTGGAGGTACAGATCTGCCTAATCTTTAGGTGCCTAAATATACCCTATTGGAATTAGGCACCTAATTACCTTTGAAAAATCTAGGCCTTACCCTCTACATTATGCTTAGGGTACAGACCTGTGTAGGTGCAATCTTTTTATCATGAAAGTTGAACTTACAAATGTAGAATTATGTACAAAAAAACCTGAATTCAAAAATAAAACAATGTAAAACTTTAGAGCCTACAAATCCATTCAATCCTACTTCTTGTCAGCCAATCACTCAGACAAACAAGTTTGTTTATATTTGCAGGAGATAATGCTGTCCACTTATTTACGTCACCTGAAAATGAGAACAAACATTCACATGTCATTGTTGTAGCTGGGGTCGCAAGATATTTATGTGCCAGATGCGCTAAAGACTTGTATGTCCCTTCTACTTCAACCACCATTCCAGAGGACATGCGTCCATGCTGATGACAGGTTCTGCTCGATAACGATCCAAAGCAGTGCAGACCGATGCATGTTCATTTTTATCATCTGAATCAGATGCCACCAGCAGAAGGCTGATTTTCTTTTTTGGTGGTTTGGGTTCTGTAGTTTCTGCATCAGAGTGTTGTTTTTTTAAGACTTCTGAAAGCATGCTCCACACCTCGTCCCTCTCAGATTTTGGAAGGCACTTCAGATTCTTAAACCTCAGGTGGGATGCTGTAACTATCTTTAGAAATCTCACATTGGTACATACTTTGCGTTTTGTCAGATCTGCAGGGAAAGTGCTCTTAAAACAAACATGCGCTGGGTCATCATCCGAAACTGCTATAACATGAAATATATGGCAGAATGTGGGTAAAACAGCAGGAGACATACAATTCTCCCCAAAGTATTCAATCACAAATTTAATTAATACATTATTTTTTTAATGAGCATCATCAGCATGGAAGCATGTCCTCTGGAATGGTGGCTGAAGCATGAAGGGGCATACGTATGTTTAGCACATCTGGCACGTAAATACCTTGCAGCGCTGGCTACAAAAGTCCATGCAAATGCCTGTTCTCACTTTCAGGTGACATTGTAAATAAGAAGCAGGCAGCATTATCTCCCGTAAATGTAAACAAACTTCTTTGTCTTAGCAATTGGCTGAACAAGAAGTAGGACTGAGTGGACTTGTAGGCTCTAAGGTTTTACATTGCTGTTTTTGAGTGCAGTTATGTAACAAACCCCCCCCCCACATTTGTAAGTTGCACTTTCACGATAAAGAGATCGCACTACAGTACTTGTATGAGGTGAATTCAAAAATACTATTTCTTTTGTTTATTATTTTACAGTGCAAATATTTGTAATACAAATAATATAAAGTGAGCACTGTACACTTTGTATTTTGTGTTGTAATAGAAATCAATATATTTGAAAATGTAAAAAAAAATCCAAAAATATTTAATACATTTCCATTGGTATTTTATTGTTTAACAGTCTGATGAAAACGGCGATTAATCACAATTAATTTTTTTGAGTTAATCGTGTGAGTTAACTGTGATTAATCGACAGCCCTAGTTACAATGAATGTGGATACCTATTCTCTAGGAGCTGAACTGAGATCACCAATTCATTTCACAGTAGCCACCAAAGAACTGCCAAGTTCTAACAATTTTCAGTCACTACCAACCTGGAAAAGATTATATATCAGAGACAAAAATTCTATTAAATTCACTCTCTTTGTGTCTCTAGGGGAGTAGCTGTATGTATTGAATACAAAGGAAAATTATTCTTTTGATTTTGTTCCTTATATATAGTCTCTTCTCAGCTTCTGTATGACTAGTTTTATTGGAATATGACTCAGTTTTTGTGCTCATCTGTCTCTTATGTTGAATTTTCTCATGCTCATTTTTATCTGTCCTTTTCAAATCTTCTCTCATTCCCCACATCAGCACCAGCACTGCACCCTTTCTGCTGTATGCAGTGATTTCCCTACACCCCCCCTGAATTTTCCCAACCCCACCCCCCCCGCCCCCCCAGTTTTGTGAACTAGTTACATGCAGTGTTGCCAATTTAGTGATTGTTTGGGAATTTGAATTTAAATTGAAACATTAACACACACTTTAAAAGCATATAATGTATATGATAAAATATGTGTATCTGAAAATGTATAATAGATTTGAAAAGTATGAACACAGACTAGCTTTCTTATACAGCTTTTGTTTTTTGTGACTGTCAGTGCATTCATTTTGGTGATGTTGGCTAACCTAATAATTTCAAATGATGATTTGTAAGCAAAGTCTAAAAGAGCTCTCCCTGACAGCTAGTGATGAGCTGGGAACTGGGGGGAAAGGCTTCAGGACCAGATTGTATTTACATTCACACCTAATCTACCTAGGTATCCAGCAAACAGAGCTGTGTTGCTCAAGTGATAGATTTTGGCTGGGTTTGGGTTACAAATCACTTGCATGTGGGGGGGTAATGAAATGTTGTTTTTATTGTACGAGTAAAGGGCAGTAGAACGGTCCTTAGCCTGTGCTGATTGAGGGCATCAAGAGAGAGGGTGGGGAGAGGTGTTTTGCTTTATGGTCTGCCTGAGTCACAAGTACTATTTGACCTGCGCCTCTCCACTGTTTAAAGGCAGAGCTGATTAGGCTTCATAGAGAGTCTTTTGGTTTGTTAAGTGACCACTAGAGCGGAAATCTCTGATAATCAGGTCTAAGTGCTTAGACCTGCTGTGGGACAGTGTTTCTATGGAAGAGATGCCCCAGTCTGCACTAGCACCGAGGTTCCCCCCACCTCGAAGATCTGAAATCACTGAGAGTCTGGTGGAACCGCGAGAGACCGACTCACAGAGGTGACAGTGGAAGGTGGCAGCAGAAGGTGGCAGTGTAGGGCTATTGGGGCACAGCAATAGAGTGAACGGTGGCATGACAAACAACAGCGGCCAGGAGCATTGGACTTAGGGTGACCAGATGTCCCGATTTTATAGGGACAGTCCCGATTTTGGGGTCTTTTTCTGATATAGGCTCCTATTACTCCCCACCCCCGTCCCGATTTTTCACACTTGCTTTCTGGTCACCCTAATTGGACTATGTTTTAGTGACCTTTCTCCAGAAGCTATATTTGTGACTGGGAAAGTTATATAAATATATGTTTCCTAGTAGGCCAAGATTTTAAAAATGCATTATTTGCCAAGATCATTATCTCACATCATCGCTATCTCAAGAGGTCATCTTGGGGAGTTTCTGTACTAAACTTTTTTATTATTATAATTTTTTATGTAAGAATGGCTATATTGGGTCAGATCAATGGTCCATCTATCCCAGTATCCTGTCTTCCGACAGTGACTGTTCCAGGTGCTTCAGAGGGAATGAACAGAACAGGGAATCATTGATTGATCCATCCCCTGTCGTCCACTCCCAGTTTCTGGTCAACAGAGGCTAGGGACATTCAGATCATGATGTTGCATCCCTGCCCATCCTGGCTAATAGCTATTGATGGACCAATCCTCCATGAACTTATCTAGTTCTTTTTTTAACCCTGTTATAATTTTGGCCTTCACAACATCCCTGGCAAAAAGTTCCACGGGTGACTGTGCGTTGTGTGAAGAAATACTTCCTTTAAAACTTTGTTTTAAACTTACTGCCTATTAATTTCATTGGGTGACCCCTGGTTCTTTTGTTAAGTGAAAGGATAAATAACACTTCCTTATTCATTTTCTCCTCACCAATCAAGATTTTATAAGACTCCATCATATCCACTCTTAGTCGTCTCTTTTCGAAGCTGAAGAGGCCCAGTTTTCTCTCCTCATATGGAATCTGCTCCATACCCCTAATCATTTTTGTTACCCTTCACTGTACCTTTTTCAATTCCAATATATCTTTTTTGAGATGGTGTGACTAGAACTACACGCAGTATTTAAGATGTGGGCATGTCATGGATTTATATAGTAAAAGTGGAGGAGCTTGGTTTGCCACACTGATCAGCTAAGCCAATACTGACAACCTATATGAAAAGGCTGCAAAACACCATGCTTCTGGACTGCATCAACATGCAGAAAGCTTTATAAGCCAGTCACTGTCAAAGCCAAATTTAGAAGAACTTAATGAGGCTATTAAGAATGCTGGAGACACAACTCAGTTTATGTGAACCAACATGGCTATTGCATCATACTTTCTATTTAAGCAAGAGATACCACACACTACACACTAGAGGCCTATGTTAAGTGCATTGTCACTTGTTAATCCTGAAGTTGGACACTGGTTCCGAACAAGACTGGCAAATGCTCACTATCTTTCTGAAAAAAACTCAGCTGACTCTCTTGAAACATGTGGTGCAACAGTGAAAGACTCAGGAGTTGAAAAAGTGAAGAATTCTCTCACTATATTCAAAATATGTGCATACATGGCCAACAAATGCACCAATGCAAATAGGCATCAAGTATTAAGTCATTATGTATGTTATCTTGATGTCCGTGGTAGGCCAGTAGATGCATTCTAGCTGTTCAGTTATAGAAGACACATCAGCTGCATCTGTGACATTTTAGAAGAGTTAAATGCTTGTAAATTGAACCCCAAACAGATGGCTGCTTGTGCATTTGATGGAGCTACAAACTTCTCTGGAAGACATAGTGGAATACAAGCTTTGCTCAGAGAAAAGTGTAACCCTAATCTCTCCTATACACACTGTAGAGGTCATCTACTCCTAGCACTTGTACAAGCTGCAGAATCTTCAAAAGACATTAAAAAGCCACAAATTTAATGGCTTTTTTATACTTTTTTTTTTCCAGCAAGAGTCCAAAAGGACTGAACATTTTGGAAACAAATAGAAGATACACTGGGATTGAAGTTCAAATGAGTCCAACCTGGGAAAACCTGCAGGCTTTCTCATGAGTGATTTTTGGCAGTTGTCTTAAAATTACTGCAACTGTTATCACTGGCTTTAGAAAGTATCCACCAAGATAGGACAGATCTAAGTAGTGAGGCTGGTGGACTACTTTTGTTACTAAGGGCTGGTCTACACTAGCCCCGAAATTCGAAGTAAAATACGCGACTTCAGCTACGTGAATAACATAGCTGAAGTCGAAGTATCTTATTTCGAACTTCAAAGTACTTACCGCGGGTCCACACGCGGCGCGCAGGCTCCCCCGTCGACTCCGCCTGCGTTCGTGTGGACCCGCAGTACGTGTGTGGACCCGCGGTAAGTTCTGTTTTATAAGACAGGCATCTGTAAAGACAGGCATTTATAAGACAGGCATCCGTTCTGTTCGTGGGGCAGGATTACCAGCGTCGACGGGGGAGCACTTCCTGGTTCGATTTATCGCGTCTAGACAAGACGCGATAAATCGAACCCAGAACATCGATCCGACACCTCCGACGCGACGGGTAAGTGTAGACCTACCCTTAGTTCAGAGAAGACTATGGCAAGTCTCTCTCTTGAAAGTCTACTGTTGAAACCACTTGGGTCATTAAACAATGTAATCTAGGCATCTACTACAACAGTAGTAGATCTTTGTCCAGAAATAGAAGCTATCCTTGGATCAATCAGAGATATCCATTGAAAATGTACTGGAAGAAGCAAAGACTTCCGTCCAGAAGTTGACTAATGAAGGTACTTATATTGACTCCATAAGTGAAGACGACAAGAAGTGTTTGTTAAGCCACCTGAATAAGTACAAAGACTTGATTTTCACAAATCTACATAAGAGATTTCTGGATTCTATTCAACCTCCATGTAGCTTTTACAGATGCCTGTCTTATAAAACACCTACAGTTGAGTGGAGTGAGGCACTACCAGCAATGGGGCTGCTATGTGATCAGGACAGAATAGAGAATTTTGAACACAGAGTGGAATATCATACGATGAACGAATAAAGATTTAACTTCAACTTCTTTATCATCACTAGTGGTTCAACCCGATCTTTGTGCTATGTTTCCTGGGATGAAAGTAGGAATTCATCTCTTGCTAATCCCAGTCACAACAGCTACAGCTGAACATAATTTTTTCTCATTGAATAGAATTTTGTGTTCTGAAAGAAGTCGCCTTCTGCCTGATCATGGACATATCATGAAGGACTGGAAGTAACAGACACACAAGAAGACACCAAGGAGTGCAAAATTACAACAAGAAACCAAGACTGATGTAGATGTAGTGCTTCATAGTAGGCTTGAGTAGCCAACTTTAATTTTTGTGATGGTTTTAAAACATGAGTTAAATCTAATAAAATGGTCATGAAACATTTTTAAGTTTTTACTATAGTGCCATACAGCCCACTTTTGCCCTCACGGTCTCAGCCCTCATCAGCCCCAACACCCCCCCTGAATATTTCAACACCCCCCCTAATTTCAATTCCTGGGGAAGACACTGGCCGTATGCCTTCTCCTCTCTTCCATCTCTTAACATGGTCTTTACTTTCCAATTTTCTTTCTTTCTTTATTTTCCTGTGACCTAATTTTCCCATTTTTGAATCTCATCTTTAGAAAAATAGGAGTTCCCATAATAAATGATATAATCTAATTCTATATTGTGCTTCCATCAGCCAATTCCTAATGCTGCAGGAAACACAAAGCCAACAAACAGAAACAGAGCACTTAGCCACTGTCTGATTTAAACAAGGGAACAGGTGATCAGATTTGTGATGCTGGCAAAAAAGTGCCAACTCTGGCCAAGGCCGTAATGTTAGCTAAGAACTGACAAACTCAAAGCTCATCTATATGTTAGTTTAAAATAGGTATTAGTCTTATAAGCATGTTGTGATGGGTTAGACACCCCTCCTCCCCCAGTCCGGGATGCCACCTGATGTGCTGGGGTCCCACTCAGCCCTCCCTGCCAGCCTGGGTTTCCCTTGCACTGGCTTGCTGTGCCAGGCTCTCAAGCCCCATTCCAGCACACACCCAACTGCAGTCACAGACTGCAGTCAGATCTGTGTGAGAGGATTCACCCAGCACTCATGTGCACACCCCCTGTGGAGAGGTAAACCCCAGATAATATTGTCTTGCGCTGTACAGAAAGATCTGCCAGGCACATTTGCTGTTGCTCCCAGTTGAGAGCTAATTCCCCACCCTGAACTGCTGGGCTGTATTGCAGGGACTCAGCCTGAGCTATAAACTGTGAATTGCCCTGATTGAGGGACTGAGGGGGAGACTAATTAAGGCCTGGGCTGATTGTTGGCCAGGCCTGCCAACAGCTCACTGCCCTGACTGAGGGATTGGGCACAGGGACTAACTGCTACTTGGATTAATCACCAGGTGGACTCACTAGCTGGGAGCTGCGCCCTGCTTGAGAAACAGCGAGGAGGCGCGGCCTCCCACCCTGTCAGAAGGGGAGAGACACGCGCACCTCCTTACAGACTACAAATGTTAGTAATCATTGTATAGTTCCAGTCCTTTAAAAAAAATCCGCTTACCTCAATTGTCTCCTGCAGCAGCAGATTGTATAGCAAATCTATGCTGTGTTTAAACAAAAATGTCCTTCTGCTTGTTAAATTTCCCTTGTGTCTTTGTTCTTTCTTCATTTCAGAAGTGTAAGCAAGTAAAACAAGCCCAATCTACATTACTTACAAATTCAAAATGAAATCAATACACAATTTGATATTTAAGTCTTTCATACTTAAATACCCAAAAGAAAACAGGCAGAAAATCAATGTGCTTAGAAATTGCAGCTGTGGGTGCTATAGAAAACCCTGAGACAGGTAGACAGGCACTGCAGAAAATAGTGATGTTTTCTCCATAGCCCATATGTCTGCAATGCAATTAAAAACCCGATTGGCCCAAGCCAGCAGACAGACTGTGGGACTGTTTAATTGTGGTATAGATATTCAGGCTTCCACTGGAGTCCGGACACTAGCACCCTGCCACATGGAAGAGTCCCAGCGCTCAGCAGGCTGCAGCCCGGGCCTGAAAGTCTACACTGCAATTAAACAGTCCCACAGCCCCACGAGCCCAAGTCAGCTGACACAGGCCAGCTACAGGTGTCTAATTGCAGTGTAGATGTTGTGCTATCAGAGGTACTGTCTTTTAAATGAGACACAAAATGTCACTAACAATCCCATGGCACTTCACAGAAAGAGTAACTCTGTCCATGTGTTGTCTATACTCCTACGTCAGATTTAATTAATTCCTGGTGCAACTACAGTGATTTTATTATTTATATCAGGCATCATTTTTGCCACTTCTATTTTTCCTGCACTTTCAACTGAATATAATTTTACTTTCTATCCTAATATGGTGTGTCTTTTTTCCTCTTTCTGGTAGCTTGTGCATCTCATTCCAACTCAAAGGTCATTGAATTTCAGTGCTATAAACATGCATTAGCTGCTTTAATTTCCTTTTCAGCCACCAAAACAGGCAGAGGAACACAAGGCAGGACTATAAGGGAACTTTGTCAGAAGACTGATGAATGAAACAGTCTAGAATGGCAGGACTGCCTTTTGGTTCAGCTGCATGTTCTTTAGCATTGCTATAGACACGGCTCTACAGACCACTTTGAAGTGCTCTCCAGAACATCCACAAACCTCATTTGAAAACTACAGTTAACTCATCTTTTATTTCTTCCTGTCTGGATTTTTACACACTTATTTTTGGAATATACAGAAGAGTCTCCTGTACTTAATTTTCTGTAACCCAGACCTTTAAGTTACAGGCAACAGGTAAGCAAATCAAAGTCAACTCAATTTACTGGCAGAGGGCAGTGAAGAGATATTGTATGATTACTTTTCCAAAAGTTGATATGAGAGTTCATTTACTAGAATTAGACTGCTATAGGTTAGAGCTATAAACATCACAGCATTTTCTATGAAAAATGTAGTCTTTTTCTTACTATATATATTTTGTACTAGAATATATAGAGGATTTTCATATCTTAGAATTCAACTAACGTTCATCTTTCAACTCTCAGTAAATGACATTGAATTTTCATTTTACTCTCAAACTAAAAGCAAATCTGCTACTACTCCTAAAAATACGACCACAATCTGTTTTTGGGCTCTAATCTTCAGAGTTCCAGAACTGAACTAGCATGGCGAGTGAACACACCTCTCTCATAAAAAGGATAATTTAATCTTGGTTAGTACAGCTTTTATTGGGGGAATCTGTAAGAAATTATGATGAAATTTCTATTTACTGTGATCCCCTATGGACTTCCGAACAAACCTTGTTTAAGGCACACAGTTCACTTGAAATCAAGTCCATTTCACAAATTATTTACGAGCACTTTTAAGTAATACACCTGCCTTTGAGAGACTTTGCCAATATTTGTTCTACAATCCCAATACCCATTTTTTTAAAATATCTATCTCCTGTGTTATTGTGTGAAAGACCAATACAAATAGGAGGAGCCTAACAGATTTATTAATACACAGCATACACTGAAAACAGACTGGAAACAAAGACCTAGATACACATAAATACTTAGGTTGCTAAGTCCCAGTATTAGGCACCACTGTAAACTGCAAAACCCCCACTCTGTGCCATCTAACACTATAGGCACCTAAACTCACTCTGCACCTACATTTCTGCTGTAAACGTTCCCTAGATCCTTACATTTCTGCCTCCATGTATGCATGTCTCTGCCTAACTCTAGGTGTCTGGATGCCTATCCATGAACCAGCAGCAGATAGGCATTTGCCCACATTAACTTCCCTGTGGGGCCGGATCCACTAGATGTGCTCAGAGCACTTGAACAAAATTGGGGCCTCTTCAAAATCCAGGAAATGGGTGTGTAGGAGGGTGTTCCCTTGCTAACTTTTAACCCAGTGGTTAGAGTACTCACCTGGGATGTAGGAGACCGAGGTTTAGGTTTCCCCTCTGCCTGAGGGGAAAAAAGAATTTGAACATGTGTCTCCCACCTCTGAGTACTCTAACCACTGAGCTATAGGATACCCGGATGTGGGGCTCCCTCAGTCTCTCCCACTGAACCTGTTCCACTTTGAATATATCAAATAGTCATTGGAGCAGGATTGGATCCTGGGTCTCCTACATCCCAGGTGAGTGGTGCCCTAATGACCCGCTTATAGTCTCTTTCTCGCTCTGGCCCAATGTCTCTCTAAGCATTTATACAAAGTGGAACAGCCACATTGAGTTTGTGGGAGAAAAATATGGCATTTGTGTTTGTTTTCTATGTGTGACTGCTACTCTGCTTGCAGCTCCCCACAGTTGCTCTCCCTTCCCCGCATCTTCCCTCTGTGGGATCACATGAACAGCCCATCAAAAGACAGTGGATTAACTTACTATCCATCTTGAACCAACTCCTTCCTGTCTGAAGTACTATTATGAGGTAAGTGATGCAGTGCTCTCCAATGGGAGATGGGTTGATATTTTTATTATTGTTCTGCATTTCAGTAGATACTGAAAGCACAAGGATGCACTAGTAGAAGCGTCTTACAGCTGATCTTGACCGTGGCAATTGTTTCACCCAGGCACCAGCCTGTAGGGGGCTTTGTTTCAAGATTGCCACATAGGGGATTACTCTCTTCTTCGGGCTAATTTAGGCAGCTCCCAACTCATCTTGCTGGCTTCCAAGAATCCCTTTTGAAACACCTTCCATTCCCCACGCATTGTATGGGAAGCCTAGGCACCTAGTTTGGGGATGTGAATTTCACTAGA
Organism: Chelydra serpentina; assembly: GCA_037349315.1. Lineage (NCBI taxonomy): Eukaryota > Metazoa > Chordata > Testudines > Chelydridae > Chelydra > Chelydra serpentina. The sequence continues at coordinate 18,982,091 of JBAIAC010000042.1, forward strand.
AAGCAGGGCACCTAGGCATTAACTGGTGCAACATCCACCTTTGACTCCTCTAAGTTAGGGAAAGATTCACAAAGTCCCATTATTAACCCCAATGATCAGTTCTGGCCTATTTTGATTTGTAAAAGAACTGAGCTGCTTTCTAGATGTGGTTTTGAAGTGCCTCATCTTCCTTCAACTAAAAGAATTTGAATCTTGAATTGTTTGTTTTGTAACAAGATGCTGATGACCACAGCCATGTTAGTTTTATTGGTTCTAAATTTCAGATGAACCCCTTTGAATATTTTTTTTTAAATCAAAACTAGATGGTAAATGTGGCAGACACTGAAAAGCATCACTGAAAGCAAAGGATAGTCTCTGGTTTTAAAAGGGCTCTCTCTCTCCCCCTCAATAGAATCTACAGTCCCTAGATGAGGAATCAGGGCACTATTGTAGTAGGCAATTATTTAAATAAATAAATAAAATAAAATAAACGGGCTAAATTCTATTGATATTATCTAGCAATCTGGAGAAAAAATATTGCAATTAACCCATCAATTGTGCAGTTCTCACTAGGGAAAGAGCCGGTGTTGTCATCCATTTAAAAAAGAAAAAGCAAAAATCAATTTTGATTGACATCAATGTGAAAAAGGGTAAGATTGGACCAAGTGAATTTTTACTAGGTTTTCATTAAAAATAATCTGTTCTTGTGGAAATACTATCTAGGAAGTAATATTAGCTTCAGGTGAGTACAGTGTTAGTTACACAACATGGCAATAAATCCTAGACAATAGAAATTCTGTGAATAAATAAAACCTGGTCCCAAGAATTTATGATAGGGATGGGTAGAAGGTGAAGTTATATCATTTGCCAAATAGTAGGAAGACTTGCTAATAAAAGGTGACTTCACATGTTGTTGTGGAGTCTGCAGGGACTCTTAGAAAAGAAGCATGGAATTTTAATAAATCTTTGGTGCAAGATTCCAAAGCTCAGACACATGGGTCTGCACGCAGTTAGCATGGTAGCTGTACCAATCTCCATATGTACAACCTCACTTTTAAGCAGTATGAACAGGATTTTTCTTCCTTTTGCACAATCTTATTGCCCTCAACACAAAAAGTAAGTAGGGCACTTTCATGACAAGAAAGAGTGAAGTCTGCTGTCTGCAAAGGAGTCAACTGAAATAATAGAAAACCCAACTTTGACTAGTTGATTTTATATATATTACATAAACACACACGTATGGATATATATATATCCATACTAGAAATTACTAGTAACTAGTGGTTCTCAATGTTGAACATTAACTACATAAACAATTGTTAGTTACTAACTTAAGTCAGGCAGAAAGAGTCAAGCAAACTTATTGCACTTTATTCAAAGTTTTCAACATGTGCTAAAAATGTACACATTTCACATTAAGCTAATGATACCAATTTTATCCTACCTAAAAGCTACTGGTTTGGTTTTTTTTTTCCAAAAGAAAAAAACTGAACTTATATTGACTGGTCCCTAGACTAGACATAAGTTTATTCAAAAACAGCAGTAGATTTCAAAAAGACACTAACTCATATTTGGCCCAAAATGTAAACTGAGAGAAAGTATTATGATGGTTTTTAAAATTCTAACAAACATTTTTAAAAAGCCATTTCCCTTGCAATGTTTGTAACCCAGCTATTGCAGCACTGGGAAATTGAAAGTGAAAATCACCAAACAAAGTTTTCATTGTAGAATCTGAAAGAAAGGCAAGTAAACAAGCAGCATAAATAGTGAACAGTTGACAGTGTTTTCAGAACATGCCAACTAATATGTAAAAATTATTTATACCGAGCAAGACTTTTCACCTGAAAGCATGAGACAAACAGGAATATAACTGTTACCCAGCTACAGTTCTTTTTTTTTTAAAGTTAGATCAGATGTTGTAACAGCAGAATAAGCAAATACAAGATTTGTACTTTTACATTAGTATATAGTACAAAAATAACTGTTCATAAAGCTTCTGTTGTACTAAGTTGTATCAAACTTAAATAGCTGATATCCAGCAAGTACATAACAAAACACAAGGGCAGAGAGATACTTTGAGACACATTTATGCTCTCATACACCAACCTCCAGACACTATATAAACCAGCTCACTGTAACTATACTTGTGTCTCACTTTCAGTTGTCTCATATGATAAGCAGTTCAAGTTCTCTCTGCTCAGTGCAATGGTTATACATTGTGAAATGATTCTTGGACATTAGTGTTCATTACCAGTTATGAACAGTTGTACTTAAATGTCTTAAGGCACCTTTGTTTCCTAAATTGGAAAACAATTCCTCAACTGACACATGAAATCATTGGCAAAAAGTTTATAAATGCCACAACAGTTTAGTTTTAAAACCCTAAATTAACAGATTTACTTTTCAATACGGCATCTTCTTTTTCTTAATAGTATATATAACTGCTACTTTCTTCCCCCAATAGAGAACCGGGGAGTGTGAAATTTCAGAATTACCTGGACATCTTCATGCAAGAAGAAAATCCTCCCTTCACGCCTTCATTTGAATTTAAATTTATCCCTAGCAGATACCCTTCCTTCCAACTTACAAGTCTGAATTGTTGTGCAGAGTGTAAAAAGACAGCTTACACTGAGTCATATAGTAAAATGCCACTCACATTAACCATTCTTTTTAAACAGTATTTTCTACCGTGTATGATTAAGTTTTCTCCCAACTTTGAACAGAAGACAAATGAGAAATTCTGAAACTTCTTTGGAAAATTCCAGACAGCAGTTATGTCAAGAATTTTCAGTGTGAACTCTGAAAAGATAAGTAGGACCAGCACAAGTGCTATTTACTCTAAAAAGTGGCTATGTATGCACACCTTCCTCCTCAACTGATTTAGATTATTTTCTCTCTTTCGTATCAACAGGACTGTTAAGTTCCAGTTGCAAGATCTCTAATTGGTGATTTTGGCAAATCAAAGAATTCAACTTCATTCTCATGGCAAGATCCTCACAACTGCTCTGGTCTCTTTATACTGCGTGAGAGAGTCAGACTAGCACAAAAGGAACCTAGAAGCCCGCATTCGGAGAAGGATTTCCAGCACAGGAACTGAGGAAGATAGCTCTAAGTCTGACTTCTGAGGACCCCATAAGCCCTGAAATGAAAGGCATGCTGGGGGTGGGGTGTGTCAAAGCAGGGGTTACAGCACAATGCATTACAGAGATTCTGGACAACACTGCCATGCACAGGGCAGGCTTGGGTGTTGTATATTACAGGCCCTCAGCACACTAACTTATGTGAAGTGTAATTCTAGGCCCAAGGAGAAGCCCAGGATCAGGAATGCAAAACCCCCAGGTTGAGACTCCTGAATGAATTTGCATGGCTAGTAGGTAGAAGGGACAAAAATCACACACTTGTAAGAGAAGCAGATTTGATCTGGAATCAGACTAGAAATATAGAACCCCATTTTTATAGAATCTGCTTGGAGTACAACCAGAGTTTAGATAATATAGCATTTGTCTGCATGTTTATGTCTTGTATTGCAAGAGAAACTGAAATGTTTATACTCTGAATTTATCGTCTTCACATAGTGTCCCAAAAGCGGCTTTGGTTTCTTCTTCACATAGCGATTGATAGTGTGCTTCATCATTGGCGCCATGCAAGCTGCGTTTGGTGCAGGACCCAAGGAAGGGGTAGCACATAAAAATGGCTTAACTTCCCAGTCCTCAAGTCAACTGGGGTGGGTTTTGTCCACAACATAACCTAAAGAGCAGCCTTAGTGTTGCTCTCGGTTATGTCCAGCTGCAACAGCCCCTAAAGCACCATTGCAGCAGCTGTCACTAGCCAACACTCAATTGCTCTGGTCCCCTCTCCCATCCTAGGAACTACAAGGGCACAGGTCTTGCTACAGTGACTCCACATCATTTGAGGATCTCTTGCACTAAGGACTGTTTTGAATCTGCTTTGCAATATCAGAGTTACACAAGTTTAATTTAGTAACCTAGATCTAGTGTCTTAAAAATTACTTTAAATTTAGTGAGCTGTTATTCCAAAATGAAATCAGTCAACCCATAATTTGGCATGATGGGATTTGTGTGTATTTTTTTAAATAAACAGAAGCATCCGTTTTAGGATTCAGGCAACCCTTAAAATAGGGAGCATGTCACTAAAATGGAACACAGTGCAATTATTTTACTCTAGTGATAATCTCTTCAAATAAAATAATAAATAATTTCAATTAATGCCAGTTTCAAGTGTAATATATGCCTATTAAAATATATCAAAAATATAATCTCTACAGTATGCTATTCTTGCTACAGATGTTTTCCACACCACAGACAAACTTGTAGCATGATCACTATTGGTATTTTCTAAATTAGCAACTGAAGTCCAGATATAAGGAAAATGTAAAAACAATGGGAAAGCAGGAATGACTCTCCAGTCTAATCTCATCACAAACAAATGCCTTCACACAGTATTTTGTCTGTAGCCAATATGTACACACCATTAATAGACAAAAAGACACTAGTAACTTTGGTTTTGTCTTTCATATGATCAGACCTGTGAACAATTTAACATACTGAATCACAATGTTGATTTTTAAAAAGAATCTAACTACTTTCTACTCCCTTGCATGACAGATTTAATAATACATTAGTTCGAACAAAGAAGTCTAACACAGCTGTACTGTTTTACAGTGTTTTGTTCACACACAGATTTCACTCAACTAACCAAATACAACAGCTGAATACTAATGAGAGCAGACCAAAGACAAGAGTACAATAAAAATAAGAGTACAAATGACCTTGTTTAATGGCCATTTACTAGTTTGCTTTCTGGCATGTGGAAGAAGTTGTCTTCTTTGAGTTTCAGGTGTTCTGGTAAGTCTAGTTTTCTATTAGCCTCTTCAATGTCATCTTGAATTGCTGAAATAAGTGCATCTGCAAAAGGAAAGTTGACATTTTATATTTTTTTTAAAATTCAGACCAAATACTAAACCAGGTGTCGGCAACCTTTCAGAAGTGGTGTGCCGAGTCGTTTATTCACTCAAATTTAAGGTTTTGCATGCCAGTAATGCATTTTAACGTTTTTAGAAGGTTTCTTTCTATAAGTCTAATATATAACTAAACTATTGTTGTATGTAAAGTAAATAAAGTTTTTAAAATGTTTAAGAAGCTTCACTTAAAATTTAATTAAAATGGAAAGCCCCCCAAACTGGTGGCCAGGACCCAGGTAGTGTAAGTGCCACTGAAAATCAGCTCGCGTGCCACCTTTGGCACCTGTGCCAGAGGTTGCCTACTCCTGTACTGAACCATACAATATTGAGAGAGTGCATGTGACCCAGAAAAACCAGACTGCTACCAGTAAACAGCTCAGGTTCAGAGACAATGTTCTTTTTAGAGCTGCGCAGAGGATGGAAATCCCATAACACAAAGGATTTTGAGATTTGGCTTCGTTACTATTTAGAAAACCCCAGATTTTCAGAATTCCCCATGAAAGTTCTCAAAAAGTTCCATTTCAGATCAAAACCTTTTGATTTTGACTATTTTATTCTAATGTACAATAGAAAAAAAACTGGGAAAGTTCTGAAACAAAAAATGTTGAAATGGGATGTTATCAGCATGGTTGGAATTCTTTTTTCTCAAATTAAATTTCCACAAAATGAACAGTTTCGTAAAAGGTTTCATTTTCAGTGGAAATGCATTCTCAAATGAAAAATGGTCCGTCCTAAGTTTTTTCCAACCAGCTCTAGTGGTAATCATTCATTTTTTTAGTTAGAATTTTAAACCTATTCTTTCTAAATTAAAACAGAAAAGTGTAGACTTACTGCATATTTCATTAGAAGTGTGTTGAATTCTTTATACTAGATTTTTTTTTATACTATGTCTTACTGTAGATGTAAGATTCAGGGCCAAGCAGAGGGTGGGCCAGGAGGGCCATTTGGCCTGGGCCTCAATCTCAAAGAGGACCTCAAATTTAGACACTTGTTAATTTTTTGGCATTTGATAAATTTAGCAACTTGTTTTTATGCGTATCCCTATTGGACCAAAATGTGATACTCTCTCAGCTTAGAGTTGCAAATTTTAGCAAATAAGAGATGTGATTTGGTAAGACAATTTTTTTGTTAACTGATAAAGATTTTGTCATACAAGTTATAAAATGTTCATAAATATTAATGAAAATATATCAGTTCTGATGGCACAAGATTAGACTGTGATGAACGTGTCCTCTCAGATCAGCTGATTATATAAACAAACCACTACTCTGGCTGGTGCTGGATCAAGTGCGTGTTGAAAGGTAGAGAATTGTTACATTTTAGCGTCTTTATAGTTTTACGTCTAGTTGACTAAGGAATTATTTGTGTGTGAGTATTTCTCATTATTATCTTCATATGGTAGCTAAAAGAGGTGAGTGGTTGGTTTGTTGAGCCCTAGCTTGGTCATCATCATAGGCTTTCGTAGTCTACAGTCCCAGATTCAAGGTGAAAATTTGTGAGGACAATCTTGTACAGTGAGTTTTGTGAGGATACACGTTTGAAATGTTTGGACATTATCCCTCTGTCTGTATCCGTGTTTACTATATATATCATCCCTTTGTCTTCAGCTCAGCCTGTTATATTATCTTGTGTGCTTGAGTTTTGATTCAGTGGTAAGGATAATTGTCTGACTGTTTCATTTTGTGTTATTAATTAGTATTCCTTCATTTTAAGTCTTTTCAGCATTTGTATACCACTCAGCATTTGTGTACATGTTTACCGTAGAAGATTTCAAGTGTAGATAGTGATCTATCTGGTCAATATGTAGCCTATGAAGAGGAGATCTGAATGTGGTGCAAGCAAGAGAAGGTGAAAACAACTGAGTGAAGCAGCAGCTAAGAGCTCAAAGCCAATAACTTCATTTCTCAAACCACTGGAAAACACACCTTACCCAACAAACAATGCTACCGATAATGAAAACTCCGCAACTGCAACAGGTGATATTTCAATGCCAATACCTAATCATGAGGACAATAGTCAAGAAGATGTGCCAACAGTAACAGATGCAGCAGAAGATCCTGTGTACAATTTAAGAAACTCAACAGCAACAGGAAGAAGTAGATCTTACCCAGCAAGAGCAATTCACGAGAACTACAGGTTTGACACTGACTGACATTGGAATTACTGAAAAGAGAAATGCTGCCCAAATGCAATCTTTTCTTCAAATTAGTTGTTTTGAAATTCCAAGTAACATTCCATGAGATGCTGATAATCATGCTTTTCCTACTCATCTGCTGACAAAAATTCTTCCAAATGGTGAGACCTGCACAAGAGACTGGTTATGCTGGATTAGGGAAAAACAATCTTTGTACTGTGCACCCTGCTTCATTTTGAACAAAAGTGCTGCAAATGCATCTGGTATCTTTGATCAATCAGGATGGAGCATCAACAGAGGATACCATCACATGAGAGTTCAGAGGAAAGACCGGATACCATCATATGACAGTTCAATGTCACACAAAGAAAACTACATTGCATGGAAATCAGCCAGTAAGGCAGCAACAGCTGAAAGTTCAGTTGAGAATTTACTCTTGAACTCTCTACAGAAACTAATAACTGGAAAAAACTTCTTGAGCGCATCCTGAATATCATCCATTTTCTTTCTGAGAGGGGACTGGCTTTCTTTGGTTCCAATCAACGTACTGGTGATCGTACAAATGGAAACTTTCTAGGCATAGATGAGCTCCTCAGCAAATATGACCCACTTTTATCAGAGCATGTTAAACGTGTTGGAGAATCGCAAGAGAGTCAAAAGCGCATGCAAGTCCATTATCTCTCCAAACGCATACAAAACAAGTTTATTGAGATATGTGGGTCATTCGTACAAACAACAGTTCTTGATGAGATTCGAAATGCCAATTATTTTTCAATCATTGTTGATGCCATTCTAGATTATTCTCACAAGGAACAGACTATTATGGTTATTTGATATGATAAGATCGTAGACAGCTCAAAATTTTCAATTGAAGAAAGGTTTATTTTGTTTGATAATTTCACGAGAAAACCTGGAAAAAAAATTGCTGGAGTTCCATGGCAAGTTCTGTATTGGAAGAGCCAGACCAAAAAAAATGAGGATTCTGTTAGGACTACCACTTTTGAATAATCAATTTATTGATTCTTTAGCAGTTCTTCAACAGCTCAGATTCAGAGAGAATTCAAGGTTCTGGGAGTGACATCACCATGGTAACCCAAAAAATAATAATTCAGCCAGGAAACAGATGTGCAAGGTGATGCAGCTTGCAAGTATATCTGTTTTCTGTATTTCTCGATATTCCTTCATTCTTTTTTTAATATCAGAATAGTAAAGCCCTTTTTGTTGCATTCAACCTATCATAGCAAATGAAGACCATATTTATGGTTTGAATGATCCACTTCCTAAAGCAGATTTACTTAATTATCAAAAGTGAAAAGGAACACAGGAGGAAGGCAAATCTCTGGTGGCAGTGAACTGCATAAGCCATCAATGTCAGGCTCAAAAGCAAAACAAACTTTTAGGGAAGCCTTGGTACTTACCTAAAGAATCAAAGTTTTTTTCTGGTCTGATGTACCCAATAATGACTATACTAAGAATTTCACCATAAAAGTCTTCTTTGAATGTGTGGATGATGTGCGTTTCCTAAAGAAAAAGAAATCAGATAAAGTTATTTTTATGTTTTCTCTGTTTCTGAAGAAGTTTAGCCCAAGTTACTGTTACCAACTACAAAGAGAGAAAAAAAACACCTTGTTTTATCCCTGCCCCACATCCTAATAAAATTCAGTAACTTAACATTTATTATGCATGTTTAAGAAACCTGACAGAAAACTGTTAAAGTAAACTGAGCATCTTTGAAGCTTCGGTAAGCATGACAAGAGTCTCAACCAATGATTTCATGCTACAATGTCCAAAGAACTACAGTATGTCTACATTCTCATGTACACTTGAGCAATGCCCAGTTTTTTTTCAATGAGAGTTTTGTACACACTGTATCTGAGGGCAGAAAATGGCTGAGAATCACTTAAGATGTGAACATATAATTTTAAAAAATAAAGAAAACTCCTGTATATATAGTTTCTGAATCAACAGCCCCCAAGTCAAATTTAGTAACAATCCTTCACTTTTATCATAAACATAGAATATCTTTAATACATATTAAATCTGAATTTGTTTCCATTTAGATGGCTTAACACAACCAAGAGGAAATAAAACATTTTTCTAGTCTTCTTAAATCTATAAGCAAAAACAACGAGGAGTCCTTGTGGCACCTTCGAGATTAACAAATTTATTTGGGCATAAGCTTTCGCAGGCTAAAACCCACTTCATCAGATGCATGGAGTGGAAAATACAGTAGGCAGGCATAAATACACAGCACATGAAAAGATGGGAGTTGCCTTACCAAGTGGGGGGTCAGTGCTAACAAGCCAATTCAATTAAGGTGGAAGTGGCCTATTCTCAACAGTTGACAAGAAGAGGTGAATACCAAGGAGGGGAAATCATTTTTGTAGTGCTAGTGAGGCCAATGCAATCAAGGTGGCCCATTTCAAACAGTTGACAAGAAGGTGTTAGTATCAGCAGAGGGAAATTACTTTTTGTAGTGACCCATCCACTCCCAGTCTTTATTCAGGCCTAATTTGATGGTGTCCAGTTTGCAAATTAATTCCAGTTCTGCAGTGTCTCGTTGGAGTCTGTTTTTGAAGTTTTTTTGTTGAAGAATTGCCACTTTTAAGTCTGTTATTGAGTGTCCAGGGAGACTGACGTGTTCTACTACGGGTTTTTGAATGTTATAATTCTTGATGTCTGATTTGTGTACATTTACTCTTTTGCGTAGAGACTGTCCGGTTTGGCCAATGTACATGACAGAGGAGTGGGTTTTAGCCCACGAAATCTTGTGCCCAAATAAATTTGTTTGTTTCTAAGGTGCCACAAGACTCTTAGTCTCTATTAGCAAAAACAACTAACAGGGCTACCACTCTGAAATCTGATAAATGTATAGAGTACCTCATGATACTTTTAGTATTTATGACTGAATTTAATGTTTCTTGAATCAAAGAAGCACATGCAACTAAAAGAGGAGCTAGCTGAAATAGCTAACAAGCATGACAATTTGAACAAAACACTTCATTTCTCAAGCAAAATCCTCATTTAGTTATGTCACTGAAGGTGGTCCTAATCAGCATTTCATCTACACACTCTAAATCCATTGTCCAAATCTAATTAAAGGAAATGTATAGCTAAGCGTCATCATAAGACATGCCAGATACAAATGACCCATAAGCTCCTTGAGTACCTTCATGTACATGCTAATCAGAAGAGACAAAACTGAAATTACTGGGTCACAGACATTCTGCACAAATTTCCATTCTTACTGAAGTTAATTTAGAAGAATATTATGGGTAAGAGCTTGAATTTTCACAAACTGCAGCAGCTACAGTGTTTTAGCATGTGACGCTAGGAGTACTAGCAACAAATGGATTCAACAATTATATTTATCTTTGCTTACCAAATATTGTTTTATTTCAAGTTACGCCTACACTCCGCATACTCCTGCAAGTGTACTATAGGGCTTTACTATTTTACTGCAAAAGCTTTTAAAATACCACTGTTCTTATTGCTGCTTGAAGATTTTTATGATGTTTTTTAACTGGTTAGTGTGAGAAATTTCTTAAGGTGTTTTACTCTTCGAGAGCAGCAATCCTACATTGATGAAATTTTTAAGAATGGGGAAATTACTTATGATTTTGATTTTTTACCATCATTGTCAGGATTCCTACTACCCACCCATTTCATATCAGGTTTCAGGATTCTCACGTAGTAAACTGCCATCTAGCTTTATATTATTTCCATCTCTGAAATGGTTTCTTGAATTCTGAAGCAATTGTGTGTTATTTGAGAAACAGATTTTAGAAGCTTTTGCTTCTTGCACATTTAGGAACTGAATGAAGATTCTAAAGAGAGATGAAAGAGTAGCAGCTGGAATAGAACTTGGGGCAGGCAGGGGCTCATGCCTAACTGCCTGTGATTTCAGAATGCCAAAAAACTAACTAGTTTTGCTGATTCAGGCTAAGAGCCAGGACCCAAGAGAAAAAAAATCCTACACAGATGATGGTATAATTAGAGGGCATAAGACTTTTTGTTCTCGATATTTGAATTCATTTTTAGTTTATTATACTGATTCTGCATAAGAGGCCATAATATAACATATATGGATTTAGTTACTGATCAGAGAACATAATGGAAGAACAATACAAATTATGTAGAGAAATCTATTAAGCCATACTAATTTTTCTTTTATTTTGAAGTGCGGTTATATTCTGAAAATTAACAGATGTCATTAGGCTCTTATTCATGTATCCGATTTCCATGTCTTTTATAAACAAATGTGCTCAATTTACTATTTAAGCTTACATTTATTTTAACTGGCAGCAAGACAAGGAGCTTGTGATCAGAATCAGAATTTATCTAATTTAATTGATGATGCAAGAGATAAACGGGAACATGTCTTATTCTTCTATGGCTGCATGGACTCTGTCCTCTCAGTATGTAAATATAAGACAAGTGCCACTTTTATGACGGGAAATACAATATCTACATCCCATTCATTCAGTTTATGGAGCAACTCCTGTTCCTCTTACTCAAGCCAGTAGTCTAGTTAGTTTATTATAGCCAAAATACCACATAAAGCAGAGTTCTTACCACTGATTTCTTTACATTCTTGTAGTATGGGTTCCAACCTATGCTCAAAACCATTTTATGCACCTCTCCATTTCCAACACAGGCCCATCCATAGTATATACCAGTAGAGATATCAGATGGAAAGCTTTCGACGACTTGCTCAGAAAAGTTGGCTGCAAAATCGAAAAAAGTGTACATTATATAAATTGTGTGTCACAGTACAGTAAACAACTTAAAATGTATTAAAAACTTAACTCCACTCATATACAATTTGATATTAATGACACAATGATCCACTTAATACAAGTATACACAATAGGAAAAAACAGCTTCATAGCCAATTAGCACACTGGCTTTGTGAGATATCCAAGATACCACAGAGTTAGCAGATCTATGGAAAACATAATTCCAAGTTATTGTATAGAAATTACCTTATATACATTAACCAACCAGGCTGAATTAAATGCTTGAGCACAATCAGGGAACCTGGCCATAGGCCCATCTGCACTGCAAACAGAAGCCAAATTGTAATGAAGTCAAGGTACAACTGTGTTGAAAGTCACTCACACACACACACACACACACATATCATTAAAGTGAAATTAAGACCACAGGTACCTATCAGTGGTTTGAATGTATAACGCCTTTCAAAATGGTTACAGTTAAAAAAACCTCAGATGTTATAAGATCAAGAAACAGCATTAAGACTGCACTTATAAAACGAATCACCCAAGCTACTTTAAAGGAATGCTCTCTGACCTCTACAAACAATCCTCCTATTCTCTCCAACTTTTCCATCCCTGAAGATCTCTTAATAAAGAGGTGCCAACACTCATTTAGGCTGAGTGTTACAGGGTGTGGTGATGTGTTACTCCAGCCTGTCTCAGAGGCTGCATTGCAGTTTCACATAAGCCATACCCAGTATACACACTTCCACACTGGTAAAGCAGGGACCTCTGTTTGGTGCTAGGCTTTCTGGGGGCATATCCCAGGGTTCTTAGCACCACCCTAAGTGGAACTGCTCTAGGAATTAGTTTGTGGTATATGGTGGGAGAACTCTTCTATCCTTCCTGGACTCCTGTGCAGAAGTATTTTAGCCTGCCACATTTAGCTGAGGCAGTTCCTCCTCTACACACTCCTCACCTTCGTCCACTCGAACCAGGGGACAAGCCATGGATTCATTAGGTGAGCTGCTCCTGTTTGCAGGAGAGTTATTTATGCTGTGGAGTGGACATTCGGTGAGTTGCTGGATGGCATTTTGGAAGCACTTTCTGAGATGCAGAATGTGGTAGGACTATGAAGCCAATTCATTCATCGCAGAGTGGACAGACATGATGAATGCTGCAATTACTGCAGATTCTCCAAGTGTGGACCAGCACTTCTGCTGCAAAAGAACTAGCACAGGGTAATGGGATCACATTGTCTTGGAGACCTGGGATGACCTGCAGGGGCTCCAGAATTTCTGCAGGAGGAAGCAGACCTCCATGGAATTCTGAGGTTGTCGCAACACTCCAGCACCAGATCACTCAATCGAGGGAGTCCTTTCCAACAGAAGCAGGTTGCAATAGTCCTTGGGAAGCTTTCTTCCCCACACTGCTAATGGTCATTTCAAAGCAGTTCAGTGTTGGCAAGTCACCTGTCGGGTTTGTAGTAGTAGAGATTTGTGAGTTAATTAACATTGTAATTTACCAATGAGCGGTGGACATTGGAAGTGTGCCTGAAATAAACAGCATGCTTTCAGAGAATGTTGTTCCCAAATTGCACTGCAGCCATTGATGGCACACCTGTGCCCATACTTTGCTTGCCAGAAAAAGTAAGAAAAATGTCATCTGCAGAGTACTGCTCCTTGGTTTTACGGGCCTTCGTTAATCACAGAGACAGGTCGATGAAAACCAACATGGGAAGTACGGGAAAGATGCATAATGCCAGGGTGCTGAGGAGACCTAGCATTTACCTGTTGCGAGAAGCAGGGACCTTACTCTCTCCTAATTACAATGTTATCAAGGGAGTGTCAGTATCCATTGTTATTTTGACAGGTTTTAGAGTAGCAGCTCTGTTAGTCTGTATCCACAAAAAGAAGGAGGAATACTTGTGGCACCTTAGAGAGGAAACTGTCTAGAAGATGTCTTGGTTTCAGCCTTCAGCCAAAGCTAAGCACACCCGATTACATACACCATCCTCCTCAGTGATAAGTTTTATTGGTCATAACCCAGAAATCCTTCCCTCTTAGAACAAAAACTCTTCCCTGTGACAACAAATATGGCAGGCAGCACTTACAATGTTGCGGATCCAAAACCTGGCCATACACATCTCCTTCTCCAGGCTGTTCCCCTGGTCCATCCCCAAATAAATCCTTGGAAAATGGACCCAGGATGTTCACCAGCCAATCTGGACGAGTGAGCTGAACTGGGGCTTTCAGTTCTGTGGTCTGTTCCCGGTATCCATCATGGGCCCATTTGCTGCCATCCCTGCCTCCAGTGTGATAATAAGACCATCTGGATTCAGAAGGATGTCATAGGAAAGAATGGACTCTTCAGTGGCAAGTGCCTAGTCCAACCCCTCACAGAAGGAGTATTTAGATGCAGAGGGCACATTGCCTACCTGCCGTTTCCATCTTTGCTATTGCAAATACAGCTGCTTCAGGTGCCTGATGTGCTCGCTACACTGCACACCAGTCTGGCAGACACTCACTTCTGCCAGACTGTTCAACATAATCTTTACAGTAGATATTTCTGGAGCTCCTGTTAAAATGATGGTCCTGAGCGTACTCACACCAGAAGTTAACTAGAACCTCAGTGCGCTCCTCTGACGGAATGACAAGCCAGTTTCAACTGACATAAACTTGCACCAGTTTAACTAAATTGATTTAAAATCATCCCTTTATTTATAGCAGTACAACTTTGCTTAAAGACCAAGCCTTAGCGAAAAATATATGCTTCTCTTTAGGCCAACCCTACTTCTGTTTTATTTCTTTTCCTTCGATTGTTATTCTCCCTCTTCCAGGTTCCTCCCTTTGTGTTCCCTTTTTTGCAGCGACTCCCAATCCCCACTCCCTGTTCTAGACTAAAGGCTTGTCTACACTTACCCTGGGATCAAGGAGCGGTGATCAACGCATAGGCGGTCGATTTAGCAGTCTAGTGAAGACCCGCTAAATAGACCACAAATCGCTCTCCCATCGACTCCTGTACTCCACCAGATGAGAAGAGTAGGGGGAGTCGACGGAAGAGCATCTCCCCGTCGACACTGTGTAACGTGGACCCCACGGTCAGTAGATCTAAGCTACGTCAATTTGAGTTACGCTTATTCACGTAACTCAAATTGCATAGGTTAGATCTAATTTCCCCTGTAATGTAGACAAGGCCTAAGATATAATGACAGCTTTGTAAGGAAGCTTGAAAAAGGCCTATCCGCAAATGGCTGCTAAAATTTCAGTATCTTGCTTAGCTGGTAACCAGAATATGAAACTAGTTAGAAATTAATCAAGAACAAAAATTATTCTATTTCCATTGTGTATTTCACTCCATTTGTTCAAAGTAAACAGCACAAATTAATAAACTGAATGATTTTAACCTGACAGGATATTCAGTGTGCAGCTCAATATTTTACAGAGACAGTCTGAAACATTTGCCAGAATGCTTCTGTGAAACTGCTTTTGGTATTTTTAGCAATATGTCCTGAAGTCTGTGCTTTAGAAGTGACATGGATATACCGTAAAGCACACAGTTGTTATTCTTGGCTAAACGAACTTGATTGATTTCTGTGATGCAAATTTTTTAGTTACTAAGAAAAATCATCAATTTAATGTTTTCAAAACATGCAAGTATTGTTTATACACGAGCAGCACTATGCTAAACACTGTGTTAGCCTTTTAGTAAGTTTAGGAATGCAAAAAGCATTCTTTCAAGACCAATAAGTCATCAACAGCTAGAAGAGGGCCTCATCCTCCCTGATTGAACTAACCTCGTTATCTCTAGCCTGCCTCTTCCCTGCATATTTATACCTGCCTCTGGATATTTCCACTGCATGCATCCGACGAAGTGGGTATTCACCCACGAAAGCTTATGCTCCAATGCGTCTGTTAGTCTATAAGGTGCCATGGGACTCTTTGTCGCTTCTACAGATCCAGACTAACACGGCGACCCCTCTGACAAATGAAATAAAAATGTTTATGGTGTTTAGCTTAAAAGGACTTCCTAGTTTTATGTTGCAAAACAACCTTTTTTTCCCCCATACAGAAAAAAAATCTTACCAGCCCTAAAGCACGGCAATGGTACAGAGACTCAGAAACTAAGGGCATGTCTACACTATGGGAGCAACAACAGCACAGCTGCAGCTATGTGGGTATAGTGTAGGTCAGCGGTGTCCAATAGAAATTCGATGATAGCCACACTTGTGATTTTGAATTTTTCTTATTAGCCACACTGGTAGTTTTGAATTTTTCTTATTTGCCACATTATAAAAAAGGATTTAAAAAACCATACTACAAACAACATTTCAAATATCAAAAATAAGTAGATATTACAAAAAAATATATTAATAGATACTACTAACACAAAATTACTATATCCTAGCCATGTAAACAAGCTGTATATCAAAGCATGCAACCTGTCTTTCAGTACTGCTGTCCTCAATACACCAACGCATTGCTCATGTTGCCACAATTCAATAGACTATTCGCCACATGTGGCTAGTGGTGAACATATTGGACACCGCCGGCGTAGATGTTTCCTACGTTGATGAAAAGAGTTTTTCCACTGATGTAGGTAATCCACCACCCCAAGCAGCTGTAGCTAGGTCGAGGGAAGAATTCTACCCCTGGGGTTAGGTCATCTTAATTGCAGCACTCAGGGTGTGAATTGTTCACAACTGAGCAACATAGCTAGGTTGATCTAGTTTTTAAGTGCAGACCATGGCTAAATCAGACAAGCTATCACTGATTAACTGTAAAACTCCAACTCAAAGTGTTACAAATGAGGAGGCACTGTCCAGTGCTCTGCCTTATGTTTCTACACTAAAGAGATTAGTCAGTTTCCTTTTACCTGTATATAGTGACACACATAGTAGTGTTGCATTTCTACAATTCTACAGTTTTGCTTTCACAACACGTTTTTTCTTCTTGACAAGCTACTTCCATTAGCTTGTTAGTGGAAAGTTACCTCCCTTTTTTGTGATAAAGGTTAACCACAAATGAAAAGCATTTTCCAAGTTGCAGAACTAGAACAGGGCCCCACAGAAGATGTCTATTTTTATCTCTCATTATGCATTTGAGTGTATGTGGGGTTTTAAGGGAGGGAGGGGAGGAGTTAAAACACATGGAGAGCCCTTGTTTAGGTAGAAACTTTCCCAGCACCAAGGAATCCTCTGTATCAGAGTCAAAGTGAGGGGAAGCTAGGGGTGAAATCCCAATTCCATTTAAATCAAATAGCGCCATGATTTCATTCCAGCTTTCTGAGCAAGCTATTTTGCAACTCCTCCTTACCTACACACATGCACTCATCCCAATCTCTATAGAAAACTCCTTCCCTCCATACCACAAATCCTGCAACTAGGACAATACTTTTTAAAAAGCTAGATATCATACACAGTGATTGCTACTAATTTGACATTTTAAAAGGGGGCATTTTGGATGCAAACCTGTCACCAATTTGTGCTGGTACCTAATCATAGCATTAAGCTGGAATGGTAATAGGGATCATGGAAATAAATAAAACTATACTTCCGAGTGAATCACAAATCTTCTATGGCAAACACTAATAAACTCTAGGAAACTAGCCTGTTGCCAAAAAATGGTTAAAAAACGATCCCCTTGAAGTGATACTCAGAACAGTTTAATTACTAACATTAACAAAATAATCCCTTTTCATCACATTACAGAAAGCATGATTGACCATGCCTACATAAAGGAAAACTTGCACAACTTTCCACTGCTTCCAAGACTGGTTCAGTTTCTCCAGTATTCACAACACAAGATGCTTAGTGTACACAGACACTATTTGTGATCAGCGTTGGAAATAATATTATCTAATTCTGTTTAAGGCACATTTAATCAACATGAAGATTAAAAATTGGTGGCATGTCTATGCCAACTCTCCGAACATTCCCAACACAATAGGTACAAGATTTTCCCAGGGTAGGCTGTAGACAGGCTGCCTTAGTTCACTCTAAACAAGGACTCTAAACATAAACAAGGGCAGCGTTCAGCACAGGTTCGAAGCAGCGGTGCTGTAGTGAATTAATGTGTTAATCAAGGCAACTCAACACTGCAGCTTTTGACAGGTTAGTCAATGTCAGTTAGGGGTGGAATTGTTTTTGCAACATTTCTAGAACAGCAGAAGCCCTAGAATAGACGCAGGTCTATCAGTATGAAAACTCTTCTGCTGAAGAGCTTATTTAGCGCAGAGTATCAGTACAAGATAAATCAACAAATCGACGTTTTGACAGCCTAAGAGGTCTCTACGCTAGGCAGTTTGCGGGTATACCTTCACCGGCAACCTCTGCCTGCTGCTAAAGCGAGGGGAGGTGGATATTTTCAAGCAAGGCCATTTCTACACTGCTCCCGCTTGGCCCTGGGTTTGCCCACCCACGCAGGGAGGCCCCCAGACCTCAAGCGAACTGCCTGGCTCCCGGGCCGCGCGCAGCGCCACCACCGAGACCTTGCTCCATCGGCTACGCAGCGCCGCCAGCCCAGCCCCGCCCCGCGCTTTCCGGAGCACGCGCCGAGAGAAGCGATTCGCTTCCGGCCGCTTACAGGGCAAGTAGCAAGCGCGGCCGGCGAGCCCGTGTTGCGACATCAGTGACGTCACAGTGGGCCGGGTCACTGACGTCAGCGTTACTCCCCCTCCGCAGCGGTCGCACATGGGTTTCCTACCCCCCCCCCCCCGGGCCTCGGCGCCCCCAAGTCCCGCAGGTAGGGGGGGGTCACAGCTCGGAGCGAGTCCCTAACACCCGCACTCACCGGTGGGGATGCCCAGCTCCTTGGAGCCTCTGCCGAAGCCCCTCACCACCTCCCCACGGCAGAAATAGGGCAGGTGCCTCATGGCCGCGGCAGGAGCAGACCGGCCGCCGGCGAAGGGTCGATGGGGGCGGCCGGCACGCGAACCGACCCCAACGGCCACCAACAGCGACAGTTCCCGCGCGGGCCCCTCCTGAGCGCTGCTGCTCTGCCGTAGCGCGAGGAGAGCTGCTGTGGAGTCGACTAGCCGGCTTTGAATTCCCAGACGCCGGTGCGGAAGGGATGGGCCAGGGGCGGACGCGAGCCGCGACCTACTGGAAGGTTCCGGTTTCTCTGCCATGGAATCTTCCGGATTCGCGTCTCCCCCGCGAATGGACTCGCCCAGCCGCGCGTGGGAGGGACGCCGCGCAGACTCGTTCTCCCGAACGCCTGCCCCTCCCCCAGGCGAGAGCGCCCGGTCCCCTCTGCCTCGCTGTCAGCAGGGAGGGGAAGGAGCTCGTGCCAGCCTGGACGCCTGGGGGTGGGGGTGGGGGTGGGGGTGGGGGTGGGGGAGGGGGAGGGCCCCGCGCTAGCCCCTGAGCCCTTGTCAGCCGCCTGCTCGTCTCGCTGCCGCTACCTTGAGCGGGCTGCGCCGCGGGACTCGTCCCCGCGCCTGCCCTGCGCCCCGGAAGCAGGGCAGCGAGGCGCCCCGCGGGGGCTCCGCTGACTCCCCCGGCAGCACAGCGGCGCCGAAGAGACTTGGATGGGAAGGGGGAGGTGGATAATCACACCATTGTCCCGCAGGACGCTTCACTCCGCACTTCCAACCAGCTGCTCCAGCCAGAATCCGGTTTCTCCGGCTCCAAAATCCCAGGCCAGTAGCGCCCGAGTCCCCTAGCAGGTACACGCGCCCAGAGGCCAGCTTGCTAGGGTACTTCGCACTTGCCAGGCCTCATCTAACGGTCTCCCGGCTAGATGCGTTCACACCACCTCTGTGAAACAAGCCATATCATTGTCTACAATACTCAGAGGTGTAAACTGAAAAGCAGAGTGGTTATAGCTAAGGCTAAAGTCACACAGCAAATCAATGGCAAAACTGGGAAGAAATCTCAGATCTTCTGCCTCCCAGACCCATCCTTTAACCGAAAACTATTATTCCCTTTATTTATTAGTATTATTAAATTGGTTTTGTTTTTTAATTAGGATGGGTAGGATTGTTCACAGAGGGGGAAAACCAGGTATATCAAGATTGTGATTTGCCTCTAGGCACCTAGAGTTTGTATCAAAAGTATTACAATCTGCTATCAATTCTTGTGCTTTAACTACAGGAGCATTTTTGTTTCCTAATAATCGCATTTGGAATCTTATAGCTAGATCATATCTTCATGACATTCTCAGCTTGTATACATTTTTGTTCATTTATATGCAAGGGTCTCAAACTGATGGTGCATGTAGATGTGGGAAAATGTATTAAAATGAATTTGTTTCAGATGTCAGCAAAACACTAGGAAGGAGAGTCCCTTATTAAAAGAAAACCATTTAAGCTCTCATTATAGTGGTACAGGTCATGACATTTGTTTAAAGATCAGCCTTCCTGAGTACTCAAAGTGACAAGCCTGGTTGGATTTCTTTAATAGTTGGTGTGCCCCAGCAGAGTAGGGTTAGTGACCCAAATGTGGAGTTATTTGTGCCAGGTATAACCCCCTTCGACCACAGCCATTTTTAAAAAGAGTTTCTAGTTGGGAGCATTGCACAGTGCTAGAGATCAAACTATTGATGAGCTATGGGTCAAAGTGGTCTCAGTCTGACTTGACCAAGGTAGTGCATGGCCCCTACTAAATCTTTAGGGGACCCAAATGAGCATAGTAACTAAGAAAAATGTACATTTTTTTACACTGCACATTCTCCAATACAGAAAAGTGAGCTGAGGTTTCCCTCACTACTATTTTCTATTATTTAAAGCTTGACTCTTGTATCAGAACAGTTAGATTATTTTGAAATTCGGCGTGCCTCATGAGGGTGCTATGAGCTCACCTTTCAATTAACTTACAGCTACCTATACATTAATCACAAGCCCCACAAAGGAGTCATGGCTGGCAGTTTTATTGCGGGGGGAATGTAATGAAACTACTTGAGAAGGAAAAAATTAGACATACTTCCTGGGAGGGAAGGGATGTAGGGGGTGGTGGAGAGGGGTATAAATGGGGATGGGAAGTTGGTGCTCAGAGAGAGGCTGTGTAGCCTACCACCACGTCCCTGCCCCCCATTAATATGGTCAACACAACCTATTTCTCCTTAACCTTGTTCTCTGAAATGGCTGAACTATTTTTGTTGTGCCTTTCCAAAAGATTCAGTGTGAGGCAGACACCCAGAATGGAAAACTTCATACTTCAATTTTTCAGGCTAGCAAAGCTGTAAATCAACTGAAAACAGTCCTAAAATGGAAAGTGTTCAGTAGGCTGCCAACTCTGCTTATTTTTCGTAGCTAAGTTGTTTAATACAGTCATCTTTCATTCAAGTGTACTAAACATTAATAACTATCAGACTCCAAAATAAAAGAATTTAGGACCCAATTTAGCAAATCACTTAAGCACATGCTTAATTTGCAGCACATCTGTAATCCTATTGAAGACAATGGCACTACTAACTTGATTAAAAGTAAGCATGTGTTTCAGTGCTTTGTTGAATTGGGGCCACAGTTTGGCCCTTTTAAAGTTGCGTATTTAGTCACTTATGGTTCTGACTATCTCTTAAACTTCATAAAAATACAATACTAAGAATCTGAAGAAAACATTTTTCAAATTAATTCAAAATAAACTATCCCTTGGTAATATGAAGTGTAGAAAATTCAAAACAGCATTACAAACAGGCTTTTAAAAATAGTCAATTATGCATGCAACTACAGTGACTAAGCTCAAATGCTGTATTATACATAGAGGCACAAAATGTAAGTGAATACATAAGTGCATGTGTACTTTTAAAAACAATTCCCTAATTGATAAACATACGTTTTCAGGCTTAGCTAGATGACCGATAATCCAAGCCTACCTTTTTTTGTTTCAGAAATATACTTGCCAAGTAGCCTTTAGGATCTTATTGCAGGACACTAGTTTTTATACTCTGAAATGTCATTTGCTGAAAATGTTAGGGTTCAGGTTCCATTGCATACAATTCTCTAGAGCCAACAATTGCCATTATTACCAGTGCAATACACAGTCCTAAAAATTGTAGCAGTACAAGTTAAAGTTAAGTTGCGTGGCTTTTTTGAAGATCACTATGAACACATTACCTGTGCTCAGATATGAGTGTAAACCACGGTGCTGGTAATCAGTCTTCAAAACTCAATGATTAGGAGGGTGACCAGATGTCCCGATTTTATAGGGACAGTCCTGATTTTGGGGTCTTTTTCTTATATAGGCTCCTATTACCCCCCACCCCCTGTCCCGATTTTTCACACTTGCTGTCTGGCCACCCTAATGATCTACTAGAGAGAGCGTATCACATCCAGTCCTGCCAACTGCTGAATGTGATGAGTTCATGGAAGCTGAGGACATCAGTACCTTCCAGGGTAAGGTACAAAATTAAAACTTAACCTACCTTTACTACTTCCTCTTTCTTGCTCTCCCCTTTTTTCTCCGTGTCTATATCTTCCTTTCATTAGTCTCCTTTTTCTTGCTGGCTAACATTACTTGTATTCATTCCTTCAGCCTGGGTAACTTAGGCTGATTTACTGAAACATTCGTTTACTTAAGTCCAATTAAACAAAGTACAGCATTGTGGTGCTAGGTGTCAGCCGGGGGGAAAGGCAAAGAAAGCAGTTAATCAACCTAGACATAGCAGCATGAGTGCAGCATATTGACAGCAATATCAGATGCATCACAGAAAGCCAAGGAGAGATGTGTTCTAATGGTAGTAGTTTGGAAATACTGACAAAAATCCCAGCACCCATTCTCTGTCTTTAGTAAGGCAAAATGCCCATACTGACTCCAAAGGGAGTTTTGCCTGACAAGTAACAGATCAGAGGACTGTCAGATTTGACCTATTAAACTAAGGGTTCCAATATTCGATTTAGTTCAATAAAGTTGATTTTAAATGGGAATATATAGGACAATGGTTAGTTTCTATGGCCTAAAATGTTTCTCCAGCTCCCTGATATTAAATAACCCATCTTGTTATAGTGTGTAAGGGAATTGCATACCTAGATGTTCCTGTTTTAAAGAAACAGTCTTCAAATTTTTTGTGAACAAAAACATTTTTTCAGAATAAAGTTGTAGTGTTCCTCTAGTATCCACAAGGTGGTGCGCAATCTCTTTTCTGACATCTGGCTTTGGGCACAAGGGTTCTAAGTAGCTGAGCACATAAAAGTTACTTTAGAGTAGAAGGAAAGAAGATATTTGTTTTTAAGAACTACATATTTTGTAATTCCAGAAAGGATTCAGCACTAACTAATGTCTCATTACTACAGCTAGTAAAAAGGAGCCATAGTCAAGGATATCCCTAGTTTTTATGGAGGCCTTATACAAAATTTGAGGCTCCACCTTACACCAAGCCCTCAAACTTTGCACATACCATTTTCTGATTTAGTACCTGAAAGTTATGTTTATCTTTGTACAAATATATACAACTAGAAAAACAACTCCCCCTCATTAATAGTCTCTATTACAAGTCAGTTACTCAAATAAGACTGCTAGCGTTGGGTGAAGAATTCACAGCAAATATTTTCAAATCAAATGAACAGCTTGATTCTCCCTTATTTATTTGCTCTTCAGAATTATTCACCAAATTTCTTTGCATACTTTTTGCTCTACAGGTTGTGGGCAAGTGTTTCAGACTATCAGCATACAGTCAGGAACAGGAAGTCCATCTTTTTCCATGTACCCTGCCACAGTGGGCAGATTGTTGGCACCCTAAAAAATAGATCTAATTTAGAGTTTGGTAGTGGTCATCACCACAATATTGTGGAAGGCATCTAGACATAGATTGTGTGGGTGTAGACAACAAAGTCTGGAAGGGTTTAGCACCCAATTAGGGATTGCATTAATAAATAAAAGAAATGCTCTATTTTGAACTGAAGCTCATCTCACTTTATTAGATGTGGATACATTTAGTTATGGTACAAAATTTCTCCTTAAAAGTGATATTCAATGGCTTTTTTTAAACTCTAGTTCCACCCCCACCCCAAATAAAAGTTGTCTATGACCCTGGATTAATAGAATGAAGGCCATGGTGGACTTCATGGTGTCTTCTGTTCTCCCTTTCCTTGTGGGGTTTAATTTGAGGTAGGAGCACAGTTGTCTCATTTGGTTATGGTCAGAAAGATGATAGCAAACAGGAAAATCATGCAGCATTTCCTAAGGGTGACCAGACTGAATTAGTTGCACTGGATATTTGTTCTATAGCTAGACTCCCAGGATCAAGAATGCCTAATCACAGACTCTTTTGCTTTTACCTGAGCTTTGTGATACACATTTTCTAGAGGAGTGCAACTATCTTGGCAGCTTAGATACAGAGATGCAGAAAGGACCAGAGCCATTAATGGCTTTTAATATCAGGACCAATGCCTTGAAAATATTTCTTGTGAAATTGTGTCCCAGTATCTGGAAAAATAAGAGGGGGTCTTTTATTTTTAATTTCCTTGAGAGAAATGATACTCCAGTTTGGCTTACGTAATACAGCCCCATGCAGAGCTCTTCTACAGGAATGTTGTTACACCTGATTTGTCTCACTGTGGATAAGTATATTAAAGGTATTCAGAGGAGATAGATGGGGCTAAATTAAAGCCAACATGCCACAATTGCTCAGCTGCATTTACGTTATAGAATGTTCTTTGTTAAACGTTTCTGATGGAAAATTAATTTTGTCTGCTCAGTCATTTCAGGACTCTACTCTTTTTTGTCAGTATTTCACTAATAGATTTCAGAGAGCTTGTATTAGTAAAGTGCTGTCCTCTGAAAAAGTCAGAAGCCTGATTCAGCGGTGTGTGACTCCAGTTTTATACCAGTGCAGCTCCATGGATTTCAGTAAGTGAACATTTCTCCATTTTTTGTGAAAGTTTAGATAATGCCAAATCCACTTGTAAGATACAGGAACATAGAGCTTGCCATAATGAGTCACCCCATTCATATCTTATCTTGTCTCCTGTCTGGCTATTGCCAATGCCTAATACTTCATAGGGGAAACTCCCAACTATAATGCACCTACACAATTCTGCAATGACAAACGGTGTGCATCTATGTGCTTTCTCGACTTCTGCTTGGGTTTTGCCATGCTGTGCTGTACAAGCATACAGTAGACACTAGTCCATATGCAGTTGGTGTGAGAGCACCATACTCCACCAAACTGCAAACTAATTAATTTTGAGACCGCTCCCCGCAGCAGAAAGCTAAGTGTCACACTTCAGTGAACTACCTTAGTTAAGCCCTTTTGTTAGTCTCAAGTATTTTCACCAGGAAAACCTTGACATGTACATAGTACATGTACACAACTGACAGATTTACACTCTGGCAAGACATTAACTATGTAACACTTTATATAAGAATCTTGGGCAGTCTCTATTCTATTTCAGAGATGGGTTTTGTAATAGTAATCAGTCATGTCAGTAGAAACAGACCCCTCCTTTGCCAGGAGCTCTGATACATAGATGGGGGCTAGGAAGTAAAGTTCCTTTGTCTTGTACCAGTTCTCTTGTAAGTCACTATTATTAAACTCAATTAAAAAAAAAAAAAAAAAAGATGTGCAAGATCATTTGTTTCTGGATTCCCCCCCCCCCCATAACTTTCACTCACTCCACAAGAACATGGTGTTTCTTTTTGTTTAATTATTGCAATTGTGTTAATACATAACTAAGTTTGGTGTGAACAAAGTTAGCTTGTAACAGAGTAAAATATCAACCAAATATTGTCATTATATAACTATATAAGTGTAGTGAGGTGGTGTGGGTCTCCGCCACCCCAGAGAGAGACAAGCCCCTCTGGACACCAGAATGGGCGGAGTCAGGAAGCCCTGAGCCTGCCCCCCAGAGGGTCATGCGTGGCACAGGAAGCATAAAGGCCCACCCCAGAGCTCACTATGAGGGCAGCCTCTGGGGAGGCCAGACGCCTCCGGCCTACCTCCCGCTTGGGAAACCCCAGCGACCTGTGGCAAACCCAAGAGCTGTCCAGGCGTGCCCCAGGCCAGCCACCCAGAGGAGTTGCCAAGCTTGCCCTGCGGCAGCTATCCCGAGGAAACCAGAGTGCTGGACCATCCTGAAGACACCACCCTAACCCAGGTACCTCAAGAGGTGGAGTCCGGAAGTAGCCCGGGGGCAGCCGACCCAAGTCTGGCTGCGCTACTGCCAGAACCCATGTCGGTGTGTTGCGGCCAGGATCCCCACTGACGCAGCAGTGGGTCCTCTGCCGCTGCTAGGGTCCCGGGCTGGGACACAGTGGAGTGGGTGGGCCTGCGTCCCCTCTGCCACCCACAAGTTGGGTGGCAGTCTCCCCCGCTCCCAGGCCTTCGGACTGAGGGGCTGGGCTCACTGTTAGGTGCTCAGCAGTAATGGTATATAAACGGTATAATATGACACTTTCACTGCATGCATCTGAAGAAGTGGGTATTCACCCATGAAAGCTTATGCTCCAATACGTCTGTTAGTCTATAAGGTGCCACAGGACTCTTTGTCGCTTCTAGAGATCCAGACTAACATGGCTACCCCCTGATACTTGTTAATATACCGTTATTGTTCAGCCCCTGCCTGAGAGTCTGAGCACCTTACTCACCATTGCTCTGCCCTGATCTAGGGCCTGAGCCCACTGTGTATATACTGTTATTGCTCAGCCCCTGCCTGAGCGCCTGACTCACCATTGCCCCGCCCTGACCTAGGGCCTGGGCTTACGAATAACTCTGTTTATTTCTGCCCTCACAAAGGGCACGGAGGAAGACTTCTGCAGCCGGACTAATTCCCTGTTAGGCCTCCTCCCGAACTTGTGAGGTGGTGGGGGTACCCGCCGCCCCAGAGAGAGACAAGCCCCAGCTAACATATCTACAATATGATTTATATAGTGTCTTTCATCCTGAAGAATCCTAAAGTGTCTTAGAAAACTTATAAACAAACATTCTAAACATAAAGGGTTCACTTTGCTGCATTTCAGAGATGAGTTCTGTTAAGCAGTTCACAGTAACCCAGCACAACTCTTTAGAACAAGAAATACTGTATTCAGTTGAAGTTGCTGAAGGGTTTAAGTAGGTAGAACATAAGTATCTGTAATTGAATTTCTCATAGGTACCAAAGTTAGCCACCTACTCTTTATGGAAGTACCATGGGAATTTTAGCCATCAACAGCTGTTGTCTCAACCAAAAGCACAGTGCCCCCTAATTTAAGAAGGTGGATCTACAACAGGAAAATTGATATGCATTTCTTCCTCCACCAGTGCAGCTCAATCAGTGTTGGAAGCTGTAGTGAGCATGGTGCAAAGATTTTTACCACTGGGTTGTCTGATGCAGTGGAAAGAACACCTGCACCTTGTTTACACTACACTTTCTCAGCAGCAGCAAAATGCTTATGAGTTTTTCTAGCATACAT
Organism: Chelydra serpentina; assembly: GCA_037349315.1. Taxonomy (NCBI): domain Eukaryota; kingdom Metazoa; phylum Chordata; order Testudines; family Chelydridae; genus Chelydra; species Chelydra serpentina. Next base: position 19,009,231 of record JBAIAC010000042.1, read on the forward strand.
AAGGCAGTGGTGGGGTTTTGATAGTAGCTAGTGACTCAAAGGAAAGAAGAGTGCCACCTATTGAATCACTAAGACCATCCCAGCAACATCTCCTATCTAAAGGGGAAATCCTGGTCCCATTAAAGTCAATGATGAAAGTCCCATTGACTTCAGTGGGGCCAGGATTTCATTACTAGAGCTTACTTGACACTAAATACCAGAGAGCTGCTTAAAAGTCAGATTATAAATGCGTATAGCAAACACCCACAGGGTGTGCATACACACACTGCTTACATAGGCTAGACAGGGATGTAAGCTATCACAGACACTGCTGCTTTTTCAAAGGTTTTATTTCATTTAAAAGTCTTTGTTCAGCTAATGAAGTGCCTACCAGGACCTTAAATTGAAAACCTTATTGTGACACTGTCCTGTTAGTCGACTTATATTTGCTGTAGTTCTTCTAATGTTTAATTTCCCCACCTCCCTCAGAGGAGGTGAGACTAATTCAGGGACTTTTTCAGTTCCTGGCTGGTACCTCTTGGGCACCCCGTTGGGGTGAGGGTAAGCACCCTTCATTCCAGACATGTAGATGTTGCTGTAGAGGCAGTTTGGAGTGCATGGTGCGGTCCTCTGCCTGTATATCTTAGGGACACAGCTCCCCCCCTTCTGGTTATATCATTAGTCCAAAACAAAGCGGCAAACAAAGTAATCCTGCAGTCTACAACCAACCAAGCTCATCCTACTGTCCCTCACAAGGAAAATGGTAAATGGCATCTGAGGAGGTCTGGATTCCCAACCCTTTGAAGGGCCCAGCATGATGAGTACAGTAACTCCTCACTTAACGTCATAGTTATGTTCCTGAAAAATGCGACTTTAAGCGAAATGATGTTAAACTAATCCAATTTCCCCATAAGAATTAATATAAATAAGGGGGTTAGGTTCCAGGGAAATATTTTTTTAAACAAACAATTGAATACTGGTACAGAGCGATGATGAGAGTGAAGCTTGGTTGAGGTGGAGGAGTCAGAGGGTGGGAATTTCCCAGGGAATGCCTTACTGCTAAATGAACTAGCACTCCACTGAGTCCTCAATGGTTAACTCACACTCTACAAGACAGCAGGAAAAGAGGGAGGGCAGACAGAGACAGCTGTGTTTCAGAGCTAGAGATGGGCATTTGCAATTAGGTATCAAGAGTGGGGTCAGAAGTACATTGCCTTGTTAATTAGATCAGCAAGCCCGGCAGCTGCAGCTTCTGCCTAAGGCAGCAGCTCCCTCCCTCGTGTGTCCCCCCTGCTCTATGGAAGATGGGGTAAGCAAGGTGCAGGGGGACATTATCCCCCTCTTCTTCCCCTCCCCACCACACAGCAAGCAGGCACCCTGACATTAGCCCCCCTCTTCTTCTCCTCCCCCCCACCACACAGTAAGCAAGCAGGAGTCTCGGGGAGCAGCACAAAGGGACAGCTGAACTGCCATTGATAGCCTGCAAATGACATTAGAAGGGAGCATTTCACAGCTGTAAACGAGCATGTTCCCTAATTGATCAGCAACGTAAGTGTGACGGGTTGGGGCCACAGAGACCTGCTTGGTGCTGCCACCTGGTGTGCCAAGGCTGCTTCTGCCCCTGCTTCCAGGCCTTTTCCAGCTTGGGACTCCCGAATCCTGTCTGTTTTGAGCCAGATTCCACTGATCTGCTGCAAACACAGACCCAGGTCCGAACCAAGTCCACTCACCACTGTAAGGCCCCTGGAAGCGCTCTTGCCTTTGACACCCAGCTGCTCAACTCCAAGGAGGCTCAAACCCTTAATAAATCCGTTTTACCCTGTATAAAGCTTATACAGGGTAAACTCATAAATAGTTCGCTTTCTATTACAAAGATAGAAAGTTATGCACAGCTGTTTGCGTTCCCCCAGGTAACAACTCAACTCCAGGAAACTTAATAAGTAAAAAGTGATTTTAATAAGTACAGAAAATAGGATTTAAGTGATTTTAAGCAGTAGCAGACAGAATAAAGTGAATTACCGAATAAAATAAAAAAAGAACACGCAGTTCTATGTCTAATCACCCTGTGTACAGATAAACCCCTCACTAGGTCCAGTAAACAGGCTATCTTCCTTCTAGCCTGGGCCCAGCGATCACTCACCCCCCTAATGTCTTTGTCCTTTGTTCAGTTCCCCTCAGGAATGTCCTTGGGGGGGTGGAGAGCTTCTTCCTTTAGCCAGCTGAAGACCAAATGGAGGGGTTTCCTCGGGGTTTAAATAGATTTTCTCCTCTGGGTGGACACCCCTCCCTCTCCCTGTGTAGCATCCAGTTACCAAATGGAGTTGGGGTCACATGGACCAGTCACCTGCCCAACTCAGTTCCAGACCAGCCACATTCCTGGCAAAGTTCAAATGTGGATTGGTGACTGCAAGTTCTATTGTCTGTTAAGTGCTTCTTGATTGGGCACTTAACCTGCACATTCCTTTCTCAAGAAATACAACCGATATTCATAACTTCAACTACAACAATGATACATGCATACAAACAGGAGGAATAAATTCAGTAGGTCATAACTTTCACAGAGATATGTTACATGGCACATGTAGCATAAAACATATTCTAGTTACATATATACATTTATAAGCATCTCCCCATAAAGTTTTATGGGGAACAGCGTCACACCCTCCTCCTGAACTTACTGCCAGAGACTTGGACACTGTCCATGGCGGAGGCAGTACACATAAAGCCCCTTCAGTACCGGCACACCACATGGTGTCATTCGTAATGGTTTTAGCAAAATGCGAGGTTCCTGGTCCCCGGGCGCCTGTAAATGGGTTGGGGTGTAGTATTGCTAACAGGATACAGATAGCAATACCTGTTAAGGCGTAGGAACCTCGGCATTTAGCTCTCTTTGCCATGAGGCGGCGTGCCTCGGTTTCCCCTTTCACACAGCAGCCTGGGCCTGTTATGCTTTTGCTGTTGTGCCAAGCTTCCAGCCGGTTACCCGATACAGGCCGACAGGTAACATGTTTGTACGACCGTGAGGTCACCATCCCAAGCATGTACAACAGTTTTTCCCACCAATCAGGTATGTTCCCCATCTTGAAAGGGTTGACCCTCAGTGTTAACTCCTTTGTTATAACCCACAGATGAAGTAGGGAAAGACACAGGATTACCCACCCGTCTGTGTATCCTGGTAGGCACTCTGATGCAGATTCTTCTACCTCTTTGGAGCAGGCTCCTGAATCAGGCATGGGTTTGAGGTTCTGGCAAGGAAAGGGTGTGCTGCAACCCGGCCTGCCCTCGGCCCCTCCCTCTGGAATTTCTCTGGGCTGGTTCCCATCCCCTTGTGTGGCTTCACCCATGCAGAGACTCGCTCCCTTCTGCTTTGAAGAGAGAGGTTTGCCTCCTACCCGTGTAGCAAGAACAATCTCTTTCTTGGACACCCCAGTATCTGTTCCCAACAGGTCAGCTGGACGGACTCCCCTCTCCAGTAGGTCTGACCCCCAGCTTTCCATTCTAACCTGATCCACAGGAGAGGGGTCTGGCATCTGAAATGCAGACTTTTCACACTCCTCCTGGGCAAGATCCCCCTGACAAAAGGTGGGCGGGCTCTCCGGCCCCCCCTCACCTTCCCTCCCTGGGCCTCTGTCTGGGCCAGACACTCCCATGTCCCCCTGAAGAGAAGGTGACCCTGGTCCAGCTGTGGGCTCCCAGCTGCAAGCTAAGATAGACCCTTCAGTGGCCCGCAAAATTCCCCCCTTGCTATGAGGTAGAACATTCCCCTCCCCCGGGGAGATGATTACAGGACAGGAACTGGCCACAGCCACCCCTGCCGCCACAGCTGCAGTCCCTGTGACTTCGCCCCCCCCTCTGGGGTTTTCAGCACCAGGTTCCTGCTTGCTGCCACCCAGCCCTGGGACAGATTCTGCCACAGCAAAGAAATCATTTCCCAGTAGAAACGGTGCAAAATTGTGTGACACTGTTGCCACAGTTAGCATAGCCTGCAAGTTTTCCGTTTGCATGTGTACTTTTGCCAGAGGTGCAATGACTTTATAGCCACCCACCAGCTCCAATTCTGCCACTTTACCCGGCAACCAATCCTTCTCTTGGATCAGGTCCCTCCTGACTATAGAAATTTCAGCACCTGTATCTCTCAACCCAGTGATTACCTTCCCATTCAGTCTAACAGCATGCACATGCTCACTGCTTGGTGGTGTAGAAGTCAACTTCACAAACCCTGTGTGGAAAGAGGCAGCAGCTTCATGGGCCGCTTGATGCCTGTTTTCACTCAGCAGGGGACACTTATCTCTCAGGTGCTCGGTGGACTTACATCGATAGCACCTCCTGGGCTCCTCTGATTGTACAGGGGATTTGGGACGAGTACTAGGGGAATGGGGAGGTGAGCGCCCAGCCTCCTTTTTCCCAGGGGTAACACGGTGACTCTGTTTTCCTTCAACCCTGTACCCCTCTGCCAGTGGTTTATGCTTAATTGCAGCTTGCGCCTGCTCATAAGAGTCTGCAAACCCAGCTAATTCACTAACTGCTTTTACCTGTTTGTCCCACAAGTACTGTTTTACATCATCACTGCACATATTCAGGAATTGTTCCTGAGCAACCAAATCACACATCCCTTCAAAGCTTGTAATGTCTTTTCCCCTCACCCACTTATCTACCAGAACTGTCATTTCATTTGCATAAGCCACATTACTTAATCCATCTCCCCTCTTAAGACTCCTGAATTTAACCCTGTAGGTTTCAGGTGTAACCTGAAACTGTTTCAAAACCAGTTCCTTAAATTTACCATAATTGGAGGCATCCCCAATGGGCATCTTATTGAATATGTCCAGAGCTCTGCCAGTCAGTTTGGCTATCAAGGTGGTCATTTTTTGATCTTCAGGGATCGCATGGAGGGAGCACAGTCTCTCGAAGGTGATAAAATATTCGGCTATATCCTTGGATTCATCATACTGGGGGCATAGACGCTCCCATTTGGGGATTTTTGGGGAAGCGGAGCCGGCCGCTGAAGGGTTTTGACTCTTCAACTCTGCAACAGCCAGTTCATGCTTCTGGGCCTCCATAGCTCTCTTGTGGGCCGCCTCCTCTGCTTCCATAGCTCTCTTGTGGGCCGCCTCCTCCCTGATTCTTTCTGCTTCCATAGCTCTCTTGTGGGCCAGCTCCTCTGCTTCCATAGCTCTCTTGTGGGCCGCCTCCTCCCGGATTCTTTCTGCTTCCATAGCTCTCTTGTGGGCTTCTGTCTCTGCACTAATTTCCAGCGTACGTAATTCGATTCGTCTCCGATGTTCGTTTTCTTTCTCTGTTATTTCGAGTCTGGCAAGGTCCAGTTTTACCGTGGCCTCGCTTACAGACATCTTATTGCGGTCTGGTGCTGGGCCACGCCCCTCTGCAGTTCACTGAAACTGGACTGCACTCAGATCAGGAGCTCTTCAGTTAAGAGACTTTCCCAGCTTCCCCGATCTTCACTCTTACTTATTTGATTTCCTTTTCTGTCCCTACTTCCCTTACCCGAAATAAGCAAACAGAAAATAACAAACCAGTAACCACTTTGTCTGTTTTCCAGCCACCACACTTAAAACTCACTTAAAATCACTACCAGTACGTCAAAGCAATCAGCTGTGCACAGCTCCTGCTCGACTACGCCACTGTGACGGGTTGGGGCCACAGAGACCTGCTTGGTGCTGCCACCTGGTGTGCCAAGGCTGCTTCTGCCCCTGCTTCCAGGCCTTTTCCAGCTTGGGACTCCCGAATCCTGTCTGTTTTGAGCCAGATTCCACTGATCTGCTGCAAACACAGACCCAGGTCCGAACCAAGTCCACTCACCACTGTAAGGCCCCTGGAAGCGCTCTTGCCTTTGACACCCAGCTGCTCAACTCCAAGGAGGCTCAAACCCTTAATAAATCCGTTTTACCCTGTATAAAGCTTATACAGGGTAAACTCATAAATAGTTCGCTTTCTATTACAAAGATAGAAAGTTATGCACAGCTGTTTGCGTTCCCCCAGGTAACAACTCAACTCCAGGAAACTTAATAAGTAAAAAGTGATTTTAATAAGTACAGAAAATAGGATTTAAGTGATTTTAAGCAGTAGCAGACAGAATAAAGTGAATTACCGAATAAAATAAAAAAAGAACACGCAGTTCTATGTCTAATCACCCTGTGTACAGATAAACCCCTCACTAGGTCCAGTAAACAGGCTATCTTCCTTCTAGCCTGGGCCCAGCGATCACTCACCCCCCTAATGTCTTTGTCCTTTGTTCAGTTCCCCTCAGGAATGTCCTTGGGGGGGTGGAGAGCTTCTTCCTTTAGCCAGCTGAAGACCAAATGGAGGGGTTTCCTCGGGGTTTAAATAGATTTTCTCCTCTGGGTGGACACCCCTCCCTCTCCCTGTGTAGCATCCAGTTACCAAATGGAGTTGGGGTCACATGGACCAGTCACCTGCCCAACTCAGTTCCAGACCAGCCACATTCCTGGCAAAGTTCAAATGTGGATTGGTGACTGCAAGTTCTATTGTCTGTTAAGTGCTTCTTGATTGGGCACTTAACCTGCACATTCCTTTCTCAAGAAATACAACCGATATTCATAACTTCAACTACAACAATGATACATGCATACAAACAGGAGGAATAAATTCAGTAGGTCATAACTTTCACCGAGATATGTTACATGGCACATGTAGCATAAAACATATTCTAGTTACATATATACATTTATAAGCATCTCCCCATAAAGTTTTATGGGGAACAGCGTCACAGTAAGAATGAAACAACATTAACCGGGATGACTTTAAATGAGGAGTTACTGTACCTTGTGTTCTCAAAGAGAGTAGCAGAGTAGACATTCCCTCTTCCAAGGGTCCAGACAGCACAGGCATGTCAGCAGCTTTCCTAATCAATAGCCCCTCCTCAGTGAGGCTAGGGAAACTCTGTGTTCCAGCTCTGCTTCCTTCCAAGGGCACCCTCCATGAGGCTTGAATCCTCCCTTTCCAGGAGCTGGCCCTCTCCAGGTTTGACAGGCCTAAGATGGACTGGGGGCTGATTGTGCCCAAAGGAGCTCTTAACCCCTTCCTGATCAGGATGGAAACCTGTTCTATCCCCACCCACCCACATGGAGAAAAACCCAGGTTCTTGGGGGGTTTTAAGGATACAAGTTCCTTTACAGTGACTCCTGCAGAATGATGGGGGGAGGGATGCACACAAATCTCATTGGCTGTTTGTTAGCTTGTGTCATAAATATGAAGGGAGTGGGTCTGATGCCGTACTATAAAATCCTCTTCCCAGTAAAGGGTTAAGAAATACAGGTAACCAGACTGACACCTGACCTGGCTGGCATCTGACCAATAAGGGGACAAGATACTTTCAAATCTTAGGAGGGGGGAAGGCTTTGTGTGTGTGTCTTTGTCTGAGTCAGAGTGATCTTGGAAGACAGAAGGAACCTGCAGAAAATCAAACCTCCCTTTTCTGAAGTAAGTTTAGATAGCATAGCGCATAGATTTCTGTTTAATTTTGGCTTGGTGTATTCCCTGTGTTAGAAGGGGCAGGGGGGGGGTTATTCATGGTTTTCTGTAATTTTAAGGTTTTGTCCAGAGGGGGAAATCTCTCTGAGTTTGGAAATATAGTGCCCTGTGAAATAGTTACCATCCTGATTTTACAGAGATGATTTTACCTTCTTTATTTTTAATAAAATCCTTCTTTTAAGAAGCTGACTGTTTTCTATGGTGTTAAAACCCAGGGGGTGGGTTTTTAGATCACTGTGTAACCAATTGGTTGGGAGATTGATCTCACGCTTCCCCAGGAAAGGGGGTGTACGGCTTGAGGGGGTATTTTGGGGGGGAGGGAAGTTCAAGTGATTCCTTTCCTGGATTCCTGTTAGATACTTGATGGTGGCAGCGAGAAGCATTTCTCAGGGTGCAGGGAATTTTGTACCTTGGGGGATTTAACCTAAGCTGGTAAAAATAAGCTTAGGGGCTCTGAATGCGGGTCCCCACGTCTTTACCCTAGAGTTTAGAGTGGGGAGGGAACCCTGACAGCTTGATATATGAACAGTCAGGAATTCCCACTTTTCCCCACAAGTGAAGTGACTCTCACTGGGAAGCCACATGGCAACTCTCGCCCTGGCTGCAGGCATTAGCTAAGAACTGACAGTCTTGTAGTTGGAGACCAGACAGGGTCATGTGTATTAGTTTTGCTCAAAATAGGTATTAGTTTTATAAGAATGTATTTACTGTTTAGACTCTCTGAAAGGCTTGTAAGTTGCTGTGTGCATTAATTTCACATCTATAGCTAAGGTAATATTTAAGTGTTTTCTCTGTAACTGTAAACCCCTACAGTCAGGAGACAAACGTTACCAAATGTGAAATACTACTTTGCTACAGGCGATGTTCTCTCCTGCCTAACAAAAGAAGGTACCTAGACATCAGGCAAAGTCTAACTATTGTGAAGTATCAGAGGATAAAAGATTGTTGATTGCTTCACTGCACATTAACTCATCCCATTATTTTGAACTCCAGAATAAGTGAATAAAAATCCCTGACAAGAATAAACTGCATCTTGTTTTGCTGTTTAAATTCTGAAGGGTCAGAGACTCTAAACAATCCAGAAATCCCCACAGGTTGCCTCCTGGGTCTGCCCTGAAAGACACTTTGAATTGACAGATCACTACAACTCTGTCACTGTTAGGATTTAGATGTAAACTCATATGTGTGTATATGTTTGCTTTAGGGCTGTCAAGTACTCAAAAAATCACGTGATTAAATAAATTAATAGTGATTAATTGCGCTGTTAAACAATAATAGAATATCATTTATTTAAATATTTTTGGATGTTTTCTACATCCTCATTTATTGATTTCAATTACAACACAGAATACAAAGTGCACAGTGCTCACTTTATATTTATTACAAATAGCACTCTAAAAACAAGATTTTTCAATTCACTTAATACAAGTACTATAGTGTAATCTCTTTATCATGAAAGCTGAACTTACAAATGTAGAATTATGTACAAAAACCCCTGCATTCAAAAATAAAACAATGTAAAACTTTAGAGCCTACAAGTCCACTCAGTCCTACTGCTTGTTCAGCCAATCGCGCGGATAAACAAGTTTGTTTACATTTGCAGAAGATAATGCTGCCTGCTTCTTGCATGGCATTGTTATAGCTGGTGTCACAAGATATTTACATGCCAGATGCACCAAAGATTCATATGTCCTTTGATGCTTCAACGACCATTCTAGAGGTCATGCGTTCATGCTGATGACGGGTTCTGCTTGGTAATGATCTAAAACAGTGTGGACCAATATGTTAATTTTCATCATCTGAGTCAGATGCCACCAGCAGAAGGTTGATTTTTTTTTGAAGGAACGGAAACGGACACCATGTAGAATCAAGCACGTGGGTTTATTACGCTCAGCGCTGGCGGAGCCAAAGCATAACTTCGCTTGTTAGGCTTAGAGACACTGTCAATCATTTTAATTACAGCAGGCTATATTGAATTTTACCATGGGAGGGAGGAATAAATCAGGGGCAGTTCTGAGCCCCGGATAGGCTTAATTGCAAGACAAGATAACACAGAAGCCAATGGTCAAGAGGTTACATCATGTCTCCGCCCATAGTTTCAGGTTAACATGTGATTAGTACACAGGTGTCTCTCTTCAACTAATCTATAAAGTGTGTTAGTTATTATAAAAATATGTAGATATGTTGAATTCTGATCTGAGATCCATAGGAATGAAGCAGCTTCCTTGATTGTCCATCAGGTATATATCTGGATATAGAACAAAAGAGCATTGAAAGGTATATGGCAATAAAGTTGCTTTTTAGTTGCTCTGTGCTTGAGAACCAGTCACTGATATCTGTGGAGGGAGGGAAGGAAGAGGAGGAGCACCACATCTCATGCTCACAGCCTTGGTCTTTCCATGACCCTTGGGTTCTCATGCGAGAAAGACATTATCATCTTCCCTTGAAGAAAAGTGCCCCTAAGTTTTCAAAGGCTGGGCCTCACTACAGCCTGTTGGTCTATTTGCAGTTGGAGATAAAGGCCCCAATTATTTGCTATCACCTGGGGTTCTGCTGACCAGTTCATTGTAACAGAAAAACAAGATTACTTCGTACTTGTTCTGTTCACATGTCTGAGCCTCAGTCTTTGACCAGACTCTGGACTTTGGGCCTGTCTGATTATTGATTTCTGGCCCTTCACCTTTTTTGGTGGTTTGGGTTCAGTAGTTTCCGCATCAGAGCCTTGTTCTTTTAAGATTTCTGAAACCATGCTCCACACCTCATCCTTCTCAGATTTTAGAAGGCACTTCAGATTCTTAAATCTTGTGTTGAGTGCTGTAGCTATCTTAAATATTTCACATTGGTATCTTTGCATTTTGTCAAATTTGCAGTGAAAGTGTTCTTAAAACAAACAGTGCCTTCAAGACCTTAAAGATGATGCAAAGTAGCCTATAACCCAGTTTCTGGTGGAAGAATACATAGTCTAGGCCTGAGGTGGGTGAAGTTTTGGGGGTGAATAGTTTATTTGCCATAAAGTGCAATTTCAGTCAACTTGAAACTATTTGCAAATTTGACCCATAGTTTTGGTTGGGAAAGGTTTTAGGGCCAGCAAACTGGTGTGCATGTATCCCTTTATAACCTTTAGCCCACTGGTTAAAGCATTTACCTGGTTTGTGGGAGAGCCAGGCCTGAATCGGGCAAAAAGAAGGTTTGAATCCATATCTCCAACCTCGCACGTGTGTCCCTTTATCAGGCTGGGCTAAGGGGAGCGTTTCTTAGGTGCATGGTGTCTTGCAGAGGAGCGAAGGAAAGTGGTGGCAGGTGAAGGCTGGGAGAAGATAAGATGGACTTTATTCCACCTCTGTTATCGGAAATAAGCACAGGTAGATCAGGAGTTCCTGCAGAATGGCAGGTTAGCCTGGGTAGGGAGAATTCATAGTGGTAGGAGATTAACTGGAAAGTGGCTAGAAAAATTGCAGAGACGTGAAGAAAACATTAAGAGTAGAGGGGAGCCAAGGCAGAGATTCTTTTTTGTATAAAGGAAGCAGAATAATAGGGGGCTTGGAATCATTCATGGAGCGGTTATGTGTGGGGTGTGGAAAGTCAGGTAAATGTAGGAGTTCTTGATGAGGTAACCCATAGCAAGGTTGTAGGAAGGGCTTGAATTCTGGGATTTTTTCAGTGGAGCAAGTCAGAATGAGGTCCTTTACATAGCAGTTGCCATACTAGATCAGATCCATGGTCTATCTTGTCCATTGTCCTGTCTCCAACAATAGCCAGCACCAGATACTTCAGAAGATCAAGAAAACTGAAGGTTTCATCCTAATCCCTAATAATTAAAGATTGATGTAAAACCTGAGGCATGAGGTTTTTATATCCCTTCCAATATTCTGTTGGCATTAACTGTAACAATTCTGGATATTCTTGTTATCCACGTAAGTATCCAATCAGTCTTTGGATCTTGGCTACAATGACATCTTGTGGTAATGAGCTCCATGGTTTGATTGCTTGTGTATGGGGACTGTTGTACCCTTACTAAAACTCTAGGGGAGTGTTTTGGTTGGCTAGCTCCCAGTACCAAAAGAAAGGGGGAGGGTCGATGGGAAATCAGGACTCTTGAGACTGACAGTCCCCAGGAACAATGGGGATAGGCCAATGCTCCAGGTCAGCTGGATTGAGAGGGCAGGCAGGCTAATCAGGGAGTCAGGAGGCTGTGGGGGTCCCATCCTCCATGTGAGCTGGAATTGCCTGGGTCAGACAGAGTGGGGCCAAGCTAAGGAGAGAGCAGGGACCCAAGCTGAGCTGGGGAACAGAGCCTTGCCAGCCAGAGCCAGAAAAGCAGCCCAGGAAGCAGGTCAGTGCTGAGAGCAGAGTCACAGAAGCAGCCCAGGGAGGAGAGCTGCAGCAACCAGAGCCAGAGGGGCCAGAGAAGCAGCCCAGGAAGCTGGAGGCAGAGCAACAGTAGCACTGAGGCAGAGTGGAGCTGGAGCAGTCCGGAGCCGGGAGTGGTGAGCAGCTAGGAAGAGCGACTCGAGGGGAGACCCTTGGCCGTGGGCCCAGTGCAGGAGGATGCCCCCAGACAAGAGGCCTTGCAGGACAGACTTGGAGGGGGATCATAACCCCGAAGGGGTGGGGGCGACATTGGGAAGAAGGGTTCTGCCACCTAAAGCCTGAGGACGTGTGGCCACTGCCAGAGCAAGTGTCTGACCTGCAGCACAGCCAGGGCTGGAGGAGGCGGCCTGGGACTTGTGAGGAACAGACAACTTCTTTTACATTTCAGAGACGCTGGTTGTAATATCCCCGTGCCACAGAGCGGGGTTACGTGTTTTCCTTTAGCCCCTCTCATTTTTTCCTTATTTTAAAAAATTGATTGCTGTTTAATACATTGTATTTGCTTTGAACTGTATGTAATGATCAGTGGGTCAGGGAAGCATCCAGTGCAGAGAGAGCACCCTGGAGTGGGGACACCCTAGCCCCTGCCCTAAGTGACCATGACAAGATTGGGGGTCAAGGCCCCCAGGAATCCTGGGCCCAGCCTTGTTGGGGTTATGAGGACTCTGCCACACAGGAGAGTGGAAGGGGAGCCCTTGAGGTCAGGCAGGACTCTGGATAAAGGAAATGGGAACAAGGAGTCAGATCCTTCCACTAGCCCATTTCACCGGGGTAGTGTATAAGCCAGGAAAGTTCCACACAATAGCGGGATCACTCTCCAGCTTACACTTGTTTAGTTAACAGTTTTGAATATCTCCTTCTCCACAGACACAGCCATCACCACCACAAAGATACCACAGTACCTAGAGGTGGTCAGCAACTGGAATAAAAACATATGATTCAAACTCAACCTGGGCAAAAATAAAGTGGTGGTTGGAAGAGGGAAAATTCTTTGAAGAACCAGCTGAGTCATTGTCCTCCCCTTCCACTGAAAGCCTCTCCCCCAGTAGGGTTGTAGCTGGGTCCTCATTCACTGCATCTTCATCTGCAATGTACCAAGAAAGCTATGCTTCTCTGGGGCAATATAATTCGGAATGAAGCTCTGAGAGACTTGGAAACAAAACATCATTGGTTCAAGGGGTTGGACTTTCAAACAAGTTTCTAGAGGAAATCATGCTACTCCAGAATCTCAGTTTCAGGACACATTCCAAAACCCTCTTTGACAAATCTCGAATAAAACCAGACTAATGGGGGGCAATGGGGTAGGGAGAAAAAAGGATGGCAGAGAGGGAGAGTAACAAAGAAATAGAAAGTGTATATACCAAGCAGAGGAGCCTCCGTCCTTTATATGGAAATAGAAAAGAACAGAATTGTATGACATTAAGTCTGGGGGACTTTGCCCTGCAAACCAAATCTTAACTGGGAAGTAGTTAGTTTCCTGCAGCAGTATCCATCACCATAATACCGAATAGGTAGGATGAACAGAAGGATGGAAATCTACACAGAAACTGACAGAAGAAGCTAGATCTTAAAAATGTGTTAGAAGTTTATTAAGTGACGTGGGCATGTTAAATATCCCAGTGGATTTTGGTTAACAGGAATGTACTTAAAATGTCAGGGCTGGATTAAGTTTAAGGGGGGGCCCCCTCCTTTGCATATACAGTTCCTTCCCTTTATTATTTTGCCACCATCTGTGCCTGATACCAAACACTCCACTGCTAAATTACCTTTATTTCAGTTCTCATTTTCAAAAAGTGATATACCAATTGTAAAGCTGAATTAAAGTTAAACAGACATTTTAATTTTGGCATATAACTGATAGTAAAACATAGTGGTGCTATGACTTTAATTAGCTGAGTAAGTGATATATATAAATATTTATATTTATTTGGGGGAGGGGACATCAAAATCAAAGGCCCTAGGCTGCAGCCCTTGTGTTAATCCGGTCCTGGGCCCAGATATGTGTGTGTATACATATACAGAAACTCTCAGCCTGACACACTGTAAGGTGGATAAAAATTGACCAACAGCTAAGTCAAGCAGCCAAAATATAGTTACAGAGCCAATGAATATATTTGTTTAACTTCTTCTCTTTGAAGGGTTATAGTTCAAATTTCAGTTTTGAAAGGACACTGCTAAATTGAAGACAATATGCAATTGTAAATTACTTATTCTTAGAATTAGAGATCTGCCCCACCTAAGACCCTGGTCCCAAATAACATTAGACTTCAATTAGTTGAATATGGATCTGAATTCAACAACTGGGTTCTTGCTCTATCATGAGCAGATCCAAACACTCCTATATTTGGCCATAGTATAGCTCTGCGTCCAAGTTTGTTTGCATAGGCTCATCTCTCTCTACAAACAATTTATTTTATTTGAATGTATATAAGAATATGGGTCTGATCCTGCAAACACATTTAACTTATTAAAACCACAGAGAAAATGTCCTATATCACCTTTGAACACAGGCTTTTGTCATAATATATTGACAAGCTCATGAGTAATGGAACTACTCTCATATATGAAGTTACTCACATGTGTGTTTGCAGATGAGTGAATGCTGATCCGCCAAGTAACTTTATCAGGAATGTTCTGAAGGACTTTCCTTGGTAGTGACCTATGTGTAACCCACACACCTGGGTGTAGTGTTCAGTCCCATCTAGTGGCACCGAGACCACTTAGAGAGTTAAATGAGTATCCTCTACTGCCTTAGCTAACAGCAAGTTGGCTTTTAGCTCATGTGGTAGAGGCTCGTGCACTAAACTCTAGGGGCCCCAGGTTCAATCCCACCTGCTGACGAATGGGGTGTCTCCGTGTTACATATACACCCTATGTTCTCTATTTAAAAATATGACTAGTTACTCATACAGATATGGCACTCACTCAGCATGAACAGGCTGATATTAACTTGGCAATGGTTCAGAATGTTCAGGAAACCCATTGGTTTTTATTTGCTCTAACTTGAAATATTTCCTTTTGCTAATCCTTTGGCAGATGTTTATATGAAAGCTAAAGTAAAAAGGGTGAACTACTGCTGATTAAGTACCCGTGTGGGAGAGGAAGAACTCAGAACTCACACTAAGGCTATGTCTACATTTAAAACACTACGGCAGCACAGCTGCAGAACTCCATCTGCACTGGGGTAGTACTTCAGCATAGACACCCACTACAGCAGCTGAAGGGGGTTGTCCAGTTGCTGTAGTTAATCCACCTCCCTTAGAGGTGGTAGCTAGGTCAACAGAATTCTATCAACATAGCACGGTCTATACATGCCAGATTTTTCATACCCCTGAGTGCATAGGTGTGCGCACGGGCAGGGCTGTCCTTAGGATTTATGGTGCCCTAGGCGGGATTATTAAACTGGTGCCCGTATGCCTGACTTGCTCTTAGCAACACAAACATAAGCTTACAGTATTGGAAAACTTCTTCTTCTACTTCTAAAAAAGTGTCTTCTACTTCTAAAAATGTGATAAACGATTCCTTAACTGTAATCTGTGCTGACTCACTAATGTCGACAAATCTCACTACTAATGACGTCTGTTCTTGATGACTTATGTCTGGACTGCAATCTAGAATTACAGCAAACTATTTTGCCAAAGTAACCAATGAAACACTTTTGTTTCTCACTTTATCACTCATTATCATGATCATTTTGAATTCTTGGTCCCAAATAGTGGTCATGTATTTCATTTTCAGTTACTCTTCGGAGATGTTCATTCATTACTGTGTCAAATTTTCCCAGCAGTTGTACAAGGCCCCCCAAAAATGCCATTTTTGGGCTGGAATAATTTCTCAATGCTTCCTCTAAAAGCAAGATTGTTTGCTAATAGATATTCAACAATAGAGAATAGACGTTCAAGAACATGACACCAATGCTGCTTCTCTGACTCCAGCAATCTTTGATTTTGGGCATCAAGAGTTGTCTGATTTTTTAACCTTACACTCAGCTCACACAATTTGTGCATAGTTTCAATGTGGTGTTGTGCCTTTTCATGTTGTGGTAATATGTGACTAAGATTTTTCCAATCATTAATACCCATGGTTGCTATCTTAAAATTCCAACTATTGAAAATCTTGCATGGGAAACAAAATACAGCATCCTTGCATTTAGAGTACGCAAGCCACTGTCTGTTGACAATTTCACTGTTAGAAAGTCTTTTGCAGTAATTTTTTTCTGCGAATTTCCTACCTCTAATGTCTTTAGGATATTCAAGACCTTTTATTCTCACAGGGCCTCTCTCAAGTATAAGGGCGTGGAATTCGTTGTTTAAAGATTGCGGCCATGTGGCAATGTCATCTATATCCCATGCTAGTATAGTTTCAACTGTTGTAATTTCTTGTTTTGTGACAGCATCTGTTTCAAATTATTGTTCTGCGTGGTGTTGTGTTTCTTGAGCTTCGTCTGCATGAATATTTTCTTCGGCAGTTACTTGATATCTTGATCAACTTCGTTGTTTTCATGACGTACAAACTTAAGTGTAGAACCCTTCTGTACTTATATAGCTAATCCTATTTCATCTTTCCGGTTTCTTTTTGTGACCCGGAAAGTTGTTTTCAATGTGACATAACTAACAAGGGTGTTTTTTAAAGAAATAACTGTTTAAATTATTCTCAGATTATCAGAAATATTATTTAAAATAACTAATATAGGATAGTCGTGAGTCTATAACCTTGAGCTAGTGTGAAGACACCTCACAAGGTGCTCCACCCTGACTGAGACACAGTAGAGTTGGAAACCCATGTCATTTTTAAAAAGCCACTTTTTAGTTTTAAATGTATAATGGGCATCAGTCTTAATATTAGTTACAACTCTGTATCAACCTTATACTGTAAATAGATCAATGGCATTATCCAGTTTAATAAGCTGGGTTTCCAAGCAGTGGGAAAATATAACCCTAGTTTTATTCTTAGGTAAAGCACAAAGTGACCAAAATGAAGTCAGCATAGAATCATCTCATCTAGATTAAGGTAGCACAGAAATGTTACAGAAGTCCTATTGTGCCTTATTTTTGTTTGGAAAGACGGTAGCAATAACCGCACATTTTGGGCACTGCCGGAAATACATGATCAATCACTGCCTTTAAAAGTTCCATCAAAAACTGACATTTTTACAGCTCTAGCATGATCTGCTGCACAGATTCTTCACAAGGAAGTGTCCCTGGCCTTTTTAACTCACATTAACTATGTATTTACTTTATGAAAGTTGGACAAAACATTGTGAAAATGTAAGACATTGACTGCCCAACCTCTGGGCTGACAAAACCTATACTGACTCACTGGGAAAAAAAGCAAGAGACTCTTAGTACAACATATGGTCACTCTATACACTAGTCAGGAGATGAGCATATTACAGTTGTTGAAGAGCTCTATTTAGCAGTAATAGGGCTAGAGGAAAGCCAGTCAACATTTTTTGTTTCTCTGATAAAAACTGGCCCACTCCCTGCCCCAAACCAAACTTGCCACAAATAATTGTCAACAACTTAATTTTCTGTTTTTGGCTAAGATATTGATTCTTTTAAAAAAATATTGAAATTGGATTCAGGATTGTTAGCAAGCATTTTTGGCAAACAGAGTTGTTAAATGACAATCTAAACAGCAACACAGTACTGCTTCCATGCTTGGCTTCCCCCCCCCCCCCCCGCCCCCAGCTTTCTGGTCCAACAGCTGCAGTAGAGGAGGAGATAGGTGGAAAGCTGCAGGACCCCAAAATCCACCTCTTGGGGTGCAGAGTGGCAACAGCAGCAGCAAACCCTCAGGTCTGATCACACGCCACTGGGCACCACCGCCAGCCCAATGGACCATGGTGAAGTTAGCACAGCATCTGATCTCAGGGTCAGGGCACCCATGAAACCACAGCAGCTCATCCTGCCCAGCTCCCCCCGGATGAGATGGATCGCTGCCAGCCCAGGGGAGAGACGCGCTGCCCAGCTAGGGTGACAAAATGTCCTGATTTTATAGGGCCAGTCCCGATATTTGGGGCTTTGCTTTATATAGGCACCAATTACTCCCCAGCTAGGGTGACCAGACAGTAAGGGTGAAAAATCAGGCTGAGGGTGTATAACTGCTACCGGTAGCACATTCCTAAGCGGAGCAGTTTAATACACTACACCCGCAGAGTGTGTGGTGCCCCAGACCTAGTGGTGCACTAGATGGCTACCTATTCTGCCTATGGCTAAGGACAGGCCTGTGCAGGGGGTGTGCCGGGTGTGTCCAGGCACATGCTAATACCCTGAGCTGCTGCTCAGAAGGCTGCTCCTCCCACCTCCCCTGTTTCCTAGGGGCAGCCTGCGGGCAGCTGCGATCAGCTGTTTGCCGGACATGCTCAGCTCAACTGCTTCCTGCTTCCCTGCTCCCGCAGGGGCTGAGTGAGTCTCACCAAAAAAAAAAAAAAAAAAAAGCCTTAGGGTTAGGTGTGGGCGGGACTGTGGGAGTGCTGGGCTATCAGCAGCAGCATAGCCGGCCCCTGCTTACCTAGGGCTCCCCTGCACCTCTTGAGCTGATGCCATGGCGTCCACGTGTATGGCTGCTCCCTGCCAGCCAGGCTCCACTCTGGCCACAGCAGGCATCAGGTGACCCAAGGGAGCCCAGCTAGGCTAGGGCTGGGTGCAGTGGTAGATTAGGGGGAGGAGAAACCCCGGACCCTGGCAGGAGTCACGCGGTGGGAGGAGGAGAAGCCCGGACCCCGGCAGGAGCCATGCTGGGTGGGGGACGGGGGAGGAGAAGCCCCAGACCCTGGCAGGAGCCACGCGGGGCGGGGGGGGAAGAAGCTGAGATCCCAGCAGGAGCTGCACTGGTGGGGGAGAGGAGCTGAGCTGAGACAGAGAGGAGAAGCCCTGGACCCTGGCAGAAGATGTGGGGCTGAAGTCTCCAGCTCGGGAGCGGCAGCCACCCTAGTGGCAGAAGCTGCAGGGCTGAAGCCCTGACCCCACTATGCGTGGAGCTGGCCTGAGCCCCTCTCTCTCCCATCCCCCCTGTGGAGCTGGCTCTCACTCTCAGGCTATGGAGAAATTCAGCCCAAATCTACCCACGTTGGTATCTCCATTTCCCTCACCATCACACAGCAATGAATGGATTTAGGATAGGAGGCAGGGTCAGTATTGGCCCCATTTGGCAGGTGGGATCTAGGGCACACAGAGGTTAAGTGACTTTCCCAAGGCTAATCAGGGAGTCTGTGGCAGAGCAGAGAATCAAACCCAGAACACCTGAACCCTGTGCCTTAACCACTAGGCAACCTTCCCACCCAATGAGGGGGAACTTCCTCTGTCACTTTGAGTGTGTAGGTGGGAGCAGCCACTAGACAGCTGCCTGGAGGTGGGGAGCAGAGAGAGATGGGAAAAGGGACATGGGTGGGTGTAGCGCGGTTGGTTACCTGCTCCTGCCCGGAAGGGGTTAAAACAGCCCTACAGAGGGGACAGTCAGGGTACGGGGAAGGGCAGTCTGGGGACAGGGAATGGGGGCATTGGATAGGGCGTGGGAGTCCCAGGGGCCTGTCAGGGCAGGGGGGGGAGTGGCTAGGGGTTGGGGCAGTCAGGACAGGTAGGGGGTAGGGTCCTAGAGAGGCAGTTACAGTGGGAGGGTCTCAGGAGGGGGCAGTCAGAGGACAAGGAGCAGGGAGGCTTAGATAGGAGATGGAGTCCCAGGAGGGAGCAGTCAGGGGACAAGGAGCACGGGGGGTTGGTGGTTTTGAGGGGGGCAGGATGGGGACGGGGCTAGGGCAGGGCTCCCTGGGTGCACACCCTAATGAAATGTGCTGCGCATGCCTATGCCTGAGTGATGGAGCTGGGTTGACTTAACTTTTCAACGTAGACCTGCCCTAAGTAGCAGTTATTCTTGTGAGTGGTCTCATTGAATTCAGTGAGGCTACTCATAAGTAAATCTCAGTGTAAGATTGCAGAACTGGGCCTTAAGTAGGAAGTGACTCAGCCCAATATGCCAGCTAGAAAGATCATATGATTATGCGTTAAAGAAGTGAAACCAGATACTTGCAGTTCTACTGATAAGAAAGGTCACAATAGCTCATAGGATGACCTCTGTGAAAAGAAAACAAGAAAAATACCTGTGGCACCTTAGAGACCTTCAAAAGTTTCTACTGATAACAGTTCCTTTCAATTAATTAGCCTCTTAACGTTGATATAGACACTCCCACCTTTTCATGTTTCTCTGAATGTATAAATATCTGCTTACTATATGTTCCATTCCATGCATCCGATGAAGTGGGTTCTTAAGCTTTTGTGGGTTATGCTGAAAAAAATTTGTTAGTCTCTAAGGTGCCACAGGTATTTTTCTTGTTTTCTTTTTGCTGACACAGACTAACACGGCTACTACACTGAAACTTCTCTGTGAACTAGGCCTAGAAATGACTTTTAATTTAATCTTATGAAGGATTCTAAGGCTAAACTGCATACCAGTGTTGAACAGGGATAGCAAACCACTAGAAAAAGAAAAGAAAAGAGGAAAGCAATGAAGACTATAATAAGGTATTTGTATTTGATATTCATGGCTCTGCTTGAATGACCCCTGCAGTGTACTGAACTGTTGAACCATATTGGAAATGAGTTCCTGTCAGAATCTAAACATTCACCAAAAACAGAACAGCTTTCAGAAGCTTAAATTCTAATTAGCAAGGTCCCTAATGCAACTAGGACTTGAGAAGCCAGAATGGACATCTAGCTAACATAAAAACAGGAATGTATTCAACAATAGTACAAGTATCAATTTTTTGTACAGTTCTATAATGAAATAGGATATTCGCTTCTATAGGTGTCATTTGAATTCCTTCAACGGGGAGAATAAAGGAGAATAAACTGATTTTTTTCAGTTCTTTACCTGATAATCTTTTAATGTCAGACAAGGTAGCTCCAAGAGTCTTATGCTGTCTTCTTAAATTACTTACTCTTTATTCCAAGAGGCAGCATGAATGCTGAAGCTGCTTGTCTGATGTGACAAACTATCAAGTAAAGAACTAAAGAGACTGGTTTTCCCCTCTCCTGTGGGTGGAGGAAGTGAAAGCTTGATGAAACTACATCAAAGAACCTAAGCCTTATTTCACTTATGAACAAAGGCTTCTTAGAATATATGCTATATATGAGGGAGTCCAGCTTGTGGTAACTGAATGTTAGTTCACTAACACCACCAGCCTGTTAGCCATTCAAACACTTCTGGGCTATGCCAGCCCTGACTTTACCTTGGTGGTTAACAGTAGGTGCACCCCCGTCCTCAAGTCCCCGTGAAGCATTTGCCTGTGATATCCAGCCCCAACACTGGCTTCTCACAGTAATCCCAAATCCTCTGCCCCCAAAGGAGCAGTGTATCCCACTTAACCAGTTTTACCTGAAACCACTGCTTTTGTACAAAACACAAAACTTGTGAGCACTTATAATAAACCAAAAGAAGGTTTATTTAAGGACGATTCCACTAGAAGCAAGAAAGTTATAGAAACAGATGTTCATGGTTTATATTGTAACCAAGGGCCTACACTTAGTTACCTTTATCGTCTATGAAAGTTCAGTCTGCTGGAGAGCTAACTGACTTCACAGAAAGCAGGATCTAATATTTCATGAAAAACACCCCCGCTCAGAGATGCTAGAACTAGAGGGTGCTGGGGTGGGGGTGCTACACCCCCGGCTTAAAGTGGTTTCCATCACATACATGGTTTACAGTTTGGTTGAATGGCTCTCAGCACCCCAACTATACACATTGTTCCAGCAGCACCCCTGCCCCGCTCAACAAGACATCTCCTCAGTGAATGGATATAGAGTGTCTCTCCCCACTCTGTGCTATACTAAAACACAGTCTTTTGTCTTTATTCACAGACACTGTGATTCCCCCATCTTATAATAATCCTTTAGGAAAAAAACAAAAAAACACCTCTACATGGTTTAATTGTTTGCAGTTGTCTTGGATGGTTTTCCATTGGCTGTTCTGACCAAAAAGAGATGACAACTCCCTGCATGAATAAGTTGTCACTGAGTAATATAGTAATATGTGGGTGACTCCTTTTAATCTTATGGCCATAAAGGCATAAAACTTCAATAGTTACATTATTCCTTAAATATTATCTGTACACACATCATGCTGTGATTATGAACAATCAATCAGTCCCAAGTTTTCAATAGAGATCTTGCGTTACCCTTTATAGATAAATTCCCTATAAGCAATGTCTTTGATGTAGTGAGTTTGTCAGGTCTGAGACTAAAAAACGGGAGACCCTTTGCCAAGAAGCCACTGTGTCAAAGGAGGATAAACCACAATTATCACAGCTTTGTTTGTTATGCCATCCACAATTCAATACCTGCATCTTACATTCTGCAGCAAGTACTCAACCTATGGGCCCTCCCCTGCCCGGCATGGCACCTTGGCTGTCTAAGAACACTTCACGTGACGTAGTACAACTGTGCAGGCACCAACTTTCTGATCTCTCACTGTCTTTTGTTATTAGAGCTGGTCTGGAATCTTTCAATAGATTTTTTTTTGTCAGAATATGTCAATTTGTTGAAACCAAAACATTGTGGGAAATAGTAAATTTTGACTTGTTTCCAAACTTTTTGAGTAACATTTCAAAATTGTCAATTTGTTTTGACTTTAGAAATGAAAAATTCCTCTTTACTGGTTCAAAATGACTTAAGAGATTTACGATAATTATACTAAAAATAAAAAATGGCCAAAATCAAAACAATGTTTTGACTGACCTGGAGAGAAACTTTTTGGATTTTTAGCTCTTGAATATTGGAGACTGATTTTTTATCCTCATTCAATATCTCAAGTTTTCGCAGGATGGGAAAGTAGTTTCCCAACCAGCTCTAGAAGCAAGTTTACTGTATCCAGACTGAAAAGTTCTGATGATGCTTCTGAATGATTAACATTAATTTATTTTAGTTTATAGAGGAGAGGCATATTAATTGACTTCCATTTGGGTTGCACGAAAAATTAAGTGGAAATAATACCCCCTGACTCTTTTGTAGTACTTTTCATCAGTAGATCCCAAAGTGCTTCACGATCTTTAATATACTCACAACACCCCTGGAAGATGGGCTTCACTCCTTGAAAATAGGAGAACTGAAGCTATGTGACTTGTGCAGGGGCACATATTAGAACGGGGAATTGAACCCTTGTCTTCCAAATCCTAGGCTAGTGCCCTAACCACAGAATCATCATTCCTCTCTAATGAGATTTAGCTCTGGTCTAGATTAGAGAGTTAGATCAATGGAATGCATCTTACATCAACCTAGCTCTAAATGTCTCTACTAAAATGCAGCTCCCACCACTGTAACTTGCCCACTACACCAATGTAATAACTCCACCTCAGAGAGGTGCAGTGTTAAGTCAATGTAGTTAGGTCGATGAAGACACCCAACACTGCGTTACTTACATCAGCTGTTGCTGCCTTTCAGAAGCTGTCCCACAATTCCCCACACTGACAGTTAAATCGGTGCAAGTTCTCCTGGTGAGGACACACACTGACAACAAAAGGAGTGCAGTGTGGACATGCAAAAGCAGTTTAATTACTGCGGTGACTGTAAATTGAAGTGACTTAGGTCGACTTAAGTGACTTAATTTTGTAGTTGAGACTTGCCATTAGTCAAGTAGTACTAGAGCCAGAAGTGTACTAACACTTATTCACATAGCTGATTTCCTGCCCTTTTCTAATAAGTCCAGACTTCAGAGTGGAAGCAAAAGCCATACTTAATCCCCCTGTCCCCAGTTCTACATTGTTGTGCTTGAACTAAATAAAGGTTATGTTACCATGATTCTTCCTTTGTTAGGTTTTGGGATTATCATCTTGTTTATCATGTGAGAATAGGATTTACTGTAGTTCTATCAGAGCTAATTCTAGACTTTTCAGTCTCCCAGCAAGAATTCCTGCCACATGTTTGGCTTCTGAAATTCACTATCAAGAGTCTTCAACAGCTTAATAACATATGCCCGGTCCTGACCATATTCACACAATCTTTAGAAGATCTTTTCCTGACGTTTGGCATGAAGGATTTATGAGAGAGTCTCAAAGTAGTTAGTAATGATGTTGCTGAAAAAGCTTTCAAAGTCTTGAGCAAATGTGAGATAATTAAATCACTTCAGAACAATAGATACTCCTAATGGATTGCTGTGCAAGGTATGTACATACTTTGGACCAGATTCTGAGAAGTGGTAGAGCTCCCAAGCCCTAGCATTATGGACAGCCACAGATTTTGTAATGGGCTTCTCCATATTTACTTAGTTGGTGCAGTGCTTCATGTTGAGGTAGCCAAGAATAACTGCCATTTAATTCCTTTTCTTGAGGTAGTGCAAAACAAGCACAAGTTGTAGGTATTTTCTTACAACAGCTGCTGCATTTCAGCTTTTTTGAAAAAAAAAGATCTGGTTGCTGTGTTGGTCCCAGACAGATTCCTTCAGCCTATTGATGTCTTCCTGGGCATAATGCCTCCTGAACGTAAGAACAGCCATACTGGATCAGACCAAAGGCCAATCTAGCCCAGTATCCTGTCTTCTGAGAGTGATCAATGGCAGGTGCCCCAGAGAGGATGAACAGAACAGGCAATCAAGTGATCCATCCCCTGTCACCCATTTCCAGCTTCTGGCAAACAGAGGCTGGGGCACCCTCCCTGCCCATCCTGGCTAATAGCCATTGATGGACCTACCCTCCATGAATTTATCTAGTTCTTTTTGAACCCTGTTATAATCTTGGCCTTCACAACATTGTCTGGCAAGGAGTTCCACAGGTTGACTGTGCATTGTGTGAAACACTTTCTTTTGTTTGTTTTAAACCTGCCTGCTGCTTATTAATTTCATTTGGTGGCCCCTAGTACAGTACGTTATGAGGAGTAAATAACACTTCCTTATTTACTTTCCCCACACGAGTCATGATTTTATAGACCTCTATTATGCCCCCCCACCCGAGTTGTCTCTTTTCCAAGCTGAAAAGTCCCAGTCTTATTAATCGCTCTTCATATGGAAGCCATTCCATACCCCTAATCATTTTTGTTGCCCTTTTCTGAACCTTTTCCAGTTCCAATATATTTTTGGAGATGGGGTGATGTAGCAGGGTGCTGCTGCAAAGCACCTAATTAGCCCCTGCTCAGCCAGCTCCAATCAAGGGGAATAGATTGGGGCTGGTGGGACAGGCCTGATGCCTGGCCTGGGGATTGGCTCCACCTGCGAGCCTGGCAAGCCAGCATAAAGGGAGCAGCCAGGGGAAAGATCAGGGCTGCTGACTGAGGCTGCTGACTGAGGGTTGGCTGCTACGGGGAAGAGGGAACAAACCCTGTAAAGCCTTGTATATAGAACTCAATGTTGGTGGTGGGCGAAGGTGTATAAATAAAACCACGGGTGCAGCACAACAGGAAGCCTCCCTATGCTTTATTGGGCCACCCAGCAGTGGCCTGCGGGGAAGAGGGGGCAGACGAACCTGTTACACGTGGGGGCTTGTCCGGGATCTGAAGCAAGCGATACAGTTTGGCAACCCGGCCATGGAAGGCACCCTGCAGTGGCTCACGGAACAGAATGGAGAGGTGCAGAAGGCCCTGCATGAGTTCCAGCAGTCCCACCAGCCGGAGAGGCAAGCTCTACTCGCGTGGCAGGTGGAGCAGCAGCGGGCGTTACAGGACTTTATTACGGAGCAGTCGAGGGTGCAGCAGCAGCTCCTGCAGAAGCTGGTGAGTCCTGCAGGGGGAGAGGGCACCCAGGCCCCGGGCCTCAGCCTTTGTAAGATGGCCCCGGCGGACGACCCCGACGCCTTTTTGGGCGCCCTCGGCGCGGGATGGGACCGGGCAACCTGGGCCCTGAGGCTGGGCCCCTATCTGACTGGGGAGGCGCAGGCAGCGTACATGGCCCTGACGGAGGTACAAGCTAGGGACTACACTGCAGTGAAGGCAGCGATCCTGGACCGCTTCGGGCTGTCGGCCGAGAAGTATCGGCAGAAGTTTCGGGCAGCACGGAGGGCGGGGGGCGTGCGGCCCCAGGCCTTTGCCCAAAAGTTAACGGACTGGGCAACACGGTGGTTGAGGCCCGATGCCCACACCGTGGCACAGTTAATGGATCAAGTAATCCTTGAACAATTTGTACAGTGTCTACCTGATAGCGTGCGGGTTTGGGTGCGGCGACATCAGCCGGCCACCCTAGAAGCGGCCGTACAAAGAACGGAGGAAGATGCAGAGGCCGACTTCCTGCTGAGGGTGCATCGGACCCCGCGAGACCTAGAGGGGGCCAGGAAACCCCGTGAGCACCCCAGGGTGAAGCCGGTAGACAAGCGGCAGGAGGAGCCCAAGGGGACCCCTAGCCGCCCAGGGCAGCTCATATGCTAGCGGTGTGGACAGCCGGGACATAGAAGCCGGGACTGCCCAGTGATGGAATGTGGGGCAGCTGACTTTTGTGGTTGGACAAAGGTTGGGGGGCAGAAAAAGAGGCGCGGGTTGGCCACTATCCCAGTGCGGGTGGGAAAACGGCCCCTGAGGGGTTTAGTGGACACGGCCTCCGCTTGCTCCCTTGTACAGAGGTGCTTTGTGAAGCCGCATTGGCTTATCCCTGGGGATAGGATGCTAGTGGATTGCATCCACGGGGATAGGGAATATTGTCCCATGGCCCAGGTACCCCTGGAGGTACAGGGGAAGTTTGCCTGGAAGCGGGTGGGGGTAATAGAGGGGTTGGCCTACTCTGTGGTCCTGGGGGTGGACTGGAACCCGTCCCCAAAGAAGAGGGGAAAGAGGCAAACCCCAAAACAGGAAAGAGAGAGAGATCTGGAGACAGGGGACGGGGCCCGTACCGAGGTGGACCCTGGGAGGGCGGAGTCCCCACAAACCTCCAGGGGAAGAAACAGACTCCTAGACCAGAAAGCCAAGGTAGGGATCCTGCGGGAGTGACCAAGGAGGAGGTGGAGCTTCCCAGGCAGGACCCATCAGGGGAGGGGATCCCGCAGATTGAGATGATGAGGAAGGTACAGAAAGACCGGAGGGTGGAAGCCCAAATGGGGGAGAACCAAACCCCAAGGAGCAGAGGATCCGGTCCTGAGATCAGAGCCAGACTTGGGGAAGGGGGCTCGGACCCGTCTCCCCCAGTGGGGAACGAAGGGGAGCATCTGGGGCGACCAGCCCAACCGTGCGACTGGTGTGAAGACCTCTGGGTGAGCGTGGACATGTGGGGTGCCCTACCCCCAACCCAGTGTGCCTTTTGTGGATGGGGCATGCCAAAACCCCACGAGTCAGAGCCCAGGGAGCACCCCGCTGGGCAGGGTGCTGCCGCCCAGAGTAAAACCCCCGGCCAAGGGAAGCGGGGCCGAGGAAGACCAGGCCTGGCATCGGCTTAAGGGGGGAGGTCTGTAGCAGGGTGCTGCTGCAAAGCACCTAATTAGCCCCTGCTCAGCCAGCTCCAATCAAGGGGAATAGATTGGGGCTGGTGGGACAGGCCTGATGCCTGGCCTGGGGATTGGCTCCACCTGCGGGCCTGGCAAGCCAGCATAAAGGGAGCAGCCAGGGGAAGATCAGGGCTGCTGACTGAGGCTGCTGACTGAGGGCTGGCTGCTACGGGGAAGAGGGAACAAACCCTGTAAAGCCTTGTATATAGAACTCAATGTTGGTGGTGGGTGAAGGTGTATAAATAAAACCACGGGTGCAGCACAACAGGAAGCCTCCCTGCGCTTTATTGGGCCACCCAGCAGTGGCCTGCCGGGAGGGGGCAGACGAACCTGTCACAGGTGACCACATCTGCACACAGTATTCAAGGTGTGTGCATACCATGGATTTATATAGAGGCAATATAGATTCATAGATTCTAGGGCTGGAAGGGACCTCGAGAGGTCATCGAGTCCAGCCCCCTGCCCTCATGGCAGGACCAATTACTGTCTAGACCATCCCTGATAGACATTTATCTAACCTACTCTTAAATATCTCCAGAGATGGAGATTCCACAACCTCCCTGGGCAGTTTATTCCAGTGTTTAACCACCCTGACAGTTAGGAACTTTTTCCTAATGTCCAACCTAAATCTCCCTTGCTGCAGTTTAAGCCCATTGCTTCTTGTTCTATCCTCAGATGCTAAGATGAACAAGTTTTCTCCCTCCTCCTTATGACACCCTTTTAGATACCTGAAGACCGCTATCATGTCCCCTCTCAGTCTTCTCTTTTCCAAACTAAACAAACCCAATTCCTTCAGCCTTCCTTCATAGGTCATGTTCTCTAGACCCTTAATCATTCTTGTTGCTCTTCTCTGGACCCTCTCCAATTTCTCCACATCTTTCTTGAAATGCGGTGCTCAGAACTGGACACAATACTCCAGTTGAGGCCTAACCAGCGCAGAGTAGAGTGGAAGAATGACTTCTCATGTCTTGCTCACCACACACCTGTTAATGCAGCCCAGAATCATGTTTGCTTTTTTTGCAACAGCATCACACTGTTGACTCATATTTAGCTTGTGGTCCACTATAACCCCTAGATCCCTTTCTGCCGTACTCCTTCCTAGACAGTCTCCTCCCATTCTGTATGTGTGAAACTGATTGTTCCTACCTAAGTGGAGCACTTTGCATTTGTCCTTATTAAACTTCATCCTGTTTACCTCTGACCATTTCTCCAATTTGTCCAGATCAGTTTGAATTATGACCCTATCCTCCAAAGCAGTTGCAATCCCTCCCAGTTTGGTATCATCTGCAAACTTAATAAGCGTACTTTCTATGCCAATATCCAAGTCGTTGATGAAGATATTGAACAGAGCCGGTCCCAAAACAGACCCTTGCGGAACCCCACTCGTTATACCTTTCCAGCAGGATTGGGAACCATTTATAACTACTCTGAGTACGGTTATCCAGCCAGTTGCGCACCCACCTTATAGTAGCCCCATCTAAGTTGTATTTCCCTAGTTTATTGATAAGAATATCATGCGAGACCGTATCAAATGCCTTACTAAAGTCTAGGTATACCACATCCACCGCTTCTCCCTTATCCACAAGACTCGTTATCCTATCAAAGAAAGCTATCAGATTGGTTTGACATGATTTGTTCTTTACAAATCCATGCTGGTTATTCCCCATCACCTTACCACCTTCCAAGTGTTTGCAGATGATTTCCTTAATTACTTGCTCCATTATTTTCCCTAGCACAGAAGTTAAACTAACTGGTCTGTAGTTTCCTGGGTTGTTTTTATTTCCCTTTTTATAGATGGGCACTATATTTGCCCTTTTCCAGTCTTCTGGAATCTCTCCTGTCTCCCATGATTTACCAAAGATAATAGCTAGAGGCTCAGATACCTCCTCTATTAGCTCCTTGAGTATTCTAGGATGCATTTCATCAGGTCCTGGTGACTTGCAGGCATCTAACTTATCTAAGTGATTTTTAACTTGTTCGTTTTTTTATTTTATCTTCTAAACCTTCCCCCTTCCCATTTGCATTCACTATGTTAGGCATTCCCTCAGACTTCTCGGTGAAGACCGAAACAAAGAAGTCATTAAGCATCTCTGCCATTTCCAAGTTTCTTGTTACTGTTTCTCCCTCCTCACTGAGTAGTGGGCCTAACCTGTCCTTGGTCTTCCTCTTGCTTCTAATGTATTGATAAAAAGTTTTCTTGTTTCCCTTTATTCCTGCAGCTAGTTTGAGCTCATTTTGTGCCTT
Source organism: Chelydra serpentina (assembly GCA_037349315.1). Lineage (NCBI taxonomy): Eukaryota > Metazoa > Chordata > Testudines > Chelydridae > Chelydra > Chelydra serpentina. The sequence continues at coordinate 19,038,722 of JBAIAC010000042.1, forward strand.
TGCCTTTCTAATCTTGCCCCTGCATTCCCGTGTTGTTTGCCTATATTCATCCTTTGTAATTTGTCCTAGTTTCCATTTTTTATACGACTCCTTTTTATTTTTTAGATCTTGCAAGGTCTCGTGGTTAAGCCAAGGTGGTCTTTTGCCACATTTTCTATCTTTCCTACCCAGCGGAATAGTTTGCTTTTGGGCCCTTAATAGTGTCCCTTTGAAATACTGCCAGCTCTCCTCAGTTGTTTTTCCCCTCAGTCTTGATTCCCATGGGACCTTACCTATCAGCTCTCTGAGCTTACCAAAATCCGCTTTCCTGAAATCCATTGTCTCTATTTTGCTGTACTCCCTTCTACCCTTCCTTAGAATTGTGAACTCTAGGATTTCATGATCACTTTCGCCCAAGCTGCCTTCTACTTTCAAGTTCTCAACGAGTTCCTCCCTATTTGTTAAAATCAAATCTAGAACAGCTTCCCCCCTAGTAGCTTTCTCAGCCTTCTGAAATAAAAAGTTGTCTGCAATGCAGTCCAAGAACTTATTGGATAGTCTGTGCCCTGCCGTGTTATTTTCCCAACATATATCTGGATAGTTGAAGTCCCCCATCACCACCAAATCTTGGCCTTTGGATGATTTTGTTAGTTGTTTAAAAAAAGCCTCATCCACCTCTTCCACCTGGTTAGGTGGCCTGTAGTAGACTCCTAGCATGACATCACCCTTGTTTTTTACCCCTTTTAGCCTAATCCAGAGACTCTCAACACTTCCGTCCCCTATGTCCATCTCCACCTCAGTCCAAGTGTGTACATTTTTAATATATAAGGCAACACCTCCTCCCTTTTTCCCCTGTCTGTCCTTCCTGAGCAAGCTGTACCCATCCATACCAACATTCCAATCATGTGTATTATCCCACCAAGTTTCGGTGATGCCAACAATGTCATAGTTGAATTTATTTATTAGCACTTCCAGTTCTTCCTGCTTATTACCCATACTTCTCGCATTTGTATACAGGCATCTAAGATACTGATTTGATCTTGCCTCCCAGTTTTGCCCTGACCCTCCTATCTCTTTGTCATTAGAGCCCACGCCTCCTTATTTCCCGCGCATCTCCCAGGTTCCCATGTTCTCCACTTAACTGTGGGCTTTGCTCTCCTGTCCCCGTCAAACCTAGTTTAAAGCCCTCCTCACTAGGTTAGCCAGTCTGTATCCAAATAGGGTCTTCCCCCCCTCCTTGAAAGGTGAACGCCATCTCTGCCTAGCAGTTCTTCCTGGATTAGCATCCCGTGGTCGAGGAAGCCAAAGCCCTCCTGGCGACACCATCTTTTCAGCCAGGCATTCACCTCCACGATGCACCTGTCTCTGCCCGGGCCCCTACCTTTGACAGGAAGGATTGAAGAGAATACCACCTGTGCTCCAAACTCCTTCACCCATACTCCAAGAGCCCTGTAGTCACTCTTGATCTGCTCAGTGTCACCCCTCACAGTATCATTTGTGCCCACATGGATGAGTAGCATGGGGTAGTAGTCAGAGGGCCGGATAATCCTTGACAATGCCTCCGTAACGTCTCGGATACGGGCCCCCGGCAGGCAGCATACCTCCCGAGATGAAATGTCAGGGCGACAGATGGGCGCCTCCGTCCCCCTCAGCAGAGAGTCTCCGACCACCCCTACCCTACGTTTCCTATTCGCAGTGGTGGCAGCAGACTTCCCAGCCTTAGGGGTACAAGGCTTCTCCTCCTCTGCTGTAAGGAGAGATTCTTCTTCGAGTGCTTGCTCATATGTATTCCAGTTAGGTGTGCGCGCGCGGCGTGCACGATCGTCGGAAGATTTTTACCCTAGCAACACTCGGTGGGCCGGCTGGCGCCCCCTGGAGTGGCGCCGTTAGGTGCCCCGATATATACCGCAGCCGGCCCATCGCCCCCTCAGTTCCTTCTTACCGCCCGTGTCGGTCGTTGGAACAGTGGAGAGCAGCTTGCTGACCTCCACAGCCCTAGCTTTACAGCACTCGTTTATCTTTTAGATAGTTTAAGTACCGTTAAAGTACCGTTAATTAGTTGTTAATAGTTGTTGTTAGACTCAGTGACAATTGTAGCTGGAGATTAGGGGCTTCTCCCCTTCTCTCCAACCCGGTACCGGGCCAATGCCTGGCTCACCGGGATTCAAGCCTTGCTCGGCATGCCAGAAGCCGATGCCTACAGGAGATCCGCATGCCTCCTGTCTCAAGTGCCTCGGGGAGTCCCATCTTCCGGACAAGTGCCGTATTTGTAAGTCCTTCAAGCCGCGGACCAAAAAGGAGCGGGACTTTCGTTTGAAGCAGCTCCTGTTAGAGGCGTCTCTTAGCCCGATGTCGGCGCCGCACCGTACCACGGCACCGGCCCCGGCGGCCTCAACGTCTGCGGCACCGGAGCGTCCAACCTCCGGTAAAGAACCCAGGCACCGTCCCTCTCTACCCGGGACTTCACAGAGCCGCTCTCTGTCCCCGAGAGCCAAGAAGTCGGGTGGACCGACTAAGGCGCCGCTGCATGCGCAGCCAGCTCCAGGCCAGCCTAGGTCTGTCGAGGCGCCCGCACCGCCAACTCCGGTACCGGAAGGACCGCTGAGTTCGGTGCCAGTGGTCTCCGTGCCACTTACTCCGGCCCTCCTTAGGCCGTTGAGTCCGGCGCCGCCGTCAACACCGGCGCCGGCCCTGCCAACTCCGGCACCCGAGAGGCCGTTGAGTGCAGGTCAGCCTCCGCAGGCTCCGGTACCGACGACTCCGGTCCCGCGAGGGCCGTTGAGCTCGGTAACCGCCAGCTCCCCGGCACGCTCCGTGGTTGAGCTCCCGCTGCCGTCCACGCCGGACACCTTCGCAGCGGCGCGGGACCTGATCCAGATGACCGCTCCGGTACCGACCCCGTCTACGGTACCGCCGGTGCGGATCATCACATCACGCGGCAAACCGGCCATCTTCCACCCGGTGCCGCAGGAGGAGACCAGCCAGCAGCAGCCACGTGCGTCTCCAAGGTACCGCTCGCAGTCCCGGCACCGATCACGATCCCGGCGCCGTTCCTACTCGCGGTACCGCTCCAGGTCTCCATCTGCACGGAGGTATCCTGACTCTCGGCGCCGCTCCCGGTCCCGCGGCCGGTCGACGCGCAGATCGCCGAGACGCTCCAGGTCCCGATCCGTGTCACGGTACCGAGATCATCGCAGGTACCGATCCAGGTCCCGCCCTCGATCCGGCTCTCGACGCCGCTCCCCATCCCGGCGCCGATCCGACTCTCGACGCCGATCCGGCTCCCGGCACCGGACACCATCCCGGTACCGATCCGGCTCACGGCACCGGACGCCATCCCGGCACCGATCAGGCTCCCGGCACCGGATACCATCCCGGCACCGGACCCCACCGAGGAGGCAGACCCTGGCCACGCAGACGTCACTGCATGGCTACTCTGCCCCGCCCTGGCCTTCGCGCTCTGGATCCCGCTCTTCCAGAGCTGGTAGCGACCTCTACGCGGAGGACCGCACCATCAGCGACCAGGGTCACCTGCCAGAGACCGGGCAGGTTCAGGAGCGGTGGCCATTTTGGACCCCCATGGCATACTATGAAGCCCAGAGGGTACCAGCAAGAGCTCCTACCTCTACCACGTTGGAGCGTCGAGCGCCAGAGGCTACAGCCTCCCGCCCTCCAGAGGCTACAGTCTCCAGGCCTCCGCCAGAGGTGGAGCAGCCTGAAGCGGAGCCCCCACCCCTGGGCCCCGAAGAGGTACCCGTTGAGGACCCGCTCGCCCAAGGCCTGTCCTCTTCCTCCTCCCCTGATGAGGCAGTGGCTGGAGCATCATCATCCGGTCCACCTCCCATCGATCTAAGGGACCACCAAGCCCTGCTCCGCAGGTTGGCCCTGAATATGGACCTCCAAATCGAAGAGGTCCCTGAACTGGAGGACCCCGTGGTGGACATCCTGACGACCGATGCCCCCACTAGGGTTGCCTTACCTTTTGTGCGGACTATCCTTGCCAACGCCACATCCATCTGGCAGACACCAGCCTCAATACCCCCCACTGCCAGGGGGGTAGAGAGAAAGTACATGGCCCCCCCGAGGGATTTTCAATATCTGTATACGCACCCCCCTCCGTGTTCGTTGGTAGTCCAGTCCGTCAACGAGAGGGAGAGGAACGGCCAACAGGCCCCGGCGCCGAAATCAAAGGACGCCAAGCGCCTGGACTTGTTTGGCCGCAAGATCTACTCAGGAGGGGGCCTACAGCTTCGTGCGGCGAACCAACAGGCACTCCTGAGCCGCTATGCTTTCAACACCTGGGTCACGATGGACAAGTTTAAAGAGCTTATACCTCCAGAGTCCAGACAGGAGTATAAAGCCTTCGTGGAGGAGGGCAAAAAACTGGCCAGGACGTCGCTGCGGGCCTCCTTGGACATCGCCGACTCCGCTGCCAGAACCATCGCCTCCGGAGTCGCCATGCGGCGCATCTCCTGGCTGCAATCTTCCACCCTCCCAGCAGAGGTCCAGCACACTATCCAGGACCTACCCTTTGACGGGCAGGGCCTGTTTTCAGAGAAGACAGACCCTAAGCTGCAGACCTTAAAGGACGGTCGTACTATCATTCGCACGCTGGGAATGCATACCCCCGCGACGCAGCGTAGGCCCTTCAGGCCGTTCGTGAGACGCACCTATTTCCCCCCCCCGCCACGTCAAGACTATTACAGAAGGCCGCGTGGTCGAGGGGGTAGGAGACAGCAACCCGGCCGGCAGACCGGCCAGAGGCAGGGCCCCCACAAGCCATCCTCGGGGCCCAAACAAAATTTTTGAAGGGGCGCTCGAGGCCGGAGTACCAGTCCATTCCGATCCCGCACTCCTGTTTATGAACCGCCTCTCCCCCTTCTCCCCGGCGTGGTCGAATATCACCACGGACCGCTGGGTTTTACATACCATCCAGGGGGGATACCGATTGCAATTCATCTCCCCACCCTCCTCCCACCCTCCCACCCCGTCCCTCTTCAGGGACCCTTCTCACGAGCAACTCCTTATCCAGGAGGTGCACGAACTCTTTACTCTGGGAGCGGTAGAGGAGGTCCCAAGGGATCTCAGAGGCAAGGGATTCTACTCCCGTTATTTCCTAATCCCAAAGCCAAAGGGGGGGCTTCGTCCTATCCTGGACTTACGGGGTCTCAACAAGTTTATGGTAAAGTTGAGATTCCGTATGCTCTCCCTGGGCACCCTTATCCCCTCTATGGATCAGGGAGACTGGTACGCCGCCCTCGACATGAAGGACGCGTATTTCCACATTGCCATCTACCCACCTCACAGACGCTTCCTGCGCTTCGTAGTGGGCCAGAGACATTTCCAGTTCGCGGTCCTGCCATTCGGCCTCTCAACAGCACCGAGAGTCTTCACAAAGTGCATGGCAGTGGTAGCAGCCGCCCTTCGGCGTCAAGGTGTTCAGGTATTCCCCTACCTCGACGACTGGCTCCTCCGTGGCAACTCCGCCAACCAGGTCCAGTCCCACATTCACAAGGCCATGGACATGTTCAACCGTCTCGGCCTCCTACTAAACATCGAAAAGTCCACTTTGGTCCCAACACAGAGAATAGACTTCATAGGGGCTATTCTGGACTCTACCCTCGCCAGGGCTTTCCTCCCAGAGGCTCGCTTTCAAACGCTTGCAGCCGCCATACGCAGCCTCCAAGCTTTCCCAACTTCGACAGCCCGCTGCTGCCTCAGCCTCATGGGTCATATGGCATCATGCACCTTCGTGACAGCCCACGCCAGGTTACGCCTGCGGCCCCTCCAAGCATGGCTGGCCTCCGCATACCGACCACACCGGGACAACCTCGATATGATTCTGACGGTCCCACCGCAAGTCCTAGCCTCCCTCAACTGGTGGCTGGACCCCGCACATGTGATGTCAGGTATTCCCTTTCATCCACCTCAGCCTTCCCGCACCGTGACTACGGATGCCTCATCCCTCGGCTGGGGTGCTCACCTGCAGAACTTCCAAACGCAGGGCCTGTGGTCGGAGCAAGAGCTGACATTACACATCAATGTCAGAGAACTCCGAGCGGTACGACTCGCCTGCCAAGCCTTCGCTCAACACTTACAGGGCCGCTGTGTCTCCATCCTTACAGACAACACGACGGCCATGCATTACATCAACAGACAGGGAGGAGCACACTCCCTTCCCCTCTGCCGAGAGGCAACTCAGCTCTGGGACTTTTGCATAGCCCGTTCCATTCACCCCGTGGCCTCGTTTCTCCCAGGAGTCCAGAACACCTTGGCGGACCGCTTGAGCAGGTCCTTTCAAACGCACGAGTGGTCCATTCGGCCAGACGTCATCCACTCTGTCTTCCAGAAGTGGGGGTTTCCCCAGATAGATCTCTTCGCGACTCGTGAGAACAGGAAATGCCAAGTGTTCTGCTCCTTTCAGGGTCGCTCCCCAGGCTCCCTGACAGACGCTTTTCTCCATCCTTGGACAGACAACCTGGCCTATGCCTTCCCACCAGTTCCACTGGTCCACAGGGTCCTGCTCAAGCTACGCAGGGACAAGGCCAGGGTGATCCTGATTGCTCCAGCGTGGCCCAGGCAACACTGGTATACCACGCTCCTGGAGATGTCCGTGACAGACCCGATCCCTCTTCCGCGATGGCCGGACCTGATCACGCAGCAGCACGGCAGGATCCAGCATCCCGACCTGCGGTCCCTTCACCTCACGGCGTGGATGCTGCATGGCTGAACCCGTCGGAGCTGCGATGTTCCAGCCCGGTCCAGCACGTTCTGCTGAGCAGTAGGAAACCCTCCACCAGGTCCACCTACTCAGCTAAGTGGAAACGTTTTTCCTTGTGGTGTGGCACTCGGGGCCTTGACCCCTTGCAGGTGCCGGTCCACACCATACTGGACTACCTCCTCTTACTAAAGGAGCAGGGTCTGGCTCTCTCGTCGCTAAAAGTCCACCTAGCGGCAATTTCAGCTTTTCACCCCCGGGATGGGGCGGGTTCTGTTTTCTCCAACCCCATGGTCACTAGGTTCCTTAAGGGGTTAGAACGGCTACACCCACCGGTGCGCCGCCCGGTCCCTACATGGGACCTCAACCTAGTCATTACCAGGCTCATGGGTGCCCCATTCGAGCCCATGGCCACTTGTTCCATGCTGTATCTCTCATGGAAAACGGCCTTTCTAGTGGCCATCACCTCGGCTAGACGCGTCTCTGAGCTCAGAGCGCTTACTTCGGAACCACCTTATACGGTGTTCCATAAGGATAAAGTACAGCTCAGGCCACACCCGGCCTTCCTGCCCAAGGTTGTGTCGGCTTTCCATATTAACCAAGACATTTTTCTACCTGTCTTTTATCCTAAGCCCCATGCCTCCAGGAAGGAGCAGCAACTCCATTCCCTGGATGTCCGGAGAGCCCTCGCCTTCTACATCGAGAGGACAAAGCCCTTCCGGAAGTCGACCCAGCTGTTCATCGCCGTGGCGGACCGGATGAAAGGCCTTCCCGTCTCTTCCCAGCGCATCTCGTCATGGATCACGTCGTGCATCCGCACATGCTATGACTTGGCAGGTGTCCCCACCATGCACACTACGGCCCACTCTACCCGAGCTCAGGCCTCGTCGTCTGCCTTCTTGGCACACATACCTATACAAGACATTTGTAGGGCCGCGACATGGTCGTCAGTACACACTTTTGCCTCGCACTATGCCATAGTGCAACATTCTAGAGACGACGCCGCTTTTGGTTCGGCGGTCCTAAACTCTGCTGTATCACAATCCGACCCCGCCTCCTAGGAATGGCTTGGGAGTCACCTAACTGGAATACATATGAGCAAGCACTCGAAGAAGAAAACACGGTTACTCACCGTAGTAAATAGTGTTCTTCGAGATGTGTTGCTCATATGTATTCCAAACCCGCCCCCCTTCCCCACTGTCGGAGTAGCCGGCAAGAAGGAACTGAGGGGGCGATGGGCCGGCTGCGGTATATATCGGGGCACCTAACGGCGCCACTCCAGGGGGCGCCAGCCGGCCCACCGAGTGTTGCTAGGGTAAAAATCTTCCGACGATCGTGCACGCCGCGCGCGCACACCTAACTGGAATACATATGAGCAACACATCTCGAAGAACACTATTTACTACGGTGAGTAACCGTGTTTTCCTTCTCTCCTGTATCAAGAAGAGCATAACGGTTTCCTATTACCACGGCAGCAGGGTTTGGAGCAGGGGTGGAGCACTGCCTGCTGCCAGACGTAAGCAGCTGCCAGTGTCCACCCTGAGCCATTTCCTCCTCCACCAGTGGTGTGTTAGCAGTCCTGTGTACTGGGACAGCTACCTCCGCTGTCTCCACATGGACATTGTCCAGGAATTGTTCATGGACTTGGATGCTCCTCAATCTAGCCACCTCCTCCTGTAGCTCTCCCACCTGTTGCCTGAGAGATTCCACCAGCAGGCACCTGTCACATTGGATGGTCCCCCCAGCCTGGGTATCTGTAAGTGGAAATTGCAAGTTACAGTCCCTGCAAAACCACACCAGGATCTGGGTAGAAGCATCCATGTTCAGGCACTCTGTCTGGCTACAGGCGCATGTGGAGGAGACAGAAGCAGTGCTGGCACAGGTGTTGCGGGCCTTCCTAACCATCGTAGGCCTCCCTCTGTCAAACTCCCTCTCAAACACTCAAGGGAACAGGGTCAGGCACTCAGTCCCAACTGCCACAACAGCTGAAACTGAAATCTCCTGAAATCAGAATCAAAATTTAAATTCAAACAGTCAAACACACACACTCCCACCAACAGCTAGTACTCACACTCTCACCTGGTAGCCTGTTCAGCCGCAGGATCTCTTGCTCTCCCTCTCAAACTCCCCTGTCTGCAGCCCCCTGTCCGCTCCGCTCCCCTGGTCGCTATGCCTCCAGCTTTAGTTTGGATTAAGGCTTTAGGAATGGCAAGTATTGCTCGCCCCTTCCCACTCCCCTTCCAAACTCCCTCTTCGCAAAGCTCCCTGGTCGTTTGCTCGCTGCTTTATAAAGCCCTGGCCTCCCTGATTGATTAGCCCCGCCCCCTGATTTAGGTTTCAAGCCTGGTGTAGAAGCTCACAGCTTCCAACCGCCAGCCACAGCACACGGTCCTGCAAACAAACAAATGAATGAACAAACAGACAGACAGACAAGCTCAGCACACAGCAAGTACCCCCAAACACACACTACAGACAGCCACTTACCCCAAGGGTCCTGTATTTGCTCCTGCTTTACCTGGAGCAATCCCTCTCAAAAATCCCCAGAAAATATGATATTTTCTGTCTCCTGGCATCTTCCCTGCCTATGGACTGTGTCTTCTTTTCTTTATATAAGACAGGTGCTCCCACACACCATGAGACGTTTTTACTGGTGGATTCAAATAGCATCTCTAGCCCCTGTACTTCCAGGTTGAGTTCATATTTGCTCAAAATTCTACAGCCCTGCTCAGTTATGGATTTGTGATTCCCAAGGGCTTCTCTCAGATGATTGCTAAAAATAACTGGTCAAATAGCTTTAAGACTATTCAGAAAAAAAAAATCAGATGTACTTTCCCTTGTTGGTTTAACATTTTTCAGCTAGGAAGTTTGTTTGCAGCGCTGTTATTTTTAGTTTAGCACTTCAGTCAAGTCTTTTGAAGCTCATGTCACACTGAGGAAAAACAAGTCTTTCGGGACTGCAAATGTCTCACTTCCAGTCAGAGTCAGGAAAACTGATCACTTTGTGACTTGTTTCTATGCTGACATAAAAGTATTGCAGCAGCCTTTGTACATAAACCTCAAAATCCCAACCTTTTTAATTACAGTGAAAAACATTACTTTTGCTGCTGCTGAACTGTTCACTATGCTCTTTCAAAAGTGTCATTCATTACTAGTGAATTTGTTAACCCTAGATATGCTTGTCTCCCAAAATGCAATTCATGGTTTTTAATGTAACAAAACAATCTAGTTGGCACAGCAAAAAGGTCCGAGTTTACAAACTCTATCTGTCCACTGTCAATTCTAGATGCAACAAAATCCACTTCATTTCTGGATCCAACCTTTAACTTCAATTCCAGATGCAACTAATTGCGTCTTTCTGAACTCATTCCAAAATATTCTGGACCTAACTGTGTGGTTAATGCCGCACGTTTCCTATATACTAAACTTGCTTTGAACACAAGGCATACTTGCCTTTTTATCAAATGTAATAATCAGTCTGAATTACTTGGATTCTTTAATTTTGTTCATTGTGTATTGCAGATAGTGTAAAAACTAGTTATGTAGGGATATTAAAGGTACAGAAAGTGATTCCCCAAGTGAAAGTAACTCCCCATAATTTGTCCCCCACAATTTAAACCTCATAGCATTATCAAGTAAAAGATCTCTTGGATTTACTTGTTAAACTTACAAGCTATTGTCTGTGTAAACCATTGATTGTATCTGGTCTCAGAAAGATACTGTATTGCTATGAGAAACTTGCAAACAAGTTATTTGACTTTGTTCTTTATGCATGCTTTGTACCTAGAAACAGCATAGAAAGATCCTCACCCTCTTTGATTAAAGGGCAGGGAGTCTCAAATAAATTAGTACACACCCCGAAAGTGGTGGAGACAGTATGTATGTTGATGAATGTGTGATATACATGAATGACTAGGGAGGTGCCAGCCTAGAAAGGGAGTATCCATCGGCCGAAGAAAGGTTTCGAGTGGACCGATACAACCCCCGGAGGGTAAACTGGGATCCACCCCACCACCTGGAAGGATGAGAAAAACAAACTTTGGACCGTGTGGAGCCACCAGGAATGTGCCATCTGCTGATTGAGTTAGCAACAGAAAAGATGAAACAGTTCCCATAGACTAACATAGGAAATAATTCCTATAAGAATGGCCTCTAAAGACTGAGGACTTTGAGTCTCTGGTTCTGCTACCACCCTCCAGGAGCATCAAATACATCTGACAAAGACTCGGCTCTACCCTCATGCCCAGGTTACCAGGCGAGTAACTTGGCATGAGCAACTTCTAGGCTGGTAACTATGACATCTATGCAGAACCTGTATGTGTATGAATGAATGTGAAACTGAATGAATAACTGACTGCTTACTATGATTCTTTTTGTATTCACAATAAATGTGACATTTTATCTTATCCCCTTTAATAAGATCCTGCTGGTTTTTATTTTATTGGTATAACAGTTAAAGCCTAGCCACCATTAACCTTAATTAAGATTCTCTCTGATTACATTCCTTAACTACATCATTTTAGACTCTCACAGGGATTTAGGGAATATAGCAGTATGCTGACTCAGGAGCTAACTTGGTACTCTGTCACCCTGTTTACACTAATTGAACTCTGATTGAAAGATAGGCAGGAAACCAATTAACTGAATGGGGATTCATCTGAGGGGCTAATTTAGGGTGACCAAATAGCAGGTGTGAAAAATCAGGAAGGGGGGGGGGGGGGGAGAAATAGTTGATTATATAAGACAAAGCCCCTAGTATCAGGCTGTCTGGTCACCTAGACTAATGAGGTGGAAGTATCTGCAGCAGCTAGACACAAACAGGAAGGAAGTGGTAGGCAGGAGAGTTGGGAGCCTGAAGGAAAGCAGAAGCAGGCAGGACTGTAACCTTCCCCAGAAGCAAATGGGGAGCTGGCAACTCACTGTAAATATAAAATACAATAAGAGAGTGGTGATTAAGGAGACCTGGAGTGGTTGTGATCTGCGGTTAAGGCCTGAGGGGACTCAGAAGACCACCCTGTGATAGGGAAACTAAGCTGATCTAACATACGCCAAGGAACAGAGTGGTAGTGGCCTACTTTAACTCATATTTTATTAAAGCCCTGGTTAATTGCTTTTCATGCTACAGTCCTCTTCCAACTCCTTGTTGGGGGGACAAGTTGCTTCACCAACTTAAGGAATTAAGGCCTGAAAGTCTCTCAGTACAGCAGAAAGGGGCTTCCTGTTCTGTCAGTGTCAGCCTCAACATATGTGAGAACATCCTACAGACCAAATACCAGCTGGAGATAGAGCAGGTATGCTCCAGTTATTTTCCTTCCGTGCAATACAGGTTGTATGCCAGGGCTATGTATGTGTGCAGGACTCCGTGCATTGGTTCTGAGCTAGCCGAAAGCTCAGTAAGACCAGGGGAAGTTCTTATTTTAATAAGAAACAGGATATGTTTTATATGCCAATAAAAGCCCATATTTTTTTCAATGAAAGGGGAAGTGAGAAAAGAAAAACGTCTGTTTAGCTTTTTAGCTATTCCTCTTCTTTGATTTTAATTGGACCAGTTGATATATACATTTAAAAATCTTTTAGCCAGAGCCGTATCACTGTACCTAACCCTTAACACTAACACCTGATTTTAGGATTTGTATACACAGGATTTATTTTGCACTAATAGTGAATTTTTTAAATTAAAATGGCTTCTATCCACATGACAATTTTTCTTCCGAGTTAACTGGCCATTTAGTGTGAATTGGATAATCCACTTTGAAAATGGATTAAGTTCATTTCCAAAGAGTGGAGGTGGGGGGAGCTTGTGTGGATGCATCTGTATTGATTATTTTTTCAATCTTCCTATTGCTGCCCCACACTGTAATGCTATACACTGGGACTACTGACCTGCTGTTTACCTGTACGCCCTCTATTGTTCTGGGGTCATATTGACCAGATGTCACTTCGCTGGTGTGCAGCCAGGAACACTCATTTGCAATTACTCACTACTGGAGCATTATAGCAGTGTTACAATAGCCATGGAGCAGGTCCTCAAGTAATCAATTTTGAAGCACTTAGAGGAGAGGAAAGTGATCAGGAACAGTCAGCATGGATTCACCAAGGGCAAGTCATGCCTGACTAACCTAATTGCCTTCTATGACAACTGGCTCTGTGGATGAGGGGAAAGCAGTGGATGTGTTATTCCTTGACTTTAGCAAAACTTTTGATACAGTCTCCCACAAAAGTCTTATAAGTAGGGCTGGCTTTAAGCTGATTCTACCCCAGGGGGCCCCGCTTCAGCAGGAGGTGTTTTTTGTTTTTCTCCTCGAACGAATCGGCCGCGGGAGGATTTTTTTTGCTCGGCTGAAGGGTGCAGGGCCCCACCGTCGTTCTTCGCATTGGGCACCGCACCCACTAAAGCTGGCCCTGCTTCTAAGCAATTTGAAGTATGGGCTGGATGAATGGACTATAAGGTGGATAGAAAGTTGGCTAGATTGTCAGGCTCAATAGGTAGTGATCAATGGCTCCATGTCTAGTTGGCAGCCGATATCAAGCAGAGTGCCCCAAGGGTCGGTCCTGAGGCCGGTTTTGTTCAATATCTTCATTAATGATGGGGAGGATGGCGTGGATTGTACCCTAAGCAAGTTTGCAGATGACACTAAACTGGGAGGAGTGGCTGATACGCTGGAGGATAGGGATAGGATACAGAGGGACCTAGACAAATTTAGAGGAATGGGCCAAAAGAAATCTAATGAGGTTCAACAAGGACAAGTGCAGAGCCCTGCACTTAGGACAGAAGAATCCCATACACTGCTACAGACTAGGGATTGAGTGGCTAGGCAGCAATTCTGGAGAAAAGGACCTAGGGGTTACAGTGGAGGAGAAGCTGGATATGAGTCAACAGTGTGCCATTGTTGCCAAGAAAGCTATCAGAATTTTGGGCTGTATAAGGAGGAGCATTTCCAGCAGATTGAGGGATATGATCAATCCCCTCTATTCAGCATTGGTGAGGCCTCATCTGGAGTACTGTATCCAGTTTTGGGCCCCACACTACAAGAAGGATGTGGAAAAAGAGTTCAAGCAGAGGGCAATAAAAATGATTAGGGGGCTGGAGCACATGACTTATAAGGAGAGGCTGAAGGGACTGGGATTATTTAGTCTGCAGAAGAGAAGAATGAGGTGGGATTTGATAGCTGCTTTCAACTACCTGAAAGGGGGCTCTAAAAAGGTTGGATCTAGACTGTTCTCAGTGGTAGCAGATGACAGAACAAGGAATAATGGTCTCAAGTTGCAGAGGGGGAGGTTTAGGTTGGATATTAGGAAAATCTTTCACTAGGAGGGTGGTGAAGCACTGAAATGGGTTACCTCAGGAAGTGGTGGAATCTCCTTCCTTAGAGGTTTTTAAGGTCAGGCTTGACAAAGCCCTGGCTGGGATAATTTAGTTGGGGATTGGTCCTGCTTTGAGCAGGGGGTTGGACTAGATGACCTCCTGAGGTCCCTTCAAACCCTGATATTCTATGTTTCATATATCTGCCATGTGGTCATGGATATCTTTGCTATGTGGGGATAGGAGACTGTTCTGTCCTGCCTTAACAGCAACCACTGCAATGCATAAGTATGAATATATAGCAAAGAAAATTACTAAGACAGAGTCACTCCAGGACACCCCATAACAAAGGAACAGAGCTTTAGCGGAATTGTAAAATAAAAGGACAAATAGGACCACTGACAATGCTCAAAGGACCTGGCCTTAGAGGAGGTGCACTGGACTTTTGCTAGGAAGGATACCACTGAATCCCAAAATGCTGTGGACAGTGCTGAAGGCATTAGAAGACCATAGTCCCTGACCAGGACTTTGAGGAGAAGATCTGACCTGAAAGCCAAGATCTTTCCCGCACAAATGCCTGAGACAGTCCAGTAGGAACAGCAGGCAGCTCTGGAAACACAAGCAGACAGCCGATATTATAGTTCTGCCTGTATTATGTCCTATGTTACAATAAGGCTGATCATGGAGTAGTTTCAACAAACTTCTTTCTTTTGGGTATCAAATGCTGCCATTTTAGGTGGTGGTAAGCTAGAAGCCATTCTGATCAGCTTCTAGCCCCTCCCCTTTCCTCCAAACTCAAAATGGCATCTACACCAGGCAATTTTTGCTTTATGGGGATTATCACCTACAGCCATCTAGCATTGTGGCACCCACCCCCAACTTCCTTTGTTCCATGCTCTTCACACACCATCTCCCTCCCAGCTGACTGTCATGTGCATGCGCACATGTCAAGCTAGTGGCATTGCTGTGGTTTTAAATAAAGAAGTGCAACCATGTTTACTAAACTTGAAGTGCAGCCATGTTTACTAAAATTTCAGTTAAAGGAAAAATAATGCAATATAAAAAATACTTTGCTTCATAGTTTAACACTTTCACCCAGCTTAGCATTTTATTAAGTGCATTTCCCAAAGTAAGACACTGAAAATGCATAGAGATTGTAAGGCCCTTGGCAAGTTGTAATCAGACTCGAAACATTGTTAACCCCCTAGGTTCAAAACAATTGCAGTAGAACTGTATGCACTTTGTGCATACCTGCAAGTGATAAGCAAGAATTTAAGGCAAAGATAATGCTCTATTTTGGCACATTGCAAGGCAAAAGCCTTCTTGGGGCTGTCTGTATAGATAGGGTTGTCCTTCCAGTCCTGCAGCACTTCTTTGGGAGAGAGGGGAAGGGCATTCTGGTGAATATCACTGCACACCTTTCTGGTCTGCCCATTGCCTTTTTAACAAGCTCCTTTCTGTGCCTCTTAGTAACTTATCAGGGCAACATCCTCCAACACAAAAGAGAAACTTGAAGAGGTGCAAATGCAATTATTAACCTGCCCCATGGAAACACCCAGTCCTAATGCCCAAACCTGTTGCACGCCCACCCACCCAGCCATCTGACCACCACACCAACAGCCTAGGATTAGAACAGTGTTACTACACAAAGGGGAAAATCGAGGTAGGTGTCCTATCATTTCCAAATTTTCCCAGACTGGAAAGAGGCGATGGAAGGATATTCCAAAACTGAGGGGAAAGAAATATTTTACTATTGTGGCCATGGAGACTTGAATTACTATAAATATTGGTTCTTTTTCTCAGTTCCTATACCTGATGCCACACAATCTCCAAGGACTATTATCAGTTGCAGAATGCGTGACAAATCTCCAGGGCAGGAAAGAAAGACCAAGGATGAAATGTGTGGGGAAATCTTGTTGGCATCACAGAAGGATTAAAAACAAAACAACACCCCACACAGAGTGGATGGAAGTTCTCCTTGCTGAAAGAGAGAATGACAGAGACTTAGGGTATGTCTACACTACGAGACTAGTTCGATTTTTCTTAAACCGAACTTGTGAAACCGATATTGCAAAGTCGATCGTGCGAATCCACAGCAAGGACATTAAATCGAATTTTTGAGTCCACAGCAACGGGGCAAGCGTCGACATTGCAAGCAGTGCACTGTGGGTAGCTATCCCACAGTTCCCGCAGTCCCCGCTGCCCACTGGAATTCTGGGTGTAGCCCCCAGTGCCTTCTGGAGCCAAAAATGTGTCAAGGGTGGTTATAGGTAAATGTCGTCACTCGACCCACACTCCCGCCCTCCCTACGTGAAAGCGCCGGCGGGCAATTAATTCGCGCCCTTTTCCGGTGATTGACAGCTCGGACGCCACAGGACAGCGAGCATGGAGCCCTCTGCGATTATCACTGCTGTTCTGTCCGTTGTCAACACCTCGCGCCTTATCGTCCACCTTTTCCAGAGGCAGACGCAGAGAAATCGGGCGAGGAGGCAACGGAAGCTCCGGGAGGACATGAACTCTGAGAGGGGCACAGACCTCTTGCAAAGCACGGGACCCCGGCCCGTAGAAATCATGGTGGCAATGGGGCACGTTGATCCTGTGGAGCGGCGATTCTGGGCAAGGGAAACAAGCACTGACTGGTGGGACCGCATAGTGCTGCAGGTCTGGGATGAATCCCAGTGGCTGCAAAACTTTCGGATGCGTAAGGGCACTTTCCTGGAACTTTGTGAGTTGCTGTCCCGTGCCCTGAAGCGCCAGGACACCCGGATGCGAGCAGCCCTGACTATCCAGAAGCGAGTGGCCATAGCCCTCTGGAAGCTTGCAACTCCTGACAGCTACTGGTCAGTCGTGAATCAATTTGGAGTGGGCAAGTCTACCGTGGGGGTTGCTGTGATGCAGGTAGCCCATGCAATCGTTGACCTGCTGCTCCCAAAGGTAGTGACCCTTGGAGACGTGCATGTGATCATAGATGGCTTTTCCGCTATGGGATTCCCAAACTGCGGCAGGGCTATTGATGGGACACACATCCCTATCCTGGGACCGGACCACCAGGGCAGCCAGTACATTAACCGAAAGGGCTATTTTTCTATGGTGCTGCAAGCACTAGTGGACCACAAAGGACGTTTTACCAACATCAATGTCGGATGGCCGGGCAAGGTTCATGATGCTCGTGTTTTCAAAAACTCTGGTCTGTTTAGACGGCTGCAGGAGGGTGTTTACTTCCCGGACCGCAAAATAACTGTTGGAGATGTGGAGATGCCTATAGTGATTCTCGGGGACCCAGCCTACCCGCTAATGCCCTGGCTCATGAAGCCATACACAGGAGCCCTGGACACTGAAAAGGAGCTCTTCAACTACCGGCTGAGCAAGTGCAGAATGGTGGTGGAGTGTGCCTTTGGCCGTCTCAAAGGTCGTTGGAGAAGCTTACTTACTCGCTCCGATCTCAGCCAAACAAATATCCCCATTGTGATTGCAGCGTGCTATGTGCTCCACAATCTCTGTGAGAGCAAGGGGGAGACGTTTATGGCGGGGTGGGAGGTTGAGGCAAATCGCCTGGCTGCTGATTACGCACAGCCGGACACCAGGGCGATTAGAAGATCACAGCGGGACGCGCTGCGCATCCGGGAAGCTTTGAAAGCTAGCTTCCAGAGCGAACGGGGTAACCAGTGACTGTTACACTTGTTCAAACAGAAGCTGAACCTGCCCCCGTTTCTTTACCCAGTTTCTGTTGCCTATCCTCTCCAATTACCAACCCCCTTCCCCCCTTCATTCAACGCTTTAAAAGTATAATAAAGGAAACATTGTTTATTAAAACCGTCTCTATTAATGATTTCTCGGTTAAGGGTTTAACCTGGGACGCATACCGCGGTTGGGGAGCGGGTGGAGTGTTGGAAAGGACGCTTCCAAACTCGGGGAATGACATGCTCTTGCTCCCAGAGCAGTCCGAAGTGCTGGACTGCTTGTTTCAAGGGAGCCAGCAACCCCTCCTATTCGCAACTGTGTGTGGTGGGGCCTTTGTGACTTTTTGGCCATGGATTGCAGCCACAGATCCCCTGCTGCATGGATCTGTCATGCAGGCTATTGCTGGCCGCAAAAGATCTGCAGCTACCCTCCCCCACCAGAAAGTCACAGGGCCCACCCCCCCATAGAGAACAAGACAACCCCCTCCCAGAACGACAAGTGTGCCCAGTGCATGCAATGTGAGAGTGACTTTATGTTGATCCTTTCCCCCTGTCTGTACCCTGGTTCAGGCGCCTGTCGTCGCTAATAACAAACCCCCTTACCCACTCCCCCCAAACCAAACCGTCCTGTGAAAGAAAGTCAGGGAAACAGCACTGTGCAAAACAAACATTTTTATTAAGGGGAGCATATTTTTTAGATGAAACCTGGGCAGGGAACTGTTGTGGGGTGCGGTTGGAGGGAAGGAAAGGACCCATCTAAAGTTTTGGAAATGAGAGCCTTCTGCTACTGGAGCAGTCTGCAGGGGTGGAGTGATTATTTCCACGGCCCCTGCCTCCCCTCGTTCTAGTGACTTTGGGTGAGGGGGGGATTGGACTTTGTGGCGGGGGAGGGCGGTTGGAAATAACATATAGAGGTGCTCTTTCCTCCTGTCTCCTGTCCTGGAGAACGTCTACCAGGCGCCGGAGCGTGTCAGTTTGCTTCCTCATTAGTCCCAGCAGCATTTGAGTTGCCTGCTGGTCTTCCTGCCGCCACCTGTCCTCGCGAGCTTCAGCCCTCTGCTCCCATTCGCTGACTGCTCGCTCGTACCTTGAGACGTCCTCTCTCCGCTGTGCTGCCTCCTTTCGGGAACAGACCATCAATTCTGAGAACATGTCGTCCCGGGTTCTCTTTTTGCGCCGCCTGATCAGCGCAAGCCTCTGGGAGGGTGATCCACGGGTAGGGCGGGAGACATTCGCAGCTGTGGGATGAGATAAAGGGAGTGAATTCCTCAGAAAGATACTTTTTCCAGAACAATGCCTATACTCTTTCCCTGTGAATAAGACCAAGCACAGTACCTATCACATGTCCACTTACTACAAGGTCGAATATTATGTCTTTATCCTGAGTGTCTGGGGTCCCGGTGTACAGATCCCAGAAGCCTTGCTGAACACTGGAAATCTGCTCTCTGGAGACCATGGTAAGCTGTTGCCTTTGGACTGCTGAGAGCTTACTTCACAGCAGTGCTCTACTCCCATGTTTCAATCACAGTTCCTGGCGGTGGCCAGTTCCTGCTGCTGGCCAAACCGCTCATCTACAGCGGCTCGCCAACCCTTTACCCCCGCTCCGCGTGGCCGGTCCCGGGAACTGAAAGTGCCCGCGAACCGCTCTGTTTGAACGGCTCGCCTACCCTTTCCCCCCCTCCGCGTGGCCGCTCCCGGGAACTGAAAGTGCCCGCGAACCGCTCTGTTTGAACGGCTCACCTACCCTTTCCCTCCCTCCGCGTGGCCAGTCCCGGGAACTCTCCCTGCCTGCGCACCACTAAGTTCGAATGGTTAGCCTCCCAACTCCCTTCCCCCCCCCCCGCGTGGATGGAAACCGCCGGGTGTCTTTCTTTAAAGGGAAAATGAAGAATTCACTATACTAAGAAAACCACTCATTCAAACCAGGGCACCATGACTGATATCACTCTGATGAGGATTACGGAGACAGAGAAAGACCGCATGCTGCGTCAATGCCAGCAAACCCCGGGGCCGTATGCAGCCATGCTATGCAAGGCAATGACACCAGAGTACCTGCAGCTTGCATGGCGCGGGAAAGTATCCTACCATGG
Source organism: Chelydra serpentina (assembly GCA_037349315.1). Classification (NCBI taxonomy): domain Eukaryota; kingdom Metazoa; phylum Chordata; order Testudines; family Chelydridae; genus Chelydra; species Chelydra serpentina. The sequence continues at coordinate 19,058,489 of JBAIAC010000042.1, forward strand.
AGGAGACAATAAGGCCGCTCTCCCTGGGAACCTGATACAAAAGCTTTCACTGTACCTCCAGGAGAGCTTCGCGGAGATCTCCGATGGGGATTTCTCCTCTATCCCCATACATATTGACAGACTTTTCGAGTAGTTGCACTGGAAAACGACTCAAAGCTGAAGCGCCTAAGGCCAATTAAGCAATACAAACACAGTGCTTATACACCATGCCTATTGTATTCCAAATAAATGTTTAAAACACTGACCTGATGATCCTTCGCCTGGTTCCTGGTCAGGGATGCTGCCTTGGGAGGGTTCGTAGGGGATCTCAGTCAGGGTGATGAATAGATCCTGGCTGTTGGGGAAATCGGCATTGAAAGCGCTGTCGACTGCCTCGTCCTCCTCCTCTCCTTCCTCATCTTCACCGTCCGCAAAAACCTCCAACGACGTGGCCGTAGATAAGACCCCATCGTCGGAGTCCACGGACACTGGTGGGGTAGTGGTGGCAGCACCACCGAGCATAGCATGCAGTGCCTCGTAAAAACGGCAAGTGTGTGGCTGCGATCCGGAGCGTCCGTTGGACTCCTTGGTCTTCTGGTACGCCTGTCGCAGCTCCTTGATTTTCACGCGGCACTGCGTTGCATCCCGGCTGTATCCTCTCTCCGTCATAGCCTGGGATATTTTTTCATAAATTTTTGCATTCCGTCTTTTGGATCGGAGCTCGGATAGGACAGTTTCATCTCCCCACACAGCGATCAGATCCAAAACTTCCCGATCAGTCCATGCTGGAGCCCTCTTTCTATTCTGGGATTGCATGGTAACCTCTGCTGGAGAGCTCTGCATCGTTGCCAGTGCTGCTGAGCTCGCCACGATGTCCAAACAGGAAATGAGATTCGAACTGGCCAGACAGGAAAAGGAATTCAAATTTTCCCGGGGCTTTTCCTGAGTGGCAGGTCAGAGCATCCGAGTACGGATTGCTGTTCTGAGCGTCCACTGAGTGGTGCTCTGTGGGATAGCTCCCGGAGCTATTAGCATCGAATTCTGTCCACAGTACCACGAATTCGACATGGCCATGTCGAATTTAGCGCTACTCCCCTCGTCGGGGAGGAGTACAGAAATCGAATTAAAGAGCCATTTATGTCGAAATAAATAGCTTCCTAATGTGGATGGGTGCAGGGTAAAATCGAGTTAACGCTGCTAAATTCGACATAAAGTCCTAGTGTAGACCAGGCCTTAGTCATGTCAAAACAGCTCTGGAAGCTGATGCAAAAACAGGCTTGATGGAGAACATGTCACCATAGTGTTCTGGCCAAGCAACCCAACCCAGCTAGGTCCTGCAGCTCAGGGAGAACAATGTGTATGGGGAGCAGCATTATTCTTCCCTTCTCCCTCCCACAGGATACTAAAAACAGTTAATACGGGGACTCTCCTTCACTTCTACAACCCAAATGATGGCTTCTTCCCACACCATTCTACACTCTGCAGCAAAAGCAACAGGCAGAAATCCCACACCTAGATGTGTGCATGCTCAGTGCAGCACAAATGTGTGCACTCAGCACTTGTAGGCAGGTAAAAAGAAAATAACAAAGGAATATTTGTGGCACCTTAGAGACTAACAAATTTATTTCAGCATAAGCTTTCGTGGACTACAGTCCACTTCGTTGGATGCATAGAATGGAACATACAGTGGGAGGATATTTATACATTCAGAGAAATGTTGTGGTTTAGGATGCAATGGATAACAAGACTTGGCAGTTTTGTCCTATGTTTATTATTTGCACTGCTTGATGTTCATTAAGGATTTTTGACAAAAGTTCACTGAAGTTTCATAACTTACCACATATCCCACAAACCTAAAAAAATGCCCTCCCAAGCACTGTTCTATAAATCACTTAAAAGCAAAATAAAACTTCTATTTCATTAAAGCCATGAACACAGAATAATGAAACAATGCATCATAAAACTACATTTCAGCTCCTAACCTCAAATTAGGAGCACAGGGCATCCCTGAGGATATGCTACAGTTTGCAGAGGCAGCCTCTCTGGCTGTTCATAACATTGTGAAAGTCTCAGTACCTTTCCCTTCCATCCATCAGTGAGGCTCTTTCCCTTGTGCTCACAGCTGCTGGGCAGAATACAAGCAGTCATCACACAAGGCATGTTGCTCAGCAGTTCCCAGTTTTATGAGACAATGCCATCGCCCTTTCAAATAAACTCCAATCATTCTGCAATTATTCAGGGAACAGGTCCTTTCTCCTAACCAAGTACCCAGTAGATCATAGAATATCAGGGTGGGAAGGGACCTTAGGAGGTCATCTAGTCCAACCCCCTGCTCGAAGCAGGACCAATCCTCAATTTTTGCCCCAGATCCTGAAATGGTCCCCTCAAGGACTCACAACCCTGGGTTTAGCAGACCAATGCTCAAACCACTGAGCTATCCCTCATAAGCCAGAAAAAACAGAGGGTCTGACAGGTCCCCACAATGAGAGTAGGCATCACATCATCGTTAGTGTCCATAGTGGTGCTGGAAGCAAAAATTCAATTTTTAATGAATTGCACAGGCACAGGTGTCAAACGATTCTGGCATCGTGGGCCTTTCCTGGACACTCCCACATTAGTGTTGCGAAACCTGAGTGATCAACCAGGCCTTGGAAGACCTTTTTCTGTTTATGAACTGAGGCCTGATACGAGACAAAGAATAGGAATAAGGGTCCCATCAATAGCCACAGTACAATTCAGGAACCCCCATCATGCAAATCCATCTATAACCTCCTGTGTATTGCCTAGGTTCATGACCTGTGCCATCAGTACCTTCATCAGCACACACCACAACCACCATCCCAACAGTTGATCTATATACACCAAATTAGTTAGCTACTGACCAGTAGCAATTGGGGATGGTGAACTTCCAGTGATGATGGTCATATGCTTCACGCTGAGGGGAGCTCTCATGTTAGTGTGATGCCTCTACAGCTTCAGGGTGAGCTCCATGTTGATCTCTAGGAAAGAGCCCTTTTTTATCCTGAAATTCTGTCTCCAGTACTGCCATTCCAAGGCCACATCACTATCCTTGGCTACCAATCAGTGCTAGTTTTGCAAGCCCAGAAATAGCATGCAAATTAATCTGCATCAGGAAAAGTTTGTCCACGAGTATCTGCCCAACTTCATCTTCCTTCACCAAAATCAGCTCAGAAGCACAGTGGCTGACGTTCAAAGCACTTGGATGTGCACTTGCAAATAATACACAGACTCTGATGTGGATGTAAGTGCCAGGACAATGGTGCAAAGCAGTGTTTCCTCCATGCTGGCCAACAGCAGTTTGAAAATGGCACTGACGTGAAAGAAACAATCATGGGGATGCCAGAAGAACCACCATGAGAATGTTAGTTTGACCCCAATTCCCAGAATGCCAGTGATTTCTGGTAGGTATTCTACAGTGTGCCAGAGGGAAAAAACCCTGAATACAGAGATACCAGCAGTGGGACAAAGCATTGAGGTATACTTGCCCACAATGAGGAGTGCTTTATTATTATTATTTTTTCAGCAAGTGAGTGCTATGTGTACACACTGATTCAGAGGGATTTGGATAAAAGCCAGCCATGTGATCAGTTACTTCCCCATAGTTATTCCACAACACTGTGTGCGTGCAAACCTAATCTGGAAAAAACCTGTGCAGAACAAAACAAGTGTAGGTAAACCTGTATGTAAGCAGAGCATGATATTACATTTGTCAGTTACACAGAAAAAAATGTTAGGGTTTAATTTGGTTCTCTTCCTGCTCAGAGGAAGTCAATGGCAAAACTCCCCGTACTTTCAGAATAAAGCTCCTTGTCCCTCTCATTCCTTCCACTATCAAATTTACAGATATTCTGGTTTTGATTAACAGATTGGATCTTTTAACTTTTGTTTCTATAGAAACAGGTTTCAATAGAGGAAGTCCACAAGTCAACAAGAAGGTCAAGGAAAGTGTGTGCCCCTTACTGAATGGGGGAGTCAACCTAGTGATAGAGGATGTGGAAAAAGCTAATGTACTCAATGCTTTTTTTGCCTCTGTCTTCACAAACAAGGTCAGCTCCCAGACTACTTCCCTGGGCAGCAAAGTATGGGGAGGAGAAGATCAGCCCGCTGTGGAGAAAGAAGTGGTTCAGGACTATTTAGAAAAGTTGGATGCACACTAGTCCCTGGGGCCAGATGCAATGCATCTAAGGGTACGTCTATACTTACGCGTTGCGTCGGAGGAGTCCAGTCGATCTTCTGGGTTCGATTTATCGCGTCTTGTTTAGACGCGATAAATCGAACCAGGAAGTGCTCCCCCGTCGACGCTTGTAATCCTACTCCGCAAACGGAGTAGGCGGAGTCGACGGGGGAGCCTGCGCGCCGCGTGTGGACCCCGGGTAAGTACCTTTTCATTTAAACTAAGATACTTCAACTTCAGCTACGTTATTCACGTAGCTGAAGTTGCGTATATTAGTTCGAATTGGGGGGCTAGTGTAGACCAGCCCTAAGGGTGCTAAAGGAGTTGACGGATGTGATTGCAGAGCCATTGGCCAATATCTTTGAAAACTCATGGCGATCAGGGGAGATCCTGGATGACTGGAAAAAGGCTAATGTAGTGCCCATCTTTGTGTAACCCCTTTGGGGTTTAGAGAGCATGGCCCCTTTAAATAGTTTCCGTAACGGGAGAGGGGGAGCAGTGAGAAAAAGGAGGGAAACTCCAGAGGGTGGTCTGGAGCTGGGGAGAGAGAAGGCCTCACTCTGCAAGCCCTCGGAGGAGAAGCAGAGAGAACCTGCCTGAAGCCCGAGAAGCACAGAGCGGCTGATCGGGGACACCCCAGGACAGGAGCCAGGAGGAGCACTGTGCCAGGGGGGCATTGCCCGAGAAGGACAGGCTGGAGCTGGACCCAGGATCTGCATCACTGATGCCCAGAGCTGCATGGGGCTGTGAGTACTGAGGCTTGTGACTCTGCATTGGGAACAAGGAGGGAGGCTGTTAACTAGTTAAGTGGGGAGGTGGTCGCTCTGTGTGGCTTTGCAGAGAGCGGCAGAAGGCGGCACTGGAGGGGTTTGTTGGGGAAAGTTCACTGGCGACGAAGACGACCAGGAGCACCCAAGACTCACCCCTGGACTGGAACTTTGCTCAGGACTCCTGAACTCTGTGTGCAGACACATTGCTCAGTGTCTACCCTTTCGGCCTGTGCTACCACTGGGCCTGTGGGGCCTTGCTTTGGATGCAACCCTGTTTTACCGCTCCCCCTATATTTCCCCTTGTTGTTTTTTCTTTTCTCATCCCCTTGTAAATAAATATTTCCCTTTCTTATATCCATTGTACTTTTCCTATGGGTGTGTGTTCACACTCTGGGGGATTTGGAACAGGTGCCCCTGAGGGGGGGAAGGGACTTTTCCTGCTGCAGGTCTGCATGTTCTCTCTCTTGGCCAGAGCTGCCTGCAGAGCAGACTCCATCTTGGCCACGAGGGCGCTAAAGTTACATTTAAAAAAGGGAAGGAGGAGGATCCAGGGAACTACAGACCAGTCAGCCTCACCTCGGTCCCTGGAAAAATCATGGAGCAGGTCCTCAAGGAATCAATTTTGAAGCACTTAGAGGAGAGGAAAGTGATCAGGAACAGTCAGCATGGATTCACCAAGGGCAAGTCATGCCTGACTAACCTAATTGCCCTCTATGACAAGATAACTGGTTCTGTGGATGAGGGAAAAGCAGTGGACATGTTATTCCTTGACTTTAGCAAAGCCTTTGATACGGTCTCCCACAGTATTCTTGCCAGCAAGTTAAAGAAGTATGGGCTGGATGAATGGACTATAAGGTGGATAGAAAGCTAGCTAGATCATCGGGCTCAACGGGTAGTGATCAATGGCTCCATGTCTAGTTGGCAGCCGGTATCAAGCGGAGTGCCCCATGCGTCGTTTGTTCAATATCTTCATTAATGATGTGGAGGATGGCGTGGATTGTACCCTAAGCAAGTTTGCAGATGACACTAAACTGGGAGGAGTGGTAGATACGCTGAAGGGTAGGGATAGGATACAGAGGGACCTAGACAAATTAGAGGACTGGGCCAAAAGTAATCTGATGAGGTTCAACAAAGACAAGTGCAGAGTCCTACACTTAGGACAGAAGAATCCCATGCACTGTTACAGACTAGGGACCGAGTGGCTAGGCAGCAATTCTGTAGAAAAGGACCTAGGGGTTACAGTGGAGGAGAAGCTGCATATGAGTCAACAGTATGCCCTTGTTGCCAAGGCGGCTAACGACATTTTGGGCTGTATAAGTAGGAGCATTGCCAGCAGATCGAGGGACGCGATCATTCCCCTTTATTCGGCATTGGTGAGGCCTCATCTGGAGTACTGTATCCAGTTTTGGGCCCCACACTACAGGAAGGATGTGGAAAAATTGGAAAGAGTCCAGCAGAGGGCAACAAAAATGATTAGGGGGCTGGAGCACATGATTTATGAGGAGAGGCTGAGGGGACTGGGATTATTTAGTTTGCAGAAGAGAAGAATGAGGGGAGATTTGATAGCTGCTTTCAACTACCTGAAGGGGGGTTCCAAAGAGGATGGATCTCGACTGTTCTCAGTGGTAGCATATGACAGAACAAGGAGTAATGGTCTGAAGTTGCAGTGGGGGAGGTTTAGGTTGGATATTAGGGGAAAAAATTTCACTAGGAGGGTGGTGAAGTACTGGAATGGGTTACCTAGGGAGGTTGTGGAATCTCCTTCCTTAGAGGTTTTTAAGGTCAGGCTTGACAAAGCCCTGGCTGGGATGATTTAGTTGATGTTTGGTCCTGCTTTGAACAGGGGGTTGGACTGGATGACCTGCTGAGGTCCCTTCCAACTCTGATATTCTATGAAGTCTCTTGGAATTATATGGGATACTGATTTAGGTTTACAGACAGCAGGCGAACTGGATATATGCCAAGCACCAACAAGTCTCATGGCCCTCATCATTGTTATTTTTGGAGGGAGGTCAAAATTCAGGCAAGCCAGTACCCTAAGCATACCATAATATGAAATACCTGTAGTCCCATCCCACAGCCTTGCACACATACTGGGGGGCTAGCTCTGACTTGGAGTGCCAGGGTCCTCTCCACCTCTCCCAGAGATGCAAGGGCAGCATCTTCGTACCTCAATCTCCCGCCCCTCCTCTTCCCCAGGAACAGAGGGCAACTCTACCTCTGGGAGAGAAGACAAGCTTCTCCCAGAATTTACCCCATCAACTAGAGTGTAGTTGCTTGGATGGGGCAGGGGCAATATTCTTTTTGTGCTACACACTGTCCTCTGTTTGAGGTGTTGTTGGAAGGCTGTCAGGGTCACACCTTGTTCAGCTATTATTTTAGGCTATCTACAGATTCAGACTGCCACAGGAAGGAGCAGGGCCTCAGGGAAAGGGCAGGGCAAGGGTGTTTGGTTTTCTGTGTACTTTGTGCGTACTATTATCAGGATTGCATGTGAGGTTTGCCTCCCGTCCAGCCTCAGGAAAGTGTTGTTTCTCCAACCTCAACAGGTCATGTGTAGGACGCTTGGCCTATCTGTGTGAAAAGCCCTCTGCCTCCACAGCCACTATGGAGTGCCAGTCTCACTACTTCTCCCTGGTAGTGCAGGTCCAATGCTAATAAGAGCTATCCCAGCCATTGCTGTTCCTGGTATCCTCCTTTAAGAGGCTTGTGTGTGTGTGTTTTGCCCTGCAGAAAGGGTAACAGATGTTGGAGCTAGATTGCTATGTCCTTCCATGGTAAACTCAATTAGGCTGATTAGGGGATAATGCATGTCCCAAGCTAGATTTCCCATGGCCTCTGTGGGCACACAAACTGCTTGCCTCTGGCCCACTCTGTGTCTTCCTACTTCTGCTGTGGTGACCGCAGCCCCACAGAGTTCTTGGAAGGGGCTGGGGAGGATGGTGCCATGGAATCTTGCTGACCCCTTCTTTTATGCAGTGTGCTCCTTTCAAGTAGATTTTGGCAGCACAAGCCAGGCCTGAACAAAGACCTTGGGGGTCTGGGCCTGCCTCGGTGCCAGATTAAGATATAGGCACTACAGGCCTGGGCCCAATTTAGGAATCATTTGACAACATCAGAATCTCTGCTCTATTTTTTTTTAAAGTTTTCTACTCCTCATGGTTGGAAATAACATTCTGAGAATGTGAATTCAGCATAAACCGATGGGGTCGTGCACTTTCCTGAGGCTGGAAGGGAGGCAAACCTCACATGCAACCCTGAGAATTATTCACAGCAATGGAGAAGATTTTAAATGAGGAGCATCTGCATGGAGTTTCTCCTTCCTTAATTGCCTTGTAGGACTGCTGGTCTATCTCCCCAGCCCAAGAACAACAAATAGTATGCCCAAAGTACACAGAAAACCAAACACCCTTGCCCTGCGCCCCCCACCCCACTCATTCCATTCCCCTCTTCCTCCCTCGCTCTACCCACCCTCGCTCACCTGCTCATTTTCACCAGGCTGGGGTAGGAGGTTGGGGGGCATGAGGGGGTGAAGGTGCCAGCATGGCACCAGAAATGAGGGGTTCAGAGCGTGGTAGGGGGCTCTGAGCTGGGGCAGGTAGTTGGGGTGCAGGAGAGGTGAGGGCTCTGGCCGGGGGGATCCAGGCTCTGGTGTGGGGCTGAGGATGAGGGGTTTGGGGTGCAGGAGGGGGCTCCAGGCTGGGCTAGAGGGGTTCAGAGTGCAGGAGGAGGTGCAGGCTCTGGAAGGGAGTTTGGGTACAGGAGGGGGTTCAGGACTGGGGCAGGGGGTTGGGGCACAGGAGGGGGTTCAGGATCTGGGCAGCACTTACCTCAGGCAGCTCCTGGAAGTGGCCAGCATTTCCAGTTCCTAGGTGGAGGGGCAAAGGGGCTCTGCGCGTTGTCCTTGCCTGCAGGTGCCACCCCCACAGCTCCCATTGGCCATGGTTCCCGGCCAATGGGAGCTGTAGAGCCAGTGCTCAGGGTAGGGGCAGCGCGCAGAGCCCCTTGGCCACCCCTGTGCCTAGGAGCAGGACATGTCCTCCACTTCTGGGAGCCACTTGGAGCCAGGGAAACTGCCTTAGCCCCACTGCACCGCTGACCCGACTTTTAGCAGCCCGGGCAGCAGTGCTGACTGGAGCCACCAGGGTCAGTTTTTGACCTGGCAACCCTATTAGTAGTGCAGTGACCATGGAGACAAAGATAACTGTCAGTTTGGGCTTGATCCAAAGGCCAGTAAGTGAAGGCCATTTTTTCATTGATTTTAATGGGCTTTGGATAAGGCCCAATGTTCTAGGCAAGATGTTCGCATGGTGTTGTACATGTTTTTCATGGATAAGCCCATTTCTACTGAAAGCAAATTTTGACTAGAGGCACTAAATTACTCCGTTATCAAAAAAGTAGATTTTTTCCCTTCTGCTTATTTCATTGAATAGAAAGTACTTTCATTTAACAATTCTGAAGAGGTTCTCTAACAATTCAATAGGTTGTACTGTTTATCTCCCAATACTTCACAGCAGCATCAAGTTCTGATTTTGTACTTAAATCCACCACTTCTAGACAACTTCCTAACTTGTATATGTACCGCACAAGGTAAGGAACATTCAAAGCTACCAAAAGAAACCATTGAGAGAGAGACAGAATTATAGTCAAATTTAAAATCCTAAAATGAAAGATTACTGTTTTACAAATGGACCTCATGAACCTACGAGGATTCATGAGGAACATGCATTCACCAAAATGGCAACATAATTAAATACACCTGAACTAGAATTAGATTGATTAGACAAAAATTGGTGAAAATAGTGATTTTAAAGGAGTGGTTCTCAAACTTTTGAACTGGTGACCCTTTTACACAGCACACTTCTGAGTGTGACCCCCCTTCTTATAAATTAAGAAGACTCTATATTTAACACGATTATAAATACTGGAGGCGAAGCAGGATTTGGGATGGAGGCCGACAGCTTATAACCCACCCACCCCCACGTAAAAACTTCACGACTCCCTGTTTGAGAACCCCTGTTTTAAAGGCTAACCAGAAAGGCTATTAACATTATGTTAAAAGGAAGATTATTGGTCTAGCTACTTATCTCTTTGTTTGCTCTTGGTTACAGATAATTCACCACCTGCAAGAGGCCTAGGTACTCTGTGTGCCGTAACTCTACTACCGGTCTTGGAGCTAGAGCATGAAGCATTAGAGCAGCTGTGCACAGCAGCCTCACGTGTTTCACTGTACACGGACAGATCAGTTTACCAAAACAGGTAAAAGAAAAATACTTAACACCTTCATTGAAATTGCACAACATAGTAATAAATAAACGATTAGCTTGCACCAGCATTGCCATTCAGGTATCCTGTCACACGTTGTAATTGCACCTGTCCAACAGCAACTGTGGAACTCTGTTCTCAGCTCCCTTCAGAATTGCACCTGCAAGAATAAGGTGGTATGGGGTCTCTGGACTTAATCTGAAACAATTATTGAAAGAAACCATTGGCTTTCAATAGTGATATGTTGTTAGTGGAACTTGGACCCTGGAAACTCTCAGAATATTATTGCAGTGCTGTGACTGAATCTATTCCTACACCCTACACATTGTAATAATCTTTGTACAAAATATGCCTCGTGAGGTATCATTTGAAAACTAATAACTCACTGGTCAATAATATCATGGTGAAGTGTGTGTAGAAACATTACATGTAAAGTTATGAATTTCCACCAAATGATGTTGGTAGCCCATGTTCAAACCCACATAGTCCGGAATAGACAGGAATGGTTAAGTATGTCTGTCTTAAACAAAGGAATGTATGTTTACCTCAATTTACATATAATTAGTAAACAAGGTCCTTGAGATGGCAAGAGGGAGACAAATCTGCAATTCAGCATACATGGGGGAGAAGAAAAAGCACGGGGACACCTTTAACCCCAGACTCCCATCGCCTTCTTTACTGTTAGAATAAACTTTGCTTTGAGGGGTAATCCTCTGAAATCTACTTCAAAGGGTAACTGGACTATAAAAATGAGGGGGGGGAAATAAATAAATAAGTAACCCCACCAAGGTGTGTGTGTGTGTGGGTGTGGGTGTGGGGGTGGGGGTGTACGCGCGCCTCACCTTCACCTAAAGACAAAGGAACCAACCCTTTGACGGGAGATCCTGACCTAAGAATTTGGTCAGTCATGTTACTGTGAACCTGTGGTAAGTATTTGACTTTGAACCAAGCCCAGTTTGTTACATTTTAGTTACTAGATAGTGTTTAATCTTCATTTCTCTTGTAATCATTTCTGACTTTAATGCCTTTACATGTACTCACTTAAGACCTCTCTCTTTGTAGTTACATAAATAAACTTGCTTTTTAGAAAAAAATCTGACCCAGTCCAGTGCTATGTTTAAACTCAACTATTTGGTAACTCTAGTTAAAGTAGCTAACTGTTGAATATTAACCTGTACAGGGGCAATGGACCAATGGCGGCCCCGCTCTCCCAGCCAGGGCGCCGGCGGGGAGCGCGGCTCGCCCGCGGCCCTACTTCACCGGCGGGGAGCGCTGCACGGCTGCCCCCCCGCTCTCCCGGCTGGGGTGCCAGCGGGGACTGCGGCACGGCCACCCGCTGCTGCTCTGGCCGGGGCGCCGGGAAGAGTGTTTTTTTTTTTTAATTAACAAAAAAAATAATTAAAAAAAAAACCCTCAGCGCCGCCCCCCTCCAGGTGCCACCCCAAGCACATGCTTGGTCAGCTGGTGCCTGGAGCCGGCCCTGACTGTGCAACCCCCCGGGGGGGAAGTAGGCAAGGGTTGCAGTTGTCTGGAGGTGCCTGCCTTCCACGCCTTCCTCATTCACACCTCATTCATTCAACAGGGCAATTGAATACAAAGTAGGGGGAAGATCTTATTCTACTTCTAGCAAAAAGACATTTTTCTTTTACCTTAATTATACTACCTTAGGGGCCCGCTATAACATATTATCAAGGTTCAATACAAAGTCATATAAAAGTTATACAAAAATGCATAATGCAGAGATTTATATACAACTGCATTGATTGACTGTTGCATGCAGTAATATAGTGACCCCTGGGGTGGGGGGTGAAGAGGGGTGTGATGGTGGGGCCGAGCGAGTAGGGGGCGGGTCCTATTTTACTGCTGTGATCTGGTCACCCTATGAGCGCTGTTTATTTCCCCTTCTACAGGCTTCCACACCCCAGTACTGGGGAAGGAGGGGTTGTTTCTGCGGTGCAGGCGGCGCTGGGGGGAGGGTGTTTCTGCGGGGCCCAGGGGTTTCGTCCCTCAGCTGTTTTCTTTGGAGTAATATGCTCCTCGCCGCTTTGCGAGTTGTGCAGGCCTGTCCTACAGCATAACCTCACCACCTTCAGCCAGACACCAGCACTCAGCAGCCCCCAGACTCACCGCCTTAGCTCAGCCCATCATACTCCAACCCAGACCAGCCACTAGCCCGAGCTCCCTCCTTTCTTTCCAGTCATTTTATGGTGTAGCAGCTACAGTAGGAGAGTCTATGACTGCCACCTACTAGTTTTTTCATAAGCAAAAGCCTACATCCTCTTGCCCAGTCCTGTATCCTTAAAAAGCAAAGTAATGGTTTTTTTGATGCTACCCTACTCTCACCAATCCTTTAAGACTATTTTCTTTCACCTTCAGGAGTTTCCGTTCTTCATAAAGAATCTTTCTTTGTGTAATTCTCCTTGCATTGCCACAGCAGATCCTCAACTGTTTCTTGGACTTTGCATGATTACACAACCAGTCTTTGTGCTCGTTTAGTAAATATAAATTACTTTTCTGGTCACCGTGACCTGTTGGCATTCCAAACAAAGGTCATTTTACTTCTTCTGTCATAGTGAGACTATACTATTATCCTCAAGTTTGACATATTTCATAGAACCTTCATTCTTTTTTCTCTTGGATCCAAAAACCAACTTTTGAAGTCCTGTTTACTCAGAGGGATCTTATTTTTTAAGGGATTTTTCACTGCTTTATCTGCCATTTCATTGCCTGGTATCCCAACATGCGCTGGGATTCACACTATTACTGTATTATTAGGTATATAGTTAAGAACAATATTTCATTGATTAAGTCATTCATGCTTTCTGAGGCCCCTTTTTAAACCACTACTATACCCTACAGTCAGCTAAGATAACAGTCATAGTTTGGCATACATCCCTTATTCAGATCAGTATGCCCATCAATTTAGCTGTCAAAGGCCACAGACTTGGCTAGTGTCACAGATTAAGGGATAGAAAGGCCATTCCCACTCTACCTGTGTAGTTTGCTTTAGAGCAGTCAGTATAGATTTGGCAATGCTGATCCCATTTGCCATGTATAAACTCAAACTCGTATATAAACTTAATCATATTTTGCAGTCTTGCTCTTCCTTTCGTTTTATTGTATAATTCCAAATCCACAACTGGAGAGAGAACCATCCAGCGATTAGTTATGGGGAATCAAACTAAGATTTTAATTTCTTCCAGGCCTTCCTTTTCAGTCAAGTCTTTTACCCACTTTTTGACCCTGTTAGCATGTAGGCGTTTATGGTGCCCAGTTACTTCTTGTCTATGTAATTTCCAACAGTCCTCGTATACTCATTTAGTATTCTAATCTTTACTATATCAATTAACATTGTCTTAAAAGGTTAGGTCTAAAAATATCATCCTTAAGTTTATAGGCATTTCTCCAGTTGCTATCTGCAGCACACGCAATGGAGCCATAATACTCACACCACATGATTCACAGAGCTTGGGCCTGGATAGGCTCTAGTTTTTCAGTGTTGGTTTAGAAGCTAAATTAAAACTTCACATCCATAATCTATCATTGGTCCCATCAATCCCCTATACAGCATCAACAACCTGTTCTTATCGGCATTCAAATTGTTCCAAGCAATACTTTTAATCATTCATCCTATCTTTACATTTAGGCTTGATAGCATCTATATGAGCCTTCCAAGTTAGTTATCAAACATAACTCCTAAGACAGCAAAATTTTGAACAACCTGTGTTTTTTCTGTATAGAGATATAGGTTCCATTCTTCTCCAATCTTCTTTTTGTGAAAACCTCACTTGCTAAAAGAAGGGAATTAATTTAAATCCCCAAGTATCTCCGTATTCTGAAATCCCCCTGAGTACCTCATTGGTTCTCTCCATAGCTATGTTAAGTCTTCTATGTTTGGCCCATATAAAACAGATGTCCCCAAATATAGTAATACCCATATACTGTTCAGGGGGCATTAATCATAATATAAAACAGAGTTAGGCTGCTAACACTCCCTTGGGGAGTGCCATTAGTAAGTTCATAAATATTTTATGGATAGTTTTAATTTTCTGTATTTCTCTAGCTCATTTCACTGCCACACCCCCTTTGTATGCCACACTGTTGATCCCCACAATTGCTACATTTTAATTCTGTTCCTTTTGTCACTGGTGCAACACTCACCACCAGTCTAGCACCTCCTCCTGGTTACTATGGGGATTAGCTCTTGAGGTAAACACACCCTTCCACAGTTTGCACACCATTACTCCAACTCTGGTTTACAACAGCTCTCTCACTGCAGGACCTTCAGTCTCTTTTTCATGTTAGCCCTCTGGCTAGGTCACTCAGCATTCCTCCTTCTGGGTACTGCATCAGTACCTAGGTACTCTTCCCATTCACTGCCTCAGGTCTATGCCACACCCTCAGCAGCTGATGGGGAACCCAGGCCTGGTCTGTTCGCCACGTTCAAGTCCAACTCAGCAGTTCTGGGCTTCCTCTCTCTGTCTTCACTGCTCTTCCCCTGGACTACTGCCTACCACTCTGGTTCCCCTTCTAGCTCTAGGTGTACTAGAGCCCAGAACCCTCCTCCTGGGGAATGATTAGTACCGACCTACCACCTTTCCCAGCAGTTTCCTAACACTTCTCTCTTCTCAGGGAATGACTACTCTTTCTCAGTAGCAGGTTTAGTCTGTAGCTAACGGTCTCGCTTTATAGACCCCACCTGTTCCTGCACAAGTGAGCCTCTCTCTAATTAGCTACCTCCAGTCAAAAGCTCCCTTGTTTGCAGCCTAATTAGCTGATAGGGGCCACTTAGCCCAATTCTGCTCTTCCACGGTTAGTGTGGGGATATCAGCCCCATCATACTTTCATACAGTCTCATATGAATGTTCTCCACATTTACCATACCTTGTTTTCCCCTTACAGGCAGCTGCCATATGCCCATGCCATTGACATTTATAGCATCTCAAAGGGGATGGGAATATATGGTTTAATCCATAAGGGTGGAGACATTTAAAGGTGCAATGCTAGCCAATAAGATAACTCAGACAGCTGTGGATGGTTTGTGTTCCCCTCCCCCTCCTGCTAATCAGTCACTTCGCAAACAGCACTTGGCCCTCACCTACACCCCATTAAATTTAATCTTCAGTCATGCCTGTTGGCACCTCATACATTACCCCTCTTCTGTCATAAATTGAGGGAGCTAGCAAATTACTTTTATTTACCCTAAAAATGTAGTTTTAAGAAGTTTCTTGCCTGGTCCCTTATACATGTACTCATCAATCTCCATCCCACATTCTTTTGGCTCTTAACATATCTCTGATACTTTTCTTTCTTATTTTCGTTTTTCTGATACTTTGCTGTGACATTA
The DNA here is from genome assembly GCA_037349315.1 of Chelydra serpentina. Taxonomy (NCBI): domain Eukaryota; kingdom Metazoa; phylum Chordata; order Testudines; family Chelydridae; genus Chelydra; species Chelydra serpentina. The sequence continues at coordinate 19,074,045 of JBAIAC010000042.1, forward strand.
AGAACAGCCCAAGGGCAGAGGGCAAGGGCTACGCTGATATCAGTTTCAGCAGGCCTGACCAGCCCAGTGTACCTAATGTAGGTGCAAGCAAAGTTATGGACCTAAAGTGAAATTCTAATTTTTAAACTGTCTTTGCCAGTCAAATGAAAGTTACCCCACCCTAAACAAAGGAATGTGATTTTTCCACCAGGCACTTACTTCCAAAGTTCTTTGAAAGGCAATGAGAATGGATATGCATATTAGATAAAGCTATTAAGCTGACAAATGTGTGTGTGGAGGGGGAATATACAGCATGACTACATCTAAGCAGAGAAAAGAAACTGTATCTGAACTATAAAGAAAGGTGGGTCTAATAATAAGCAATCGAATCAACTGGTTGAATATGATATTAGATATTAGTGTATCACGGAAGGTCTTTTTTGAGTGCCTGTACCATGCTTGTGATTAATATTGTGAAATGTGTATGTTAACACTATATAGGAATTATGAATACTCATTGATATTATGTTTTAAAGTGTGAACAAAGGAATGAACAGTCCCACTCAGACAGTAAGTTGGGCAGCTATTTACCTGTCTCCTATGTAAATTAAGCATGATAGCATCAAAACAATGGAAGCCTTATTTACATTGAAATCATACAGGAGATGGGAAACACATATGAAGGGAAAAACAGCATGAGGTCATCCTGCCTCTTGAACAAAGTAATTGAACTTTGTTTGATATAAACAATTACAGAAGCCATCTTTAGCACGCAACACTAGACAGAAACAAGGGAACAGAACTCTAGCAAGCTGAGAACGGGGATAGGTATTGAAGTCTCTGGAACTGAGTTTTGGTGAGAAACCTTCTTAGGCAAAGACCTTTCACCTAAGGCAGCAGTTCTCAAACTTCATTGCACCGCAACCCCCCTTATGACAACAAAAATTACTATGTGACCCCAGGAGGGGGTACTGAAGCCTGAGCCCACCCAAGCAGGGGCCCAAAGCCCAAGCCCCACTGCCCCGGGCTTCAGCTTTGGCCCTGGGTGGTGAAGTTTGAGCTTTTGCCCTGGGCCTCAGCAAGTCTAATGCCTGCCCTGGTGACTCCATTAAAACAGGGTCATGACCTACTTTGGGGTCCCAACCCACAGTTTGAGAACCGGCACCACTCAGCTAAAGAAAAAAGGGAAGCCCACAGCTGATATTTTTGTGGAAGGCCCTGACTGAGGGAAAGTCAGCCATGGCTGGGATAAAGAATGACTGGTGAAAGAAACCATCTTAAACAAAGCCTTGCTAGGTTAAGCTTTAGACATTTAGAAGCATATTTTGTTTTGTTTTACTTATAACTGTGTCTTCATTCCTTATATTTGAATTCACTTAATCCTATGCCTCTTTTGCTAATACATTTATTTCATTTTTACTACAAATCTAAGTGCTGTGTTTAAAGAGTATATTTACCCCATGTTAGGTTAATACGGTGTGATGTGGTTTTGTCTCTTTACAGGAACAATGAACCTTGTTTCTCTGAGATGTCTAGGAGAGGGCTGGACTCTTCAGGGCACATGGTTTTCACAGAATCATAGAACTGGAAGGGACCTTGAGAGGTCATCTAGTCCGGTCCCCTGCACTCAAGGCAGGTCTAAGTATTATCTAGACCATCCCTGACATGTGTTTGTCTAACCTGCTCTTAAAAATCCCCAGTGATGGAGATTTCACCACCTCCCTAGGCAATTTATTCCAGTGCTTAACCACTGATAGGAAGTTTTTCCTAATGTCCAACCTAAACTGCCCTTGCTGCAATTTAAGCCCATTGCTTCTTGTCCTATCCTCAGAGGTTAAGAAGAACAATTTTTCTCCCTCCTCCTTGTAACAACCTTTTATGTATTTGAAAACTGTTATGTCCCCTCTCAGTCTTCTCTTCTCCAGACTAAACAAACCCAATTTTTTCAATCTTCCCTCATAGGTCATGTTTTCTAGACCATTCATTTTTGTTGCTCTTCTCTGGACTTTCTCCAATTTGTCCACATCTTTCCTGAAATGTGGCACCCAAACTGGACACAATACTCCAGTTGAGGCCTAATCAGTGCGGAGTAGAGCGGAAGAATGACTTCTCATGTCTTGCTTACAATACTCCTGCTAATACATCCCAGAATGATGTTTGGTTTTTTTGCAACAGCGTTACCCTGTTGACTCGTATTTAGCTTGTGATCCACTATGACCCCCAAATCTCTTTCTGTAGTACTCCTTCCTAGGCAGTCATTTCCCATTTTTTATGCATGGAACTGATTGTTCCTTCCTAAATGAAGTACTTTGCATTTGTCTGTATTGAATTTCATCCTACAGTATTTACTTCAGACCGTTTCTAGTCCAGATCATTTTGAATTTTAATCCTATCCTCCAAAGCACTTGCACCCCCTCCCAGCTTGGTATCATCCACAAACTTTATAAGTGGAAGTCAGAACTAGAAAAAATGTTCTGGCCACTCTATGCCATTATCTAAATCATTGATGAAGATATTGAACAGAACCGGACTCAGAACTGATCCCTGTAGGGCCCCACTCGTTATGCCCTTCCAACATGACTGTGAACCACTAGTAACTACTCTCTGGGAACAATTTTTCAGCCAGTTATGCACCCACCTTATAGTAGCTCCATCTAGGTTGTTTTGAGGAAGTCAGGACTGGGAGTGTGTGGCTGTAACTAAGACTGGTAGATACCAGTGTGTTACTATTGCTGCAGAGGTCAAAGCTGCTGAACCAGGGCTGTCTACTACACAAACACTCATAATGTAAAAGCCCAATAAGTAGGGAGCACCACAGTCACCAACTTCCTGTTACGCCGGTGGGTGCTGACGCCCGGCGTCAGGGGTGGGGCCCCGCCCCCGACGCCAAGCCCCGCCCCCGACGCCGGGTGACGTTGCGGGGCCCCGCCCCTGATGCCAGGCCCCGCCTCCAATGCCGGGTGACCTTGTGGGGCCCCGCCCCTGACTCCACGTTGCCCAGCGTCAGGGGCGGGGCCCCGCAACGTCTCCCAGTGCTCTGGTGAGTTTGCTGCGGGTCCGAGGCGGGTGGGGAGTTGCCAGTGGGTGCGGAGCACCAACCAATTTTTCCCCGTGGGTGCTCCAGCCCCGGAGCACCCACGAAGTCAGCGCCTATGGGGAGCACTCCAGACTGGGAGCTACAGCACCAAAGCATCGTGGGGTATGTAGGGATATTAAAGAAGGTACTGAAAGTGATCCCCCCAAGTGAAAGTGACCCCCCATAATTTGTCCCCCACACTTTAAAATTCAACAGCTTCACCAAGTAAAAAGATCTCTTGGGTCTCCTGTTAAAACTTGCAAGCTACTGTCTGTAGAAAGATAGTTTATTACTATTTAAAACTTACAAGCAAGTTATTTGACTTTGTTCTTTATGCATGCTTTGTACCTAGAAACAGCATTGAAAGACTCCCACCCTCTGTGATTAAAGGGCTGGGAGTCTCAAAAAATTAGTACACACCCCGAAAGTGGTGGAGACAGTAAAATGTGATTAAGATACAGGATGTACGTGGATGGATGCTTGGTGTAGATAATGAATGAATGATCAGGGAGGTGCCAGCCTAGGAATTCAGTGACCATTGGCTGAAGAATGTGTCAAGTGGACTGACCAGACAACCCCCGGAGGGTAAACTGGGATCCACCCCACCACCTGGAAGGATGAGAAAAACAAACTTTGGACAGCGTGGCGCCACCAGGAATGTGCCATCTGCTGATTGATTCAGCAACAGCAAGATGAAACAGTTCCCATAGACTAACATAGGAATTAATTTCTATAAGAATGGACTCTAAAGACTGAGGACTTTGAGTCTCTGGTTCTGCTGCCAACCTCCAGAAGCATCAGATGCATCTGACAAGGACTCGGCTCCACTCTCATGCCGAAGTTACCTGGCCAGTAACTTGGCATGAGCAACTTCTAGGCTGATAACTATAACATCTATGCAGAACCTGTATGTGTGTATGAATGAATGTGAAACTGAATGAAGTGTTATAGTTATAAGTGACTACTTACTATGATTCTTTTTGTATTCACATAAATGTGACATTTTGTCTTATCCCCTTTAATAAAATCCTGCTGGTTTTTATTTTATTGGTATAACAGTCACAGAGAGTAGGCAGTGGCATAGCCCCTCCTCGACCTGGATTTGCACCCCAAGCCAACTGGTCAATTACTCCATGCTGTTGTTTTCAAGGGATTAACATCTCCTAACTTTACCTCTTCAGCTACTGATCTGAAAATTATAAAATAGCAATCTACTGTCTTCCTGCTCATTTTTCCCTTTTAATCTGTTTCCAGTTCTGATCCTGCTGACCTACCCACTTCTACTTTCAGCTTCCAGGCTTTATAGTGGGATCTTAGCCCTGGCCCAGCTTCCAGGCTTTATAGTGGGATCTTAGCCCTTTCCCAGCTGGGCTTCATTCTCATTATCCCTGGTCCTCCCTCTTTCAGGTGACACCAGGTAAACCTAATTGGCCTCTCAAGGCCCTTGTTAACCCTGTTAGGGCTGATGTGGGGTGAACACCCCCATCACACTGCCCTTTTGGTAATTTGTTGGTGTAATTTTTTCCTTTGCTGTTGTAGTAGGGTCACCAAATAAAGGAACAAAACTTTGAAACAAAATGCTTATCTCTGAAATCTTTATAAGAATACTATTCACCTGTAATGGTGCGCACTAGAGTTTACAAAAGTCTTATTAAAATCTTTTGGGGGCATTTGGCCAGAATACTATAGTATTAAAAAAAACCCAGGTAAATTAACATTTTTTCTAGTTCTGACTTCCACTTAAATTCTTAGATTATGAGCACTCCCTGCAATATTCATAGTCACTTGTTGCAGTTGCAAACCATTGCCTCCACATGAAACAGAATGAAAAGCTTGCAAAAAAAAAGGTAGTGCAATTTCTCACTCCCACTTGGAATAGTTGTTACCAGTCACTATCACTGGCTATTGTGCTTCTAGATGATTACTTAAAATATCATGATTCACTGAAGCCAAGCATTATTAACCTTACAGGCAAACTGTAGAATCCACTTCTCTTCCTGTGTGTTTGGGAAAGAGAGTATGTAGTGTTGTATTAATTTCAGTGAGCTATGTAGTGTTGTATTAATTTCAGTGGAACACATGGGCCCAAAGAGTCAAGGTGTTAACATGATGCTGTCATTGTCCAACATTAAACAAAGTTCAGGGTTTGGTATACAGAGTCCTCAGCCTACTTAATACCAGGGCAAACACACCACTAAAAATATTTTAAAGCTTTTATTAAAGATGCAGAAAAGAAGAAAAACAGGTACAGCACTTGAAATGTAAAGTATTAAATAAGGTTTCATTTTATTTGATCACTTGTTCCCTTTCCCTTTAGCTGGAGAAAGTTTTTAGAAGCAAACTTCCCCTTTTTGGCAGTCTTTTAGATGGTATTAACTGTTAGATGGTAACTGTTCTTTTGTGGAAAAGAGAAGTTAGTTGAAATGGACTGGAGGTGTTGTTGTTGTTTAAATTCTGATCCTGTTTCCTAAAGACAAAACAAGAAAAATATGTATACGAAGGGAGGGGAAATAACATCAAAGGTAGACAATGCAGCTTCTGTCTCTGGTGTTCACTCTCATTGCAACCTCCCTGCTAAAAAAAACCCACAAGTTTGGCACATGGTCTTATCTACCACTCAGAAGGACCAGGCAAATTTGTCCCAGCATGTGTCTATTTTGGGTATTGCTTTTAGCTTTCACTTTGGTCACAGGCTTACAACAGTGTCGCAAAATATATAGTCTTGGCCACTAAAACTAGATTCTTATTTAACAAGTACAAAAGGAGAGGGATAGTCAAAATTCCCCCAAGCCAATGACTCATCGGGCTGACGTGATCAAGGCATATCAGTTTCATAGACAAGGGTACACAAGAGAGTGATGTGATCTGCCCTAACCCAATGGATCATGTACCCATTTTGCAGGTAGGTGAACTAGAGGTAGCCTTTTAGTATGCAATTGATCAAGACTCGAACCCACAACCTTGCAGTCCAGCATTTCAACCTTTCAGCCACTATAACTCTAGAAAAGAGAAGAAATAAGGTGGAGAAGAAAAATGACACACAGGGGTAGGGGTGAAATTGACAAAGTCTCACATCCCAGGTGATGGTTGGGATTTAGCTGAAGCCAGTGTGGAGATGGTGATGGCATCTGGGTCCCACCTCCTCTCTGGTGTGAGTTGGTCAGGACATTTCTCAGCATCAGGATGACAAAGGGCCAACAATGTTACAGCAAATCCCAAAGTCCCAGGAAATGGGTTGGAATGGGGGCAGGGAAGGGATAGGAAGAAGCCGGGCAGGGGTGGGACCTCATGGAAGGGGTAGAGTGGGGGCAGGGGCAGAGCGGGGAGTCAAACACCCACGGGAAAGAGGGGAACTCGGTGAGATAAGGCAGAGGAGCAAAGACCCCAGGAACCCAATTCTGCAGCCACTGAATATTGGTTCAATGTAGTTTACAGAATTTGAATATGTATGTCATCCACAGAACCAAACCTGAAAACTGAGCACCTGCTGCTCCTCTCCTGTGGAGCTCATGAACTCTGTGGGAGAGGGGAAAGGGCAGAGATCCCCCATCATCACCTTTGGAAGTTCTCAACTCCACAGCAGGGAAGTCTGTGCTGCTTCTCTTCAAAGAGAGGCCTGCAGGAGAGAAGCTTCCCACCTGAGAATCGGAGCCTTGTAGAAAACACACCAATAGAAATCCCTTGCCATGCCAAGTGAGGCTGGGGATAGGTGACTTGGCAGGGGAGTGACGGATGTTGGGAGCGAGGACTTTTCGGGATGGATGAGTTGGGGGGTAGCAGGCTGTGAGGGAGTGTTGGGGGGCGGGGGACATAGAGGACTGGGAAGGCGGGTAGCCGTGGCTGCAAGGGAGCCTTTGCAGGGACACCGAGGACTCTGGGAACCTGGGTAGCAGTGGCTGTGAGAGGCGATGCAAGGGCTGTGGGAGTCGGCGCAGCAGTGGCTGTGAGGGGGGGTGTCACTCTCGGGCGTGGAGGGAGCTCTTTGGGCGGCGGCTCTGGTTGCTGGGTGGGGGGCAGCGCTAGTGAAGGGGAACCTCGGAAGCGCCTTACCCGCGCAAAGCCATGCCCACCCGCGCCGCTGGCGGTGCAGCGGGAAGGGATATAACGAGGCGGGGCGCTCAGCAGCCCCTCTCGGCGAGGGAGGGGAAGTGCTTGTAGCCGCCTGCAAGGGGCGGGCGGGCTCACTCCCCCGGCGCTGGGCGGAGGAGGCGCCTGGGGGAAATTTGTCTCCAGTGGTGCTAGCCCGGCTCTGTTCGTAGCTCAGCAGCAGCTCGCGTTGCTCCCGAGCCACCGGCCGCTCGCTCCAGGTAACTGCTCGGCCCCCTTTCCTCCGGTTCCCCCCGGGCCGGGCCGGGCCAGTCGTGTCCGACGGAGTCTGGCAGCCCGAGCTCTGGAAGGGCGGCGGGCTGCGGCGCCTCCCCGGCTGCGCGGCGGTGGGAGGCGGGGGTGACTGGTGCGCGCTCCTTAGCGTTGTTGGGGGGGGGGTCTCGTTTGCTCCCTGCCCTGGCTTTACTCCAGCCGGACCCTCTTCGTTCACTCCCCGCTCCCGTGACCCGGGCACCCTGCTAGGGTCCGGCACAAGTTGGTTCAGTTAAAGGTTTTCCCCTCGCCCACCGTGGCTCTCCATGGACTGGAACACAGCCGGGGACCGAGCCCCGTCCTAGGGGGAAGTGAAGCACTAGCTGGGTGGGTGAGTCTGTTTGGTCGGGGCGGGCAGTTTCTGTTTCTAGATCTGCTTTGGTGGGACTCGCATATTGCTGTGAAGTGCTGGCGGTTGCGCGCTCGCTTCCTCTCCTGCTAGTGCGAGAACACGTTTTTGTTCTTCGCTTGTCCTGGTAGGAACAAGAGCCACTGCAATGTGAAAAAGTAGCAATAGGGAGATTAATAACTGCCCCTGCTCCAGTTTCTGGGCCAACGATCTGTGCTCTCTCTCCTTGGGATTACTCTTACTTGGAAAAACACTTTCTCTACAGCACTATGAAGTAGAAGCTATTCTAATGCAGTTCAAATTTACCAGGTTGTTCATCTCTTATTGACCCCCCCCCCCCCAAATTTGTTTCTGGAAACTTGTTCTGTTTCAAATAGGAGTGTTTTTAGCCATTTAACTAATGGGTCTCCAGGTTTGTTGTTGTTGCTGTTGTTGCTAACGCTGTTGGCAACCTGAATGAATACATCGACTGTGTTATACCTTTGCAACGTTTCATATGTGACCGTATAACAGACTTCTTACCTGAACTTTTTTTGATCTAAGGTTAAACAATAACCACCCCTTTATTTCTGGGATTTCTGCAACCATTGCTATCTACTTTGTGCCCTTTATTTGAGCCACGTCTGCATAATATTATTTAAGTGCTAAAACATCTTGGCAATGGGTATGGGTTAGAGAAGATCAGACTTCTTTTATTTTTAGGAATAGCATTCCTGTGTTCTGTCGAGGTTGGTAAAACAGAACAGAGTCTGAAGAAACAGATTTGAGGACATCAACAGTTTAAAAGGCTGTAAGTGGCTTTCTGGGTTCTAAGCCTGGTGAGTGGTTTCAAATCTTAACAGGCAGCTCAGTATACCACTGGCATTTTGCCCCCTTTTCAAAGTAAATCTTTTTGCTGGCAGGAGGCAAGGTCAATGACTTTTAAAGAGCCATATGAGTTACCTATTTGGAGTATTTGCAATTCCAAACAGGTTTCTTAAATAGGGGGTTTCAGGTAGTTGATTTCAAGTTTGGCAAGAAACAACACCAAGGCTCTGTGGAACCAGAAAAGGGTTTTAGCACTGTAGCTGTTGGCTATTTTGTCATTGAGCTGGAACCTCTCTGGTCTCTAAAAGAAGACAGACTCCCTTCTGCCTCTATGAAGTAGGGAAAAAACATACTAGTGATGGAAGTCAAGTTATGCTACAAAAATTTTTGTTGGAAGGTAAATATTTTGGAAATATGTACACTACTAATAACTTCTATCCTCTTTGAGAGTCTCCAATGCCCTGTAAGGTTCACAACTCTTTTTCCCCACTCTAACCTCTCTAGTGTCCTCAGATGTCAGTCCTTAAGATAATTAGGTGGTACCAGAAAGAATCTGTATCATCAGCGATGGGCTTCAGTTGCTTGGGGCACTTCTAGTTGAGTGATATATAACACTTCTTTCCTTGAGGCTAAACACAACTCAGAGAATTTTTCTGTGCTTCATTAGCCTGGTTGGATAAGACAAAGATCAGAGACCAAAAATCTGCTGTTTTTACACCAACCGCTCACTTCAGTGAAGAGGAGTGCTCAGTGGGACTAACTGTGTGAATACACATGTTCACCAGTTTGAGCAAAGGGCTTGGAATCTGCCCTGCTGAGTTTACACTGGTATGGTGGAGCAAAATTCAGTTCTTAAAAATCTTTCATCACAGTGGAGAATTTTGCTACCTGTCTTTTAGACAAAGCTTTTAAAACCTTCCTCTGGCCACCTCCCCTTCTCAAAAAGAAATCTAAAGGCTCTATTCCATTTGCAGCACTTTAAATCTGACTTCCTAGAACTGCTGTTGCTTGAGAGAAGCTGTAGAGAGGTAATTCCCCAGGAATTCATCATGCCAATTAGCAGCATCAGTGTAGTTTCAGATACTAGTCAGCATTATTCAACTCCAAGAAAGCTTACTGTGATTTTTAACTTTATCACTAAAAATAGTATGATAAGGAAACTAATTGGGAACCTTAATTAAACAAACAAAAGTAAAAGTGAGGGAGAGGAAAATTGAAAGCAGAAAAAGGTATCTCTGTACCCTTCAACAGAATATAGAGCCTTTCAGAATGCCAATAGCATCCAGTGAGCCAGAGCTTTGCAAAACATGCAAGTGCTATCCTGGAAAAGTCTGGTTTGCTGACAATAAAATTTTCCAAAATTTCATTTAATCGATCATCATTGTTCACGTCTTTCATAAGGTTTTGGGCATTCTTCATTTATGCACGTGCAATAATTCTTCATTTATGCATGTTCATTCTTCATTTATGCTGCAAATGCCTGTTAGGAGGGCAATAGCAGTAAGACAAGCAGTTTTCCATATAGAGAAAAACGCATACCTTTTACCTCGCAGTAACTATTGTGTGAGAGAGTTCCTGAAGTGAAAACCACAGTGAAAATGAGCCACTCTTCCTTCTGGTATAACTAGGGCTGTCAAGCAATTAAAACAATTTTTTTTTTTAAATCGTGTGATTAAACTAATAATAGAATACTGTTTATTTAAATATATTGGATGTTTTCTACATTTCAAATATATTGATTTCAGTTACAACACAGAATACAAAGTGTACAGTGCTCAGTTTATATTTATTTTCATTACAAATATTTGTGCTGTGAAAAAAAAAAAGTATTTTTCAGTTGTTCTCATACAAGTACTGTAGTGCAATCTCTTTATCATGAAAGCTGACCTTGCTGTGTAGCTGGCGTTGCAAGGTACTTGCATGCCAGATGCACTAAAGATTCATATGTCCCTTCATCTTCAACCACCATTCCAGAGGACATGCATCCATGCTGATGACGGGTTCTACTCGCTAACGATCCAAAGCAGTGCAGACCAACGCATGTTCACTTTGACCATCGGAGTCATATACCATTAACATATGATTTTCTATTTTGATGGTTCAGGTTCTGTAGTTTCCGAATCGGAGTGTTGGTCTTTTAAGACCTCTGAAAGCATGTTTCACGCCTCGTCCCTCTCAGATTTTGGAAGAATCTTCAGATTCTTCAACCTTGGGTTGAGTGCTGTAGCTATCTTTAGAAATCGCACATTGGTACCTTCTTTGTGTTTTCTCAAATCTGCAGCGAAAGTGTTCTTATAAAGGAACAACATGTGCTGGGTCATCATCCGAGATCATTATAATATGAAATGCACAGCAGAATGCGTGTAAAACAGAGCAGGAGACATACCCCAAGGAGTTCAGTCAAAATTTAACGCATTATTTTTTTAACAAGCATCATCAGCATGGAAACATGTCCTCTGGAATGGTAGCCGAAGCATAAAGGGGCATACAAATGTTTAGCATATCTGGCATGTAAATACCTTACAATGCCAGCTACAAAAGTGCCATTCAAACGCCTGTTCTCACTTGCAGGTGACATAAATAAGAAGCCAGCAGCCGTATATCCCATAAATATAAACAAACTTGTTTGTCTTAGCGATTGTCTCAATAAAAAGTAGGACTGAGTGGACTTGTAGGCTCTAAAGTATTACGTTGTTTTGTTCTGAGTGCAGTTATGTAACCAAAAAAAATTCTACATTTGTAAGTTGTGCTTTCATGATAAAGGAATTGCATTATGGTGCTTGTATGAGGTGAATTTTTGTTTATCATTTTTATAGTGCAAACATTTGTAATAAAAATAATATAAAGTGAGCACTGTACACTTTGTATTCTGTTGTATTTCAAATCAATATATTTGAAAATGTAGAAAAACATCCAAAAATAGTTGTTAAATTTCAATTGATATTCTGTTAATCCCGATTACATTCTTTTTTTAGTTAATCTCATGAGTTAACTGTGATTAATCAACAGCCCTAGATAAAACGAAAGTGTCTTGTCTTCACTGTGGTTTTCACCTCAAAATAGCTCATACACATTAGATACTGCAAGGTAAAAAATAAACTCTTTTTAAGCAGTGAAGACAAGGGCAAGTTCTTCAGGGCAGGCAGGGACTGTTCTGTATGACCGTGTCTCCACTAGTGTCTTGTTCTTAAATTTCCCACTGTTCTGGCAGGTGCTACTCTACCTGCATGAACAGTAGTGTAGACAAGGCACTGGTAATTGCATTTTAACTTTGGTGTTTTCTAGACCTGTTCTGAGCAGGATCAGATGATGCAATAGTTAAAATACCAGCTGTCAGTCTGTTATTACTTTTGGCATAGCTGCTCTTGGTGGAGTTGCACTGATAGCTGCAGTAATGGAAAATTAAGAGGAAAATGTCTAGTGTAACTAGAAGTTGGTCCAATAAAATATTGTGTCCTCCTTTGGGTTGGACCAATCAAATGCTGTTCTACAGCTGCGTCATAGAATATATTTTCCTGAACCAATCCTATAGTCCCAAGATTTTTAAACAACCACCATCTCCCTCCTCCCCTTTAGCTGCCTTATTCTTGTCTAAAAAACCAGACCTAAGCATCTTTCCCACCATGTAGCACTTTTACACAGATGCTTTAATAAAGATTAAAACCATAAGCCCTTAGTATCAAACAGTTTTTTAAAAGTTTTTCCCTATGCTTTTGGTGAGGACAATTTGAAGCTGCAGTATAAGCAGCTTTGTTAGCCAGTGAATTAGAGATAAAGAAGGCTGTTAATGTCCAGAACATAGAAGAGATAAGAGGTTTGTTTTCAAATTTTTGAACAAAAGCAGGTAAAAGTTATATTAAGTTTTGTAAAGGAATAAAGCTTTATTTTAAGATCAGTTGAAAAGACAAGCCTATTTGAAGAAACAGCCCTTTTTTAAAGGTGTTTTAATAAAAAATGAGCATGCAGAAACACTCCAGCATTAAAACCACAGACAACCAGTTTAATAAAGTAATTTATAGTAATAAAAAAAGTTTTCCCCTATGCTTTTGCTAACACTGATTATTTTTTTAGTGAGGACAATTTGAAGAAGCCTTTCTAAATTAGTGGATTAGAAAAGACCACTTTGAAAGACAAACCTATCTGAAGACACATCCCTTCATTTAGCACTTTTGTATACGTGTTTCAATAAAAAAATTAGCATGCAGAAGCACCCGAGGGTTAAAACCACAGACAAACTGTTTCTAAAAGTAATTTATAGTGATAAAAAAGTTTATATAATTCAGTGAGTGTCAATGGACTTTCCTTCCTTTTGTTTTGTTTGTCCTCAGTACGTAGTAGTGGTAGGCACTGGAGCTGTTTAACCTACTAAGGCACAGCAGCTTGAAACTGACGTGATTGTTTCATTGTTACTACCAAGAAAGCTTTTCAGTAGTAATGGAAATTACCATTTTTTAGGGCTTGTTTACACTTGGAAATTTCTGAAATAGCTATTCTAGAATAATTCCCCACACGGATGCTTATTATTCCTGAATAGCTATTTTGGTAATTTTCCAAGTCTACTTATCCTTACCAATGCCACTACTGTTTCACTGAGACATAAGCAGGAGCACCACAACATTCTGTCTGCAGACTTAGGAAGACAGGACTGCATCGGTTTATACTCTGTTTATATCTGGAAGACTATCCTGGCAAATATATATGTAACTTCACAAGCCCCTTTATGCCAACTGGCAAAGGGCACGTGCAATACACTGTTGTCGGAATATTTAGCCAAATAGTGTCTTGTAAGTTATTGTATAATTAGTTACATACAGGACATTAATATAATTGTGTGATGTATGTATGGTTTGTGTGTAAAGGGTTATGTAAGTATGCTGAAAACATGTTCCTAAAATATGGCCAGACAAGGCAATCTGAGTGGATAAACAGGTTTATCCTAGAAAAAAGAATGTAGATTCGCCAGTGTCTCTGGCTTATAAAGTTTGAACCTGGCAATGAAAGTATATTTGCATCTAAGGTAAACCAAGTAATCAAACCAACAGAAAGAGCTAGTTCACAATGAGATGAAGACAGCATGACGTGCTCACCAGCAGGGGAGAACTTTTTTCTGGGGTTACACTTCAAAAGAATACATTTCAAAGGTTTATGGGACTGTAAGAAGAAGGGGAGGGAACCCCTTAGTTATCCATCACTTAAGGGAGAAAAGAAGCCAGCGTTCTTGAAAATTGTGGAAGGTGACATTCAGCTGTGTGGGTTGAAGATGCTGAAAACTGACTACTGAGAAATTGCCTGAGACCAGGATAGTAAACTGTTACGTTTTAGATGCTAGAAAGTATATTTTTTACTTTGTTTTATTTGTAACTATAGCTCTTTTACACCCCACCCCCAACCCCCAGCTTATTATCACTTATATCTGGTCTTTATTACTAAACTTATGTTTAGTTTACTATTAACTATGTCAATGTTGTGTGTTAAATTAGAATGTGTCCTCAGTGAGCCAGTAGGCTGGTGCAGGTATACTGTCTCTTTGGAGACAGTGGATTTCATAGTTTATGTGAATGTTCAGTGAGACAAAGTGGACACTACAGAAAGACCTCTCTGGAAGAACTTGGGAAATGGAGTTCACTGAATGTAACCTACAAGGAAGATTTAGACTGGCAGTCTCAAGGAGTTTTCTGGCAAGGAAGACTGTTGTGGCATAGATTATAAATTGGCCATCAATAAATTTAGGCTTGAAATTGGATGACGGTTTCTAACCATCACAGGAGTGAAGTTCTGGAACAGCCTTCCAAGGGGATCAGTGGGGGCAAAAATCTTAACAGTATTCAAGACTGAGCTTGATAAGTTTATGGAGGGGATGGTAAATAAGACTGCCTACAATAGCATATAGCTGATCTGTGACTGTTAATAGCAAATATCTCTGACCATTGATGGGACACTAGAAGGGGAGATTTCAGTGTAGTAGCCGTGTTAGTCTGTGTCAGCAAAAAGAAAACAAGAAAAATACCTCTTTTCCAGGAGTCTTGCTGTTGGGTGTTGCTGACATGCTTGGGATCAAGCTGACTGCCATATTGGGGGCCGGGAAGGAATTTTTTCCTGGGTCAGATTGGCAAAGACCCCCTGGGTTCTTGGGTTTTTTTTGTTTTTGTTTTGTTTTTTTTGCCTTCCTCTGCAACATGTGGCACAGTTTAAAATAGAGTAAATGACGGATTCTCTAACTTGAAGTCTTATGATTTGAGGACTTCAGTAACACAGCCAGATGTTATAGGTCTATTACAGGAGGGGGATCAGTGAGACTCTGTGGCCTGCAATGTGCAGGAGATTATATTATGTCTACACTATGCAACTTCTAGCACGACAGCTGTGCCGCTAAAAGGTGACCAGTGTAGCTGCTGTTTGTCATCAGGAGAGAGATCTCCTGCTGACAAAGTACTTTTCACACCGGCGCTTTTCGTTTGTGAAACTTTTGTCGTTTTGGGGGGGTGGGTTTTTTTCCCCCCACACCTCTGAACGAGAGAAGTTTTACTGACGAAAATCCAGTGTAGACAAAACCTTAGTTTCAGCTCCAGCAAAGCTCTCTAAGGCAGAGGCAACACAGTGGGTTACAGTTTTGGGCTCCCAGAGGAGAGCATCACAATATATGGGCTAGAAATATAACGTTAATCCAAATTTAAATTGTTTGTTTTGTTTTTAAAACTAATGCTTAAATCCTGCCAAAATGGTGCTGTGTATTCCCTTCCTTACCAGGGCACGCTTCTCATCTGCAGTGGTGAATTGATATTTTAGGCCTGCTCTACAATACAAAGTTATGTTGACATAAGCTACCTTGTGTTGACCTAGTTGTGCATGTGTCTCCACTTAAGATGGCTCATTACACCAACATAATAACACAACCTCAATGAGCAGCCAAGATTGATGTATGGAGTTTGACACAGCATGTGTGTAGACATTGCGTTACCTATGTCGACCCTAACAATCCCCCAGGAGCATTCCCATAATGCCTTACGATTGCTCTGCTCTCAGTTGTGAAGCCCCACCCCCACCCCCTTTTCAAATCCTCTTAATTTCTGAAATTCCTTTTCCTGATTAGGAGAGAGAACCTAGCAGCTCTCCATTGTTACATGCAGCTGACCATGCCAGCTCCAGACCATGTACATCATTGGTGGGCAACCTGCGGCCTGTCAGGATAATCTGCTGGCAGGCCGCCAGACACTTGGTTACATTTGCACAGCTGCCTGCAGCTCCCAGTGATTGTGGTTCGCCGTTCCCAGTCAATGGGAGCTGCGAGAAGCGGTGGCTAGCACGTTCCTGTGATTGGCTGAACAAGAAGTAGGACTGAGTGGACTTGGAAGCTCTAAAGTTTTACATTGTTTTGTTTTTGAGAGCAGTTATGTAACAAATCTACATTTGTAAATTGCATTTTCACGATAGAGATTGCACTACAGTACTTAGTATTTTTCAGTTCACCTCATACATTTCTTTTGTTGATCATTTTTATAGTGCAGATATTTGTAATAAAAATAATATAAAGCGAGCACTACTTATATTTAATAAATTTCAATTGGTATTGTATTGTTTAACAGTGTGATTAATCGCAATTCATTATTTTAATCATTCATTTTTTTTTAGTTAATTGCATGAGTTAACTGTGATTAATTGACAGCTTTAGTGTCTTGTTTGCACCAAATTCTGTTACAAAATAAATATTTATGATTTAAAACATAACTCATCTTTACTGGTTTGCAATATCTGCTACCAAGTGCTTAGCAGGTCTGAAAGCAACCAGTCCCTTGTCAATGTGACACAACTCACAGGATAGGCCATAAACAAAAGTAATAGGTATACTGATGATGTTATATTCCTACATGTACAGCAGTCACCACATAATTCCTAACAGGCCACAAAAGGGTAGGGCCAGGTAAAGCACAGTATAACAAATTGCATTACTGTGGCTCACTGCTAAAATGGTCATTCAAAGCTTCCCTGAGCCATATAGCTCTATGTTGAGTTCTTCTATTAGCCCTTCTGTCTGGCTATTCAAACTCAGCAGACGGCCACTCCATCTCCACTCTGGCAGAAAGGTTCCCCCTTTGCTTCACATATGTTATGCTGGACACAGCAGGCAGCTATAACCATTGGAATATTTTTCTTACTAAGGTTCAATCTTGAGAGTAAACAAATGCCAGGATCCCTTCAATCTACCAAAAGCACACTCAACTGTCATTCTGCGCCTGCTGAGCCGGTAGTTGAATCGCTCCTTGGTGCTGTTGAGATGGTCAGTTTTACAGCTTAAGTCAGAGGAGCAACGGGTAGGCTCGGTCCCCCAGGATCGCTATCGGCATTTCAACTTTCCCAATGGTAATCTGCCATTTGGGAAAAAGAGTCCCTGCTTGCAGCTTTCTGAACAGTCTTGTGTTATTAAAGATGTGAGTATCATGCACTGTCCCTGACCAGCCCATGTTGATGTCAGTGAAGTGCTCCTGATGGTCCACCAACACTTGCATAACCGCAGAAATGTAGTACTTTCTGTTGATGTACACACCGGCAAGGTGGTCTGGTGCCAAAATAGGGAGATGTGCCATTTATTGCTCCACTGCAGTTCGGGAACCCCATTGCTGCAAATCTATCCACTATGTCCTGCACATTGCAGAGGGTCACAGTACCGAGTAGCAGGAGGCAATTAATGGCTCTGCACATTTCAATGACAACTACCTCCACAATGGATTGGATTTCCAGAATCCAAATTGATTGCTACCAGTCAGTTGGTAATCTGGCACTGTAGGTTTCTGCTGTGCAATTAGCACTCGCTTCTTCACTGTCAGTGCAGCTCTCATTTTGATGTCCCCCCTCTGAAGGGCTCTGGGGGTGAGCTCGGCAAAATGATCCAGAAATATTGCCTTGCACAACCAAAAGTTCTGCAGCCACTACTCGTCATCCAAGCCTATGTTATAATACAATCCCACCAGATACTGCTTGTTTCTCAGGCCCAGAAGCAGCACTCTACCATCTGCAACTGTTCTGTGAATGCCACCATAGGCGCCGATTTCCCGTTTCCTGTGGGTGCTCGACCCCACCCATCTGCCCACGGCCCCACCCCCACTCAACTACTTCCATGAGGACCCGCCCTCCCCCATCCCAACTCCTTCCCCAAATCCCAGCCCTGCCTCCTCCCCTGAGCGTGCCATGTTCCTGCTCCTCCCACTCCTCCCAGAGCATGCTAATGCCACCAAACAGGTGTTCAGTTCTTCTTGCAGCTCTGTAAATACTTCATGATCGTGTGCTCTGTGCTTGCAACACTCATGACAATAGCGCAGAGCTGTGCAGGCTCCATGCTTCTGTTGGAGATGGTAGACAGCAAGGAGGGGTTTGTGAGACTTTGAAAAAAGGTGTGAAAATTATGGGATGTAAATGACAAGGAATAGAGACAGTTGCACTCTGTGAAGTTGACTCCATGCTCCGGCACCTCTGAGTAACTAGTTTCAGTCTCATCATACGTTGCCAAAACTACCCACATGCACCACACTGCATTGACACAAGCACTCCTGGTGAGTATGCACACTGCCAACACAAAGAGCCAAACATCCACACAGGCAAGTGATATACTGACTGTGGCTTCATGCTGACGTAACTGAGGTCGACATAAATTTGTAGTGTAGATATGGCCTTAATCTCTGTGTAAAACATGCATGATTATCTTCCAGTATTCGCAAAGATTCCAAATTAATTTTCACAAACCAGTGATTTACTGCAAGCAGTGACTATGCTAATTAACATTGAAACAGCAAATATTGCTCAATGAATCTAGCCTATGGTAAAGCTTTTAAAACAAGTTTAACAAACATTTTTTAGACTCCTTTCCAATGCTACAAATGAAACATGCACCTTTCAAAATTTTCATGTAGAGAAATACAAATTTGAATATCTTTCTCAATGACCTATATTAAAAAGACTATCAACTTGGCTCTTTCAAAACTGGCTAATTAATGAATCACCTTTTGAATATTATGCCCCAAGTATTTTAACAATTTCTTTAACAGCAATGGAACAAATTTTTTAAAATCTTTTATATGATTGTTTCATCAGCAGGGAAGAAGGTGTGGGCCTAAGAAACACCACCTAATATCCCCTCTCCACATAGCTGCCTGTCAGCCAGCTTCTTCAGTGGCATCCTTTTAGATAAGGTCTCTTAGATAGGGACCTCTTCTCCCTCATCCCCTTTAGAGGAATTCCAAATAATTAAGAAACAGCTATGACGACTAATACTAAATGCTTCTGTTTGATTTTTTTTTTAAATTAGCCTGTGAAAACACATGTCTTTTTGTTTAGATATACGTCTCCATAATAGTGTCCAGTGTGGTAGGTTTTCTTTAAATTATGAGACTGAAAACTCGTTAGGTGCTAAAGCTTAAAAAAAAGGAGTTTCTATTTTAATTGAACTTGTAAGTTTTGAGGAAAATCTATGGCCCTTGGTCCTGCAATGGGATACCAGGGGACACACTTCTGTGCTTAGGTGGAGACTAGCTGACTTCCAAGTGGTCTGCCTTCACATCTCATTAAAGGACTGGGGCCTAAATCTGTAACCTAATAGTAACTGGTATAATTCTGGTTGACTAATATTTGTACTTCCCTAACAGATTGAAACCTCTGTAGCTGAATAAATTCACGTGTCATGAACTGCTCATCTCTCTAAAGTCATACCTAATTCATGGCCATTTACATCTGTGTTGTGTAATGGAAAATGCTGAGCTGTATTAACATATCTCCTCTCTGTGGCAACACACATCCTGTCAGATAACATTGCTGCTGTGGTTCACCAATTAGTTTTTCCCTTCTGAAGAATAAATGTTCTATATAATACACTGCAACCAGCAGCAATACAGGATTTCCATTGTATATGCTGTGGTACTCCAGTCCCCTGGGTGCAGGTTAGCATGCTAATGTGTAACGAGTTCAGAGGTGAGCTCTTAGTCCTCCAAATGCTGCGTTCAATTAGTTCTAGTCCTTGCTGGGTTCCTGTAAAAACTCTGTTTCCAATTAAATAAACTGCAAATACCATCGGTACAACTTCTGTGGTTACAATAAATGACAATAAAAACTCTAAGCCAGTCCAGTCCAGGGGTAATAAAACAGGAGTCTGACTGGAATACCTTCACACCAGTTTCTTGCCTGCATATTGCAATCCTGTGTACTTCAGCTGCTGGCCTTCCTTCAGCAACAGGCAAGTCTCAGCCAAACTAAGACTCCCAGGTTCCAGCTCTCAGGCTATCCATTGTTTGGTCTTTCCTCAGGAGCCATCTTCCTGAGTGCTATCTCCAGCCTATTGTCCTGAGGGGTCTGACTGTGTCCTAAGCCTGGTCTGTTCCGACTTAAGGATGTACTGATCTTTAATACCATGCCCAGCAATGAGCCAGCGGTTTCATTACAGTACCTTTTATATTTTTCTGCTGGTCTGAGAACACATTGTGTTTTGGCTCTTTAAAGGTATTAACTGCTCACCTGTGCCCCATAATTCTTAATATCCTCATGAAATGGTTTAAAAGTGATGCGTGGAACAGAATGCTCTGTTTAATTGCTTTTTCTAAGGAAGAATTTCCATATGTTTTAGCTCAGTTTGATTTCATCACTTATTTATTCTTGTAACCACTGGCAACAAAGCACCAGGAACCTTGGAACATCATGGAAGTATGGTGCCTTTTGCCTGGGCTGTTATAGGGTAAATACTGTGGTGTGAGAATTGTCTGTGCAAATCAACTACTAGCATCCTTTATTAGGTATTGGCAACCAGCAACAATGTATAGACGGAGAAGTGTAATAAGTTAGTATTCTCTAAGGAGGATAAATGAAGCTGAACGGAACCATGACAGATGGCATTCAGCCTGTCCAGGATGAACTGTATTTGCTGTATAAATATTGAAAAGTTAATTACCTTAATATATAATCTTCACTGACAGAAAGCACTTACCTTGAGCTTGCATAGAGTCTACTTCCATTTACATAATAAAGAAATATTACTAAAGGGGATATTCAGAGTTGTTAACCTTGTGAAAGTACAAACCTTGGAAGGAAGTGGGACATTGCCATGGATTAAGAGAAAGTGGTAGTCCCAGAGAATATTAACGAACAGTTCTTTCTGTCCCCAGACACACAAATCAGGTGAAATTAGTAAAGAATGGTTTACAGGATAAGATAAGGCCACTTGCTAACTTCAGCCACAACAGAATATAAGAAAAGGGAACTTGGATCTGGGTCTGTATAATCAAAGCAAGATATGAGTTGGCAGGAAAGAGAGCTAAAAACTTTAGTTAGCTTTTGGAACATTTTTGCCATCTTCAAATGTATGGCCCAGATTCAGTTCCATCAGAATGTAGGGAAAAGCCTGGCACTGTTAAGTGATTTGTCACATTGTTTCCCCCCCCCCCCCCATATTTGGAGTTTGGACCCTTGTTCAAGCTAGAGCAATCTTTAGGCTGCTTGCTGTTGCGTTAAGCTGTCTAGGTCCCAAAGGACTATTCCAGCAGCTGAGAACAGTTTGAGTCCAGCAGGGCTCCACCCATGCACCCTACCTTTGGGATTTCATGGGGGAGAGATGTAGAGCCATTATACTAGTTTTACACCACCTCAGAAGTCTCCATGTATCTGGTAATCCGCAGTGTCTGGATCTAACACTTGACAGCCCCTTAGTGCGCTCATGATATTATTAGCAATTAGGCCCTGTAACTGTAACCTAAAACTGGTCTTGGTGAGATTATATTGGTCTTTTGAGTCTTTATTTTAAAACTGTTAGTGAAGTATTTTATTAAATGTTAAACGTACTTGCTTTTGGTTTTTATAGTGGGACAAAGGATCTAATCCTGAGGCTGAAGTAGTTATGGTACATTAAATGGCATGATACTAAATCTCACTACTTAAACACATATTTTTTACCTCACTTATGCTTATTACATTAGGATAACTTCATAATTTTTACTACAAAAATATTTGCAATACTATTAACAGAGACTTCAAGCACAGACTAGTAAATGGGATGTCTATTAAGTAGTGGTCCTCTCCTTAGCCCCACTTTCCAAGATTGTGAAGAGGCCTTCTAGGAAAAGATCTTGTGACATATGTGATAGGCGCGGAAGGAGGAGCGCTGCTGGAAGTTAGACTAAAATGGAACTTTCAGTCTATGTATCCTTGCAGGAGTTAGGTACCAATTATGCCCCACTGGAGCTGATGTATCTACATCTGACTTATTTTATTCTTTAAAAAAAAACAAAAAACACCTAATCAGAACCCAGCTTCCATCTAAAGATTTCCAAATACCCCAGGCACTGTGTACAATTATCATTACTAATTTTATAGATGAGTAAACTGAAGTGCATGTAGTTTGTGATTTGTCCTGGGGTGATGAACAAGTTCAGAGTTGGAAATTTAATTGTGATCTGTGTCCAAGTCCTTCCCACAAGTTATATTCAAGTATAGAACAACGATCTTTAGTGAATGCTGTGCTCAAGTACAGAGGCTTTGCACTTTGTCATGATTGTTAATCTCACCCTTCAGTTTCATTTTCCCAAAATGCTCCAAATGCAGACCTTAACTCTTAAATTGATGGGGCAAATCTGCAGTTAAATCTTTGCCCATCCCCTCGAGAGGCAGTAGTTGGGTGTCTATAATGGGGCTTAAATTGACTTAACTCTGTTTCTCGGGGGTTGAGTTCACACCTCTGAACGTTGTAGCTAGGTCAACCTAAGTGTTGGGTCTAGACCAGACCTTAAAGTGACTACCACTGAAGGGATGAGTTTTGATTTGGAGAGTAGGCAGTAGACAAGCCAGCAGAGTTTGGAAGGATGAAACAGGTAAAATAAGTAAATGGATGATTATTGAGAGATCCAATTGCTGAAATAAAAGTTGATCACATCTTCTCTTCCCCTTTTCTGTAAAGGGCAGTCTTTGTGATGAATAACATGGGGTTGCAAGTATTGTCAAATTGCTGCTCACAATTAACTTATTGTCTGTATCATCTTTAGCAAGATTGTGCTGTTGAAGAAGAGGCAACATGCTGATGAGGGGAACGTGAAAGTTTGCAGAAAATAATCTGTAATATTGGACAACCTTCTAGACATAACTAGGAATTAGGGCTGTCGATTAATCTCTGTTAACTCACGCAATTAACTCAAAACAATTCATCATGAGTCAAAAAATATAATGCAATTAATTGCAGTTTTAATCACACTGTTAAACAATAGAATACCAATTGAAATGTAGAAAAACATCCAAAATATTTAATACATTTTCATATATATTGTGTTGTAATTGAAATCAAAGTGCATATATTTTATTACAAAGATTTGCACTGTAAAAATATTAAACAAAAGAAATATTTTTAAATTCACCTCATACAAGTACTGTAGTGCATTCTCTATCATGAAAGTACAACTTACAAATGTAGATTCTTCTTTTTTACATAACTGCACTTGCAAACAAAACAATGTAAAACTTCAGCCAATCACTAGGGCTTGTCTTCACTACCCGCCGGATCGGCGGGTAGCAATCGATCTATCGGGGATCGATTTTTCGCGTCTCGTTAAGACGCAATTAATCGATCCCCGATCGCGCTCCCCGTCGGCTCCGGAAATCCATGTCATCGAGCGGCGGAAGCGGAGTCGACGGGGGAGCGGCAGCGATCGACTTGCCGCCGTCCTCATGGTCAGGTAAGCCGATTACAATACACCGACTTCAGCTACGTTATTCACGTAGCTGAAGCTGCGTATCGTAGATCGACCCCCCCTCCCCTAGTGTAGCCCTGGGCTTAGACAAAAAAGTTTGTTTACATTTACAGGAAATAATACTGCCCTCTTCTTATTTACGATGTCACCAGATAGTGAGAACAGGCATTTGCATGTCACTTTGTAGCTGGCATTGTAAGGTATTTACATGCCAGATATGCTAAACATTAGTATGCCCCTTTATGCTTTAGCTACCATTCCAGAGGACTTGCTTCCATGCTGATGACCCTCATTAAAAAAGTGTTAATTAAATTAGTGGCTGAACTCCTTGGGGGAGAATTGTATGTCCCCTGCTCAATTTCACCCCTATTCTGCCATATTTCATGTTATAGCAGTCTCGGATGATGACCCAGCACATGTTATTCATTTTAAGAGCACTTTCCCTGCAGATTTGACAAAACGCAAAGAAGGTACCAATGTGAGATTTCTAAAGATAGCTACAGCACTGGACCCAAGGTTTAAGAATCTGAAGTGCCTTCCAAAATCTGAGAGGGACGATGGGTGGAGCATGTTTTCAGAAGTCTTAAAAGAGCAACTCTCCGATGCAGAAACTACAGAACCCGAACCACCAAAAAAGAAAATCCAACCTTTTGCTGGTGGCATCTGACTCAGATAATGACATGCATCGGTCCATACTGCTTTGGATTGTTATCAAACAGAACCCATCATCAGCAAGGACGCATGTCCCCTGGAATGGTGGTTGAAGCATGAAGGAACATATGAATTTTTAGCGCATCTGGCATGTAAATATCTTGCGACGCGAGCTACAACAGTGCCACGAGAACACCTGCTCTCACTTTCAGGTGACATTGTAAACAAGAAGCAGGCAGCATTATCTCCTGCAAATTGTAACCCAAACTTGTTTGTCCGAGTGATTGGCTGAACAAGAAGTAGGACTGAGTGGACTTCTAGGCTCTGAAGTTTTACATTTTTATTTTTGAATGCAGTTATTTTTTGTACATAATTCTACATATGCAAGTTCAACTTTCATGATAGAGATTGCACTACAGTACTTGTATGAGGTGAATTGAAAAATACTACCTTTTTGTTTTTACAGTGCAAATGCTTGTAATCAAAAATAAATATAAAGTGAGCACTGTACACATTGTGTTGTAATTGAAAATCAATACACTTGAAAAATGTAGAAAACATCCAAAAATATTTAAATAAATGGTATTCTGTTATGGTTTAACAGTGCAATTAATCGCGTGATTAATTTTTTTAATCGCTTGACAGCCCTACTAGGTATCTATTTTGAGTGAAGTGTGTGGATATGACTTAAGAGTTTGAACTGGTATAAATGAAATGAAGGGTGCAATTCTTGACAGTTCCAAACACTAGAGCTTTTATATGCAGCGTTAGCCTGTATGCACAGGCAGTGTGCAGAACGGCTTTTGGCAACTGAAGAGTTCTTAAAAAAATTGAAAACAAAATACAGCATAGTGTAAAGGTGACTGGAACTGTAAAAGGAGTCTTCTCAAGCTGTGTGTGTGTGAGGGGGGAACTATTCAGCAAGCTATATTCTTTGTAAACTGGAGAATATGTTGAGGATATTAATGGTATCATTTAATTTTGGTTCTTGGTCACCTGTCAGTATTCCATGTGTTTACTGTGGCCTGTTTTCATCTTTCTGAAGGGAAGGCAATCTCTACCAGTGAAATGAGAACTTTCTTTTTAATCCCTAATTTACTCAGATGTACTGAGTACATTGGAGAAGTAAACAGCTTCTGAACTACGGTAATTGTTGGCTTACAAATGACCCCTCCTTATCCCCCATGTTGGGTGTTTAATTTCTTGTGTGCTGGGTGAATATCAAGCTCTGTAGAAAATTCTGTCATGACTGACTCATAGCAATGATTCCTAAGGGCTCTGCCTAAACTGTGTGTGTGTGTGTGTGTGTGTGTGTGTGTGTGTGTGTGTGTGTGTGTGTAAAACTAACGCTCATGCAGCTCCATCAGTACTAGCCACACTGGGAGTGCTGTTGTAGACTGGCCACTGGCATTTTTATTATGGCATCCTCAAGTCTTGCTCTGAGTAGGTGTGACGCTCTTGAGCGGATAAATCGCTTTTTCTATCAACTGAAACTTGACACATGCCACTGTACTTAAATCATGTTCTTCTAGTTTTCTTGGAAGAACTGGCAATTCTTCCCTTCAAACATGATCTACATTTCTAAGCAAACAAGCAGAAATGGTGGTTTGAGGGTAATCTGTAACAGGCTTCAGCTATTGGTTTCCGTAGTAAATAAAAATAATCCATACTCTGTTGTCTTTCTCTAGACCCTAAATTCACTTCTTACATGATAGATAAATTTTTTGTTGTAATTAGACTACCCTTGTAAGTCTACTAGATGTAGGTACCTGGATATGATTCTGGTATGAATTTGGCAAATTAAAGAAGTTAAAGCCAGATTAATGTATCACTGTCTTATTTTGTGAATTAGTCATTTTCTTTTTAATTACCAGATATTTCATCTACTACAAATACTGTAATAGCTTATGAAGATAATGAAGTAATATGCCACCTCATTACAACAGTGCCTCATATGTAATAATTTGCTGTTAAGTGGGGCCAAACTGTGCAGATGAGCTTCTGCAATTGAGACCGTAAATTAGTAGTGTTGGTATACACTAACCTATCCCTAAAGATCTATTTGGGTAACCTTTTTTTAATCATGAAATGCTACCAGATGATGATTGTAACCAAATTTGTAAAACTTGAAAAAGCTACATTAAGATGCATGTGTTCAGTAAAGAAATTATTTCAGTGTTTGGATTTTGAAATCTCAGTAGTAATCTGGAATTACTTGACTGGGAGCATCTGAACTATTTTAGAGATAGTTATGACAAAACTGAAGAGCTTTGCTGGAAATGGGTGGAATGCTTTTTGCTACCAGTATTGTAATGATGGTGTAGTGTAGACTTGCCCTAAGTGACTATGAGAAGGTTGTCCCCTGGCCCCACCTGCACTAAAGGAAACTACAACCTTTCTTTCTGAGTAGTTCTACTGAATATCTGTCTTAAGTACCAAGATTGACTTCAGTAGAGCTGGTCAGTGAGCAAGTTATTACTCCAATGAGGTGAGAGTGGTAGAACCAGAGCCAGTTGGGAGAAGGGGGGGCACGGCGAGTGCTAAATATTCCTAATGAAAATAGGAAGATGCTCTGGATAATCTAGCTACGTAATGTTTATGAGGATTTTAGTAGGGTAAGCGATAAATATAATTTGGGACTTGTCTACAAAAATTCAGCATGTTCTGAAATCATCTTTAAGAATCAGTTATACATTGTCTTCAAATAACATGGCTGTATGGGCCAGTTGGGTATGTCCTACTACAGCCAAAACTTTTAAAAATGGGTGTCTAAAGCAAAGCTCTTATGTCCATATTCAGGCATTGAAATAGATGGCCTGTTTTCTCCCCCCTCCTCCCTAAAAGTGCTAGACACTGACAGTAGCTGGTTCAACGTAACCATGTCAGAGCTCTGCAGAAGAATCATTTTGGAAATGGAGTGTAAGCAAAAAGGGTCACGGGATGGCCTCTCATGAAGTACTGCAGCATCTGCTCTCCAAAGGAAAACCAATTAAATAAGGGAGGTCCCAGAAAGGGACAGGGGAGAGGCAGGGAGGAAAAATGCTGATGTCAGTGGACGATGCTATATGTTCAGCACTTTAGAAAATGAGTCCACTTAGATGCTTAAATGTGGATTTATACTTAGACTTTAAACAAAACAAATCTTAAAGTTTTCCACTGTTGCTGTAGTCTAAGTGGACTAAGCAATAGTGGATTTGACCTATAGTTCTCCGTAGACAAGTTTTTTTTTTTTAATGTGAGACGATTGTTAAAAACATCTTTAAAAAATAAAAATAAAATCACGTTCCTTCCCTCCCCGCCACTTTTCTTCCTCTCTTCCCATTGCCAACTTCCACACCAGACCCTTAGTCTGTCTTTAGCTTGTTTTCCTCCTTGGTATCCACTTCCTCAGTGTAATAGCAAACCACTTTTGTCTATTGAGCAACTAGATAGACACCCGTGGCTGGCCCATACCAGCCGACTTGGGCTCCGGGCTGTTTCATTGCTGTGTGGACTTCCAGGCTTGCTCTGGGACACCCCCCTTCGCCCCAGGGTCTTAGAGCCCAAGCTGGAGTGGGGTCGGGGAGGTCCCATACCTTGGGCTCCAGCCCAAGCCCAGAAATCTACAGGCACCATGAATAAATTGCAAACCGGTATTTACGTTTTTAATTACAGCTGACATTCTTGTGCCTTGTGCTGGAGGCGACAATCTTCTGAAAAGTGATTACTAGCCGGAGAGAGACTTGAAGTGGGAAACATTATGAAAGGCTCTAAACCAGGGATGGGCAAATTTTATTTGGCCTGAGGGCCATATCAGGGAAGAGCAATTGTATGGCAGGCCATGAATGCTCACAAAATTGGGGTTGGGATGTAGAATGGGGTGAGGGCTCTGGTTGGAGAGGTGGGGCTGGAGATGAGGAGTTTGGGGTGTAGGAGGATGCTCTAGGCTGGGATCGAGGGGTTTGGAGAGCAGGAGAGGGATCAGGGCTGGGGCAGGTGGTTGGGGTGTGGGGAGAGGCTCAGGGGTGCAGGCTCGGAGCGACGCTTACCTCAAGTGGCTCCCGGAAGCAGTGGCATGTCCCTTCTCCAGCTCCTATGCGTGGAGCAGCCCCCGACCCTGCTAGAGCACCGGAGCAGGGCCATGCAGCTGCTT
The DNA here is from genome assembly GCA_037349315.1 of Chelydra serpentina. Classification (NCBI taxonomy): domain Eukaryota; kingdom Metazoa; phylum Chordata; order Testudines; family Chelydridae; genus Chelydra; species Chelydra serpentina. The sequence continues at coordinate 19,102,106 of JBAIAC010000042.1, forward strand.
ACAGCAGCTGTGTGGTGCGGCCCCTAACCTGGCACCCGAGCTGGAGCACCGGAGCGGCCCCCGACCCGGTGCGGATCTGGCCCGTGGGCTGTAGTTTGCCCACCCCTGCTCTAAACTGCTTATTTACTTAAACCTGGATAAGAATGTAAATGATGTACAAGTTTAAATAACCACTTTGGTTGTTTAAACCAGTCCCCAAGATAGCTGGAAGGAAACAAGTCCCTGCTTGTTTCATCATTGATCATAAACTAGCTTTCTCCAGTATAGGGCTCAACTGACCAAGTGTGTTTTTATTGTACACCTAGTGGCAAGCTTTTCTGTTTGTGTGAACTATGGAGCCGAGCCAAGTGCATACATGTCTCTAGCCCACTTTCTAAATTGCTTAATCTTGTGCCTTTTAAAAAGTTGAATTCTATAATGGATCTTACCCTCTTGCTCAAAGTATACCTTAATTAAATACGACCAAAGGATGGAGGAATACTTTCCTTTATGGTGCTTATTTATGAAGCTAATCTCAGTGTATTTTACATAGTGTTTATTTTGCTCCTTAACCAAACATTTGGTGTGGGATTATGTTGTCAGAACACTTAAACCTGGTCTACACTGCGAGAAGGGGGATCGATCAAGTTACGCAACTTCAGCTACGTGAATAACATAGTTGAAGTCGATGTATTTAGATCTACTCACTGCGGTGTCTTCACTGCGGTGAGTCAATTGCTGCCGCTCCCAGCCATTGACTCTGCCTGCGCCTCTCGCGGCGGTGGAGTACAGGAGTCGATGGGAGAGCGCTCGGGGGTCAATTTATCGCATCTAGACTAGACGTGATAAATCTACCCCCGTTGGATTGATCACTGCCTGCCGATCCGGCGGGTAGTATAGACATACCCTTAGTTTGTGTCTAATTCACTACAAACCAACTTTTTAAAACATGTTTTTCTTTGAGAAACTCTCCTGCAAACTGAGTGCCGGAAACCACATGAAAAATCTAATCCAACTATTGACCCAGTGTCAAATGCTCAGCATAATTAACAATTGCTGTGAGGTGTGTTGTCTGTCACATGTGGGGGGAGAGGAGGATTCTGGAGGGATAAAAAATTTGATGAGTAGAACATATGGAGATGATTAATGAAAATAGTGCAGATCTGACCAGGCAGCTTTAATTAGTATCCAATTTTTAGTCTAATTTATATTCTGTGGGTGACATTCAGTGCTTAAATATCACTGTGATTGGAACCTATAGAAAAATCTACGATTAATTGGTAGGTAGATGGCCTGTGTAAGCTCTTCTAGGCAGTGAAATCCCCTCCATCCCATAGTACCCTACAATGGAACGTATATAAGAAGTGGCTAAGCAGGGGTCTCTGCCTTGTAGATGTAGCTTCCATGGCTACACATCCTGATTGCTCAAACTTTTGGCAGGACTTGTGAATTTCACCCTATAGAAGGCAGTTTGGGTACTTGTCACGGTGAGAGATACTAATTTCTTCACTCCAGTCTCCACCCTGCCCCCTTTTTATGAAGCATTACTTGATGGGATATGGAGGTCGGGGGGAGGAGAGGACGGGAAACTGGAAACATACCAAAGAAAGTATAGGGTACTTGAAAAAAAACTGCAAGTAATCTTAAAGTAATCTGAAATTACTAGTATCAGAGGGGTAGCTGTGTTAGTCTGGATCTTTAGAAGCGACAAAGGGTCCTGTGGCACCTTATAGACTAACAGAGATATTGGAGCATAAGCTTTCATGGGTGAATACCCACTTCGTCGTCTGAAATTACTAGGGATACTTAGCCGATAGATATGGGTAAAATAGGACCTTGATTCTCACATACATCTACTAACCGCTTCAGTTTAGCCCTATTACCTTAAAGGCATTTACTGAGTATTTTGTATAGGTTTTTACACTGTGTTCATCACCATAGTATCTGAGTGCCTTCCAGCAGTGCATTGAGCAACAGGGCTAAGAACTATCACACCTTTGTTCTCTCCTCCTTTCCCTAGCAGAAGTGTGTTCATAATACAAACATATATATTTTATATTATGTTTGTGTTTTTGTTTTTTGGAATTTGTGTGTGCATAATATAAACATATATTTAAAAACACATGTTGCCATATCTTAAAGAAGACAAGGTCAAAGAAATATGCCTTGCACTTAGCCCTGGTCTACACTGGGAGGGGGGAATTGACCTAAGATACGCAACTTCAGCTACGAGAATAGCATAGCTGAAGTCGACATATCTTAGGTCGACTTTCCTCGTGTCCTCACGGCGCGGAGTCGACGGCTGCCACTCCCCCGTCGACTCTGCTTCCATCTCTCGCCGCGGTGGAGTACAGGAGTTGACGGCAGAGCGATCGATCGATTTATTGCATCTACACTGGACATGATAAATTGATCCCCAATAGAGCGATCACGACTCGATCTGGCGGGTAGTGTAGATGTACCCTGAGAGTGGAAGAGAATCATAGAATATCAGGGTTGGAAGGGACCCTAGGATGTCATCTAGTCCAACCCCCTGCTCAAAGCAGGACCAATCCCCAATTTTTGCCCTAGATGGCCCCCTCAAGGATTGAACTTACAACCCTGGGTTTAGCAGGCCAATGCTCAAACCACTGAGCTATCCCCCAGGAGAGGTTTAGTGATGGTTCTTATTTCCTGTGAATGTTCATTCAACAGTCTTGGGCCAGCCCCCAAGAGCGCTCCAAAATTCAATAGATTACTTCTGGAACTACTGAATTTTTCAGTTTCTTACCAACACTTGTTTGATTGAAATGGGTTAAGAATATTAAATAGTTCTCTGAAAGGGGAGGAGGGGGGAACCTCTCTTCCACATCATTTTCAGTTTTAAACCATCATTGAAGACTTCAAACATTATCTTGCATTTCCACTCTGTTGAAAGGAAATGTTTTCTAGAGAGTCAGACTCTTCCTGTCCTTTTGCTTTTTATTCTGGTTTGGTCTTCTTTAAAACAGTTATCAATATATATCTAATTTGCAAAATCTATTTAGGATTAACTGCCGCAAACAGGTATTATGCACAAACTTCTTCGTCCCTGTATTTAGTATTTTAATTCAGGCCACTACCTTTGGGAGGGGGGAAATTGCAATAACCAAGCTTGTACATAAAGTCTAAGAAATGATTGGGGAAGGGGGTGGATTTAGATTTGGAGCTGCTCTGTAATTTATGTTCACCTGCTTATTTTTGTTGTATGAATATATTGGTTTACCTTAATAGTCTGAGGGGGGAAATCAAGCAGGAAGGGAAAGAACAGCTCAAGATAAACCACTTCTCAGTAAGCACTTGAGGGCTAAGAGTCCATGCCAAGATAGGAAATAATCCCAGGAATGCAAGAGATCGAAAGAATTCTGGTAGGTTTAAAAATCAGCACTCTCAAGAAGGGGGTGGTCATTTGGGAGAGCCAGCCTGAAACACAGGCACCAATATGTTGGTGTTGCCGAAACAAAAAATGCTCCCCTAACTGGGCAGCTGCTGAATGAAATTGACATGATTCTTGTCAGTTTCATGACTGCTGGTCAGTGGTGGGTGCCATAAAACTAAAAAGAATTATGTTAATTTCACTCCTCAGTTGCCAGGTTTTCTATGTTGCCATGTGCTCTGCCCCAGGCCTCGGACTCCTGGGCCAGATGGTTCACCAGGCTGCAGGAGTTGGCCAGTCCAAGGAGCAAGCTGGCTGAGGAGTCTAGAAACCTTGATCTCTCTGGCCAGCCTGCATGGTAGGGCTGCCCTGGAGCTGTAGATTTGGAAAGCCCATCCCACACTTTCCAGGCTCTTGGCTCTGTGGCAGAGAGCCCAAAGGCTCTGAGAGCCCCCAGGACTTGCCGGCTCCCAGCTCTGCAGCAAGGAGCCTGAGTTTCCTGAGCTGCAGGGCTGCCCTGAAGCTGCATACGCTAGCAGCCCTGGTCCGCAGCAGGCCACCTGAAAACCAGAATAGGTTCCATCAGAATTTTTTCTAACCTGAGATGTATTCATAGAACACTTCAGGTTAGACAAAAGTAAGGGTGGCATGGTATGGTATATTGCCACACTTCCTTCTGCACGGCTGGTGTTGGTGCTGCTGCCTTCAGAGCTGGACTGCCATCAGAGTTGGGCAGCCAGAGAGTAGCAGCTGCTGGCCGGGAGGCCAGTAGTGCTGGGGCTATGAACTTCCAAGCCCCGGCACAAATTAAGCCCTGAATACTGCTATTCTTAAGCTATAGGAAAGAAATATATGCATTGCTTACGTTTTTGAGGACAACTTTAAATACTAAGCTGTTGATCCTGCCTGCTAATATACTGTCCCATGGTTTTTTTAAAAAGAGAAAAACAAACACACTACCTTTCTTGTTGCCAAACTACAAGAGAGAGCCGGAGGCAGCAAGGCTCCTTGAAACCTATGAAAGTTGTGGAGTTGCTACAAAAACCAAAACAGTTACTATGTGACTTTGGAGAGGGAAAAAGTGCTTCCCTTTATTCTGTTCTTCCAGTGAACTCTCAAAACACTTGGTCAAATAACTTGCTGCTTTTTGCTAGCAACTTAATACTGAGTTGTTAAAATATCTGTCTTCTCTTGAAGAAGCAGAGGCCAGGTCTAAATATACTGGTTCAGAAACTACCTTTTGGTTAGGTTGTGATAACTTTTTATTAAGAAGGGGGAAAGCATCCTGGTATAAAGATGATTTATATTAGTAGGTTGTTCCTCTTCCCATACAAGAATAAGCTATAACTGATATAAAGCACCGTTATACTAGCAAAACAGCATCCACACTAGAGGGTTATAACAGTATAACAGCATCCACACTAAGGAGATTGTACCACTCGAACACTGGTATAGTTAAAGCAGTACCACTTTCTGTGTGGACAAGCCCTGATAATTAGTCCTTCCGAAAACGTCACCTGCTTTTCCATTCTCTCTACTCCCCAAAGAAGAATAATTTAGTTTGACCTAAGGTGTTAATGTGTGCTAACTGACAGCAACCTTGGTTAAAGAGGTTTTTTGGGTTGGTAGGCAAAACTGTACAATTGTAAAACAGTTGGAGGTAGGTCAACCTAATCTAAATGAAGTTTCTTATTTTATCTCTTACTCAAACAGCCCCTGCCAAAATTTTATGTTGTTCAAAGTTGCTTAGGCCTTGTCTACATTACACAGTTTTGTTGGCAAGAGGCAGCTTTTGCCGACAAAACAGTGGAGGTGTACACACTATAAGGCTACTTTTGGCCGCAAAACTCTGCTGTTTTGCCAACAAAATAAAACCACCTCGATGAGAGGCATAGAGCTTTTTGCAGCGAAGTTAAAGCAACAAAGCATCAGTGTAGAACTTTGGCAGCACACATACTAAAATTGGAATGATACAGAGAAGATTAGCATGGCCCCTGCGCAAGGATGACACGCAAATTCGTGACGCATTCCATATTTATCTTAATATAAATTCTTAGATGCTGCCGCTATGTTGACATAACTGGCCTCCCCCAGTAACCCACAATGCCTGCCGTGACCATTCTGCTCATTATTTTGAACTTGGCTTGGCTGTCCTGCAGGCATGCACCCCTTGCCTTTCAAAGCTCTGGGAAGCTTTGACATTCTCTGCATGGAGAGCTCACAAGCTGCTGAGGATGCTGCTCCTGGCAGCTGAGGAGGCTGTGGGAAAACTCTGAAAGAACCATGAATGTGGAATTTACTCTCTCCAAGGCTGGCAGGCAGAATGGGCTGCTGCTGGAGGGCGGGGAGGGAAGGGGATAAAGAGACTGCTTTGTTGCTGTTAAAGAAGCAGCATGCCGACACACTTGTCCCACAACTTGCTAGGTCCTGGGGACAAATTCCAAGCCCCACCGCCCAGGGATGAAGCTGTAGCCCGTGCCCCACCATCCTGGGCCGAAGCCCAAGGGAGTCAGCCCTGGGCGGCGGGGCTCAGGCTACAGTCCCCTGACCCGGGGCTGAAGCCTTTGGGCTTTGGCTTTAGTCCCGCCATCTGAGGCGGATGGGGCTCAGTCTTTGGCCCCTGCTTCTGGGGTCACACAGTAATTTTTGTTGTCATAAGGGGGTCGTGGTGCAGTGAAGTTTGAGAACCCCTGAAATAAAGTACTCGAAACTAAAACCTGAATGTTCTTTAGAGTTAATTAAGTGATGTACTAAATAGCCAATTCTACTTTTAAATACATTAGATGCAACATAATTGTTTATAGACCTCCACTGTCTTATTTATTGAGTTTGCATTATTTTCCCTTTTTCATGCTGTCTCAATATTGTTTACATGTAAACCTGGAAGGGGAGGTAGAGAGAAGAGAGGAAAAGGAAAAACAGTTTTTGACCAAAAGTAGCTTTTAATTTTTTGCAAGCATATTTGTGAATACAAATAAAGTGCCACTCTTAAACTATTAGCTGTTTAGTTGATCCAGATTCCAGAGATTCTTGGCAAACTCTTCTGGGTAGTCATACATCTGCAAATGTCTCCAGACTCTGTCCATCTATATACAGGACTCTTCATTATGTATTTTTATAGAAAACTTGACTGGAGAATGTTCAAGTGGGTGGGGGTTAAAATATTTTAATTAAGGGCTAATAGACATAAAATATGTACTGTACATTGCAGGTGAATACTCAAAGATATATATCGTAGTGCTTTGAATTTATAACAAACTCAGATTTTCATTTAATTCATTCTTAGAGTATTGGATATTTCATATGAAATCCTGTATCTAGAGAGAAATTAGGGCTATTCCTATATTTCTGACAACACTATATTCCTCTCAACACTCTGTAGTCCATGCTTATCTAGTAGCCAGGTCTCTAACAACCGAGTAAGCTGTCTTATGCACAGAGTGACATGAAAGACCGCTTCAAAAGTGCAATTTAAATACCTGTTTAAAAATAGACCACAAAAATAGCAATACCATGTCAACTAGAGAGCAGTCTTCAGGAACTCTCTGAAAGCTAGATGACTATGTAACACTAAATTATTTTTTTCCCTTCTCTTTTTCAGATCTTTCCTGAAAGAAGCCATAGGGTTCACATCGCTGCTCATTCTTCAGTATGTTTAAGGGTCTGTATCACAAGAATAAAATGCTGTGAATGTGCATGTGGGCTGCATTTCAAATGAGAGGATGGAAGTGTGAATAGTTTCCCGGTAAAAGAGTTGTAAATTGAAATGCCAACAAATCTTTGATGGCGTGTGTGTAAAATGTCCCTGTTAAATTCAGGTTGGAATATTTTCTAGAAATACTTAAGCTACTAACACTTCACATTCTCTGTATTGCACAAAACCCCAATTGGTTTGCTAAATTATTTCATCTGATATGGATAAACCAGTTCTGTCTAGGGGACAAAACAATTTTATTCCGATTGCATTTTAAAATGCCAACATTTTTAAAAGGGATTCAGCGGATCTAAGTAATCTATCTTAGACCAGCCATGCCAGAATTAACACACTTCATCCAATAATGCACTAGAAAAAATGGTATGAGGGGAAAATTAACATTTGAATTCATAGCTTCAATACTAGAGCTGGTCATAAAATGGGAAAACACTTCAGTGAAAACTCAGACTATATCTAAACTTTCAAAAGTCTAAACTTTGACCACCCTGTTCATTACATTTTCTAAATTTCAGGAAATTCCTTTTTAACTAAACCATTCACCATTAAAGCAAAGACTTTTAAATCAACTTTTGATTTAAAAGCCACTGGTAAAATGTAGAATTGAATTGCAGAATAACTGTACTTATTAGAAATGACTTGTATTTTATTTTTGTTTTAGGGCTTTTCCTCCAGTGTCCAGTGCATATACGCACACTTTTGAGAAACGAGAACAGATGAGACTGAAGCTGTTGAAGTGGGTTTGAGATCATGAATACAAAGAAACTTTGTTTAGTCAAGTGAAGGTATCTGATGTTGTCTGAAATGCTGAGAAGAAAATTTTGTTTTTGTCATATTTTACGCTTCAAGTTCCTCCTCGTGCTACTTTTTACTTTAGTGGCCTTTTCAGTTCTAAAAAGTAACCAAAAGCCGGACTTCTTGAATCACAGACATCTAGAGCTGACTGGTGAAGATCCTACCAGTAATATTAACTGCTCTAAGATACTGCAGGGTGATATAGAGGAAATTCAAAAAGTAAAGCTTGAGATGTTAACTGTGTCATTTAAAAAACGCCCTAAGCTAACAGCAAGTGATTATATTAATATGACAACAGATTGTGCCTCTTTTACCAAGATGCGGAAGTATATTATGGAACCTCTCAGTAAAGAAGAAGCTAAATTTCCAATTGCCTATTCAATAGTGGTATATCACAAAATAGACATGCTTGATAGACTTTTAAGATCAATCTATGCTCCTCAGAATTATTACTGCATTCATGTTGACAAAAAGTCTCCAGAATCTTTTCTGGCAGCAGTTAAGGGAATTGTGTCCTGTTTCAATAATGTCTTTATTGCCAGCCAATTGGAAAGTGTAGTGTATGCTTCATGGAGCAGGGTACAGGCAGACCTCAACTGCATGAAAGATCTCTACAGGAGAAGTGCAAACTGGAAATATTTGATAAATCTTTGTGGTATGGACTTTCCTATTAAGACCAACCAGGAAATGGTGGAGAAATTGAAAGCCCTAAAGGGTGAAAACAGCTTAGAAACTGAGAAAATGCCTTCCAGCAAAGAAATACGATGGAAAAAACACTATGAAATTGTTGATGGTAAGCTAAAGAACATGGGAATAGACAAACAACCTCCACCTCTTAGTACACCTGTTTTCTCTGGCAGTGCCTATTTTGTTGCTAGTAGGAGATTTGTAGAGCATGTGCTAGAAAACAGCAAAATCCTTGAATTTATTGAATGGGCTAAAGACACTTATAGCCCTGATGAATACTTGTGGGCTACAATTCAAAGAATCCCTGAAGTTCCAGGGGCAGTTTCTTCCAGTGACAAGTATGACGTTTCTGACATGAATGCTCTTGCCAGGTTTGTGAAGTGGCATTATTTTGAAGGGGATGTGTCAAAAGGTGCCCCCTATCCTCCGTGCAGCGGAATTCATGTGCGCTCTGTGTGTGTGTTTGGAGTAGGAGACTTGAACTGGATGTTACAGAAACACCACTTATTTGCTAACAAGTTTGATACTGATGTTGACCCTTTTGCAATTCAGTGCTTGGAAGAATATTTGAGAGAGAAAGCTTTGCATCAACACAAAAATTAAAATGCTATCTTATGTTTGGTATGACAGCTTCACACTGATTAGGCTGTCATGCAGATAAAATATTAAGTATGTAGTGATGAATTACTAGTGTGTTGCACCTTATTCATCGCCTTGGTATGAGCATCAGAAACTCCACTTGGGGTATATGAGATGTTCGGTTCAATTCAGTTTCACCTGACTACTTTCCCCCCACAAATTTCCATACCACATACTCTTTTATTGGAAGAGGTCCAAGCCTCAAAATGCATATTTGGGGTCAAGAGAGCTACTCTGGTAGGTCCAGCTATTCTTGTGTAACGTTTCAATATTAGCCTGTCAGGGGTTTTTTTGTTTGTTTTTTGATCTCTGCTACTATTCAATCCAAAGACTTAAAAACCAGAACCCCCTGATCTTGTGTGATCATAACTCAATCCTTTTCCATAATCTTAAATTACTGTTGGGCAAGGGGTGGAGAAAAAGATAGACTGAGCAAACATGCAGATGCCAAAGGATCTCAGGGAATGCATACCAGGAATTCTTTAAAAAACAGTTAAAAGGGAATTGACCAATATGACAAAACTTAGACTTTTGCAGTGGTTCCACATGTATTCTGGGATACATACTTCTGAATCCTCATTTCTGAAAACTTTGAATTTAAATTGAAATATTCACCAACCAGCTAAAAGGCCTTGTGTTTAAAGTACACTTCTTACTGTAATGTTGTGTGCCTGTTTTAGTTTGTTAAAACTATTTTAAAGTTTAACAATTATATTTTAATTTCAGAGATGACATTTATAGCTCTAATCTGCAATGTCCATCTTCTCAGGGGAATTTATTATTCTGGGCCTGTTAGGATATAAATGCTGATATCAAGTTTATTTTTGTGCATTGTCACTTTTTTCGACACATGTAATTTTTTTTAACTAGTCTATGAGGATTGAATTGAAATTATTTTATGTTGCAACTCCAACTGGCAGAGCAGAGCTGCTGGGCTCAACTTTCTGAAAGACTTAACGTACATCAGTCTACCCACTTGTATCCCAGAACATTTAAACACTTACTGAATATCCAGAAAAATAAATTATTTTTCTAAGTGAAACTGTTTTCTCTTGGCATTTGAAAATCCTCTCTCTTAAAGCACTGTCAAAATATAACTGTGATACAGTGAGATTTGTTAACTTGGGGCTAAATCATGCTGTGCCTTGCTCAGGTAGGTGGCCGCCAGTCAGAGTAAATTCAGTGGGGCAACTTCTGTGAGTAGAACGGAGGATGTATCTTCAATATGCATTGTAAGAGGACTGACCTAAAAGTGGTCAGCCTTTTAGTCCTAACTCTTGAAACTATTTCCAAATTTCTTGGGATGAAGAAGAGATGGTAGCCTAGACTGAAGCTTAGGCTAGGTCTACACTAACCCCCCCTGTCGAACTAAGATACGCAACTTCAGCTACGTTAATAACGTAGCTGAAGTCGAAGTACCTTAGTTCGAACTTACCTGTGGTCCAGACGCGGCGCGCAGGCTCCCCCGTCGACTCCGCCTACTCCGTTCGTTGAGCTGGATTACCAGCGTCGACGGCGGAGCACTTCCTGGTTCGATTTATCGCGTCTAGACAAGACGCAATAAATCGAACCCAGAACATCGATCCCGCGCCTCCGACGCGAGAGGTAAGTATAGACGTACCCTTAGTATGCAGTGGGTTGTACACCAATAGTAAGAGATTAAAGTTTAAAAATATGTATATACATTTTATGGGTTTGAGCCTTTAAATACGTGCAGATGAATACCATTACTCATAGGAGGAGTTCTACTGAAACCAGTGTTGCTATTCATATGCGTAACTTAGCTGCATACTTGTTTGCAAAATTATATCCTATGACATCAGAACTAGGGCTGAGAAACCTGCTGTGGAGAAAGTCATTAAGGAAGATGGAACACAAGGTATAAATACATCAAAAATTTTCTGAGATGTAGGAATGGGAAGAAACACTTCAGGTGCCTTTTGGGGACACACTTCATTTTGGTAAAGACCATTAAAGCTTAAAAAGTACTGGGTCTGTCTTCCAAAGGGACCTGCAACAACTTTGAATGCTATCAGAGTAAAGTTCTAGCTGTCTTTTTTAGGCCTTACCAGAGGCAAAAAAGCACTTATTGTGGTAGACATGACAAAAGCAAGACTAGACTATGCTCATAAACTCTTTGAATGTTAAATGCACTGCCTTGGTGTTAAAACTCAAACTATTCCTTAATGCTCTGTGTCTAAATTAAAGATAAAGGATAGGGGTTTTTAGGCCTATGTCCTGTAACCCACTTACAATATTAATCTACTTCATATGAAAAGAGCAAAATATTTAACTTGATTTCTCTTCCCCTTCCCTTCCAAAAATAAATCTAGTTCTAGTATCTGCAATGTTGTTACCTCTGCCAATTTTAATTGAACACAAGATTTAGCCCATTGCCATACACAGTGAAAACTCCAATATCCTTTTTAAAACCAAACAAAACCTGAAGCAACTGATGTTTCTTTTAGCACTAAAATAAGCTGTCCCTGTCTTTAAAACTTTGGGTTAACCACTGCTTCAGGTAGGGTTGCCAGGTTTCCGGTTTTGAATGGGATGCCCAGTTAGCACTGCTGACCAGGCTGTTAAGTTGGGCTGGCAGGCTTCCTACCTAGCTCCGCGCGACTCCCCAGAAGTGGCGACGGCCCTTGGCTCCTTGGTGGAGGTGTGGCCATGAGGAGCGGAGACAGAGTGCAGAGCTGCCTGGCCATGCCTCCATCTAGGAGCAAAGGGCCATGTCTCCACTTCCAAGGAGCCCCCTGAGGTAAGTGCTACTTGGAGCCCACACCTCCTCCAATACCACAGTCCTGTGCCCTGAGTCCCCTCCCTGAGCCTGCACCCCCTCCTGCACCCAAACTCCCTCCCTGAGCCTACACCCCAATTCCCTGCCCCAGCCCTGAGCCTCCTCCCACACCCTGAACCCCTCATTTCTGGCCTCACCCTAGAGCCCACATCTCCATCCCAGAGCTTGTACCCATTCCCATACCACAACCCCCTGCCTCAGCCCAGAGCTGCCTCCCACACCCTGAACCCCTCATTTCTGGCCCCACCCCAGAGCCTGCACCCCCAGCCGGAGCCCTCATCCCCTCCCATACCCCTGCCCCAACCCAGTGAAAATGAGTGGGGGAGAGCGAGCGACAGAGGAAAGAGGGATGGAGTGTGCAGGGGGCGGGGCCTATGGGAAGGGGCAGGGGTGGAGCAAGGGTACTTGGTTTTGTGTGATTAGAAAGTTGGCAACCCAACTTCAGGGACTGTTGTATGTTCCTGGGGAGGCTGTTACAGCTAGTCTATAAGTAGCTAGTCTTCCATTACAAAAGTAAGCTGAAAACAAAACAAAAGTGACTAAAATATACTGCAATTGAGCAGTTCCATGGAGGATTTAATCAAACAAAAAGCTGCAAGAAAAAGGCAAAGTGGATCAGACTGAATTCTGTACTAATCTGTATACAGTACAAGAAATGACTGACATTATTTTACAGCTGTTTGTAAACTTTTTATTCTTCAGCAATTACTGTACTGTAGCAGTCCCATTTAACACATCTGGGTCCTTAAGAAAGACTGAGTTTAAGTATGCTATGTGAGCCAAAAAACACAATAAATCAAGCCAAAGCTTAATTATTTGCATTAGCTGCATGTGTGGTGAAACTGCAAAGCTGTTTCTGATTGAATTCACATTCATGCTTTCAACTTGAGTTGCAAGAGCCTAGACCAGTGCAACTTAAATGTGGGTCCTTAAGTGGTTTTAAGTGAGTTTAATTATGCTATGTGCCAGCTTCTGTCTAACATCCAAGAATATGAAAAATGCTCTTTCCTAGACCAGTGCGGCCCATCAGGGTAATCCGCTGACATGCCGCGAGACAGTTTGTTTACATTGACCAGCACGTCCGTGCCGCTTCCCGCAGCTCCTATTGGCCGGGAACGGCAAACCACGGCCACTGGGAGCTGCGGGCGGCCGTGCCTGCGGACGGTCAATGTAAACAAACTGTCTCGCGGCCTGCCAGGGGATTACCCTGATCGGCCGAGTGCAGCCCGCAAGCCACAGGTTGATCACCACTGGCCTAGACTCCCCTGTAGGCAGCCCTTTTCTAGGGGGACTGAGTTATTTCCAGTAGCTGGCGCTTTAAGAAAAACATCAAACTGTGAGACAAAATTGTAAGAGTTGGCAACTCTGAAAGCCCTGGCCAGAGACCTGCCACCCTCACCAGCTACTGCTGCCATCCCCATCAAAAATATCTTCATTTGTTCATATGTTTGCAGCTTCTAACATCATGAATATGAAAAATGCTCTTCCCTAGTGCATCACTTGGAAAGTGGCAACTTTGGGCTGGTCTACACTAGCCCACAAGTTCGAAGTAAGATACGCAACTTCAGCTACGTGAATAACGTAGCTGAAGTCGAAGTATCTTATTTCGAACTTTAAAGTACTTACCCGGGGTCCACACGGCAGCGCGCAGCTCCCCCGTCGACTCCGCCTGCTCCGTTCGCAGAGCAGGATTACCGGTGTCGACGGGGGAGCACTTCCTGGTTCGATTTATCGCGTCTAGACAAGACGCGATAAATCGAACCCAGAAGATCGATCCGACGCCTCTGACGCTGCGGGTAAGTGTAGACTAGCCCTTATAGATACTTCATCTTCAAACTTGGCTTGACTGTTGAGTTACTTTAAAGAAAACTGGCTTGGTCAACTTTAAAAGTAATGAGTGGTTTAGAGGTAGCAAGGTAGACCTTGTAAGTAGGATAGACCTTGTAAGTAGGATAGCTTTAGTTCAGGCCAACTGAATGTTTCATCTGATGACTAACTCCAGGTTTCTTTCCAGGCAAACAAAAATGCAAAAAAGTTTCTATGTATTGAAATTCTATCACTATTGCAGAAGACTTGAGTACTCAGACTGGAGTAACTAATTGGCTGTCTTAACTTTTGAATATTTTAGAACAAGCTTTTTCAAAAGCATGTTAGTGAGTTAGGTGCACAGGTTCCATTTACTTTTAATGGGATGTGTGCTCCTTAGGCACTTCTGAAAATCCCATTTATACTTCACCCATTAGTGTTATATAAATTAAATGACCCCCCCCCCCCTAATTTCTATTGTAACTATGGAAATAGAACAGATAAATAACTATATAGTGACAAAGTATCACAGTTGTCCTAGTAACAGATACCATACAGAGTGCTATTTCAGTTGACCAAAGGCTGACTCTATTCCTAAAATGTTTAAACTCTTACAAGCAACCTTTCCCCTACTTGAATTTTGCTTTTCAGTAAATCTAAGTCTAATTAGCTGTCACAGACTCTGCCTCCTATAATATAACACTTCATTTTAAAGTTTCCTGTCACCTTCTGCAGTTGTAACTAAGTTAGCTGTACAACTGTTCACTACGCCATCTTTCACTTCACTATTTTGTCCCACATATGAAACACCATGAACATCAGGAAATCCAAGGGCAGCAACAGCAAGAAGCTATTGGCTGGACAATATGGTATTCACACGATCGCTTAATCATTTTTCTTTGCTTTTCTTCCATTGCTTTTAACTTGAACAACTTACACATTTTAAAAAGGGGAAGATGAAAGGAAAAGGTGTTGATTTTTAGGCACAGTATTTACTCAATTTTAAAAAAAAATATTTGAGAACTTAAGAAAGCTGCTTTTATTTTTCTTAACTGTGAAACTGGCTAAAAATAGCTCCAAGTTAGATATATGCTTTTGTAAATTGAATTTATTAATGAGGGTATCTAGCCAATGATAACAATTGACCTGGCAAATCCTCTTCGTTCATGTATGGTAACTGGAAAGGCTGCATTAAAGATTGACGTCTAAGTTTTGTCATCCCCTTTATGGCTTCTGGTTATGTGGAATGAATCAAAGCTGTCTTGCTGGAGAAGGATCTTGGAGGACAGCAGTTCACTAGATGTTCCGTGGTTTATATGTCTCCTCCAAATTCACATTTTGGGCTGCCCTTCAATGGCTTTCCACATTGTAGTAAGTAACTGCAACACCTGTGTGTGGTCCTGATGTAGTTTGTTGTGATACATACATTATACAGCATGGTGAAGCCAGGTAGCTGGTCTATAAGATCTGTTGTCAGGTCTTGAGTCTTGACCCTGCTATTTTCCCAGAGCCTGTGCCAGTTGTCTATTGGGCACAGTCCTGATGTTTTAAGAATTTGGGCCAATTCCCAAGAGGAGTTCCTGAACTTCAGGCAGGATGGGGGGAGGGGGAGATGGCAACCGTCTCCCAGTCCTCCCTGTTAAGTGCTTTGGTGCAACCACGGCCATGGTGACAAATGTAGAGTGATGGCCTCACCCGCTAAAAAGCAAATCAAGTGATTGTCCTGTTAAATAATGACAACTTTATTTACATCAGTTACTCTAGTAATTAAACCAATTGACTGCACTGTGTAAATATATTGATTCCTATTAAAAATATGGCATGCCAACGATTTCACTCTTGCCTATTTTAGAAATCAGTCTTATCTACTTAATATCTGACTGAAAAAAGTGTTCACAACTACAGACTCTGAGCCAGATCCTCAAGCCCTTCAGTGGGAGTTTGGGGGGGTCAGTGCCTCTCAGAATCAGGCCTAAGAAACTTTTGACCCACAGATGCCCCTTGGGCCACTTTAGCAAGAGAGGTTGTTCCCTGTACTAAAGGACTAGCAGTTGTGAAATGCTTCTCTGCCAAGACTGTTGCTCTGCCTAAACTCTCTGCTGTTCATCCACTACATGGCAACTCACCTCCTAGGAATGATGCGGGGAGCCTCAGTGTGTTCTCTGCTGCAGAGCTGTAACTAGACATTCTTGCGCCCGAGGCAAGGAGGACCCTCGCCACCGAAATGCCGCCTGCTTGGGGAGTTTTCTGCGCCAATCAGCTTGCGCGCCCGAGGCAAGTGCCTCACTCGCCTCGCCCTTGTTATGGCACTGCTCTGATGTCCAAACGTAGGAGCCGCTTCTTCCCCAGCAGAGTGAATGCCAGGTAACTACGAAAGGATTTTTGGAAGGCTCTCTCCTGCTTAACAGCTCTGCTCTGTGAGACAAGGTGGGTGAGGTAATGTATTTTATTGGACCAAATTCTATTACCTCACCCACCTTGTCTCACTAATATACTGGGACCAATGCAGCTACACCAACACTGCATACACGTTCTGGTCTGTGTCAGCAAGAAATTGAAAGAGGCCCTATGACCCTAAGATTTAACTCCTCCATTCCTTTAAAAAAAATGAAACCACTTTAGGGAGCCCACTTTGTTGTGTTTGGAGTAAGAGGGTGCAACTACCCTCCACAAGACCTCATGCATTTTTTAAAATCAGTGCTGTTAGTCATCAAAAGGTGAATTAGGAAAATAACTTGGTGATTAAGTTTGACGTGATAGTGTCCTTTGGGCTGAAAATGTAGGTCTTACATTAGCTGAGATTATTAGAAATATTCCTGCATTTTTAACATTTCAAAGAAAACATTTATTTTCACAGGTAAACATTGCGTCCCAATACACACTCTGTCACATAATCCCCCAACACAGTCAGTGTGTTATTACGGCTTGGTACTTCCTGTCACAATGCTCATGATGAGCCAGGAGTGGTAAGGGACTGCAGGAGGGCCATGGGCTCTGGCACAATGCAGTCCCCATGTGACAGCACGAAGCCTGCCTTGAACCAGTGCCGCAGCATCTGCTGTGTACGAAACTTGGTGTGTGTCAGCAATGTGGGGGAGGGGAGGGTGTCTGTGGGCAGAGGTGGTGGTGCCACCTCGACACACTGGGGTCAGTGGTGCCAGCTGGGGACTACCTTCAGTGGAGCATAGGGTCCCCATAAATCCTAAGGACGGCCCTGTCTAGGACCCATGTCAAAATGGGGAGGCAACTCTCTAATACACAAGGATATGGAACATAATATTTCTGCCTAAAGATACTGGGTCTAATTCTGCCCATTGCACCCACAATCAATGAGGTGGCACAGGACAAGATACACATTTGTTTCATTAAATGGAAAAATACCATGGTCAGACTTTTCACTCTGAAAGCAAACAATTTTTTGGAGAGATGGTTGGTTTAGAGAATTTATCTGTCTTTTGTGTTTAGATTGTGCCCGTCACCATAGAATTTAGGTAAACATTAATAAAACATGTTTCAGTCTGAGAGGTTCCTGCTCTTCACTCCTTGTCAGTGTCATTTTCTTAAATGGGATTATTCTGTTTATCTGCAGGGGAAGTTTTGCCTGTCACTTCTACTAGCACTGTTTATAGAAGGAAAGTCTTTACATAAAGAAAAGATTTACATTTTCCCCTGAAAGTAGAAAGATGGGCTCCTCCTGATCTCTGATGGTAGGGAGTGCCACAGCTGGGGGGGGTTACATAATAGTCAGGATGCAGCATAAGAATTCTATCCCCAGGAAGTGTCTAGCTAGATTCTGTGAAAGAGACAGATTGAAAATAATAAATTCAACACAGAAAATATCTATTGGATTAACCAGCCCACCCCTCTACTTGTGGAAAATTGTTCACTACAACACGTTAGCTAATCGATTTGTCTAATCTAATTTTAAATATGTGCAGGGATGAGTCGCCCACCACTTGCTGCTTAGGACACTTACTCCCAGTCTTATCCCTCTTGCTGTAAAGAAGTTTTGTTTTCACGTCTTTTCAGAGCTCATGAAAAGTGGGCTGGCCAGAACTTTTCAGAATAATATCAGCTATATCATTGTACATTAAAATGATGGGCTAATTAATATGACCGGTTGAAATTGTTGAACTTTTTTCCTCACAAAAAAAATCTTTAAAAAAATTTAAATTTTGCACAAAAATGTTGATATTGACATTGTTTTTTGTAAAATTGCCATTTTTACTAAAAAAAAATTATAAAATTCATTTTCAGAATTAGATTTTCTGTATTTACTGAAAACAAACATTTTTGGTAAATGAAAACTGTCAAGCAATTTTGATTAAAAGAATTTGGTAAAAGACATCCCAGAAAACCGCAAAGAGGTGCATCTCCAACCTTGAGATCTAGAAACGACTTTGGCAACTTTTGCAAATTTTTTTTTTTTTGGCAGCTCTGTAGTTAATAAATAACTGTAACCAATGCTACAACTGTGATCTCATTTCTCTGTTTAAAATAATCAAGAGCAGCGCACAACAGGCTTCTAGGTAATATAATTTCTTCTCTCTCACACTACTCACCTCTTTCTCCCGCAATTTATCTGAATGAAGCCGTTAAAATCAGCTTCCCACTGCTGCTCTGACTGTTCATGTTTAAGCTTCTGTACAACTCCACCCTATTCCTACCATTATTTGTCGCTCCACCCAATTTAATCTTGGCTCTCATTTCATATTGCTTCCTCCTAGTCCTTTGCTCCACTAATGAAGCCTACCTCACCCTGCCCTTTGTGTCTTTCTCTCTCTTTTTTTCATGCCTCTTCTATGCTGGGAACAATTTCTTATCAAAATCCACCAGACATCCCCCTCCCCCTTCATCCTAATTCTTCCTTTAAAAAAATAATTTTTTTCTTTCTGTAAAAGTGCTGTCATTTGCCCATTATTGCTTTTTAAATAGATCCTCTAAATTAACAGCATTTTCTGGATTTCTCCACATTTGTTTGCATTCTGTCTGTTCATACGTTTAGTCATCTTTTCTTTTCCTTTTTGTCTTGTAGAGGGCAAAGCATACTGTGTGCACTTAAATAATGAATACATTAAATAAATGAGGTAGGATGGTGGGGCTAAACACTACTTCACCCCTAAAATCTGACTGGAAAGTGATGGGGGGGATGACACATGACATATTAGGACAAATTAATTCCAATGACAACAATGCACCAGCAAAGAAACTTGCTCATTCTGAGCAGGATGGCTATCTATCTAAAGCACAGGGGGACTAAAGGCATTTAAGAATGTTGAGTAACGCTACAGTGGTCCAAAATTTGGCCCCAGAGGTACTGGCCTCTGAACAACACATTTGGTAACCGTAGAGATAGATAATCAAATTCTGAAGCAGAGTCTCTGCACTATATTTATTTGTAGAAAAAATATACATTTGCCCATTACTCAGTTTGGCAAACCTTTCAAAGGACTTGGAACCTGGTCTTTCTTGCTCCCAGTGAGGTCAGTGGGAATCTTGCCACTTACATCAACTGGAGCAGAAAAGACCTCCAGTCCAAGCTCCAAGTTTGTAAAGAAACTAAGTGGTTTCAAGTATCAGAGGGGTAGCTGTGTTCGTCTGGATCTGTAGAAGCGACAAAGAGTCCGGTGGCACCTTATAGACTAACAGATGTATTGGAGCATAAGCTTTCGTGGGTGAATACCCACTTCGTCAGATGCATGCAGTGGAAGTGTCTAGAGGCAGGTATAAATATGCAGGGAAGAGTCAGGCTAGAGATAACGAGGTTAGTTCAATCAGGGAGGGTGAGGCCCTCTTCTAGCAGTTGAGGTGTGAACACCAAGGGAGGAGATCTAAGGATGTGGGAGGGGTGCAGTGTGCAGGAATGAGTTCAGGGCAAGGGGTTGGGGCAGAGGAGAGGTGCGGGGTGTACAAGAGGGCTTAGGGAAGGGGTTGAGGTGCAGGAGGGGGTGCACAATGTGGGAGGGGGCTCAGGGCAGTGGTGCAGGGAGGGATACAGCGTGTGGGAGGGGGCTCAGGGCAGAGGGTTGGGGTGCAAGATGCAGCAAGGGGCTCAGGGCAGGGAGTTGGGGTGTGGCAGGGGGCTCAGGGCAGAGGGTTGGGGTGCAAGATGCAGCAAGGGGCTCAGGGCAGGGAGTTGGGGTGTGGCAGGGGGCTCAGGGCAGAGGGTTGGGGTGCGGGATGCAGGAGGGGTTTGGCGTGCAGACTCCGGCCCGGTGGCGCTTACCTGGAGTGGCTCCGGGGTGGCAGCGGCGCGCCTGTTGAAAAGTCCCAGTCTATTAAATAAAGTAACCCTCCAGTCTTCAAATCTCTAAATCCTGAATGACTGAAGCCTGCATTACCATTTCCTGCCCCTCCTCCTCCCCCGCCCCCAACTGTGTACATTGGTGACTTTAATAGCAACCATTTACAATGAGGCTACAGTAGAAATGAGGCAGCTGGTGAGCAACTGACAGATTGGCTTTGGGTTCACAGATTTCCACCTTTTTGGCCCCAAAGCCCCCAGGGACTTTTCATTCAGCCTGATGGAATACTGAAGATAATCCAGACCTCTGCTTGATGATGAAAGGCAATAGTGATGTCCCTCTGAAAGCTTCACAAATAGTGCTTGGAAACTTTCCCTGCAGCCAGCGCTGCCCCACTATTCTGTATGTTGGCTTTGGAGTTCTACGGACTGAATTGATTCCAAAACTGCACTGGAATTTCCTCAAAGGGAATTGGGTTGCACACACTGCAGAAGCTGAAAATGAGATATACTGTGGCCACTTTGTTCACCTTCTGATCAAAGCAGTCACAAATCATGTTCCCTGTGGCTACTGAAACTTGCTGGCAGCCAGAGCCAGATGCACTTTTAAAAGAGTATGAGACAAGCAGTGATCGAAACACAGAAAAAGCACTCCAATAGTCATTGAAAAATGCCCACCTGAAGAGATGGAATGAGACAGTGGATGGTCTTGACTTCAGTCTTTCCAAGCACAATCCTGAGGCCTCCTCCGTAAGCTTGGAGTCGCTGACCCAGTAAAACACCATCAACTGAAAGTGACAGCCAATGCTGTCATCTCACACCTTCTCTGTAACTCAATGACCAAAACTGACTGGCTGTCTGACTAGACAGAAAGCTCAGAAAGAGCTCTTTTGAAATGTCCAACAAAGCCCCTTCACTTCAGAGCTATCATCCTCATGTACTGTAGAAGAAATAAACAGGACATTTACGGCCACTACACGTGGAAAAACTGCTGGTGATGATGGCACTTATCCTGAATTCTTCAGCATTTGGGGCCAAAGGGACAAGCATGGTTGGAAGACCTATCTACTGCCATATATTCAATGGAGAAGATCCCCAATAGCTGGTATGAGGATAGTCATTGCCCTCTTCAAATATGAGAAACCACCAAATGATGCCTGTGTACCCAATTTCACTGCTCTCCACAATTTGTAAGTTAATGGAGAGGGTTTTACTGGCCCATCTCACCCATCTTGGAGGCCATCCTGCACAAGAAACTGGCTAGTTTCTGACTGTGATGAAGTTGCCGTGACCAGGCTTTTGCCATTACTAGTCATATTAGTAATGACTAGGCTAACTTATAGTGGAATCTAAAAACCAGAACAGTGCTGATAGATTTAACCATCTCTTGTGATACAATGCTAAACCCAGGGTTGTGAGTTCAATCCTTGAGGTGGCCATTCGGGGATCTGGGGCAAAAATTGGGGATTGGTCCTGCTTTGAGCAGGGGGTTGGACTAGATGACCTCCTGAGGTCCCTTCCAACCCTGATATTCTATGATTCTATGAATATGGAGACATGGGCTATTGCTCAAGTCATCAAGGGTCATCAAATGCCATAGCACTATGCAACTCCTGGATATGATGTTGAGCAACTGAAAATACGGTGTCCTTTTTGAATGGGCAGATCAGCAAAGCATGCACCCTCAGGGATCCATGCTGGCTCCTCTACTGTTCAACATCTACACTGAGCGACTTAGCTAACACAATTTTGCATAAGTTCATCTATGCTGATAGCATTGCTCTTGCAGTGCAAGGCAAAGATGTCACCACCACTGGTGACACCCTCTTCATTGACTTTATGATAATGGTGGAATACTTTTCAGTGCTGGAAGTTCCACATCAATGCCTCCAAAACCTTGGTAATAGCCTTTCACCTAAACAACAAAGTCACCAATAAATTACTTGTTGTCACCTTTTGCAGTCAACAGGTCCAAAATTAGCCTTATCTGAAGTACTTGGGTGTAATCTTGGACAGAAGCTTGACTTTTAAAGGCTATCTGGAAAAGATGTGCAAAAAGGACAAGCCTTATCTGAAAATTCATGGACACCGACTGGGGCACCAATGTGCACACACTTTGAACAGTGACTCTAGCACTGGTATACCCAGCTGCTGAGTATTATGCACCAGTCTGGGCAGGCAGCTCACATACCAAATGTCTGGATGTGCAGAGCAATACCGCAATGAGAATAATAACTGGAACATTAAAATCAACACCTGTTCAATGGTTGCCCGCTCTGGTCCATATATCCCTACCCAAAATCCAGAGATACGCACCTACAGTTCATGAACACAATTGAACCATGGCCCAACCTGGGCTTACCAATTCATCCACAACCTTCCAAAGTCACTTCTGAAATCTTGCAAGCCTTTGTGGGACTGGGCTGAAGTTCTTAAAGTGTCTTCATTCAATTCTGGGGCAAATTGAAAGGAATACAGCAATAATGTTAATGTCCCAAACAAACACCTGATTGCTGACCTCATAAAAGAACTTCAAAGCTTCAGTCTATTCCAGCAATAATGGTCTGAATTGAACCATTTTAGAACATTGCATGGCAGATGTTGTCATCTCTTATACCTTTGGAAGACGAGTGACAATGCACAATGTGACGGTGGCTACCCGTTGCAAACTATGGGCCACATTGTAAATTGGTGCCCACTTCAATCATTTGCTAAGGGCATCTCAGACTTTAGAGTCATTAATGGACCATTTGTAAAATCATTCACCTGATATTGCACGAGAAGGCTTGTAACTTTGCACAAAATACAAGTGCATGCATTATATACAGTGACTCCAGTTGGCTGTTCAGGAACATTATGTGAGTTCTGACAGTTGCAACAATGCAGGGAGATAAATCAATGCACATTTATAACACTTTTTGTAAATCTGTTTCCCAAAATGCTATACAAAGAGAAAAAAGGAGAGGTTAAGAGAACATCATAACTTATAGAGCAAGAACATTGTTCTGAATAAGTTATGAAATTGAGGCAGGTCTCCACCCCCAATGAAACAAAAAAAAGTGTGGGGCAAAGAATTACAACCTACCAGCGAAGTGATAAGGGGCGTGGTTAATTCTTTTTCTTCTTCTCTTACACATTATTTTTACATTTTTATTATGGGGGAAGGAGATAGGGTGACCAGACAGCAAATGTGAAAAATCTGGACAGGGGGTGGGGAGTATTAGGAGCCTATATAAGAAAAAGACCCAAAAATCGGGACTGTCCCTATAAAATCGGGACATCTGGTCACCCTAGAAGGAGATGGGGGGACAGACGTAGGAGAGTGAGTAAATGGGAGAAAGAGACTGAGGAAAAAACAGGGAGGGGGATAGTGAGAGAAAAAGAGAGACCAAGATAAGGGAGGGATGGAAAGGAGCATAGAGGTGAGGAAGAGGAAGGTGGCAGCAGATGGACCAGGGAGATGGAATAAAGGGGTTTGTTAAAATAAATACTTGATTTTTTTTTTATTAATTTTTTCTTTGAATCTGTTATTTTTTCCCTTCACTCTGGTGGTTTTCTCCAGTCACTAGCAAATCTGATATAAATTAAAGTAAAATTCTCCCATGCAGGGCCCTACTCCCAGCGTGCCCATTTAATTGGGAGCATTGCCAGAAAACAAATTCAGACCTTGAAAAATGGCTGAATGGCAGATGAAGCCTGGTTAAATGAAATATCTGAACCCCCAGCATGCACACATTTTCCAGTTTTTTGTTTTAACAAAGTGTCCATTTACATGGCCAGTTCTATCATCTTGGGGCATTATGTTCAATATGGTAGTGCCCAGATTGAGATCTAACATGTTTTTGGTCTCTTCTGTGTTGATGGGGTCTATAGTATTTTGTAGGCATGAACTGTTTTTCTTTGTTTATTTTAAATACAAACAGACCTTGAAGTTTGCTGCTACCAGTCCCCTATGTTTTATTTTTCTTCCTTCAAATGCATATGCCTAGCTTCCTGTAAAGTCAATGTAATCCAATAGCCATTTTTTGTACTGATTAATACTATAATTACAACCACCATTAGAGGACATTAAAAACTAAGTAGACATATGAATACAGCACAAACTGTTAAAACACATTTGCCAAGACTATAGATGTTGCATGGGCTGGAACAGCCAGAAAAATTAGTGTCACAGCATGGAGAAAAAATGTATCGTAGACAGGTGTTTAGTATGATATACCAGTCTTTTTACAACAGTTTACAGGTGTGAATTGGCAAACTGTAGTGTAAGCTTGATACTTTACACATTTCGCTCTGTGCCATGGCTGTTATGATTGCTTTACCAGTCTATTGCCTTGACCTAGTTTTTATGTTTGTATGATACTCATACTTACTTCAGCTTGTGAAATAAAAGTGGATGCTCCCACAATCCAGTATTCCTTTGAGCCATTGATGATTGGCACCGTCTTTTAACTGTGGTCTCTGCCAAGTTTGAGGCTGAATAAACACATTACACGTTTCTCTTAGTACCATTGTAGTAAGTCATAGCTGACTGCCAGTGCCTCCCACAACCAGAAACATATCTGGCACCACACCATAATTAGCTCATTCCAATAAAGAATCCTGCCAGGCCTCATCCCTGCACCATCCTCAAATACACTACCTAATCCATTTATTTCTCTGGTATCTGGAAGCTTATCAAGCTGGCCTTGGGTGGACCAAGAAGGTGGAAAGCACTTTCCAGACACCAGGGATCCTCAGAGATGCCTTGCTAGAAGCTCCCGATCTTCTATATTGAGGGAGATCCAGCCTGAATGCCTCTGCTTATCCAACTGTAAGTAATATGGCACAGGAAGAGAGGCAGTCCTTCAGATAAGTCAGGCCCAAATCATTTGACGGTTTTGCACTCCTGCTATAAGCAAGCTGTCACATTCTGGTCTGACTTCAGCATCGGAGTGGTCCCAAGTTGAACATGTTGCAGTGGTGTAACCTTAGGTGACATAGACATAACTAGGTGTACCAAGGTCCTTATCTCAAACAAAAGGCTGCACTCCCTTTAGGAAGCATAGACAGGAAAATGTGTGCCTTGTCAGTTTACTGGGTATCTAAGAGCAGCTCAGAGTCAAGTAAGATTCACAATAATAGCCTCACCATCTCCTTCCTGCTAAGCACTATCCCATTTTAGATAAAAACGGCAGCCATCTTCAAAAGGCACCTAGTTCTACAACTGTATAACACTCACAATCAGGGCAGGGCAATACTTGAGACGAGAGTTCCAAATGATGTTTCTCTGCACAGAAAGCACTGGCACCTGGCAGCCGAGACGATATGTAATTTTTTTTTTAAATCAAAGAATTATATCTAGAGATCTCACATTAAGACTAATAATTTGCCTGTATTCACGAGAGACTTGAAAGAATGGAAAGGGCAGGAATTAGGGGAAATAGCTGCTGTTGGCATTGTAAAACCAAAAGGCATATTTTATTTGATATGCCAAATTGTTGTGGTACTGCAGCAAAGTTGCTGGTTTTTAATACTGACATACCAC
This sequence comes from Chelydra serpentina, assembly GCA_037349315.1. Classification (NCBI taxonomy): domain Eukaryota; kingdom Metazoa; phylum Chordata; order Testudines; family Chelydridae; genus Chelydra; species Chelydra serpentina. The sequence continues at coordinate 19,127,689 of JBAIAC010000042.1, forward strand.
AAAGATCCCACAATATTTACCCTTGGACATGGTAGCACAATTAAGAAAATATCAACACCACAAAATATTTCTTTTGAGAAAGGTATTAACTGCTAAGTGAGTAATAATGCAGGACTGGAGATCTTCCTTTCCTTTAAACTCAGACAACTAGCATGTGAGTCCAGGAGTGAGAGATGGCCTTTGGAAGGGATTCTTTCAGCCAAATAACAAATTAGAAGTCTCCTTTCCCCTCCCCTTTCCTCCACAGCAATAAATGTCTTATTCTTGAAAGTATGTGACTGTGTGCTGTATAGGGATAATTTCTGAAGGACATGCTTTCTTTTCACATTTCTGATTTTCTTTCTCAACCTATTAGATTTTTAAAAAAAGATAAACACAGTAATTCAATTGTCTGGAGTCAAGAGATCCCTGACACCAGCTCTCATCCTGCACTGCATCAAGACACTTAAGATCATCCGGGATGCCATTGCTGGCTACAGGAACTAAACTCTTTCAGGTAGGGACCATCTTTTGTCTCTGGTTATGGTGCCTAGCGCAAAGGGGCCCTGGTTCGTGACTGGGCTTTGAGACTCTATGGCAATACAAATAATAACTTTCCAGTTGCAGTAGCTGGTCTCTCAGTAGAGGGCCTCCAACTTTGGAACTCAAACCCGCTGCTGTCTGCCAGAGACAGCTTGGCAGCTGTCAGGAAAGGCTGAACGGCTAGTTTATTTTCGTCAGCATTGGGTTAATCTTGTATTGGCGTTGTTTTTCCCCATCTGGTAATAAACCTTGGAAGGTGTTGACAGCAGCATGCTGGCATTTTGGCATTGCTTATTGTTTGTGATGTAATGTGTATATTTTGCCTACTTGTAATTTGTTAAAAGGCCTAGTGATTTGTTGATAGCACTTCAGGATCAGTCCTTAAACCCTTACTCACCCAAGCAGGCTATACCTGTGCAACTAGTGCTATTAACTTCAATGGGACTATTTATGGGCAAGATTGTGACCAGTGTGGCTGCACAGAGAACTGAGCAGAGTAAGGGTTCCCCAGGGTTGTATTAATTTAGGTGAGATAAATGGGCCCCAAAAGGTCAAAGGCCTTAACATGACCCTATCACTGTCCAACATTAAACAGCCTAAACATTGGGATTTGGTATACAGAGACCTCAGCCTGCTTAGAACCATGGTGTTCATCCCACACCAGCCCTGAAGGGGATAAGGTGGCTCAGAAGAGGCTAATTAACCCAATAGTTTGAAGCTTGTGGGGAGATTTAGGCTTGACTGACAAGCACTAGTTGAAGATGGAGCCCATCTGGGCAGGAGTAAGTGGGGCTTGCGTAAAGCCAGGAAGTAAGCGCACAAGAGGGTGGCAAGGTGGAGGTCTGCAGTTATTTTTTGGGCCTAGGGAGGAGAGAAGAAGGAAACCCAGAGGGGAGTAGAAGTCCTGGATTCCTGATTGAAGGGGTTTACCCAGAAGGGTGATGGAGAATGAAGCCTTCCAAGGGCAGAGTAGGAAGAAGCCCAGGGAAATGAAAGCTAGGATTGAGATGCTATGGCCCTTGGCTACTAATTGCAGGGTCCCTGGGCTGGAGCCTACAGTAGCAGGCCAGCCTGGGTTCCCCTACCAGCCACTGGGAAAGCAGCATAGGCTTGAACTGCAAGACTGCTCGGAGTGACACTTGGACAGAAGGGGAAACTGTACAGTGACCTGGCCAGAGGACCAAGCTGAGAAGAAGAAACACCGAAACTCTTGTAGAGTAAACACGGCATGAGCTAAGAGACGGAATGGGGCAACAGACCTGGCAGAGCTTATGAGATGCAGCCAGGAGGAGATGCCCCAGTGGTGAGTGTACCCCATTACACAAGGCAAACAACCATTACAAATCTTCTTAAGCTTTGGTTAAAGATACAGAAAAGAGGGTAAAACAATTAAAGCATTTAAAATGTAAAGTATTAAATAAGATTTTCATTTAATAACTTCCCCTGTCCTCTGGCTGGAGAGAGTCTTTAGAAGGAAGCCCCCATCTGACAATCTCTTAGATAGTATCAAAGATGATGATAACTGTCCTTTTGGGGGGAAAGTTAGCTGAGACGAGCTGGAGTTATCATTGTTGCTGTTGTTTAAAGTCCAATCCTATTTCCTAGAAGAAAACCCCAAGACAAACACACACAGAAGGGAGAGAGAGATAAGAACAGCAAAGATAGAAAATACAGCTTCTGTCTCTGGCTTTAACTCTCAATTGCAATCTCACTGCTGGAAAAACACAGGGAGAGCATACGGTCATCTTAGCCTCTTGTACCAGCATCAGGCTGTCGAGGGCATTGCATTTAGCTGCCTCTTTGTGGTCACAGGCTTACAGCAGTGATGCAAAATATGCTGTCTTGGACAGCTAAGCCAGACTTTTATTGAACAGAAGGAGTAAGGAGAGAGAGATAGGAAAGAAAAGAAATAAGGTGGGGAAGGAAAAGGGACATGGGTGGGGGTGGGGGACAGTCTCACATCCGAATGTGTCTAGGATTTAGCTGAAGCTTATGGGGGTGGTGATATCATCTAGGTCCTTCTCAGTGGCCTGACCTGGTCTGGTCAGGACATGTCTCAGGATCAGGACAATGAAGGCACAATGGTGTCATGCTGAATCCTGGGGTCCCAGGAGACAGTGGGGCTGTCAGGCCTGGTGTAAACTTGTTCCTTCCCCTTGTCTTTTCTTTCAGCCAAGCAGCATTGTGGCAGCCAGCTTCTAGCCCTCTCCACGCAGTCTGTTCTTTTGAAGACACCAAAAGGGTGTGATGGGCAGAATAGCCACATATTTGGCCCAAATACTGACACATCAGTTTTGGTTCATTGATTTCCAGTCCCACACTTCTCTTGTTCACCAGGCATGATCTTAACACAGTCCTTGAATTATAGCAGTAGGTCTTTGTACTAATTCATTCTTTTTCTCCTTTTTGCAACTTTTTCCATCCAAGTTTGTTGTTATAGGTTATTGTGACATTTGATGCATTTTCACAGTTGAGCTCACTGTTAGGGTAAATTTGTAGTTCCAACTATCTCAAAACCAACTCCCTTGTGACAGGTGTGTTCGTGCTACCTGTGGGCAGGTAGCACTAACCTGTAGTTAGTGCAGGTTAGTACTTACTAACTACAGGTTAGTGCAGCCCACCGGTAGTAGTGGGCAGAGCTGTGCCTCCCAGGGAACAACTGGACAGAGAGTAGGCAGATAAAGGGCTCTGCCCACTCATTCCAGCCAGCAATTGCACCTTGAAATGGGCTGTAGCAAATTGCTCCTTCTTACTCCCTTCCCAGCTGCCGAGTGAAACCAGAGTGCCCCGAAGACTCTGTAGCTCTGTAGTACAGTGACTTCTGGCACTTGGCGCCAGTGCAGTCACATACCTACACCTTACTCCGGGGAGGGGGTGGGGTGGGTGAATAAACCTCATTACTCATGCAAGTAAGGATTACAGAACTGGGCTTTTAGGCAACAAACAAGCCACACTGTGTAACTTAAATAAGAAATGCTATAGAATTGATTGTGAAAATCCCTTACCTAGACAAAGAGCACAACGTGTGCTGTGTATACTTAGAGCCAAATCTCACTAGCCTTCCCAATATGCCCCATGAGAGTAAGGCAAACAGGATTTGGTCCATTATTAGTTCAGTAAAACGGAAAAATCACCTGTCTTGACTAAAAAATCAAGCCACAAGACCTTGCCCAAAATAATCTGAGGTAGAAAAAACAGCTTCAATCTGCTAGATGCTGACCACCCTCAGCTCCCCGAGTCTTCAGTTTTAGTTCAGTTTAGCTAATCACCTTGCAGGATTGGGCACAGAGCTGCCATCCTTGAAAATTAACTCCATTAACTTTCCATTTTTCCTTCAATGCTTTCCTTTTTCCATGGATGATTTTTCTCTGCAGTAAGCCCAGCACACAATCATGCTATTGATTTGCACATGTGTAGAGTAATTTCTGTTCAAATTCCCTGCATCTAAACTGGTTAGTAGGAGCCAAGATCCAATTATGTTCTTTGGCTATACATCAAGTTACTAGTTTAAAACATATAAAAGCAGATTTGTTTCAGACTCTCACTAAACTACAGATCAGGTAATAAAGCCAGACAATCATAGCATTTAACTTCCAAATAAACCTTCTTTAATATATGTTGAGATTGTTATGCTGAATAGATTATATTTTTGAGAAAGAAAGATATAAACAATTCTGTTCAGCTATATTTCAGGTTGACACAAACCAATAGATGACAGGAAATTCCAGTTCAACGGAAAAAAAGGTTGGTGTGTTTGCCTTAACTTTGAACTGCCTGCATGTGAAGGGTGTATCACTGTCTTTCACATTTTTACAAATTATTTACATTTAAATTTTTGACCATTTTTCAATTTTTGTTTAAAAGAAAAGAGCACTTCTACATTATTGGAGACTAATTATTTACATAATACTTCATATTCTTTTGGGGCAATCCAATCTTTCAAAGGTAAATGTGTTTTAAGCTGCAATGGCTTATAAATATTTATTTCCTTATGAGTCAGTTGTTTTTTTGATTGTTAGTCTCCATACCAACCAGCCATAATATGACTCATTTCATTCCACAGTTAGTGACTTTGATTAAAAATCTTTTTCTGAATGCTGCCAAGCGTGCTAACTCCAAAATAACACCTCTGGTACCATGGTTTGGTTAGATTTCAGACAATGTAGTCTACTGCAGCAGAAGTCATCTTCCAACAACACAAAACAAGGTGGCACTGGCTTCAACTGAATTCTTTATAATTAATTGCACAAACGACAAAATATAATTACAATGATTTCAATACACTCACACCTAGAATTGTCTGCAGAATGATCATGTATGGCAGACATCTCAGCCAGACCTTTAGGTAAAAGTATGGGCTGAACGTAAGCATTGTACTCTGTAGGGATTGTATATTTTTTCATACTCACCAACTATACCTATTTGTGGGTTCATTGGAGAAGCTGGGACGTTCTGTGAAGTTCCCAGTAGAGAGTTGTTTTTTTTAATCCAGATTGAGATAGTGCTTTCTAGAGTTCATAAAATAGCCATATCCTGCGGGTACTTACAGATATAACTTACAAAGCGAAATGCAAGCAAGAGCGGATTCCAAGTTGGCCCTGATTCTGCCAGCCTTGCTCACAATGAGATGTAACTTACATTACAATCAGCTAGACCACTCAATGTGAATAAGGATATGTCTATGCTTGGAGCTGGAGGTGTGATTTCCCCTAAAGGTGGCAACTCAGGTTAATTATTAAGCTTAATTAATTATTAAGATAAAGAGAACGGCAATTGAAGGCAGTTAGCAGGGCCGGCTCTAACCTTTTTGCTGCCCCAAGCAAAAAAAACAAACAACCCACACCGCGTGCCGCCCCCCCCACCCCAGGAAAAAAACCCACAAGCACCGCCCTGCTGAAACAACCCCCCGTTCCCCAAGCCCTGCCGAAACAACCCTCCCTCCCCCGCGCCGCCGAGCTGAAACAACCCCCCTTCCCCTCCCCCAAGTCCCGCGCCGCTGAGCCGAAACAATCCCCCCTCCCTTCTCCTCCCCCAGCCCTGCGCCGCCGAGCCGAAACAACCCGCCCTCCCCTCCCCCAGCCCCGTGCTGCCGAGCCGAAACAACCCCCCTCCCCTCCCCTCCCCTGAGCCCCACGCCGCCCCACTGAAACAACCCCCCTCCCCTCCCCAGAGCCCCATGCCGCCCCGCTGAAACAATCCCCCCTCCCCTCCTCGGAGCCCCGCGCCGCCCCACTGAAACAACCTCCCTCCTCTCCCCTGAGCCCCGCCCTGCTGAAACAACCCCCCTGCCCTCCCCCGAGCCCCACCGCTGAAGTGAAAAAAAGCAAACCCGAGCGCTGCCGCCGAAGAAAAAAAACAAAAAACAAACCTCAAGCGTCGCCCCTTGCAAGGTGCCGCCCCAAGCATGCAGGGCCAGCTCCCGGCACCAGCCTACCAAGCATGTGCTTGGGGCGGCACCTGGAGAGGGGCAGCACTCAAGGTTTAGTTTTTTTTGTAAATTTAAAAAAAAGAAAATATCTTCCTCTGGCGCCCCTGCCGGGGGAGCGGGGCGGCAGGCGTGCTCCGCTCCCCGCCGGCGCCCCTACTGGGGGAGCGGGGCGGCAGGCGTGCTCCGCTCCCCGCTGGCGCCCCGGCCAGGCAGCGGGGTGGCAGGCGTACTCCGCTCTGGCCGGGCAGCGGGGCGGCAGGCGTGCTCTGCTCCCCGCCGGCGCTCCGGCCGGGCAGTGGGGCAGCAGGCGTACTCCGCTCCCTGCTGGGGGAGCGGGGCTGCAGGCGTGCTCCGCTCCCCGCCGGCGCTCCGGCCGGGGCAGCAGGGCGGCAGGCATTCCGCGCTCCCCACTGGCAGGGGGAGCGGGGCGGCGGGCATGCTGCCCTCCCCGCCCCCCCCCCCCGCCGCGTTTTGGCGGGGCGGCGTTGTTGTGGGGGGGGGTTTTGGCCGGCGTTGGGGGGGCGGCGCTTGTGGGTTTTTTTTTTTTTCTAGGGGCGGCCAAAAAGCTAGGGCCGGTCCTGCAAGCATGTGCTTGGTCGGCTGGTGCCTGGAGCCAGCCCTGGTAGTTAGCACCCTGTGGGTAGGATCAGACCCTAAAATGTTCAGGGTGCAACCCCCATACACCTGTTCTCCACCCCAGTTCATTCAGTAAAAGAATGGGAGGCCTATATTTTTTCCACCTCAAGCACCGGTGGACATGTTTAGTGGATTTCACTTGTTGAAAAATTGACAAGCAATACAAGAACATTCTGGGGGTGCAAAGCCAATCCTTTGGTTTCAAAACTGCAATATGGGAGATTAATCTGTGTGGGGAAAATAAGTGATTTTTGCAATGACTTGGAGTCTTGCTGGAATTTAATGGCATGCATCATCAGGCTCTTCTTCAATGCCTGTTCCATCAGTGCTGCTTCCTTCTAGCATCTGCAGAGAGGGGAGTAAGAACCTTCTACATCTGTGCTGTGCTACATCTTGTTGGGGTGGGGTGGTGGGGAAGCACGAGAACCCCCACCGTCTTTTTTACTAATGCAGAGAGTCAAAGAGAATACAAATCACAGGTGTAAATAGGATTTAATCCTAGCACAGGAGAAGACACTGTATTTTCATGCAGACAGAACTCTCATTGGCTTCAGGGCATGTCTTTACTAAATAACCCTCAAACAAGAAAGAAGCCTTGTATAATGCAAAGGAAGGAAAGTACTAACCTTTGCATATTTGAAGGCAAATGGTCATTGTGTGTGATGATCAAAGACTCTAAATGCATCCCTCTTTCTTCGCCCTGGGAGAAAGAGCCCATGTAGGTAGTTACCCTATCAGCTTGTTTTCTGTGAGAAGCTATAAGTACGGACACAAGGAAAAATTCTTCATTTCTGGACTGTTTGGATTCTAACAGGGCAGAATAACTGAACAAGACAAAGATCCCCAGAGTTATTCTGGGTAGCTCTGAGACACTTTTGGGAAACTGGCAGATTACTACATCTCTGCTACCCATTTGGAATGATAGGCTATAACTCACCTGTATATATATTTATCTGCTTTAACTTCTCAATAACTCTCATTTCTTTTTCCTAGCTAAAACCTTTAGTTTGTTTACTGTAGAATTGGCTACCAGCTTCTTTGGTGTGAGATCTGGGATGCAAATCAACCTTGAGTGAGTGACTGGTCTCTTGGGACAGGGTGTAACCGGGAATGTTTTTGATTTCTGGTGTAAGTGACCATTTATCACATAGTTGAGCTTGCCTGGGTGGCAAGATAGACTACTGGGTTGGTGAAATCCAATTGTAGAACATACCACCAGTCTGGGGTGTCTACTCCAGACAGCATGACACTGGTATGAAGGGAATCCATCAACTTTAAATGTCTCCTCTCCTCACATAAGTATGTTTTGGTCTCAAGTCGACCACCATCAAACAGCACACATTATTTTTCAGAAAAGCTATAAACCGCCTAAAATGGTGGTTGATACTGGAGACATTGATTTTACCTTGACTAAAATGGCACAAACACTCCCCTTTTCAAACCTTATGTTAACAGGAGTAAAATCAATTCAGGAGAAAACAGGAGAAAAATAACATTGAGTTCTGTTTTAAAAAAAATAAATCCTGAAAGCATATGTATGGAAACTTTTTAAAGAGCCTAATAAATAAGAGTGATTGAATGAATGAGGCCATTCTTCTCTGCTCAAGATTGCAGTGGCTGAGACTGATACAAAGCCAAATAAAAAAAAAAGTTTCCCTTAAATGCAGGAGTGATCTTGGTTACTGACTTCTGACACCTAGTGAATAGCTACTTGTCCTATGATGAGCCAAACCTTCAGCAATGGAGTGGCTAATATCACATATTGATCTGTCAAGAGGAGATTATGAAAGATAATTTTACTTCTGCAATCCAATCTGCCCATTTGAAGAACTCCCTCCCAAACTTGATGAAGGGAAGTGACTTGTGTAAAATGAAGGTTGCGAAAACCCTCTCTCACATGGTGGAAGCATGTGCATTATTGAGGCTTCCTGCAAAGAAATAGTGAAACGACTAAGTAAAGGAGCTTTGTGGTAATCTGCAAGATGCGGTGTTCTTGTCATCCTACTACGTATCTCATTTGTTCAGAAGCGTACATTTCATTTACTGTATTAGTTTTTAAATATCACTTCCTGAAGGACATTATAGCATGAAGATACTAATACTTCGCAGGTATATGGCACCTGCCATCTGGCAAGCACTAAAGACCCTGTTGTGCACTCCTTATTCAGACTGGTGAGCACTTACATTGGTGGGCATTTGTACAGATACTTCCACTGAAACATGTATGTAAATGTGCCAAAAACTGAGCCCTAATGCATTCCATTTCACAATGTCATTGTGAGGTAGGGAAGGATTGCTGTCGCCCCCATTTTATAGTGAAGAAACTAAGGCACAAGGATACATTTTCAAACATGCGTGCCTAAAGATATGTATCAAAATCCACATACAGGCACCTAAATTTTCATCTATGTGCCTTAAATATATTCAGTTAACTACATATGGATTTAAATGCCTACTTTTGGCCCCTAACGTTCCACCAAAATTTGATTCAATTACTTGCCCAAAGTCACACATCAAATCAGAGACAGACTCAATCAAAAATTAAGCCCAGATCATCCAAATCTCTGCAATTATCTGTAACTGATGTAGGATATTTTTAAGCACCTCACACCTGCATGAAATTTCACTGTAATAATAACCTGAAGGGCACAAGGGAAAGATTACATCAAGGTGCACAAGCTGCTGCTCATTGTGGCCGCTCCCCCTGTGAGCAGAAGCGGTGCCTTAAAAATGAAGCTTCTTTTTAAGCAACGCTTCTTGCACTCACCCGGCGGCACTCCGGGTCTTCGGCGGCATTTTGGCGGCGGGTACCACCGAAGACCCAGAGCAAGTGAGGACCCACCACCGAAGTGCCGCCGAAGACACGGAGCGCTGCTGGGTGAGTACAGGGGGAGCCTGGGGAAGCGCCTTTTTATAGCTCTGCTCCCCCTGTGCTCCGGACCTGCCTACGCTACTGGGAAGAAGAGGTGGATGAGGCTTTTTTTTAAATAAAAAAAACCTTACAAAATCGTCCAAGGCGCAGGACTTGATGGTGATGGGGGGATTTCAACTACCCATACATCTGTTGGGAAAATAACACAGCAGGGTACAGGTTATCCAGCAAATTCTTGGAATGAATTGGAGACAAGTTTTTATTTCAGAAGGTGGAGAAAGCTGCTAGGGGAGAGGCTGTTCTAGATTTGATGTCAACAAATAGGGAGGAACTGGTTGAAAATTTGAAAGTGGAAGGCAGCTTGGGTAAAAGTGATCATGAAATGGTAAAGTTTATGATTCTAAGGAATGGTAGGAGGGAAAACAGCACAATAAAGACAATGGATTCAAGAAGGCAGACTTTAGCAAACTCAGAGAGTTGGTAGGAAAGATCCTATGAAGCATGTCTAAGGGGAAAAACAGTTCAAGAGAGTTGGCAACTTTTCAAAGAGACATTACGGGCACAAGAGCAAACTATCCACTGCATAGGAAAGATAGGAAGTATGGCAAGAGACCATCCTGGAGATTTTCAATGATCTGAAACTTAAAAAAGAGTCCTACAAAAAGTGGAAATTGGTCAAATTACAAAAGATTAATATAAACAAATAACGCAAGTATGTAGGACAAAATCAGAAAGACCAAGGCACAAAGTGCGATTAAACTAGAGACAAAAAGACTAACAAGAAAACATTCTACAAATACATTAGAAGCAAGAGGAAGACCAAGGACAGGGTAGGCCCATTACTCAATGAGGAGAGGGGAAACAATAACAAAAAATGTGGAAACGGCAAAAGTGCTAAATGACTTTTTTGTTCCGGTTTTCACCAAAAGGGTTAGTAGCGATTGGACATCTAACATAGTGAATGCCAGTGGAGATGAGGTAGGATCAGAGGCTAAAATAGGGAAAGAACGAGTTAAAAATTGCTTAGATAAGTTAGATGTCTTCAAGTCACCAGGGCTTGATGGAATACATCCTAAAATACTCAAGGAGCTCACTGAGGAGATATCTGAGCCATTGGCGATTATCTTCGAAAAGTCATGGAAGACGGGAGAGATTCCAGAGAACTGGAAAAGGCTAAATATAGTGTCCATCCATAAAAAGTGAAATAAGGATAACCAGGGAATTACAGACCAGTCAGCTTAACTTCAGTACCCGGAAAGATAATGGAGCAAATAATTAAGCAATCAATTTGCAAAAACCTAGAAGAAGATAATGTGATAAGTAACAGTCAGCATGGATTTGTCAAGAACAAATCGTGTCAAACCAACTTAATAGCTTTCTTTGGCATGGTAACAAGTGCTGTGGATAGGGGAGAAGCGGTAGATGTGGTATATCGTGACTTTAGTAAGGCTTTTGATACTATCTCATATGACCGTCTCATAAACAATCTAGGGAAATATAGCCTAGATGGAGCTACTATAAGGTGGGTGCATAACTGGTTGGAAAACTGTTCCCAGAGAGTAGTTATCAGTGGTTCACAGTTAAGCTGGAAGGGCATATCGAGTGGGGTCCCACAGGCACAGGCGCTGACTTTGGCCGGCGCCAGCAGGTGCTTGCGCCCCCCCGACCCCGCCCCAACTCTGCCCCCGGACCCTCCCCCATTCCAACCCCTTCCCCAAATCCCCACCCCCTCCCCTGGGCACGCCGCATTTCCCCTCCACCCCCCTCCGTTCCTCCCTCCCAGGCTTGCCATGCGCAAGTGAGGGAGGGAGGGAGAGAGAGGGGAGAAGTGGCAGTGCTCTCAGGGAAGGAGACAGAGGTGGAGTGGAGGTGAGCTGGGGGCGGGCATGAGGAGGGCCTCAGGATGCAACGGGGGGGCAGAGGAACTGCTCCCCAGCTCACCTCCACTCCGCCTCCGCCTCCTCTGAGCACACTGCTGAGCTCTGCTTCTCCCCCTCCCTCCCAGGCTTGCCGCCAAACAGCTGACTCCCACAGCAAGCCTGGGAGGGAGGGGGGAGAAGTGGAGAAGCGGCACCACGCTCAGGGGAGGTGGAGCAGAGGTGAGTTGGGTGGGGGGGCCAGCGGGCAGCTGCCGGTGGGTGCTCTGCACTCACCAATTTTTCCCCATGGGTGCTCCAGCCCTGGAGCACCCACCGAGTCAGTGCCTATGCCCACAGGGATCAGTTCTGGTTCTGTTCAATATCTTCATCAATGATTTAGATAATGGCATAGAGAGCACATTTATAAAGTTTGCGGACGATACCAAGCTGGGAGGTGTTGCAAGTGCTTTGGAGGATAGGATTAAAATTCAAAATGACCTGGAGAAATGGTCTGAAGTAAATAGGATGAAAATCTATAAGGACAAATGCAAAGTACTCTCCTTAGGATGGAATAATCCGTTGCACAAACACAAAATGGGAAATGACTGCCTAGTAAGGAGTACTGCAAGAAGGGATCTGGGGGTTATAATGGATCACAAGTAAAATATGAGTCAGCCGTGTAACACTGTTGCCAAAAAAAAAAAAAAAAAAAAAGCCAACATCATTCTGGGATCCATCAGCAAGAGTGTTGTAAGCAAGACACAAGACTTAATTCTTCCACTCTTCTTTACACTAATAAGGCCTAAACTGGAGTATTGTATCCAGTTCTGGATGTCACATTTCAGGAGATTGGGGAAAGTCCAGAGAAGAACAACAAAAATTATTAAAGGTCTAGCAAACATGACCAGTGAGGAAAGATTGGGGGGGGAAAAACGGTTTGTTCAGAAAAGAGAAGTCTGAGGAGGGTCATAAGTTTTCAAGTACATAAAAGGTTGTTACAGGGAGGAGGGTGGTAAATTGTTCTCCTTAACCTCTGAGGATAGGATAAGAAGCAATGTACTTAAATTGCAGCCAGGACAGTTTAGGTCGGACGTTAGGGAAAACCTCCTGTCAGAGTGGTTAAGCACTGGAATAAATTGCCTAGGGAGGTTGTGAAATCTCTATCATTGAAGATTTTTAAGAACAGGTTAGACAAACACCTGTCAGTGATGGTCTAGATAATATTTGTTCCTGCCCTGAGCGCAGGGGACTGGACTAGATGAGTTCTCGAGAGCTCTTCCAGTTCTATGATTCTATGATAACGTGAACAATATAAGCAAGTATATGAGAGTAAATCATGAAGGGCAATGTTCCCTCTAATTTTTGACAGGCCATGTGCGCAAAAACTTTCTTCTGTGCAAACTGTTGTGCTTCTGTGCAAATTTTTGTGCGTGCAGTGTTTCGCCGTATGCGCGGGGTTTAGGATCTGTGTGCACACGCGCACAGCTTAGAGGGAACAGTGATGAAGGGCCGGATTATGATAGGCCAGGACAGTCTGAGAGAACGCTAAAAGTTAGAAACCAAAATTGATGTTGGAGTCACACCAACCACTTGCCTTTTAGCTAAAAGGTTTGGAGAGTATTAAGATGACTTTATAAAATTTTTAGCTTAAAAGACACGGGGAAAAATATATTGACCTGGGTAAGGAATATGGGACTCCTAATGGTTGGTTAGGAGCAGTCTAGGTTTGGCAAGAGCGAGGGCTGCAGGACCTACTTAATTTTTACTCCCCACACTGTGGCACCACCCAGGGGTGAACATGCATGCACCGAACAGTGGGACACAACTGATGTGCTTGGCCAAGTACTAACAGCAATACAGAGGTGCCATTAATGAAATATGCATGTGGGACTTGCTTAAATAAACATTTTTGTTTTCAGTTTTTACATTTCTTTCAACTTCTTGGCCTCATTTTCCATTTGGATACCACTTTGTGTCCTTGTCATAATTGGACTGGTCTGGGAACCAGTCAAAATTACGGCAGCCTCTCTGCATTGCCCTATGGGTGGCAGCCCTACTCCGAATCTCTTCAATGCTACATGCTGTAGTCCCATCCCAATCCAACCCTCCTTACTCCAAGGCATCCACCATGCCAGAGCTTGTAATTGGGTCCTCAGAAGGCAGCTTTACAGTGGTCTTCCTAAGTTTCAGCACCAGGGGAATGGTTCCCTGTTTGGATCCAGGATTGTAGAGGCCTTTTACATCCCATGCCAGCCCTTTTAACCTGACAGAGGCCAGAGAGAGAGAATCTCAGCCTGGTCTGTTATTATTACAATCAGGGCTCGGAACCAACCAGCCCAGAGGTAACAGCTTCAGAGAAGTGCTGGTATCTTGTTCTCCAAAGTCTCAACTTACTTTTTTATTTTAAAAATGAAAGTGTCTAGTTTATAGTGTTGTGAAGAAAACCACCAAAAAGGTAACCTGGGTGTAACTGATGCAGAGATGTCCATGTAATTTTTACAGAGAGCCTGGACCAGTAGCTTTGTGGTGCAACCTGTCCGATTCCTATAATTAAAGTGTTGACTCAGATGCCCAGTGATTGGCAATTTAAATGTCTATATTATTGCCTATTCTATTCCTCATGCAAGGAAAAAAGGAAGAACCACAGAGCTGCAAACTTACGGTGAGAGACTTTTTTTTTTTTTTCTGCAATCAAGTAAAAGCCCAGCAAGTTGCCCAACACTGCCCCTAGGTATATTCCAGCCCCAAGGAGGAGGAGCCTAGCTTGAGGAGCCCAGTGGAATGCAGAGAGCCACGTACTCATATTTTGAACATCTGCAGAGTGTGGTGAGTGGAGTCTCTTTCTGGTGACTCACATGGGTGGAGCTTGAAAGATTACCACTTCTTCTGTCCCCCGTCTGACCTCGGATTGCCACCTTTAATAGTGCAGTGTCAATGAGAAGCCGCTTGCATTTTCAAATGCATACTTGAAAATGCAGTAGAGCCTCTCCCCGAACAACATTCTATGGAACGATGATCAAACTGATCTAGTTCACTTGAATACTTCAGATGCCGAGCATATAAAGCTAAACTGACTGCATCATTCACAGTTTCATCTTTGACAGCTTATTCTTATTTTAATGTATAACACGAGTCTGCTTCAGGCCTCTGTTCTGGGTTCTCTTCTATAATTCACAGGTCACAATATTAAAAAAAAAATACAGAATTGTGTATCCTAGGGTATCAAATATCCACCAGTAGAGCATGGGACTCTTTTTTTTTTAATCCTTCTCCTGTTCCACCCCACAATACACTCCCACTCCTTCTTGCTCCTTCCCTGTTTCCTGAATTCTTATCCAACTCCCACCCAAAAAAACCCTTAGATTCCCCCAAATCCCACAAGACAGATTCCCCCATGCTATGTTAAAAAAAAGTCAGTTAATATATGAAAACTGAATTCAGATAAAATTTTTACCACTGAAAGAATAAAACAAATCTTGCTTAAAGCATCTTGTTATAATAGATACCAAATTTCTTTCCACCCCTCACTTAAGTATTAAAAACCTTTATTTTTCTTAAAAGAGAGAAACTTGCTTTACTTTGCTGAAATTCTATTTATGACAAATTGATGTGAGATTTAGTGTTTTCCCACAAATTACCACAGTCTGTTTCTTTGGTGGTTTGTTAAGGTTTTTTCGGGGGTGGGTTTGTTTTAGTTCCTCCCCCACCCCCCCCAGATCCCACTTGCAACACAGTACATTTTTCCGGCTATTGTGGTAGCGGATCCTGCTGGACCCATGGAATCCCAGTCCCACTGCTGAACTCTACTTACTAGCACACACTCATAAAAATAACCCCCCTCTATAGCAGGGCTAAGGGCTAAGAGCCTTTCCAGCCCTCAACCTACCCCTTTCCCAAATGCTAACGCCCAAGTTAAAGAAAGGGAGGGTTCCAAAGTGTATTACAATGTTAATTGTGCAGAATATTTGCTTAGCATATATGATAACATTCTTCCCTTTCTTTGAGTGGCAATGATGACATGCTAGCCAGCTTCTTTCTTCCTCCTACCCCCATGGTAATTTACATGCTGCAGAGCAGGAGTGTGTGACTTGTCTAGTTTCATTCATTTAGCCAGTGGCACTCAGGGATAAGTCAGTTAAGTTCTGCAAGTGTAGTATTTTGCTCATCTTTTAAATTATATATGTTTATGGAAACACAGAACATACTGTTTGTGTTCTAGATGTAGAGTAGCATGGGTAAGATCAGAGAATCAAGAAAGACTATGCTGGGCAATCCTATATAGGTGACAAATTAGGGTTACCTACACCACTATTCACATTCTCCCAAAGGAAAGCCATTTTAGACAGCATGTGTCAATGTTTGGCTCCCTGGCAAGCTAGTAAACACCTTTCAAATCATTCTGACTCCTAATCGCTGATCAAACCTCTGCTCATACCTTTCATATGTCAGTTCTGCCTACTCACTCTCAGTTGTCATCAGCCTCTGCTGTTTCACAGTTAGTGAGCACAGGTGCCTCAGGTCATTAGCAGAACACTGAAGGAGCTTCCCACGCTGCTCCTGAGACCTCAACAGTACTGCAGTCTCCCTCAATGAGTAAGTAATTCAGAAAGTGTCTATTTGAGAACAGCAACTGACTTAAAGCTATAAAAATACATGGTTCTATCTAGTTTGGGTAGTGTTTGCATTAAACTGTCAACAGAACCTTAGAGACTACAGCACGAAAAACCGAGATCGTGAGCTTGCTCATCATTGCTCATTTGGAGATGGCTGATCTGAGCCACTGATTTAAGGAGCAAAGCTGAGGGATTCCTGTACATCCCAGATGAGCTATGAATCAGACAACTTATAACAGAGATACTTTCAGGCTGACAAAGTACTGACATGTGGAACAAATATACAAAGTTTTTAATTATTTCAGAGAGTCAAAGAAAATGATGTACTGGTCACCGTGGTAAGAATCTTTCAAATTTTTATGCTATTTATAGGCTAAATAAATCTCTGAAGGTGCACAGTTGTTACAGCTACGCAGCTGTGAGGGCATGTGGGTTTTTTCCAATGGAAAACCTTACTAGGTTGCATGTTATTGCTGTGAATGGGATCAATTGGGGTTAACGAGTATTAAAGAATTGTAGTCATATCACTGAGATGGGTGTGGGAGTAATTTATAACCAGGGCTAGAATGAATCATCAAATAATCCTCATACTGTAGCATAAAGTAACTGACATCACAGTAATAAAAATGTTTAATCGAAACTATTTTTGGAGATGATAGCTAATGGATTATTGCAGTGCAACTCCCACTCAGGCCAATGGGGTGACATACTATTGTTATTAGGTGTGCATGGCCTGTCACGGGTGTAACAGTGACACATCCCTGCCTTGAGGAGCTAGAATCCGAAAGCCCAATTCTACAAACCCTTTCTGGTAGATTTGTTTTCTTTCACAGGAGTAATCTCCTTGCCTCCTGTCAGTGTTCACAGGATTAGGCCCAAAGTGAGACCTGACACAATAGGGATGACAAATAGTGGGGGAGGAGGTGTGTGGGAAGGACAAGAGCAGCAGCTGCTGCTGCTGTGCAGCATAAGGGCACAATATACAATCTTGTTGGTTCCTTTTGATAAGGACCATGGAGTTGGAGAATTTGTTTCCAGACACACAGCTGCCAACCTTGCAGGGTTCTTCTGTGTGTACGGCATTTCAGGATTCCTGTGATGGTATTTCCATTTATATAGTTGATTATCATAGATAGTTAATGATTAGACAGCAACAGGGCAGTAGCCCAAGCCCTTTGATGCAGGCAGGAAGGGAATGTGTTTCCTCTAGGGTGACTAGGTGTCCGGTTTTCAACGGAAAAGGGATCCTGCGGCTCCGGTCAGCGGCTATTGACTAGCCAGTTGGTGGCGCCGCACAGTGGGGCTAGAAGGATCCTTGCTAGCCTCTGAATCGTGCAGCTCCCAGGAAGCAGATGACATATTCCCCCCTCCGGCTCCTATGCATTCGGGCAGCCAGGGGGCTCCACACGCTGCCCCCACCCCAAGCGCCACCCCCGCAGCCCCCATTGGCTGTGATTCCTGGCCAATGGGAGCTGCAGGGGCAGCACCTGTGGATAGGGCAGTGCACAGAGCCGCCTGGCTGCGCCTCCACGTAGGAGCCAGAGGGGGGATATACTGTCTGCTTCCCAGGAGCTGCGCGGCGCGGAGGCTAGCAAGGATCCTTCCAGCCCCAGTGTGGCACCACCAACTGGGCCCCAGCCCCACCCCAGTCTGCATCCCCAGTCAGAACCATCACACTCCCCCCCCCATACCCCAACCCCCTGCCCCAGCTCAGAGCCCCCTCCTGCACTCCAAACCCCTCGGTCCCAGCCTGGAGCCCCATTCTGCACCCTAAACCCCTCATCACTGGCCCCACCCCAGAGCCTGCATCCCCAGCCGGAGCCCTCACCCTCTCTCACATCCCAATCCACTGCCTCAGCCTAGAGCCCCCTCCTGCACTCTGAACTCATTTCTGGCCCCACCCCGGATTCCTGACCCCGTTGTGCACCCCAGCCCCCTGAGCAAGACTGTTGAAAATGAGCGACTGAGTATGGTGTGGAAAGCGAGCGACAGAGGGAGGGGGGAATGGAATAAGCAGGAGGCAGGGCCTCAGAGGAGGGGCAAGGGTGTTTGGTTTAGTGTGAGTAGAAAGTTGGCAACCCTAAGAATGACAGAGCAGTGAAGTACACCTCTTAATGCTAGACCAGTTTGAAGTTGGATGGTATCAGGTGAGTTGCCTAAACCACATCTTGCTCATAAAGCAAAAGGAACATGTGCTTGTTTCCCTGCCTGTTAATAATTTGTTAGTGGAAGGAAATATATAAAACCAGAGTGCTCTCTTGACAAGAAAACCAAGAGACTTCCTCAGGTGATTGGGGGGGGGGGGGGGGGGGGACACAGGCTTGTCCAAATGTCCAGCAAAAGCTCCATTGATTCAATATGTGCCAGAGGAAAGTTAACTTTCTGTGCCAATTAGTGCTAAAAGTTCCCTTTGTTACTGTGTCTCTGACTGACATTAATTGTCTTCACTGTTCTCCCTTTCATAGAATCATAGAATCTCAGGGTTGGAAGGGACTTTAGGAGATTATCTAGTCCAACCCCCAGCTCAAAGCAGGACCAATCCCCAATTTTTGCCCCAGATCCCTAAAAGGCCCCCTCAAGGATTGAACTCACAACCCTGGGTTTAGCAGGCCAATGCTCAAACCACTGAGCTTTGTTTTGTCTCTCTCTCTTTTCATAAAACCATCTCTCTCTGGCCCTACTCCATTTCTTCCTCATGCACGTCTTTTGCATTTTGCTCTTTCTTTTCCGTATTTAGTTCCCTTTCCCCCCCTTCACGCTTTCTTTCTTTCTCTTTCTTCAGGATATCTGTACTACAGCCACACCACTGTAACATAGGTGCTTCCTATATTGATGGAAGGGTTTTTTTCCCCCATCAGTGTAGATAATCCACAGGTAGGTAGGTCAACGGACAAATCCTTTTACACAACATTTTTCACAACCTGAGCACCAAAGCTAGGCTGATCTAAGTTTCATGTGTAGACAGGACACCTTATTAGTGTTTTCTTGATTTGTTTTGGCTCTTCTCTCCCCCGCCCCCACCCAACATCTTCCCAGTAGTCATTTCTTTCCTGCCTCCTCTCCCTTCTTGTTTCTTGCTCTCTAGTTGCCTTCACCTCTTCTCCCTTCCCAGTCTGTGATAAGTATAGGTTTCATCCCGTTTTTGTCCCCAAAGGTCAAATCCTTCATTAATATTCTATATTTCTCCTCTCCATGCCCCCAAGGTTGATGGTTTAATGTAAACTCTACCAAAACCTCAAAAGAATAAAGGAGCAGATGAAGATCTTACAGGCTCTTGCTGGCTTTAATGCTGGTCTGTCATAAGCCAATGCTTTTATATAGTCTCATTTTCTGTCTCACTTCTTCCTCAAGGGAGACAGTTTTACATCTAGAGCAGGGATCTCAAACTCGAATCACCAGGAGGGCCACGAGGACTAGTACATTGGCCCGAGGGCCACACCACTGACACCCCCACACACACTACCCCCAGCTCTGCCCCCACTCCACCCCTTCCATGAGGTCCCACCCCTGCCTCACATCTTTCCCTCCACTCCCGAGTGCACGGCTCCCAACTCCTCCCCCTCCCTCCTGGAAAGCGCTAAGCGCTGCCAAACAGCTGTTTGGCGGCGGGAAGCGCCTGGAGGTAAGCAGAGAAGCAGGGATGTGGTGCACTGGGGGGAGGGGGAACGGGTGTGGGGAGCTTGGCAGGCCGCAGGAAATAACCTTGCGGGCCGCATGCTGCTCACGGGCCACGTGTTTGAGACCCCTGATCTAGAGCCTCAGGAGCTGAATGGGGAGCGCTCTGTGAATTCTGAAATATCTAGTGGAGAGGCAAGAAGTTTAGGTTTTGACATTTTTTGAATTGTTCAGGGATTTATTTGTGCGGAGTTTTTTTGTTTTTGCTTACCTGACAATATCAGGAAGGAGATTTTTGTAAATGATTTCTGCATGTGAATCTAATGCTACTGAAAAGTGCTCGCTGCACAGCCCTGGAGAATGTCATGTTTCCTTTATCACAAAAATAATACAGTATAAGCAGCAGTGGAAGCTTCGCTGCATTACGCCACCAATATGTCTCAACCCTGAGCTGAAGGGACTGACTGTGAAAGAACCAACAGTTCATTCTTTACACCTCATCCTTCACCTCTGAGTGTTAATAAGGTTCCTCATTAGTGCCCGTTTTGCGATATGGACACTTGTCTATTGGTCTGAGACCACCAAGCATTTAATGCAGGTCAACAAACATCTTTCAGATGGTAACAGCTTTTAGTTGACACAACCTGGGTTGGGTTCAAACTGGCAACCAGTAGGGAAAAGATTCAGTAACCTTTTGCCAAGGGTGAATCAGAGTTAATAGCATGAGTGTGGATAAAGTAGAATAATTACATGTTAATGATGTATTAGCATTGCTATCAAATATAATTATTCCATTTTTCTATTTCAGAATTGATGCAATATAAAAGATACACATTAGAATGCACCATGGTAACACATAAGGCTAAATCCCGGTTTTATTTGTAAAGCTAATAAATTAGAACTCCCTTCACTCAAGGTCAAGATTTTATAAAAAAAAGTTAACAAACTGACTATAGTACAGTACATTTAAAAAAAAAAAAACTGTTTTGAATGGTTTTGGCTTTTTTCTGATTTGATTGCATAATGCACATTGGATTTCCATAAAGGAAAAAAGAAGATGGAGGCTGAGAGTAGATTTCTATAACTCATTGCACAAGGGTTTTTTCCTTACTTAATAGCTAAATAGTTGAGTAAAATTCACCCCTCTGCAGAGGGCCAGCACAAGACCTATGCATTATTTAAAGGTTGAAATTTACACTTGGTTAGAATAAGACTCAATAGGGATTTGGTTTTAATTCGATAAAGCTGAGTTTGACAGTAATTTTTTTGAGGAAGAGAGAAAGTTGTCCTACATGCCTTGTTCTTCTTTAAAAAAACAATAAATTCATTTCGACTTCAACCCAGCCATTCCATCTGGTACCCTTCTGAAAGCATGTGTAATGGACATTTATGGTACATGGCTAATCTCTAATACTGTCTGAACACAGACCCCTTCTGAGTGGGAATAGTAAACACCAGAGAAAGGAAAGCTCAATTTCATATTCATTCTCCTGGGGGAAGAGGGAATGGTTTGCCACCTGCAGTGGTACTTAGGGGTCTACATGAATCAGGTGGAGCATCCTGAGGGCACCCAAGGACTCCAGCCTTCCTGGCTCTGCACAGTTCCTGCATAGCATGGTTATTGCAGTAGCTAGGGAGGAGGAAGCAGCACAAGTTAGTACAACTTCAGGCTACTTTTGTCTTGCACACTTGTGAGGGGGAGACTCTGGGGGAGCCTAGCTGGCTCCTCTGCCCCCCAGACAGCTGGAATCCTAACAATGTCACTGTGGAGGAGCTTCTAGGGGAGTGGGGTGAAAGGGCAGCATGCTGTGGCCAGCAAACTCCCACTTCTGTTGGAACAGGCTGTTCTCTGTGTGCAGACAGAAGGGAGGCATGAAGCTCAAGCATTTTAGGAAGCCAGGGTTAACTTAAAAAGTGACTTATGAGAATAACTACTTTTCCTGAGGGCTCTATATCCAGCAGTAGGATACAGCACTAGCCTGAGCCAAGCACAGTGCAGGAAGGAGCTGCGGAAACAAATGCTTTATCACTGAGCTCAGTGTTTCCCCTGCTATTCTATTCCTGGTCGCCTGTTGAGTACAGATAGCTGATCATGCAGAACAGTAGTTTAAGTTCCATGCAATAACATTTCTCTATCAAAAGAAATATCTGATTTCTAAGTCACTTACATGCAGATCATCACATCACATCACATCTATCACTAAGGTGAAAGCAAAATAAGTCTGGAAGCCTCCACTGCAAAAAATCTCATTGCTGAAAGGTACATATAACTTGCTGATTTTTTTTTAAACTACAAACCTGAAAAGTGAAAGGCTCCCCAAAGCCCTGCTTGCATTCACCTACAGAAAACCCCCAGAAGAAAAAGAGATCAGGTCATGTCCTTAATAGCAAGAAAGGGAACATACAGCAAAAAAGGAAGTTAAAGCATTTATCATTTGGAAGAGAAAAAGATACAGGAAGTAGCAGCCCATTACCAAATAGCTACTTTAGGGCTACAGCTGTTTGCCTTTGCTCAATTTAAACAGCCAGCACACAGGAAGGAAGGCATGCTGGGGAGGGGAGAAATCCTATAAAAGGGGGATCCCTACACCAAGAGGGCTAATAGGAATTAGATATTCTGGAAAGAAGGAGTTGCTAGGGAAGGGGTTGTTGGGTTTTACATACTTCTGTTATATGAGAGAGAGAGAGTGATAAAGAAAGTGAAAGAGAAAGTGAAGTGTAAAACTGCTGTTTTACAGCTGTGGCGGTCTCTTATATCATGAGCTAGTTTTCCAAATAAACCTATTGGGCCCCTAGTCAGTGGAGGTATTTAGATGCATGCTGATGGTTTTAAGTCCTTATTGCTTCCTAAATATTAATTAGGCAATTGTCACTCACTCTGTGAGGTAAGGGAGTAAAAAGTAAGATCCAAGAGTAGTAATCTGCATTTTAAGGTTGGGAAAACTAAGGCTAAGTGACTTAATTAGTGCCCTGGGGAGCTAGGATTAGAATGTAGGACTCCCTTGCTCTTGGCCCTGGCCTTAGTGTATCATATTAGGCTGCCTCTTATACTACCTAGTCTGTGGCAAGAAGCCATGTTGGACAATTATAGATAGTTGTCTAGGACAGAGTTTGTAGTGTCATGAGTAGCAAACTGGCAAACATTGTGCTCAGTGACAAACTGAACTGGTATGGAATTTGGAAAACTGGGCCATGCATTTTGTAGGTGTAAAAGAGCAGCCCTGCACTAGTTAATTAGCTCATATTTTTAAAGTTGCAGTATTGCAAACATAGGCATTCAGAAATCATGAGTAAGGCTCAAAAAAATTACAAGTGTGTTAAAAATTATGACACTCTTGTAATGTTTTGGGCTTTTTATTTGCTTTTGTTTTTTGAGTTTGTTGGTGAGCTTTACTGTGTGACAAAAAACTATCACGTGACTTGCACTAAAATCACAAGATTTGACAACTCTGCAGCTATCTCCACAATGAAGAGGGTTAGAAACTTACTTTTATTTTTAATGAAAACTGAGATCAGTCTTGACACTTACATTTACTTTAACCTCATGCCTATAGGCCCCAAAAGCTGGCTCGGCAATAGCAGGTTCCTGCCTTAGAAGATATAGCATAGCTCAGATTCTTTGTCCATCACAGAAAACAATTCACTTCTCAATATTTTCTGTTACTGCATCAAAGAATGAATCAACCTGAATATAAATCATTGGGAAGCATGGAAGCAGAAAATGAATGCAGTCAGGGAAAGAGCATAGCCGTGTTAAATCCACTCCACTCACCATGATATATTTCCCTTTCAACCAACAGGTTTTATTTTATGACATTGAACTGGACTACAAACTTAATTCACAAGAAACCTCCATTCAAAGTAAAGTTTGTGGTAAAGGAAAACATGCTTTTTCGGCTTCTGAAGAAACAATAAAGGAATGAGAATAGATGGTGTTCACATTTTAACAGTGTAACAACTTTCACGCTAGATTCACATCAGGCTTTAGGGAAAAAACCCAAAGAATCTCAAATATCTGAGCTGCTTGAGCATCACAAAATATGTTTGGATAACTGGGGATTAATAGAAAAGGGATACACTTTAGCAGTGAATTAGCGGGAGGTTTGGATAATCAGGATTCTGCTCTACCTCTCTCTGGCATCCATGTACAAATAAATGTTATCACTGCACTAGTGTCCACAGATACTATCAATCGGTGGCCTAACACTAGGAAAATTATTAGGAACAGTCAAATATCAGATGTTGAGGAGAAGAAAAGGGAAAGCAAATGTTTAAAATTCTGATACCTTTCTAGCTACCATATATACATGTACTATCAATTATTATAAACAATCATACATTTTGAAGTATTTGCAGAGTGTATTATTCCAGAAACAATATCTGGGTTCTCTCTACAACATTTAGTCTATAACTGGTCCATAATTAGCACATCTCAATAAATAATTGTAAACAAAGTATTTAAACTACAACAGTGATATTAACAAGAGTTAAGATTCTGGAGAAGGACCATCCAAAGTAAAGGAATCCTAAGGCATAACTGTACGTCCCCAAGGTTTGCCATATTTTAGTTACATGTAAGAGGGGGGCCTTAATTGCCAATTTCTTTACCTTCTGTGCTCTTCTGTCAGTCTCAAGGGGCGACAGCAATTGAAGACTTGAGCAGAGATAGTCCTGTTTTCTTTCTGGGCCGAGTCCTTGGGAATAAATGTTATTAACTTCAGAGGAACGAGGATTTGGACATGCGTGGGAGGAGAGTGGGATGAGCACCTGAAATTTTATTTAACCCAAACATGAATATTTTGCAAGAAGTTTGTGGGGAAAGTGAGATGGCCAGAGGGAGAAAAGGAAGATAGGGGGAGAGAAGTAAGTTATTTGTAATGACTTGCAATAATATAATGAGTGAAACGGCTAGTGCTTTCATGGACTATGGTGAACAATGGAGGGAAAACATCAGAGCTATCAGAATAACCTGTAACATTGGGAGCTACAAAAAAATTTGGAGCAGTGCTGAAATGAGGTACTTTTAATACTGGATTGCAGCTTTTTATTTTTATTTCATACATATGTATTGTACATACAGTGATATTACATATCCTTGTATTGCTTAGTCTACAATTTAGTGAGCATAGCTTGTTTTTTATTTTAACAAAACAAATCATAAGTTAATTTATATCTTGCTCTGAGCACTGATAGATGGTAGGAAAAAAATCTGTGTATAAAAGAGTACATTTGTGCAATTCTAATACAATATTCCTCTTTGAACAAACCACTGATTTTTGGTTAGATATTATATATACTTGTTAGTATAATATTGTTGCTATATCAGAACATTAGTATATTTAAAAAATATATGTTTAATGAGCAAAGATAACCACACCTTTTCTTTAAGCCAAAGTTATCTTTTTTTACACCATCATATTGGCAGTCCTATTTTTTTTTAACGTGACATTTGGTTTAAATGTGTCCCTTCCATCACCAGATGCCGTTATCCAATTAATCTGCTCCGACTGATCAAATCCTTTCACATTAAAGTGCCTCTAGAGTGAAATTCAACTTCTATGCAGCAGGCCAGTGCAAGGACTACGTGGCACTTAAGCCTCACTCGGACTCTGAAAATAGGTACATTGGATTTCTGTTGAGCCCCTGCATAGGAGTAAATTTCACCCTCCATGAACATTTCTGTCCCCCAGAGTGTAATATAGGTGATCCAGCTCATTCTAGGTTGTTTTAACTGCAGGTCTACAGATGATATGAGCTCATGCTGTTATGCATTTTTAATTATTCATATCCAGAACAATCTTAATTAGCATCTGTAAGTTAACACAAATATTAATTCCTAAAGAAAGCATTTATCGCCAGTATTTTAAGTGGCATTACTTCTGTAAGCCATATCAAAGGCAAGTCCTGAATATCTGGAAGATTGGGCAAACAACCAGATACTAATTTTGGGCTCGTCACTGTGAAGTTAATAGGAACTGATGATCAGTTCCTCGTAGGATCGGGCCCTTTCCCTGTGAAAATTCACAGGACTTGATAGAAAGCAGAGATAAAATATATTATCTGGTACAACAGAGTTGCACTGCACAAATGGCAGGACAAACCAAGAACTATTAATGTGATGACATTTCAGGTTTGCTTGGCGGTATATAAGTAAGGTTTTGGCAACTTCTTGTCCTTCTGACGCTTGGTCTGCATTAGAGTAGCTGAACAAATGAGCACACAATGATACTCATTCTCTTGTTTGTAGTATGCCTCATTATTGATACAAGAGAATAATCTACAGAGATTGAGATGTGCTCACTTTAAAACAAATGTAGATTTTATTTTGATATAGGACAAATACAAATCAGATTCTGTTCTCAGTTTAGATTTTACTAAGAAGAATTCTCACATTTCTGTCCTGACTAACCTGTTTGCTCTCTCTGTCTAGTGATTCTCTCCTCTATTAATTAGTAATACAGGATGCTGAGAATTAGTACACATGTAAACTGTGAGATGAACAAAGCATCTAGAATTGTTTCCTACAATGATCTGCTTATTTCAGCCCAATCAGTGCAGCTGTAATTTTGGGGCACAACAGTGGTGAACCATGTTTATTCCAAACTGTGTGTTTCCCACAGGCACCCCAAGGGATCTATACATCTACTACCAGACTCTCTTGTTTGAAAGAGACAAGTAGAATGAATTTGGTTATCAACTTACATTCTGTCAGGGCCATCCTCAGGCATAAGCAACATACACAGCTGCGTTGGGCACCTGAAAATTTGGGGCACTACTGGGTCTGACTATCTACCCTCCCACCTCTTCCTATCCTGGCTGTTTTGACCATTCCTGCAGGCTCCCACCTCAGCTGGCTGCTGCAGCCTGGTGAGTCTTCCTCCAGAGGGGATCTAGTACTTAAAAGTGAAAAAGGCTTCCAGCCTGCCAGACCTATTAGCGTAACATTGAAATTGTCAAAGAGCCATTGAAGTGGCAATGAAGCCATTTAACAGACATTTGCAAACCCCCAGGTGTATACTGTCAGTTTCTGAATTTACTGACAAAACCAGTAAAAACATTACTGTAATATTTACTTTACTCAGAACATGTTAGTCTACAGGACCTTCGTTTAAAATTGCTTTAAAAATAGTTCATTAATGTGTTGCTGAAGGTTACAAAATCACATCTCTAAAAAATCCTTGCATAGATTTTTAGATGCACAATCTGAGTATTCATCTTTAACTTTAAATGCTTGGATCTTCAGACATATAGTTTTTTAAATAAATCCTCCAAAAGACCACCCTTATCTAAAATACACATGCGAGCCCAGGCTGCCGTCGGGCATAGGGGCACCAGTTTAATAATACTGCATGGGGCCCCTTAAATCCTAAGGATGGCCCTGCATTCTGTTATGCAAATACAGTGGTCACCATTAGAAAAATCAACATTTACCCACAACCACCACACCAAGTATTTCCCATGTTTAGCATATGGCCATGCTGTAGTGTCTTACATACCAGAATGTGCTATAGCAGCTGTGCATAAATGTTATTTTTGGGCGGTGGGGGTTATTTTCTGGTGAGTACTCTTGCTACATAACTCAAATTGCATTTCAAATCATTGTTACTGATATCAAATATACTCTCAGAATATTCTGATATCAGCATTTAATGATCATGGCACCACACTATGGATTTGTATATTTTATTTAGCACTTAGAAAATCCTCAGTGTTAATACTACAAACATAGAATAATCAGCCTGTATTACTTGAGCTAAAGATGCCATTTTGAATTACCACAGTTTTAGATATACTGAGTTTGCTTTTTTTAGTATTGCCAACACTGTTAGGGCAGGAGATAATCATTTAGAGGATTAATCACTTTTTAAAAAAAACCTGACAAAAATAAAAACACTGAACTCAACTACTAAAATAACATTTTCAATTAATTTTCTCTCCGAGAAATCTCTTTAATGACTCATATAGTTATTAAAAAAATTAGGCTTCTCTCTGGCCAAGCAAATGATTACGTAATGTTATCAGTAGCACAACCTGAACAAGTAGAGTTTCACAGACAGCAATAGCTATCAACACTGTCAGAGAAAACTATGAATAATCTCTAGAAGTATTTTAAACAGTAGTGTTATAGCTAATCTGTGAAACAAACTAAGCTAAGAGTGTTTATTGTAATAATACCACTTTATTAAGCTAGGCATAAGTGTTAAAATACTGAAGACAAAACATAACTACTCTCTTGGGAGGGTTCCATTGAATTACCCATGAGGCACATTGTTACTTAACTCTGATATTTTTAAATTAAAAATATACACAGTTACATAAAACAATGCTAAATTAAATCAATTTTCTTATTGCAAACGACACCTCTGAAGATAATCTACAAAGTGAGAGCCAAAGCCTGCAGCCTCTATGGCAATAGGGTTGGGCCCTTAGCTTTCTTCAGAAATTCAGAATAGCACGGAGCTAATCATAAAACACAAAGAAATGAACCAAAGTGCCCCTTCCTCCATGGCCTTCTGCGTCAGGGAGACAGATCCAGACAACCCCTCTTCTTCGAGTGCCTGGAAGTTATGGTTTTTCTTTTTGCAGTGTCACATCAAGTCTTTAAAATAAACAAAACAAAACAATAATTCAGTGTTATGCAACACATTGCTGCTACTTTTCTCAGTCTTGAGGTTCCAGACCTGCAGTGTGCTGAGCACTCTCATTGACTTCAATGCTCCAGTGCTAAATACTTTAGACAGTCCCTTTGGGCCCTATCTTGCTTCTACTTAATATGGAAAATTTAAAGGCCTGATGCTGCTCCCTTTGTAGTCAATTGTCAAATTATCGTTGATTGCGGTAGGAGAATTGGGCCCTTAAGTGGGGAGGGGATGGGGAGGGAACTGGGCTACAGAAAGGCTTTATTAAGGATGTATCCAGAAGCACATTTTTGCCATCCATTTCAAAGAAGCACTGGCAGCAATGTGGGCATATTTCCTGGAATTTGAAATAAACTTGCAATGCAGACACACAATATCCCTGCCAGCACAGATAGGCAACTCATCCATTTGCTGGAGCACATTGATTACTGAAATCGGAGATGTACTATGCAGAGTTAATTATATAATTATACATTAAAATGAATGTAGAGTTATATAAGAGCTTTAAAATGATATTAGTGCAAACTCTGGAATGGATGCTTCTACCACTCCTGTATGGCTGGTGAATGAGAATTCTCTTGGGTCCCTGAGAGACCTGCCATGGACAGCAGAAGTTCCCCATATGCAACCCATCCTCCTACCTCCTGGATGTGCCCCCTGCCCAGCCTCTGGTTGTGCCCTGGCCCTGCACTGTTCTTTAGGAAGGGAGCTTCATAGATTTGGGATGTGAGAAGGATCCTGTGAAGCTCTTGTTCATTCCTTCCATGTCCCTGTTCCCATCCCACACAGCTTTGCTCCCCTCTATCTTTGTAAATGGAGAAGAGAATCAGGGCACCCAGTAATCAGCAGCACATCTGTCTGTAAGTGATGCTATTTCTAATTGTAATGAGAGGAGCACTTAGTTAAAATTAAAAATCTGGAAAATATCTCCCCATTATGCCTTTAATGAAGCCATCCCCCAGTTTCACTGGTATTCTTTACAATGAGGAACTGCCAGCACACTATTTTTCTTTGCAGAATAGAGAGCTGCTGTAAAACTCTCCTAGAGGCATACTGCATATTTATGTTCTCACAAGACCGGTATTGTTTTTAAAACATGCAAAATGCTTCAGCGTACTGAATACTTTATTTAAAAAAAAAAAAGGAAGTTGTCATTCAAACCACAAAACAGAAAACATGAGAGCACACCACCAGACAAAAGCCTTCCGAATGGAAGGCTAAAAACACAACAAGCTAAGGGCTTGGCAGACTCCAGAGAGGTTTCAGCAGAAAGGATATTGAACAGATTTGTGCAAAACTATCAATGCCAATGAGTGGACGTTTATGGGTGAAAACTGTTCATAATCATAAATTCTTGCAAAAAAAAAAAAGGGATGAATTTTTGCCATTTTGGAAAATGGACACACATTTTTTTGGCATGACAAATAGCAAGAGTTCAGCTCGGAATTCATCCCAAATGTTCACACATTAGACCCAATCAAAATTCGCTGTTCTCATTGATGAACTGTGTCATTTTTGCTGCAAAAACAGTCTTTGGCTTTTGTGGAAAACAGAAAAATTGGTGATGCCAAATTTTTTTTGCCTTTTTGTCAAACCCCATAATTTTTAAAATCTGTTTGGACAGTGGTACTTTTCTCACAGAGCTCTGAGACTGAAGCTATGACTGCTACAGTTGTCTCGCTGTAAGATCTCCCCTGTAACCGCTCTTTGCTGGCAGGAGAGAGCTCTCCTGCAGTGTTAGCTATGTCAGCAGGAGACCCTCTCCTGCTGACATAGCACTGTACACACCAGCACTTTTGCTGGTGAAACTTATGTCAGTCAGGGAGGTGTTTTTTCACATCCCTAGCCGATAAAAGTTTTACTGACAAAAATGGTAGTATAGACAAAGCCGAAGTCTTAACTATCCTGTGCCTGGTGGGGGGGGGGCGGGGGGCAGGGGGAAGATGTGCATATGTTTTAATAGGAGGACAGGTCTGCAGGCCTGGGTTGTATTCTTGGTTCTGCCACAGATACCAGGTACGACCTTGAGACAGTTTAAAGTATAGTTTTATTCTGAAAAGCTACTATATAAAAATGGTTCCTTCTTATTCCACATATCAGTTCTCCATGGGAAGTCATCTGCGTACTTATTTATAATTGTGCTAGTAATAGAACAGAAGTTTTCAATGAACCAGTATTGCTATACTGCTTCCTAAGGAACTAACACCTAGGGAGTGCTGTTTTGTACGTTTTTTGTTTGATGCAATTTAGAACGAGCTTAATAGACTATTTTGATATGTACAATTAGTGTAAAGTGAAATAGTGAAAGCAATGTTAAGGTAAATGGTTCAACAGCTGGAAGTCAATGGAACTGTAAAAAGTATTATTTATAACTACACTAAAATCTTGATACTTTTTTTGCATTTTTAAATTTTGGAAAATTTGTCCATTTTCTTGATTTTAATTTTTTTAATTGACATTTTTAGGGAAAACCCTTTAAAACTTTGAATTTTCTTTCAATAAAGACTGGTTTTCACAATGAAACATTGCAAAACTTCATTGAAAAGCAACATTGTGGGACCGTGAAGCAAAATGAATTTGCAAAACTTTAAATGAAATTTCACACAAAAGTGGTAATTCTTGCATGGCCAAGTGGTTATTTTAAGGGTAGAATCTATATTTTCCCTGAATTATACAGCTGAATAAAAAAACCCCAGTGTCAATAATGAAATGTCCCATTATTTCCTGTTTAGGCACATTTCTAACTCATTATAGACAAGATCATGATGTTATAATTCACCCTAAGTACAGGGCAGCATGCTGTTGTGCTGTCCCTGGAGCAGTCTGAAGAGGACATTGTGACCCTGAGTGTCCCAACCTCCATCCTGGTCTTTCCAGTGTTCTGAGGAAGGTATTAAACTGTGGTGGGTCTATCCTGGGTGCAGTATTATAACACACTGCTACACAGCACAATGCACTGGGTGGGTATAGCCAAGGGTCTACCCATAATGCACCCCTTCCCACCCCCCTGTGCAGGTGGGGCACATAGCAGCTCTGTGGAACCTGCTGTCCCTCACAGGCTGCTACCAATGACAGGAATTGGCAGTGCAAGAACCTTACACACTTTTGCAGCCACACAGGATGGGCCGCAGTCTCACCCTCTGCTCACCTGCTTCAGGTATGAGGTGGCTTTAGGAGCCGTGTGCCAAAATACTGCCTCAGTGTTAATAACTGAATGATCATTGAACTGCTCCCATTACCCAAAGTCCAATTTTGGGAAGGAGGGGTATAAACACACTGGAAATGAAGTCCGAGATTGCTGTGAAGAACGTCAAGAGAAGAAAGGAATTTAGAGCCTGATCCAGAGCTCATTAAAATAAATGGAATGACTAGTGAGACATGTGCCCTTCATCGCCCTGATCACTTTATACTTTCCCCTTCTCTCCACCCCATGCCACCTGCAATATGTCTTTGTTTTTAACCTGTACAGTCATCAGGACAAGGACTGTTTGCCTCTGTTTGCAAAGCAGCTACAACATTTAAAACACCACTGCACTATAAATACGTACAATTCAATCATGAGTGCAGCAACAAAACACCATTTTTTCCTGTTTGTAAGCCCTGGATTAGGCTCTTGAAATGAAAATTGAAAAGCATTTGGTTTTGCAAAAAACTATATGGAGTTTACCCAGCCCTCAGAGTCAAACTGCATGGTCATAAAATAACATTACAATATAACTGTCATTAGTTGTGAATTCTTACTCCTGCTCCATAGAAGTCCTTTCCGGCTCATTTGAGAGGCAGCTAGTTCTGGGTTCAAGAGAAAATAGGCAGCAGTAAACATTTTCTTTGCATTTTTTTCTCTTTTAAAATATGAAATTATATGTTGGGATGTAACTAACTGTAGTGAGTACTGGTGATTGGGCAATAACATAAAACAACATTAACATGTTCAGTGTGTGCGACATTACACTGATTAACTCAGAGGAGTCTTTTATGGCTATTTCCTTAGAACATATTTGAGTGGATGGGACACGTACTATTAACAGACTCTACACCTAACAATAATGTCCCCATGTGCCTCTCCAGTCCCCCCTGCACTAGAATTTGCAACCTACAGAGGAAAGTTATTAACAAGACAGCAACTTTCTCCCATGCAGTTTTCCTTCTTAGGTATCCTGATTTATTTGGCACATACAGAATGCTGACAGAACACAGATGTTTTGAATAGAATGGATGCAGTCCCACTTCTCACAGTGTTCTTCTTCTGTCCCTATTTTTGGGTGTCTGGGTAAATGCCTGATGTCACATGCACACAGATGTCAGACATGTACTGTTTTGTTTACAAGAGAGATTTAAATGTGAGTTTTTGCCCCAAGCACTGAGTCAGTCAAGTTTCGCCAAGACTAACAGCTGGTCTATATAAGATGAATACAAGTATTTTGGATTTTTACATGTCACCTTTCTCTTCTGTTGCTATACAGGCTGAATTCTCAAAAGAATTTGATGGGAATGCCTGACCACAAATGAGAAGGCATCAGGAATCAAAACTGCATGGCTGAAAATGTAAACTGTATAAAGCAAAAGGGGGAGACGGAAGTGAATCTTCAAAAACAGTGGCTGGTTCCAAAAAAGTAGGGAGAGAAGTGAGATAGGACCTGCAGATGCAACCCCCTTCTTCAGAGACCTTATGACTAATGTGCATTAAAAAAAAATGCTCTACAAAAAAACCCCACTATAATCTATCTTTTGGTGTAGCACTGGAATAACACTTTGATCATCTAAAGGGCAATTTGAATTAATGTCTTCTATAAATTTTAACTTCTTCAAAAATGGCAGTGTTGAGTCATCTCTAGTTATAAATCTGAAATGGAAAACCAGGATTGTATTTTAAGGCTGTGCTGGCTAAAGCTCATGCAGTTAATTCAAGACTCGTTTGCCCCAGAACACTGCAAAATTTCTTTATCCCAACTGAGATCTGGAACAGGCCACATTTTAAAAGTTTTTGTCATCATAGTATCTACTCTCATTACCCATAACTTGGTGAAAGTGAAGTGTTGTGTATCTCTATCTAGGGATTACTACAGTGCTCTTCTTCCATACTGTCTGAGTGTGTCTTAGGGTCAAAGCAAAGGTATGGGAGCCAGAAGGATACTAGGGTCTGATCTCCAGGTGAGCCACTGATTGACTGTGTACCCAGCTAAGGGTATGGCAGTCAACCCATCTGGTGATTTGGCTACATCATGGCCCAGCTTAACTGAATAAATCAGTGTAATTTTTTGTTTTTGAAAAGTGTCCACACTGGATACTATAAATAGAGTAAGTCATCTAATGAGTGGGGCAGATGGAGTGCTTAAGGAACTACTCTAAAGGACTGATCAGCTGGGATCCTAGAAATCAGTTTCCCGCAGAAAAATGTGGATTTTGCATTTTCACCGACAATCTTTAGTTTTTCCACAAAATGTAAAAACTAAAAACAGATACAGTAGAATCCTGTTTACCTGAGGCTCCATTATCCAGTTCTCCATATTAACCAAACCAGGGCTGACAGCCTGAGCCCCGCCACCCGGGGCTGACACTAGTCCCAATTAGATCAGATAAACAGGGTTCAATAAACCCTTGTGTTCAACTGATACCTATATATATTGTAGCTAGGGAAACTAAACTTCAGCGTTTCATTTTAGTCACAGAAAAACATGAGTTTTTATGGGGGTTTTTTATTGGAAATGTTTTGGGTTTTTTTAATCACAGAAAACTAGGTCCCTGCTGATCAGCCACTCACTGATGTCAACAGCAAAACCTTTGTGACAGAGGAGGAAATGGATTCTCAAATGTGGCATCCTTATACAGTAATTCAGATTATGATCTGCAGTGCTTTAATTTGTGAGGAAAGAGGTGCTGGGGCTCAAGTAATTAGGTGCCGAGGCTCAAACAATTTTATTACATTCATAACTGATGCAATACGCCCAGAGGTGCTGGGGCTATCAACTGCCAAGCCTAGAGGTACCGGGGCTCAGCCCGGAAGCACTGATGATCTGATTGCAGTGGCAAACATAATGTGAAGTTTCACCCAATCCATTCCTGTAAACCAAGTCAACGTAATGCCAGCAGCTAGCTGAAAACTGTCTTACTTGGCTGTTTCTGATGCTTCCCTCAGCTCTTCATCCAGTCTGCGTGAGTAAAAGTTATTGATGTAGAGAAGAAACAAAAGAAGCAAGCAGAGCATAAGAGAGAAGCAGAGCAATAGCAGAGCAAAGAACAAGTAAGGTACATGCTTCTAAAATATTCACTCCATTTTCTGCACTGTCCCTAACGTTCTTCTATTCAATATTGCGTCATTCCTGCCTGGTCAGTTTTACCCTCTTTTACTCTGTAACTCCTCCTTGAGCTCATCTGGAGGCAGACACATCAAAGTAGCAGGGATTTGAGGCATGCTCGCTGTATGAAGCTGAAAACATTCCATTGCTCTACCAAATACAATTAAATTAGCTGCAGCCTCGGCCAAGTCAAGGGTTTTTCCAGTTTAGTAGGTTTTAGTTGCAAAGGAGGCTGATCTCAACAGCTCGAAGGGGGAAGTAAGACAGCAAATTACATACAAGCAAATGCACAGGAAACCTCTCTCAATCAGCTGTTGAGGTCACCTATATGTGAAAGGCTGGTTCGCACGTGTTCACTCCATTATGGACAGTAGCATGAGCTGCAGAGCAAGAGTTTTACCTCATTCTTCTCTTAAAACACTTCTCTTCATCATACCTTACAAGATAAAAGTGAATGAAGGGGAAACATCTATAAATTGAAATAATATAGAAGTAGAAAAATGAGCACACTTTATTTCACTGTTGTCCTCAATTAAAAACCAAACCTAACCCCAAAACAAAAACCTGATCTATTTTGAATACATCCTGATTAAAAAGAAAACAAGAAAAAAACTGGCATGAATCCATCTTTTGTCCTGGGGCCAGCAGACTTGCTATTGGTGAAGGGGCAAACCCTACACTACTCAACAAAGGAACCAGGATGCTAACTGTTGCATTCTCTGCTACTTTAATTCTTCTAATCGGAGCAGGGATTCCTCATGGCAGGCAGGGAAGAGGCAAACTGGAGCACAGTATACTGCTCTTATTGCTGCTGGCAGCAGCATATGCACTCAGCCTGGGATGCAAGACACATCTCCTGGCCCCTCAGATCGCCCCCCTTGTACAGGTTTAGAAACATGTACGGGAAAAGTAGGGAGGAGGGAAAAGAGACAAGGGGAATGACAATGACTTAAAGGATCAAGGAGGGAGGCCCGAGAAAGATGCCATGAAGTACAGAAGGAGAAAGGAAAGAAAGGGTTGAGGACATTTGTAGAGACCATTTGCATTTCTGGGACATTAATCCATTTCAACTTTTTCAGATCAAAAACTGCCAGCTGAGTATTATAACTACTCCTCATCAACACATTTATCCTGCCCATAAAGTAGCTGCACAATGAAATATCCACTATCTGTGCATCATCTTACTCCCTCCCCAGAACATCCTTCCTCAATTGCACTGAACTGTCTTTAACAGTATCACTGTGCTTTCCAGAGCTATTGAATCTGAGGAACTTGTATATTTCAAAACATCTCATTTCCTGCCACTTGCACCCATATGGTTTATAAATGCAACTGAAAGATGTTTGTTAAATCTATCGTATAGATTGAGGTATTTTTTATGCCTTGTGAAATATAGGACAGCATCGATACTCATCTCAGATTGTCATCTACTGCAGAACTGAAAACAAGGGAGAGGCTGAAATTATTTAGTAAGATTAAAAAACTTGGAAGACCATCATCGTTTCTTTATGGATCATTATTGCAAAGTTACATTATTTCTGACACGCATTATTTTTTTCTTCTGTGTGTCAGAAATACCCAGTTTTGAACAAGGCAAAGGAAGTGTGTAAGACCCCTTCTTTGTAAAATAAATCTTCACAAAGATTTGTATGTACACCCTAGTGCAGCGGTGGCCAAACGTTTGGCTCCGGAGCCACATGCGGCTCTTCAGAAGTTAATATGCGGCTCCTTGTATAGGCACCGACTCTGGGGCTGAAGCTACAGGTGCTAACTTTCCAGTGTACTGGGGGGTGCTCACTGCTCAACCCTTGGCTCTGCCACAGGCCTTGTCCCCACTCCACCCCTTCCCGCCCCCTCCCCTGAGCCTGCCGTGCCTTCGCTCCTCTCCCCTTGCCCCCCCCCCCCCCCCGCCCGAGCCTCCTGCACATCAGGAAACAGCTGATTGGGAGGTGCTGATTGGTGGGGCTGCCCGGTGGGTGGGAGGCACTGGGAGCAGGGTGGGGGAGCTAATGGAGGGATGCTGACGTATTACTGTGGCTCTCTGGCAATGTACATTGGTAAATACTGGCTCCTTCTCAGGCTCAGGTTGGCCACCCCGATCTAATGTGAAGAACCTTTCTTTTAGAGATGTCACAAGCACCTCCAACCAGAGCAAGTATTTCCTTGCTTGCCCCACTACTACTTATGGAAGCAATATAGTTTCCTCACCAGGCTAATTGCTGTTTCCCATTTTCTTTTAGTCTTGCTCATGAGTTATACTTCCCCCAATGATTTGACAAAAGATAATAGGTGAACCCCAGGGCTTTCACTGTGCAAAAGACAGTGATCTTATCAATAGGCTAACTTTGAATTATTGCTTCGGTCTTAAGTGCAGTAAGATTAAAGACAAAAAGCACAGTAAGACTTAACTACAGAGCAATCATTCAAAATGTCGTGGGATACTCATGAAAGGATTAAACTTTCCTGTCCTGCCTTCAGGTTATGATTACTGAATGAAGAGTTTGTTTTGATTAGATAATAACTTTTTCTTGTGTTTCATTGACTGAATGTTTTACTGCGTCGGAGTGGGGTAGAATTCTTGTAGAACCAGGCAAAACTGGAATTGGCTCACTCCTGTTCCTGTAGCGGAACTAGAGCCTGACTTTTAATAATTCTTAATAAAATTAAAAGTTTTATAACTCCCGTATAGATCTTGAATACTAGCCCTCCAATTCAAACATCATAAATAATCATGTCACTCCATGTGAAATCAGTTAGAAGCAAAATCTGGTTACAGTTCAGGCTCGCAAATAACAATATCTTGCTTGGATGATGGTAACTTTTTTCACCAGTATAAGTACATTCTTTCTTATTATGCTTCACTTACTTGACAATACTCTCTGGAATGTGTACATATTCCATTGGAATCAGCTCACTGAGTTCTGCCAAAGTGCCAACATATTGGATCTTGCTGCTGAATTTCGAACTGAAACACAGAAATGCCACAGATGATTTCATTTCCCCCCTTCACAATCTCACACTTAAAGAAAACAGAGGGGGTGGAGCCCTCTGTTTTGTTGTGAATGCTCATTGAGGGATTACCTGATTATAACATAAGAATGGCCATACTGGGTCAGACCAAAGGTATCCTGCCTTCCAAAAGTGGCCAATGTCAGGTGCTCCAGAGGGAATGAACGGAACAGGTACTCATCAAGTGATCTATCCACTGTCACCCATTTCCAGCTTTTGGCAAACGGAGGTTAGGTACACCATCCCTGCCCATCCTGGATAACAGCTATTGATGGACCGCTCCTCCGTGAATTTATCTAGTTCTTTTTTGAACCCTGTTACAGTCACAGCATCCTCTGGCAAGGAGTTCCACAGGTTGACTGTGCGTTGTGTGAAAAAAACTTCCTTTTATTTGTTTTAAACCTGCTGCCTATTAATTTCATTGGGTGACCCCTAGTTCTTATGTTATGAGCAGGAGTAAATAACACTTCCTTATTTACTTTCTCCACACCAGTCATAATTTTATAGACCTCTATCATATCCCCCCTTAGTCGTTTCTTTTCCAAGCTGAAAAGTCCCAATCTTATTAATCTCTCCTCAGACTGCAGCCGTTCCATACCCCTAATCATTTTTGTTGCCCTTTTCTAGACCTGTTCCAATTCCAATATATCTTTTTTGAGATGAGGCGACCACATCTGCATGTAGTATTCAAGATGTGGGCATACCATGGATTTATATAGAGGCAATATGATAATTTCTGTTTCTTAATGATTATCTACCCCTTTCTTAATGATTCCCAACATTCTGTTTGCTTTTTTGACTGCTGCTGCACATTCACTGGATATTTTCAGAGAACTATCCACAATGACTCCAAAATCTTTCTTGAGTAGTAACAGCTAATTTAGACCCCATCATTTTATATGTATAGTAGGGATTATGTTTTCCAGTGTGCATTACTTTGCATTTATCAACACTGAATTCCATCTGCCATTTTGTTGCCCAATCACCCAGTTTTGGGAGATCCTTTTGTAGATTTTTGCAGTCTGCCTGGGACTTATTTATCTTGAGTAGTTTTGTATCATCTGCAAATTTGTCACCTCACTGTTTACCCCTTTTTCCAGATCATTTATGAATATGTTAAATAGGACTGGGCCCAGTACAGATCCCTGGGGGACACCACTATTTACCTCTCTCCATTCTGAAAACTGACCATTTATTCCTACCCTTTGTTTCCTATCTTTTAACCAGTTACCAGTCCATGAGAGTACCTTCCCTTTTATCCCATGACTATTTACTTTGCTTAAGAGCCTATGGTGAGGGACCTTGTCAAAGGCTTTCTGAAAATCTAAATACACTATATCCACTAGATCCCCTTTGTCCACATGCTTGTTGACCCCCTCAAAGAATTCTAGTAGATTGTTGAGGCATGATTTCCCTTTACAAAAACCATGTTGATTATTCCCCAACAAATTATGTTCATGTGTGTATCTGACAATTTTGTTCTTTACTACTATAGTTTCAACCAGTTTGCCCGGTACTGAAGTCAGGCTTACTGGCCTGTAATTGCCGGGATCTCCTCTGAAGCCCTTTTAAAATATTGGCGTCACAGTAGCTATCTTCCAGTCATTTGGTACAGAAGCTGATTTAAACGATAGGTTACAGATGACAGTCAGTAGTCCTGCAATTTCACATTTGAGTTCTTTCAGAACTCTTGCGTGAATACCATCTGGTCCCGGTGACTTATTATTGTTTAGTTTGTCAATTTGTTCCAAAACCACCTCTAATGACACCTCAATCTTGGACAGTTCCTCATATTAGTCACAGTTACTATCATTATCCTGGTTGGATGGTCGGCAATATATCCCTACTGCTATATTCTTATTATTCAAGCATGGGATTACTATCCATAGAGATTCTATGGGACAGTTTGGTTCATTTAAGATTTTTACTTAATTTGATTCTACGCTTTCTTTCACATACAGTGCCACTCCCCCGCTAGCACGATCTGTTCTGTCCTTCCGATATATTTTGTACCCTGGTATTCTTGTGTCCCATTGATTATCTTCATTCCACCAAGTTTCTGTGATGCCTATTATATCAATATCCTCATTTAATACGAGGCACTCTAGTTCACCCATCTTATTATTTAGCCTTCTAGCATTTGGTATATAAGCACTTTAAAAACTTGTCACTTTTTAGCTACCTGCCATGATACAATGCAATTGAATGGGACTTTTTTTCATTTGACTGTTTTTCATCAGATCCTACCTGTATTTTATCATCTTCCTTCTTCTTCTCCTTATTAGGACATAGGGAATCTCCATTTATAGATTCCCCCGTTAAAGGATATCCGAACCACATGCTCCTCTGCACCTGTCGGCTTTCCCCCAGCCCGTAGTTTAAAAACTGCTTTATGACCTTTTTAATTTTAAGCAATCTGGTTCCACTTTGGTTTAGGTGGAGCCCGTCCTTCCCGTATAGGCTCCCCCTTTCCCAAAAGTTTCCACAGTTCCCAATAAATCTAAACCCCCTCCGACCTACACCATCATCTCAGCCACACATTGAGACCCTGCAGTTCTGCCTGTCTAACTAGCAGAGAATGCTACCATGGAGGTCCTGGACTTCAATCTCTTACCTGCCAGCCTAAATTTGGCCTCCAGAACCTCTCTCCTATCCTTCCCTATGTCACTGGTACCTACATGTACCGGCTCCTCCCCAGCACAACACATAAGCCTATCTAGATGTCTCGAGAGATCTGCAACTTTCACACCAGGCAGGCAAGTCACCGTGAATTTCTCCCGGTCATCGCAACACAGCTATCTATGTTTCTAATGATTGATATTTTACCTTTAATTTCATTTTTGAGATTCTTGGGGGCATACATGGTAACTAAATAAATATTTGGATTTGTTGCATTTATATTTGGAGGGTGACTCCCTATCAGGAACCTTTCACTGTAACTTTCATTTTTGTCCTGATGTATGGACATACTCATTTTGTTCTCAGTTTAGGCCCAGATTGTGAAACAGTTTTTCCCCTGTTTAACACTGGCCTGTATTCTGCTAAATGAATATTTACTGTCTTTAGAAACTGATTATGTAGTGGAATGTCAGTCATTTATAGAGACCATAAATTTTAAAATCTAGCAATTGGACTTGTTTGGATTTGTTTAACCTGCATTTTTTGGTATCCACAGGATTAGGAGAAATGTACATTCCTGGTCCAGTTCTTTAAAGTGGCTTTGGCCATTTGACTAAAACACAAGACCAATACTGCATCCAACTGAGCTACCATTGTAATCATAAGGAGTCTTTTTATTAACTAAAATGGGAATTGGAATGGACCCATTGGAAGAAATTAAAATAACAATGAAGGATGTACACTGAAAATGAAATTGAATTATCTAAGGTCTAGATCATAATAGATACAACATCCTATTTCTATTTAATAACTGATTATATAGAAACAGCTTTTTCTCAGCGTGGTATCTGAAATATCAGCTGAAGCAAGTATTGCAAACACAATGCTGATGCAAAAAAATCAGAACAGGTGCAGATTTTTTTTTTAAAATGACTTATCCAAGAGAACTAGGAACTGAGATATGATAGTGCAACCTGAAAGTATGTTTGTCTGCAGTGTTTTTGTAACTATAAGGAGTTAATTTTAAGATTAAATTGTGTTGAATGTACATGTCTTACGTGTATGGATTGATCCTTGTTTTTTATTCTGAAGTGGAACCAGAGGAGGAATTTAGAGAAGTAGAAGGTGGACATTTCTAATAGAGTCTGATGGCATTTACAAAGGAAACTGAGGATTAAGGCCTGTTTTCATTTTCATCTTCAGGCTGGATGTGCTGCTCAGTCATTGCTCTCTGGCTTTTTTTTTTTAAGTGCTGATCAGGAGCTTGACCACTGGGCAATAAGTAATTAAGTAATCTGCATCAGGAGTTTTCTTACTAAGAAATTTCAATAAAACACCCACTTGGGCTTTGTGCAGGGGTCGTCCAAGATGCCCTTAACAGTTAAGGTCAAATATAAAAATAAGAGAGTCCCACTTGTACACACAAATACAGGTGTCCAATTGTGTGCCTATAATGTATGCAATTTATTACTCCAGTTATTCATGTGTATTAAGTTTTTGCAAATACCTGAATACATACTTCATCTTTCAGAACCTGGGAAGTGACATGCAGGGACTTGTAAATTAAGCATGCGTCTGTGGAAGGTCATCAGGAACAAGCAAGTCCTGTGCTAAAAGCCATTTCTGACCATTCATGGGCTTCTATGTTTTGAGGGACACTGAGTGAAAATAAAACTGACGTGTATTACATACCTTATAAAAGGTCGCGTCACTGCTAAAATAGTTCTGATAAACCAAGAAGGGTGAACAATTATAAATGATTTCAAATTCTTCCTTAACCTAAAGTTGGAAAGAAAAATGCTTCAGCGTCTTAAAAATACAAATGTCACGTAGAAAGACTATATGCAATCAATAATATAAAAGCAGGCTCGATAATGAGAAGAGGTGTCAAAGGATGGCATTTAAAATAGTGTGTGTGGTCAAGGAGAAAAATATACAGTGCTCACCTTCGATCAATCATCTGGTAACATTTTTTCATCCAGCTAAATCCAGGCATCTTTCTTCGTGGTGTTGCTCCATTCAGGTAGACAATCATATAGTCTTCAGCTACCATGAGCTCTAAGGTACTTATTACATATCTGATCGGAGAGTAAAAGTCCGTGAGTGATCAATGTTTTATCCATTTATCCCTAATCAAAACCACATAATTAGGCATAAATTAATTAACAGATGCACACTTAGAATAAAACAGCTTTTCATTTTGCTTTAAATTAAAAGCAGACATTGACAACTGACTCAAAGCTAGTTTGTGGCAGCTTATCCTGCAAACTATCTTTATATCTTCAGCTTCAGAAAAATGTAGTTTCCTTAGGAAAACTTTCTTTCAGAAAGTGGAACACTTCCATCGTTACGGGTGGGGTTTTTACGCCGTTTAAGCACATTATGCCGACAGAGTCAACATGGGAGACCATGATAATTAAATTCTAAGTGGTGCTGAGATCTAACTAGTGCAGACAAAGAGAAACTTAGCTTCATCATTAGTCATTGGCATGTTTACTAGGGAAAATAAGACACCCCCCAAAAAGGAAAATAAAGACACTTAGTTGTAATTCTTGCTCTCAGAAGATGCAACGGATCCTATCACCTGGGTCTGTGAGTGACGGGTATTACCAAGCTTTTGAATTCCAAAACTATTAAACCAACTCTACTTCTAACCATAGGGTCCTATTTTTAACATAAAAATCCCTGAGGCATACATAATGCTAATATGAATTCCCAACCCTACAATAGT
This sequence comes from Chelydra serpentina, assembly GCA_037349315.1. Taxonomy (NCBI): domain Eukaryota; kingdom Metazoa; phylum Chordata; order Testudines; family Chelydridae; genus Chelydra; species Chelydra serpentina. Next base: position 19,170,528 of record JBAIAC010000042.1, read on the forward strand.
TTATGACAGGACTGCACTCTGTTGGCCAGATTCACCCCCATGGGAGTAGCCACTAACAGAGCAATTTAAATTCTGGTTTTGTCTCCACAGAAGCAGACGATCACCTCTCTCCCCACAACCCCATTAAGTCTCATCCAGCTCTGCAACATTGGTAAAAAGGCTGAGCACATTTTCAGAGTCTTTGCCTTTGAGAGAGGAAAAAGTTGATGAACGACCTTCAGAAATGGGATGTGTGTTGTGCCTAAACATAGCATCTTTCATGAAAGGCCTTGTCACCAGAACAGCCTAAAGCCTGGGCAATCTGCTGAAACGTTTGTTAGAAGCCTGTAGATGTTAGCAGAACTCTGCAACTTTGCTCTGCAATAGTTAGAAATTGGCTTATACCCTGAAGCATGAAGTTTATTATCCCGTCAAAAAATTTTTGGACTCTACCATCCAGCCCCTTTGAATAAAAATGGCAGGGGAACCTTTACCTATTTATTTAATGGGCCTCATCATTTTTGTTTTTGAGCACCTTACAGTCTACTCTCCTCCTTTAAATCCTTTCTTAAAATGTTGTTCTTCCAAACAAGAAACTGAAGCCCAGTTCTCACCTCCCAAAGTGCTCATAATCCCATTTTAAATAAATGTAAGGATACGTTAATTGAATTAAATGCATGGATCTATCCAGCCTAATGTCACTGTGAGTACTGACTCACAGTACTGACTCACAGTACTTTTTTATTGCCTCTCTTCCCTTTTGCATTTGTATGTTGTCTGCTTAGACCTCGATCCTGCAAAGACTCATACATATGTTAAACTTTATGCACTGTGAGTAATCCTGCGGAATTTAAAGCTGCCCTCTCCTTGCAGGGAATCATCAGCGGGACTACTCACAATGCCTAAGGTTAAGCATGCGTGTAAGACTTTGCAGGGCTGGGACCATGGAGAAAGGAGCAAGTCTTTTTATGTGTATAAAATGCAGAGGGTTGGTGGGTGCTATACAAATAGTCAATCATAATAAACATCAAGAATAAAGAGATGTATAGATTTTAAGACTAGAGATGACCATTATGATCATCTAGTCTGATCTTCTGTATAACACAAGCCATAGAATTTCACCTAGTAATTCCTGAAGTGGAGAGACCGCTTCCTCCCTGTTTCCATAAGTGAATGCTACTGAGATCAACAACGTGAGTGAATTACAGCAATTGCTATTTTAGGAAAAAATAGCCACCCTTATGATTCCTGGCTCCTCATCTACCTCCTGAGAATGAAAGGTGTTTTTTTTCTTTTTAATAAAATAAATTGTGGGTGAAAGGAAATGTCTTAGTGACTGGGGAGATTCTTTTGCAATGCTCTACTTGAGTTTGAAAGCAAAACTCTCTCTTCAGACTTCAGCAAATAATTTTAACGGGTTGTAGACTGATTCTTGTGTGGAACTTATAATTGTTTGCCTTTAACATGCTGAGGACTAAGCCACTGCAGTTGAGACAGCAGGCATTTCAGTCTGGGTCTGCAGCATCCCAGGGAATGGCATCAGCAGCCTCTGTCTCCTGGGGTTTGGATCTTGGCCCAGACTCTCACTATCCAACTGGATTAGTCAAGGTAACAAATTGATGACCGATAGCTTTGATGACCCACAGGGCACCCTAACTGCAGTAGGTAAATATGGAAACAACTAAATGCACAATTGCTGGTCACAGATTGTAAAATCACTGCTATGGAGCTGACATCTGGAGAATACAGCATTGCAGTTGCAGGATTATCTATGCAAAGTACTTTGCTTAAGGCCAAGAAGTGCTAGATAATAAAATGAGGGGATGCAGGACTCCCCGAGATTCCTCATACGATTAATTAGGAAGAATTTGTGCATATATATTCATAGTACTAGGGATCCATATACTGACATCTCTTTAGTTCAATGCATATATCCCTACTCTCCCACAAACAAAATAAATGGGTGGCCAGATGCTTCCTCTGTAGTTTCACTACCCTGCACCTCTGTGTATGAAAGAAACAGGAGTCTGCCAGTTGCAAGACAAGTTGAAGACACAGGTCCAAATTCTGCTCTCATTTACACTGGTACAAATCAGAAGTAATCCCAGTGAAGACCCTACATATCCCTTGCCTGCACCCTGAGCGGGTTTCAAACTTTTTGTCCTGAGGCACCTCTCCCCTTGAGTTATAATTTTTGGTTGTGCCCCCGCTTTTATCTGCAAAAAACCTAGAGTTTCCAGGTTTCTAAGTAACCGTTGGAATCATGATTAAAGTCCCCCCCGCCCCCCAATCTGAAATGGTGACCCTGTGTGACAGTCTTTTTGTTCTGTGTCTATGCAACACCTAGGACGATGGGGTCCTGGTCCAAGACTGGGACTCCTAGGTGCTACACAATACAAATAATAATATTTGAAAAACGAACTGAGGGTTAAAGGCAGGGAAGGCTGCTCTCTCCTACAAGTAGGACTGGTGCTCACCAGTGAAGTGATTTAATGATTTTTAGAGCCAAGGAGTGCTTCACTGAGCATTGTACCTAAGGCAGTTTTTTCCCATAGCATTCAAGTCACCCCCTTTAATATCCTGAATTCTCTCTTAATTAAAGACAGGTTATCTATCAGTACGTAATTATACATATTAATGCAAAAGACTGTCACATTGTTCACAGATATCACTCACAGGAAAAGATTTTCCATGACATAGTTGTAATCAGCTCGACTGCTGTCTGGCAGGAAACATGCAGCAAACACAATGATGGCATTTAGACCATCACCATAGTATCCTGTGGAACAAACAAAAAGGCATTTGTCTCTCAGTAAAGGGCTCTTAACAAGATCATCTTAAACAGAAAATAATTATGGTAGGTCTGGAAAATGGTGATTTTTTTTAATTTAATTTTTTAAGCCTAATGGAAATCAAGTAAATCCCTTTTTTTTTTTTAAAGCCCAGTTTTTAAAATCCCAGCTACCTCTGCCGCCAGCAGAGATGGAGACTTGGTATATTCCCAAGGGGGGCATGAATTGGCTCCCATAGAAGGTAACAACAGCTCGGGACAAACACTGATTGCTGTACTTAATCTAAAGAAATGAAAATCACCAGAGCTTTTGACATATCAGCTTGATGACGAGAAGGCTGGGAGAAATTTAAGTTGTCGGGGAGAGGTGGTTAGACAATCCTGGTAAGGGCAACCCTGAGTGAACTTTTCCCTGGACAGGAGTCATGCAAAAACATTCCTACGGAAATGTAGAGGTGGGCCTCCTGAATCTAGTAATGAGCACCTGATAAACAGGTTGGGTGTAGGAGCAAAAGAGGAATTCTCTCTGTGCAGCAAGAGCAGCTGACAGGCTTATCAAGGGAGATCAGAGAGGACTAGCTTTTTAGACATGTAAGAGTAAGAACATTATTTTGTCTCTAGAACGAAGATGAGAATGCCTTTCATAATTTAGCTAATAAGAAGGTAAGCGAGAGATGGCTGTATTAGGCACACTGTTCCTTATGTGTTAATTCCCTTTTCTCTCTGTTTTCAATCTTGTTTTAAGGAAAGCTGCTGCTGGGTGGGTATTTCAAGTAGACCACTCCTCAAGGGAGCAAAGTTTTCCACATCTAAGGAACAGGAGGCAAAAGGATTTCTGGAGATTAATTCCCACCCAGTCTCAGTCAAAAGGGAATGGGCAAAGGTGTCCTCTCCCAGCAAGGTGTGTGCCCTAGTGCTGAACAACTGAGGTGGTGGTGGGGACGATCACACATGCATACACCACCTCTCATTCGAGGATCTCAAATGTTTTATAAAGGACAGAAAATATAACTATCCTCACGTTACAAATGGGCACACTGATACAGAGAGAAGATCAGTGACTGAGAAGAAAAAGGTTCACATCAAGTCTGTGACCTGGGTCAGTCTCCTGTCTCTTAGTGCCACGGTTTATCCATTGAACCACATTGCTTCAAATCCTCACTTTGGAAAGTAGTCTGCAGAAGGATTTCAGTTTTGTTCTCCTGAATTTTTACAACTGAAACATGTCATATTTGATAAAATATAATTTATCTGAATAAGACGATTGGCAGAATTAGCATATATTTACATTTGCAATTATCCATTTAACAATGCTAATCACAGAGACGTTTTCAAAGTCACACAGCAGCTTGCATTATTTCAAACCAACAATTAAATGTGCTTTTTCCTGAACTTGGAGTAAGCATGAGAAAAAAGGACAGCCAACTCTAATGTTTGTAAGAGCTTCATATTCAGAGGCCTTCAAATGAAGGAATAACCCAGTCTTCTAAACAGGAATTAGAGGAGAACATTGAACCCCCGTGTTTCATTCTTCCTTTTGTTCAGACTTAAGTCCCAATCTCAAAAGGGAAAGCAGCATCTGATACAGCCTTCAACTGAGACAAGGTGGGTGAGATAATATTTTCTCTTGGACCAGTTTCTGTTGGTGAACGAGACAACATAGCCTTCAGCTAACCAATAACATGAACTATATTAGCTGTAACAAATAACGGGCTATATTAAGTCCATATATTCAGGAACAAGGCAGTATTTTTCTCCTCTTCTTTGAAAGTTGGGATGGGATTTCCTTGCTTACATAAATTTGGAAATGTCCAGGGATTCCCTATACAACTAACATAATGAAATCAAGAGCCAATCCTTTCAACTGGCCCAGGAGCTTGGCATTACCAGGACACAGTGGCAGGTGTGTCAAGTATTTTATACAGCTCTGCTAAGGGCCTTATCTTGCAATTCCACATAAATCCAAAAACATAATATGCACCTAACCACATAGTTTGATCTGTGGAATCTTTTTTTCTATCACATTATTTTTATGTTCTCTTATGGACAAGTAATGTTCATGCGAGACAGTGTGCTTTTTAATTCTTCATCAGAAGAAGCTAACAAGAGCTGGCACAAATTTCTTGCCCATAGTTCAGCGGAAGCAGCCAGACTGATCATTGAGGAATTTTCCCAGGGGCTGGTGTGGAAGGAAACCTCCACCCGAGGCTGTAGAGCTGTATCTACTATCCATTCCTCTCCACTCACATCTGGCCACCACTCAGATTCTGAACATCACCCTCCCTCTCAGGAGTATAGCCAGTAAATCCATATAGTGGTGGATCTATCTAAACTCTAGTTAATTTATTTCTCAGGCACCTTTCTTTGCTATCTAAGCAGACAGGCTCCACCAGCCCCACTCCAGCTCCTGAATATCTATGCAAAGGATTCTGATGGAAGTGGACTTTGTAGTAATGCCATACCAATTGCTCAGGCTCTCCAAATCCTGCCTCATGCATATGCAATGAAACTGCATCATTTCCACATCTGCGGCTGGGGGAGGGGAAGGATCTGACTCTTGATAAATAAAGGTTGTGATCCCATTGACTTCAGTGGGGTCAGGATTTCACCCAATATTTCTAAGTTGGTCAATGTAGTGTTGGTGTGATTCGCGGATTCGTATGTTTCCTTTATGAGAATTAAGCTATTAAATTCTAGCTGCAATAGTTTTGAAAGCAAATCATGCAGTTTCAAGGCGATGGGCTAGAAGACTTAGTAGAGGTTTCCAGCTCAGATCTGTGTGGTTCTTTGCAAAACTTTGCATAGGAATGAGTACATTTGTCACACTTTTCTGTCTGAAGAATAAGAAGATGACAGACAAAAATTCACCAAATAGAACACAGCTTGCTGTCGTGGGTGAACATGTCATGCATATATTGTTGATAAAACCATCAGCCATGTCAAAGACAAGGTGCTCACTATCTCTTAGCACACAACAGCCTGGAGAGAAGGAAGACTTCAGAAGCAAAATAAGGGGTCAGTTTAACAGGTTATTATTACCCTGAAGAAAATGGTCACCACTTCCAAAATGAGTGCTAGAGGTGAGGCGGGGCACTTCTCTTGGAAACAGTATTACCATAAACTATCCTCACAGCAGACAGCTTCATTTCTACTTTTGGGAGTTTGCCAGATTCAGTCAGTGTCACCTAATTTAACCAGATCTTTCATGCAAGAACAGGCTGAACAATAAAGTTGAAAGCATGTGTCAAACAGGCATGAGACAATTCACACTTGTAATAGAGCTGCACACTAATCTTTTTTCATTAAAGTTAAGTCATCATTTCTGTTACATTTGCTCAGTGAAGCTGCATTGATGTAAACCTGGTGTAATGCCATGAAGAATCAAACCCAGAGCACCTAAATGGTGGGGAATGGGGTGGCTTTCACTCCTGAAGAACTGAATTTAAATCCTAATTAGTTCATACATAAAACTGAACTGAGTGGTCTGGTCCGCAGTGGAAAACTGTCCATGTTTACAAAGCCATCAGAAGATAAGGCGGAGTTCAGCACAAAAAGGCAGTTCCTGCTCAAAAGCTAAGTTAGTAGCAATTTTAACAGCAGGATTGTGTGACAAAGAGCCAGGTCCTGCGCCCACTGAAATCACATGACAGTCATATCATTGACTCATTTTCATTTTAATAGAAACCATTGTAAATGCATATGTAAGGGCACTAATCTGGAAAGTTGTGTAAATGTTTTCATAGTACATGCATCTAGAGTGTTTATTCAGCACACACATTAAAATGTAAATAAATACCACTAACAATGTTGCAATTCTTTCTGTGTCTTCCTTAATTATACCATCCATTTATGAAATACCTCCACGGTCTTTAATTGTGTTGTTATGGTTGAAAACTGTTTTTTCTGGACGTTAAAATAATTGTATTAACTTATGATTAATCCTTTTGTGTACTGAGTGATGTGAGTCTCTGCAGGCTTTAATATAGGTCTGCAGGTCACACTAGATGATCACGATGGTGCCTTCTAGCCTTTAAGTCTATGCGTCTATGAGTGATTGATGTAACTCTGAAATTCTATTAACTTCAAGGGAGCTATACTGGTTTATACTATCTAAGGATCTGGCCCTGAAAATGTAGTAGACATGATAGCTTACATTTTAATAACACTGCTAGTGAGCAACACTACAACAGTGGAAAAACTCATAAGACCTCAGTGTTTATACTGTGTTAACAGCCATTCAAAGTCAATAAACAGCACTCCCATTAATCTTCTCATATGCACAGTGTATCCAAAGAGATCATGAACCTGATATGTCAATGGAAAGTCATTTTTATTTATTTTTAATTTTCTTATTTTAAGTATCTATGGTAACAAGTCCAAAGGGGTAAATAACTTGGGCTGACTTAGTTACTGTATCAACAGTACTGGTGGTGCTTTTAGGTTGTTAGTGACCAGAAGGATTGAGGAAGACCTGACCGGACCTGAAGTAGAGTCTGTGTGGCTCGATAACTTGTCTCTCACCAACAGAAGTTGTACCAATAAAAGATGTTACCTCACCCACTTTGCCTCTCCAATACTACAAGTACACAGCTTAAATGAGGTCACTTTCCTTGCTATATTTGATGGATTGGCTAATAATTACCAAGTATACAAGGAACACAAAATAAAAGATTTGCTTGGATTGCTGGTGAAAGGCTGACTGCTGATGCTCATGAATGGCAGAAAATAACTTTAGCAATGTTCCAGGTTAATCAAGGGCACATATGCTGAAGCCCCAGGGAAGCACTGCATACATTATGGGCTGTTTTTCCTTTAACCGCACCTCCTATTTGGAACTGTACACCCTTGCTCTGGAAAATGGTTGCAGTCATGCACAGAATAAAAGTAGTTTAATGAATCATGGAACAGCATACTTCATGAGGCAAAAACGATTACAGCTATAGCCTACAGAATACATTTTTCAGTACAGCTAGTTATAGAAAAACCAAAGCATTCACTCTTTACTGAAAGGGAATTTTATGCTATGAGTATCGTGCTGCTAATAAGGCATTTATATTAGTTTGTTTGCTGTTGTTTGAGATGCTCAGGTGTTTAAAGTACCTATCATTGGAGACTTTTAAGTGCAGTTGGACAAACACCTGTCAGGAATGGTCTAGATAATACTTAGTCCTGCCCTGAGTGCAGGGGATTGGACGAGATGACCTCTTGAGGTTCCTTCCATTCCTATGATTGTATGATCATCTCACTTCTACCTTTGCCAGGCTGAATCAAACATTAGGCCTGACTCAGGTAGATCTCCATTTACACCAGTTTTACACTGGCTGAAGTCAATTTACTTCATTGGAGTTACTTCTGATTTTCCCCAGTGTAAGTTAGAACAGAATCAGGCCCATTGCCTCTCCCAGAAATAATTCAGCACAACGAGGAATACTGCTGAGGGATGTAACCCATACCCCATGTTTGGAGGTAATCCAGTCTTTCCAAGTGAACTTCCAAACGCTGCCGGTTAAATTCACCCCAAATCCACCCATGGAACAGAAAAATGAAAACGATAGCTCCTTGAACCGTTGATCTCCCTGTATCTCCAGAAACATTCTCCCTACAGGGAGGGTAGGGGGCATTTCTATACAATTATTCTCCTATGGGGTTTCTGCCACCGATGAGTGGTTTTAAGTTCCACTGGGGGCTCTATAAGATCCCAGCTGGCAAAGGCTGCTCAGGAAATGTGCTGAGTCAGGGCATCATATGGTTAAACTGGCCATGTCCCCTTTCTGACAATACCACTCATTTTTGGGTCTATGCTAGCGGCCCACTGGCCCTCTGATGGACAGGAGTTTGCAGCTGCTTTTTTGCCATCACAGTCTCCTTCTCAGTGGACTTTTGGCAAATGGGGCTCTGCACCTGGGTCTTCAGCCACAGCAGCCCAGGCATGAATCTGCCCCCCTAGTATTTACTGTAACGTGAGGATCTGAGCCAACATGTTGTATATACGGGTGGCTGAGGAATGAACTCAGTTTTCCCACTGGCTAACGAAGCATGGTTTTTCACATCACTCTAAAAATGCTTTTAGGAGTTCCCTACCTCCATGGGAAATAACTTTTTTGTAAGGTTCAATGACTTTCATATCAATCCTCTGCTCCTGTTCTCCAATCACTACCGTTCTCCATAACCTGTTGTCGTGTCGCTCTTCTTCAGCAGTGTACTCCGGAATGGATTCAGTCTCTTCTTGGAAAACATCCCTAACAGCTGCTTGGTCTCCTGAAAAAAATAAAACAGCACATATTACTATAGTAGCTTCATAACTAGTGGTCCAAATTTGTAGTAATTCAGTGAACTCAACTGTTCCTTTAAAGCCATTAGAGTTAGTCTGGATTTACAGTGCTATAAATGAGAACAGAATTTGACCCTGTAACAGCCACTTGGTCAGATCTGCCTCCCTTTTCACCATTTTGAACATGATAATAGTAAACAATCACAGTGCAGAATTGCCTTTACATTTTTCATGTAACAAAATGGAATGTAACACTCTGATCAGCAACTTGCAGTGGCTATTGAACTGCAGCTCTTCAATGATATATGGGCTGCTGGTGTGATAACTGTACCAAAAATGTAAAGTACAAAGTTAAAATGGACAAATTAATTCCTTGGTCATACCAGTGCTTTCTGGGGGAGGGGAGGAGTAGGGGAAGGAATTAACAATGGGGCTGCATTGTTCTCAACTTTCTTTCCCTTTTATCAAGTGTTCCTCCTCTATTTTATTTTTTAGTGGACGTCAATGAGGCCTGAAATTGAGAAATATCAGATTAAACCAAACAACATTCAGAGTACTACTCCACATCCAAAAACATCAGACTCAGATGATAGTGATAGTGCATTGCACTGCCACTACTCCACATGGCTGGCTGCTCCAATATATTAAACAGAATTTTGTGGGTGTGGATTTTATTGTCTGTAATCCCTTTCATCTAAGGATGAAGTCTTTTTCCCCTGCTAAAAGGATCAAAGAAAAGCACGGATGGAGGAACTACAAACTCCCTTCTTTCCTGGATGCAAAGTGTGGAGCAGCAATGCAGCCTGATCACCACTATGGGCATACCTCACGGGGTTGTGATGCACTGGTACATAAAATTCAGAGCTCAGCAGCCACATTCAGATCCAAAGCCCACAGGGGACTATGGCGTCCCTCAGCACAGCTCTTCTGTTTCCTTGTCCCCCCAGCCCATGCAGGGTGTCACTGTGTTTCTGCTACATTTTGAGAGTTGCATAGTGCCAAAAGATGCTGCAGAATTTAGTTCTAAATCAGGAGTAGATAGATTAACAGAGTAACAAGGGACCAGAGTTGGTTTCTGATACTCCTGCGAGTATGTCAAGTAATTAGCAAAACACATATATCCATTCTGCATTGAAAAGCATGGCTGCTAATGTATGTCTAATTGTATCTCAGGTTGCCAGATTTAGTGGCTGGCTATATAAAAATTAATATATGGTACTAACTTCATTGGTTGTTGGAATTACTTAATTTCTTTCCCTAGCTAGTGACTACAATGTAGGATTTTTGAGCGAATCTGTTCCTCTTTGCCATCTATTTTTTTATTAATCTTCCTGGAGCATTTTAGCATTGTGAACACACACCACGAATAAGCAAGCAGTCTGATCAAACATCTCCTGGTCAGAAAGATAGGAAACAGCTCTGAAGACAGATACGGCAGAGAAGCAGAGAATTTTTTTTCAATGTGTGACACACATAAATAGCATGCTCAGTCTTAGGTGAAAAGACTAAATATAGCTAGCAAGGAGATTTGGGGGAAAATGGAAGCAAGGGTTTCAAACCCTAACAAAAAAAGCCAAGAATCTAATTAGTTTGGCTGAATTGCCAATTATATTTATATTTTGTGTTTATGCTGACATATCTGTTCTGTTAAATGCAGCATTCCTAACTGAGCTGATGAAGACGCACTATTTTAATACAAACAGTGTCCACGTTAGCCACGCATATCCATGTACAGAATCACTGTAGTTTTGCCCTGTATCCGTGCTAGCATTATCCCCTGGGTATTTGTCCTGCAATTCTTTCTGGGCAAGGGGGTTTGAAAGGTCACAAGTGTACTGTGGAGCAGTAAGGGGAACATTATCTGAAACACTTAAGTCTAAACTGTTTAGGGTTGTCTGTACTGGTTCTAAACCAGTGCCGGCTGAAACAGCTCCAACTGAACTAATACTGGGTATTTGAGACAGAACTTGTTGACACTGTGATTGGCTATAAAGGTAAATCAAATAATTTGATTCAGTCCCTATTTTCTCACTACACACAGCTTTGTAAAGACACAAATCCCCTAGGAAGATTTTCTTCGTACTCAGCCAGTCTGTTTTCTGATTTTAAGGTTTTTTTTTCACATGAGGTATATGGAGCACTTAAATCAACTTGAGGCTGTTTTTTGCTATTCTGAGTAAAGGAATAAATTCCCTGAGCCGAGTTCTGCCAGTTCACATAGACATTTCAGGTCCAGTCCAGGACATAAGCCTCCAAGTATGAGAAATAATAGGAGAAGATACCTTGAAGTCTTGGTACTTGGCAAATGGCTCATATTCAGTGAGTAAATGATGAACTGTCTGATTTAGAAAGTGACATAAAAACATGGGGACAAATTCAGACTTGGCGTAAATGGGAACAATTCCCATTGAAATCATTGGCATTTGCATCCATTTTGCATCCAGCTGATGCCCCCCTTTCTTATATTCAGAAATAGTTTGCTTTCATGCAGTATTCAATATAGTCAAATTCTGAAAACCTCTCTTTAGCAATAAGACTGGTGTTTTTGTTGTTGTTGGTTTTTTTTACATTTCAAACATCTAGTCAGCTCATCATCACTCTCCACATCTGCCCATAACAAATTCTGTCCTTTAACCAGAAATGACATTAGAAATGCTTATGGATGGCTGAGTACACAGTGATATCCTCTTTAGCAATAACAACTTAAGCTGACATTACTGTTCCTTGCATGTTTAAATGATCATTCCAAGTACTTTTAATTTACAATGTCCTCTCCAGTAATAGAACATTTATATGCAAGGAAGAATTTAGTTTAAATGTATTAAAAAGTTGTCCTCTGCTGTTGGTTGTGAATGTGTGGTTCCCCACATAGAAACAAATTACAATTATTATTCATCTACACAAATAGCCACATTGTATATAAGGCCAATTATGTACCAAAAAAGAATTAGCACAATAACCAGATCCCTCTCACCATGAGAACAGTTGAATTAAGCAGCGTTATAAATTGTTTTACATAAGTAGTATGAGAGAGAGAATGGTATCTGGGTTAAGGCACTAGAATTAGATTCAGTTGATCACGGTTCAGTTACTTGGTTCTGCCATATGCAAGCTTATATGACCTTGGACAAGTCCCTTCATCTCTCTCTGTCCTTTAGCTCCCTATCTATGAAACAGGGATAATTCTACTTCCTTTATCCAACACTTTGTCTCGTCTATTTAGACTGTATAGTCTTCATTGCAGGGACTGCTGTGACTAGCAGATTGGAGCACAAGAATTGGTTGCGGCTTCTATGCAATACTGTAACACAAATAATAATAATACATTCATTGTGAAACATGTTAAGTTTCACTGCTGACTTTCAGAATACTGCTGATCAATGCAACATTCACAGTCGATTTGTACTGGTAAATTTCAAAGTCTGAACTGACTTTTATTCCGATATAATATCTATTTAGACCAATATGAGCAGAACAAAAAAACTCTGTGTCATCTTATCTGATGACTATCAAGATTTGGCCAGGTGTTCACAGAAATTTTGTAACAGGGAGACTTTTTTCTGCTGTAATATGTCCCATAAGGACATTTATTGTACCGCGATTTTCTTTGCAGGACTGCGATTACAGATGCACATGCTTTATTAACTGCATATTGTTTTGCAGCATTTTCTCTAAAATGGGAAGAGAGATTAATATTAACTGATATTTTATTATAAAAACTTGCAGTCCAAATACTGACTCCAAACAATGATGTCCATTCATTTGCTAGCAACACAGAATCTAACTTGCTTTAACTTAATCAAGGAAGAATGCTGAATTCACTAGAATTCTATATTCTATTGCAGACACTACAGCCAGCTGGAGAAGGATTTCATATACAGAATTAAGGCTTTGGTCAAGTAAACACATAAGCATCTGCTTAAGTTTGTAGTTGTCCCATTGACTCCAAGGTCCTTAATCCATTGTTGGATTAGGGCCTAATTGACAATTTAAATGCTGAATAAACTTTCATCTTAATAAAATGTACAGTACTCTATAACATAATTAGGGCCAGATTAATTTCCACTGGTACAGGATGGGGTAGTAGTTTGGCACACTGCACCACATGGGGATGACTGCAATGGAAGGTTGGTGGTGTTTGCACTGACACCATCTCTCGGGGGAAAGACAACTTTAATTTCTGCCTGGAGCGCAACAGGAGCTCTGCCAGCCCAGGTGCTTAATCAATGCACTGAATCAACACTTCCCCTTCTGTCCTGGCCCCTCCCTGTCAGTGATACACTCTTTTGGAACTGCACTGATCCTGAACATTCCATTGCTGGCACATACCACAATATCCCTTACTGAAATTATCCCTTTATCTCTAAGAACAATGAGCTATTAATCTTTTTTTATGATGTGACCCTTATTTTTAAAAAGGCATGGAAAAGCGGGCTTGTACCAAAAGTAGTAAGGATGGTCTAGTCTAGTAAGGCACTGCATGGGGACTTGGGAGACGTGTATTCAATTTCCAGCTCAACTGCAGACTCCGGGTGTGACCTTGGGCAAGTTACATAATTTATCTTCCACCTCAGTTCCTTCTCTGTAAAATGGGTAGAATTCCCTAACTCACAGAGGAGCTGAGAGGATAAAATCCATTAATGATTGGTATCTCAGCTCCTCACATAGGACCAACTAAGTACCTAGAAATAAGTAAGAGTGATTCTGACAATTATTCTTTTGTAAGTCTCACTTCTGTCTCCAGGAACACAATGAACAAATATGGAGAGAAAAAATAATCACTAAACATGTAAAGGATAAGGGACCCATGTGCAATAAGAAACACTGGTTTATTAAGAACTGATCTGGACAGATAAATCCCAATGTTTTATGTTTTAAAGAGAATTACTAAGTTAATAATTAGTAAATGAATGAAAAGGAGTAGATAGAATAATTAGGACTTTAGTAAAGCATTTACTACAGTATATCATGAAATTTCTCTCAATATTAATTCAAACTGACTTGGATGCAAACAGTCCCACAGTATAAAAACTGGCTGAAGGTCCACAAAGGGTTATGACAAAACATTAACTTTTGGTTTAGGAAGTTGTCTACTAGGTATTGCCAGCATGTGTGTTAGATTGAGTTTTATGTAATATCTTCATTAATGATCTAGATTCTAGAAGAAGAGGAAAAGAAAACTTTTATGAAACACATAAGAATGGCCATACTGGGTCAGACCAAAGGTCCATCCAGCCCAGTATATCTGTCTTCCAACAGTGGCAAATGCCAGGTGCCCCAGAGGGAGTGAACCTAACAGGTAAGGATCAATTGATCTCTCTCCTGCCATCCATCTCCACCCTCTGACAAAGAGAAGCTAGGGACACCATTCCTTACCCATCCTGGCTAATAGCCATTAATGGACTTAACCTCCATGAATTTATCTAGTTCTCTTTTAAACCCTGTTGTAGTTCTAGCCTTCACAACCTCGTAAGGCAAGGAGTTCCACAGGTTGACTGTGCACTGTGTGAAGAAGAATTTCCTTTTATTTGTTTTAAACCTGCTTTCATTTGGTGGCCCCTAGTTCTTATATTATGGGAACAAGTAAATAACTTTTCCTTATTCACTTTCTCCACACCACTCATGATTTTATATACCTCCATCATATCCCCTTAGTCTCCTCTTTTCCAAACTGAAAAGTCCTAGCCACTTTAATCTCTCCTCAGATGGGACCCATTCCAACTCCCTAATCATTTTAGTTGCCCTTCTCTGAACCTTTTTTAATGTCAGTATATCTTTTTTGAGATGGGGAGACCACATCTGCACACAGTATTCAAGATGTGGGAGTACCATGGATTTATATAAGGACAATAAGATATTTTCCGTCTTATTCTCTATCTCTTTTTAAATTATTCCTAACATCCTGCTTGCTTTTTTGACTGCCGCTGCACACTGCATGGACATCTTCAGAGAACTATCCACGATGACTCCAAGATCTCTTTCCTGATTAGTTGTAGCTAAATTAGCCCCCATCATATTGTATGTATAGTCGGGGTTATTTTTTCCAATGTGCATTACTTTACATTTAGTCACATTACGTTTCATTTGCCATTTTGTTGCCCAATCACTTAGTTTTGTGAGATCTTTTTGAAGTTCTTCACAGTCTGCTTTGGTCTTAACTATCTTGAGCAGTTTAGTATCATCTGCAAACTTTGCCACCTCACTGTTTACCCTTTTCTCCAGATCATTTCTGAATAAGTTGAATAGGATTGGTCCTAGGACTGACCCTAGGGGAACACCACTAGTTACCCCTCTCCATTCTAAAAATTTACCATTTATTCCTATCCTTTGTTCCCTGTCTTTTAACCAGTTCTCAATCTATGGCTAGGTCTACACTACCCCCCCCCGTCGAACTAAGGTACGCAACTTCAGCTACGTGAATAACGTAGCTGAAGTCGAAGTACCTTAGTTCGAATGAAAAAGCACTTACCCGGGATCCACACGCGGCGCGCAGGCTCCCCCGTCGACTCCGCCTACTCCGTTCGTCGAGCTGGATTACCAGCGTCGACGACGGAGCACTTCCTGGTTCGATTGATCGCGTCTTGACAAGACGCGATAAATCGAACCCAGAACCTCGATCGCGCGCCTCCGACGGGACGCGTAAGTATAGACCTACCCTAAGAAAGGATCTTCCCTCTTATCCCATGACAACTTAATTTACGTAAGAGCCTTTGGTGAGGGACCTTGTCAAAGGCTTTCTGGAAATCTAAGTACACTATGTCCACTGGATCTCCCTGGTCCACGGTTGTTGACCCCTTCAAAGAACCCGAATAGATTAGTAAGACATGATTTCCCTTTACAGAAACTTTTTCCCAACAATTTATGTTCTTCTATGTGTCTGACAATTTTATTTTTTATTATTGTTTCAACTAATTTGCCCGGTACTGACATTAGACTTGCCAGTCTGTAATTGCCAGGACCACCTCTAGAGCCCTTTTTAAATATTGGCATTACATTAGCTATCTTCCAGTCATTGGGTACAGAAGCTGATTTAAAGGACAGGTTACAAACCATAGTTAATAGTTCTGCAATTTCACATTTGAGTTCTTTCAGAACTCTTGAGTGAATGCCATCTGGTCCCGGTGACTTGTTACTGTTAAGTTTATCAATTAATTCCAAAACCTCCTCTAGTGACACTTCAGTCTGTGACAATTCCTCAGATTTGTCACCTACAAAGGACGGCTCAGGTTTGGGAATCTCCCTAACATCCTCAGCCGTGAAGACTGAAGCAAAGAATTCATTTAGTTTCTCCGCAATGACTTTATCGTCTTTAACTGCTCCTTTTGTATTTCGATCGTCCAGGGGCCCCGCTGGTTGTTTAGCAGACTTCCTGCTTCTGATGTACTTAAGAAACATTTTGTTATTACCTTTTGAGTTTTTGGCTAGCTGTTCTTCAAACTCCTTTTTAGCTTTTCTTATTGCATTTTTACACTTAATTTGGCAGTGTTTATGCTCCTTTCTATCAGGGCCAGCTCCAGGCACCAGCTTTCCAAGCTGGTGCTTGGGGCAGCATGCGAGAATGGGGTGGCAGTACGAGTCACACGGCGGCAATTCAGTGGCAGGTCTGCTCTTCCCGCTGCCGAATTGCCGCCACGGGACTCGAACTGCTGCCCTATTCTCGCCCACCACGGCGGCAATGGGGCGACAGGTCCATCGCTCTCCCCTTGCCGCCATGGACTGGGACTGCCTGCGTCGGGGGTGGGGCCGCCGCCCCTGCTTGGGGCGGCAAAATTGTTAGAGCTGCCCCTGCTTTCTATTTACCTCACTAGGATTTGACTTCCACTCTTTAAAAGATGCATTTTTATCTCTCACTGCTTCTTTTACATGGTTGTTAAGCCATGGTGGCTCTTTTTTAGTTCTTTTACTGTGTTTTTTAATTTGGAGTATACATTTCAGTTGGGCCTCTATTATGGTGTCTTTGAAAAGTGTCCATGCAGCTTGCAGGGATTTCACTCTAGTCACTGTACCTTTTAATTTCTGTTTAAATAACCTTCTCATTTTTGCATAGTTCCCCTTTCTGAAATTAAATGCCACAGTGTTGGGCTGCTGGGGTGTTCTTCCAACCACAGGAATGTTAAATGCTATAATATTATGGTCACTATTTCCAAGCAGTCCTGTTATAGTTACCTCTTGGACCAGATCCTGCGCTCTACTCAGGACTAAATCAAGAATTGCCTCTCCCCTTGTGGGTTCCTGTACCAGCTGCTCCAAGAAGCAGTCATTTAACATATCGAGACATTTTCTCTCTGCATTTTGTCCTGAGGTGACATGTTCCCAGTCAATATGGGCATAATTGAAATCTCCCACTATTATTAAGTTATTTATTTTGATAGTCTCTCTAATCTCCCTTAGCATTTCATCATCACTATCACTGTCCTGGTCAGTTGGTCGATAATAGATCCCTACTGTTATATTCTTATTAGAGCATGCGATTACTATCCATGGAGATTCTATGGAACATGTGGGTTCATTTAAGATTTTTACTTCATTTGATTCTACATTTTCTTTCACATATAGTGCCACATAAATGGGTGTTATCCCAAACACTGATGAGAACAAAGAGAACACAAAGGAACCTTGGGAGGTTAGACTAATGGACAGAAAATAACAAAATAAGATTCATCTTGCTAAAATGCAACCTATGATATCTGCAAACATAATCTGAAACAAAGATATCCACTGGGAAGCAGAAATCTGGAAATGAATTCTGTTAAGAAAGACTTGGGATCAAATTTTCAAAACTGCGAATGTACTTCCTAGTTATGTAACGTAAACATACTGAAAACCAAAACAGTAATACCTAAAGGGTAACTAACCCAGTACTGACGGTCAAAGAAATGGTAGATTCTGAGATATGCTCCTAACCAAAGAGGGATTTTTTCTGAGGACAAGTCTCATAGTAGTGCTGGGGAGTGAGAGGAGTCTAAACTTCTATATTTCTATGGCTAGCCGTTCTTACCTCCATGATAATCAGCTAATCAATTAAGCTAGTTCTCTGTGTGTCCCTAAAGAAGTAGACATCGCTGATTATTTTCCATGGGGAAGAGACAGATGTTCGTTATGAACGGAAAATTGAACTATTTGGAAACCCTGCCTCCGGTCTGAAGTATTAGATTTACTTACACTGGCTAAAGGCTGACACACAAGAGACAGACCTAGGCCCATCTAAAACAATGAGGAAAAGCCTACTTTATTTCTGCATAATGTCTTCTCAGTCTAGTTCATTACCATTTCCAGTGTATTCAAAAGAATCTGCTTCATCAGGTGTGTCAAGGTCATCTACATTGATGTCGATTTCATCTGGTGTATCCAGATTATCGTCAGAAAGGACAGACCCTTCACTTCGGTCCAAAGAAAGGTTGATGTTTGGAGCAGTGAGCTTTATTCTTCTGGGATGGGAGCCATTAAGATCCAGAGAATTAGGAGGCTCTAAATAAATATGGAGAAAGAGAAGAGTATCTATATTAGATAAAACTGCTCTATTGAATGCTTTTGAATAATGCCAAACACATTTAACAATGAGATTTTCTATCAACCAGTCATTTAAAATTATATAATATATAAAATCAATTGTAAAAAAAGTTTACAAGAAACCAAAATAGAATTATGTCTTCAGACATGTCAAATGTAGCTAGAATCTCTAAATTACATGAAGTCCCAATGACCTCAGTGAGATGCATATAGAAGCATCCCAGGACAGAATTTGGCCCCATAAATTTAGTAAAAATTATCATTATATTTAAATAACAGATGAAGGATTTGTATTGCCATGTTCCAAACTCTGATAATAACACCATTATTAATCATAATCACTTTCTCTTAAATTGTTCAAAATGGGATCTAGCTCCTTGGAAGACAGGCCTGAGCGAGAAAGTTCAGATCTGGTTCCCACCTTTTCCAAACTTCTGTAATATTTAGATACGGGTGCACTTTTTTTCTTATTACAAAATTATGGGCCAAAAGCAAAAGTTCAAATGTGCTGCTGAGAGTATATGTGGATCACACAGTTCATTTCAATGTTGAACCAAGG
Organism: Chelydra serpentina; assembly: GCA_037349315.1. NCBI lineage: Eukaryota > Metazoa > Chordata > Testudines > Chelydridae > Chelydra > Chelydra serpentina. Next base: position 19,189,638 of record JBAIAC010000042.1, read on the forward strand.
TACCTTTGAATCCAGAAAGAATTAATACACCTCTAGGTATCTATTGTAATATGTGATTGGCGGGTAGTGATCAATCTATCAGGGATTGATTTATCACATCTAGTGTAGATGCGATAAATCGATCTCCTATCGCTCTGCCGTCGACTCCTGTACTCTACTGCAGCGAGAGGTGGAAGCGGAATCGACGGGGGAGTGGCGGCAGTCGACCCTGCGCCATGAGGACGCGAGATAAGTTGACCTAACATACGTCGACTTCAGCTATGCTATTCTCGTAGCTGAAGTTGCGTATCTTAGGTCGATCCCCCACCTAGTGTAGACCAGGGCTCAGTTAATTAAAATACAAGTTGGGAATGGTTTCTTTCCTGCTACTGCATTTTACATAATATTTTAAGCTCTTTTCTTTGGATTAGTGTATTTTAATATCTGAATTTATTTACCCCATTTAGACGGAAGTCAAATAAGGCAGAGTACTTAATGCACTTAGTTCTTGTGATAATTAAGAGACAGATGACACCAGGACACAAGGGAAAATATGCGGCACATTGCTAATTATTATCATTTGTCAAGTGAAGTAGAGAATTAACTAAGTAAGGCAAACTTAACACTTTTTTTCTAACACTGAAATGATGCCTTATCAGCACAGAAACGTCTTTCTCACTGAATAATTAAATGTCATAGAAATCAGACATAACTGAATGAAAGAATGAATGAATGAATAAATGCTTCTCTTACCAGGCCTGATCTCAGTAGCATCAGCACTTAGTATACCCTCCTCAAAGGGGATGTCCATTCCCACATCCTCTGGTACCAATCTGGAAAAAAAAAAAAAAGCAACACCTTAAATTGGCATATTTTATATGAAAGATGACCAAGATCAAAAGATAATAGTTTGATCTAATTTGGAGCACTGTCTTTCCTCATACGTCTAATTTTAATATTTGATTTGCAAACAGGCTACAGTAATACAGTAGTGACCAAAATGTGGCTGATGGAACATGTCTAGGTAGCTCATAGTTACCCCTACTGTTGATAAGGAGATGTGCCCCCTGGAGACTGTAAACCCCCCCACATAATCACGCGCTTGAGTTTGGATTAGGACGTAGCATTATGTAACCACACTTTAGCAGACTGCAGTTGTTTCAATTTCATGCAAATTAATTGCAGCTTTTGGGCTTCTTGCAAGTTGCCAGTGCAGCATTAGGCGTCAGAAAGTTGTGGCTATCCTGAGCCACTGCACGCATATCACAGCAAGACTTCCATAATAACCTAATTACCATAATCACATTTGCTGTATATCAACGTTAAGACTAAAAGGATATTAAATTATTTTGATTTTATTCATATTTTAGGGCTATTTTGCATGAAAATCCATCATTTCGCACCTTTAGAGAAGGTTGAATATGCATGTGAATCAGCTAAAGTGTTTCATTCTGTCATGGAATTTCAGAAAGGCATGTATAGGACTGAAATAATATCCTGGAATTTTGTGACAGATTTTCTATGTTGCAAAAACTTCTAGCAAATGTTTAACTTTCATATCAAGTCATATTAGTTAGGAAAATATTAGGGAACTATACTAATAATTATACCAAAAAATGACTATTAATTGGGATAATGTATAGCAAATACTGGGGCGGGAGATTGCAAATGTTAGAATTTTTTTAAAATAAATCACTTCAGCTGTGTTCATTCCCCTTTTGTATTCACTTTCTATAAAAATTTTACAAATGAGTTAGCTAGTAGGAATGTTCACAGAAACAGCAAATTTGAAATGAATGTGACAGAATATTAATCAAAAGTGAATTTCAATTTCATAACTGAGTATTTACACCATAAACCTTATTCTGAAAAGTTACACTAAATCAGGGGTTCTCAAACTGGGGGTCAGGACCCCTCAGGGGGTCATGAGGTTATTACATGGGGTGTCGCGAGCTGTCAACCTCCACCCCAAACCCTGCTTTGCCTCCAGCATTTATAATGCTGTTAAATATATTTTAAAGTATTTTTAATTTATAAGGGGGGTTGTACTCAGAGGCTTGCTATGTGAAAGGGGTCACCAGTAAAAAAGTTTGAGAGTCACTGCACTAAATCAATGAGAATAAACATATTGCATGACATATGTGTCCTTTCCAAACAGCTCAATTTAAAATTATGAATAGACTACACAAAGCAATATTTGCAGGAAACGTTTCATAGGAAATCCAGAGCGAAATATCTTCACCTAAAAATTTAGTTGAATAACTTTAAAAAAGAAAAAAAGAGTGGAAAACATAATTTTGTTTGCAGATAGTTTGTGAGCTGGAAAAAAAAAAGCCCAAAATGTTATGGCTAAATTGCTTTTTGAGAATAGGCAACCAACTTTCTATAAACATCCAACTGGAATGTTGAAAATAACTACTAATTAATTATTGAAAAAAAATACAAGCTCAAGGATGTTAATGTAACAGGGGAGTTTCTAATATCATCAGCAGACCTGATCCTGCTTTCCTTGCGCACTCAAAAAAATAGTCATTGGTTACATTGTGAAATGCGTGTTCTTATGGAAGGCAAGGACACACAAAACACACAGTATTCATGTAACTTTTAAACTTAATTACAGTGAATATTAAAATGTGTAGCCTCAGGCATATTTTTACAGTAGCAATTTAAGTTAAAAATAGTCTGACTTTTGTTGCTTTTTTTAGCAGCAGAAAAATAATTTTGTTTTCACATTTGGATCACACAAAACTGGCTAAATGGATTTGTATGAGGCGTCTCCCCCCCCCCTTTCCGTGCCCCCCCCCATCACACTCTGGATCTTATTTTGGGGCTGGGACTGGATATTCTAGTTATGGAGATATCATCTGCATCATTGTGAGATTATGACCATATGTAGAATGATGTTATAGCCTGTCCTGTCCAGATGGGAGGACCTGTTTTGATGGAGCCAGTTTCCATTCAGTTGTATCTATAGGAGGCTCTGCTGATCCACTGAACAACTCTGCTAATGATTTAAGAGAATATTATAACAATTGACTGACACCTAGATGTCTCCTGTACACATCATCATCATCACAGGGCAGCAAGGGAAACAATCTTGGAATTAAGAATTGACAAAGAAGGAGGTTAAAGTAATGGTTGTAGAAAAGTGAGTATGAGGCAGATCAGTTGCAGTATAGAAAATTTTAACATTCCTATGCTGGAGCTGTGATAAGGGCAAAGTAGTAAGTATTTTCCTCTGGTATATCTTCAGCAGAGTATCATCATTTGAACTAATTAATCCAACTTGCCTTAGTTCTTTGTTACAGCTTTCCTTGCTGTACATTCTTTCTATCTACTTTGCTGGGGGGGAAAATCCTACCTGACTGTTTGGCCAGCATCCTGAGAGCAGTGTCAGAGCATGGCCTTCGCTGGTTATTTATTAATTATTATTATTATTATGTATTTATCGTATGATGGTAGTGCATAGAGACCCCAACCAACATCTGGGCCCCATTGTGCTAAATACTAGGCAAACAGACAGTAAGAGACAGTCCCTGCCCTGAACATCTTACAATCTAAATAGACATGCCAGACAAAGGGTGAGAGAAGAGAACTTTTACCTCCAGTTTACAGATAGGGAACTGAGGCACAGAACGTTTAAGGGCCCGATCCAAAGCTCAATGATGTCAATAGAAAAATTCCACTGATTTCAATGGGCTTTGGGGATCAGGCTTTAAGTGACTTGCACAAGGTCACAGAGGAAGACTGGCATAGGAAGGAACTGAGCCCCCAAACTCCTGATTCCAGTCCAATTCTTTTACCATAAGATTAGCTTTCCTCTGACAGAGTGTCACCCAGCTTCTTTCAATGAGCTCTTAGAATTGGTGGCCTGTACAATCTCCCTAGACATCACTCAGCTGGGCAAACCTATGCCCATGAAGGAACATCAGAGGAGGCACCTTATTATCTAGCCTCATGCAACAATGCCATGTCTAGACTCTTGCAGGGGCCAGAGCTAAGTGGGCAAGTTTCAATTTTAGGATTCCATCTCTGCTCTGTGGCTATGGAGCCTGGGAATTGTAAAGAGGACCAAGGGCTTTTACATTGTGGATGATGCATGGGCAGGCCTTCTCCCTAAATGAAATGCTTTGTCATCACTTCACTAGCTTTATTGCACAATGAATTTCCTATGCAAAGTCGAATAACTTGAGTACTGAAAAAGGAAATGTTTAATTACTTAATTTCATCTACAAAACACACCACTTTGGAATATGTCTGGTGGTTGTCAAAGAGGTTTTGTATTTTTCTTTCTTGTTTTGGACAACAGTAGAATAAATGAAAAAGTCTGATCAAAGCACCCTGCTAATGGATAAAATAAATGGCATTAAATTGTTTGTAACTGTTAACACTATATAGTAGAATCAAAATAAATGTTATCTGTGCACAGAAGCTCTATAGAAAACTGACACTTTAAATGTCATCACTGTTTCCTTACAAAATGTAAATAAATGATTAAAGATTTAAATGCTTTGACCAATACATAGTAAAATTCTGTTATTAAAACGAATTCATCCTTTTAAACTAACATGAAATAAAGCCTGAGTTTTATCATGCCAATTAGATGTCCCAGTAAAGCTAAATAAGATACTGTATGCAAACATCAGAGGGGGAGTGAATATATTCGTGAATATATTTGCTTTAGTCTCCACATTCAGGTTTTATTTAAAATGTGTTTTTTTAACATTTTAAAATTTAGGTGCATAAATCTAAGCATGAGAACTGCAGGAGTTTGGCACATCTGAAAATCAGGCCACTTATTTAGGTGTCTATCTATACGCACAAGTTTGAAAAGGTTGGCCAATATGAAGAGACATGTTTTCTTGATATTTTAAAAATGTCGCTAAAATAGGGTTTGTTTTTAAATGTAAATTTCCCTTATTGTTCTGGGAAACAGAAAAATATTCTGCTATTTCATAAGTATCAGAAAGTAACAGTCAGTTGAAAGTGATTATAAAGAGAAGTGAAAGTCACTAGGTAATTTTTATTCCTTATAATGAGCGAAAAGCAAAAATAAAACAGGCAACATAAATGGTGGACAGTAAATTTAAAAAATACTTTGTTTCATAATCTCAAGTGTAAAGATAAATTTAAAATGAGTTTTATCCCAATTGTGTCCATTTTAATTAAAAGTTTTCTGCAGCAAAACAATAGACAAATCTAAGATACTATTGTAAGCTCTTTGAGGGAGGGACCATCTTTTTGATCTGTGTTTGTACCATGCCTAGAGCAATGGGGTCCTGGTCTCTGATTATGATATTTGTCCCTGGTCTCTGGGATATTTGTTGTGTGACAGCTGTAGAAGCAAGAGGGACCCTCCTCCAGATGGAGACTTGACAGATCTGGGACACTGCAGGTACGTAAAAAATCATTTAAAACATTATCATAAACAGCCTTGTTGACAGAAGATCATCTCCTGCATTTCAAATCAATGCGGGGCACATGTTATGGCCTTACAGCAAAACTGAATGTAAATATCTAAGCAGTTTTTTCTGAGATAATGCTTTTTTTTCCAGGGTCAAGTTTCCTTTTCTATGAAATAAACTATGAACAGTCCTGAGAATGATATTTTTAGAGCCATTGTATGCACGGACCGAGCAAGCATGTCACACTGGAAACATGAGCTCTAATATGGTCAGTAAAAATAAAGTTTTTACAAAATGGAGACATGATACAAGTAATTTACTTATAAATTAATATGCAAAGCAGACATTTTAAAAAAGAGACAGGAGCTAGACTTAGTTACTCTCAAACGACTATTGTTTTCATTTCCCCTTTCACAGCCAGAATGGGTAAAAACCTGGACTCGGGGAAGGGCATGGAAAGGGGGAGTATTGCTTCTACTGTGTTGTACACTTCTTCCTCAGACTTCCCGCAGTGCAGAAATGGGCGAGGTGGGGACACGTTGACTCTCTGCAGCACTATCACCCCCGATCTTGCAGGATTTTTGTAAAACCTGACGTTCTCTGCATTAACTGAGTTGGGTTCCTCCTCCATGCTCTGAAGGGAATTCTGGAAGCAGCAGATAATAGAAAAATCCTTGGCAGAGCGTAGGCTGGGAGCCCACCTACAGGCATTGGACCTCCACAAATGTCAGCAGAATCCCCTGGTAATGCAGGAACTCCACTCTACAGTGGGCAAACCCTTCCCACGCCTTCATCCACAGAGGGAAGAATTAGGACATCGGAAACCTCTTTCGTCCATGCTTGAAGAATTTCCTGGCACACAAGATGATGTTGACCACAATATTAGGAAAAGAGAGAATACATTTACATTCCGGTGAATGCTCCTTGTTTTTATAAATTTATAAAAATTTTAGTCCTTGTTGAAGGACTACTCAGCTGTATTAGGGGCTCCATTATAGTCATGCACAATTTAGTGGATTGATAAAAAGATGTTTTCTCTTGAAACTGAGGTCAAAGTAAATTAAACTCTTTGTGTCCTAAATGACTTCTTTTGTGTGGTACACAGACCAGTCATTCAAGGATCAGCTGCATTAGGAGTCAGGTTACGAGACATTAGCTTTGATATATAAGGCCTGCAGACTTGCACAAAACTAAGTCCAAAAATGTGTATTTCTTAAAGGTAGTTCAGAGCCAGATATCAGATTTGTATGAGAGGGAATGGGGGTGGGGAAAGCTGACTTGCAGCTGAACTCTTTTACATTCCCTTTTTATGGTTTAGTCAGCTACACATCGGATGAAACAACCTCTAGATATGCGATGGGCAACCTGCAGCCTGTCAGAGTAATCTGCTGGCAGGCCACCAGTTTGTTTACATTTGCACGGCCACCCACAGCTCCCAGTGGCCGCAGTTCACCATTCCCGGCCAATGGGAGCTGCGGGAAGCAGCGCGGGCCTTTGACCCTCCCGTTTTCTATGCCCAAAGTCTACCTCACACTTAGGCTGGAGAAGGCCCCTAGGCCAGGAAACAGCACATTGACATTTTCTAAGTTTTTTCACAGATCTTTCACATTTTCCCCTCCTATATGCAGAAATGTGTTTGGTTTTTTTTACTCTACAGGGCACTATGTTCAGGGCTTTTATAAAGTGGTCAAAGAAAGGTAAATGCAAAGAATGTCATGCCCATAATCACATAAAAATGCTGCTTATCCATGTTTGTTTTGAAAAATAATAATGGTAAGACCGGAGTACAAAGTACAAAGAGAATGCCATTCAGAGAGGAGACTGGAAAATTAGGCATATTAAAAACAAACAAGCTTTTCAAATTTCATTGATAATCCAGGGGCACCATGGTCTTGCAATAAACAACAGGCTTGGTTAGTGCCTGTTTTCTCACTGATTCTCAACAAAATATGGAGTTTTTAGAGGGAGAATGGGTTCATTGTGAAATGGCTCAACAGATATAAAAATAATTTTAGGGGATTTGAGATCCTCTCTCTATTGCCTCTGCCTGGTGGATTAAAAACAAAAACAAAACAAAACACACTGGTGAATTTATTCTCTATTCCTTCTTATCCCAATTTCAGATACAATACAAGTCACATAAAAATCAGGGAAGGAGAAGTAGTAAAACATGGTATTGAAGATCACAATGCAATATTGTTTTTTATTGTTTCTTCCTCCCTTAAAAAAATCCTTCCTTGTGTCCCTTCTTTCACAAAAAAAATTTTTTTTTATCTCTGCAAGGAGCCAAAGTAGCACTCCCTTTCTGCTCAACATGTGTTCTTTCCCCCCCCCCCCTCCTCTTGTAATCTGTTCTTTCTTGCCTACTCTTCTCTTTCCCTTCCTAGGGCTCGATTCTGCAGGGTGTTGAGTACCCTCACCCTGATCCAACAAAGCACTTACGCATGTTCTTAACTTGACTTCAGTTAAACTACTTTCATGCTTAAAGTTCAGTATGGATTTAGAGTGCTCAGTACCATGTGGGATCCAGCCCTCAGCTCTTTCACCTTCCCATTATCAGCACTAACCCAAAGCCGAGCCTGAACTATCCAATCACATTGTGGTTGGCCCAAGGGCAGGGGTAGGACTGCCTTCTTCCCCTTCTTGAGTACTTACTCAGGGCCAACTAAAATCTGGCCCTCAGTCTGAATGAGCAAAATTAATATGACAATAGAAGTTAATGGAATTACACCAGGGATGAATTTGGCAAAATACCTTTGCTTAATTGCTAATGATATTTCTCTTCCATTTACAATTCTATGCTACAAAATAAGACATCTTTTTCAGCTTAAGGCACATGGATCCAAAATAATCCCTTCAGATAACACACATGGGGTAACTTTCACTAGTTTCAATGGCGGGGAGGGGTCATATATCCCTTTCCAACGTTGTACCTGCCTTAACCCTCCCTTTAGCATTTAGGTCACACAACTGCAGAACCCATCATTATTGCAGATCAAACTCTTGTCAGACATATATTTTTTTAGAATTAGAAACTGTTTGGCAGTTTTGCTTTTATTCCAAAAAGAAAAGGCCTTTCTGCTTTTTTTTTTTTTTAATTACTATGGTTTACGTGTTTGTACTGTGATGTCCTGTAACTAGAGTTCTTTCTCTATTTGGAAAGATAACTGAATGCCAGAGCCTTTCTCTATCAATATTTCTCATGAGAAATATTACCATAAATATCAACGTTCTAGGGTCATCTACCATTCTTGGACTACTTTTTCAAAATTACAACAGAAAAGATTAAAAATATAGTCAGTCAGTTGTGCATTCTGAATAGGAAATGATTCTTCTGGTTACAGATGTGAACTATATAACTGTTACAAATGAGATGGGTTATTTCAAGTAACATATTAAGCTACAACAACTAATAAGAAAGCACATTAATTGCATGTGTGTGCCTTTGCCTTTTGAAGCTGATCATCTAACTTGGGCAAGTGGAAGGGATTTGCAGGCTCAGCCTAGAGGGAATCCATGTCCGGACATCTGAGATTCAGGAAGAAGCCATTACTTTTACCTAAAGCGGTGTAACAGATCCTGTGATATAATCATATTACATGCAAGTGACTAGTGTAAGCTGATTAATTATTTCTAATTAAGATCTGCAAATTAAGAAGAAATAGGTGCAGGGTTGATTTAATCATGTACTACAGAATATGTCCATGTGGTTATTAAGTTTAATTCTTGGGAGGTAATAAAATTAAGGTAGAAAAAATCTATATCCTCAATGCTGGAATTTATTCATCGCTAAAAAACCTTGAATCCTCTTTCTAGTTACATACTATAAAATATTGGACAATGGGTCTCTGTTTGAGCCATATAGTTTAATAACCATATTATCATGCACAGAGCAAGGTGCTGTGCAAACATTAACTAATCATTTTTCACAACACTCAGCACAATAGGTATGTAAGTGCCATTATTCCCATTTTATAGATGGAGATACTGAGATAGAGAAGTTAGGCGACTTACCAAAGCCTAGAGGTAGTCATTTTCAGAACCAGGATTTGAACTCATGACTTCCTAAGTCCCTGTCCTGTGTGCCTCAGATCTAAAAGTTGTTTGACAGTGAACATTAGAGCTGGTTGAAATTTTCTGAATTTCAATTCTTTAAGTCAATTTTTCACGAAATTTCAAAGTTAGATCAGAAAAGTGATTGGTTTTGTTGTAAAAAATTCATGTTTTTCAACTAAATATAAGCTAGATGGCTGAAATTTTCTGAATTTCAAAATTTCAGTGAAAGGTTTTGTTGAAACTTTGAATTTTGACAAAAAGCGATGGATTGTTCACAAAAGAAATCTTGCAGAAATTTTCCTATTTTTCAACTAGCTTTAGTATTTGTACTGTTTATCTTATTTTTGTCTGTTTTTGCCATAACAGAAGAAGCAGAAAATCTTCAGGAAGGTGTATGTTGTGCTCTACACAAGGACTTCCAATATGCTTGGCACTATGGGAATTCCCCTTCACCTATTCTTATAAGACCAAATTTCTTTAAATAGTTCTGATGAAGAAATTCACAATGACCTTGACAATTTTAAAATACAACTAGTGTTACTCCTGTACAACTGATCTGTTTGTCTCTGCAACTTTGTTGGCTTTCTCCAGTATTATTATTTTTTAATTACATCTTTTTTTGTTTTTCATTGTCTACCTTTTGCACTGCTTAACACATTTGCCTCTCTCGGTAGTGATGTCTACAACTGTCCTCTATTGGATGGAATCAGATATGTCAACAGTGGGTAAAAGGTCCTATTCTACTAACTACTACACCCTCTTTTTTCTCAAAAGAGATTCCTCTTTAACACAAGTGATGGAGGCTTTTGGGCCTGATTTTCAGAGGTGTTAAGCACCCCAACTCTAGCTGAAATCAATAGGTACTGCAAATACTCAGCACTTCTGCAAATCTGTTTATCAGAACAGAAGGATTGGAATTCAGTTCTTTTGTTCCTGCCAAGTTCAGAATTGGCATGATTTGCAGTATATTGATACTTTTAAAAGGGGTATGTGCACACAAATGTTTTATACTACAGATGCCTTCTGGTTGTCACCATATCAGTCTCCATGTGGCATTTGTTTTTATCTTTTTTTCCTATGTATTATTTCTACACTGTGCAATTGCATCGTTCTACCTAAAATGTTAGTCTTAATTTTGAATTTCTGTAATTTCATAGTTCAGGTTAGGACGTCAGTATAAGCATATATCTTAAATTTCTGTAGTGAGCCTGTAGCTCACGCAGGTTAAGATATAAATTTATACTGAAGTCCTAACCTGAACTATGAAGGGCTTTAGTGGGAAGCAGCCCAATGGCTGTAGCAAGCAGCTGCTGGGGACAGGCAACCGTTGCAAGCCATTGTAAGGTGCAGCCAGGAACAATGTGAGGCAGGTCCATACAGGAGCCAAAGGAGGTAGTCTGACCAAGACAAATGAGAGCTAGCTGAGGAGAAAGCTGGCAGCAAGCAGCCTACTCCTACAGCCTACTTACTCCAGTGGGAGGAGGGTGTTTGATTGAGGGAGACTGAAGCATGGGAAGTGGCCAGGCCTGTAAATACACGTGTGAGTGGGGGATAGGATGGGCAGAGAGTCACCACCAACTACCCTAAGAAGAAGACCGCTATGATAAATCAGTGGGGCCCCTGGAGCTAGTAAGAGGCTGCAAACCAGCCAAATCTGGGCACAGACGGAAACATTAGTCAGGAGAATACTGTGAAAGTGCCAAAGCCAGTGTGTCAGGGCATGCATGGCTGATAACAGCTGGATTGGAACCAGGGAAGGAGGGGAGCAGGGGAACACTGAGACTGAAAGAGAAAGCAGTTGGAATGCAGCCAAAGAGCTGCATAGAGAGGGCTTGTGAGAACTGATCCAAGGATGTTTTATTCAAATTGGTCAAAATACCCTTCTATAGGCAAATGTTCCCAAGGCATTGTGGCCTAAGCTCACGGAAGATAAGTATGAATAAACCATGCAAGTATGAATAAACCATGCCACAGGCCCATGTTTTGACAAGGACAATGACCATATCAGGATGCATAGCCTTAAAGGGACAGGATCCCATATTATGGGGTCCTAGTTGGGGCAGTTTCCAGCCTCAGGAGATGAGGGAAAGAAAATCAAAAGGTCGGGAATAGAGCCAGTAGCAGAAGTAGCATGCAGGAGACACTAGATGTGGTAAACCCAATGTGAGGAGTTAGGCAAGGGGCCCATAATCCAGTGTTATCCCTATAGGAGAGACCCTTGAGCAGAGCATGCTGGTTTACTGATACAATTATCCAGCAAGGGCACAATGCAGAATGGCCCCAGAAAGAGCATCAGTGATGTGCAGGGCATCAGACATAGGTTGTGGAAGGTAAAACATCATGTCTGTGAGATCAAAGAACCAAAGGATCAAGGTCAGTCCTGGTGTAAGAGGGTGCAACTCCACTAACATCAGTGGAGTTACACCAGGATTCAATATGATACAAAGACTTTACAAGGGAAGATGGGTTTAAGTCCACAATTCAGGAAAACTTCAGCACGTGCTAGGTCCCATTTAGTTAAAGTTCAACACACTCTTTCCTGAACAGGGATGCTTTCCTCAATCAGGTCTTAAATGGGCATCTTGGAGAATATGCTCTATAGCCTTATTCCCTTCGAACCTGGTTGGATTGCCTCGTGGCACTTTAACTAGGAGTTTCATGGCTTTATTTATTTCATAACCAAAAACAATGTATGTGCACCTACTGTGCTTGCACCCTTTCCTTTCTGCCATTCTTAATAAAGACTCCTTTCCTGTCAGACATATTATAGTGTACCACATCATGTGCTACAGCCTATAGGGTCTCCAGTTTGAAACACCTGCTGAGTCTGTGGCATACCCAGTACAATACCATGTACCTACAGTCACGTGTTTTACCATAAGCCTCACAATGACTCTCATGGCAGCTGGTTGGGGAGCTACACTGTATCCATGTACTCCACACAACCCTTGTGCTATTTGTGCAGATGAGTGTGCAATATAATGCTCACTAATTGTGCCCCAGAGTTCTCTCCAACATTATCTCCTGTACTGAATATATGTTGAGAAGCTTCCCCTCCAGGAGTTGATATTTCTGGGAATGACATTTCATTGCCATCTCATTGGCTTTTCTGGAGCAGGAATGTTATTTCCATAAGTAACACATCTCATGTGATCCTCCAGAAAGGACAATGTGGCATTCAGCACTTGGGGAGTTGACAGCTGACTCTTCTTGAAGGGAATTTCACAATATAATACTTAATCCTTATATTTCAGAACTGAAAGCACTAAAATTTCTAGCACTAAGGACTAACTTCCTCTTTCACTGGGAACAAATACTGAAGAATTTGTTTTACTATTGAAAAGTAAATGCTCCTTATGCCTCTAGATATTTGGATTGAATCTGTTCCACACCAGCAGTGTATGAAAGTCATTAGCATATGCGATAGCTATTTAATGTCTATTGTGAAATGAGAGTTGATGGAGCCAATCCACAGCCTACTGGGCAGGTTCCCACATCAGAAAAAGCACCATCACAATTTTGGGCAGAAAGCACAGAGGCCTGGGATAGAATAGACACTGAGCTCCCCTGTTTCATCAGGAGATTATCCTTGTAGATCAAAGTTTGGTGCACTTTGGTGCGCGGTTGGCTATAGGTCCTGCTGCTTTAGGTATGCTGGCAAATGTTTGATCCGTACTAGCCTGCAGTCGCTCACACAAAGACCATTTCTATACATTTTGCTGCCTATAATATTTTCCTGCTGTAGGCAAACACTTTTCATTCTCTATGAGAGAGCCAGCCCTGTATTGGTAAGATAAAATAGGGAAGCTTGCTCTCTTGCTGTCCAATTTGCACTTATCCCATAGATAAAGGGCCTCAGTCTCCAGAATTATCAATCTTTTGCAGCACTAAATTTGCATAACAATATTTTAATCAGTTAATGTGCTGTCATAAAGTCCATTAACAACTAACCCATTTTTTTCAATATTCAAAAGAGAACAGTTGGTTCAACCACATGACATTATTACTGGCACTCTCATTCTCCTTTGCTTGCTCTTTTTGTTTATTTTTGCATCATACTGCACGACCGTGTCTTTCTATGTGTTTGCACAGCATCTAATACTGGGACCTTTGGGTGTTACTGTGATATAAATAATACGAACCATATTTACTTGTGCTGACGGAATTGCTTTCCTTAGCACCTAGAACTCATATCTTACTGATTTTTTAAGCCCACACATTTATCTGAATGCAGGGATTTGACTTAAACAGTGACTCTTCCTTACCAGAGTGGCTGCTCAGGTAAGAGTGCCAATATATCACAGGCTCTTAAAATGTATTTGCTCTGCACTGCAATTGCTTTTTCTAGCTCTTATCTGTCATCTTTTTCCAGTTTCTCTCTGCTGTTAGAGCTAGATGTTAAGGGCTGCAAAACTACAATGAACTCCTGTTATTAAGTTGGAGATGGACTAACAGTAACCACTGGCTAACACTGTAAACAGATGTAACTATATGGACTTTCTGCAGCTCTGCCCTGGTACACTCAATGCTAAATTAGGGCCAGGCCAGTCATGGAGAGGATTCAAAGGACCTTTTTATCCTCAGTGTTCCCATGCAGGGAGAAACCACGCTCTGGATAGCTGGACAGAAAAGTGTGGTCTGAAGAAGTGAGTGAAGGTAGCTAGTATTATGGGGAACATTAGTGGCCTCAAAAGGATGTGTCTGGACAGGGTGAGGGAAGGGCTCCTCCCCGCATGTGGCTGGATGGCTGTTCTGGCTTGATGTGTGGTACTTTTCTTTTCACAGCCCAATGTGCTCCCCCCAGGAGGCAGTATGATTAAGAAAGACATGATGCCTCCTGGCACTGCTGTGCGCCTCCTCCCCCACCCCTAGCACAGCTCTGCTTTTTAAGAGGTATAAATGAGTCCAAATCGTAACCCTTCATTTACTCAAAATGGTACTACCAACACAACACATTTCCTCCCCACGCTGTTTTAAGTACTTCATAGTTAGATATTCTACATATATTCTGCAAGTTCTTCTGCACCACTGTCATTTCTCTGGACTAGATACAGTATTTCTTCACAAAAAATTCCTCCACAAGAATAATTTTCATTCTCTCTTCACAGATTAAAAATGCAAATGAGCTAATGAAACCGGCAAACTCCTGACACTAAAAAGGAATGACAATAATTCCTGTACAAAGCAACTTTTGCATTTGTTCTTCAGCACTCATGTCAGTTGACATTCTTAACCGTGTAACCTTGAGAGAGAGAAAACAAGATCCCTTTCTCTCTCTCATAAGGTTACAAGATTCTTTATACTACAATAATTTAAAAGGGTGTTGCAAGGGGGGGGGGCGGGAAATGTCATATGCTTCAGTTGATAGCAAAGGACCAAAACAATAGACTGTCAAGTACTGCACTGTTAGTGCTATCTCAAATTCTTGCTATGCCAGTAGTTAAGCAATCGTTTAAAAACACAGTGACAATGCCTCGGTTTTCTCTTCTCCTCCCCCCCGCCCCATGCCCTGAAAGCTATGCAAATGAACTGAAAATAATCAGAAGTGTTAGGTGATTGATTGTACACTGAAGTTTTGTTCCCTAATTATAAATACCAAGTCTGCTCCCCTGACAAAACAAGTCCATCGAATGGATGTAAGCTCCTTTCATAAAGAGTTGCAACATAATTAAAATACAGCTGCCTGATTTTCAGTAATGAGGAACTAGATGCTTTGCATCCTGCTGACAAACATTCCTCTCATCCCTTCTTTTTTCTCTGAATGAACTGCAACAATAGAACCGTTAACCAGAAAAGCACTTTGCATATCATTCTCGTAATGCAAAGAGATGCTTACCTTCTAAAGACTTGAGGAGGGTTTTTTTAGAGGGAAAATAATACAGATGCTTTATTGCTGCACTTCAGCATCCCTCTTCCTGTAGCAGTTTACTAGGAATACAGATCCTCCACCATTTTCTGGTCACATGACTAGTGGTACTTCTAAATAAGGATGATCACCTGCCTTCGGGTAGCCTGCTGTATGTACCAGAAACCACACAGCCACTCTGGTTGGGTGAATGAGAGAGAGCTGAATGGAGCTTCATCTGTGGGAAATATTTTTTTAAATGGTCCTGTGGAGCTCTGTCGCAGTATCCCCCAACTTTTATATGAAGAGTCAGCTGTCAGTTGTGAAAAGCGGCTTGCTGTTTCATTTCAAGAGCCTAAGGAAAGCTTGCAGTGAGAGATGAGACAAAAGTTTGTATGGATTCAGCTCATCCCAGCCCTCATTTCTGTTTGCCTCTTGTGGTTATATAACACATACATATTCAAGCATTCTTTAGATGACTTGTTTCAGTTTAATAGTTTAGTTATGAAAATATAAATATTATTAAAACCATTGTATGGAGCAGGGTGTGCTCAATAAAACAGTATCTCAGGGGCTTTACTAAAGGCTCTACGCTCTTCTCTGAGAACACTGGAGGTGGGGAAACTGCAGGAAAGGGAATTCTTCCCCTGGAGCCTGGTTCTGTGAAAGCCCCATTGGGGGCATGGTCTCCTTGTGCTTCCAGCATTACAGAGAAGGAAAAGAAGAGGGGAGTGGGCTGGGCTTTTCTGGATTTTTCCTTCACAGTCCTGGAGACAGGGGGGACATTGGAAGTCAGTAGCCCCTGAGGCTGTAGTAACTTCAGCTGGCTTGTGAAACTCCCCTTTTGGCCAGATTGTAAATATATCAGGGGTGTTTGCACGATCAAGCCCCTAGACGCAAGCACCTTGGGGCACAGACCTGCCATTTTTAAAAATTTGTCCATAAATTCCTTTCACGCTTACAGCACTTCATGAAAAAAGATTCAGACATTGTCATCTTGTGCTGCATTTGAATCAGTATTCCAGCAGTGAAAGATCTTGGATTCCATTATCAATCTCCTGAGTAATCAGCCCTCCTCACTTACCTTTTAAAGAAAAAAGACAACTACTGAGCGTTTAAAGAGACATATAAAACATGCTCCCTCTCAAAGAGGATGTTGCTGTTGAAATGTGATTAGTGGTGCTGCAGCCAGCGTAACAGTTCTGAAAATCAAGTTCCTTAATGATTGTTGGTGGGATTGTTGGGTTTTGTATTGTTTTGGTTTAGTTTGGTTTTGGTTTTGCTAGCAGACTTCCAATGTGTCTGAAATTTTAATCTCATGTTATGCTGGGCACGTAGGAAAAAAATATCTATAGTAAAAAATACAAAATTATGCTTGTGCAGTGATAGACAAGGCAAATGAGGTCATGTCTTTTATTGGACCAAACTTCTGATGGTGAGAGAGACAAGATTTTGAGCCACACAGAGCTCTTCTTCAGGTCTGGGAAAGGTAGTCTGAGATCACCTCACCCACACTGTCTCTCTAATATCCTGGGACCAACACGGCTAAAACTACACTGCATACAACTTGTGCAATTATCTCATTATTTACCTGATAATCACATACCTCAATGAAATTAGAAATGTAATAAAAGCTAAGTCACCAATATTACAATTAGATCTACTACAATTAAATTCCCTGTGCTGAGCCCCACTGACTTCACTGGGACTCCCTGCCAGAGTGAGGGTCAACCCATATGGATCAGATTGAAAGAATGGGGTCGGCATTGTTAATGCTTTGAGCTGAAATTGAGTACAGCTGATCTACAGTGAACAGAACATAGTACATTTACTCAGAAAAACTAGGGTTGGATAGGAGGGGGAATTTTTCGTATAACAGATGCTTTTTAGCAACAACCTACATTCAGAATAATTTTATTGTTTTTATTTTAAAGGGGATCTATTATTGGTGTTTCCTGAATTAAATAAAAGGTACAATTCACAAAGTGAGTTAGTAATGGAAGGTTTTTTTATTTATGTAGCAATTCATGAATAGCTGTCCCAGTCTTATTAAAAGCTGGGTATAAAGTACTTGGTGTGTGGCATGCAGTAAATAATAAAGCTGTTGGTTTGGGTTTTTTTAAACAAAAATGGGATTATCACCATATTGACTTCTGCTATTTTTTAACATCTGGCTCTTCAATGCAAAACTGGCATTACATTTTAATTATTTTCCAGCATCCAGATGGTAATGGAAAATATAGTATTCACCCTAAAACTGGCAACAAAAACAATAGTTGTCATGGCTTGCTGGGTCACAGGAAGTGTGGGGAAATAAAGGCTGTTAAGAAAGCTAAGTATGAAAAGGAAGTTTCGTGGTTTCCATCAAGTTAAAACTTCAATAATTTAATTAACTGTTATTAAATTGGAGTGATGCAGAAAATATTGGAAAAAGGAAATGCTTGAATGAGGTCAATTATGTATTTACTAAAGTGCCCTAAAATGCATGCAGGCTGGGTATACCTGTTTCAATCTTCTACTTTCATAGAAATAACTTTGCAAATGATGATAGTATCTTTGCAAATTATGAAATACCATTTTAAAAAACACATAATGAGTAAAGCTGGGTAGGAATAGTTTTCCCATCCTGGGAAAAATTGAGGTTTGAAAACATTTTCCTGTCTCAAATAGGGGTGAAAAGTCCAAATCTCAAAAAAAATTGAGAACCAATAATCTGGAAAAAAAAATCAGTTTGGGTCAGTTGAAATATTTCATTTTGATAATTCTGAAACATTTAATTTTGATTTAAAAAAAAACCAAAAGCAAAATGCTATTAATTAACTTATGTTTCAAAACAAGTTATTTTGAATCAAAATATTGACCTTTTTTTTTTTTTAAATGTCCAGATGGGATGTTTTGACAAATTCAAAAGTTCATCTTATTCAAAAGTTTTTCAACACAGGAATTTGTCAAAACTGACCCTTTCCCATGCACACTTTGTGTTTTGCTGAATTGGTATTTTTCAGAGAACGATTCCTGACCAGTTCTTATGACAATTGCTAATGGCAATTAATATGGTAAGGTACAAGGGGCTGGGACCTTGCCAGATTTAGTACTTGTAAAGCACCATGCACACCTACAGTTCTGTTTAAATAATAATGAATACCAATGCAAGTAGTAGTAATGTGCTCTAGCATGTGTCAGATCTGGGTTCAATTCTCAGTTCAAGTTTCTAATCCTGTAGTTCAGCAGTACTGGAAGTACTAAAGAAAAATGCTCAGTCCCCAGAGTGCCTGGCATTGTTGTAGAGTGACACTGACCAGTTAAGGAACAATTTTTAGTTTGGGAAGAAAACTTTTTTTTTTCAGTTTCAGTTCAAAACGAGCCTTTTTTTTAAATTGTTTTTTAATTTTTCAGTTTAGCCACCAAACTGGAAAATCAATTTTTCTCTCAGCTTCAGCCTACAGAGCCTCTTCCAATGACTGTTGCTGCCTCCAGAGAAGCGGGAGGGGAAGCCCCAACCCCAAAACACAGATAGGGGGCAGGAATATACTTCCAACAATATTTTACAGCCTTTCCAAAAATGACACATTTTACAAACATTACCTCAAAAATGCAGAGAAAAGAGTGGTTATATGTAAGCTAATACCACCATCTATTGTGCCCCGGTCCTTAATTACTGTGGCACTATCCAGTTTCATATAGTTATGTAAGATGAGTTACTCTGCCACAAAAAATGACCTTCAAGACTCAGGAAATTTTACTGTTGGCATCACATCAGGGCTAGCAGAGAAAGATGTTATTCTAGACATCCTAGACCTGTACAGTACTCCATGAATTTTTTCTTTCTAAATTAGTCTTTCTTGGCTGTTCACGTAAGAAAAGCCATACAAAAAGCTATTTTCTTTCCAACGAGAGTGACATTAATAATGTGCTATCAGATCTTTTTGCATTTTACATGAGGCCAAATAAATGCCAGGACTTATTATTCCTAGTGTTCAGCTCTTATTGACATTGGTTTATGGTCTTTCTTACATATTTTAATGCCAGAAATAAATTTTTTAAAAGATTCTGTGAATGAGGTCAATCAGCCCTAATGTTATTACATTTCTTATTGCTTCTGTTTTTCTGATATTGTTGTGGGTGTCTCAAGGCAAGGCAGGAGGCGAGGACCTTCATGGCCTACTATAGACCCTCTCGCCACCTGCTTGAACCCCTCTACCAACTCTTGTCAAGGAATTTGTTGATCTGCCATTAGGAAGTGACAGGACAGTGGAAGGCGGACTCCAAGTTTTAGCCACCTCTTTATCCAAGTTTTCATGTCTTGTTTTTATTTATTGTCTCTTATTCATAATTTCTTCCCCAACAAAACAGTCAAACTGACTACACTGAATTTTCATAGCTGAACTGTCAGACAGTTACTGGAGGAGGGCAGACAATTATGTAACCTGCATCTTCTCCCTCCCTTCATTCTACCAATTCAAGGCCCTGATTCAGCAGTTGACCAAAAAGAGAATATCCGTAGGTTGTTCTTGTACATGGGTACATGGATATTCTTGTGGCAATATCTTGTGCTAACCAGCCAGTCATTGGGTTGAGAAATTTGTGCTCCACTGCTGCTTTAAACTATATCCGCTAAACAGGATATTTATTTCAGACAAAGGAGCAGCCCCCAGAGGGACTTCATGCTGGAGCAAATTAAAGAAATATTTTTTCTTTTTTAATATGTCACCAAAATGCATATAAAAGAGTCCCTAATTTACACACACCAAATCAGAGTAGTTCCCAAGTTGCTGATTGCTCGATTTATACAACAGGCTTAATAAAATGACTATAGGAGCTTGTAAATAATTGTTCCCATATATGTTTTGTCCCTTTCCATTTGGCAAATATATTTATATGTGTTTTTAATAAAGCAGCAGCCTAACAGGCTCACTTTCCTTTACTTCTTTGGGCCTCAACATTAATACAGAGAGCAGAAATACCTGGAGCTGTGGGAAAGGCACTTGGTATTTAGCTGTCACTGCAAAGCCAGAGGGGGAGAGTAGACCCATATAATAGGGTGTGGCTGCACTAGAAAAATGTGGTGATAGCCATATTATATCAAGAGCTAGCATCAGTATAGGTACAAGCTGCTACTGTAGACATAGCTCAGGTAGTTTTACCACCGTGGGCAGGGGTGCTGGAACAATCTGTATAATGGGGGTGCTGAGAGCCATTGAACCAAACTGTAAATCCTCTATATGATGGAAACCACTTCGTCAGGCAGTGCAGCAGCAGCCCTAGTTCCAGCATCTATGGCTGTGGGTGTCTAGCTAGACTGCAATCCCTAAGTGTGACTGCAGCTTGAGCTGACATACCTGAGCTAACTAAATACAGCTAGCTCAGGTCCCAGAATAGTGAAGCTACTGCAGCATGAGCTTCAGCGTTGGCTCACCTTGTGAGTAATTACCCAGGGCTCCAGATGGGCTAGTACAATCCACACTAAAGCACATGCTGCTACAACTCCAGGACCCAAGCTAACTAGATAGGTCAATTCAAGCTACAATTCAACCCTTTGTAGTCTAGACACACCCTGTGCCACACAAACATGCTCTGAAAAGCCTGAGCCTTGCCCCTATTAACAATTGACCCCAATTCTACCACTGGTAGTTGTTGCTGTAACAGAGGGCTAGATTTTCAAATGCTCAGAACCCACAACTGGACTAACTTACAAACGAGCTCAGCATCCAACATGCTGCATTCCTTTGGAAATCTGGCCTAGTCCTGGGCTCCTAAACAGGACTGAGCCCTTCTGAAAAATGGGTTCCAACAGAGGGTGCTGAGCACTTTGACAAATTCAGGCATACAGGGACTAATTTTTCTAGTGTCTGTGTAAGACCAGAATCAGCCCCCATATTCTGAGGAATCTCACCTAAAAGTTAACTATTTAGTGTTTGCGTCTTCAAAACTTTTCTCAGATCCACAGTGGTGACATAAAAATAAAAGTGAAAAATGGATATTTAGAATTATTCTCACTTCCTGTGTGAAGACATTAACACCACTGAGTTGTGCAGGCATGGCATGCGAGAAGCCTGGAATGCTGTCTCCATGTAATTAATCAGCGTGACTTAAGCAGGGCCAGCATCTGGCAGCTTTTAATTTACAATGCTTTTAGTGAGAGGCTAAAGAGCCTACAGCTGAGTTGTGCTTGTGAGACTAACAAACCCACACCTGTCTTAAGTAACCCTTCCAATTTGTTGTCCCATTTGGCCATCTGTTATGAAAGTCTCAAGGTCAAGCACTGGGACAGAGTTTCCATTGCTTTACTTTTTTACTGTACAAAAATTGATAAGCACTGACCCTCTCTGCGTTCAAACCCCTTCTGAAGATTTGCTTCTTCCTCTATGGCAATAAATGCTACCCGGTGTCAGTTAAGCTACCATCATCCTCAATGCACTCTTGTGCTGTCTGTCTATAGACTATAAATAATTTGAGATAGAGACAGTGTCTTCTTCCTTTATGTTTTGTACAGCAACAAACAATGTTTGTTCTTTAAAAAACTAAAGCACCAATCCAGTAGCGCAGCCAGGTCCGGAGCGCAGGGGAAGCAGCGCTATAAAAAGGCTCCTCCCCCTGTACTTACCCGGCGGCGCTCCGGGTCTTTGGCGGCACTTCGGCGGCAGGTCATCACTAACTCCAGGTCTTCGGTGGTACCCGCCGCCGAAATGCTGCCGAAGACCCGGCGCGCCGCCAGGTGAGTGCAAGAAGTGGTGCTTAAAAAGAAGCGGCGCCTTTTTTTAGCGCTGCTAAAGAAAGGCGCCGCTTCCGCCACTTCTGCTTACAGGGGGAGCGACCGCTCCCCCTGCTCCCCCTCTGGCTACGCTACTGCACCAATCCTGTCAAACATTTATGCAGGTGCTTAACTTTCAGCATGCAAGTAGTACCATTGAAGTCAAATGTTTGCAGGATCAGGGCCTACACTTAGAATGAAACCAATGTTTATCTGAGATAAAAAATACAACATAGTTGAAGTATTCTACAGAAGGTTTTTTTAACCATGTGTGGATTGAAACAGAACAGAAGAGGGAGGTTTCTTTAACCTGTCTGGGGGGAAAAATCAATGAGGGAACTACTGAGGTTCTGAGATTGCCATCATTCATCTTAGACAGACAAGGTGGGTGAGATTATACCTTTGATTGGACCAACTTCTGTTGGTGAGATAGACAAGCTTTTGAGCTTACACAGAGCTCTTCTTCGGATCTGGGAACCATACTCAGAGTGGTGTCACAGCTATACACAAGGCTTGTCTCTCCAATAGCTTGGGATCAACACGGCTACAAAAACACCGAGTACAACTTTAATCTTATTCTAATGCGATTTGTTTTTGGCCAGCAAATTGTAGTTGTTTGGTATATTTTATGCTGTCAGTACATGTAATTATCAGTGTACGCTGCCGCAGCAATGCATGCAGTGCTTCTTGAAAACAGGCTGACTGTCAACACTGCTGCTTGTTAGTGAAATTTTCAGGAAGCCTAAAACAACATGTGAACCAATTATAGCCGGGTAATGGAAGTTCTAAATGTCACCAAGCACTCTGTTTCCAATTAAGTCTCAATGCTGGTATGCAATGAAATATCCCTCACAAGGGCAGTATCTAGCATTTCACATGAACAACTTCCCCATTTAAAAAAAAAATGCCACCAAACTTCATCTGTAAAGGGGTGAAGCAAGAACAAAACAATTAAATCCTTTATTTGATTCCCAAAAAGAAGCTTCCCTCACACTTCCCAGGATCTTCACTTTGAAAAACAAAGTGACAATCAGGTTTAGTTATAGGACTATTGTTTTAAAACGGTGGAGTAGGAAGAGGAATAACCCTAACAGGAATAAGCCCGGCCTACTCCTGTGACATCAGAAAGCGAGCCCCCTAGGATTCCATCATGGCAGGAGCAGGAGGAAAGCAGACTCTTCAGCAGCTGTGGGGCAGGGGAATAGGTACAAACACCCTAAAGACAGTTGTGGAGTAGATGGAAGACGGAAGAAGTACCTCCACCCCCAAAATACTGCAACAGTTGGTGCAGAGGAGGTAGTCACCAGCAACTCCCTCCCTGCTGGGAGGGAGCAGGCATCAGTGGTAGACACAAAGGGCTGTGTGCAACAAACGTCATTTTCAGATTTCCTCAGCTATCATTCCAGTCAGAGTGGGAAGAGACGCAGGAAGGGAGCACTGCAGCTGGTTTCACTGGCTCTTAGAATCACCCACGTGAGCTCTGAACTCCCCTCTTTCCTCTGCACGTAAGGAGGATTGCTTTTTCACTTCCTACCGGAGGGCAGCCCTTTGCTCTACTGCCAGAAAGGCAGATGAAATGAAGGGATTGTGTCTGACTAGCCCCTGTCTTCTCCTCCAGTCTCTTCTCCCCTTAACAGAATTATGGAAACAATCCTTCCCTCCAAGTCCCATCTTTATTGCAGTACCTTGCAGTCAGGTGGGGCTTGATGCTGTCCTCCCAGCTCTCTATTGGCTGTAGCAGATCCTACTCTTGTTTCCCCTCTTCCACCCTCCCGCACCACAGCTGCTTCAGATTCAATCTACCCTGGGGAGAATTTCTCTGCGAC
Organism: Chelydra serpentina; assembly: GCA_037349315.1. NCBI lineage: Eukaryota > Metazoa > Chordata > Testudines > Chelydridae > Chelydra > Chelydra serpentina. Next base: position 19,213,500 of record JBAIAC010000042.1, read on the forward strand.
ATAGGGTATGTCTACACTGCGAAGTTGTCGACAAAACTTTTGTCTTTCATGGGTACTTTAAAACGCCCCGCTGCGAAAGACAAAAGTTTTGCCAACACAAGTGGCAGTGTGAATGCGGCTTTGTCGGCAGGAGCGCTCTCCTGCCGACAAAGCTAATGCCGCTCACGGGGCTGGAAGTATTTTGTCGGCAAAAGTGCCGATAAAGTACCGACAAAGAGCGTTTACACAGGCTGACTTTTAGCAACAAGCCTGTGTCGGCACAGCCTTGTCGCTAAAAGCTGCGTGGTGTAGACAAGTCCATAGACTGGGGTTGGAATTATTCCTGTGAGGGAAAAGTAAGACCTGGGGTTCCTATAATCTCCTTCAAAATTATGAAACAATTTTAAATGGACCCACTTTGGGCTATCACTAACCTACGCTCTGTTTGTTACAAAGGGAAAGAGAGAGAAATCCTGTAAGTACAACTAATACTTTATTTTTGAATGTTGTCACCTTTGCATGTCCCCCATCTATTTAAATAACACTGACCATAGTTTCCTAGAAGATTCTCATAAACAGAGTGTGTGGGCGTTTCCTTACCCTGATACTTGATTTAGTTCTCTTTCACTGTTGAGAAACTCTGTTTCCTCCTCCATTTCTTGTTCAGTTACCATGCCATCTCCAGGATGCTGCTGTGAATGCACTTCCCATATACCATGACCACCAACAACCTGCAATAAAAGAGCATCTGTCCTTCTGATGCTTGAATTCTTGTCCTCCCTCATCAGACTGTCTAAGGGAGAATATTCCTCTTGTTCAAATGATTTGTGAGGGGTTTTTTTTAGCTGAACTCCAGATTGTTTGTCATGGATCAGCTCCTGATCTAAAACGGTTTCCAGTTCTTTGACAGAATGTCCAGACCCTGAGTCCATTGTTTCTGTCCTGCTTGATATTTCTTCAGGTGATATATCACTGGCTTCATTTTTGCCCAGCACTGTCCAACTGAGGTCTTGCCCAGGGCTTTCAGGGGATCTCTTTTCATCACCCAGTCTTTGAGGCAAAACAGAAGGACTTTTCTCTGCTAAATGAAAAGAACCCCATTCAGTACTCAAAAAAGATTGGTCTTTACTTTCATTTATTATGGAGATTGACTGAAACGTATCCGAGGAGCCTGCTGAAAAGGCTTCATGAGACTCTGTTTGTTCAGCCACATTAGCTTCTTGAAATGCAAAATCACTTTCCTTTGTTTCAAGGATATCCTTCTTCACAGATCCATTTTCTTCAGCAGTGACAAGGATGTAATCCATCTCTAGTGCAGTCTGATCTTTGTTCACCTGTGTCCTCATATCTTCCTTACTCTCTGTACTTGTCAGTTCAGGACTCTCAGTGGAATTTCTTCCATTCCTCTCAGTATAAAGGGGGTCACTGGCAGCTTCTAAAAAGAAAAACAAACAAAATTTTAGTTTTAGCAGTTAGAAATTATTCTTTTTCTAATGAGTCCTGTAAAATAAACCCATTTTTATTTGCCATTGATAGCCTATGTTCTGTGCTAACTTATTCTTGAATTATCTATTATTATTTATTATTTTATTTTATTTAATATTGTGGTCGTGCCAAGAGGCTAGTGAGGCTGGGGTCCTTTATGATATGCATTATACAAATATGTGGTAAATGACCTTCCCCCTTGATCAGTTTTTGATCAAGCTACAATGAAGAGAATACAGGTCTTGTAGCAATACTCCTTCTCAGACATTTACTACTTTTTTATTAACTTATTTTTAGACAGTGCATAATTTCTTACCATTGGATGATCCTGTGGCTCCACCTGCTGGTGAATCAGTATTACTTGTTTCTGCTTCATGTTCTAATCCTTTCAAGGTATCAGAGGATTCAGGCATCACTTCAGACTCTAATGGTAAAGATCCCAATGCATGGTCTTCTTGGGGGCACTCTGAAAATGTGTCAAATGACTGATCTTTGGTAATGCTGCCTTTGGTTTCTAAAAAGCTCATTTTATCTTTTTGAGGAGTAAGTGGAGATAATGGCATTTCCACCAAAACATTGCCAGAAAACTGCTGCTTTAATGAAAGCTCCTTTTCTCTCTCTTTGCTGCCAGTGGCTTCTGAATTAAACGATACATCAGATGGAGAAGAGTACACTACCGGTGACTGTTCATTAGGTGATTCTTTAAACCAAGGATTATGGCTATCAAGCAAATTTTCAGGTTCTTTTACTACATTGTCAGCATGCTGACTAACTGCAGCATCTCTATCATTATCATTAAATGAGGTTTTTAAGAAGAGTGTTTGTTCATCAGTTGCATCCCTTTCTACTGCTATGTTGTGTTTATTGTCTAATAGTGTCAGTTTGCTTACTTCACCGAATGACTGGATGTTAGTGATTGATGTATTGGAGCTATTTTCTATACCGGTCTCATTCCCATCAACACACATGTCTGATATTTCTACTTTATCAGGAGTCACTGTTGTATGGTCAATCGCTGGAATTTGGCCAGTTTCAGCTGAGACACTCTTATCTTTTATCCCTTCTTCCGAATTATCAAGGGGAAAGAAAGCAGTGGCAACTAAATGTCTCTGGGAGCGAACTACATTGACTGAAGCTGCAAGAATATTATTTTCATAGCAAGTGTCTTTAAGATGTAAGGAAGTCATTCCCAAATCTTCAGCAGAGGAGCCTGCTGAATCCATTAGTTCAACAACTGGTTTCTTTTCTAAGTCAGATTTTTTCATGATATTTTCCTTTCTGAATTCAGAAGCTTCATGAGCTTTAGGAGATATTAGCTGATCAACCTGTGTTCCATCATTATTTTCTGGACTATTTCTATCAGGATATGTCTCTAACTGCTGTTTAAAATCAAAGTCTGCTTCTTTGCTTATATTTGACATTGTGAGAACCAACTGACTAACTTCTCCTCTAGCCTCAGACAAAGCATGAGTAGATTGTGAAGATGCATGCTTAGCTTCATATTCATGGCAAACATCAGGCCTGTCTGAGACCTGTGAACTACTGTCTTGGTCACAGTGACTTAATATATCAGGATTTTCACCATCAGCTTTCAAAATGAAAAGCTGATCAGCATCAGTCCACAAATCAGGATCTACTGAGAATAGCTGATTACTTTCCTGAGTCTTGTCCTGTAAAGTATGTGGGGAACATGTAATTTGGGAAACTTCAGCTAACTCATTCCATCTCAGGCTTGACTTTTCCATCAGTTTTTGGGATGAGTCATTTGCAATGAAAGCATTTTTGGGGGAGCTGCAGAATTCTAAAGTTCCACTGGTATTCCATTGTTCTTGAACAAACTGATCTTTATTTGAAGTGTTGGGTATTACGTCCACATTATCTCTTGAAAGATCAAGTATTAGGTTAGCCTGAGTGAATGTGTTTGGCATATCTGGTTGCCACTTTTCTGCAAAAGGATTTTTAGACGTATCTTGACAATCTCCATCAACTGTGACAAAAGGCTGCTCTTTTAAATCCCTTTCTCTCTTACCCAGTGCCAGTGGATCAGATAGTTTTAGCTGTACAATATCTGGATCAATTTGACTCTTGTGAATATTCCTGTAATGCACTATACTTTCATATTTCTCTTCATTAAGGTACAGAGGGGGAGACTGATTTGCGTGGCTATCTGGATAAGCAGGATATGCATCTTTTCGTTCTTCACTTTGTACTGATGCTCCCCAGGCATCAAGCTTAATGTTTGCCAATTGATTAATTTCTAAGCCACCATCTGAATTAGAATATTGCACTTCTATTGGCTTGTCTTCATGCGTTTGTGAATTCCACCATTCTGAATTGTCATCTGGAAATCCAAATGTTTCCATAGTAGACCTTTGATTTATTTCAGAATCAGCTTGCAATGATATATTCCATGTATCTGAATTTTTTGAAGAATATTCTTTGTTATGTCCTGCTGCAGAAGATGAGGCAATATAGTAATCCATTGTACATGAATTCCAAACATGTAGATGGTCTGGATTTTCATGGAAAGTATTCACTTGAAAATTTCCCTGACTTGCTTCCCAACCGTCTAAATATTCAAAAGCTTCACATGTATCATTGTTAGTTGTGTTTAAGTGCATAATATCCTCTTCCTTTGATATATTCCAAGGTTTTACATTTTCAGAGTTTTTTTTTAAGATGGCCATCTGAACCTCTTTCTCCAGTTCAGTTTCAGCATCTGAACTGTCTTCCGAACTCACTGCATTGGATTGTGCATAATCATGCTCTTTAGTTTCAGAAACTTTATGCTCATTTGCTTGATAGTTGGAATCTATCTCTATCACTGCCTGAGGTGCCTCTGAATTTTCAAAATCCTCATTTGCTTCAGGACTTGATAAAGAAGATACTGTATCATCATCTACATGTGCATTCCAGAGACCTAAATTTTTAGGAACTTTGTGATCAATGCTCTCTTCAGATTCTTCCTGACTTTTATTCTCAAAGCCCCCTTTTTCAGGAGCTTTTTCTAATTTATCACTGGTGATATTCCAAATGTCTTCACTTTCTCTATGATAGGAAGCTGGCATGCTCTCCCAAACATGCACATTTGCAGAGGCATCACTTATATCAGGGCTTGTGGCACTGGACTGTGTATAATCATTTGTTGAACCACTCCATACATTATCCTCTTCACTATCACTTTTGATTTGTGTATCTCCTGGAAGGCTACTCATGGTGTTTGTCATTTCAAGCACCTTACTTGGCTCAGGACTTGTTTCAGGGGACTGTGTATCTTCACACATGTGTGAATTCCAAACACCTAGAATTTGGGGAAAATCATGATGAGATGTGATGTCAACATATTCCTCATCTGGAAGTTTATTCCCAGATTCTAAACCTTCAAAAGCATCACTTCCCCCAGAATCCATTTCATGTGATAATGAATTATCCATTGTAGACATATTTGTAATGTCAGGCACTTCAGCAGATTCAGAAGAGGAATTCACTTGAATTTTAATCTGCAGAGTCTCGCTCATGAAAGGTGTTTCATGAGCATCACTTATCTCTGGACTATGTTCAGAAAAACCTAATTCAAAACTGCAGATGTCTAAATTGCTAGGAACTTCCTCAGACAAACTTTCTTGAGCCTCTCGTAACACCTCCAGTGCTTCATTTATCAAAGGACTTGATGCAACTGATTGAGAGCTGCTCTTCACAGAGACATTCCAGATATCTAGATTTTCAGGCACTGTAGGAGAATGATTTTCTTGGCTATCCTCTCCTCTTTTATAACTTTCAGAGGCACTTTTCATCTCAGGACTTGTTGCACCCTCTGTAGTGGTACTTTCCTTATCAGTATTTGTTGGAAGTGACTGTGTTATATTACTATGGCTGTAATTTTGTGGATTATAGAAATCTAAATGCCCAGAATGTCTTTCTTCCTCGGGACTTGTTGCAGAAGATTTTGCATTGTTCTGCAAAGGTCCTTTCCTCTGTTCCTGATTGGCAGGGTTAGACGGACAAGTAAAGGGCATATTTATTTCTGATTTCTCTATTTTTAAAGCTTTGAAAATGTCACTGTTCCTTATTTTTTCTGGTGAGTTAGGAATTTCAGATGTTGATGTACTTTCTTCTGAATCTGTTACACATGATAGTTTGGATAACACTGATGGTGACACTCTGTTGTCATGCATGGTTGTGTTCCAAACATTGCTAATGGTTAGCTGTCCACTCATCTCATCCATTCTTTTATATTCATCTATTCCTTGTTGAGAAGTACCAGAGATACCATTATTCTCCCATCCTGCCTGATGATTCTGCTGAAGGTGAACACTCCACAGATTCAACTGTTGCTCTGAAAGCTGAGTTCTCACCTCTGAATCTTTAATAATGCTTCCTTGTACTTGCCCATTAACTGAAACCTCATTTTCTAAGTCACTTGCTTCTAAGTCCAAACCAATACCCATCTCTGAAGTTCTTGTAGATGACTGTGTATCCTCGAGGATGACTCTGTTCCATATTGCTACATTTTTTTCAGCTGCAGTTGGTCTGGTATTCAGTCCACCATGTGGCTGAAATAAGTGGCTGACTCTTTGATTATACACCTGCATGATTCCAGTGTCCTCAGAACTAGAATTACTTTCACTGATATTCTCATCACCTGAAAAATGCTTAGCAGCTATCTCTTCTGAATTCAGTGAAACTGTACAAGTGTTTGGAAGAGCAGTAATTTCAGAATTTTCTGCTTTTAACTGACTGACATTATTAAGAGACACATTCCATATTTCTGTGTTTCCTGAGCTTAGAAAAGGCATGCTTCTAATGGATGGCTGTGGTAATGATTCCTTATCTGTTTCCTCTAGTATTTTAGGTTCATCTGAATTTGAGTTAATCAATTCATCGAAAATTGTGTGTCTGTCAAAATGCTTGTCCTCATTTTCCCTTTCGTCCCCTATAAATGTAGGTGATATGTATGAATCAGATGTTGAATAATTGGTATCTGGTGGAGAAACTACTAAATCTTCACCTGCATTTGATGAGCTAAAGTCTGAGTATCTATATGACAAGACAGAATCTTCCCATGGAACCAGAGTTTCTAGTACTCCTTTCTCTATGTCTTTTTCATACAGATCCCAGACATCCATATTTTCAAATTGTTTTGGTCTACATTTAGTGTCACCCAATACATTTTGATTTTCTATGGCTAGATTAGAATTGTTCTGCCCATTATCAATACTGGACTTTGTATTTTCAAATGTGCTGTATTCTTCCACTGGATAAGCCCTCCCTTTGTTCCAGGCTTCTGAAGATACTTCATTGTTTGGGTTTTCAGACTCATTTTCTGCAGTGTTTTCTGAAGAATATGATAGACTAGTTTTGGACACGTCCCAGGCTTCAAGACTCCTCACGGAAGTTTGATCAGTGTCCAATTTTGGCATACTCCATACATTTTCTGAGGGCTTAGTGCCATCTTCTTGATCAAACTTTGTCCAAACATCATAAGATTCTGCATCGAGTTGTCCACTTTCACCTACAGTGTTACACCATGGAGCTGATATCACTGGGGTCAGTTGACTGGACTTCCGCAAATCAGTAAATGCTTCCATTTGTTGTTTTGTCTCCTCTAAAGATGCACTTTGCCCACGTGAGTGTTCAGTGGTTTTCTTCTGAGGCTCTAAGCTATGTTTATCTCGGACAGGGTTAAACTGATTCTCCCACAGACCTGTTCTTGAGTATTCGATCTGCCTTGATTGTTTTTGCAGGAACACAGAATCTGAGGCTCTTCTATCAAAGTGCTCCCGAAGTAATGGGCTTGCTTTACGATCTTTCCATGAATCAGGGCTTTGAAATACAGATTCCTGTTCACTTGAACTCCACGCATCACCATTTTTAGAATCTAATTCAAAACCATCCCACCAGCTTCCATACCTAGCACGTGACTGAGAATAGCTTGCACTATCTATTTCATTAATTTTTTTAATTACATCTTGTGGAAAAAACAAAGGTGGTCCATTATCTAATGGTGAGCTTTCTACAAGACTGTTCATAGGAGTTGGGGGGATTCTTGTATCAACATTTTTCAACACCTCAGGCGAGGAAGAATCATCTTCCACTAAATCTGTCAAACTTGAAGTTTTTTCAGACAAATCTCCAGGATTTTCTTGTCTAAATTCATCATCAAATTCTACTAAATTGTCTTCTTCATTTGTAGTCATTAGTAAATCGGTTGAATAATTAGCCATGTCATTTTCTGATAGATTTGTCTCATCAAGTTCTTTCTGCGCAATAGGTGGTTGTCCTTCTGATGAATCACTATTCAGGAAGAAGTCATCTGCTGGGGAATAATCAACAGAATGAGAAGAAGATTCAGATCGAATTGGAACCATTGGTGCTAGATCAAAACTGAAAAGATCAAAGTTATCACTGTTGTTTCTAGACTGAGGTTGTTGTTCTTCTGGTATTGCCCCTTCGGGAATGGGGCTATATGAATCAAAACCTGGAAGGAGACTGTGATGAGCACCTTCTGCAACTGGACTATCGTCACTGAGAAAAACTGAGCTCTCCTTGGAAGACCGGCTGCTTCTAATGGTAGCCAATCCACTGTCTGGACTCACAAGGTCTATATTAACATCAACATGGGCTTGGATAGATCCATTGAGATCTTGAGGATTTTCTATAAAGTTGACAGAACTGGGCTGTGGTTCTATGTCAGAACCATATAGCTCCATGATACCAGACGATCCCTGTGAAAGTGGAGCACTCCCAGCAACAGCTTCAGTAGAAGAAGTTCTGCTGTTTGGTACCATTTCTGGCTGTCTCCTGTTAATAACTTCTTTAATTATGAGAAGAATTTGATCACCAGTCACCAAAGTATTGTCTTGGTGATAAACGAGGTATTGGTCACATCCGCATTCTAAAGGATCCAGCTCCAGGCAAGGATTCTGACATTCTTCTAATTCACAGCAAATCTGTTGGAAAATACAGTGGTTTCAAAAAGTCATTGTAAGGACAGTTACAAATGTATACTAATAGTATTATCGCCTACCTATTCTTGTCGGTTGATTACTCAGCTATCTTGCTTTACCTATCTTTTTAATGAACTTTGAACACATTAATCCCCTTAAACTCACAAAGATCATTGCATAACGTTTCTTATTTAATTAACAAATATTTACTTGAAATGCTATAATTTGACTTTTCAAATTAATTCTTCACTACTAAAATAAACTCAGATTTCTGTTTGCTATTCTAGGAAAGCTGACTAAAACCTGTAAAGGGTGAAAAAGAAACTGAATACTCCCAGAAAGTGTTAAAGAACTGCACTTCTACACCAATGGGGGAAGTACTTATTTAGGCCACTGTCCTGCAATCAGGTCCATGTCTGTGAGCTCTTGGGACTGTACAAAGTAGCCTCAATGTCAAGTGGGCTCCACCCTGGTACAAGGCTCTGCCCATGCAGATCCAGTTGCAGGATTAACACCTCAGTGTGCACTGAACTTAAAATCATTTAAAAACAGATCTAGAATACTAAAAATCATTCTTCTTTAATAGTAACAACTGTATGCTGCGCAAAAATCCAGTGAAATATTTATACTATTCATAAAATAAAATCAAAACCTTGAATCAGAATCACATTTTGAATAGGTAGCAGGAGACTGATTTAAATTCCTGGATCTCAACCAACTCCAGTAGTCTGGCTTACAGGTTGGAACCAAAACTAGAAATGTGTTTCTTTCATTTCTGGTTTGGATGCGGCCAAAATTACCTTGTGAGATTTTCACCTAAGATGAAGAAAATCTTACAAGATGCTCAGAGTGGAGCTCAGAAGTACTTTGTCCAAAATTTTATGAAAATAGCTGGCAACTGTAGCACTTAAAACCCAAACTCAAATCAGAATCCTCAGCTTTACCTTATATCTAATCCAAATCTAAACATGAAAACAGTCCCTTTGTTTTTTTCTCTTGTTTATATTGTATATGTGTTCACTACCCAGTGATCAGATTGCCACTGAGTAGGCCACAATGAAACACACAATCAAGTCAAATCAACACAAAAATGTTGTGAACATTTTTTAATTTAAAGTCATCTGTATATCCCCTTTCTCTTTCTTTTGACCACAGGATCTTGCTGCATGACTGCTCTGGAACACTGACAAATACAGCAGTGCTTTGTTATGCAATACATAAATAATGCAAGAGATAAAGTGGATGAGGTAATATCTTTTATTTGATCAACTTCTGCTGGAAGAAGGAACAAGCTCAGCTCTGGGGAAGAGCTCTGTGAAGCTTAAAAACATCTTTCTCCCTTCTTCCATTAACAGAAAACGGTCTAATAAAACATACTGCATCACCCACCTTAACTCTCTCATATTCTGGGCCCAACATAGCTTCAGCAATACCGCAAACATAAATAATGCAGTCATTCCACATCCATGACAATAAAGTGTTGTAACACCCACACCATCACACGTTAAATGGTTATTCAGTGTTTAACCCGTTTAATTATACAGTTCAGGAGGGACAATGTTTCATTCTTTCTTTACAGTACTTACTTGATTGCATAGCTCTAAGTTTTCTGAGTACACCACTATCTGTCGCTTAGTCTGCTCGTCCTCTGATAAATAGTTGGCCAAAATCACAAGAACATCAAAACCATATTTATCTATAAATGCTTTCAGGTCACCAGTGATATTCCTGTGAAATATGCAATCCTGAAATATGACAAGAAATTATACATTAAAGGATTTGATAGCTTATTCCTGGAACTCATCATCAAAAGTTTCCACAAAACTTTTGTTAAGAAGGTTCTGGGGAGAGAGGCAGACATTTTCTAGCTAGATGGTTAGGGAACTGACCTGGGATGTGGGACATCCTCTGTTCTTTCTGATTTAGAACTGAATTTTTCATCCTACAGCACTCAAAATCAAGCATAACGGAGATTTGACCCTAGGTCTCCTACATCCCAGATTAGTGCCTTAACAACCAGGGTACCTGTGCACACATGCACAAGTCCTTTTTTGTGAAAATATATGAGAGGTTTGGGTTTTGTTCTGCATTGAAATTAAAAGAAATTCTGAAACCTTAAAAGCTTTCATAAAATGGAATTGTCATCCTCCAGGTAACTGTACTTATTTCCCTTGCACTTTAGAGCTGAATGTTTGGGCAAGCCATCAACCATGTTAAAGTACAAGTCAGTGTGGTCCTAATCATTATAACAACTATCACTAGCCTTAATAAAGTCAAATAACTGTTGTGATTTCAAGAACCATCCTCACAGCACAATTAAAAGACATGTATCAGAGGGGTAGCCATGTTAGTCTGGATCTGTAGAAGCGACAAAGAGTCCTGTGGCACCTTATAGACTAACAGACGTATTGGAGCATAAGTTTTCGTGGGTGAATCCCCACTTCGTCGGATGCATGCAGTGGAAATGTCCAGAGGCAGATATAAATAAGAGCCAGACTAGAGAAAATTAGGAAAAGCCATATTTAAGTTGCCTGTGCAACTTAAATTTTGTCCCTGTACATATGCATTATGATATAGCTTTTAATTATATTATCACATACTATTTTATACACAGAATTCCTGCCTCATTCAGCGCCTAATCCAATGCTCTTTGAAGTCATGCAATTCTTTCCAAAATAGTGACAGGTTGTAATCTCCAGCAATAGAGATATGTTAACTGGTTCTATAAGAAATAGATGTGAGACAATGTAGTTTTAAAATTTGTACACAAGAGTAGCTATCATAATTCACTGAACAACAAATACATGTAATTAAGGATAAGAAAATTGCACCAAATACTATTGGGCTAGATTCTCATTTACTTAAGGCCCCTTTAAACCACCTTGACATTGTAAATGGGCTTTAAAGTAGGTCTAAACATACAAAATTACATCACAAAATTATGTTGACCTAATTTATGGCGCCATACAGCCACTGCAGTAATTAAATCACTTTTGCATGTCCACACTACTCTCCTTGTGTCAACGGTGCATGTCCTAATCAGGGTACTTGCACTGATTTAGTTGCCTTATGTCAACCTAACTCTGTAGGGTAGACCGGGCCTTAGATTTTCCAAGATAAACCAGGGGTATCTCTTTCAAGTGTTGGTAACAGAAACACATGCAGTACCTATGATCTCTGTCTTTCTTTAGTTCTCAGCCTGGTAGCCACCCAGTGAAATAATGAGCAAAGTCTGAGAAAACATTTGTATTCTTCCCTTATGCTTGTGCTATTTGTATTTGAGATAATTTATTGTTGTCTTCTAGCTAAGCACAATGTCATATGCTGTGATGGTTCTTCTGTTGCTGCCAAGCTATGCTCTCCCTGAATAAACAGTAGTTCATCATCAGTACAGCACAACTGTATATATAGGTTGGCATTTTATTCCCCAACCCCCAACTGACTTCTACCTGATAAATTGCTGTTTTGGTTACATGTATACAAATACTATTTATTAATCTGCTCATACATGTCCAAACACGTGTTTCATCTTCCCTTAAGTTAAAATTAAAACAAAAAACTCTTTTTGTCAACTATTTATAAAGTAAAAATATTGTTTTTCTACATTAAAGATGCATGTCCATCTTGCTATTTGTGTGGTATGTAACAATGAGATTCAATGAGTGTTAGAATTGCTACACAATTAACACTGAGTGTTAGAACAATGAGTGTTACTAGGATTGCTACACAAACTGATGTTAGCGTCCTATTGTTGAGCATCCATATCAGGTTCCAATAGACTTACATCACAAGTAGTGCACAATGGCAAAAAGCTGTGAGAGACTGTGATGAAACGGTCTGCATTTCCAAAATAAACACATTGCACATCTATTATCCTTTCTGAGGGCCAACTTGGCAGGTGTGCTGAAAAAGTCTAGCATGCACCTCTAGGGGAAGCATGGCTTTCTGCCACCTTTTTGCTCCTGGGGGCAGCCAAGGGCCACTGCAGTCTCTAGTGTAACTTAGAGCAGCCTCAAGACCACATAAGTCACATGGGTTCATAAAAATCTCCTAGAGGATTTTATGCTATGATTGCAGTCATGCATCCTATGCCAAGGGGCGGCTGGAAGGAGCTGACAAAGAGCTGGTTACGCAGACTCAAAATAATCTAAGGATTCTCCCACAGCAGGGACATTTCAGTTTACAGTACCTCCTTCCTCCTCCCCCACCTTTACACTACTGGAGCAGCATAAAGGGGACTTAACATGGGACAGAATCTGGCCTGCAGCATGTTTGTTGGCCATACAAAGTAACATCAGTTAATTAGGGCACTAAATTATGTTTCAATCCTGGTCCTCACACTAACACTCCTTTTTAGTTTTTATATGGGATTTTTCTCACAGTAGTTGTAAAGGAGTTATTAAACATTCTTTAGAGAATAAAATGATCTAGTTTAACAAGAAGCTAAACTAAGATGGATTTGATTGTCAGAATTCCTATCTCCATTGGAGCAGCAAGAGTAGACAGCAGAATTGTCAACAGCCTTTAGACTGAACCACATTACTACAAACAGTGAATGGCCAATATTATACATGTCATAACAGATTCTCTGACCAAAATTGGCCAGGTGCTATCCATTAGATTCATGCTCTGAAGTCTGGACTCGAGCATTCCTTGCTCACAGTGTCACCAGAGGCGTCAAGAATTGAAAGAAGCATGAGGATGAACTATAAAGATACCATCCCTAGACCTTTTCCCTCTCCAGTTCAGGGATGAGCAACACTAGGAGGTCAGTGTGCCCACCATTTGCTCTCAACCTCTTGTGCAGATAAAGAGAGGATTGTATCAGCTGACTGGGATTCTTTCTGTCTTTCCAGTCACGATTTAGGAATATCAATATGGCAACTTTAATGATTTTAAATGGCACTAAATAAGTTTTAAAATACAAAATACAGAAGGTTGGATATCTTGATTGAGAAAATAATAATCTAGTAATCCTTTTTTTCCCCCTCAGCACAGGAGAGGTTACGGGGAGTGGAATTCAACCAGAGAGCTGGATTCAGCTCCTTGATTCCTGGGATAAGTTGGCCCTGTTGCAATTTATTGTTATTATTATTTATTTGCATTACCATATGATTAGGAGCCCTAGTCATGCACCAGGACCCCATTGTGCTAGGCACTGTACAAACACAGAGCAAAAGACAGCCTCCGTCCCAAAGAGCTTACAATCTAAGTATAAAACAAGAGAGAACAGGTGAATACAGACAAACAGATGGGGGAATACAAGGATATAATGAGACAATATTAGCCAGCATGATAGGCTGTGATCTAAGCACAACAGAGGCCTACCCATTGTCAAGTTGTTTGTAGACACCAGTGCAACTGATTTAAAATAAATGAATGGATTTATATCAGTGAGGCTGAGGACAGAATTTGGCCAAAGGGTGCCAGATTGAACACAAGCTTCAAAGGTGAGGAGTATCTATGGGAGGACTGTGTGAATAGCCTGAGCCTAGGTTTGGGAACCAAGGCACATTTCTAATAGAAGTGAACCCCAATCCCCTCTTGATTTCAAATGGGTTCTGCATTCTATGCAAACTGCTCACACGGCCCTACTATAAACACAAATATTCTAACAGAAACCTTTGATTTATGCTAGCCAATTTCCATGATTATGTTTAAAAGATTCAGTATTAATAAATTATGGAAATGTTGACAGGCAAATGATCTATGAGAACATAAAATGCATAAATTATACATGTTATTTATTCACTTTTTGTCATTCACTCTATAACTGGTAAACAAAGTTGTTTCTCCATTTTTGCCACAAATTGGTTTTCTATTTATTTTCATCAGGAATCCATGGAACTTGTGGGATTTAATATTTAGGGCCTGATTCTCATTTACACTAAATCTTCTTTGCAACTACCTGGCAGTGTAAAGGAGATCTTAAAGTGCATATAAATTACAATCGTTACTGCAGGGGAGCAGCAAAAATGGAAATGGAAATACTCATTTTTCCAGCTTCAAAGGTGTTTTTACTAAATGGATCTAGCTAATTACCCTGCCCCCAGAGCTTTTTTGTATCTGGTTCTGTTAGGGTTCTATACTATAATAAACTTATATTTCTTCAACTTTCATATATTGTATGATATGGGTGTAGCCAGTCTGGCAATTTTGGGAAGTCTGTACCATTTATGGATTCTGGTTCATATTATAAAATTGCTGTATCACGGAAGGCCTCTGTCTCTGAGGATCCACCTTTGCTGGTTAGCCTTTAGGCATATACCATCCAGACCAGAGACAATAACTCACAGTTAAAGATTATCGGTATCTGAATAGGCCTTCCTTGGGGAGAACAAAAGAGTAACTGTCTCCTAGGGAGTAACCAATTCTCCTTCAACAGCTAGTTGGGTACTCAGAGTGTGGAACCTTACCAAGGGCAGAACAAAGATACCAAGGTGATGATACTACCCTGTAAAAATGACTCACAGGAGTAAGACCCAGGGAAACACACAGGAATTTGGGGGAAGAGGATAGTTTGATTAAGCTCAGGGAAGGCAAGCTTGTAGGAGAAGGCTCCATGTTTCAGAATCCAAGCAGTGGACTAAAGCAGAAGGACCCTGGATGACTACCCATTACTTTGGCCCAACCCCAAAGAATGCTCTAGAAGAGCGGTGAGGAAACAGAAGTAGGGAAACACATGTTGGGTTTATTATTTTTGTGTAGATGTGTGTATTTCTCATGCTATTAAAGGAAGAGCAATAGGGTTTTAGAATCCCTGCAAAGTGCAAAGTGTTTGTGTGTGGTAAGTGTTACACCTACCAATTGCTCTCTTTATTGTGGAGTTATAGGAGAGGGTGTATTTAAATAATGGGGGAACCTGAGGGGTCAGGACTGGTTTCCAGGGCTGGGCAAGGAACCAAGTGGTCACAGCTCCCAAGAGAGGCTGCCATATAGAAGATCTGTACCCCAAGAGTGTGCTCAGAGGCCTTAAGACAGCAGGAGGGCCTGGGCTTTGTTCAGACTGGAGGCTTAACACACATGGCATCCAATGACTGGATCCTCTCACAGCAATCTGGTGAGTGGCTGAGAGGTGGCGCTTGGTGGAGCTGTGACAGTCAGGGATTCTTATCTTGGGACAAGATAGACATCGTGGTTCATTTTACATTGCCTTCCTTTCATTCCATTCTCCATGATCTCCTAGACGATATCAGGAGGAAATGTCTTTGAGTTGTGGCTGTGTTGTCTAGGGCTTACCCTTGATTTGTGTGTGTGTGTGACTGCATAGTCTAAGGGGCAGATTTTCAAAGGCACAAAGAGGAGCTAGGTGCCCAACTCCCACTGAAAGTCAACTGGAGTTAAGTACCTAACATGCTTTGGCACTTTTGAAAATCCCACCTTGTGTGTCTAACTTCCCGTTGAGAATCTTCCTCCAACTCCTCAGTATCTGGTGATGGTGACATGAAGAGATGGAAGACACAACCCAGAGAATAAAGCTAATAAGGTATCTGGGGATGTGTCATGAACTGAGTGAATATTTCCTAAGAGTATATAGATTGTCACTTAATATTGTCCCAGGTCAGCCTTCATATCACGTTTTGCTGTTCAGAAGTTGGCATTGACAAAGGAGATGCAGTTGGCTTTTTATATTGAAATCACCAGTGCAGTATCCTGGTTCAATTCAGACAGCAGCATAGCATCTCTCCCTACTTCAGCAGTATACAAGGAATGAGGAACAGCCAGCTCTGTAGTTAACATTTTGAATTGCACCCCGGGTGGACTGGCAGCCAGTGTAGATGTGACGGTGTTCCCCATAAAACTTTATGGGGAGATGATTATAAATGTATACATGTAGCTACATATATACATTTATAATCATCTCCCCATAAAGTTTTATGGGGAACACCGTCACAGTAGAGTACAGAGCAGAGGAGTAATATGCTCACTTCTGATTGTCCCTCTGATGTGGTAAACAGCCACGGTCTGTACTAGTTGAAGCTTTCGGTGGGGAGGGGTGTTAAGTAGTGGGTTACAGTAGTTTAGCCTGGTGATGATAAAGACAGAAAACTCAGACAAAGTCTGCATCAGAGAGGAAAGGGCACAATCTCTGAGACAGCTGAGCAGATATAGGAAAAATAAATTCTGGCTACGGCTGCTATCCAGAAATCTAAGAACACTGATGGATACAACAAGACCCTGAGATTTAAAACCCACTGAGACAAAGGGTAGGAACACCTATTAAATAGTGAACAGTCATAACCTCATTCATTCCTCAGAATACTTTCCCCAGCCACCAGTGTCACTCCCATCTCACAAAATAAGGAATCCCTCGCAAAGCAAACCTGCACCTCTCATTCCAGTAGATTCCCGTGGTGATTGAGACAAGACAAAGAGATTCCTGCCTCATGAAGAAAATTTGTCACGTAAAAGCCAAATACGACTAATACTCTGTATGGTAGCTCAGCATGATGTAGTTCTCTTATATCTGAGTCAGAGGGCTTCACGTTCAAATACCAGCTGAGGAACCCAGCCATGCTCCCTCGAATATTACCCAAGTATGTCTCTGAGATGCTGTGCTGCTGATAGTGTCATTCTTCAGAGGAGACATAAAACCAATGTCTCCTTATTCACTCTGTTGTCAGGAAGATTTAAACCATATGGCCAACAAAATGACAACATCGCTCACATTAGTATTACCAGACAATAGCTAACATTATTTCAAATATTTAAGAAAGGCTGCTTGCTAGTACATAAAACTTTCTAAAGTTTCCTGTATAATGCTGGTATATCAATAATGATATATGTTTCATAAAGTGTTTTTGAATAGTCCCTTCAGTGAAGTGTGTCCATAAAATAGCTAAAACAACATGTTGTGCTCTGAGATAGACTTCTGTAATTATTCCAGCTAACATAAAATATAGGCTTCATTTGTGACAAGCAAGATAAATATCCTCTAAAAAAAAGATTTTCTATTACTCATTATCGTAAGAGTCAGGTTCTTCCAAATGGTAGAGTATCACAAAATTTAGACAATTCATGGCAGATTGGAACTACAGAACATTTAAGAACAAACTTTCTATAGCTGAGTAAATAATCATCAGTAGAATACTGCATTTATTACAAATGTTAACTGGGAATATATTATTTCCTGCAGAAAGACTACCAATGATTTCACAAGATTAACTGCCACATTCAAAATTCATTATAAACACTGTACAAATAAATATGCTAATGGAGTTAATGAAATAGCATAATAAGAAATGCAATGAGGGCACAATGAAACAATGGGGAAGGTCAATTACCTATTTTTTGGTAAGATGTTTTTTACTTTAGTATTTTAGCTTTTGTTGGTTTAAAAATTAATTGCTTGCACAACACTCCGCAGCTGTAAAGCACTATGTATATGTTTTATTAGTTTTCATGCTGTCCTTTATTTACTCCGGTAACAAAGGCAAAACTATTGTAAACAGGTGCAGTATAATATTAAATAAGTGTCCCAAACTATGTGGTTATAGTTATCAGCTCTCTGCAGGAAAAGCCAATATTTTAGCATTTCTACAACAAACTCCAAACCATTTCCTTCAAAGTGTGAGTTGTGAGTCATATTAGGTTGTGGACATAATGTATATTAATATAACATGATGAAATGATGTAAATAACAAAACTGAATAGTAAAATTTAAAGGAGAATAATTTTGTTTTATTTTCCAGGTTATTTACCGAATTTAATTTAGAATGTATTTCCCAAAGTAAATTGGAGTTTAAGAAATCTGAATAATTTTGAAGCATTTCTAGGCTTGACAAATTCAATAATGGTGTGTCTTTATTTTAACTTACAGTAAGTGGATTACTTATGTTTAATAGTATTGGTAAAAATGAAACTATATTTTCTCTGTGCAAGGTAATGTTTCAGCAGTTATAGGAATATTGTCTATTTAACAGTGGTCATGTTTGCAAACCTGAACAATTTTACTTGACAAGAAACCTCTGAACAATACTCAAAAGTGAATTGTAATTTCTCCCTCTCTAGTAACACTTTCTGATTTATGACATCCAACAGTCAATTACCCAAGTGATCACTGTAAATGTACACTACACACACTTCTGAGTCTTCTGAGCTAACTGTGTCAATATTAACCTGACCGTATTAAGAACAAACTGTCTCTTTTGTTCTCCACACTTCTCACATGGAGAGCACAATATGGCTTTTGTCAGAGGTGCTCCATCATTTTGGCTCAAGGAAACTGTCAGTACAGTTTGGGATTCGTTATTCATGGGCAGATATCCTGATGGGTCTAATGAAGCCTTTCTGCTGACAACTAATTTGCTAAAAATACCCAACCATCACAAAGTAAAAGTGAGGAATATAATTGTCTCTATTATAATTTTCTCAATAAAAGCAATTATTTCTAACCATAATGATCCACAAGTTGAGACGTGCTTTATCTCATGAAATACCCTCTTTGTATTTCATGGTCACTACTTCTGCTTTCCTGTTTCTTTCTGTGTGCTCACTGATAAACTTTACGACATACGTAAATTGCAATATAATAGGGTAAACAGCAATGTTATAGCACACATGCAGAGCTAACGGTCTGTGTGCCATTTGTTGTAAATCCATACTAAATACCGGAAGCCCCCTCCTGAAAACAGACACAATCCACTTTTATACATGTTTTCAGGTAAGGTCAAGGAATTGAAACAAAATTATAGAGAAATCATATAGATATTGATCAAAATAGATCTAAAGCACATAAATGCATTTATCATTCTAGCCCTCTTTGGTATCCACCACTGGTGGATCTGCTTAATACAAAATCCTTTGCTCTTTTGGAGACCATGAGAGAGGTTTATATTCATCTGGCGTATGTACCAATCTACCTATATGCAGTTTTGCTGTTCCTACCACTAATATCCAAGCACCATGTATATGAATAAAAGTAATATAAATCTGCCCCAAAAAGGACCTACATTCTCTGCTCCTCTTTTTATAGCTGCCGTTCTAAGCTTCCAGGAAAAGGTCAAGTGAAGGTGCTAAAACAAAGAACAGAAAGAGAGGTGGTATCTGAGAGAGCTGCTTCTGTTCTGTTCTTCTATATAAGTTCCTATACCACACTCTTCACTATAGAATCTGATCACCTTGTACCTTGAGCTTAGCCAATTAAGGAATTTAATCTTTGGGTCCCATATCCTGAAGTAGAGTTTGAATTGGATACAGAACAGTTAAAAACCACAATGCTCCGGTGTCTCTGCTGAACATTAATTTTAAGGATAAATTCTTGCTCTTCCTATTCAGAGCTGTGTTGCAAGAATAAAGTGGATTGGTGATAGTTGCGTGGTTCAGCAAGAATCATCCTGCCTATGCAAGGCAGAATAATTGTTCAGAGAAACATAGGGGAAATGAAACAATGGAAGTAAACCAAGAATTCAAGTATAGCCAATGGAATTATCACATTGTGTTCAATGGAGGTGTGGCTGAACAGTTTCACTGATGCATTACATTCTCCACATCGGACATACATTTCCTGTTTGTTCACACAGAGTATAATCATCCATGCTTTTTGAAGGAGTAATCCAAGATAAATAGCCTTTATCCACTGTTGATAAAATTTCAGATGAGTACAGATTAAAGCTCTGGTTTGTCTATTTCAATTTGTCTTTTTAACAAATCATTGTAACTAATTTAAAATGTCTGTGCTTTATATGCATGTAGCATTGGCCGAGACGGGGTTCTGGGAGTGCATAAGCTAAAACGTTATATAGGTAAACAACCAAATCTCAGTTATATCAACCAGCATTTTCAAAGCTGTCTGGAGCAGCCAGAATATTTTGGCCATGCTGTGGGTTTGGTAATAGGAGTAAGGCCTTTCCATAAATTAGAAGAAAATAAGAACTGTTATATTGGTTCAGGCCATTGATCCATCCAGTGGAACACCCTGCCTTCAGCTGTGGCCCGCGCCTGAACACTTCAGAAGTGACTCATTCTCCGCCATAATATACTTATGTAAACTGTGAGTTTTCCTCCATAGGTAAGAAGGAATCCTTCTGTTATGGGTAGGCAACATATACCCTAGACTAAAACATTGATTGATTACCCTTTTCAGAGTCTTAAAGCGCAATTCTTGAAACATTACAGTACAGAAAGTTCACTAATCTGACTAGTTTCATAGCTTCTTGTGAGAAACTTTGTTAAAGGCTTTTTGAAAGTCTACACAAATTAACTTAACATGCTCAAAGAATTTTGGTAGGGAGGAGACACAGAAGCAGAAATAATTGGTTAACTCCTATTGTTACTGCATGAGAGATAAAAAGTGATTAAGAGAGACAAGGTGGGTGAGGTTATATATTTTACTAGACCAACTTCTGTTGGTGGAAGGGACAATCTTTTGGCCTTCACGGAACTCTTCCTCAGGATTGGGGGAGGTAACCAGAATGTTACCCCAGACGTAAGGAAGAACTCTGTGAAGGCCAAAAGCTTGTCCCTTCCATTACCTCACCCACCTTGTCTCTCTCAGATTCTGGGAACAACACCGTTACAACAACACGACAAACAAGAAATGATTACCCGATCTAATATTAAATAATCAGCAACTGACATCTGTCAGTGGTGTACAGACTGAGATGGTGTGCGCTGGTATAACATGATGGCACTTACTGACTGGCATCATTAAATCCAGCAGAGGCAAAGCTGGGTACAAGTTCAGGAGTTAAGGTAGGGATGGGTATGATTCTGAACTGGTGAGCTAGAGGGGAAACTCTCTGTTTACTGTATACTTGCTTGCCACATTTCAGAAAAAGAATTGATTTGCCCAAGAGCCGGGAAATCTTCCACTTTAATGACTTTAGGCTGTTCCTTTTTAATCAACACACTATCTATTCCTACACTAATAAATGAAACTGCCATTTTGACTACAAATGTTTTTCTAGCTTTAAGTTTTTAAGATTTACACTTCCCCATAGGCTGAAGCCCAGATTCCCTTTTCCAGGTGCATTTTGGGCCTGTAAAATTTGTGTCTATAACTTTGTCCCTGAAAAATAAATTACAGGAGCCAATCAGAGAATGTGCATTGCTAACTGCCTGATTTGTGTCTATATCACAGAACTGTAATCACAAGTACTCAGATTTGCACCCACCATTCTTATTGAGAGCACAAAAATGGGTACAAGTTGTACGGGGGCAAAATGGATATGGAAACAAAGAAGTCATTCTTTTGAAAGTCTAGCTCTATACATCCAGGACAGAAAGATATAATAGAAGAACGTATATGTCAGGGATTTGCTAAAGCACTGTACTTTTAAATACAGGCCCACCTGCCATTGAAAAGAGCAATTACATCTGTTTATACGCTTGTCAGTCTTCTTCGTATTACATTTTTCTTGCTGTATAATATGCTAAGAACTTGCATCCAAATTTTCAGTTCTTTTATTAGCTTGTAAATCCACTTAAAATATTATTGAGAAAACACAAACCTGCCAGGTGCACTCATAAGATCAATGCTGAATCATGTGTAATATTTGCTTTCATTGTTGACAGAGTAGCAAGAGATAATAGGCAAAATTAGCATGGGCCATCCTGCCGGGTATGGTGTACTAAACTGTACAGAGACATCAGTAGTATACATACTGATCACGAGCTGTACATTTTAGCCAGATAACTCTCAGATGTAAATGTATATGCAATAATTCATACCTTACAAAATAACTCGCATGAAAACATGGTAATAAAAAAACACATTTCTAGCTGTCAAGAAAATTTCTGGCAAAATTAATCAACCATTCATCCATTCAGGCTCTTTGCATACCCTTTTGTCAAAGAGGGAATACTAAGACATTTCTTTCCTCGTCCACGCACTCATTGCAATGGTTTGTAGAATCCATCAAGCTTGAGTTGATTTATTGAACTGTCTCTTAGCTCAGCAGTGTAACTACGGCAAATGAACTGGTAACTTTTCCCAAAACAGTCGTGATTCAACAATATCTGGTTTATTTAATTCCTTCTAACTTCAGAGTAAAGATTTCTTAAAGGGCCTGACATGCATTCTTCCACAGCTCTATCTACAACCTGGTTCTGAATATTTTGTTTAAATTCCATTTCTTAGTGATCCGATGGTTTTGATTTACAGATGGCTGAAACTAGTATCAGCCTAGTATCTTTGCATTAAATAGTGCAGTTCTACAGTTAGTTTGTCTGCAGAGACAATTACATTTTAATTCAATGATTTATAAGATGGACAAATAAAAATTGTTTATTTCATTTACGTGAGGTGCTTTACATACTGTAGTTTCCCATGTTCATTATCACTCTAAAAACTTGCAGATATTCAATCAGTTAGGGGTTTTATTTTATTTTTTTCCATTTAAGCAAATAAGTTGCATGCGAGCTAAAGTTATTTTCATATTTATTTCAGACATATCACCAGGTAAAGAGGTTTTAAAGGGTACTTAAACCATAAAGAATACAGATATGCCAAACAGCCTGCAATACTGTTTAAACATGGATTTTATCCCTGAGCACCGTCCACTGAACCCCACAGAGCACATTCATCACTCACCAGCTTTGCATTTTTCTTCACAAAGATATATGACCTTTGCCTATTAGATTTCATTAGCAGGGCACCATACAAGGCTCCTCCGCAGATGACAGGATAGAGAGCTAAACATCCTCGCCTGAAGGATTTGTGGGAACAAGCCCATCTTCAATCTTTGTCCCTGGGAGGCACTTTTAACACCTGCCAACCACAGCACTATCATCAGAAAAACATTTAGAGATTTATCTTCAGGCTGGTGATTATAAGAGATAATTTGTTTGGAGTATGTATAAAGTTGGTCTAGCATAAACAAACTAGAGGCTCGAATTACATCACGAACCTCATTAACTATTGATTTAACCACTGCAAACCCGTGAAAGAACAGACATTATCTCGAAACATTAATTCTTCCTAAACATATTCAAGAAATGCAGGGCATGACTGTTTAAAAATGCTCTGTTTTAATACTGATTTTTACAGACACTTTTAATTTTCTCCCCTAGGCTGGAATTGGAGGGTAGTTACAAAAATGATAATGCAAATATCTGTAGTTTTCTTTTTTTAAAGTGCTGTATCTCACAGGTCATCATCATCATACTGGGGATGCAGTTCCCCCTTAACTTCAGTGAGACATTTACCTGAGAACAGCAGGACTGGGCCACTGTAGAAATGCTTTTGACAGGAGGAAGCTAGCAATACTATGAATGAAGTTCTTTGCACAATGGGCATCATTGGACATACGTTGCCAGAAAAATGATCTACACAGAGTGCGTCTTACACAGAGGATAACTGGTTTTCAAATATTTGAAAAACATGCTCATTCAAGTTAATAAAATTTCAGTTCATTTCTGAGCAAAGAGCATATTTATAAAAATGCAATTGTATTTACCTCTGAAGACATTAATTCTGTAGTATGATGGGGTGTTCATCCCATACCAGTCCGGAAAGGATGAAGGAAGCTGAGAAAGGGGCAAATTAGTGAGACAGACCACACATGAGGGGTTTAGACTGGAGAAGCCCCTGATTGGAAGATGGAGCTCAGCTGAGCAGTAGCGGCTGGGCTAGTATAATAAAACCAGAATGCGGGCAACAGAAATGGTTGCAGTGAGGCAGTCTGCAGCTACCCTCTGTGCATTAGAGAGGGAAGGAGGGAACTCAGGGAAAGAGTAAGACCCTGGGAGTCTGACCTTGAGGGAAGGGCATATCCAGAAGATAGAACAGTGGAGAAGAAAGCCAGTGGGTAGAAAGCAGCCCAGTGAGAGAGCAGCAAGGTTGGGGACTGAGCAGACCTTGGCTGCATGTTGTAGGGTCCCTAGGCTGGAACTCAGAGTTGTGGGCAGGCCGTAGAATCCCCTACCATCTATTAACAGAGTGGCATTACCTGGACAGCAGGTCCAGAGACTCTATACCCTGGAAGGAGAAACCTCGTAGTGACCTGGCCAGAGGTCTGAGTTATTAAAAGGAAGCTATAGCTATAGAGAGGACAACAGGTTGAGAGACCACAAGGGGAGGTGTCCGACCTGGAAGAAATCTATTCCCCAGGGTCACCAGGAGGAGGCACCACCCACAGTGTGTGGACCCCATGACACCTGGACTCAAATCTCTCCTGTGCCTGAGTGCTGCCTGGCACAGGAGAAGAGAGGGCTGTCAGTGCACTAGTTAAATTACAGCTCCTAGACCAAGAAGAGTCCATTATTTTTTGTCAAGGTCCAGACTACAGCAAAAATAATAATAATAAACAACAACAATAATGATAATCACTGTCACTGATCGGTCCATCAGCCCTCACAGAGAGAGCGCCGATCACAACACATCAGAGGTGTTGTTCTAGCCAGTCCTCCAACTACCCGCTGGCCAAGCTGTCAGTAGCAGCGGACAAAATAAATAAAAAGACTTCAGGGTCTGTTCAAAAGCATTTGGCAGTCCGGATTTGTCCTGCAGTCTGCCCATTGACTACACTTTTCCCAGACCCTGCATTGCGCTGACATTGGCATCAGCTAGAGAAGCCTATGGACGGCTCTAATTTATACCACTGTTGGATTGGCCTAGCAGAGTTCTGTTCCACCATGCTTCTGGCGTGTCCTCTCCCTTCCCCTCACTTCTCCTGAGATGGAGGGAGGGGTACCAGGTCATGAGACATCTCCATTAGGTTTATGTCAGCCAAGAATTCGCCTATACACAGAAATTCTCTGCTGACCCCTTTGCACAAAGTAGCTAAATTATAGTAGAGAATCTGGCTTTGTGTTTAAGTTTAGGATTGCTTAGAATTAACTAGCTACATCCTGATTGGTTTGTACTTAATATCCAGATGTGAGTGATTCTTAGATTAGGGTGGGTTGTGAAAGTAATCGGAATCTTCTGGATGGCATTGCAGAGCTTTTACAGAGGGGAAAGCACCAAGTATTCAAAAAGAAGAGAGCAGAAAGTTCAGCAAATAAACATCCAGGATATAAGAATTTCTGTATAGTTAAGTGATAATAAGAATAAACGACATATAAATGTAAACGTACATCACTTCACTTAGCATGAAATGGTTGGATATCCAGAAAAAATGGAACAAGGAAAACAACTGTGGTTGAAAACATTTTCTTTACCAATGATGCTGTTTCTTATAAAGAAATGCAGCCACAATGCCAAATGTAAAGCCAATTGTAAAGGTCCAGATTTACATACTTTTCACATTCTTCTGGCTCACTCCACATTTAAATTACACCAACTTAGAATTAACCTCAGAATTTGGCCCAAAGTGTCAACTTAAAATCCCTCCTAAAAGAGCCAAACTGTGGATTGTATCTAACAATGTCATATTTCCTTCATTAAATTATCAGCTGGCATTTACCCGAAAAAAGCTACTCAGGGCAATAATGGTAGGTGGGGAAGAGGTTCTGCCCTCAAGGTTCTTTGCTTAACAGGGAATATTTGACAATTTTGCCATTGATGTTTCCCCAGTCTCAGCCCCTCACACTTTCTCACTTCTTCTGGCAACCTTTCTTCCAGTCCCTATCTTCAAGGACCTGCTGCTCCCTTCTCTCTCCTCACTCTATCTCACATTTTGTTTGACTCCTTCCCACAATCTTTCATTCCTCCAATCACACTCTTTCCTCCAGAACTGCACTGTAAACCCGGGTCTGCAGGACCAGGCTTGTAGACTCAGTGTTTTCAAGCCCACACTTAGTGTTCACACTGCATTGTAAACCTGGATGTACAATTGCTAGACCTGTGTCTCACAGTTATGCTAGCACATCCATACTGCACTACACGGACCTTCTGGCTCAGGTCTGTGGTTTTAGCTGCATCCACACTGCAAAACAACAGGGCTTAGACCCTAGTCAAAGTGGAACTCTGGCTCTACTCACCCCCACCCCCACCCCACCCCACCCCACCCCACCCCCAGCCCCAGCAAGGTTCTACAACCCAGGTTCTTAGTTCTTGCTGACCTGAGTCAGACTGATGTGTGTGTGGATGGAACAGGGACTTAGACTCAAACCTGAGTCAGTGCCTGTGCTTAGTGTCAAGTGTAGACATAGCCTTTCTTCTTCTACAGTCTCTTTCTCCACTCCAGTACTGCTGCCACTTCCCAGTGCATATTCTCTCCTTTGGACAACTGGTAATGCTCACAAGCTTCATGTCACCATTTCCAAATTTGTCACTCTCCCTGTTACTGGATGGTCAGCTGACACCCATTCTATTTATTTGGCTAGATATATCTAATATCTAACCGTTTGAAAGTCTCTGAATCCTCAGGTTGTGCATATAGCTAGTCTACACAACCATGTGCTCCTGTAACTATTATCTTTCTCCTGTCACCCCTATTCTGTCCTTGTGTTCATACTGTCTTCTCTTAAATTATACTGTAAGATCTTCAGGACAGAGACCATGTCCTTCTACTTGTGTGCACAGTATCCAACAAAATGGGGCCCAGACCTCACTAGGGTCTCTGGCACTACTGCAATGCAAATAGTCATTACTTGCCCCATCTGTCTGAATCCCCCTGAATCCATTACTTACTCATGTTGCATTCCTAGGCAAACACAGCCTGATCCAAAGCCCATAGAAGTTACAGGAAAGGCTCATTAGTATCAATGGGCTTTGGAGCAGGTCCACATTACTATTTAAGTACCTCTTGCCATAATCAGCCCACTCAGCTGAAAATTGTCAGTAGCCATACCATTTCTGGAGTCCTGAGACTAGCAACATGTACCACTTTTATGGAACAGCAACTCCACAAACTTCCACAAGGTATGATCCTATAAATAAATTCTTAATCCACGAAGCAGAATGGGTGTGTAATTTACCTCGATATATTATCTCAGCCCTTAGTACCGGATAGTCAAAACAATGTTCCACTCACACTATTCAAAAGAGAGAGAAATATAATTATAGTATATATTATTTAGTAAATTTGCTTCCTGTAAAATGAGCTGAATTAGCATCACTGAACTGAACACTACTATTATAGATTCAGCATGGGCAGCAGCAAAATAGACATCATTACATTTTCTTGTCAATGTACAGGAACCTTGACCTGGAAAACTTCTGAGGTGAAAGAGTAGTTTATTCTCCATGCCCATTCAGTTCTTGACCTTTCTGCTGAGACTGTCCAAGGTTCTGATCCAGTTCCCACTAAAGTTAAGGAGAATCTTTCCATTAACTTCAATGGAGTTGGATCTAGTCTAAAAGGGCGCCATTTATTATGACTGTTTCAGTGATGTGGACACCTGTCCATTAGAAACTGGACAGAGACTACCAAATATTTTGGATCAGCCACCAAAAAAGTTCCAATCTGTTTACAAAGATTATAGCTAGCAGTTCTTTGTAATTCACTGAAGTTTTGATAAGGATACTAATAAGCACTCATGGTTACGCAAGTTAAGAGATGCCTTCAGCAACTCATTTGTTAAACAGTCAGTTCCTTCAAATGAGATATAAGAGTCATTATCTACCCAAGCAAGAAAAAAAAGTTCTTTGCAGATGCTTATCCTATTCCATGCACTCAGCTACACTTGGTGAAAGCTCAGCAACTACATATGGGTTTATTTTATACTGAAAATGGCCAAGGCAGAAAAAGTAAATGTTGAAATAATCAAAGGTTCTACAAACAAAATATAAGCAGAGTCACTTAAGGAGTGAAGTGCACAGGTATTAATAAGGAGAGAATCTGGCTCAATCATACTGAATTGAAAGCTATCAACATGCAAGGCCTAATTCTCCACTGTTCTACAACTTATTCAGTTCTATATTTGATAACGGTATGGTTTTGCACTCATTATGCACAGGTATAAATGGCTATACAATGTGCAAAACAGTGTGTCTAAGTCCCAGAGTTTCTAAGATAACATATTTGAGATCCAGGGCCAGATACACTGCTCTAGTGGTATTCAAGTGATAAACCTGGCTTAACTGACCAGCTATCGCAGTGGCACAAAGCAGCTGGAGTGTACTGGTGAATCTGGCACATATTCTCCACTTGCTGCTTGTATGTAACACCCAATGGTTATAACTGAGAATGTGTACGTGGGTGGCTATGGCAGAATATCCCTCTTTCTCTCGGAGTTTAGTAAAGAGGTCAAATCTTGTGCTTGCTTGTAAGTTTCCATAAATACCAAGAATGGCTTACAAAATATTTACCTCCAAATAGGATCAACATCCAATCCATTCAGCTTCCAAGGATGATCCTGCACTGATCTTGGTACACGTTATGTCCACTTGGTATTTCCACAACAGCACAAAGCAGATCTAAAGCTGGCCTATGTGGCTGGTGGAAACTTCCTTCAGCATAAGGGGGGTGTTCATGTTAAGGGTGACGGCTACAGCGATCATTAGATGATATGACTGCCTTTAGGGGCTGTGATGTTATTGACATAAACTGTGACTGTAGAAATAATTGTTGCAACCACTGTTATGTATTTGCAGCAAATATTGTACAAAGGTTGTCGTGTGAGGTGTCTATAAAAAGGTTATGATTTGCTGGTTATGATTATGCTATCTGTATGTGTGTATCATTTTTGTAGTTGAAATTATGAATATTGGCTATGTACTTATATCTCAATGTGTTTGATTCTAAGTAGCATTAGTGAAGCATTTGGTCAGCTTCTTGAGAAAGGAATTTGCAGATTAAGTGCCCAATCAAGAAACACTTAACTGACAATGGACCTTGGGAGACTCCAATCCACATATGAGAAGTCTTCCTGGGATGTTCAAGGTAGCATGTGAGCAATGGTTGCCTCCTGCAAACTGAGTCATGCATGGACATGTGACTTGACCACGTGGCTACAAACTCCATCTTGTTGCTGTGATTTTGCACAGGAGAACAAAGGGGTTTCCGCCCACAAGAGAGAGAATATAAAAGGCCCTGGAAACCCCTCCATTTTGTCTTCTATCCTGCTTCTTACCTCTGGAGAACCTTGCTACAAACTGAAGCCCTGAACAAAGGACTGAATGACCCATCCAAGCTGTGGATGTACTCCAGAGACTTGATTTAAACCTGTAGTTTATTCCATTACTGCTACAAGCCTGAACCAAGAACTTTGCCATTACTGTATGTAATTGATTTCATTTAACCAATTTTATAAATAAACCTTTAGATTTTAGATTCTAAAGGATTGGCAACAGCGTGATTTGTGGGTAAGATCTGACTTGTATATTGACCTGGACCTGGGGCTTGGTCCTTTGGGATCAGGAGAACCTTTTTTCTTTTACTGGGGTATTGGTTTTCATAACCATTCATCCCCATAACGAGTGGCACTGGTGGTGATACTGGGAGACTGGAGTGTCTAAGAGAATTGCTTGTATGACTTATGGTTAGCCAATGGGGTGAGACCAAAGTCCTCTCTGGCTGGCTGATTTGGTGTGCCTTAGTAATGAAGGAAACTCAGCTTTGGGCTGTGACTGCCCTGCTCTACTGAGAGTATCAATTCAGGACAAATTTCTTAGTGTCCCACCAGAGGCCGCATCGTTATAGGGGCTCTTTACTAGCTGGCATATGATAGATTAGAACACTTTAAAGCCAACCTCTCAGGTCCTGAGTCAAGTGCTGTCTGACTGGTCCCAAGGATCATTTCCTACATGAATAAAGGGGTAGGCACACTATACATAGAACACTTATAAAGTTCATTCCCATCCTACAGCTAGTACCATGTATAGCATTATTTGTCAATTTAAACATAGGGAATACCACTCAAACCTCTAATATCACTTAACCCAGAGATTAACTTTTAAAGTGCACCTGCAGTACATAGCCATACACAATACACTCTGATGCTGTATATAAAGTTATCCTTCAAACCTTTTCTTGATCTAAGGAAAAGGCTAGAATATTTAGTGAATGAATCAAATAGAAAGAAATTTTCACTAAAGAAAGTAAAGAGCCAAATTGTCTTCTGATGGCCCTCCGTTGACTTCAATGGAGCCAGATGAGAATTTGACCCCAAATATTTAAATATAATTTTTCAAATTCTAAAATTGTTTTGAATTGTAATAAATAGTAACTAGGCTAAGCAAAAATAGAGGGATCAGCGCACAAAGCAGGAATGAGTTCATAACAGGTAGCAACGCTTGTAGCTCCTGATACAGCAAATCACTTCAACATGTGCTTAAATCCCATTGAAAGCAATAGTCCTTAAACTCCTGCTTAAACTTACAAAGGTGTTTCAGTGTTCCCTAAATTAGGGCCATAGTACAAAGCATGCTATTGCTTTCTACCAAAGAGTTACATGTGTGGGGGGAATTTCTTTTATTTTTCATTTTTACTTCTTAAAAGACGCAGGAAATTCCATACCTGAAAGTTATACTGGTGCAAAGCAAAGCACTAAGAGGCCAGAAAATAAA
This sequence comes from Chelydra serpentina, assembly GCA_037349315.1. Lineage (NCBI taxonomy): Eukaryota > Metazoa > Chordata > Testudines > Chelydridae > Chelydra > Chelydra serpentina. The sequence continues at coordinate 19,244,247 of JBAIAC010000042.1, forward strand.
AATGTTAAGGCTGTACAACCTTAACTCTGCGCCCTTATGTGTATGCATTTTGACAGGTGGCCTAAATCATCATTGTGTTCCTCTGGTTTCACAGTGATGCAATTCCATTGATTTATGCCAGCACAAAACTGGAGTTACATACATAACTACATAACTACATGCTTTATTTGTCTCCAAACCCCTGTCTCATTCAGTGGACAATATTGATGACGATCAGTGAATATTTTTCTGTTCTCATCGTTCAGTTTGTGCTTTTTTTATTGTACACCAGGCCTGCACAACATGCGACCCAGGGGCCCACTGTGCGGCCCGCAGGTGGATGAGTAGGTGGGCTCACTGTGCGGCCCAAAAACTGGGACTGTGTCCATTGGTCCTTTTTTTGCTGCTTGTCTCTGGGCTGGGGGTTGTTCCAATGCTACAAAGAGGGTGTTACCAAAGAAAGGTGTTTGCTTCTAACCCCCGAGGCCGTCAGTATGTCTGCTCTTCTCTAGTCAGCCCACTTGACAAGTCTGATTGTCCTTGGTCTGGTTCCCATCCCCTCTCCAAGGGTTGCAGCTGTCTAGAGGTGCCTGCCTTCCACGCCTTCCTCATTCATATCTCATTCATTCAACAGGGCAATTGAATACAAAGTGGGGGGAAGATCTTATTCTACTTCTAGCAAAAAGACATTTTTCTTTTACCTTAATTATACCATCTTAGGGACCCGCTATAACATATTACCAAGGTTCAATACAAAGTCATATAAAAGTTATACAAAAATGCATAATGCAGAGATTTATCTACAACTGCACTGATTGACTGTTGTGTGCAGTAATATAGTGACCCCTGGGGGGAGGGGGGTGAAGAGGGGTGTGATGGTGGAGCCGAGTGAGGAGGGGGCGGGTCCTATTTTACTGCTGTGATCTGGTCACCCTATGCACGCTGTTTCTTTCCCCCTCTACAGGCTTCCACACCCCAGTGCTGAGGAAGGAGGGGTTGTTTCCGCGGGGCGGGCGGCGCTGGGGGGGTGTTTCTGCGGGCCGGGGGGTTTCGGCCCTCAGCTGTTTTCTTTGGAGTAATATGGCCCTCACCGCTTTACGAGTTGTGCAGGCCTGTTGTACACCATCTAAATCCTAAGGATTTTTAAATAAAAGATATGTGAAACAGAAAGCTCTCATAATGCAGGTGCATTCTTTGGTACTTCCTGGCTTCTGAATGCACCTTATCAGCCTTTAAGGTAGCTTTTCTAAGTGGATAGGATATACTGTAATTACACGTATACATAATAAGGGTGAAATTCAGGGTCGCATGATAGAATTATAGCCATATTTATATATATTAAAGGTGTACATTATTTAAGCAATTCATGATAAAAATATTACTGCTTATTTTCTTTAAAAGTGAACACCTGGCACAGCAAGTGGTTTCTAAGTAACTTCCTCCGTATTCTTCCCACCCCAACATCCTGAAAAATATTACAATAACTTCATGTGAAGTACTTTCAAGCCCAACTTGAGTGGCTGTTTGCTTCCAGCTTCAGGCAGCTTCACTGTGCTGTTTAGCACAGCTGCCTCCTTATCACCCAGCTGGCTAACTTCAATGCCAACTAGAAGAGACCAAAAATACCAGCAATAGTATGGGACCTCTGCTAGGAGGGGAAATCATAATGTATTGGCAGCTGCTTCCACAGTGCTAAGATATTTAAGATGTTAAAATAATACTGATTTCTCTCCTACTCACTCCCACCCCGAGGAATGTGCTCTGTGCTGTTGCCACTCTGGGTTTTCTTTGCATGATAATAGGGGTACACAATAGTAAAGAACATCTGGCAGCCCTACTGACATGCAGGGGAAGGAAGACGTATTAGTCTCCCTTTCATCTGGGCAACTGGGTGAGGATACACTGACACCTCACTTCCTCTCCAGAATGGACCATGGGGATGCAGGAGGAAGAGGACATAGTATTAATTGTTATTATTTATTTGTATTATGGTAAATCCTCAGCTAAGATCAGAGCTGTTTTGTGCAAGGCACTGTACATATACATAGTAGTAAGAGACAGTCCCTGCCCTGAAGATCTTACAGTCTGAATATTATGAAGTCCCTCCCTCTCTTCCATGGAAGAATGAGCCACTACTAGGGCAGGAGGGAGACTCTTCTCCCTCATGACCATGGTATTCCATTATTGTTGAGGGAAGTAATAGAGAAATGGATTGGGAGTCAAGAAAAAGAGTTTTAGGGAAACAGAGGAGAGAGTTTGGTCAAGGACTGGGTTTGGGCCAGGGAATAAAAAGAGTTAGAGGTAGTTTAGAGCACAAACAGGGAGGAGAGTTAAGTTGTTGGAGGAATAAAAAATGCAGGTAGTAGCGTGGGGTACAAGGAGCAATTGAAAAAGACTGAAATGTAAAGGAAAAAAAGAAGGAAATATAGGATACAACAGGTGGCGGAAACAAAGGAAATAGGAAGGTAGCAGTGGAAAAGAGAAGAGGAAAGGAAAGAGAAAGGAGAAAGGGCAAAGATAAAGACAGAAAATACTGAGGGGAAAAATCAGTAGATCGAGAACTAAGAAAATGAAGCAGAATGAGAAAGCAAAAACTATTCTGGAAAGAAGGATAGTATTAGAGAAAAATGAACACAGGAGAAATAACATGTGTGTGTCTATATATGCGAGTGTCTATAAGTACAAACATTATTTATAAAGAAGTCTCTGACAAGGTACTTAGAGCACTGTACAGCAGTAGAATAAACATTATAAAACTATAAAATAAAATAAAAATAAAACAAAACATCATATAGTCATAGAGACAGGAAGTAAATAGTACACTCAGCAAGAACTGATTATCCCATGCTTAAAATGTTACCGTTGAAATTAAGTTTTAGGCTGCTACACTTTCTCATCCACCAGATGGTGATCTTGAAGCATCAGTGAATGATAGACAATATATAACTGCTTCTGGAGATTTAGTCTAGATTTAACTCTAATGTTTGAATTGTTCCTGTAAGAGGAGAGTTACTGTATTATATTTGACTGCACATTTTTCAAAATCTCATTAGAAGTCTGACTAATTCTGGCAGAAACATGAACTGTAGCCTGCCCCTCCCTGAAGGCAGTTGGCATCCTATATGTTATCTGAATCTGTAAGTAGGAATAGGTGACAGTTGCGAGTAAATTGCAATAATTTAAAAATAGTAGGATTGTTTGCTTTTTGCCCCTTAAATTAAAACTTAGTTTTAATATGGAAATATTTGCTCTGTGTAGGAAATTGTTTTTGCCGGTAGCCCTACAGTGATGGAGAAAACCTTACACTTATTCGAATTAATTTGTTTATATTTGCCCAGTGACATTTAAATTGGAGAATATGCAGCATTCCTCATAGCTTGATTGGCTGGTGCAAGCAAAGTACATAATCGGTACTAATCTCCTAGTCTGTTGCCACTGTCTTGTTAAATCTAAAGATTTTTGGTTAAAAATATTTAGAAAGAAATGCTGTTCAGAGCAAATGATGCATCAAATTCAAAGAGGCCATCAAGATTGCTAATGGATTTTAATAGCAGCTATTACAGCATAATGGTATTTTCCCAACAGCTGTTTGTTTATAAAAATTTCAGTTTACAAGACCTTTATGTCCAATCCCAGGAGATATTTCTCAATTCATTTATAATCATTTGCTTCAACTTACAAATAAATGCTGTCTTATTCACATTGTGTGTAAGAGACTTGACCAACTTCCACTTCAATTAAATTGACGGTGAACATTACAAGCTAAATTTATTAGTTAATATCTCTTGACTTTACTGACAAAAGTAAGGTTTTGTTGATTTTTGTCTCAGACATGATTAAGTTCCAAATAGATACATCTGTCCAAGACTTTTGAAGATAATGAAATAGCACAAGTATCACTAGGGCATAACTAGAAATCAGTGAGGTCATCTGGCCTGCAGAACCTTTATCAATGGCGGTGAAGCATATTTGATCTGAAATCACTGATAGGACAAACATGGAATCCCACCTTGTCATTTTCATGGAATCACTTTTCAGAGTAGAATCACACTTTAATACAAGTTATTTTCTTTTAGGTAGTAATTGAATAGATAACTGGGAAAGGAAATTAACTATTAATTGAGAGAGAGAGATTTGGTAATTATATTGAGGATTTTTAAGAATAAATACTTCTTGCGGAAGGCCCAGAAAGAGCCATTGTTTTACCCAGTCTTCTCCCTGCCTCTTAAGCATGGTGTGTATGGAATAAATTTGTAAATAAAAGTTAATGCTACACTCTGGCTAATGGTCTTTAGTTTACTATATATGTTCATGGACAAGTTATTTCCAAAAACATAATGTTGCATACAACTTGTTATTTATAACAACGTTTGAGGGTCTTTCAGGATGTGACTAAACTGGAAAAAATAAGTGGGAATTTTAGTGCTTTAGATATTTTTTCTCTTAGACACTAGATGGCTCTGACCTTCCAGAGAAAAGAAGACTTGTCTAAAATTCTCAGCCATGACAATGACTTAGTTTTCTCAGGTAACAGGGAAATACCTGACACTTTATAACAAGGATTCTCAAACTTTTTCAGAGTGAACACACCTGTGTAAAGAGCTTGTCTGTGGGCCTGTCCTCTTTGCATGATCGTAGCTCACCTCCCATTACACTCCTAGCTTTGCAGACCACCTCTCCCATTCATGATCACAAAACAAAGTCTTTACTGCACTTGCTCAAATAACTTCAGCAATTTCTGACATGGAAAAATAATATTAGGAAAGTATGTAGGTATTTGTAACGGTCTTTAATGTAATTAGGGTTTTTTCTTACTATTTTTGTATCTCTCTTTCACATCTGTCCTGTTCCTCTTGCTCTCCCATATTGCTTGGGTCCTTACTCCCCTGAACATGCCACCCACCCTGCTAGTCCTCTTCTCCTCCTGCTCTCCCCGATGTTCTTCTCTCAGTCCAATCTCCGAGAACAGCTTATGTATCTTATGAAGAAGCATCCCTTAGTAGAGACAGCTAGTCTTGCTCTTTCACCTATGGTACAGGCCTCTTGGCTCTTCTTTGCCATGTAAATGTTTAGAAGCCTCTAGAATTAAAGAGGGCCAGCCACATGTGACCAGCCATCCTTCTGTGGACCACCAGCACTGGAGAACAAACGCCCAGGTTTGACACAGAAATGCAGACTCAAAAGTTTGCTGATGTTCTGTCCCACATGCACCCATAGTAAACGATGTAGGGCTTGAAGTAGGGCTGCTAAATTTGCTTTTCTCCATCTACAGGCACAGAGACTGTATTTCATGACAATTTTAGCATGGCAGACCTATGGAGTTGGTTTCAAGGGTTTCCTCCTGGGAATTGCAGACAGTCTGAGGTTAGTCTGTGGAGGAGATTCCAGAGCAACCCTCTATGCACATCTTTCATGTGAGAATCAACTCTCTTTCCCACTATCCTGCACTTGCCTTATTGCAATTTTTCATACAAGCTTCATATAAGTTAGACATTTTGAGGGGGTTTGCTTTGTATGAAGCAGAGCTGAAAAGATCCACAACACCCTTTCTTCCTGAACACTTGAATTCACTAAGAGCATTTGCCTCTTCCATTAAAAGTAATGGAGTCACACAAGTTTTACACCAGAAGCAGCCTCTGGTCCATGTAGATGGTAATAGGAAAGAAATTGGAATGCAAAATCTAAATATCATGTAAGTAAAGAATATATCACTTATATGCCCATCTTTAAAAAGGGGGGAAAGGAGGAGCTGGGGAACTATAGACAGGTCAGCCTGACCTCGATACCTGGGAAGTTACTAGAGCAGCTTATAAAACATTCAATTTGCAAATACCTGGAGGATGAAGGGGTGATAACAAACAGCTAGCATGGTTTTACCAAGAACAAATAAGAACATAAAAGGAGCCATACTGGGTCAGACCAAAGGTCCATCCAGCCCAGTATCCTGTCTACCAACAGTGGCCAATGCCAGGTGTCCCAGAGGAACTGAACCTAACAGGTAAGGATCAAGTGATTTCTCTCCTGCCATCCATCTCCACCCTCTGACAAAGAGAACCTAGGGACAACATTCCTTACCCATCTTGGCAAATAGCCATTAATGGACTTAACCTCCATTAATTTATCTAGTTCTCTTTTAAACCCTGTTATATATAGTCCTAGCCTTCACAACCTCCTCAGGCAAGGAGTTCCACAGGTTGACTGTGCGCTGTGTGAAGAACTTCCTTTTATTTGTTTTAAACCTGCTGCCCATTAATTTCATTTGGTGGTCCCTAGTTCTTCTATTATGGGAACAAGTAAATAACTTTTCCTTATTCACTTTCTCCACACCACTCATGATTTTATATACCGCTATCATATCCCGCATTAGTCTCCTTTTTTCCAAGCTGAAAAATCCTCGCCACTAGTCATTTTAGTTGCCCTTCTCTGAGCCTTTTCTAATGTCAGTATATCTTTTTTGAGATGAGGAGACCATATCTGTACGCAGTATTCAAGATGTGGGCATAGCATGGATTTATATAAGGGCAATAAGATATTTTCCATCTTATTCTCTATCTCTTTTTTTAATGATTCCTAACCTCCTGTTTGCTTTTTTGACTGCCGCTGCACACTGCATGGATGTCTTCAGAGAACTAGCCACGATGACTCCAAGATCTCTTTCCTAATTAGTGGTAGCTAAATTAGCCCCCGTCATAGTGTATGTATAGTTGGGGTTATTTTTTCCAATGTGAATTACTTTACATTTTTCCACATTAAATTTCATTTGCCATTTTGTTGCCCAATCACTTAGTTTTGTGAGATCTTTTTGAAGTTCTTCACAGTCTGCTTTGGTCTTAACTATCTTGAGCTGTTTAGTATCATCTGCAAACTTTGCCACCTCACTGTTTACCCCTTTCTCCAGATCATTTATGAATAAGTCGAATAAGATTGGTCCTAGGACTGACACTTGGGGAACACTACTAGTACCCCTCTCTATTCTGAACATTTACCATTTATTCCTAGCCTTTGTTCCCTGTCATGCCAAATCATGCCAAACCAGCTTGATTTCCTTACTTGATAAGATAACTGGTTTGGTGAATAGGGGGAATGCAGTGGACATAATATACCTGGACTTTAGCAAGGCTTTTTACACAGTCCCACATGACATTCTCATAAGTAAGCTGGAGAAACATGGGCTCAGTGGAAGTACCATTAAATGGATATGTAACTGGTTAAACAACTGCAAACAAAGCATAACTATTAATGGAATGTTGTCAGATTGAAAGGAGTTCTCAAGTGGGGTTCCACAGGGATCTGTTCTGGGTCCTGTGTTATTTAACATCTTTATTAATGACCTGGATGTAGGAATAGAGAGTCTGGGATGCGTCTGTCCAAAGAAGTATGATGATGGGGCTCAACCACCCTGCAAATTATCTGTGTATGGGTGGCTTCTTCCACTACCACCCAGGCAGGCCAAGGTTTTTAGGGTAACCCCCATGTGGGATGTTTCATGGGGCACGCTTGAATTGCTTTAATGGAGCCCTGCTTACACTATTCTACATACTGTAAATATGAAGGAAAAGTCATTGATTTATCTAAGGCACTATCAAAAGTCACTGGAAACATTATTAATAGCATAGAACTTGGCTTTTACAAGCCATAGAAATTTCAAAATACGGGACCAGTTACCATGTGTGTAGTAAAATAAAGAATATGCGAGGCTGCTCCCGCAATATGATTAAAAAGCATTGTGTGTGGGAGTATGGGGTAGCCTTTATATAAGCACAATATTAAGAGCATGACACTCAGATTTATTATTATACCTAATAAACAGAACCCGTCTCTGAGATTCAAGATAATTCACTTTACAGGTAAACTAACTAAATGAAAATTAACTAAGAGTAGTTACACTTTACAATGTCTTAACATTTGAAGACACTTTAATTAAAAATATTATTTCATTAACATTTAGGTGAGCTGCTAGATAGACACAGATTCCTCACAAACTGAGATGATAAATTTTAACACTTATATCTTATTTTCCTTTTACTTGACAGTTTGTTCTAGTTCTCATTAGATGTGTGCTCAGGGACTTTTCAAGAAATTAGATAACATGATATGCTGATAACAAACAGAAGAAGGGAAGTGGCTGATGTCTAAACTGAGGTTAAGTTTCTCATGGCTTCAATATTGGCTAGTCCATCGGCTGAAACTCTGTCCTGCTGTAATCACATTTTAATCAAGCTGCCACAATACCCAGAGTAGAAGAATTGGAAGTTTGCATCCACAACCAAAAGGAAATTTCAAGCTCAAGTGAATCAGCAGCAAGAATGCATAAGGAATGAAAAGGGAGGGTCTGCTGAGAGTGGAAAGCATGCTGCATTTCTCCCCACAGTAATAGCCACAAGCTACCTTCTAAGATGAGGAAACTGACAGAAATCAAAGCCAGGCGCTGAAAGGAAGAGCCTATAAACTTAGCGAGCACAACATTCAGACTTGAGGGCAATACTTTTCCCTACAATTATGAGCTTTATAGGGGAACCAGTCTAAACAAATCTACTTACATAAGGGCAACACTCTACAGTGCTATTATTCAAGGTATCTCCAAGGGCTCAATGCTGTGAGGTGTTGAGTTCTCCTTCGAGAGGCTCAGCACCCTCAGCTCCCATTTATGTCAGTGGAATGAATGCCAAGTCCCCTGAGTAACGCAAGGTGGGGGACGCAAGGTGGGGGAAGAGCACCTTTAACCACCTGGTACTGGGACTGGCTCTAACTTGTGCCCAGCTGCAATGGGTCCCATGGGGTATTCAAGAAATTAATGACTGCTGGAGCACAGCAGTTCTCTGGCCATATACGTGGCCACAGCAGGGATCAGGATCTGGCCCATGAGCGACAGATCAAGCATTTCTTCTTCAAAACACAGTTTATTCAGAATATATTTGCTCAAACATATTGTACCGTCGACTATCCAAAATAGCACAGCCAACAGAAAGGAGGAAGGATGGTCTTGAGATTACAGGAGGAGATTGGGTTCATTTCCTGGATCTGTTATAGACTTTTGGGGTGACCTTGGACAAGTGACTGGGGGGCCTGATTAAAGGCCCACTGTAGTCAATGGGAGTCTTTCCATTGACTTCAGCGGGCTTAGATGAGTCCCTTAAGTTTCTCAGTTTCCCATCTGTAAGATGGGGACATTAGTACTTCCCTATCTCGGAGGGCTATTTGTGAGGATGAAAACATTAGTGACTGCAATGTGGAAGGTGTCCAAATTAAGCAATTCTTATCTACTTGTATATATTATTATGATTTATTATTTATATTATCAGTAATGGCTAAAAGTACCAGCCACATTGTGCTAGGGATACTACAACCATATAACAAAGAGATGGTCCCCGCCCCTAAAGAACTGTCATTGTAAATACAGCACAAGAGACTACATGTAGAAAGATGGAGAGAGCACAGTGTAACTGAGATGATACTGGTCAGCGTGAAAAGCTACGGTCACCAACAAAAGTCACATTTATATATGTCTTTTACAGTTTCCAACACTTTTATTTGGTCTTATTTATAAATTGAAAACAGTTTTCAATACAAAAGAGAGCCTGTAAGGAAGCATAAGAAAAAAGGAAAATTGGCTTCAGAAGCAATCAACAGAAAGATAAAGTACTTTTACAGGTTCTGATCTATAGAGACTTGTCTCTCTTAGCCCTCTTTTCCCAGCTAAATTTTAATGGGGATACCAATATTCTGCCTATGTGCTCCTTGCATTTTCAGTTGTATTCACCACTTCCTAGTCTGAAATATTGTATTAGGTCTCTTTGTAGTGTTAAACAGCTGTAACCCTTCTACACAGAGAAACTGCTGATGAATTAAGAGAGAGTGACGCAGATTAAATATGGACCTAGTTGTGAGGGAAGAGTGTTTGAGTAAGTACGAAGTAAGAACTTCAGAATTTGGTTTAGGATTAAAGTGCTATATAAATATAAAGTTTGTTTATTATCATTATTTATTATTAATGTATTTCAAACAACTAGAATAAGAATGTGTGGAACATGGCTCTTCCTCAGAACCATTTATGTAACTTATTGCAAAGAAAACTAACTCTAATTTTGTGTTTACAGGTCTCCCTGTCCTTGTAGGCTATTTCTACTTAATATATCTATGCATTACTTGGAATATTATTTATTGTATTGTGCCATTTATATACAGCCAAATGCAACCCTGGTAAATGGGAATAGCTACACTGCAGAGGCACTTTCTTATCTCAGTACTGAATTTAGCCCATAGTTTCTAGTTGCTGTACAATATTTTAAAAGCCAAAAATAAATTAACTACTGCCAACTTTGGAAGGCAGTCAGTCAGTCTCATCTTTATAGCACCTTAAATATATGATTCCACATAAGTTCTGTGCCTTCCCCTGAACTAGCTTGCCTCCTGTGTGATTATTAAAAATCACCATCGTATTATCTTCATATATGTAACTTTTTTGAACATTTATGACACGTCACACAATGGGTCAGATTCTGATCTCAATTACACCACTGTAATATGAAATAACTTCAGTTAAGTCAATTTAAGTCATTTGAGACCATTTACACTGCATTAGCTGAGATCAGAATCTTTCCCAATAACTTTATCCTGAAAATTGTCTAGACAATGCGAGCTTTAATGTCGCTCATATTTCTTCCTGTTCCACATTGTATTGCTTGCAGCATAGCTTAGGGACTTGTGACTTTTTACTGTAGAGTTACTCTAAACTAATGGATGAAATATTTTCATACGACAAGATATTTCATCAGGAAATTCAAAACACTGTCCAGGATACTCATAAATACTGTAATGTCTGAAATGACTTATCTCAGTAGTGACTTGGGCTCAGATTTATTGTACAGTTCATCAACTTCTCAGCATGTTAGATAATGAATGTTTCATTTACATTGCTAATTGCCAAGCCATGGTTCCTTCAACCTTTAACCCTTATGCTTTATCACATTATCACCATATGTCAATATAATTGCACTTAACATTCCAAATAACAAACTTTCACTAGCTGAACAGAAACATTTTTACAAAAATATAATCTCAGAAGTAGCTACAAAACTTAAGAAGAGGGCAGGATTGAAGCAGCACTGCAGAGATAATGCATAACTACTACGATCTTTTCCTCAAGAAAAAGTTACTCTAATCTTTTGACCAAAAAATGAGAATTTTCCAAAGATCTTTGTGTAGCTTGGCCTAATTAAACAGCAACAAGCAAAAAGTTCTCAGTTAAACTTTTATGAAGAGCTTCAACAGTACTTCCTGTGCTTATGTCTCAAATACTATTTGGTTCAGATTCAGAATAAAACTCTCTTCTATATTTGGATAGTGTGTTTTCCTCCAGTTTGCTTTAGTCTGTGGAATTGTCATTAATTTTACATACCATATGATTATGATAGACATCCCATTTTCTCCAGAAGGCAAAATGTTTTGTTGTTGTGCACCCAGGTTCTTTTAGTCCTTTCAAAACTCACTTGCCACACGAAAACCATTTAGAGACTGAACCCATTTCCGAGAAAGCTCTAAACCACCAAAGGAGAAGGCTCACAAACAGACAAGTGCATAGGGTTAATAAGTACCAACCTATTAGGATTAAAAAGAAAAAAGGGTGGAGAGGGAATCGAAGAAAAAAAGAAAATGCAGCAAACATTTCACATAGCAGAATGTCCTGTTTATCCAGATGTGTAGGTGACACTTAAGTGAGACGGTCCAACATTTCTCATGGAAACAAATCAAAGCATTGTGAGACAAGACACTGCCTATACAAGGCATTACATATCCATCTATCTCTATCTATCCATAGAGATGTCTCTTCACCTCACATACAGTGTTCAGAACTGGTCAGACTATCTCTAAAAGTAGTGGTTTTCTACATTTTCCTGTTCCTGTGTCTTTTTTTATTTAAATCAAGTTCATTTACAGTACAAGGGATAGAGTTTCAAACCAAGATTTTAATCATGCATTGAGGGACAATTCAGTGACACAGTTTGATGTGCAAATACCAATATTTTCACAAGTGCAATTTAATATCTAATTATATTGAGAAAGTGTCAGTGTAAAAATGGCACCTTTTTAGTCCATAAATCTGCTCCTTGTGTCTATTTTGGGTCACACCTCATTTCATGGGGGAGGGATACCTCAGTGGTTTGAGCGTTGGCCTACTAAACCCAGGGTTGTGAGCTCAATCCTTAAGGGGGCCATTTAGGGATCTGGGGCAAAAATTGGGGATTGGTCCTGCTTTGAGCAGGGGGTTGGACTAGATGACCTTCCAACCCTGATATTCTATGATTCTTGATACCCCTCAGTCCTCCCCTGGTACTATATTCTGCCATTTCAGCCTGCCTTGATGCGCCTCTGCTTTCCTTTCTCACAGGGGACTCTGTGCCTTTTCTCATGTTGTCCCCTATCTCTAAAATGGCCTCCCTGATCTGGTAGACAATGCAAACCTCTTTCACCCTCCTTCATGAAGCTCACTCCCTTCCAGCACCGGTGGCCCTCCATTTCTACACAGGTTCCAATGCTCCTGGGTGGGGACCCCCCAAAATTGGCTAGGGCCCCTGGGCATGAACCCATGCGTTAATCCACCACTGGGTGCAGTTGTGAGACAATGGGCATAGAAAGTTTTTCCCACTATGCAGCAACAGGACAGGAAGTGAGAGAGAGGAGAAATGGGTTATAAGGGTGGCCTGCACAGCACAGCCCCATGTGGGTGTGGTCCGATGGTCAGAAGATATGGACAGCTGCAAAGTTAGCTAGTGTGCATGGCGGTGTCAAGAGCAGGCACTGGCCATGAGGTACACTGTTCCTTTTCAGAGGAGCAGTAATCCACACCCCAATGTACAACCCTTAACCAACCCCTTTGGAATCTTACCCAAGATGTCATGGTCCCTGTAGCATATTATGCACTGGGGAGCTGTGTTCCTGTTCCCCATCCCAGTACTGGCTAGTGCAGGATTTGGCCTTCTGATTTCATTACCAATAAAACACAAGGAAAGATTATGAAATCATTGGCATAAAAAGCTTTTAGACTTGATTATCACCTGAAATGTATGCTCCTTCTCACCAATATGTTCCAAAACCCATTCAACATCTCAGAGAGATGGAAAAAAAATACAAATTCTGGATCGCCACTGAAAAAATAATATTCCCAAAATTATTCATGTACCATACAAACTGCGTTCCAGTGCAAGTATTTTGCTTAAAAGGAATCCTAACTATGAGGAACTTTTAACAATATATATCAGTGTGCATCTAATGGTAGGAATTAGATTTATGCATATTATGGTTGTCCACTTCCAGCTGCTTTTGTGGAGTCAAACTTTTTTTTTATGTTAACACATCACATTATTATCACATTTAGAGAATAATAATGGCATAGGGTGTTGATACATCACTGGTAGCGCACAGTGTCATTTGAAAACATGCTTGCCTTTTGAGTCTATAATAATGGGTCAAAGATATATTCTGGATTTAGCACCTAGTACTTGCTCACTGGTTCCGAATGCAATAAATGAGTGTCTATTACATGTGAGATGTCTTATCCCTCAATATATAAGAAACCCTATCTCTTTTCCAGTTGGCAGATGAAGCTGCAAGTAGACTTTTTAATAGGTGGAAATTAAATTAGTATTGAATGTGTCTGTGGGATTTGATGGGACCATTAGTCCAATTCAGTTATGGATTTAGGGTGAGATTTTTCTAAAGCACTTAAATGTTAAGAGATACAAACGTCCATGCTTCTGGGTATAAGCCAAATCCTAATTGACCAGGATTAGAATTTTCTATAATTGGCCAATATACGATTATCTTGCACCTTCTTCGGAAGCATATGGACACACGGAAGCAAGATACCTGACTAGATGGACCACTGGTCTGATCTGGCATGGAGATGCCTATGTTCCTAACCTGCATTGGTCAGAACAGCTCTGGAAAGGGAGTTAGCTGCTGCAGAACCATTAAGAGGGAGCCCAAGCCATGCCTGGTTTTGCATTTTATTTTTGTAACTTTACAGGGCCATAGGTCTGTGATCATACTGTAGTAAAACTGAAAGCACTCAAGTGGAAGCAAGTTTCTTTGTAAAGTTGAATGTATATATATCTTAACTGCTCCTAGATTTTAAAAAAAACAACTTGAAACTTTAAGGCATGTTGCCAACGCAGCGTGTAGTGATACTGTTCTGATATCCCATGTGGTTAATCCTATGTCATTTCCCTCTCTCTCCCTCTCCTGCTCACTGCGCTGGGGACACTGAAAAAACATGCAGCCTTTTGGAGGAGGGAGTGCTTATTGTTGGTCCACAGTAGTCTGCCCCATTGATAGACTGAGGAATGGTGTTGACAAAGCTGCAATGGGAGTCCGCTTCTCCTCTGTCTGAAGGACAGTAGCCCCAACAAGGGTCCCCGGGCAGGGAGGTACACATATGGTGGGAATTTTTGTACAGACACCACAGGATCTGCAGAAGGCAGCAGAATCTCAAAGAAAAGAGAACCCTTTGAAAATGTCAATGATGTAGCTTTTCTGTTTTAAAATATGGAGAAAAAAAAACACCTGGGGTTTATTCTGGCTTCTACTGTTGCAGATCCTGGCAGAGGACGACAGAATCAGCTCATCTGTTCAGCTGGTGGCACCCCAGTCAAAAAATAAAGCTCCCCTTTTCACAAGGAAACTGATACCATCTCCTATCACCTACTCTCCATGGTGTAAATATTCCCCTAGACGCAGGCCTGGCAGTGTGCCGAACTGGGACAGTGAAGTATAATTCACACATTGTCACACCAGCATCAGTCAGTCCCATGGCAAGAAATATGTGTGAGACCTTAGTCTTTAGAAACTCTGTATGTTATGGTATATACCACAGCTGCATACCCCAACTTTATGGACTTAACCTGAATATATTTGGGGCAGTAAAATAAGAGAAAATATTAATTTTGTGGTATTTTATTTGTATCATCTTTTCTTCTGTTCAGGCAATGTGAGTTTGCCATAAATTAGGCCTGCTGAGAGACTGATGCTGAGCCTTCCATATGGCAAATATTGAATTGAGAGATGTGAAAGAGAAATCACTTTTTTATTCTTGAATTAATTCTTTCCCCTTTACGTGGAATGTCAGGATAAGCCACAAGTGCAGAGAAACAATACTGCTAGTGATGTTTCTAAATACAAAAGGAAATGGCTAATGAAAAAAAATTGAAGTAAAAAAAAACAACAAGTCCATAGAGGGCATAATGAACTACCTAGAATGGATTTTGCATTAGGCTCGGTATTAGGACTTTTAGGCTATAAAAAACAGGTTTTTTGTTTCAAGGAACGGCAGTTCACTATTATAATCAGAGTTCATTCAAACACATAACTGCATTTTTTATTAGATAAAGTAATCCTCAGGTGGGGTAAATAGGCATAGAGACATTGAAATCAGTGATGCTATGCAAATGTATAGCAGCTGAGGATATGATACAATGATTCCCACTTCAGGTAATCTACTCTAACATCTTTTCTGCGTAGTACTCTACATGCAGTAGGGGAACAATTCAGAAAAAAAAATCCGGAAAAATCAACTTCTGTGCAAAGATGCCAAGCATATTTTTTGGAGGCCAGGGCCCTCTGTGAAGTTAGTAATAGAGTGGAGGGTGAATTTCCTGGTGCTGCTGAATCATATGGAAATAAAAGATTAAGTATCTTACTGGTGGTTTTGTCATTTCTGAAGATTAATTGTGTGATCCCTTGGAAACCTGACTAAAAATAAATAAAAAGAAATTTTTAAATTGTAAAATGTGACCATAGTCAAAGTTATACAATGTATGTAAGCCCCGGTCTTTCTGAATATCGGGTTTAAACTTCCAAAGGGGCTTTTTCATTTTGTATTTGCAGTTTCATGCCTCCAATTACTTATTTCTGTAATTTTGTAGTCATAACAAATGTAAGCACAAATAGTAGCAAACAGACACCCAGTTACTGGTTTTTGATGGCAAAATTAGAATTCAGGTTGCAATTTTCAAAAGTGCTCAGCATTGACCTAATTCTGTTTCTAACGAAGACAGTATTAACACTCCTATAGACTTCAGTGGGAGAAGAGTTAGGCCAATACTGAGCACTCTGAAAATCCCACCCATTAAGGCCTGGCTGGAACCAAGCCCTAGAAGAGGAAGCATGGTCTTGTGGTCAAGGCACAAGACAAGCCCTCAGGGAACTGGTTCTGTTTCCTGTTTTAGCACAGACTTCTCATGTGATGCTGGACAAAAGGGCTGGACTGAGAGTGAGGGGTTTACAAACCCTATGCAAACCAAGCAAGGCATGGAGCAGTATTGGGCCAGAGAGGCCCCAACCCTCAACAGCTGTAAGGTATGCTCCAGGTGATGGGGCAATTTAAAGGGGGCAGTGGTAGGCCAGTGACGGGGGGAAGATGTTACAGGCTGCACCAGAGCTGTGAACCCACAAGAGGCCCTGAAAACCAGATGCTGTACCCCGTAGATGAAGCAAATATTACTAAGACTGTGACCAAACCATAAATGGAGGAGCCACACCTGGTAGGAAGTGACCCTGGGGGAATGTAACTTGGGGTGGACCAACAAGTGGTCCGGACACTGCAACATCCCTTTAGGGCCCTATGTTGGGATCTGGTGGAGTGGAATGACCTGCATCGTCCTCTCCTGCTCCCCTTCCCCTCTGTTGTGAAGGAACCCAAAGCGGGGAAGAAGGGACATACAAGAGAGACTGAGGCCCGCTGTATAGGACCTGACATGGATCTGTCCAGGATGGGCATACTGTAAAGTCACTGCCTGACCACTAGGCCAGCTGGCTATCAGACTGACCTGCTACACTGAGCAACTCTTATTCATGCTCCATGAGCACTTTTTCACACCGTCTAGAAGACTCAGCATTCACCCTTGTGAGTAAAAATTGCATAATCTCATCCCAGTTCTCTCTGTGTCTCAATACCTCATCTATAAAATGCAGATAATAAGATTTCCCTATCTCACAGGAGTGTTGTAAAGATAAATTCATTGACTCCTATTCCCCCCTCACTCTGGCTTTATATGGGTGTAACCCCATTGACATCAATGGAGTTACTCCTGATTTACACCAGTGCAAATGAGAAGTGTTTAGGTATGAAGATGAAGGGGGCCATAAAAGTACCTAGAAAGATAAATACCTATGCAGTTGATTCCCATAAGTCATCAAATACACACACACAACTCTGTTTAAGTAAATGGGAGCTGCACGCACATTTATAACTGAGGATGGTCCTGTGATTTTCACTTGTAAGTAAGAATTAAGAAGTAAGACACAACAGGGTCTGGTGGTATTGTCTAATGTGGCAAGAACTACCTTGTGGAAATGTGGACACTCTATCCAATGTTAAAGCCCAAAGATGCTTTTGATACCAACCAATCCAGCAAAGAAGAAAACTAGGGGCATTCAAAATTTTTAGTGACAAGTATTTTTTATGAATGTTAAGGAATCAGAGCAATTAGTTTTCAGAAAAAAGAAATATTAAGAGTCCTTGAAACTTTGAAAAGTGCCTATAGTTCTTTCATATCTCTAGATCTAGTGAACAGATCCAAATTATACTACACAACTGACTAGGGATAATTACCTCATACACAGGATAATATTAAGGACCAAAAAGAAAATAATATATCATTCATAAATAGCATTATGTATTGAAAAAACTATGTACGAGTCTCTATCACTGAAGCAAATCAGAAAAGATGCCATCAGAGAAAGCTTTTACTGACTGGTGCTTCAGTGCTTTGGCTGAAAGCAGGAGGCTGCAGATGAGAAGGAACTACAACAAAAGATGTTGAGATAATCTCCCTGCACCTTCTGAGGGATGCATGAGGGGAACCCTGAAATATATACATGCATTATAAACTTTAAATAGTTAGAAGTATCCTTACGTTAATAATGAAAGAATTGACAAGTATTTCCTGTAAATCAGAATTAAAGTTGTCATTGGCTTTTAGGAGTACATCACTGACAGACATAGGACTGTTGGTTTGAACAGTTTGGAAATTCCTATGTTCCTATGTCTAAGGATAGAATATGGATTGCAGATTAGGCCCCTAAAATTTAGCAGAAGGTGTATAAGTAAGTAGTGTGTTACCATTCAGATTACTGTATATATTACAAGTGAACTGCCATCTATTTAAGCTTGGATTCAGCAAAGCACTTTAGAACATGCATTGGCAAATAGCGATGGACTTAAGAAGATGATAAGTACATGTTTAATTGCTTTGCTGAATGGGGGGGCCTTAATCCACAACAAAATATCTCTATTGTAAATAACTATTACACGGTGTAAGGGGATTTTTGTAAATTAGGTCTTAATAAAAAGTTGAAAATCATGGATTAGAATTTTCAGTGACCAATCAGACAGTTCCTTTTGGTAATATTCTACTTCAGTTAGCGGTTCTGTAACTTTTTATAAGCAGAATAAATGGCATATGTATTTGTCTTTATTAGTAATTTGATAATACACCACATGCATATCGAAACATTTCGGCAAATTAGAATAGAAGAAAGTGACTCTACTTTTTTATTTAAATTTGGTAACATTGGTGGGTTAACAGTTTAACATCCTGCCTAAATGATCTCCCACAAAATATCAAGAAACAAAATGAATACTACATAGTACGAAATCAAATTTAAATCTATGACAACTTTTTTATTAATAGGTTCTCAATCAATATGTTCAAACAATCTATTTTAACATTAAAATTGCTACTTCTATTAAATATCCAGGCTATAGATTTCTTTAGGAATAAGAAAAGTGTATGATACATCATATGAACATATTTTTATGCTGAACATTTCTCAAAATAGCACCTCCCGCTGTCAGAGTCTATGCCCCATGAACAGCTGAGCTGAAGTGCTACTGACAAAAGCAAGAAGGGTACAAAAATGATAAATTAGTCAAATTTATACAAGTCAGGAATGAAGTCCAATAATGAGCCTTTTCTTTACCACCAAAATGAAACTGTAGATGTTCTGTTATTTATATATATGTATGAGAGAGACACTTGCTCAACATCATACAATCAAGAGTTCATATTCTGTAAACAAACAGTATTATTTTCTTTACACCTAGAAACAATTATTCTTGTAAGCTTCTAATGAAAGGAAAAACCTACTAACTTTCTTAAATGGCAGATATATTTAAAACATAAAAAATATTTGCCTATAATAGAAAATTAGATTAGAACAAGCTAATACTTGTTCACTTATAAGTACACTTATAAGATTATATCTTTTTAAATTTTATTTATTTATTTATTTAACCAATTCATACCAGCTATCTGAATTTTAAACTGAGATTGATTAGCAAAGAAATAGTATGGGCAAAAAGCCCTTTATTACTGCATATGCCAGAAACAGATTTAGATCTGATACCAAACAAAATATAGCACAGGTCACTTGAACTTCATTAAACATAAACTGCTACTGAAAGAAATGGGGAAAACAAATCAAATATGATTATGAATGACATTCTTAAATGATACCAACAGTACAATTCTTGTTTTTGTTTTTCCAGTTTATACTGTGTATAATGGTGGTAGCTGTAGAATAAAATAAGCAAATATACCTTACAAAATATTATGCACCATCTTTAAGCTCAACATGACTTGAATTTACTAGTACATGCCCTGAGACTGGTCATTGCTATTCATAGATTTAAAGGCTAGAAGGGACAAATATGATCACCTAGTCTCAGCTCCTACCTAAAACAGGCCATAATATCTCACCAAGTAATCCACACCAAGCCCATAACTTCTGTCTTGGCTATCGTATGTTTTCTAGAAGGCTATCTAATCCTGATTAAAAGACTAGAAGTGATGGAGATAATCACTATAACCATTGACACTTTTTGCTTTCTTACAGTCAATTAATAAGCAGTTATGGTCATAAATAAACAATCTGGGATGACCCATACACTTTCCCACCTGTTTCCTTTCTGCACTTGTAGAGCAGGATAGACAACCACAAAAGAAAACCCACATGTTTTGGTTAGCCTGTCAGCATCTAGAACCAATCTGTATTCATTACAAATAGGTTTCTTCATGCAACCTGGGGCATCAATAGCACAGATACCATCCTCCAGAATGGTAGAGTTGCGTAATTATGATATTTTCATTAATGGATCTTTGACTGTACTATTGACTCTTGTAATGTAATGACTTAACTCTCCGAATACTTCTTGGATAGAAAATGTAAGTACATTTAGCTCTGTATGTGTGTGTGTATATATATCTATATCTATATATAAAAACATATTTACCTATAGGCAGATTTCACACACTGACATTTAAAAAAAACTTAATTAAGGTTGATTTATTTACAAATGCAATGTTTTCAACACACACAAAAGATGTATTTAATGTTTTATTTTTAAACACAATTAAAAAATAATATATAAATATATACATACTGCAAATGTAATACAGATAACAAATTCATTTAAGCCCATTTATGCACATTAGTAACACACCATGTGGCAGGAAGACTAGGACTACAAGAAGACCCCTTGGCGATTTATTTTATATTAAATCCCTAATGGCCTCTCCTCATCTTTGTAAAAATATGCACAAAAGTCCAGACTATGCAGCCATTGAAATGAATGGTTATTTATTTGCTAAACGAGAACCCTATGTTTAATGTTCCTTAGACATAAGGTAGCCTGCAAAAGTCGCATTCCTACAGCTCCATACATCATTTATTTTACATACCCTAACTTCTCACAACAGGCATCAGAAAAATATCTCTGAACAGCATTGTAAGTTGCTGAGAATTTTGTTTCCAATTCCATTACTGGAAGATTAAATGTTAACATATTTACTTGCTTTTTTAGCACCAAAAACAAATCCATGTACCAATCTGACACCATTTCAAAAACATAATGTGTATATTTCTACTGGAAAATAAAACTTTGCCAAGTCTGTGACGTGATCAGCAAAAACAGACAATGGAAGTTCAACCCTTCAAATAAAATTAAATTAGAATACATTATGATTTATGTAGTAACCCAACTAGTTTAAAAGTTGTTTGAAAATGCCTGCCATGCTACAGCTGAGAGAGCTACTTTTTTTATATAGGTATATTGTGTAATTCTTAAATAAAAATCGGTCTTTATAATACATAAAACGCCATACAAATCTGCCAGAAAAAAATTGCAAATGTTTACACTGCTACTACTAATGCTATTTTGAAAAATATTTTGAAATTTAACCAAGGAGTTTTCCTTCCTTTGGACACCAGTTGGGCTGGTTAGGAGATCAAAATCTAGGGCTAGAACCTTGGGTCTGCCCAACGTTCGGCAGGATCGAAGGAGGGGAGGCATAGGTGATGTTATGCCACCTTTCTGTCCTTCCCCTATCCAACCCTTGAGACAGATGAGGGCTGTTTCAAATCTAAGTGAAATTTATAAGAGCCTCCAGGCTGCTCTAAGTTATACTGGCTGTAACAGCCTCTTGGGGAGTCAGTTGTTCCACCAGCCCAAGATCAGCAGAGCACAAAGTGCTGTGTCCACCCCCTCTTCCATTCCTGGGACAAACCCCACCCTGACCAGGAGGGCCAGCAGCAGGAAGTATAGAGTCAGCTAAGCTATCATGTGGGGATTGCCCTATGTAAAGAACACTTCATAAAATTATAAAGTGTGCTCAGATATCAGGGTGAGGAATGTTATATCAGAACCTTAATAGAGCACTATCTCATCAGTCAATCAGCATTCAGTTTCTCTCACATATACTGATCAAGATATAAACTCATATACTTGTTGGCCATATCTTTCGACTAGCTTCCTTAAGTCTCCTTGAGAAATGTCTATTTATGTTATTTTTCTTCTGTTTAAAGATATTGCTGGTTGTGTATCATTAAGTGGTCCAACTGAGAGCCTGTGGGCTGAACCTGACCTGCAGGACAATTCCATCCAACCCCCAGAACTCCGCTGGCATCCGCTCCCCCAGCAGCTGCCCAGACTATAGAGAGTATTGCAGTGAGTGAAATGCTGCACAATCAACATGTGGAGACAAAATGGCATCCATGGGCGGTCACGCCATGCGGAAGAGGCCATTTTATAGAGCCAGTTTCCCTCCGGCACATGCAACACTTCTCTACAGCAGTAGGAAGGTGAAGGTAGCCGGCGAGGTAGCCAGCGAGCAATGATGATCCTCAGAGTCATCTCTCGGGAATTATATTTTGGTAATGGGCCTATGGAGGTACCTCCAGTCCAAACTAGCATCCGGCCCACAGCATTGAAACAACTGGACCACAGACTCCAGCAAAAATGTATTAAGCTTTCATAAGAAACTATAAAGAAAAGGGGGTTCCATGAAAGCTGCATGTCTTGTTCACTATATTGCTTCTCGAGGAAAGAGGAGAAATGGAAAGTTCAATTCACAAAGTATTATTCATCTCTCAGAAAAAAATGACTTTCTCAGAAAGTCACATTGAGAAGATGCTTCTCATTTCCAAGGGAATTCCAACAGAGAACAAGAAAATATACTCTCAGGGTAGAACATAATAAAACAGAAATTAACAGCAGTGCATGCACTCGGTTTTGCTACAATACCCTATGGATAATCTCCATCATGTCTTGGAGAAACTTCCCAGTAAAAGTAATGAAAACAACAGCCACTTGGGCCATGTTCTGGTGCCACTTCTCTGTTGCCACTGTCTTGAACAAATGCTGCCATGCATGTAAATAAGATGCAGTTTGGGTGTGATATGGCTCTGTTCATTTCTTTTTTTAACCTAGAACTTCACTGTAATTTAAATCTATAAAACCCCAAACAGAAAGAGCTTTATCTGAAAAATGCAAAGCTGTGTACATCCAGCTCCTCACACAAATCATTATTTGTATGCATGAAATGCCTTCCCTAAATTGATCAGTAAGGCCCTCTATCCCTTTAATACTACCCTCTACATCTTTAAAACTCTCCTCAAGATCCATCTCTGCCAAGATGCCTATAAGAGATCAGCAAATTGATGATGGGCAGATGGGGATACATGACACTTTATTAATATCATAACAGTGGTAAATATACTGACATATATAAAAAATGTATATATTTGATTGTATTCTAACCCCTCACACCCCTATGTCTTGTCTTCCCAAATTGTAAACATATTGGACAGGGATTGTGCCTTCCTATATGTTTGTATAGCACCAAGAACCATAAACCTTGATACTTTTCAGGCCTCTCAGTGTTACTGCAATGTAAATATTGACTAGTGATACTAATAGTGAATTAGTTGGTAACTGAAGGAATTATTAAATTATTGCCACTATTACCTTCCTCCTAAACCAAAGAACATTTTAGCAAACATTTTCTCTAACAAGCATCTATATTTTTAATAGAAAAATCAGGGCTTAACTCCATAGGAACTGAACAGTTCACAAATACTGCGGAATTTATTTTCACAACTCATCTATGAGGTAAATAAATGTTATTATCCCCATTTTACAGAGGCAGAATAACTTATTCAAGATTGCACACGATGTCAATGGCAGAGTTGGGATATGAACTCACACATCCTGAGTTCCAGCCCAGTGCCTATCCATCAGAAACACAGGAGCTAAGACAGACTCTAATTTCATTGTAGATCTGTAAAACCAATAATAAAAGGTAGCACACTTTTTATGGGTATATGAAAGACTATGTAAGGTATTTCATTTATTAGAATATCAATGTCACTTGATATATTGATTTTAAAAAGTCTTTATCATTCTTAAATACTCATTTAACCCATTCGCAGCCTGAGCGTTTCAGGTGTGACATTTTCATTCTTCATGACACATAGCAACTACAGCAATAAACATATGTCTGTGAATGACACACTATTCCTGATGGGTTGCAATAGATATAATCACCTTATTATCACTATTAGTAGCAGCAGCAGCTGTGTAACCATCAGAATCAATAAATCCTAACAGATCAGGAGAGATCATGAAATCAAAGCAAATAATCAGGCCTAAGAAAACTCTTCATCAAAAGATGCTCTTATGTATCTGTTGGGTGGAAGAACAGTTTGACCCTGTTAGTTTTCTAAAGAAGCAAACACATTATAGATGCAACATCTGTGGCATTAAAGCAAAGCAAAAGCTGTGTCTCATGTCCTCATTGATGTTTAATTAATGTATGTACAGCACTTAGAACATGGAAAGCACTGCATAAGTGCTAAGTAGTATGAATTATCATCATTATTACTGGAGCAAATCCGGAAGTACTTATACAGGCAAATCTCACAGGAAGGTAGGTGAACATGAGTTTTACCTGAGTAAAGACTCATGTCTTCAGGATTTTGCCTGAAGTAAAAGACTCAGGTTTTCAGATTTTTGCCTATTGTTAATTATTATTCCTATTATGGGATACAGAGTTCTGCTTGCTGGAGGTGTGGCAGGCAGAGCAGTACCCCATGGTTTTGCAAATCCACCCCTGTCTTTGTTGGTGCTGTTGCAGATTGCTCTATACCTGACAAGGCTGTGAATCTGAACACGCCGACAACTGTCCTGTGTGCTTCTGTCAAGCACTGTAAGCAAGACAGAGTTCTGGAAGTGTTTGAACAGAGTATAGTAACTCAGCAACCACAAAAATTAATCTCCAGCCAGAGATGCTAGAGCAATGCCACTTCGGTTACAGCATGTCTCTTTTGCAAAGAGAACAACTAGAAGGAATGACTTCTAGGACTTCTAGGACTCACTTCCAGGTAACTTCAGTCAAAAATGCTGGTAATATCAGTGACCTGATGGGTTCAGATTAAAGATCATTTAACTAATGGAAATTACTAAGAATTGATTGTTTTGTGGATATGCAATTGAATCTCCTTCACCTAGATAGTTCCATTTAGTTATGCCTCAAAGAAAGTTCTTGTGAACCACTTCACTGCTTGAGAATCGAATCTTGGTGTTCCCTGAACAACAGTATTCTAAAGTCAAATGTGACACAATATATTCACTAAAAAGAAAATAAGAAAGAAAGAAATACTTGTGGCACCTTAGAGACTAACAAATTTATTTCAGCATAAACTTTCGTGGGTTAGAACCCACTTCATCGGATGATTTCTTTCTTTCTTATTTTCTTTTTGCTGACACAGACTAACACGGCTACTACGCTGTAACCTATCAATATATTCACTGAGGCCAGTTCTGAAACTTGTCTGCTTTTAGAACTATAAAAACATTGCAGCGGTCAAATGTCTTTTGTGGGTAGTAGAAGAAGGGATACAAATTAAAGGCTAGAATGTGACTATACAGTTGTGCAAAGTAGAAGTAAAGATCCTCCATCTCCCAGCTGAGCTGTGTTAGTGCTACCTGGGTGTTGGATCTGGGTCCTGCGTAGAGCACAGAAGCTGCATTCCACATATTCTTTCCAGGAAGTAAAAAAAGCATCTTAATTTAATACTGAAGCTAGCTCCTCATTATAAGCCTAATTTGTACCACTCCCCTAAATTAGCAAAATGATAGACAACGGTTAAAATACATTATTAGAAGATTATAAAATCCTATTTCTTATTCAAACCATCTTGTTACTGGTTATTTTGACATTTGTATATTTTTGCAAATTTTAGGGACCAAAGTTAAAGTTGAGTGGGCCATGCAAGTTTGGTGGAGTGATGGAGGATAATGGAGGATTGTACGGCAGTGAGAACAGGAAGTGGCTGGACCCTTTAACTGTTCATTTCTTGACTTTCTAACATGTAGTTTTTTAAACTGATTGATTACTGTGCCAGCATGTAAATTACTCTCTGTAACTCCACATTCTACAGGCCATTATCCTCTGACCCCACTGAGGAGTACCAAAAGAAACGACACCATCTGCTCCAGAAACTCCCTGGAAAAGCTTTTGTACAGACACGTGCCTAGAACCCCGACCAGGGGCATTCTATCTGCTACCCAAGATCCATAAACCTGGAAATCCTGGATGCCCCATCATCTCAGGCATTGGCACCCTAACAGCAGGATTGCCTGGCTATGTGGACTCTCTCCTCAGGCCCTATGCTACCAGCACTCCCAGCTATCTTCGCGACACCACTGACTTCCTGAGGAAACTACAATCCATCGGTGATCTTCCAGACAACACCATCCTGGCCACTATGGATGTAGAAGCCCTCTACACTAACATTCCACACAACGATGGACTACAAGCTGTCAGGAACAGTATCCCCGATACTACCACGGCTAACCTGGTGGCCGAACTTTGTGATTTTGTCCTCACCCACAACTATTTCACATTTGGGGACAATATATACCTTCAAGTCAGTGGCACTGCTATGGGTACCCGGATGGCCCCACAGTATGCCAACATTTTTATGGCTGACTTAGAACAACACTTCCTCAGCTCTCGTCGCCTAACACCCCTACTCTACTTGCGCTACATTGATGATATCTTCATCATTTGGACCCATGGAAAAGAAGCCCTTGAGGAATTCCACCATGATTTCAACAATTTCCATCCCACCATCAACCTCAGCCTAGACCAGTCCACACAAGCGGTCCATTTCCTAGACACTACTGTGCTAATAAGCGATGGTCACATAAACACCACCCTATACTGGAAACCTACTGACCGCTATACTTACCTACATGCTTCCAGCTTCCATCCTGGACACACCACACGATCCACTGTTTACAGCCAAGCTCTAAGATACAACCGCATTTGCTCCAATCCCTCAGACAGAGACAAACACCTACAAGATCTCTATCAAGCATTCTTACAACTACAATACCCACCTGCTGAAGTAAAAAAACAGATCGACAGGGCCAAAAGAGTACCCAGGAGTCACCTACTACAAGACAGGCCCAAAAAAGAAAATAACAGAACACCACTAGCTGTCACCTTTAGCCCCCAACTAAAACCTCTCCAGCGCATCATCAAAGATCTACAACCTATCCTAAAAGATGATCCCTCACTCTCACAGATCTTGGGGGACAGACCAATCCTCGCTTACAGACAGCCCCCCAGCCTGAAGCAAATACTCACCAGCAACCACACACCATACAACAAAAACACTAACCCAGGAACCTATCCTTGCAACAAAGCCCGATGCCAACTCTGTCCACATATCGATTCAAGTGATACCATTACAGGGCCTAATCACATCCGCCACGCCCTCAGGGGCTCATTCACCTGCACATATACCAATGTGATATGTGCCAGCAATGCCCCTCTCCATGCTGCACGACTGCCATGTACATTGGCCAAACCGGACAGTCTCTACGCAAAAGAATAAATGGACATAAATCTGACATCAGGAATCATAACATTCAAAAACCAGTAGGAGAACACTTCAACCTCCCTAACCACTCAGTGACAGACTTGAGGATCGCAGTGTTGCAACAGATTCACTCCAAAAACAGGCTACAAAGAGAAGCTGTTGAACTCGAATTGATATGCAAACTAGATTGCATCACCTCAGGATTAAATAGGGACTTGGAATGGCTTGGCCATTACGTTAATTGAATCTATTTCCCTTAAGTTAATGATCCTCATTCACACCTGTGTGGCCATCTTGTTTATCACTTCAAAGGTTTTTCTTCCCCTGCTGTTATGGTTCCTCTCAATTAATTAGCCTCTTAAGGTTGGTCTATGCACCTCCACCTTATCATGTTTCTCTGACTGTATAAATATCTGTCTACTGTATGTTTCATTCCATGCATCCGATGAAGTGGGTTCTAACCCACGAAAGCTTATGCTGAAATAAATTTGTTAGTCTCTAAGGTGCTACAAGTTTTTCTTTCTTAATTTCGTTTTACTGACACTACTGACACTCTATCACTTATTTAGTAAGCTAGACATTAACTTTTTGACATATTAGCCAGTACAATTAATATCTAGTATGATTCAAAGTATGTAGCTTTGAAATCCCTTCACAGAAGATATCTTGATACAAAACATGCTAAAACATCTTCTCTGAGCAATTATAAAGTGTTTTGAATAAGTCAGGAAAGAAAATCCAAGTCTGACATTTTAAACACACCAGGATGATATTCAACAGTACAAAGCTACAGACTAGATCCAGCAGACCTAAGCCTCTGGATCTGCTATCTCTGGAATTTCCATAGGCCTTGTGGTGTTTGCAAAGATGAAGACTAACCTCTATTTTCAAGGGGAACTATCCCTCTCTTGTACCCCAAAACACTGTGTTTCATGGACTCTCATATTCTGTACTGCCCAACTGCCATAATTACAGTAAATTAGATTATTTGATACTATACCAAAACACTCTGTACCTGAGCACGCTTAATGCCCTACATGTCCTAACAGGTTCTTCTCCAACTGACTAAACATCACTCAATGAGGGACAAGTTTGAAGAGATCACACCATTAAGACACTAGCCTCTCCCCTTGCTGACAGTGTCATTTCAGAGTGACATCCAATGAGAGCACGAAGAAGACCACAACATTGAAATGTCAAAGATTAATTCATACTTCATGGTACCCAAGAAGCGTGGCAACAGAAAGACAGAAGCTCAGCACCCTCAGCTCCTATTGAGTTCAGTGGCGTTGTGGGAGCTCTTAAAATCAAGTCCTTGGTGATTGGGGATGGAGTAGAACCCCATCACCTACTTGCAACATTCATCTACCAATAAGAGAGCAATGACGGCTTCTCCCAGGAAGCCTATTTAAAATAATAAAGGAAGGGAGAAAGAATAAAACATGACCGAATCATAAAACATCTGTTCCCCACTCCCCTCCAGCTTAACTTCTGCTTGTCTCATAGTCAGCGAGGCATGAAGTTTGCAGAGTTTGAGAATCAATGTTTGTGGAACATAGGGTACTCATTCACTGGTAGCCAAAAAGCTCGTTTGAGTTGGTGATGCAGCACAAATACAGTCTTGGGTATTTTTGGCCAGACTGGCCCTCTGTATGTAGGGAGACCAGATGTCCCATTAGCAGGACCGTCCCGATATTAGCGGCTTTGCTTTATATAGGCAACTATCCTTCCGAGGAAGAAAAAGCCTCCTGATTTTTCACTCCTGCTATCTGGTCACCCTATCTGTATGTAAAGGATCACTTTGGCTAACACAAGATAAATGAGTCAGTAATACAAATCACAATGCTTTTAGATGAGGAATGCTTTATATGCACCTGCTCAGTGTGTGAGGACTGGGCTGGGACCACTGATGGGGTATGTGAAGGGACTGCAATGTAGTAAAAGCCCCCAGGAGAAATAGGAGCAAATGTAACAGCTGCCTTAGGCTCGTGTCTTACCCCACTCCTTCTGAGGTGACTAATGCCACTTGCAGGACTAGTCATGCTCAGTTGCTGCACTTCCCACCCACATAGTGGCTAGTCCCTGAACAGGGGCTTAAGGGGAAGGTTCCTCGTGTGTCCCTTTGTTTTCCCACACCTGTGAAGAGCCAGCCTCAACCTAGCCCTGAATGATTTTGATCTGTACTTCTACACATATAACAGCTACATCTAAAGTGATATCAGCACAATATTCATTAAAAACAATACACTACAGGAAAGAACACCTGTACACTGAACAGAACTCTGAACAGCTAATAGTTATGCACACATTTAACTAAGAGCACTCCAGCTTAAGTGGGGTTAGTTCAGAGGTGTGACACTGAAAACCAGCAATCAAAAAAATGACTTTCACCAGTACTGCTAACATAGGAAATGCCTGAGACAAGCAGCCATCTAATTAACAAATTGGAAGGATTTCTTATCAGCCCTGGAACTTCTACAATTTATGACCAACATGACTGTTTTCACAGCATTCAAAGCAGGTGTATAAAAGTAAAAAAACAAGAGGACACTTTCCTCAAGGAGTTGAAAGACTATTAACCCCACTGCACAGAAATGTAGGTTATGATCCAAGCATTGCAGTTTTCGGCAACTGTTGCTCTAAATTACTTTTATTTGAAAGGATATTCAGATGCATAATAATGAAAGTCAGACCACCAATAACTACAGCATTCATAAAAATGAATTACATTATTGACAAAATCTGCTCATACTCTATCTTGAGAAAACAAGTAACTGAAAATCTATGTGAAAGAACAGGCCACCTTATGCAGTTTGGTTGTTTAGCAGCTATATTCTATTTATGTTTCCTCTTACCTCAAGGGTCATGTACACCGTGCTAACTGCTACTTTAATTTCTCCATCTGACAGCTCCTTGAGATCCTTCAGCATAGCCTCTTCAATATTTAAACCTGTTTGAGATACAGAAAAACTGTTCAATACATACACGTTTCAGAGCTAGTCATATGCAACAGGATGAGTTAAGACCAGAATTTTAGCCTTAATGTTAACTCTTCTGGCTTTTATGGGTTCACATCAGAAAATTAACATTTTTATTTTGTAATTTAAATTAATATTAGTAGTATGGCACTACTACTTTAATATCAGAGTAAACAAAGTTCAAAAGAATTAAAAGACAAAGATACTCATCAGTTTCCCTCGATGAAGTTGTAAAGGCTCTGATCTGGAAGCATATCGAATACTACTTATCAACGAGTGCACATACTCTTTAATCTTCAGATCATAGATATAAGACTTTTGGCACTAATATAGAATTGTTGTAACAAATCATTCAGAGCTGAAGCAATTAAGGTACATACTATAAATACAAACTTCAGCTTACATTCTACCACTGATCTTCCTTAAACTAACATTGTACCAATGGATGTTTCTGTGTGGGATTAAAGATTAATATAACCCTCAGGAACAGATTACTGTGTGTATTGTTGACACAGGAGATTTTATCATCATCATCTAGTGGGTGACTCTTTAATTGTGGGATCTGGATTCTTTTTATACAGGAGCCAGGAATGTTGTGCATTTTCAAAGTATTTCATTTAACCATATAGCTTTCATGTAATGGGAGATGTCCAGCTAAAAGGCTGCAACAGTCTCTAAAGCTATATTTAAATAATGCATGATGCATAGGAACATGGTCAATTGACCCCTACCGATAACATAGCCAAATAAGCACTCATGACTGAAAAAGCCATATAAATCATAACTGCTCATCAATGAATGCAGTAGCTAGATTCTCTTCAATCAGCAATCTATTGACAAGATAAACTGGCAGTTTTTCAGCTATAATCAAAATCTTTGATATTTTCGTTTCAAAAATTACTATATATAGACAGTAGAGTCTTTAATAAGAAGAATATCTATTCTCCTATTGTGCCCAAAATAACCAGTACACCTATGGATTTGGGTTTGTAAATGAGCGCTGCTTCTTAGATGAAACCTGGAACTGCTATTTTGTTAGATTGTTCAACTTCTGCCTAACAAACTAGATACATAAAGGCAAACCTTTCATCTGACTTGCAAAGGACCTCAGAATCTCAGTCCCACCTACCTGCACATAGAGCACACAAACATATGCAATGCTAACTATGTAATTTGTAATAAAATCATAAACAATATTGCTGCTTCCAAGAGTAGTCGCAAAATGGCTAATGTATTTATTTATTTATTACAGTGTTGTTTCATTAACAGCGAACTATGGTCTTATCTCTGTGCATGAAACTCCATGGATCCCAATTCTAAAAAGACACACAGGCAGACTTCACTTGACGCATTGTTGGTGATCCTGTTAGGTAAAATCCTGGCCTTATTGAAGTCAATGGGAGTTTTGCCACTGACTTCCGTACACTGAAGTCAATAGGCCTATACACAATGAGCAAAGGGAGGCTGCCCTGAAGTTTCACTCTCTAATCCAGCTGGGAAAATATATTTTTTCTCCCAGCCTCCATGTTTTTCTGGATCATGGGAGAACTTCTCTGTCGACCTGGGCACATGGCAGGAACTGAGGGAAAGCACTGAAGGACTATCAGTGCTCAAGGGAACTAGCCTGTGTCTTCATTACAAAGTGGGTGGACTACCAACCTGCCTGAAAGCAGCACTGGGGAGCGCTAGCCTATACCCCAGCCAGGCTAGCTAGCCCGGGCTATGGCATTGAGCTATCTACACTTGAATTAATGCTGAGCTAAGCATCCTCCCTATGGCTGCAACAGTATACATACACGTACATACTAGACAATATTAATTATCTGGTTTAGAACCTCAAATAGCGTGGACAGTCCGCAGAAACAAGACTTCTATGCTCCATCTTAAGTCAGTCATTTAACTTAAAAGTAACCATCATATGTTAATGCAAATTAAGACATTTTAAATTTTTTATTTCAACTACTGTCATCTCACATAATGATCCATTCTGTCTAGATGTAGCCACATGAAAAAAAGGCCAAGCTGCCTGAGGAATGGAAGTAAACTGCATTACCTTGAGCCTTAAATGGGGTCTCCTGGAAAACAGAGATAATGTCTTCTCGAGGCGGCAGCTCTGGAAATTTTTCTTCTAGAATTGACAGTATTTCTTCCTGTTGTTCTGTAATTCTTTCGGGTTCCACAGACATACATTTGAAGAGAATGCTTCCTGAAATGTGAAACAAGAACGTCAACCCCTCCTGTACAACAGTGAAAGGGTACTAGAGAAACTACAATTCTTACTGTACCCTTGTTCCCCCTTCCCCTTTTAAAGGCTTTTCCTCCTTTGCACTTGTCTTCACTGTAGAGTTAACTCAAGTTGTAACTCGAGTGCTCTCTGCACACACACAGCCTTAACTGGCATGTGTTGGTGCTTTTTTTAATATGAGTTGGCTGGCCTGTCAGGGGAGATAGATTTGTAGGTTACACCTAGACTTAGCATAACACATCAGCTGCTAACAATCACCTCATAGTAATCCAGTCACTCTTGTGTAGCTCACGTGTTATTTCCCAGTGTGGCCACTCTCACTAGCGCTATGCCTACTCAAGATGCATTAATTCAAGTGTAGATAACTCAAGCTTACTCTGCAGTAAAGATATATCCTTCATATACTCGTTACAAGGACCAGTACAAACTGACATGCCAAATTTCCATTTTCTAAGCAGCCAAAATATCAAATTCTTTAAAACTACACTGTTAATTTGTTATTTTGATAAACCTAGCAAATTAGGAAAAGCTACTTTAATTTATCATATAATTTCTATAGGGTTTTGTTATATTTAAATTTAACAATCCCAATCTTGCCCCAGGAAGTCAATGGCAACATTCCCATTGACTTCATGATAGGTCCCAAAAATTAGCATGATGTTTTTTTAAGTGAGTGTCTCTTTAAGTACAAGTAATTGCTTTTTCTGGGAGCCACCTGTTTACAAATCCATCCTGCCTGGTAGCTGATCTCCCCTTTTTCCCCACACAGGATGTCAGTATCAATGGACATAGAGTGTGACTGCTAAAATACAGCTAGCAGAACCCTAAAATAAGTACACAAATACATACACAATATCACCCACACCACAATTAAACAAATCTAGATTAAGCATTTTAAGCAAATGGTTGATTTTATCATATTTATTGACTCCATTATTTCCATGCCCAAGGATTTCTAATGGCCCTTCTTATTACCAATATAACACAAAACTCTCCCCGAATACAGCACACAAGTAACAACTTCACAAAGGACTTTGAGGATAACCTTAAACTTATGATTTAAGTCAGTCACTAGTCATTCCAGTGTAATCGACCCTAGATGACTCCATGCCAATGTATTTCTAGATGAAAGCACAGCACGTTCAGCCAAATACGACACATTAATTTCAAAGTTAAAAAAATGAGTCCATTAAATAATTGCAGCACAATTGGCACTTTGTTGCAAGACCTAAATAGAGTTGATGTATTTTCAGAGGATTACATAGAGCATACCATCTTCTAAATTCCATCCTCGATGTGACAGATATTGCTGGCGGGGTAAGGATTCAAGGTCATCCTTTAACTCCCAGAAGGCTTTGTTCCCATTTGCTAATATGCCCAAAGAAATCATTCATTGCCAATTATTCATGCTAAACTAAGAAGAATAAAATCTTCAGCATTATTATTTATATTACAGTAGCTCATAGAGACCCCAACCAAGATCAGGGCCCCATTATGTTAGGACCTGTACAAACACATTCGAAGAGACAGTTAGATCCAGATCCACAAAGGTACTTAGGCACCTAAACCTCAGACTTAGGCATCTAAGTCC
The DNA here is from genome assembly GCA_037349315.1 of Chelydra serpentina. Lineage (NCBI taxonomy): Eukaryota > Metazoa > Chordata > Testudines > Chelydridae > Chelydra > Chelydra serpentina. The sequence goes on from JBAIAC010000042.1 coordinate 19,278,265, forward strand.
TAGTTTTAGGCTCCATTGTGAGTCACTAAACTCCTGCCTAACCCTGTAGCACCTGAACTCACTTGGCACCTAAGTTTCTTTCATGCAAACTACTGCCTCACTCTATACATCTGGACACCTATCTCCCACCTAAGCCCCTGAGTAATACGCAAAACAGGGGAAGACATGCATTCACCTGCGTATCTTATATGCAGGGCTCAATCAAGTAGGTGTGCTCAGAGTGCCTCTGTGTATAAATATCAGAAGGGTAGCCGTGTTAGTCTGGATCTGTAGAAGCGACAAAGAGTCCTGTGGCACCTTACAGACTAACAGACGTATTGTAGCATAAGCTTTCGTGGGTAAATACCCACCCATGAAAGCTTATGCTCCAGTACATCTGTTAGTCTATAAGGTGCCACACAGGACTCTTTGTCGCTTCTTGTGTATAAATAATTAGTCATTGGAGTTGGGGGACTGGACTTTGGGTCTCCCACCTCCCACGTGGGTGCCCTAACCAGGGGACTCATAGGGTCATTCTCACTCTCTCTTGGGCCCAATGACTCTTTAGTTATTTATACATAGTGAAACAGCTTCAACAGGAGAGACTGAGGGAGTCCAATATCAGACTGTCTTATAGCATCCCATAACATTAGACTGTCCCTGAGAGGTGAGTGTCCCTTATTCAAATCTATTCTTCCCATCAGGTAGAGGGGGGAATGGAACCTCATCCTAGATGAGTGCTCTAACCACTAGGCTACTACCACCTCCTCTTTCTCTGCCTGTTATGTGTGCAGCAAGAGCACCAGAACCTTTGTAGAAGTGGGGGGACAAGGCCAAAGTGCCCCCTCCCTCTTCACAGCTGGCTGCTCCAGTGGTGAGCCACCTGCTCTTTCTTCTGGCAACACAGCAGCCTCTGGTGGGCAAAAGGTGTAATTGCAGTGCCTCCACAGCAGAATCTATTATTATGCAGGGTGGGGGTGTGAATCTGCAGGGGACACGAATTCTGTGCTTGTGCAGTGGCACAGAATTCCCCCAGGAGTACATAGGGCATGTTGGCCTTTAGCAGTACCATTCTGTTTTTCCCACAGCACATATGTTTCTTTTGTTAAAAGGTGGGAGGTCTGCTCCTCACCAACCCCTCAGTTCCAGCGCTGGTAGTGTGCAGTGAAGCAGCCACCTAACCCATTCTCATAAAAACCCACGTAGGCATTTAAGCCATCTGATTGTGGAAAAGGAGTTCCTGACTGTGGATCGCTAGCAGCCCAGACTCTGGCACCTATCTCTGTGAAAGGCTTAGGACGCACGCCTCTCATCAGCATCTCCCATTGGCTAGCTTAGGGGGTCCCTGCCTAGCATTGCTGGCTTTGTGGATCACATTCTTAAGAACCTATTTCTCCCCAGCCATTGTACCGGAAGCATAAGCACCTAATTGGGACTTGTGGATAGCTGTGCTGTTCCTGTGATTCTCTAGGTGCTTGAAATGCATTGCAACATTTAAGTCCCTTTGTGGATCCAGGCCTTAGTCCCTATCCCAAAGAGTTTATAATCTAACTAGACAAGATGCACAGAGACCTAAGTGACTTGCATGGCATCACAAAGCAGGTTAACGGCAGAGCTAAGAATTGAATCCAGGTCTCCTGACTCCCACTCCAGTATCCTGTTCATTACACCACAAGCCTGTAAAATGATTGGAATCCCTCACCCTTTCAATGTAAAACACTGCATAGTTGGGTAAGTGCCGGGGGTGGGGGTGGGGCGGGGGTGGTGTCAACTCCCTGTGAAGCAGCAAAGATTTTTCCAACCTGTGAAGCAACAAAGATTTTTCCAACCTAGCAAATACACTCCTCTCCTCAAGGACTGTTTGCATGTCAAATTATTTTAGATTTCAAATTTTGGTTGTTTTTGGCATAGTCCTGTCAAAAAAGTACAGTTTAGATGTTTTTAAACTGGAAAAGTGTGGGGGATTTTCCACCCTCTGATCACTGAAGGGATTTTCCTATCAAACTTTATAACCATCACCTTTGGATAGATGAATGTTTTATCCTCAATAATAACTTTCTTCAAAAAGTTATAAGTGCATGAAAGCAGGATGGTCTGCTACTGGAAACAATTTTGCAACTTTAAGTATTAGGCCTCACTAGCAGGCAAATGCTGGTGTGGGAGTAGTACTCTGAAGTAGGGAGTAAATCTCTCTGAGAAACTGAGATTAGTTGACATATTAGTCCAAGGGATGAATTTGGCCTAACATGTTAATATGGAGACGTATAACCTGAAAATACGTAGAGCCATAAAAAGTATTGTAACATACCACTCCCTGGAGAGACTGTAGACACTTTTAATGTTTATTGTAGGGTGAATCCAGGACGGAATTTCTTTCTTATCTCAGAATTTCAAAAATGTCTCTCTTATGTCTTAATACCCTTAATTTTCTTGGGTTCATGTCAGTCTTATTATTTTAAATAATATCCCTCTCTGTGTGGTAGTATTAAAAATCATAAAAGAAACAAGACTGTATAGAAAATATATACTGTGGCCCACATTTTCAAAAGTTGCTAGTGATTTAGGCATCCCAATTTCTGGATACCTTAAGGGGTCTGATTTTCAAGTATATAAAGCTGGGTATCCAAAAGCTGAAGCACCCATAATCTTTATTCATTTTTCAAAATGTAGGCCTGTATCTTTAGTGGTGGTTCAGTTGGTTGGGTTTTTTTAATATAAGAGATGGAATAGTTACTATTGTATGTGTCATCTGAAACATTAACCAATGGATTTAAAAATTAATACCCTAAGAAGCAGAGGAAATCAGAGCACAAAGTACTGGAAAGTGCAGTAAAGTAACAGGTATTAGATATAAAACCATACAAGCTCATCAATACAAGATAGAAGGTCAACACAGATCTGTGTACCTAATTGTATAGAAAGAACTAAAATCAGGTAAATTATGCTTCAGTACAATTACAATACCATCAACTTACTAATTTTCTTTTAATATATCACATAGTCTAATTACAATTGATTACAAATTGAGCAATAATTACACTACAGCTTTTGCCTAGTCAATCCAGGTTTTCAATTAAGATGTGAGATAAGTGCAGGATTATGTAATTCTAAAAAATTGCTGAAGGCAAAGGCAATACAGAAACAGTAAAAGGAAAATAAATTTTGATTCTCGCAATTTGAGCAAAATATTTTTTTCTGTGTTTCTCACACAGTCAATTTCTGTTTCTTTTAAATGAATAGTGGAGTTCAGGTAAATGAAAATCTAAGGCCCAGATTTTCAAGATAATTAGGCCCCAAATGCCCACTGCCATCAATGTGAGCTAGGGGCTTTTGAACATCTGACCCCAAGACACTGTGGCAGCTGGATTCTAATCTCACATCAGCTTTATACTGGCATAATTCCCTTGATTTTAACTAAGTTACTCCTGATACGCACAGGTGTGAGGGAAAGGAGAATCAAGCCCCTTAAATTAGAACGAATCTTCATAATAAAAATTCTTACCAGTGACAATTCCATTTTTCAGTTCAAGAATGCTTTTATTATAGAGCATTGTAAAAATGATTTTCTGAACATTCATGAAGCTAGTTTAAATTAATCTGCCAATCCTTATAAATGTATTTTAAAATAGGGACTTCTAATGTTTCTAAAAGTTTTTACCTTTATCTCCCAAATCAAAAGAGCTTCAAGGATTGTTTGAAGATAACTCTAAACTGCTATGTCCCTGTATCTGGTTTTCACTGGTATATGTTCTTGTGAATTTCCATTGGGAAAGCTCTCTTAGAATTTGATCAGACCCTCATTAGGATACACACATGTGAGTTCTTGTATATTTTTAAAATCAGAGTTTGAACATGGGTGCAAGAAAGAGTAGAGATATGTATTTCACCTGGCTATTTGAAAGCAGCCTTGAACCCTTGATTGCTAGGTTCCTCTCAAGAGTTGCAACTTGACATATTCTGGTTGTGTGCAAAACTTTCTGATCGGAAACCCACTTTGGGTTTTAAGAGGAATAAGCATTCTCATCCCAACATGAAATGTAGGTCTTATAGCATTAATGGATTATTTAATCAAACAGGCACCCAATTTTAAAACCGTTTTTGTCATAGCCATTCTATTTAACTCTTCTGCTAAAAAAAAAAAGGAAGAGAGAAAGAGTCTTCTCAAACTAATGTAGGAACATCTGCAATTCCCAAGGTCAACACAGGGGTGTATTCTTCCTTCAATGTACACATTGTGCTTGTTAGCATTAAGGGGACATATACACAAAATCCCTGCATATTAGTGGGATATGGAGCCCTCAATTTCTTTATGGGGTTTAAGATCCCACATAGTTTAGAAAAACAATGAACTCAGAATTTGTCTTAAGTAACACTGCATCACCTCATTTCTCTTCATCCTAGGCATGCTTTAATTACCATTTTCCCAGATTGAGTCAGGTCAACAGTCCATTTAAGTCATGTACTCTTTTAAGTATCTGTTGTAAAGGAGATCCATCAGCTAAGAACACTGTGACACTATGCCCCACATTCTTCATAGAGATATTAGGATGTGAATATGGCATAACTAAGGTATGTTTTTACACACGATGGGTCATGTGAGGTATCATTGGAAAGGTTATGATGTACTGACTATGATTATCCTATTTGTATGCATGAATCATTTCTGTATCTGAAGTTAGGAATATTGACTACGTATAAATTACTAAAGTGTTTGCACCTGGGGAATGCCCACCAGACAGTAGGCAATCAGCCTGGATGGGCCATTAGGAAGGACCATAGGACTTTGAAGATGCTAATCTCCCACCTTCCTGAGAAGCTTCCTGGGATGTTGCTGTGACACCGCAGGGTCAGGTGATTATGTCACCTGGTACTGGACCCCATCTTAGCCTGCTAGTATTTTTCCACAAAAGGGGTGGAGGTCAAACTGGGAAACAAAGGATTCCTGCCATATGCAAATCCTATTTAAGGCAGAGAAACAAGAGTTAATCAGGGCTCCTTCTTCACTGAATCCCGCCAAGGATGACTGTCGAGAAGATCTAAGAAACAAGGACTGAGGGGGGAAGAAAAGCTGAGCCTGGACCGGAAAAGGGGTCTGGCTTGTGAAAGAAATGCCTAAAACAACATTTAGGGTGAGAAATTACTACTTGTAACCAGTTTCTTTAGTGTAGTCAGCTTAGTTAGCGTGTTTGCTTTATTTGTTTGTTTTTTAATCTGCTTTGATTTGTTTGCTATCCCTTATAATCACTTAAAATCTATCCTTTGTAGTTAATAAACTTGCTTTGTTTTCTAAAACCTAGTTTGTGCAATTCATGGGTGGGCAAAAAGCTGTGCATATTTTCCTCCACACTGAGGGAAGGGGCGATTTTCACGAGCTTACGCTGTACAGATTTCTGGGCAGCTCAAGACAATACAATTTTGGGTTTACACTCCAGAGGGATGAGCTGGAGTCTGAGCAATCCCTGAGCTGCGTCTTCCCACGCAGAGCTGATCTCAGTGTCTGTATCTTTTGCAGCTGGTTGTGGCCCTACCTGTGTATGTGCTGGAGGAGGCTTGAGGGCCTGGCACCAGTAGCGTAGCCAGGGGGGGAGCAGGGGGAGCGGCCGCTCCCCCTGTGAGCAGAAGCGGCGCCTTAAAAAGAAAGTGCAATTCATGCTTCTTTGTAAGCGCCGCTTCTTGCACTCACCCGGCGGCGCTCCGGGTCTTCGGTGGCATTTCGGCGGCGGGTATCACCGAAGAGCCGGAGCGAGTGAGGACACACCACCGAAGTGCTGCCGAAGACCCGGAGCGCCACCGGGTGAGTACAGGGGGAGGCGCCTTTTTATAGCGCTGCTTCCCCTGCGCTCTGGACCTGGCTGCGCTACTGCCTGGCACTGCAGGACAGGGTGAGGGAGCCCCGGCTGGTGGAACAGGTGGGTTCAGTGGAACCACAGTATATCGCTTTCATCACCACTTTCCCAGACTGAGTCAGCTCAGCAGTCCATTTAATCATGTACTCTTTTAAGTCTCTGTTTTAAAGGAGATCCATCAGCTAAGAACACCTCCTGCCAACAACTTGTTTTTACTGAGAGCTAGTGCAACTCCCGTTGGATTCCTGAAAGGACTCCAGAAGCTATTCTGTCCACTGACACACACAAACAAAAGAAAACACAATATATAATCCAAGGGTTGATATTACTTACTATGTGCATCACAATGCATTACTGAGTTTTGGGGCTGGGGAAAGGGGAGAGGACATTGGATAATATGCTATGTCACTTTAAAAAAATTATGGGCATTTTATTCTTTTTGCAAAGCAGTTCAGAAGTACCACTTTTGCCAAAAGCAATTGCTGTGCATTAATATTAAACATGATCTAATGAAGGCAGAAGTTGTTTTGGGAAAACATGAAAAACAGCACAGGCATCTCTTGCATGATAAGTTTGTGGCTGAAAAGAACAGTGCAGTGCAAATACAGATGCCTCCCTTTTTCACCTAGGTTTTGATCTTTAAGCTGAAAAAGAAAGGATGGTAGTGGGGTGGGGAAAGAAGCAACCTTTCATGAAAACTGTACATAGAGCAAAAAAGCAGCCCTCATTGATGATCGGCAGTTTAAAAAAAAGATTCATAGCTGAAATGCTACACAATCTTGCTGGAAAAAATAGTTGCCTTCCAGAAAATGCTTTGTTTCTAGATACAGTAGGAAAAACATCTCATCGGGCCAAAAAATCATTGGTGAAGCTGAAAATGTTCCCCTTTCTCTCTCATATTATATGTATAATAAGGGATGCAATTCACTTGGATTTCATGACCATTTAAGAAAAGTGTGAATCATCCATCTGATAAATGCTGGCACCTTTCCCAAATTCCCAAAAAGGACCTTTACAAAAAAAATGTAGTGGTGTAATGCTAAAATAAAGTAATTTTGAAAGCCGAACTGCACCAGCACTGCACTGAAAGGTATTAATGCTTCAGCTCATATCCAGAAAAATCAAATTCAGTATCCATAAATATTGTTGTTCATCTTGGTAAAAAATTGCCAGTATTTACAAATTGCAATCTGCATCTTGTGGCATCCTTCAAGGCCATATACAAATAAACAGAAGGAGGCATTTTCAAGAATGCACTGACTCAAGGTACCTGACAATCAGTGTTTTGAATCACTCCTTGCCAGCTGGCTCCAACAAAAAAATATAATGATTCAGCAATTTAATGGATCTTGAGTTTGGCAACAGTCCCCTAGTAAACATCTCTGGGGAAATAAAGTAATACAGGCCCAAGACTCTGGCAGATTTTATAATTGTTTGCTTCTGGCACAAATCCAGAGTCAGAACAAGCACTGACTTAAGGCAGATATGATTGTGCAGTACTTTGACTCTTGGAGCAGGTTCTGATTAAGGCCCAAGGGTAGAATTAACTTATAGCGTGTCTCAAGAAGAGACAAAGATATCAGGAAAGCATACAGCTTTAAAAAGACCTTAAATATTAATACTGCCTACATTAATGATGATAAGTTTTGCATGGATATGCCTTTTCTTCCCTTCTCACTTTTTTTCCATTCAGAAGCGTGTCTAATTTGTTCAAACTTATAATAGTACACGTCAGAGTGTCTTTAAATACTTTCAGCTATTATTAAAATGAATAAATAGTGCTAACAGGCTGTGAGCCAAAGTTTCAGAATTCCAAAGAAGTCTGTTGAGATGGCACCTAATGAAACTGTCACCGCTGGTACAGCACAACTGAAAAGATCTCTCTAAATCTAGGCATCTGAATCATGTTACTAACTTCGCAAAATCACCCCTCCATACATTCTAAAAGCCTGAATCAGTGCCCACTAAAGTAAATGTCAACGCTCCCATTGATTTCAGTGCTGATATCTCCGCTCAGCAATTTTATGAAATCAAATCCAAATTCATAGCGCTTTGACTTTCACGTTAGCTCTCCGAACCTAAACTCCAACAAAAATTGTTCCATGTACATTACACAATTATTTTACACTACAGATAATATAAAAAGGGAGGAATAGTAGTGTCGGTACTTCTATATTGGCTTTATGTCGCTGGAATATCACCTAGCATTGTCACAGAGGCCTCTTTACATAAATCCGCCCAATTTTTTTTATTTATTTTTTTGGTTCTGTCACAAAGATAAATGATTATGCTTACTTGGTTAGATGAGGGCACAGTTTCCCATAGAGCTATTCTACAGAGATCTGCAGATTGCGAAATATTTAATGGCAGCTTTACTGGGGACCATTAGTTACGAAACATATAGCGAGATCTGACCAAATTCTACATTACTGGTAACACCCTTTCCTCGTGAAAATATGAAAAAGCGTTATAAAAATACGAACTTTTGTAGTCTCTCAGTATAAATTCAATAGCTCAGATACCATGGTGAAGGACATGTTATGAGGTACAGAACAGAGTAAAATAAACTCCTATCTTTTCTTATACTTATGTATGCAAAAATTCAGCACTGGAGTTGTGACATTTGTCTAAGTTAATTTTTCAGGGGGAAAAATGTAGCAACTATGAGTTCACAATTTAAACTAATTATTTTTTAAAGCATGTTCTGAAAAGGGAATGATAAAATTATATAACTAACTAATGGACAACAGTCAGTTCTTTTACAGCTTCAGCTTTCTATCTAACAGATATCACAAATTTAAATGCCGTGACACTGCAAAAACTGAAGATACTGAGAAATGTAACAAGCTAAAAAGAAAAACTGAGAAACATTTGTGACTATATTGAAGCCACACTGCTTAATACTGTGGTGCACAAATGAGGCAAACTGAGAAGGAAGTGTCATGGCAATTTGATTATGGAATTCTTAGATCATGAAAGTTACACATTATACCACCAAAACAAGATTAAATAAACATGGCTTTGCTTAGAAGTTTTAACATGCAAGCATGGGATCTTGATCCATATTCATTGTCCACTACAGGGTAGGAGTATCTTTATTCCCAGTACCACACAGTCCCTGGAAACAAAGTTAGAACTATAAGAGCTATTCCATCTACCCAACTGATGTGCAAATAGCTCCATTTAATATTCCTCTCTAGTGATACAGTAAAGACCCCTCATGCCTGTTTTTAAATGCACATTTTTAATATTAAATATAATGTTACTCTTTAACAAACTCTTTACTCCCTGCTTCTTTTATGGAGCTTCCCGTGGTCTTTAAAGGGATTGTTAACCAAAGAATGGATCGCACTCTTTCTGCATGAGCAAATTCAGCAACACTCCATTAAACCTTTCAGTATTTAATATAAAGAGTAATCTCTCACCTCTGAGGAGATGAGCCAGTTGCTGAGTGATTAACTCTGGTGCCTCTTGAAGAATCTCTTTTACTACTAAAGAGGAAGAAGACGCCTGTAACCCCAAGTTAGCATCACATTGCTCATCTGGATTGATGACTTTGACAACCGCTGATTCCAAACTTTTATCATCACTATCACACAAAATTTTTAAAAATACAAATTTTAAAAATTCTAATTATTTGATTTGTAAACACACCAGTATAGCTTTTTCAGTTATTTCACTATGGTTAATAGTACAAATTATTTTTTAAAAAGAGCTATCACTTAATAACAGCTGCTAGCACAATGCTACGCTCCAGTCATTCTTATTCAAATTCTACTGTGAATGAAACAATAAAAAATGTTAAGTTTAGGACATTGTGGTCAAGGAATTAATTAAGTCACCATTGTAGAGTGATAGATACTTTGCTTCTTTCAAATAACTACTGTTTGATATTTAGTATGTACTCAGACTTGAATGTAGGGTGACCAGACAGCAAATATGAAAAACCGGGACGGGGGTAATAGGAGCCTATATAAGAAAAAGGCCCAAAAATCGGGACTGTCCCTATAAAATCAGGACATCTGGTCACCCTACTTGAATGCTTGTAAGAGACAAGATGGGTGAGATAATATCTTTTATTGGACCAACTTCTGTTTGTGAGAGAGACAAGCAGTTGAGCGATACAGAGCTCTTCCTCATGTCTGGGAAAGGTACTTTTAGAATGTCACCGCTAAATACAAGGTTTAGCATAAGTAGTTAGCACATAAGGGGCTGTTCAAAGTGAAGTGACCCATTAACACCTCTGTAGTCATAGGACAAAAAGGGGACGAGGTTAGTGGGTTACAGATTGTTACCCCTAAATCCAGTCTCTTTATTAAAACCGTGATTTTAGTGTCTAGCAAAGTTATGAATTTAAGCTCCTAGGCTCGTCTTTTGAAAGTGCTGTGCAGGTTTCCTTTGAAGACGAGGACTGATAGGTCAGATATGGAGTGATTGCTTTAGGAAAATGTTCACCCAAGGATGATAGGGTGCTTTTGTCTTTTATCATTTTCCTGTGTGAGTTCATTCAAAAGTGTAATGATTGTCTGGTTTCAACCACATAGTTGTTACTGGGGCATGTAGTGCACTGGATGAGGTACAACACGTGATAGGCATGCGTAGGACTCATGGATCTTGACAGGTGTGTTGTGGGGGGCATTGATCATTGTAGTAGTGGAGATATGTCTGCAGGTTTTGCATTTGTTGTTCTGGTAGGGTCTGGTGCTGCTTTCAATTGGTGTGTCCTGGTCTGTGGGGACCTTGCTTCTGATGACGACCTTTGAGAGGCTAGGGGGTTGTTTAAAGGCCAGAAGAGGAGGTTCAGGAAAGATTATTCAGGGGTCCCCATTGAGTAAGGAATGTAGTTGTTTGATGATACTCTGCATGGGTTCCAGTTTGGGGTGGTAGGTGACAACTAGGGATGGGTAGTCGGAGGGGATTTTATTTCTGTATTGAAGCAGGCTCTCTCAGGGTATTTGGGTGTCCCATTCATGATGCGAAGACTTGACAGCCACGAAGTTAAAGAAGTTGGAGTTTTATGTAAAACTTTTTATTCACATTTTAGCAGGCTTTCCATATTTCAAGGGGTTGTTTTTTCCCTCTAACACAGATACAATGTTGGTTATCTTAAAGCAAGAGGAAAAATGCACTGGTGAAGGTACTAAGGAGAGAGGCTGGTGACTCAGGAAATGCAATTCTTCACTCTGAGAGCCTCACCCTGACTCCAGCCACTTTACAAGGGCCAGAGCAGTGCCAAGGAGCTTAAAAACTCCATTTTGGTCTGGGGGGAGGATTTACCTGGAACAGGAATAATGCCATTTTCCAAGGAACCATTCTCACAAACCCTGGCATACAGGCTGCAGCATATAGGGCTGCAGAGATTCTGACCTATAGGCAGTCAGGGGCAGGCTGTCATAACAGACAGGCCCCACGGCTGTCTGCATTATGCTGGGGCCACCAACCATCCCAGAACTGGGAGGATGCAAAGGTGGCCTAAAGTCACTATAACCTTCCCTGGGCATCCTCTGAGTTTATACTGGACTAAAGATATTAAGGGTCTGTGTATTGCAGAGGCCATGTTTTTGGATGAGACATCAACCTGACCTCCTGACCACATCAAATCATTAAGGAGCCCGTGGCAGTTTTTTGTAACATGTTCTGTTAATCCTTGTGCCCTGGCCAAACCCAGTTTGGGTAGTTCCCCCTATAGTTTCAACTAGATACAATAATCTTTTTCACTTCCTATCCCAAATGATTGTGTAGTTCTTCTGTGTACTGTTAAAAAAATGCTGCATGTGGATTTACCGTGCCTAACATTGGGGGGAAATTATCCCTATATATAGTTTGTATATAAATTTAAGTTTATAAGGCAGTTTAGAATCCTTTGGGATTAAAACCTTTGTGTACATGTACCTTATTGATATTATGGGCAGTTTATCAGAGATGAAAGGGGAAGCCTTTATATTAGCCAGGGTTGGTTTTCACATTACCCAACTCACTGACAACCATTAGAGACTGTACAGGTATGAAACTGCCAACTCTATCCATAAATAAGTGGGTATTCTATGTTCAGAAGGTACCAAGGGCCCACTGGTCACAAACCTGGTGTTCCAAACTGCGTGCATCAGGCATCACATGTGGTCCAGCCATGTGCATACAAATCTGAAATTTTGATTCAGTAACACAAGAGTTGATAGGAACGCTATGGTTTTGCTTGACCGAATTGCATATGCCAAATGAATAACCAAACTGAGGGTACAATCTGTCCCTCTGTTAAAGCCATTTACTTCAGTGAGACTGTACTGGTGCAAGTGTGGGTAGAACTGAGCATGCTGTGTTTATTGCCCTGTCTACGTGCTTATATGTCCTCCTCACGGTAGAATCTAAGTGCCGTACTGGGAAGTTTCTGGTTCTATGGCTCTATTCTTCATATATCCAGGATATGAAGTATTTCTGAAGCTTGGAAGGAATGTAAGATATGTTTTAATGAAAAGTCAATTAGCTAAAACAATTAAGAGAACTAGTGTTACAGCTTTTTTAGTCAACTACAATGAAAGGATAAAGTCCCCCCAAAAAATGAAAATTGAGCTGGGAGCCTTACAGACAAGACGGTTGAAATCCTGACCCCACTGAAGTCAATGGCAACTCTCTTTGACTTCAGGAGGGCCAAAAAAATCCATCAGAGCGGTGGGGTAATCTGTTTTAGACCCCACCCCCCCAAAAAAAGGCAAAAATGGGCTTTGTAACTGTGTTTTTTCTTCTACTGTCTTTATTATTTCATTTATAATTTAAGAAAACTGAGCCAATTTCTGCCCTCAGATACTCACACACAAGTCAGTGGGGCTGCATCGATACTGAGGGAAGAATTTGGCTTATTGTAGCTTGCATTTAGAGCATATATTGCTTTTAAGGGTTAGCCTGTTTTAGATACCTAATTTTCTACACTGAAAATTCCCCTTGTACTTAAATTCTAATCTGTTCTTAGAGGAATGTTAAAAGCAACTGAGCAAGTATTTGGCCATCTCTGAAGGAACATGACAGTTGAACCTTGCTAAAGGATAAAGCTAACTGGCAGTGAAAGTGTGACCTGCTGATTACAGACCTTATATAAAGCTCTGGGATTATAAATCTAATTCAATAGTGTCTAAACTGAGATCTGTTTAAAGCCAAGGGCTTTTAGCAAAATACATAAAATGGTCCATCAGAAAAGTGAAACAAACAGACTAATGTGTAGCATGTTGAACTCAATGGTCATAATGAAGGGAAAATAATGTTGTGTCTTCTATCTCTTCTGTGATTCCACATTGTGTCAGATATAGAACAGAAAATGTTAAGACAGCATTTATAGTCATAAAACTACTTAAAATATAACCTTTAAAACAGCTCAATCTAGCATGGCCACTTTATCGTACACAGAACACTATACCTTGCCAGCATGTTGCTGTTAACAAGCGTTAAAGACAATTTCCCTTCATCATTCAGCTGATGCAAATTGATTTCATCTTGGAAGATATGGAATGATTCTGAGATATTCAGCTCTTCCAAAATAAACCTTGTTTCTGGGTAGTAGCTGAATTCTTTTCTTGGTATGTTCAGCACGGGCAAGCATAGAACATCCGGGGGACTGACCTGTAACAGGAGAATGTGTATCTGTCAGAATGGTATAAAACAATAACTGACTTTCATTGGGACAATTTTGTCTGAATTTCTGCCCATCAATAAATCTTATTTTCCCCCAGATAATTTCTTTTTGCTGATTCCTCTTTATGAGCTGTAGTAGAGATGTTGGGAAAATGAGTGGGGGAAATTGCTAAAAATTCTATTTCTGTTTTTTCAGCATGTGCCTAATCCCCATCACCTTCAGTCAATGTTTACCTTTCAAACCTGGTTTGGTCTCATGGTTAAACCATTGGACTAAAAATTAGGAGATCTTAGTTCAATTCCCAGCTCTATGACACATATCTTGTATGACCATAGACAAGTTACTTAATCACTCTTGGTGAAATTGTGATCCCACTGAAGTCAAGAGAAAAAATTCTGACCCTATAAAATTCCACTGACTTCAGAGGGGTCAAGATTTCACTTTCTGTGGTGACTGATCTTTACTATGCATATGTACAGTGCTTAGAGCAAAGGGGTCTTGTAGGTGCAAGTATGACACAAGTAGGATGACCAGACAGCAAGTGTGAAAAATCGGGACGGGGGTGGGGAGTAATAGGAGCCTATATAAGAAAAAGACCCAAAAATCGGGACTGTCCCTATAAAATCGGGACATCTGGTCACCCTAGACACAAGTAGTAAGTAAATAATAGTAATCTATCCTCTGTCTCCTGTGAATCAACAGTTTAATGAACAAAAAGAATAACAATGGATATGTTATTTGTATAAAAGATTTTAGGATGAAACTCAACCCTGTGCAGAGGATTAGGATTTGCATGAGTTCTATGCATCACTTAAATCTGATTTTAGTGATGAATAGGCCATGTGCTGGCAATGAATTTCACCTATACTGCATTAAGATGTTCTTCAGGTTTTCATTATTGCCATTCGTCTCTTGTACGTAGACAAGAGACAAATGCCATCTGCTGCCACTTAACTCAAAGGGAGTCTTGCCTTTGACTGCAAGGGGGGCAGACCCTAATTTTGTACTAGAATGTTTTTATTTGCTGAACATTATTACATCTATAACAAATAAGTCAGGATCTCATTTTTCTTTTTACCTTGTCTAGGAAGTAGGCATACGTTAATGCAGAAATGAGAGAATCCAAATCACATGGTTTATTCCCAAGAACAACATGGACTCTCCCAAGACGTTTGCTCCGGTTCTGAAACATATAAGACCATTTTAAAAGGTGACTGTGAAAAACAACAAGGAATGCAGACATTTAACTTGCCAATTGAAATATCTAAATGTTTTGCTTAATTGTAAAACTTCTCAGTCAGTCAGCATAATAAATGTGCTCATTATGGGGTCACACCAATCCCCATGCACCCATAACTCCCAATGAAGTCAATAAGAGCTTGGAGTGCATAGGAGACCCAGGTTTAGACCCTATGGACTGAACTCACATAGGTTAGTTCCCACTAAAATCAATGGTGTAGGTAGAATAATGAGAAAAGCAGCTTCCAGTGTGAATGGTGAGATGCTAAAAACACTACACAGACCTAGTGAGAAAAGCAGCATGGGGGGCAAGGGGTGAAGACCTACTTGACAAACCCGTGAATCACAAAGCATGGTAAGTTTTTCTGGTGGTAGCTGTTTTCCTTGTCTGCCACTTGGCCTGATATTTGCAACTTTAAAAATGTAACTAGCCTTAAGCCTGATCCTGCAAGAAGATAAGCACATGCTGCATGTCTTTAATTCCCACTGACAGCAACAGGAATTAAGGGCATTCAATATCAGGTAAAACTGGGTTCCTTCCAAACAACAGACAGGGAAATGCCAAACATGCTGTGTAAATGCAAAGTATTTCAGAGAGGTTCATACACACACCCCCACTCACGTCAGATGATTGTGAATTTTGCTTTTCCTTGAACACATCATTAATGAGATGCCAACTGTACAGAAATGTTCTAGCCTATTGCTCTTAATGAGCTGTGCATTTTAATTTGAGAAACAAATCTGACTGACACTAATATAGATGTCTCACATCCAAACATACACAATTAAACAAGTCCTTTTCCATGTTTGAAGGTTGAAGTGCATTTTGTTATTTTGAGTTAATTTTCTACACTTTCTCAAGTGAAATCTAATCTTCCTACAAAGGGCTATAATTAGCATACTTGCCTCAATTACCTGTTAATAAAAAAATACAAATGTCTAATCTTCACTCTACCAGGACAGAAAAAAGAGGTACAGCTTTTTTTTCATTATGTAGAACACAATCATTCAAAATACCCTTGGGTAATAAAACCAGGTCAATTATTCCCAATCTTCTATGCACTTGGAAGGAAACTACTTAAGCAAGATTCCTTTATGAACAATGCAGTTGTAAAAACTGTCTAGAGCAGACACCTATGACTTAAATGTACATCTTTTCTATCATCAATATTTCTCTACTTCTTTATTTCCCTTTGGCAAGCTGTCTAGCGCGGCTCATGACCATGAGTGCCAACCTCAGGGCAGACTGTGAAGAAGCAGGGCACAAACCCCAAACTGGCTGTGTGTTCTATACTTAGATTTCACCAACCAAGTATCAAGTGTGAACTCCTCAAGCATTACAACAGCCTTAATATGGAGTCACAGACCCTTGGGTACTCTGGTCTATCTTGCCCCCTATCTTTGTGATAGATGGTCCCTTATGCCAAAAAAATCACAATATTCAGGTTACTTCCAGTCCCAAAGGACTAGTGACTTACCCCCAGCTCAGTTGTACCTTAGATCTCTCACCAAAGACAATGCTTGTAGCCAATCCTATAATAAACTAACTAAAGACTTACTAAGAAAAAGAAATAAGAGTTATTTACAAGGTTAAAGCAGGTAAACATACACACACAACTGAGTCACTGTCTTAGGGCATGTCTACACTACAAAACTAAGTTAACCTAACTTATGGCATCGCACAGTAATTACATCACTTGTGCGTGTCTACACTTTGCTCCTTGTGTCAGCAGTGCACTTCCTCACCAGGAGCGCTTGTACCGATTATACTGTCAGCGTGGGGTATTGTGAGATGGCTTCTAAAAGTCAGTAACCGTCAACGTAAGCAACACTAACACTGCACCGACCTAACTACATCGACACTGACTCTATGCCTCTTGTGGAGGTGGAGTTATTAAGGCTACAGCTATATGTGCTACTGTAAGATCTCTTGTGTAGCTACTCTATGCCAGTGGAAGAGAGCTCTCCCATTGATATAATTAAACCACCCAGCAGTAGTAGCTAAGTTGGTGGGAGACGCTCTCCCATCAACTTAGTGCTGTGCATACTACCACTTATGCCAGCAAAACTTCTTAGGTCATTCAGGAGGTGCGTTTTTTCACAACCCTGAGCGACATACATTTTGCTGACATAAGTGGTAGTTTATACATGGCCTAAGTCAGCGTAGCAGGACAGTTACGTCAGAAGGAGTGAAATTTTCGTGTGGACACTTACATATTTAGGTCAGCATAAGATGCCTTGTCGACCTAACTCTGTAGTGTAAACCAAGCCTCAGGTTCCAAAAGTTAATAGAAGTTGCTGCGATATGCAAGCTTTCTATGTCCTTCAGAGCTAACCCAAGCTAAGCAGCTTGGTAATCCCTTCTTTACGCTTAGAAATATTGCCCTCTCCAAATTCCAAGCAACATAATACAGTTCGTCTGGCCAGGGATTTTTATTCCCTTTCTCCAGAGTTCAAACTAATGGAACAAGTATTGGTGCCTGTCTCCTCTTCTGGGCGGAAAGGCAATCAACAAAGTCTTTGTCCTTTGATGTTTCACAATGGAACAGCGGACCAGCACTTTCCATTAATTAATTCTTGTTTTCTATTTGGTGAGTTACACAAATACTGAGCGACAAAGGGTCCTGTGGCACCTTATAGACTAACAGAGGTATTGGAGCATAAGCTTTCGTGGGTGAATACCCACTTCTTCGGATGCAAGCAGTGGAAATGTCCAGGGGCATATATAAATGTGTAGGGAAAACTTAGACTAGAGATAACGAGGTTAGCTCAGTCAGGGAGGGTGAGGCCCTCTTCTAGCAGCTGAGGTGTGAATACCAAGGGAGGAGAAACTGCTTTTGTAGTTGGCTAGCCATTCATAATCTTTGTTTAAACCTGAGTTAATGGTGTCAAATTTGCAAATGAACTGAAGCTCTATTGTTTCTCTTTGGAGTCTGGTCTTGAAGGTTTTTTGCTGCGGGATGGCTACCTGTAAATCTGCTATTGTGTGGCCAGGCAGATTGAAGTGTTCTCCTACAGGCTTTTGTAGATTGCCATTCCTTATATCTGATTTGTGTCAATTTATCCTTTTATGTAAGGACTGTCCAGTTTGGCCGATGTACATAGCAGAGGGGCATCGCTGACACATTATGTCGTATATTACATTGGTGGATGTAATACCTCTGTTAGTCTATAAGGTGCCACAGGACCCTTTGTCGCTTCTACAAATCCAGACTACCACGTCTACCCCTCTGATACAAATACTGAGGTTTACAATGCAAACACTCAGTATTACTTTTTACCATGGGCTACAGATGATATAAGCAAGATCAATGCATGCAGCATTCTACAAACATTTCATCAAGTCTAAACACTAAACATATTCTTATCAGCTTAACATCTATTTTATCAATGCTAACACGCAGTTGAACCAGACTGGTTTCCAGCTATGCATTTGTCAGTGTTCAGTGAGGCCTAGGGGCCTTGGCATGAGCTGGCACCTGGTCTGCCAGTGTCACACCCCATTTTTAATTTATCCCCTTTCTCAAATTGTCCTTGCTCAAAATATTTTTAGGATTACCAAATAATGCCAATTTCAGTGCCATCCTAATGACTAAATAAAAACTCATGAGTTCATGGCTTCTTTAATACAAACAGAAATGTATTGAAATTCTTTTTCTTTAGCTCCTTGACAAATGTGCTATACCAGCCTTTGGGTTATTTTGTGGCACTTCTGTATTCTACAAAAACATTAAGAGATTGACTGGAAAAGGGGGGTTGATAATTAGATAGTGAGCCTGTCACCTCTCAGAATCCAATCCAACCAGTAGTATCTCAAATTGCTACCATCTAATGGCAGTCACGGTGCCTCTAAAAAATGAGTTTCTTGATCTTGTCTACTTCTCAGTGAACACATGTCCGTCCACATCCTAAAAATGTGACCCTAGCAAGTAAGCAACCGCAGTGGCAGTCCCAGCAGAAAGGCCTAGGCTTGAATAGGCACAGAGATTAAACTCCAGCTCCAACTTCAGCTCCATATGATTGCTCAAACACCATCGTGTTTTCTTAAATAAAAATAAAATAAAGAGAGAGAGAACTTCAGTCTCCAGCATTGTCAATGTGGCACCTTTCACACAAAATACCCATGTTACTAGTTAGCAGTGGCTTTGCTATAAAGATATGCTGCAGTTCCAAAGAGAAACAGATTGGGGAGGTGAGATAAAAACCTAAATATAACAGCCTCCAATAATCCTTTGTCTTTGTAGTTGCTTTAAAGGACAAGGAGGGTTCAAATTTCTAAACCAGCATTTGCCTTCTTCACATGCCCACATTTACTCTGCTTTTATTTCCCCATCCCATTATATACCTATCTTCTCCTCAACCCTCTTGTGACTCACATGGTATTACTATGTAATAGTCTAAGAATACTGAGATGTAATAATTTTGTGAACTCTATATGAGACTTGGATAGGGAGATAAAATTATTGTACAGCTATGGTGGGCTATTAGAATTTCCTGTAGGAACGTATTGGTGTAACTCAGTAGCAGCCAGTGGGAAAAAACAAGCAGTGAAGTGACACAATGAGCCCAGATAAGCAACCATGGAACAACACTTCGGGGGCAGTTACAAGACAATGAGAAAAGTATTAGCTTCAAGCATACTGTATCCTATCTCCAACTAAGTGACACAGCTGTTCTGCTGGGAATGCTGGGAACAAAGAAATCAAAAGAAAGTCAGACCTGAAGAAGAGCTCTGGGGAGCGTCAAAGCGAGTCTTTTTCACCAACAGAAGTTGGTCCAATAAAATATATTGCCTCACCCACCTTGTCTCTCTCAGACTTTAAACAGTTGTAAAAATCTCTTCTCAGGAGAGAAGGGGGGGGGGGAAGGTCAACTGCTGTCAAGGGGGGACATGATGACACAGAGAGAGGCTCTGCAGGGGGAGAAAATACCCTGGACTTCCCCTAGCTTCCAGGAATGGTATGCCTTAGAGAAAGACAGGCAAGCATGTAGACTGTTTATTGTTTTAAGATCTGTTTTCTCCTAAATGCTTTTGTTCTAAATAAATAATGCTTTGCTTTAAGAAGGCAATGTAGTCACTGGTTACCATTGTCATTGTCCTGGAGGGGATGCAACTGGAGGTGCAGAAGACAAACCAGGGCAGCTGAAGTAATCACAGTGGAACACAGGGGACTGCAGCCCAGTCTGAGAGTGGGAGAATTGCATGACTCTACCTTGAGGTGATGGCTACAGGCCGAGACCTGAGAGGGGGTGCACTTGAACAGACAAGAAGGGATCAGACTCAAGGTGCAGTTATCCTGGTAACTGTAACATCTTCCAAAATTCCCATTCTCTAATCCTCTTCCATACTGTCACTTATGTGGGAATGTCACTGCCCCTTGTTGTGTGCCAGAGAAACCAAGAATCCCATGTAATGGAATGTTCCTAATCAAACACAGGCACTATCCTGAACATGCCTCCAGATTTTTAAAGGACAAAGTCAGGTTAAAAGTCCTATATTTAATAAATACATACATTAAAATGCCCTTATCTATGTTTCTCATAACACCCAAAACTATTAAAAATGAAAGAATGTTAAAAAAATAACTTTCACTATTTTTGCTGCTTGTTCACCATTTGTTTCACTTTCATGAACCACAAAGAGCATAGACTAGAAGGTTTCACTTTAACTTTCAGGCTCCCATACTTTAAAATAGTGCTGCAGTGCCCAGAAATATGTCAGTTGAATTTTAAAACCAGGTCCATTTCTTTTTTTTTCTTTTTTCTTTTTTTGAATTTCATGAAAACATTCCAAACATTGCAAAAAAGTTGTTTTCACAAAATGTATAGTTTTATCACAGTTGATCAGAAAACATTTCTTTAAAAAATTTATATCCAAAAGACCGTCCAATGTTATTTCATAGATTCATAGAATTTAAGGCCAGAAGGAACCATTAGATCATCTAGTCTGACCTGGTGTATAACTCTCCACTTGTAGTCTGAGCCTATTCTCAGTTATGGAGAGCCAATTATCATATGTCTTCATTTTTTCTAAAACTGTAAAAAAATCAATGACTCTGAGAAAAAGTTTCATGACTCTGAGAAGAAACTCATCTTGTTTCTCCATCCTAAAGATTATTTATTGCAAAATAGTGTGTCTGCAGTAGTTTTAAAGAGGCACTCTGCACTAGCTGAATTATGCATGATCAAACTAATTATTAATGAAAAGTCCAGTAAATAGATATTAAAATGTTACTTTATAGGAATAAAAGTTTTGCCTGTCAATGTCCTCTATAAAAATCATTAAAAAACAAGTAATTTTTAATTATTATTAAAAGGTAGAGCTTAACCTAAAGCTAAGTTAACTTTTATGTTCCTATATGAAATTCTCCATTATCAGAATAAATGTCCTTATCCATTAAAGCATCCTGATCTCATTAGGTCAAGATGCTCTTGGAAGAAAGCAACAGCATTGATTTGAAATAGTTCTTCCTGGCTACCTCCACAAGCTTGTAGAAGTGCATTAGATACTGTATATCACACAATTGGTAGATAGCATATATCAACTGTACTAAAGGTAACTATGAGAACTCACCACTAGTACCCACTCCACAGGTAAGTTACCTGTATTTAAGGCCGCTCATTTAAATACATCCAAGAGAAATGCAAAAGAATAGAATCTTTGGAAATGAAGCAAATACAAAGATTAGAAACTTTGGGTCAAACGATGCTCTTGCAGAGTCTGGAGCCCCACTCACCAGACCAACAATGGTGCCGTGAAATTTGGCGCTGGCCCCGGAGACCTGGCTGGCAGGGGAAGAAGCTGGCCTCTCACCCGCACAGAGCTCTGACTGGATAGGGAGCTGGCACAAAATCCCACCCCTATTTCCTGCTGTGATCTGAGCTTTCCTGCTCCTGGATTAGAGGAGGATGTGCAACTGCATCTGCATGGGCTGTAGTAGCAGCTGCTGCTGGGACCTAGCAGGTTGAGAGTCTGAGCTCTGGACTGGGGTCCAGACTGCAGCCTGAGGTTGTAGTCCTTTGAGCCTGTATCTCACTGCATGTGAGGATCAGGCAGAGCTCAGGGGAAAGGAGGCCCCAGTCAATGCTGCAAAGTGAGAGGCAGGGATATTCCACTGAAGAACCAAGAAAGGTTCCTATGAACATTTTTTTTTACATTTTTAAAAGAATTAAAGGGGAGAGATAAGAACAGTAAAATACATGGAACAATCACAAGGCCATTTAAATAGTTTTCTATCAATCAGATCACAAATTAGCAAAACACCTTATAGCTCATATGGGGGAGTCGGGTTTCTGCCTGCTCTCCTGCTCCTTCCAGCAGCATCTAAATTCTAGCAAGTAAGGCTGCTTTGACTGCTCAGCTTTAGGAGGAGTTTGTCCCTAATCCCTCCCCTAAAAAGTCAAATGCTGCTTCATGCCAAAACAAAACAAAATTACTCACATGTGATACAAACTGAGCAGGTAACTCACTGCGCCATTTGAATATACAAAAATAATTCTTAGTAGTGCATTCTCCACTGTAACCAATAACATATAGGCAACAGAAACACAATGACCCTCTGTTATTTCATTTGATTTCCCAGAACACAAAAGGCCTCTCACACCTTCTCTGTAAGTACATCTCCTCCAGGAAGTTCCTGCTGCAAGAACAAGTGGAGCAGAAAATGTTTCAGTTCTTGCTGCCCATCCCGTGTAGCACAATCAAGCATATGTTCAACTCTAACAACAAAACAATGCATAGTTTGGATCCCTCCATAAATATATCATTGACCTCTTAAATATTTAATTTTCTATCTATGTTATGTACTTATGACCCCATTACCACAGTATCTGAGCACATGTCTTTAACATATTTATTCTCACTCATCCCTGTGAGGTAAGAAAGTACTATTCCCATTTTACAGATGGGGAACTGAGGTCCAGAAAGGCTAAATTGCTTACTCTGGGTCACACAGGAAGACTTGTGGAGTAGGGAATTGAACCCCTGTCTCCAGCTAGTGCCCTAACCTGTGAACCATCCTTCCTCTTTTTCCTAGAGATAACTACTTAAATAACTCAATTAATATTCAGAGATCCATATAAGCCAGCATCACACACATACTGGCAGTGATTTGTGTTTCCTGTCCCAAACATCTCTACCACTTGATCCAGGCATTTATTAGACAGCATAATTAGAGTAAGTCTTCTAGTTTAAGTCAGGCCTGCACAATATGCAGCCCGGGGCCCGCATGCGGCCCACGTGGGCTTGCTGTGTGGCCCACGTGGGGGGGGGTTGTGAGTAGGCAAGCGGCGGGATGTGATGGTGGGGCCGAGCGGGGAGGGGTCAGGTCCTATTTTACTGCTGTGATCTGGTCACCCTATGCGCGCTGTTTCTTTCCCCCTCTACAGGCTTCCACACCCCAGAGCTGGGCGGAGGGGGTGTTTCCGCGGGGCCGGGGGGGTTTCGGCCCTCAGCTATTTTCTTTGGAGTAATATGGCCTTCGCTGCTTTACGAGTTGTGCAGGCCTGGTTTAAGTCTTTATAATCCAACATATGTTACCCAGATAGCTCATTAGTGGCTGCTGTGCCTCACAGAAACATAGAAAACCTGTATGTTCGAACAGTGCAAATATCTTACCCACCACAAGCATGTTATCAGTGTGATATATTAGAATTTGTTTCATACTGTCCTCTGACGTATGGAATATCAGACCTGTTCAAATGTATGTGATCACCTAGACCTCTAGCAGCAGTAGCTTGTAGATGATATAAGATGTAGGGCTATTCAGTGCTTATCAACTTACTATTTAGTGCTAAGTGACAAACATTTTTTTTAGCAAAAGTGGGAAAAGTTTGTGTGTTTGGAGCCAAAGATCCTGGGGTTTTTCTCCAATTCTGCATGTGTGCAATTTAGCTGGTGATCATGCAGTCAGTTGTTTTTAACCTTGAATCTGTTCTGCTGAGGATGCAGTGTTTGAAATACAATCTCTAAAAGGCAGTATTTCCTGGAATGACATCACTGTCTCAGCTAATGATTACTGACAAATAATGCATCATCCATAGGTTACTTAGGGAAGTAACATGAATTCATGACAGATTATAAATTATCAAACATAGTTCCAGAAATAGCCCTAATTTTCACTGTTTAAAGCTAAATTATTTTATGATGGTTTCAATAAAAGATGTTAATAGGCAATTAAGATCTGTCAAAGAAAATGGTACAAATAGGTTTGAGATTATAGTAAGGAGAATATTTGAAAAAATATTATAACATTTTTTTCTGATTGCAAAATTTAAAAATATAATTTTAATGTGTCTGTGACAATATAATCAATGCACAAGGTACTGCTTCCCTAAGGCAACTTCATACTGCATTTTCAATACATTGTAAACAAAGAGATACTATCCCTTTGGAGCATCACGGTCAAATAGTAGAGGTCAAAATTTGTATTAATGCACTCAGAACCATACCATACCTGCGGTACTACCTGTCACTGGTGACACCTCAATCTGCTTCCAAAGATTTTTCTGAGAAAACCATTCTGTTAATTTGTCACAGCCTCTTCAGATACTAGCAGATACTCCAGGTCAACAATCAACATGATGCAGGCAGCCTGTGTTCACTTTTGATATGACTTAGCTAGAGTCTTGGCTTTCAGAGGATCACTCCTCATTAACAGGAAGACTCCACAAGGCCTATATTCCTTGGAGAGTTTAGCTACACAGTCCTGCCAGCCTACTTTGGAGTGCAGCAGTACCTCCTCCCCTCACGTCTGCTGTTTTATTTGATAGGAATGATCATGCTCTCTTCTCTTATGACGCTCTAAGCAGTGCCTTTGCTCTTCCTGCAGCGCCCCAATGCTTGCGTTCATCAGCATTTTCTCTACTGGGTACAGCTCCTCTGGAAGGCTGCTTCAGTGCTTACTCTTTAGTCCCAGCCTCCCAGGAGCTGCTGAACTGCCATTGTATTCTCAATGAGAACCCCCGTAATGTGCTTTACAGTGCCGTAGGCCCAGGGTTAGTAGAACTTGAATTAGCAAACCTTGAGTTGTTAACCTAGGGCGGGAGCATCTACACTCATTTGTAACCCCAGGTTTGGAATTATTGAACGCTGTGTCCCAACCTGGGACTCCAGAATCTATACTGCATTATGTGGCCATCAGTCCAACCATCCATATCCCACACTTCCTAGCGCCCTCCCAAGATGTGACCACTCTAGCCCTTGTATGTGGTTCAGTGTGGGAAAACTTAACGGTTCACCAAACTTGACTGTCCAGAGGGTAAAGAAAGTCCTCCTGTGGAATTGTGGGATACTTTTTGGTGATTCCCAGAACATGAGTCCAGTGGGTGTGCATCTACACTGCAAAGCAACAGGGCTTGAACCATGGGTCCTGGCTTGATCCAGGCTCTCAGACCCTCTACTCCTATGCGGTCCTGGGACCCGGGGTCTGAACCCTGGGTTAGCACAATTTGTATGTAGATGGAAGAGGAGTTAGGCTTGCAGCTGAGTTTGAATCCTAGGCTTATATTGCAGTGTAGACATACTTTCAGAGAACAGCAGCTCTTCCCCCACATACAAACCTAGCCTGCATGTCCTAGGGCTAGTCAATTAGCTAGAAGAAAAATATGGAGGTCAAATGTGAAGCTTCCTCTTCCAGCTCAGCAAAATTTGTAAAGGAATCCATTCTGCCTAGAAGAGCCCCCTTGTACTAATGTAGACCCATACTCAATTGTTAGTAATTCTGAGAACCTGAAAGCAGTCTAGGTAGATGAGTGAGATTTGCGTTTCTAAACAAATCTCTGTCCCTCTAAGTGGAACCCACAGATTTCTGTTATGATTAATGTGTTTCAATATGGCTTTATAAAAGATATATTCTGTGCAGTAGTCACGCTGTAACAACGTACTCACTTTTAAAAGACTGACTCTTGGTATTCCAGGTGTGAGGTATGAAATTAATTAGACACGGGGTCACATTCTCAGCTGCTGTAAATCAGCATTGCTCAATTTAAGCCAACAGAGCTACACCGATTTACATCATTTGAGGATTAAGCCCATCTTGATCAAAAAGTACAACGCAGTTTGAGATTTATGTATATTATTAAACAATAAACTGCCCCTGCAATCTGGTATTTTATTGTAACACTTCCTTCTCTACCTATCTTTGTTCTCTGCAAATAAGACATTAGACAACTGTGGTAAGAAACCTTTATTATTTGTTCTTAACAGCTGACTCATTCATATGTCCTGCATATGTTTTGAATCAGGATTGCAACAACTTCAGCTAATATATACTGTAACAGTGGCTAATCACATCATGATATCTCAATTACAATCAAGACATCATCTTCCTTTCCTCCTTACTGTATTAACACAAGGTTGAAATGCTCTTACATAGAAGGGGCTGCTGTGAGCTGACATCCTCTACTATAAAAAGAAAATCATATATTATGCTCACAATCTCCAGACCAGTACTCCTGCCCAAGTTCCTCTCACCCTCTCCCCTACAAAAAAAATATCATAACGTTGCATTCTGAACTAGTGGTTTTTCATTCTCGTTGCCCCAAATCTTACTCTGTTCTCTGTGCATGTGGTGGACCCTGCCTGCAATAGAACCACTGCAACATCTGCTCCATGGGACAAGGGAAAGATTTAGGGCACTCCAGAAGAAAGTACAGAGGGCAGCTTTATGAGGATTCTCTGCATGTCGCTATGCAGTAGTTCTTTGGAAGAGGAAAGTGCATGGGATGATGGGAATATGGCTAGTAGGTGAGATGCTGCACAGTCACAGCCCACTGGCAACCACACGGCGGGTGATGTGTCTGTGAAGACTACTCAAGTCCTGATACTGGAGTAGCGATCATGGAGCAGTTCTGCTGCCACAGTGTGGCCCAGAGAATTGAATTCTGCCCCTATGGGAGAATCCTCAGCACTAAACCTGGCTGCCTCTGCTAGGAGTTTGGAACAGGATTTGTCCCTTTGGGAACAGGATATTAATACATACTGTGAACTGAATGTCACTTTAAACCTTTTAACCGAGAATTTGTTCAATGGATATTAAGGGCTCAGTTCTACCTTCTGATCCATGAGCACAACCCTGAGCAATAATTTCAGAATATTCTCTGAATTTGTCTCAGAATAGCAGGCAACATGATATCTCCATTGGCCTGAGGGCTTTTGAGTTGAGCCTCGTACAACGCCTGTGTGCCACTGGCCATGAAAAGAGGATTTATGTGGGGCTTAAGTGATGAATATGTAACAAACACTCGTACAGTAGATGAGTTCTGTCCCCCTTTAGTAGTGGATGGACTACATGCAAAAAGTTGATGAGCCTGCTATAGGCTTTGTTGGCAGATCTGAGTCAGTTAGCTCAGGCAGTAAAGTCTCATACTTTAAAATCCAGAGTAGAGCTGGTTGGAAAATTTCTGATGGAACAGTTTTCCATCTATTCTGTTGAATTTCATTAATAAAACCAGGCAGGCTGGCTGGCTGAGCAGTTGGGGAGCCAGCCAACCCGACTGCCTGGCTGGTGGAGCTCAACCAAATTGTTCCATTTTGCCAGAAATTCTGTGATGTCAACATTACATTCCCACACAGATCAAAGCGAAACTTTGACAACCTGGAATTTCCTGCAAAATGGAAATTCCCTTTCCTGGTCAATTCTAATCCACAGTTCCCAGGTTCAGGTCTCACTCCAACAGTCCATCCAAGGAATCAGCATTACACACGCCCTTTTCTGGCCCTCTGCACAATAGTAAATTTCACTTCTATGCAAGAAATAATTTCCAATGACTTAAAATATCCATTTGAAGTGACTGATGAGTTTGTTTACATGCTAATCAGCTCTGCTTATTTCTGGATCCTACCTCTATGCAGTCTAACTTATTCATGGCAGCAACTACCCACATTGTGAAAAACAGATTTTAAAAAATGATCTCTGCATGCCGTTCCCCCCTAAAAAGGACGGCTTGAAAGCACAAATAAAGCACAGAAACTATTTAAATATCAAGAGAATTGCCATAGAACTAACAACATTCCTCAAAAGCTTTGTCTGCTCCTTTTAAAATCAGATCTATTCCACCAATTGGTTTGGCACAGATTTTCCTTGATATTTTCTAACCTTTAAATGTTAAATGTTCAGCTCTCGAGTGTTTCCACAATTTACTATTCAGGCAAGATTTTCAGACCCTGTGTTGCTTTGGGACTTGGCATGTATACACATCATGTGTCTAATACCACCTGACATCCAAAACTGCTCATTGCTCAAGAAAACAGGGACATACATATACAACTGCATATTTTGATCACATTGTAGGTGTGCTACAGAGCTTCTATGTGAGCTTCTGTCTCATATTCATCATTAACAATACTCAAAATTATGTTGGATGCATAGTGGAGTGAAAAGGGATTAGCAATAATTGCACTGACCCCATCTTGGGTTTCAGGTTTGCTTCCATACCTGTGAATGAATTGAGGTGAAATATAATGAACTTATAGATGAGGACAAAAATCATAGTTGTAGCTATGACTGAGCAAATGACTGAGCAAATGACTGAGTTGTTGAAGTCAATTTTTAAATTTGCCTTTTTTTAAAAAAAAGAACATTTTAACATAATTTAATGTTTTAAATTCCCTCCCTTTTTCATCTGTAGCATGGATAACTCTGGATGTGTCCAATATTCTCTTATATTAATATTATTTTATTAATAATTACCTTTTTTCTGGTTGAAAATGTAGAAATTAATTAGCATGACTTCCCTAAATCCCTTTATGCCCGCTAGAAACCCCACTTCCTGGAAGGATTTTCTCCAAAGACTCTCTACCATAGGTAACTTTTCTTTTTCACTGAGGAGATCTATTGTAATACTCTTGAGTGCAAGTGTCTTTGTGAGACATGTATGTCAAGTTGATATCCCATGGAAACTGGGCATGTATGAAAGAAAAAATAGGCTTCCAACCTTGGCTACATTAATGAAATTATGGTATACCAGAAAATGCTGTACTGGAAAAGATAGGTAAATTACTGCTTTTCCAAAATTGCAGTCATGAATGCTATTATTTTAATATATGTAATGTTATTTATCAATAACCAAAGAGTGCTTAGCCTCCATTTGCTGCCTCCACCTTTTGCACAGAAGAATAACTGTTACAGTGAGAAAGGTTGTTTTTCCCACCAACATATTCCTAAACCAAAACAGCTGTAGAGCAGGTAATAATCTAATTCTCCAAATGAATTAATAATATATATATAAAATCACTGTTGTTAATATTAATAGGAAATATATTGGAACAGATAAATCCTGAGTGCTCTCTTTTTTATAACTCTGTCCACTTGTCTGTTTGTTTCATTCTTGTAATGAAATGTCAGTCTTCATAAATAAAGGATGCCCAACACAGAAAGACAGACTATTCTGCACTTATATATTCATAACCCCTGGATGCTTTATAACCATTTAAAAATGACAAATATATAATCAATCCATATGGATGTTAGAGTAAAACCACTGCCCCTGAACACAAAAATATTATGTCTGTTTTTACACGCTCATCCCCATCTGAAAATTTCATCTTTTTGGATAAAGCTTTTCATGGTTGGTCTCCACCCAAAAGTTTTCTGGTAGTGCCCCCTTTCCTTTGGAGAATTAGAGCATTACCTGCGCTATACTGTTTTTGACTTAGGAATGTGTTGGAAAAAGGAAACACATTTCCCTCTTGAAGACACCATTGCTACCCTTTCCCTACCCGCAAATAATGTGAATGACTAAAGCTTGAAACTTAAAATTTGGCATGTAAACTGAAGAGGACCTCCGGGATCAAGTTTGGGTGGAAAAAGAAGTAGAAATTAAAAGCTATGAAGGTTTGCATATGGTATGCTATTTTATATGGGTTTTTGTACTACCCTCATCACTATAGTAATCAGAGAGCATATTGTGTATTGAGTATGGGCAGTGGAAAATATCACAGTTCTAGAGATATGTATTGTTCATGTACCATCTTTTTCCCCACATGTACACTTTTCAACATATGTCAATAGTCACCAGTAAGTCTTCAGTCTCCAAAGAAGCTCATCCTTGTGAGGATGATATAAGAAGAGGGAGAATTGGGGAGTTACTCTATTTATAGTCATGGATAAAAACAAGCTTAGTTATGTCCAGCCCTCCAGAGGTGACCAACGGATGGGGAGAGGGAACAATTTACCTTTTGTATGTATATGCAACGGCTGCACCCTTGCAATTCCCCGAGTGTAGGAATTACTCTGCATCCCTTCTGATCATGGGCTGCAGCTTATAACTTGCTGAGCCCATAAAATCCAAATAGACTATTAACAGAGTAACCGTGCAGTATTATTCCTCACAGCAATCTGAAACCAACTCGTTCAGTCAGCCTCAGAGGGCAAAACAATTTAACTCTCCACACTGACAGGAGCACAGGTGAGCCCTAACTCAAACCCTAGAATGTAATGGCCTAACTGTGACAAGGGTTAGCCCACACTCCTTCAGTCACCACTAATTTAGCTTACACTGCATCTGAAAGGGAGCTCTCTTTTTCAGTCAGCCCAGGGGTTTTTTTTGTACTAGAAGTCTCTTATCAGAACAGTGTTGGAGCTGGTGTATCAAAGGTGGGACATCACAGATTTAGGGCCTGATACGCTACTCCATTACACAGCATAACACCAGAATAACTCCTCTGAAGTCAATGGAGTTAATGCTGATAACATAACACTGGCATGAAGCATTAGGCACCATATATTTTGTCTTCTTTCCTTTTCATGTTCCCAGGGCCGTCCTTAGGCATACGCGGCATACACGGCTGTGTAGCGCACCAGAAAAAGTGGGGCACCACCGGGACCAGGGGCGGGCGGCTGTGGCGGGTGCCCGCCAAAGAGGGTGCCATGTGCTGGCCCGGCCCGATGCTCCATGCACACCACAGTGATGGTTCCTCTCTGACCCAGCCCCTCCCCCTGGCTGCTTTCGGCTGGTGGGACCTGGGTCCCCTCCCCCCGCCCACTTGCTCCTCTCAGCCAGCCGGCTGCCAGCTGAGGGCTCCTGCCAGTGACGAGGGGCATAGAGGAGCTCTCAGCCTCTGCGGCTCCGCTCCAGCCCCACCTCCTCCCCCCAGAGGCTCGTACCACTTGGTGGTGCAAGGCGGGGAGGGGGAGGCTCAGTGGCAGGCCCAGGGGTGTCTGGTTGCTGTGCCACCGCACGCCGCAGACAGCTGGGCTCCCCCGGGACGCGGCCCCCACCTCCTCCCTGTGCTCTCAGGCCCCTGCCAGGCCTGGGGCAGCTCTGGTGTGAGGGTCCTGTGCATGCAGCTCCCCGCTCGCCCCGTGCGCCCGCCGCGGCCCCGCCATTATTCAAATGCAGAGGTTCGGGAGCGTGGGGTTCCCGCACCATGCTGGGCAGGAGGCGGCACCGGCACCCATTGGACGGACACCCCGACCAGTGGGTGCTCTTTGTTCTAGATAAGCCCCCCTCAGCGCGGGCCCCATGGAGCAACTGGAGACCCAGTTCCCCCGGCCCCATCCCCCCACACCACCATGGCGGCTCAGTATCCTTTGCTGCCTCGTCCCTCCCCCCCAGACTGCGAAGCTGGGATGCCGCAGCATCTGCTCCGTACAAAGTGTGTCAGCAATCGGGGCGGGACGACGACATAGTCTATCGGCATTATAGTGTGCTTAATTTGTTTAAACTGGTTTTAATAAAGTGCATTTGGTAAGTTTTCCAATACTGTAAGCTTATGTTTGTGTTGCTAAGAGCAAGTCGGGCATAGGGGCACCAGTTTAATAATACTGCGTAGGGCCCCATAAATCCTAAGGACAGCCCTGCATGTTCCCAGCAGTACACACTCCTCTCGTTGTAACCACAAGCAAGCCTCTACAGTGCTTTCCAAACTTCTCCCAACTAACAAAATATATTTTGCCATGGCACCGAAACCCACCACAACACCACCACATCATCAATTTATGAAGACTAACCAACTGGACAACACAGCTGCAACAACACTGCATACAAAATATATTTCAACATAAACATTATGTAAAAGCTTTTAGGAACCAGACTTTGCCCTCCACCTCCCCGCAACATCCTTACACTATTAAAAATGGACCTTAATACAATTTGGCACACTATGGGGTGTTGTTTTTTAAGTTCATTATAGTTGCATTAAATAATCTCATAATTACATTTAGAGGCAAAGTGATCTATTGCCATCAATGTACTAAGTTATATGATGATAAATACAGTCAGCATTTTCCATACCGTATGCTGGTAAATGTTATTCTACAGGGAACCAATTAAAACTCTGGAAAACTTGGAACACAGATATATGGAACAAAACAAAGCAACTTACCTTGTCACTGTGGTGCTTGCTCAGTACAATGATTAGGGAATGATAATATTGTAGGACAAATACACATTACTTTAATTAAATGCACTGAAAGGTAATATACAGTGGCAATCTAAAACTTTTGTCTGTGGTGATTTTAATATTAATGAGATGAAAAAGTGAAGTCATTATTGTAAAAACAATAATATCAACACATTTTCACATGTGCTCATAACAGGAACACAATATGGGAATTAATTTACTAGAGATTTTTCTCTTGCAACATACAAAGGCAGAGGAATGGGAGATTGAAAAAGGGCAACTTTTGGTCAGAGTGAGTGCTTTGAAATGTGGCTAAGAGTATATGATACTTCTGTCTAAAAAGACATGTGTGTCTGGCATCTTAGCAGCCCATGTAGACTAAGAGGGTCTAGTAACTGTTATTGAAGTGCCATGGTGGAAAATCAGGACAATAGTTCTTACTGAAGATTAGATTCTGCCTAGTGTAGTTGGCAGTCTGAGGGGAAAGAAATTGCCATCCCTGCTCTCTAAGTACCCCCCAGCACCCCTAAAGACAGGTGTCCCAAAGGGAGCAGGGAGGAGAAAGAGAAGAGTAAGCGGAGCCATCGCTGTCTCCTCTACACTGGCCAGAGCTGGCCATATTCACAGAAAGAAGCATACTTAACCCTGCATACCTAGGGTGGAGAAAGCAACGAGGGGTGAGGCTGTTCTAGATTTGATTTTGGCAAATAGGGAGGAACTGGTTGAGAATTTGAAAGTGGAAGGCAGCTTGGGTGAAAGTGATCATGAAAGGATAGATGTCATGATTCTAAGGAATGGTAGGAGAGAAAACTGCAGAACAAAGATAATGGATTTCAGGAAGGCAAACTTCAACAAACTCAGGGAGTTGGTAGATGAGAACCCGTGGGAAGGAAGTCTAAAGGAAAAACAGTTTGAGAGAGCTGGCATTTTTTCAAAGAGACATTATTAAGGGAACAAGAGCAAATTATCTTGCTGTGTAGGAAGACAGACCACCCTGAGTTAACCAGGAGATCTTCAATGATCTAAAACTCAAAAAAGAGTCCTACAAAAAGTAGAAAGTAGGTCAAATTACGAAAGATGAATATAAAGAAACACCACCACAAGCATGTAGGGACAAAATTAGAAAGGCCAGGGACAAAATGAGATTCAATTAGCTAGAGACATAAAGAATAACAAGAAAACATTCTACAAAATACATTAGAAGCAAGAAGAAGACCAAAGAGAGAGTAGGCCAATTACTCAATGAGGGAGAGAGGCAATCACAGAAAATGTGGAAATGGAGGAAGTGCTAAATGCCTTTTTTGTTTCAGTTTTCACCAAATAGGTTAGTAGCGATTGGACGTCTAACACAGTGAATGCCAGTGAAAACGAGGTAGGATCAGAAGCTAAAATAGGGAAGGAACAAATTAAAAATGACTTAAGGCATGTCTCCGTGTACAGTGCTGCAACGGCGCAGCTGTACTGATGCAGCTGCGCCCCTGCAGCACATCTGGTGAAGATGCTCTATGCCAGTGGTTCCCAAACTTTAACAACCTGTGAACCCCTTTCACTAAAACGTCAAGTCTCGCGAACCCCCTCCAAAAAATGAATATTTAAATTAGAAAAGCAGTGATCTTGGAAATATAAAATTTGTTTTTATAACATGCTTATTACACACTATTTATTATTAATTATTATTTATCATTGCAGTATTTTTATTACATTATGAACACTCTTCCAAGATCTCACTTTCGTAGCTTGTATCACTTTGAATAAGCCTGTTATAAGACAAGGAGTATCAGATGTGAAACAGCAGGAAGGGATTTAAGAAGCCAACTCAAAGAGTTCCTCCTACACAAGCATTCAGGTCTTGAGCAGTCCAGGCAAACAATGCATGTTACAACAAAGCTTAAACTTGTTCATAATAATTGTAAAAACAATACTAGCTCCCTATTTAATTTTAAAAACAGCAAAAAATATCCACCTCCCTTTCCATTTCTTATAAGGAGTCTTGAAGTTTAAATCTCCTCAGTGTAATAAATATGCTTGCTTTGATCTGCTTAACTCTTGGAAGTCCAGTGGCTCTGGGCTGCTGGACCCATGCTGCCCAGGGTCCCTAGGGACAGCTCTGTCCGCCATTAGGGAATTTTTTCCCGAGAACCCCCTGTAACATTTTGCGAACCCCAGTTTGGGAACCACTACTCTATGCCAACAGGAGAGAGCTCTCCCATTGGCATAATAAAACCACCTCCATGAATGGCAGAAGTTATGTCAATGGGAGAAATTCTCCCGCCAACATACTACTGTGCACGTGCACGCTTATGTTGGTGCAACTTATGTTGCTCAGGGGGGTGGTTTATTTACACCCCCTGAAAAACATAAATTATGCTGACATAAAATGTAGTGTAGAAATAGCCTTAAACAAGTTAGATATCTTCAGGTCAGCTGATGAAATACATCCTAGAATACTCAAGGAACTGACTGGGGAGATATCTGAGCCATTGCCAATTATCTTCAAAACCTCATGGAAGACAGCGTGGAGAGCCAGGGGCCCAAGCAGGCCAGGCAGCTCCTACCAGCTTCCGATTGACTGGCTCCTGGCAGGAGGCGACACATGCGCACGTCCTCCTTCTGCTTGACTTTTTTTTTTTAAATGGGGACAGCCTAGGTGGCTGAACACCTCTCTTCCCACCCCCAGTATGTGAATCACTCTGGGACTTAGGAGATAGGTGCCTGGGTGCCTAGAGGGAGGCAGCAGGACACATGCCCAGACGCAGAAACATAGGCACCGAGGGAACTTTTACTCTGAAAATGTAAGTGCCAAGTGAGCTTAGGTGGCTACAGAGGTTACGCAGCAGTTTTGCGCATCACAGTGGAGCCAAAACTAGCACTTAGATGCCTGAAACAAGGACTTCAGCACCTAACTGCTTTTGTAGATCCAGGCCATTGTTAGAATACATTTTTAAAAGCCTGTCACACATGCATTATAGTACTTTTTGCCAATATTAGGGAGCTATGATACTAACTGTAGGGCTACATTAGCATTATAATATCTACATGGAAAGTTTCCAATTAAAAAAAAATCTCTAAAGTACAATGTGTACATTAGCATATTAAAGTTTTTGGTATTCTGTACCTTGAAATATACGGGATGTGCAATGTGTCTGAGTTAACATTACCATAAGGAGCTTAAATTTCAATTTCCTGACTTCTGGATTGTGCAATCAATTAACATCAGGGATGCAAAGTGATACTTGTGCTTAGCACCAAAATAAATCCTGGCTTTAAATGTCACTTTGAAATACACAAGGACAAGGAGATCTTTGCATCATAGTTTAAACAGAATCGGATGTAGATTCTTTTTTCCTGAATGTCACCTTCCTTTCAGTAATGCTCCACCAAAGAAACAGCATTTTGAGAATACAGTGGAGCCACTTAAATGGCAAATCTTAATAGAGACATATCTCAGGAACAGATGCTAATCAGATTTAGGGATCTGACTAATAGGACATCTAATACAAATATCATTCAAGTCTAAACAACAGGTTCTTCACCAATTATTGCTATGTGTTAACTAAAACATGACAGTGTCCAAAACTAATTAAACCATCAGAGGCTTCAGTTTAATTACTGTAAAAGACAAAAGTCTACAGGCCCTGCACAATTTTTCCCCACAGCAAAAAAACCCAAACAAACAAAACAAAAAACAGTGCCAGTATAGAATCAGTTTCTCAGGTGCTATTTGCTTGTATTATTGTCCACAGATTTTCAAATTTCTCTTATGGTGACATATTAACTTACTCTCAACTTACCACAATATTGATCTTAATACAAACTACAGCTCATATTGAACCTTGCATTAGATAAATTCATGACAAGAACACAGCAGAAATGTTGACAGCTTTTAGAAGTAGCAGTATTAGGTTTCCTGTTTCCTCTACAATATTTTCAGTCTTGCACCAGAACCGTGAGTCATGGTAATGGAAATAATAGGACAAACATCCTATTTATTTATGCAACTCTTGTCTCTTCTCTGTTGGAAAAGATACTATGTCCTTTCCTCTCTCACCAGCTTTGTTGTTCAAGTGATTACTCCGGTGAGCTCCACCTCTGAAGAATTTAAAAATCTCTAATTTACAACAATTTTATGCATAACTATTGACAATCACCAAGCTATTTATCAGTAGATGCAGGTGAATAATTGACAGACACATAGGATAAATTTAAGTAGCAGGCTACAACTTTATTTATATATTAAATACTGGAAGGGGCATTATATGCCTCACCGCGAAGTCTCTCATGACAGGCATTTAACTGGGTCCAGTGCAATGTTCAGGACTCCCACCATATCACCAGTAACTTGGAGTAGACCTGCTTGGGCCCACCTCTAAGACTCAGCTCACTTCTGAATCCTCTCCACCTCCCCTGCATGGAAGGGTAGAGGTTCCCAAGGGAGCACCTCAGTCCCTCAAAGACTTCAGGACGACCAGTACAATCTCAGGTTTCATCTACCACCAGAAGCTGGTCCCTTTTATCCTTCTCTGCACTGGACACTGGCCTCAAGAAGCAACATGCTAAAACAGGATTAATATTAAGAAAAATGATACTTTCTCAGTCTTAATGTTATGATCTAACTGCCTCCATGATGCTGTGAAGAAGGCAAAATAACCCTACCAGACCACTTGTTAGCTTACTCTATTGGGAAAAATTTCTTCCTGATCTCCAAACAGGCAATCAGTCAGATCTGCAGCATCATGAATAACACAAAACACAATGCCATACAAAGGGGAGGGAGGCAGGCCAGGGTAGATGGCCTGAATAAGAGGCTTTTGAAAAGCCCAGGTAAGCTTAAATAGGCAAGGGGGAGGGATGGTAAAATCCAATCAGTTAGCTGGTTCCCCCCACCTCCACCTAATGGAAAGGTGACAGACCTGAGAGGCACGATACCCCCATCCCAGCCATACACACTCCCTCGCATTGGCCCTGACACCCACACCTGCCAGCTGAGTGCTGTGGCCTTCCCCGGAGCTCCTTCAAAGCTCCTTCCCCACTGATTGCTGGGAAGAGGTAGTCTGTTTCTGCAAACAAGAAGCAACAAGTTATATTCTTGAGACTTCAGAAGAACATTTCAACTCAACTCTAAAATCTAGCCCTAACACAGGCACTTGAGTGTTGTTTAAGAGAACTGATCAAGGAATAACAGAATATCACAATATATGTAGGTGTTGAGTTTTCAAACCTTATGTGAGGCACAACAGAGGAAGCTAAGTAACTTTAGAACATGGCAAGTGGCTATAGCATACACCTGTATTTCCCCATACCTTGGAGTGACCTATTCTAATAATAAAATGATAGGCATCTTAAATTTTGTTTACAAAACCTTATCAAAATTAAATTGCAAAACAAAGTGTTCTAAACAAGACTGGAAAAGAGCCTATTCCCCAGTAATGATATCTGCTGACAAGTATCTCTTTAATGACCACCAAGCAAATGAAAACGATGTCTTGTGTTGTTACTACTAAAGGGGTTCAAGTGAGCAAGCCTTGATGTTCCTATTGCTGCCCTGTGATCACAATAGAAATTTAAAGTCATGAGAGTCAAACTGCTTTAACTGCAGCAATGTGTCTCTAAACATGTTGGGAAAGAAACAACAAGGTAATGAAATGAAGGATTGATAAGTGGGGAAAAGAAAGCAATGAGTCAGAAAATGAGGTACTAACTAAAACGAGACAAAAGGGAAAAAAGATTTAAGGACAAAGGAATGGGACTGAAAGAGAAACAATTGTACATGGTCATTAAAAACAGACAGAAACAAACACATGAATAAACAGAGAAATGACACTGACAGAGCAGTTGTTGACAGAAAAATACTAAAAGGACCAGAGAAGAAGAAACTAAAACAGTATTAAGATTCAAGACTTTTTTTCAGTAATGATCTAGCACTATTATGACTTTAAACAGTGCCAAAGTTGCCTGATACATATACGGTTTCTTTTTTCTGACGTTTGTGAACAAAAAGGTAAGACAAGATTGAGTGATATATCGATGGACTACTGATATTTTTCACCACATTAAAGAGGATATAAAGCATTTCTACAAGTAATTTTTTTCTGCCTCTGAGAATTTAGACATTACTCATTAGTAAACACTGGAAATAAGCTTAAAGTGTCTGGATGTAAGGCCTTGCGTGGAGCCCAGGATACAGCTACGGCAAGGTTTGTGATTTTTGTTAAATTATGAATAGAAAAAATCCCAGGAAGGTCCACGAACTATGGACCAATCAACTGTGTGTGTGGGGGTGTCTATGCATGGTTGCTGTGTTGAATGGGGTGAGAGTTTGTCCATTCATAGAGCCATTGTTTATTAGTCTAGAAAATAAAGGACTATTTCTGCCGTAGTTTAAAAGGTTTTAATGTTATTTGTATTGTAGTAGTGCTTAGTGTTTCCTAACTAGGGATCAGAGCCCTATGTGCTGGGTACTGCTCAAACACATAACAGAAAGATGTTCCCTGCCCCAAAGAGCTTACAATGTGTGCCAACTGTCCTTTGGTGTCTAATCTTCCTCTGGTTCTCTGTATTGCCATTACTGGAGAAAAAGAGTTAACTCCAACCTGCAACATTCCCACCCCCAAACTGGTTCCTGATCCAGAAGTGCACATGCCAGGGGTTGGGGACAGAAAGGACATGACACACCCATTCCTCTTCCTAGCCCTGCCACCCATCTGCTGATAGTGGGGAGGGGGAAACTAATTTCCCTGTCTCCTCTAATGCTCTTTTCTTGGGTTATCAGTCAAGGGCATCCACAAACTCCAGCTTGTACAATGCATATCAGCAAACCTGTGAAGTGGAATTAGCCACAGTGAGCACATCACACCAGCGCTCTGCATCCTCCATTGGCTCCCCATTCACTAGCAGGTCCAGTTCAACATTCTGGTCCTAATCTTTAAGGCCCTTAATGGGCTAGGATCAGACTACCTTAGTGATCATCTCTCCTCTAGTGACACTCCAGGACACTGCACTCAGAGGGGACGCTGACACTATACCAGTGTGGGATTTTTCTGAGACAGAGACCAGAAACGTTTAGTGTTAGGTGCTAAAGTAAGGAACACCTTATTAAAAGAAATCAAAAGGTGACCCACTCTGGCCTCCTCCAGAGCCAAGTGCAAAATCCATTTTTCAGCCTACGCACAATAACAGAAGCTAAAAAGAACAAAAAGGATGATATAAAAGAGGAGGAAGGGAAGAAAGAGAACTCCACCCCAGGATATTAGGAAACACAATCCCTTTTTCAACATACATTTTGGTTTCCTTGATTTACATTTCTTTCTGGTATCCCATTAGAAGTATTCGTGCTTTATAGGTGTGTTTGCAAAACATTGCTAGGAAAAAGCCTAATTATTAAACCTTGATGGGTTTGAGCTATTTTAAACTTTTTATGCATGTTTATTTTAGTTAATTAAATGCCCTCAGAAACATTTGTAATTATATAAACCTTGGTTGTCGAAATTAATATCTCTCCAACAATAGCAGAATGCAAAGTGGGCAATCACATATAGAATCCAGATAGAGAGGGAGAAGGAGATACTCTCAATGGCCATTTCCCAGTTTACTTCAGTTCTTGCAAGAACTGGGCACCCTGCACAAAGCAAGATGCTTGTTCCAGATTCAGCAAATCATTTTAGTGTCATTTCTCACATACTATCCTGCTATTTGCCATTCTTCTCCTTTTTATTTATTTTCATACAATAGGCCTGATTCTGATCTCTTTCACATTCATTTTGCACTAGAATAGCTCCATTGAGAATAGAATAGCTCTTTATTTTCACAGGTGTGAGATCAGAATCAGGCCCATCATTCCTAAGAAGTATTTTGGGTTATGCACTACCATTGTGATTGTTTTGGCAGAACAAGTCCCTTAGAGAAATAATCTCTAACGAGACTGATTTTTTTGTTTCCCTTTTATTTTCTTTATTTTTATTAACTAGTGATGTAAATATTTCTTGCCCACCTGTGTTAGGAGAAAAATTATGAGAAATAGGATCCTCCACCCAGATTTTCAATGAAATTGTGCTATATAATAGGAAGATTCAATCCCAACTCTAGGGATCTTAAAATCAATACATAGGGACTAATTAATCCTTGTGTAATTCCAATTTTCATCTGAAGTCCATCAGGATGAATCTGGTGCATTGAGCCAAATTCAGAGGTGACATACACGTTATATGAATAAGTATGAGTGTAACATTAATGCAGAATGGATGGAAAGTAGGGGTTCTATAAATAGGAACATCAAAAAATGCAAGATAAAGCAGTCCTTCCCCTGCCCCCTTCTGCTGCACTTCTTTGTTACATTCTTATGCTGTGTTGATTGCTTTTACTGCTACAATCCCACCCTTCTACCCCTTTGGCACACAAGTCACACTTATACCAAC
Organism: Chelydra serpentina; assembly: GCA_037349315.1. Taxonomy (NCBI): domain Eukaryota; kingdom Metazoa; phylum Chordata; order Testudines; family Chelydridae; genus Chelydra; species Chelydra serpentina. Next base: position 19,318,705 of record JBAIAC010000042.1, read on the forward strand.
TTGCCAACATGTATGACTGCTACTGTTATTTTTCAAGCACTCTGAAATGTGCTAGACACCTCACAAGACAAGCATGACCATGTGACATGCTTCAAAACAATATACCACATAGTCCATCTGGGCCAGGAGTGGCTAACCTGAGCCTGAGAAGGAGCCAGCATTTACCAATGTACATTACCAAAGAGCCACAGTAATACGTCAGCAGCCCCGCCAATCAGCGCCTCCCCCTCCCTCCCCGCACCTCCTGATCAGCTGTTTCGTGGCATGCAGGAGGCTCTGGGGGAAAAGGGGAGGAGCAAGGGCATGGCAGGCTCAGGGGAGGGGGTGGGAAGGGGTAGAGTGGGGACAGGGCCTGTGGCAGAGCAGTGAACACCACCTGGCCCATTGGAAAGTTGGCACTTGTAGCTCCAGCCCCGGCGTCGGTGCCTATACAAGGAGCCGCATATTAACTTCTGAAGAGCCGCATGTGGCTCCAGAGCCCCAGGTTGGCCACCCCTGCTCTGGGCCATGAAGTATTTCACTGTCTAGTTACCCAAGACTGTCATATCTGACCTGCTTATCATGAGGGTTGACTTTTTTACTTCAAGATAAATGATCTTTCAGCTGTGGCTGTATAAAGCACTGGTGACATCCAGTCATCTGTTATATTAGTCACAGATGTGTATTCTTTATGGATCTCTGGGGGACGTAGCCAGGCTCTACTTCCTGTTAAGTGACAGTCAGCTGACTTTAAATGTGTTATCAAGTACCTGTGATGTTCTGAATATCTCTACTAATGACATACTCATTAATCTCCAACTTTGAAAATACATATCAGAGCATGTCAAATGATGACTGCATAGAACATCAGACCTAATTTTGTTATGGGAGAAGAGCTTGCAGAAATTTAACACTTATTGTACACTTATTTCAGCATTTAGCTCATTTTCAGGGTAAGCAATAAAAACCTTTCCAAACCAAATTAAAAAATAATTTAAAAGACTGTTTATTTCCTTACCTCTCAATATAAGGCCCTTTCTCTGAAATGCAAAGCCCATGGTCTGAAAGGGCAGAGATGTAAGGTCTAACTTATTCTACCTTTTACATTTGAGTGTGAGTTTAGTACTGATGAAAGATACTGTATTGACAAACCTGTAGATTGAAGTCTTCTCATCCACAGAACAGAAAGTGCAGAGGGCTTCCCTGCAATGCCCGCCTCAACCCTTTCTTGGAGAATCCCTCTCTGGAAGCAACAGAGGGGAAGAAAGACCTGGGTATTGGTTGATCACAGGATGACTATGAGCCACCAATGAAATGCAACCATGAAAAAGGCCAAGGCAGTCTTAGGATGCATCAGGAGAGGTATTTCCAGTAGACAGGGAAGTGTTAGTACCAAGATGCAAGGCACTGGTGAGACCTCATCTGGAATACTGTGGGCAATTCTGGTCTCCCATATCTAAGAAAGATTAATTCAAATGGAAACAGGTGCACAGAAGGGCTACTAGGATGATCAGAGGAATGGAAAACCTATCTGATGAGCAGAGATTCAAAGAGCTGGGCTTGTTTAGCCTAACCAAAAGAAGGCTGATTGTTCTCTATAAAAACATCAGAAGGATAAATACCGGGGGGAGGTTGAGGGGCACTATTTAAGTTAAGCGCCAGTGTTGACACAAGACAAATAGATATAAACTGTCCATCAATAAATTTAGGCTTCACATTAGATGAAGGTTTCTAACCATCAGAGGAGTGAAGTTCTGGAACAGCCTTCGGGGCGGGGGGCGGGGGGGATTTAACTGGCTTCAAGACTTGATAAGTTTATGGAGGGTCTGGTATGATGAGATTGATAAATTTGTGGTGGGGATGGTATAATGAGACTGCCTACAATGGCATGTAGCCGATCTGTGACAGCTAGTAGCAAAAATCTTCAACAGCCGGTGATGGAACACTAGATGGGGAGGACTGCATGACTACAGAGAATTCTTTCACAGGTGACTGGCTGCTGGATCTTGCCCACATGCTCAGGGTCTAACTGATCACCATATTTGGGGTCATGAAGGAATTTTCCACGGGTCAGTGTGATGGGATGTCCACCTCACACTCACCTTGAAGGGTTAATGGAGGCCACATGAGCTAATTAATCTATTAGGAATTAAGACTGAGAGAAGCCTTAATTAGAAGAAGCTCACCTGTGCAGGAATAAGCCAGGAAACAAGAGAGGGGGCCATGGGGAAAAGCTGAAGTCACTCCCTGGGAAGAGGGAGGAGTATCTGGAGGCTGCAGAGATGTATATCCTGAAGTAGCTCCTGGGAGGAAGGAGTGCTGAAACTGGTAGACCCAGAGAAGGAAGGGAGAGCCAGATGGCTAGAAAAGGGCTCAGGGAAATGGAGCAAGGTACAGGGTGGAACACACTTTGACTGCTGGCTAGAGAGTCTCTGAGCAGGAAGCCAAAGTAGAGGGTGGGCGCAGGTTCCCCAACCAACCACTGAGGAAGTGGCACCAGTATGTAGGAAGACTGCCTGAGCCTGCGTGTAAGAAGAGACTTTCCAACCCCCAGAAGAGGAAACCACAATAGTGACCTAGCCAGAGTGCTCGCACTAAGGCTAGGTCTACACTAACCCCCCCTGTCGAACTAAGATACGCAACTTCAGCTACATTAATAACGTAGCTGAAGTCGAAGTATCTTAGTTCGAACTTACCTGTGGTCCAGATGCGGCGCGCAGGCTCCCCAGTCGACTCCGCCTGCTCCGTTCGCAGAGCAGGATTACCGGCGTCAACGGGGGAGCACTTCCTGGTTCGATTTATCGCGTCTTGACAAGAACATCGATCCCACGCCTCCGACGTGACGCGTAAGTATAGACATACCCTAAGAGGCCACAGCACCTCCCAAGATGTGAGAAGGGTATAAAGAAAGAGACTGAGACCGAGGCCGGAAGGACAGAGTGCAAACGCAGGAAGGGGTGTTGACCTCTGATGAGCTATTCCCCAGAATGGCCAGGAGGAGGCAACATACCTGCAGTGAGTAGGGCACCCTGTCAGACAAATTGGTAGAAACCCGGGGGGGGGGGAGGGAGGGTTCATCTTCCATTGCAGCTTGGAGCATGAGTCCAACCAGCTGGTTGACCTGGTGTAAATGGTGAATTCTGTGTAACTTCTTTGAAGTAAGATATGAGGGCTTCAGTAACTCAGCGAGAGGTTATGGGCCTATTTACAGGAGTGGGTAGGTGAGGCTCTGTGGCCTACAATGCACAGGAGGTCAGACTAGATTATCATGATGGTCCCTTCTGGCCTTAAAATCCGAGTCTATGAAGTTGATTAGGAAATTCACACTTCATGTCCATAAAGCCCTTGGTTAAGTCTCAATAAAGGTGGCAATTAGTGCCAATTGCCACTAAGGACAGAAACCAACAAACTCATTTACATAGGCCACCAGGGCGAAAGGGGAGAAGCACCAGATGGCAGTCCTTTTCAGTCACAATCATTTGTGGTGTAGAAAGACTTTGTCCATTACTTGATCCATTATCTACTCATTGCAACCAGAGTACTCTGTCTTTGGTTTATAATGGAACCCACATATAACAGGAGGAGAATAAAGTTGATAGCATGAATCCAAAAGTCCACTGATTTCCCCTTTGCAGAATGTGAACTCCACATCTTAAAGCATCAATACTTTTAAAACTAGAGTTGGCTGAAAATAGGGGGTGAGGGAAGGGGAATTTGGAAAAAATTTAAAACAGCTCTATTTAAAGAATCTGAATATTCATGTTAGCAACAGAATGCCTACAAAATGTCCATATGTTATACCAAACAAAACCTGCAGAGGGAGGCAAAGATGACTTTATGCCACGTGAGCAATTCCTGATCCTGGGGCTAGCTGGGGGTGGGCCTGAAACAATTTAGAGCAACCTCATGACCATGCCCCCTCCCAGCAGCCATGCTCTCCTTATACCCCCTGCAAGGAAAAGATGTCACAGAGCCTGCTATGCTGGTTCTACCCCGGGGCTTCCCCCATGCTGGGGAAATCATCAGCTGTCCACATAGGCCAGCTTTACAGACCATTTGTGCGAAGGGAAAAGGGTGCAAGGGCCAGAATTTCCATTTCTAGATCAGTCTTGAGTCGGTGACCTCTTCATTAAATTGACAACAGTGGTGCAATTTTGCTAGTATCTGAGGTATGGTCTCTTGCCTACTAGGAACTGAAATGAGACCACTAAACTCAATTCATGTGCAAAACAGCCATTAGATGATAATGACACTTTACTTGTGTGGGCTGACTATGATCTGACCATGTGTGTATGAAAGTGTCTATACCCCAATACCAATCCTTACAGCCACCAAGATTCCTACTGGCTTCACAAAATAATCCTGTGAGCAAAGCCAAGACTCACAAGGATACACGTTGTCTGTCTGAAGGAAGCTTAGGGCACTATTTATCCAATTTGGAGCCATTACAATCCATTAGTTCAATAATCTACACTTAAAAAGAGCCTAGAGCTCTTACAGTATAATCAATCAATAACATACATTTAAAAATCTCAGTGCAAGATGTTTTCACTTTAAAATGCCTTGAATGCAAACAATAGTCTGCAAGATCATCTTCAAAGATGAGACATAAACTGTAAAAAGGAAAGAAATCCATCCTTAACTTCTCCTGTTGCACCAGGAGGGCTCATGTGACTATGACTGGTGCTGCTATGGCTTATTGCTATGGGTTGGGTTAAGGATGAAGGTTTAACTTAATTTCCTTGGTTTCTGCCACAACCCTAATATTTCTTAAACAGAGTTTGTTATAGGTTACTATGCACTTCTGTCACTATATAACTACTCCTGATTGATGGGGAGCACAGAGCATACATGCAGATTCTGTTCTTACAGCTCTTTGTTAATTCCAGATTGGTAATTACTAGCTGGTCTGCAAAGAAGTACCTAGGTTTTAATGACTATTTGTTTAAAGAAGCAATGACTAGGTTTGATTTTTAATAACATTTTTAGGGAAATGTGGGGATCAAGCCATCACCAAGTGGTCTCAGTCCGAACACTGGAAATGGAGATTTTTGTACATTTAAAAATTGCAACTTAAATTTATGAATTTCAGTTGGAGGATACAGTGATTAATGTGGGGTTGAAAGGTCTAGAATGCCATTCGCCCTCCTTGATTGCATTCGAGGAGTGTAGCAAAATGTAATTAGGGACAACCTCATGGGAATATAGCATACAAGTGCAGACAGGATGGGCTGGCTGTTCGCATAGGTAAGTGGCCAGCCATGTAACACTGTAAGAAGCGAAAATGGCAGTCCATGAGGAACATGAGACTCCTAGAACCTGTTTAGAAGAGCCAAGGTGTTGCTTATTATTGGATACAGGTGAACCTATAAATTTCTACAGGGTGTTTGTTTTATTTGTTTTTTTGTTGCTACAGATAAATAAGGGAGGTTTGTGAAAAGAGACAGGTAAGTAGAAGATGGAGGTTATGGGGTGGGGGAGAGAGGGGGAGAGAGAGAGTTGAGTTGAGTTGAGTTTGCCTGGTTTGGGCATGCCTGAGGGATCCCAGATACTTTAATTCCTAAGGGGCAGAATGAAGAGGTTGTCTAGGTGGAAAGCGAGAAGCCTCATCTTGAAAATTCTGCTCTGGGAGGGAATATTTGGGGAGAGAGTAAATGCCCCAACCTTTCCTTCTTCCCCCTCAAATACTCCATGCACGTGCACATACACATTAGTTTCTAGGATAGGGGAAAACTATGGTTCTAAGTGGAACCGTAGCGGGGTGGATACCCCACTCCTGCCCTGAGGGGCTGAAAACAGCCCAGGAGAGGGCTATTTCTGGAGCAAGCAGCCCCAGGCTGACTGGGAAGGCAGGCTCAGCTGGGGCCATGCCCCAATTAAGGCTCAGCTGGCCCTTATAAGTGGGCAGTGAGCCAAGAGCAGGGACACTCTCTGTCTGCCTTTAGAGGAAGAAGGGCTTGGCTGCAGGGACCTGAGCAGGTACCTAGGGTGGAGCAGGGCTGGGGAAAGCCTGGGGAGCTCCAACCTGAGAAAACCCCAGGCTGTGGCCTAGGGTTAGGCCCCACTAGGTACTGGGGTTGTGGGGGCAACCCACAGGTAGGCTGAGGCCGCAGGTCCAAACCCCCCGTTGTGATGAGTAGCTTATACTGCAGTCTGCCCCAGGGCGCAGGGGCTAGCTGGAGACTGGCAGTAGCCTATGACTGAGGTGAGGTGGGGATAGTGGGTTGGGGTTCCCCTGGGGAGGGGAGACCCAGATCTGGGGGGTATTGCTAGGGGGCAACACCCCAGTTAAAGGGGCACCGGGTCCTGGGAGGGACACAGGCCAGAGCGGTCAGGCAGATCACCGGCCTGCAGAGGGCGCTCCAGAGGCTGGATGAGCTAATTCCCGGAGAAACCAGCAGGAGGCGCCGCAGGGGTGAGTCCAACCCTGTCACAGGAACCAAGGCCGGCTTTAGGCTGATTTCCCAGAATTGGGCCCCGCGCCAAAGAGGGCCCTGCAACGTCCGTGTCTTCGGCAGCACTTCGGCGGCAGCTCAATTGCTGCCGTTGTCTTTGGCGGCATTTCAGCGGAGGGTCCTTCTTCGGCGGCAGCTTTTTTTTTTCTTTTTTTTTTTCTGTGCAAAAGCTGGAGCCAGCCCTGCCCCTGCCGGGGCCAAGTCAAATCTGTTTGAATCGGGCCCCGCACTTCCTAAAGCCGGCCCTGAGTGGAACCACTGGGTGGATGACTTTCAGACAGATAAATCTATCTATGCCACTCTCTTTGGCATAGTAGCAATAATCTGCCTGGAAAATATGGCCCATTATATGAAGTTGCAGATGCCCCAAAAATAATTGTGCTATAGGGTCCTGAGATGGTGTTATGAAGTTAGCATTGTGAGATTATCACACGTGATGAAAACACAAAGCAATGTGATGTCATGTGTGACACTGGCAAATGCGGTGCCAGCATTTGACAAGGCTTTAGATCTCAGCTGAGCACACACAAATTCATTGCTGGAAAGCAGCCTGTTTCACCTGTGTGTTAGTATGGTTGTTAAGTTCAATATCATCTTAATGTGTTTATAGTGTTTAGACTTTAATGCCTGCAGCATCTTATAAGAAGTTCATAATCTCACTTACAATATCATCTTCACCTACTACAAGGTAATATTTAAGATTTTGGTTTATAACTGTAAAAAAAGTGTTTGCTGTGAACCTGTTGGGGGGGATATTTCCCTGCTCATCAAGAAGACTATCAAAATTAAAGGTGCCACTGTGGGACATCACAATTGTGGGACTTTAATTGCCCCTTCACATCCATGAAGAGGCTATGTGCAGAAGGTCTTGTCCCATCAGCTTGAATTCTGGAAGAAGGAAATTATAGCTGACAAGAAAAGTTTTCATTTCTCATTTGTTGTTTGGATTCTGTCAGGGCCGGAGCCATGAAACAGAAGCAGAGATCCCCAGGGTGAACCTGGGTTAGCCCTAAAAGACATTCAGATCTGACAAATTATTACAACTGTCACCTTTTAAACCCGTATAACGTAACTAATTTGTGTATATATGTGTCCACCTTGTAATAACGGTCTCATTTTTTTCCTAATTAATAAATCTTTAGTTGGTTGATTACAGGACTGACTGCAAGCATTCTTTCTGGTGAGAGATCTAAGGTAAAAACTGACCTGGGGCTAGTGACTGGTCTCTTGGGACTCGAAGCAAGCTGAATATTTTGTGATTTTTGGTGTATAGCAACCAGCTATCACCAAGTCCAGTTTGCCTAGGTGGCAAGCTAGACTGGAATATCCAAGGACTATCTGTGGCTCTATGGTAAGGCAGTGCTTCAGGAATTCACATTTGTTACTGCATTGGTGAAATTTAATTACAGAACATACAACCAATTTGGGGTCTCTGAGCTGCTTCTTGACAGTCTGCTCTGAGGTTGGCATTCACGGTCATGAAACAGCGTGACATGATTATTTAGTGTCTTTCTATGATTTTCAACACACTACCTTCTCCCTCCTTCCCATCCTATTCTGGCTGTTTGAATGGCAAGGTGGGATGTTTCTCTTTTCCTTTCCTCCCACTAACCTTGCTTACACTAGGAAATAGAAGATGGTTCAACTTTTCTCCTATCTCTCTACTTTCCATACCTTGCAAGCTGTATGGTGAAGGGGAAAGGGGGCTTAAGAGTTCAGGTCCAGTTACTTAATGATGTGTTATGTATGTAAGACCATACAGGGAACACTCTAATGAACAGTTCTCCATTTTTCAGCTGAAACCAGTCAAACAGTGGGGGCAAATTCTCTTGCTTTTCTAGTGTAAATACCTGTTAACAGGTAGAGGGGAACACACTGCATCTTGCTAAGGGGTGGCAGAGAGTCTGCACTCTTCAGAACAACAGTGGACCACCCCCTACTCTAGGTTGGGCCTGAATGGCACAATCTATATCATCATCCTTTTGTGAAGTAAACTTCTTCATTTTAAAGTAAAACTTTATAGAAAAAAATAATGTAGGTAAACTTTGAGAACTAATCACTGTATTTTGGCTTAGCAAATGAACTGTCCATCATGACGATCTTCTCATCTGCTATTCAGACCAAGTCAGGTGAAAGGACAGATAAGTCAAACTTTACAGAAGAGGGAAATTTTGCTTATTTTCTCACACCAAATGGTCAAAGTCAGATGAAAATATTTTCTTTTCTGTTGCCTGAATTTAAAAATAAATCCAGAAAACACAAGTAAACCAGAATAATGAATCCAAATAACTTTGAGATGGGGAGGGGGGGGAAGAATATAATCTGGATTTGAATAGTATGACTCAAGTTTATCTCTAGAAAAAGAAATTCAACTGATTTCTATTTAACGCAAAAGCATAATAATAGCTAATCAGGTGGCTCAGGTTATATTTTTCCAACTGCTGCCTTGCAAAACTCAAGCATTTATTAAACTTCTCAGGTTGCTATACTTTTGTTGTTCAGTAATAAATCATTGTACAATGAGATTAGCTATTAGAAAGAATAAGACTTATTGCAATGTGGTGGTCTACTGCCTAATCAGACTGGCTACCTCTCTAGCTTAGTTATTTAGAGTGCCAGTCACAGCAGGAAAAAAAATAGACTTTCCCACATAGGGATCAGAACTGTGCTGATTACAAGAACATTTAAACACAGCTGTTTCTAGAAAGATCTAGCAGCATTTCTCCGATCATTATGAACAGAGAGGCTTAGTCTGAGAGCTGTGCTATAGAACTGCTCCAGATAAGGAGACCATATTTTCAGAATCAAGATCCCAGGATAATTTTGTGGCAAAATAATCATATAAAAAGCTCTTTAACAGCAGTTTAGGACAGGAAGTTTAAGAATACTTAACTCCAACTTCAGGGGAATATATACAGCCAAAATGTAATTGCACAGACAGGAAAAGGGCCAGCACAGTGGCGTTATTACATACTGTACATTTATCATCAAATGACAAAGTAAACAAAACATGGTTATGAACAAAATGAAAAGAGAATATTGTTTGACATCTTCCAGATGTCATTCAAAAAGAAAGTCCTTAACCCTTCCACTACCACTCTTTCCACTGCATGTATTGTACTGCAGTCTTACATTAAACTCTCATTAGGACATATGGCATCATTCAAATGCTTAACAATCATTTATTATTGGCACAAGACTGTATCTTATCTGGAGGAAAAAAATACAGACACAATGTCAGATAGTTTAGACTTTGAATTTGTCCTCCCACTTCAATATGTGTGTGCGTGTGTGTGCACGTTTGCATATATATAAATTATGCAGCACATCAAACTTCCTGCCACTAAGAAAAAATTTACTTTTGTGGGGCAAACCCATGAACAATAAGTGAGCAACCCCAGCTGTCTTCCAGCAGAAATGCCATATTGAACAGTATCCCTACAACCATACATATTCCCACCGATAAAGGCTTCTATGCCTCCTGTGTTGCATGAAAACTGGAGAAGCCTTACCAACAAATACAGGTCAAATGTGGCTTATGAGCACTGAAGGAAGGAACCAGATACTACAAAAAAAAAGCATGTACACAAATGCATCCTCTTAAGCCAGGAGCAGCCCTGCTATGTTCTTTGTATCCTGGTATTTCAGGGATATAACTGGCTGGCAGTGGGGATAGAACCAAGAATGAGTTGCTAGTGCTAGCACGCTCCCCTAGCAAACTGGGCTCTTACGCAGTTGAAATCCCTTTGGACCTTAATGTTGCTCATGCAAAATAATTATTAGTGAAGCAGGCTAACCTTGCAAATGTCCCAATATCGAGAGGTTAGGAGGCTAGGATTTCTCATGCATTCTCAGGCTCCAACTGTTCTGATGCACTTCACCCTTCCACTTCAATGGGAGAATGCACAAAGATTTGTATAGAACCTTTTCCCCTTCCATTCATTTTTGTGTGAACAGAAGAAAGTTATTTATTTGAAAATGCCAGTGCAAGGAATTGACAAGTGCAAGGCATATTAGTTATAACAAAAAGAAAACATTTATCTGTGCTGTCTACAAAGGAGGAAAATCAATAGGGAAATACTTTTGTATTTTTACCTTAGTGCTACATACTGGCATTCTGTATGATTTTGCATAGAAACACAGAAGGCTAATAGACTGCATAATCGATCTCCTAGCCAATGCAAAATTGTTCTCTACGCCACATTATAGCAGAATATAATTGTGTATAGTGTTCTGTCTAGTTTAGTTTTAAAAAGTATCAAAGGATAGGGCTTCCACCACTTCCTTAAGGAAACTATTCCAGTGTCTCATCTTCCATCCCCTCACTCCTCTCTTGGGCTATTGAAACTCCACACCCCCACTTCCCAAAATGGACTCCACACAATGTGGACAGCCCTCTATAGTGTCTGAATAAGGAAGAAATAGTTCCTCAGCAGCACCTCAGTCACCCTTTAGCATCTGGTAGGGGTGATCCACTTACAGAGAATCCCTCCACATGTGGGGGGAGGTTTGGCCCATTACCAATATCTGAGTTGCAGTACAGTTCAAATCCCCTCCTAAGTTAAGTGCTGTGACTAGTTTTAACGAGTTCTCTAGTTGGAGACCTTCACTTGTGCATTTTGGAGGTTCTTCTTTCCATAATATAATAATCCTTAAAGAGAAAGCAAAACTAGTAGTTTCAATTCAGTACTTTCACGAGGCACAACATAGAAGGAGCAGCCATGGGACAGAAAGGGGCAAACTGTGGCTTTCTGCCACCTTTCTGCTCTCTGGATTCAAGACGGTTTGAGGGGCCAAAAGATCCTAACCTGCCTATGATGAAGCCCAGAACCACGGTAGCAGCATATGTCACTTACTCTTACCCCACCCCACCCCACCTCCAGAATGTGTCCTAGACCAGGGCCATTGACATGCTCAGCACTTACTTAAGCAAAACGCTCATTGATTTCAAGTGGAATTTTGCCTGAGAAAGAATTGTAGGACTGGACCATAAATGTGGATCATTTCAGGATAAAAACACCTTAATCTTTTTTCCACTAGCATTTTTTTCCTTCAGCCTTAGAGTAACAATTTGTCTTGTAACCCTACACAAACATATCCCTGGATTGCATTTTTGTAACTGAAAATTCTGCACTGAGCATTACTGAGAATAATCTGACACTGCATATCAAATAACAGTAAAATGTACTTTCTTTAAAAAAATATATTAATGGAGATTTTAATATCATTAGACGCTGTGTAGAGATTTTTACTTTTTGGCAGTTATAGAGTGCTACATAATACTATATTATTAGAGATCATGAAATAGGGCAGTCCTGTCCATAATTAAGATTTTTGTCACAGTTATTTTTAGTAAAAGTCACAGACGGGTCGCAGGCAATAAACAAAAATTCACAGGAGCCTGTGACCTGTGTGTGACTTTACTAAAAATAACCAGGGAGCAGGGCTGGGGAGGGGGAAGACAGCTGGAGCCCCATGGAGGACTGACCGCCTGAGCTCCATCGCCATGAGGGGGAGGCACAGCTCTAGCTCTAGCCCCGGCCCGCAGCCATGAGAGGGGTGGGGACTCCAGCTCCAGCTGCAGGGCAGAGGCACACCATTCCAGCTCCAACTCCAGTCGTAGGCTCGGGCGGGGGGTGTTGGGGAGCGGGAGATACACAGTCCTGGCTCCGGCTCCAGCCCCAGCTCCAGTGGAAACCGGGGGGGCGGCATGCAGCCCCAGCCTCGAGGGAGCACACGCCCCTGGCTCCAGCCCCGGTAGCAGCCACTGACAGCTGAAGCCGAAGAGGTCACGGAGGTCCGGTAAAGTCACAAAATCCGTGATTGCCATGACCTCTGTGACTAAATCGTATCATATAGGCTAGAACTTGTGCCATGAAAGAAAACTAACATTAATTAATGTTGTGGCTGTAGTCAGATACAAATGAATGATGAAGTGCCCACAGTAATAAGCTTTCCTGTATAATCTGAAGCAATTGTTCATTTAAGGCCAGATTCTGCCACCCTTATTCTAACTGAGTGGTACTCTGCAAGCCATTCTACTGTAATCACTTTAAAGCAATGGGATTGTTATGGCCTAAGGTACCACTCAGTGTAAGTAAGGATTGCATAATCTGACCCTTAAAGTAAATATATAGAGCTTGAATCTCCACTGTATCTAAGCAAAACACAGGAGCACTGGAGTGAGGAGCTCAGAGACTCAGACTTTAAGGCCAGAAGGGACCATCATGATGAGCTAGTCTGACTTCCTGCACACTGCAGGGCACAGAACCTCACCCATCCACTCCTGTAATGGGCCCATAGCATCTAGCTGAGTTAGTGAAGTCCTCAAATCAATAAAGACTTCAGGTTACTCCACCATTTACTCTACTTTAAACCAGCAAGTGACCCATGCCTCATACTGCAGAGGAAGGCAAAAAAACAAAACCATGGTCTCCACCAATCTGACTTACGGGAAAATTCCTTCCTGACTCCAAATATGGCGACCAGTTAGACCCTAAGCATGTGGGCAAGACCCACCAGCCAGGCACCTGGGAAAGAATTCTCGGTAGTAACTCAGAGCCTTCCCCATCTAGTGTCCTATCTCTGGCAGTTGGAGATATTTGCTAATAGCAGTTGCAGATGGGCCATATGCCATGGCAGGGAATCTCATCATGCCATCCCCCTCCAGCAACTTATCAAGCTCATTCTTGAAACCATTTAGGTTTTTTGCCCCAACTGCTCCCCTTGGAAGGCTGTCCAGAACTTCACTCCTCTGATGGTTAGAATGCATCCTAAAAGCATAACAGGAGAACACTTAACCAACCTTTTAACAGGCAGAGTTACCATAATACAACTGCACATTTTCTGCCATGTGATCAAGTATACACTCCTGATGTAGACTTTAGTGCTTGCCTGCACACAGTGCTTAGGGGATCAGCAGTTAAGTACTTCCTCTTGTGCTTTGCTACCCCTCCTAGAAGGTACCTTCACTGTCAAATTAAAGCATTGTTTTTAACTAGATACATGACAGCAAAAGTTAACAACATCCAAGTTATTACAAGTAGGGTGTGGTGGGCTTAGGAAGGGAGGATCTCTCCAGTGTAGTGCCTCTCTCTCTCCAAAGCTTCAAAACAGGTCTGGAAATCAGGAAGTTGCTGCTACTGGAAGTATCAACATTGAAGTTTATGGTTCTTTTATTATAACAGTCCAGGAAAAAAATACAACCATGCAGGGCCTGATATCCATAAATTACTGAGGTAAAACTCCCATGACTTCAATGGGAATTTTGCCTGAGCAAGGACACTAGTATTAGCAGCCCAACGGGTAACATTATGCTAACTTGCAGCATGGGAACACATGAAAAGCAGGCAGCCCACTGGTTCTTTAACAGATTATAGATCCTACCAGCTGGACATAAGGTAGCCTGAAATCCTCACAAGCCCCCAAACATTCTAGTTTTGCACGGCACCTATATGAACAGTCTGAAGAGAGGGATGCCTATACATTAAATATCTGGGGCCAGATCATCAACTGGTTTCAACACCACTGCCTGATTTCAATAGAGTGACATCAGTTAACACCAGCTAAGGACCTGACCTTATGTATATGAACTCGTGTATACAGGATTAACAACCTCAGGTATCTAAAACACTATTGCCCAAGGTGGTCACATCCCCTGATTACCTGAAAATTCCTTTGATTATTTGAAATCTTGATCACCCAAACTTATTCCGTGTTCCAAATGGCATTCAGATCATAGAGGTTGCACTGTTTTCTCCTCTACTTTTGATATAGTTCTATGTTTTGGTCATTTTTACAGCAACTTGATGCATATGAAAGACACTTTCCAAACTCATAAATAACCCCCTGAAGTGCCCCATTTACCGTTATTCCCCAAATGCCAGTCAAACATGGTTTAGAACACTCCATCAAATGATCAAAGAGTGCCAACCGCAGGGTTACAATTCCTTTATTTTAGGTGAGACAACAAAAGAAAAACAAAACATGTGATCCACTCGAAGATCACACGTTATGCCTTGTCCCAGCTGCTCAGGTTGCTGAATAACTCTTAATTAACAGATTTGCCTTTTGCATGGACTAAAAAGCTGCCCAGAAGGATTTTGTGCGCAGCGCCCAAATGCAAGCAGACCCGCAGAGTAACAGTCACCTAACGCGCTGCTGTCCCTCCCTTTTTAACTCTCCTCCCTAACTTACCAGCTTGGATTTGGTGCGCTGCAAAAAATCTTCCATGTTGTTGTCATAAGGAATCCGAGCAGGCAGGGCAAAGTCCCACGCACAGAGCCTCTGAGCTGACTGGGGCGGCTCCTTCCAGCTGCGACTGTCTGGGCGGCTCCTGCTGCTGTCTGCGTCCTCCCCCCGTCAGCGCGGCGCGGCGCGGCCAGCTCCTCTCCCTGTTCTGGAAAGTGGGAGTAAGAGACAGGGGGCCCCGGGACGGCGTGGGGCGCGAGGGGGGGCTGCGCGCACAATTCCAAAGGTCGGCCTGGCTCCTCAGCCAATAGCACGGGCGTCTCCGGCTGGCTGACGTCAAGCAGGCGAGTGCTGCAACCATGGACAGCGCCCAAAAGTGAGGACAAAGTGAGGGGGTGCAGGGAACTCTGCAGCAAAGATGCGCTGAGGAAGCTGTGTGCGTGTGTCTGTCTCCAGCGCCTGGCTGGCACTGCAGTGGGTTTTATTGGCCGGGTAAGGCATGGCCTGGACACGCTGTCTGGACAAGGCAATGCACTCAGATAGCTCATAGCCGGATGTGTCTGCTCCAGAGGAGTGATTTAAAACAGAATTACCCAGAAGTGTTGCTGTGCCCCCAACACACATGTTGCCTCGTGGCCACTACATTACAATAAACTTACCTCAGGGAGGAACAATAGATTAGAGCCTAAAAGGATTTAGTCTGATAAAAGAGTTTGGGATTTAAATGGGTAACCATCTAAGGACCGTGTCGTTACTATTCCAAACGTCCAGGCCTGTGCTTTAAATACAAGAGCATCCTTTTTTACAATAATTACTTATACAGCATCTCGCAGGTGGCGCCCTCAGTCAATGTACAAAGGTTAATTAATTCACCTGTGAGGTAGCGTAATAGTTCTGCGCAGAGGTGCTGGAACAATTTGTATAATGGGGGTGCTGAGAGCCATTGAACCAAAGGGTAAACTCTGTATATGACGTAAACCACTTCAAGCCAGGGGGATCGTAGCACCCCCAGCACCTGCACCAATGGTTCTGCCCCCATTTTACAGAGGGACAAACTGAAATGCAAAGGGATTGAGGGTCCTATCCAGGGCCCACTGAAGTCAATGGACATTCATAACTCAAGGTTACGCAGTAAGTCAATAGCAAAGCTGGGAATAAAACCCCGAAGTCCTGGCTACCTCTACTGCTCTGACCACTAGTACCCCTTGGTTATATTCCTTACTATAGATAACTAACCTGAATATGAAATCATCACAGTTATTACTCCCAATCAATTGTGCTTCATCTGTAGAGTTGGTAACTGATTATTATTAATACATTTGATGTTCTGAGGTCTGGGAATTTTTCTCCCTTGTGTTATTTTACAGCCTATTGAAACTATTTCAGTAAAATCCAACAGCATCTGATTCCTCATTAACATGAACCTTTTCTTTGGGCTCTACTTCACTCCCAGTTGGTTTAATAGTTCTTTCATGATATTTTGAAGATGATATTATTGATCTGTCTGTCACAAACTATATATCCTACGTGGTAATATGCTCTTATTCTAATTTGTTCCGTGGAACAGAAAAACTGAACTGCACCCAACCACTCAAATTTTAAAGATAAATCAACATTAAAATATTTAGTGGTTTGTAGTATAGCCCAAAGGGCATGACTCTCAGAAACAACCACTGGAAAGGACAGAGTATTAAAGAAAAAACATATTTCATCCTACAAAATTTCACAGTAGACTAGAAGGGATATTACTACATTTATTAGTGGTGTTTGGGGTTTTTTTAATTTGAAACCCATTACTTTAATGACCCTGTCTTTGACTCTAGATTTTCACTCGCCACTTAGAAAAAGTATAGACCTTTTAAATGATTATATATTTTGCAAAATACAATCTTACAGTTACAGTTGTGTCTCACACTTGAAACAGATTTAACTGCAACATAGAGATGGCTGCATAAGTTGAGACCTAGCAGTTTGAGGTCTATTTAAAACTTTGTCTCAATATGTAATCAATACTGTCTTGTGAAAACTGAGGCTGAGAGTAACACAAACATTTCCTTTCAACAAAACCAATGAAAATATTCAATGTAGTTTTGCAGGAAAACTGAAGGTTGTGGAATGAATGCTTAAAGTAGAAATCTGTCTCATGAGTACTCCAAAAATGAGATAGAATGCAGGTTTGTGGAAGCATATAGTACTTGGTTGAAGATTTACTCGACAATGAAGACTGAATTTTCTCAGAGGAGAAATGCAAAACTGCATTTTTACATTGTCTGCAAACCCCTCATTTGCTTGCACTTTCAGATGAAGTAATTTTGCAGATATCTGTCTCTATGCATCATTAAGAGACTTGTTTGAATGTGAGGGGTTTGTGGATGTAGTAGGTGAACGCATTTTTACTCCCTTTTTGTGAACACTTTTTGTCTCCCACTGGCTCCCTTAGTGGTCTCTCAAAAGGTACTGGCAAAAACATTCTTCATGTCCCCCTACTGGCAGACCACAGATGGCCCTGATACACGCTATGTTGCTTTATTCTAAGTGCAGGGGTCTCCAAACTTTAGGAGACGAGGGCCACATTAGATTTTTGAAGGGGCTTCGCGGGCCAGCTTTAGGGAGTGCGGGGCCCGATTTCAACGGGGCCCTGCCACCAAAATACTGCTGAGGCGGCAGCAGCGTTTGAGCTGCCGCCGAAGCATCCGCAGCAATTGGTTGGGGGGCCAGACAAATTGAAGCCGCGGGCCGTAGTTCGGAGACCCCTGTTCTAGTGTATAGGTGTGTGAGTCCTGGCTTGTTAGTGAATAGCTGTAGATTGCCACCAGGGTAGAGCATTGACAAGAAAGAGAACTGAAGGAAAATATTTTTTTAAATATATTCTGAATATGTAAATGTCTTGAAACTGCATTTTAAACAATGCATTTATGCAAATAATTCTATTCATTATTCATTGTTAATTGTAAAGAGTGTGCTGAAGTTTGCATGTATATAGTATTGATGGAGATCCTAGGCCTGATTCTCCTCCCATGTACACTAATATAACACCACTGGTGACCATGGAATTACTCCTGATTTATAGTGAAGTAAATGAGAGGAGAACCAGGCCTCTTATTATTTCTAGTTATTCATTCATCTTTCTGATGTACCTAAACAAAGTAAATTAGTAATCCTTTCAGAGACCATCCTAAGGGATGTAGTCTCCCCTTGACATGTATGCATAATTCCAATTGACATCAATGGGAATTATGTGCATGAATCAAAATGAGAATTTACCCCTGAATCTCATTCATTGATTTATTTAAATTATTATAAACGTCTCCTTTGTAGTGCTGAGTTTCCATTCAAATTATAGCAGCAGATCTGTTCACAAAATATCCTGTAATCAAGCAGAGAGAGAAACTAGAATCAATGGGTACATGTTATATGCTTTTGTGCTTCTGAATATGCAAATATAAATGATGACTTGCTTCCAAGTGAAAGCAAGTCAGAAGGGCATGCCCTCTTTTCTCATAGGTCTTGGGAAAAGATTCTGTTTTAAACTTTAGCTGTTACTAAAACAATGCAAGGATTTACAATGAGTGCAATAACATTTACTGTCTGTGTCCTAGAGAATTATAGCCCTGGTGATTATGTAGAAATGGAATGCCTAGACATTATGATCTTGTAAAAAGCTCCTTGCATCACCACTGTAATTTTCCAGTCAAAAGTACATAAAGTATATTTAGAATTATATTCCCAGATATACTACATAGTAAAGGACATTGTGAACACTTAATGTAGGTCTTTGTTACTTTCCATTGTTTCCATCTTATTTCCTACGTAAGAAAATATTTGGGATTTGTTTTGATTCCTTATTAGAGATGAGCACAAACAGGAACCCCATTTCTTAATTACTCAAATCTTGAGAAAGTTTAGATTCAGATTTGAGCTTTGTATCTGGGGCCTAACTCCAGGGGTTAGCAACCTTTCAGAAGTGGTGTGCCAAGTCTTCATTTATTCATTGTAATTTAATGTTTTGTGTGCCAGTAATACATTTTAATGTTTTTAGAAGGTCTCTCTCTATAAGTCTATATTATATAACTAAACTATTGTTGTATGTAAAGTAAATAAGGTTTTAAAAATATTTAAGAAGCTTCATTGCCTAATTGCCTTCTATGATGAGATAACTGGCTCTGTGGATGAGGGGAAAGCAGTGGATGTGCTATTTCTTGACTTTAGCAAAGCTTTTGATACAGTCTCCCACAGCAAGTTAAAGACGTATGGGCTGGATGAATGGACGGTAAGGTGGATAGAAAACTGGCTGGATGGTCGTGCTCAACGGGTAGTGATCAATGGCTCCATGTCTAGTTGGCAGCCGGTATCAAGTGGAGTGCCCCAAGGGTCGGTGCTGGGGCCGGTTTTGTTCAATATCTTCATCAACGATCTGGAGGATGGTGTGGACTGCACCCTTAGCAAGTTTGCAGATGACACTAACCTGGGAGGAGTGGTTGATACGCTGGAGGGTAGGGACAGGATACAGAGGGACCTAGACAAATTAGAGGATTGGGCCAAAAGAAATCTGATGAGGTTCAACAAGGACAAGTGCAGAGTCCTGCACTTAGGACGGAAGAATCCCATGCACTGCTACAGACTAGGGACCGAATGGATGGGCAGCAGTTCTGCAGAAAAGGACCTAGGGGTTACAGTGGGCGAAAAGCTGAATATGAGTCAACAGTGTGCCCTTGTTGCCAAGAAGGCTAACGGCATTTTGGGCTGTATAAGTAGGGGCATTTCCAGCAGATCGAGGGTCGTGATTATTCCCCTCTATTCGGCACTGGTGAGGCCTCATTTGGAGTACTGTGTCCAGTTTTGGGCCCCACACTACAAGAAGGATGTGGATAAATTGGAAAGAGTCCAACGGAGGGCAACAAAAATGATTAGGGGGCTGGAGCACATGACTTATGAGGAGAGGCTGAGGGAACTGGGATTGTTTAGCCTGCAGAAGAGAAGAGTGAGGGGGGATTTGATAGCTGCTTTCAACTACCTAAAAGGGGGTTCCAAAGAGGATGGATCTAGACTGTTCTCAGTGGTAGAAGATGACAGAACAAGGAGTAATGGTCTCAAGTTGCAGAGGGGGAGGTTTAGGTTGGATATTAGGAAAAACTTTTTCACTAGTAGGGTGGTGAAGCACTGGAATGGGTTACCTAGGGAGGTGGTGGAATCTCCTTCCTTAGAGGTTTTTAAGGTCAGGCTTGACAAAGCCCTGGCTGGGACGATTTAGTTGGGGTTGGTCCTGCTTTGAGCAGGGGGTTGGACTAGATGACCTCCTGAGGTCCCTTCCAACCCTGAGATTCTATGATTCTATGATTTAAAATTAAATTAAAATGCAGATCGTATCAGTTTAGTGTGATCCTTACCCTTGCTTTTCCTTGCTGAGTTTTCCAATGTCCCCAGGCTGGCAGCAGGCTGAGCAGGGCCAGCGGCCGGGACCCCATCTGGCAGGGGGCCGGCGGTCAGAACCCCAGGCTGGCAGCAGAGTGCCACTGAAAATCAGCTCGCGTGCCACCTTTGGCACGCGTGCCATAGGTTGCCTACCCTTGCTAATCCTTACTAATTCCCAGGGGTGTTGGAGAGGTAGTAACATTCATGTGGAAATCCATTGGCTGGGCAATTCCATTGTATGCATATGTCAACACAAGTAAACATTTGAGTATGAGTTTTAATTTGTATTTGTGATAGCGTTTCAAGGCCCAGTCAGGACTGAGACCATATTGTAATGGTTGCTCCACAAACACATGGGACAGTACATGCCTGCGTAACCCACATCCCAAATAGGGAGATATCTCTTTAAGCAATCTATTGGGGCGGGTAGGTAGGAGTGAGTTGTGTCTGGGTCATTGTTGCTAGGCTGATGCACCATTAGCAATTCACATCCAGAAGTTTCTGGAATTGGGTGTGGTAGTTTTGGGTATGCTCAATAGGTTCCCTCTAACTGGGCTCAGATTCCATGAGATCAAGTCATGAGGGCAGCTGCTTCACAAAGGGCAATGTGTAGATTGGGAGAAGCTGAGCCCAGGTCAGAAAGGAGGCTGTTTTCCAGAACTCTGAAGCATTATGCAGCAGGTTAGTGATATTGTTAACCCTCCAACAGGGAAGCCCTGACAATGTTAATTATAGAAAGGAGAAATTAGAAGGGAAAATAATTTTATTTTAATTGTATACTTCAAATGTTTGATTTTAGCAAAACTGTTTTAGTTAAATTGTCTTAACTAATATGATTCACCAACTTCTCTTTAAATGTGATTATGATAAATGAAGGGGGTGGGGGAGCTCCCTTTTATGGACACCCAACCAGCCAGTTAGCTATAAAATCCCTCTTGGTAGCTGTTCTCTGCTTGCTTTGCCTGTAAAGGGTTAACAAGCCCACAGATAAAAGAAAAGGAGTGGGCACCTGACCAAAAGAGCCAATGGGGAGACTAGAACTTTTAAAAACTAGGAAAGAAACTTTCCTTTTGTTTGTTGTTCTCTGGGCTGAAGAGATGGGGCAGCAGCAATGCTGTGTAAAGTTTGAACCAGATATGAAAATCATCAGATCATAGCTAGAACTACTTTTAACAACTCAAAGGTGTAAGTAGATCAGAATGTTTAGCTAGATGCGATCAGGTTTATTTCTGTTTATTTTTTAAGGCTTGTGGATCTCCTCTGTGCTAACTCCAAATTCTTTTATTTGCTTGTAACCTTTAAGCTGAACCCCCCAAGAAAGCTATTTTGGGTGCTTTCTTTTTGGAATTGCTCTATTAAAATCTAGCAAAAGGCTAAGTTCCAGATGTATTTTCCTTCTTTTTGTTTTTAATAAAATTTATGTTTTTTAAGAACAGGATTAGATTTTTGGTGTCCTAAGAGGTTTGTGCATATGTTGTTTAATTGGCTCAAAGCCACAACTAATTTCCTTTGTTTTCTTTCTCAGCTCTTCCCCAGAGGCGGGTGAAAGGGCTTGAGGGTACCCTACAGGGAGGAATTCCCAAATGTTCCTTCCTGGGTTCAAAGGGGTTTTTTTTGCTTTTGGGTGATCGCAGCGTTTACCAAGCCAAGATCAGAGAAAAGCTGTATCCGTGAGAGTTTAATACAAATCTGTAGTGGCAAGTATTAATTTTTAGAATCCTTGCGGGCCCCCGCTTTCTGCACTTGGAGTGACAGAGTGGGGATTCAGCCTTGACAGTGATCATGGGGAAAGAGTTGTTTATATTTTGCTATTCTCAGTTTTGTATTTTCTTGTAACAGGATTTTTTTTAAATCTATTTATTAAATTGAGCTTGATTAATCAGATTAATTAGCTGAGTGTCTAACAGTGATTTCAGCAGAGGAAGAGTCTGCGTGGATTCCAGCTGAAGAGTCCTACAAACAAGTGGAGGGAAGATGTTGCTTTTGATTCAGCAGACTATAGATTTGGTGATCAAAGATTCTAACTTAGGTGAACTCAACCTAAAGCTTTTGGGAGCTCCGAGTTTCTTCTCGCTGTGTTTATGTGGGGACTGACCTGTTTAGATTTAATTTGTGTTCTTTATTTATGCTCGTGTATAATTGTGAAGGTAATGTATGTAGATTATAAAATAGCCATGTTATGTTGTAAAAATTAAGCATTATTATGTTTCTTTATCATAGTATTTATCAAGTTGGCACTTTTCATTCCTTTTGTTCTTTTTGGGACTTGAATGTGGGGAGGCTGACCCTGTGGAATCCTTGCTGAAAATCCTTAGAGACTGAATTCTAGGTCTTCTGCTGCTCTTCTATGGTAGTTGGGGGGGGGTGGGAGTAGGCACTGGAGAAGGGCAATGAAATGAACTCTAGCCCACCCAAAGGTTACACCTGCCTTATAGACCTTACACTCTTACTTAAGACAAGAGAGAACATGTGAGTGTTTTTGTAACAGGATGGCTTGCCCTATGGCCTGGAGAGCCTGGGGCAAGCCAGTCCTGATTACAGGATGAGCCCCACCTGACTGGAACCAGGTGATTCCCATAAAAAAAAGAAGTTGCAGTGAAGGGGGGAAACCCAGGAAACTTCAGCTATGTCTGTAGACTCTGCAGGGAATAAGACTCCTCCTGCAGGACCCTGAGTTAGCAGAGGAGAAGCTCAGGAAGCAGGAGCTAGTGAGGAAAGCTCCAGGCAGGGAGGCCTGTGAGTCTCTCCCCTACTTGGGGAAGCTCTCTATGTAAACTCATCTGGAAAGGCCTGTGGAGAAGGACAAACTCCAAGCGAAAGGGGCTAGGAAACAGTCCCTCAGGAAGGTGAGGCTTTGCCTAGAAGAAACTGGGATGAAGACTGAATTTGTGTTTTTCTTTTCTGGAAAGACTGTTATTTTGGACGGGGGGCGGAGAGAGAGACAGACACTAAACTAGGGTTGGGGTCTGAGGGGCCAGTGTGCACCTGAGGATTCAATGAATGAGACTCCTTGTGGGGGATTGTTTGAACTAGCTTTGAACTGAGTGAATTCTTAAAGGACCAGAGGCACGGTACAGCAGAGTGACCTCTGGCCACGGGAAGCCATTCAAGAGGTGGCTGCGCCTGTTCCAGCACTCTGGAATTCTATTCAAGATGAATGGAGTGGATGAATCACACTTATAGTGCAAGTAATTAAAAAAGAATGGGGCTGTCTGTACCTATGGTGATTTCAAGGTTACCATTAACCCAACTATTGTATATGGATCAGTATCATTCTCCTAGAATGGAGAATGTATTTGCTTCATTAGCTGGTGGTGGGCTTTTCTCTATTGACCTTGCTTAAACCTACCTATAAATGGAGATTGAAGATAGTGACAAGAAGTACGTCACTCTTGACACACACACAGTCCTTTTAAAATATAATAGGTGTGTTTGGAATAGCATCCACACTTGCTCTTTGCCAGTGAGCTATGAATCAAGTATAACGGTATTCCTAGCATTGTGTTACATGGATGATATATTGGTCATGGGATCTAGTGATAAAGACCACAGTGGGAACCTTCCAAAATTACTTGAGACTGTCTGACTGAGCATGGTCTTAGAGCAAACAAGGAAAAGATGTAAATGGGTCTTTTAATTTTCACATTCTGGTCATACCATTGACAAAGATGACTGGCATAAATCACAGTACAGAGCTGAAAGGCACCCCAACCACAAAGATTGTCCCAATTATATGCCTTTCAGGCCATAACTGGTTATTTCCATAGTTTCTTGCCTAACACAGCAACAGTGTTATGGCCTCTAAACAAACTTACATAATGGATAGAAATGGAGTTGGTTCACCTAGTGTAGGAAGGCTTTTGATGAAGCAAAAGCAGCTTATAACATGTAAGAGTCCTTTTACACCCCAGACTTTCCTATAAAGTTAGCATATGATGCTTCCCCCATATGGAATAGGAGGAGTAATTTCCCATGTGATGGAATATCCTACTGAAAGGCCTATTGTATTGCCTTTGCTTCTAGATTTTTTTTATTTCTGGAAAAACATAACTATGCTGAAATTGATAAAAGCTCAGAGTTTCATCTGGGGCGTTAAAAAGTTTAACCAATATCTGTCTGGGAAATTACTTAGTGTGGTTACCAATAAGCAACCCCTAGTTTCACTATTTTTTAACCCATAAGAAAGGATTACTACTAATGGCTGCAGTGCAGTTACAGAGATGGGTGATACTCACAGGCACATGCACTCAGGGTATGTCTACACTACAGTTAAAAACCTGTGACTGGCCCCTGCCAGCTGACTCGGGCTCATGGAGCTTGGCTGCAGGGCTGTTTAATTACAAGGTAGGCTTCCAGGCTCAAGGACCGTGAGAGGGTCCCAGCCCAAGCATGGAAGTCTACTCTGCAATGAAACAGCTCCACAACCTGAGCCCCATGAGCCCAAGTCAGTTGGCCTGGGCTAGCTGTAGTCTTTTAACTGGAGTAAAGACCTAGCCATAGAGTTCAAATATAGCAACCAACAGGTGAATGCAGATTGCTTATCACACTTGTCCTTAGGAGTGGCAGGTAAGGACACTGAAGTGGAACTAGGGTGACCAGATAGCAAATGTGAAAAATCGGGACAGGGGGTTGGGGGTAATAGGAGCCTATATAAGAAAAAGACTCTCAAATTGGGACTGTCCCTATAAAATCGGGACATCTGGTCACCCTAAGTGGAACCAGGGATAGGAGACGTTCTATTTGGCACAAATTGCACCCTTTTCAGTGACAAATGCCATGATACAAACTGAAACTAGTCAGCACTGGATCATTTTTAATGTGTATGATGTTATAATGAATAGATGAACTTCTGCACACAAACAACTGTGTCCAGCTTTCTTTGCTCAAAAAGAACAATTTAAGTGTATAACAAAGTTGCCTAATGTGTGGTTATTCCTACAAAGCTTAGGTCACACACACACTCCAAAAATTATTTGAAGACCACTTGGGGATTGTAACAATGAAAGTAGTTGCCAGGTGTTTTGTGTGGTGGCCAGGGATTGATGCACAAATAGAGGAAATAGCAAAACAATGTCAAGGTTGTCAGCAAATGCAACATCTACCTAAAAATGCTCCTTTATATCCTTGGGAATGGCCAATCACCCTGTGGCAGTGAATCCACATAGACTACACTGGATTACTTATGGGTCATGGTTTCTGATTGCAATAGATGAGGGGTGGCTCCGGAGCCACATGCGGCTCTTCAGAAGTTAATATGCAGCTCCTTGTATAGGCACCGACTCCAGGGCTGGAGCTACAGGCGCCAACTTTCCAATGTGCTGGGGGGTGCTCACTGCTCAACCCCTGGCTCTGGAAAAGGCAGCCTAGAACACAAGATTGCAAACTTTCTATTGTCCTCTAGGAATGCAGTGTATGGTGTTACAAATTGGACACCAGTGATGATGATTCTAGGATGTAATTTAAGGTGCTGCCTGGACTTGGTAATGTCCAATCTACAGAGGAACATTAAGAAACAGTCTGATCAAATAGTCACACCCAGCTGTGCAGTTTTCACCTGGGAGTAAATGTCTTTGCATATGTCTACCCGTTGAGCTGGAGGTATAAATTCCAGCGTCAGGAGACATACCTGCATTAGCTTTTATTGATCTATTAGTCTAAATATAGAGTGTAGCCACTGTGGCACAAGCAAGATGTGGAACTAGCAGGCCAAGTACGTAGTTAGTATCTTGGGTGGCTATGTACTCAGGCTGGCTACCCCTTCCTACTGCTTGCATCACAACAGCTACACTCATCTTTAGCATGATATCGGCATTAGCTCTTATTGAGCTGTCTTCTCAAGCTGAAATTTTAACCTACAAAAGGTATGCTTACCCTTCGGTCTGCTAGAGAGCAGTGAGACAGTTCATGGAATCCTGGAGTAATTACATCAGAGTGGCAACAACTGTCATGGAAAAGACATAAAACCAGCTTTTGAGCGCAAGTTCCTCAGGATGTTCTACACAAGAGATGCTTGTTAAAACTCGTGAGCCTACACTACCATCACAGACAGGGATATGTGACCATACCAGTGAGCCTCGTGTCCCTGTTTCTACTACAAGTGACCCTAACGCTACAAACAGAAAGCTGTTCCTGATCTAGCTACCCCCAGAAAGTACAGACTCTGATCCAGATACCGCTGTGATGCCTACAAGACGTTATCCAGAGAGAAGTTATAATCTACCTCTCAGACTTAATTTGGAGCATGTTGTAATATTTTTATTAAAATTATACAAATGCTTTATCATGTTCTCACTTTAAAGGGGGAGGTGTATGCCATCTATAGGAATTGGGTGGTCACCTTGATCGATCGGTCCATCAGCCCTCACAGAGAGAGTGCCAATCGTAACGTGTCTGTTGTGGTGTTCTAGCCAGTCCTTCAGCCACCCCGCTGGCCAGGCTGTCAGTGGTATTGGACACCTGATCGGCATAGCACACGCCAGCCGAGAACCCCTGAGTGATCCGCCAGCCTCAGCCTCCCAAGTAGCTGGGATTACAGACACGTGCCACCACGCCAGGGAGGAATTTGGTAGTAGCTCTTTAAAAAGTTGAGCCATGTAGTGGCACTCACTGTTCCTTGTTTTAGAAACTAGCCAGAGCTGTAGTATATTACTAGGCCTTGCATGTCTGCATGTAGAAAGTAAACATGGTTACATGAAAGCCTATTGTGCCCATGTGGTTTCTTCATGTTGTTGTTTAAAGACCAAAAGAGACAACAGGTTTTTTCATTTATGGTATAGATTTCTGGAGATTATTGCAGGATAATGAGTGTTGCTGATATTTATTTATTTTTTCATTTATTTTCTGCTTCAATAGCAGTGTATTCTGCACTCATAAGGCTCTTCAGCCAAGAATTCATGGTGTAAAGCTAACAGTCTTGGCTATTAATGATCATTAGTGTCACTACTAAGAAAAGATTCATGTTGGTATTACTTATTAAAGGCAATCAAAATGTGCTATTATGTTCCTAATTACAATATTTACTCGGATTCCCCTACTTACACACAGTACAAATACAGTGCAGGCAGCTGTTGTAGAAGCTTCCCCATGCAGCACTGGAAATGCCATCATCCTTCAGCTGAAGCCAAGGCACTGCTATTTTTAAAGGGGGAGACTGGACTCCATCTGAATCTTTGTGTTAAAGGGCCAGTTCTCTACCTTTTGTATTTATTGGGTCACTGGTAGTTTTGCATGGATAAGAACTGAAGCAATGGGGCAGAAGTCAATGGGAGCTGTGTGTGATGCCCAACAGCAAAATTTGTGCTTAGAATTAAGCCTCTTGATTAGAAACCAATACATTTTTCTTAAAGATCTGTTGTACTTGATACCCTTTATATTATAATGCCTCAGTAGAGACAGAGCCTCCAAAATATTAGAAAGCATTTTTGAGGGACTTTTTTTTTTTTTTTGTTCTTAGAAGGTGGAAGAACACCAACACAGGAAGCAGTTCTGAGGCTACATCTACACTTTAGAGCTATGGGTGTGATTGCCTGCTTATGCAGACATATTAGCACTAGCTCTCATCGAGTTAGTACACTAAAAATAGTAGTGTAGCAGCAGGGGCAGCGGCAAACAGTGGCATGGCCTAGCCATCCTGAGTACAAACCCACCTGGGCCCTGTGTGTATGTACTTGACAGCTAGCTCATGTCGACATGCCGCACTGGCCATGTTGCCATGGCTACACTACTATTTTGAGCGCACTCGCTTATAGCAGCTAGCATGAGTATGTCTGCATGAGCTGGGATTTGCACCCCTAGCTCCAAGTGTAGACCTAGCTCTAGAGCAGTCAAACTAAAACCTCTGCTGAGAACCTATTTTAACAAAAGCTCTCTTTTGTGCCATCTTACAGTCGAATCAGGAAGCAGAACAAATTAATTCTTAAATAAATCTGGATCATTTGTATTTCCCTGATACAGTTTTGGATAACTAGTAGTATTTGACAAAGTCAGGTTCTGTGATTTAAGAACTACTTATGTGTTTGTGTTAGTGCCTGTGAAATGTATTGTTTTTTTAATTAGAGCAAGAAAAGCTTGTGTTTAACAAATCCATTTTATTTTAAACCAGGCCCGCATGCGGACCGTGGAGCTCTTCCCTGCAGCCTGCCGGGCTCCCCGTGCCCCACCCCCCCGCCCCCCCTTAATTTTTTTTGTTTGTTTTTTAGAAAATGGGGGGGGGGGGCGCGGGGAGCCTGGCGGGCACAGGGAAGAGCTCCGCGGGCCGCATGGGAAGAGCTTCGTGATTTCTGGGAGGGAGTGGGGAGGAGCGGGAAGCTGTGCACACAGCGGAGGAGGCGGTGAAGGGGCGGGGCCTAATGGAAGGGGTGGAGTGGGGGTGGGGACGGTGATGCGGCCCTCGTGCCAATGCACTAGTCCTCATGCGGCCCTCGTGGTAATTTGAGTTTGAGACCCCTGTTTTAAACATTATGTAATGGATCAATAAGATCCTGCTATAAGCCACTGCCTGCTGCAGCATTCTGCCCCCACAAACCAAAGCCCCACCTTCCAAAATGAAAGATGACCTTTGATTTCTGTAGCCACACCCATATCTTGCAGAGCAACAGCAGCTGCTCCCACATCCTTCCCTTTTGGGGGGGGGGGGGGGGCCTTTAAATGTGTGTGTTTGTGGAGGCTCTGGATGTGTAGGCTACAGTTATCCAGTCGGTCATTCCTTTTCAGAAGTTCTGCAACTCCGATATCTTTAGAGTCATGTACTGTGGCTTTTTTTTTTTTTATAGGAACCACGAAAACATTTGTTTTTAAAAAAATAGTAGTACCTGAGGACTGTGTTGGGATTGCAAGCTCTCTTTAAGAGTGAGGCTGTTTCCTGGTCCTGCTGGCAAGCTAGGGGCAGTGGTGCTGGAACAATTTTTATCAAGAGGGTCAGGGCCGGCCCACAACATTTTGGCACCTGAGGCAGAGAGCTCAAATGATGCCCCCATGCCCCCTCACTTGGGCCAAAACTTTGAAAGGTCTCAATTCTGCCTTCTTCCTGTTCTACTCCTCTCATGGTACTGCTCTGCTACCTACCCCAATAAAGGAGAACTAGCGACTTAAAATGCCTTGTTCAAGAATGTTAAGTAACACTTACATTTGCTGTTCAGGCATTTGAAAGTTAACTTTTCTTGTCTGCATAGTAAACACTGGCATTTTTATCTGTTTGAATGATCAAAGTGGTGCTTTCCGTGCCTTCTTGGCTGCAAAGATGTGAACTGCTTCCTGAAGGTCCACAGTCTGGGACAACTCATGCTCTATTGAGATGGTTGCAAGGCCAACTAGCCTCTACCCTCCACAACAACACACAGGAGATGTGTTTTTTATTAACTTCAGTTTGGAGAAGCTACGTTCTCCACTGGCAACTGTTACAGGAAGTGTTAGAAATATGCTCAGAGCAACAAAAGCATTTGGAAAGAGGGTGGTCATCTTATTTGTGCACATATATTCCAGAACAGCCTTTGGAGTTGATCCTGCTGAAATGTATCTTGAAAGGGCTTTCAGTTCATCACCTAAATCACTTGCATCAATATCGTGTGTGTCATCGTGTGTCAACACTGTTTCTAGTGCCCTGCATTGCTGGTGTACGTCTTCTTCAGGTATAGTAAGGAGTTTTGGAATATCATACAACATCCCAAATATACTGCTGTGTTCCTTGAGCTGCATGAAACGTTCAACTGACTGTATTGCACAATCTAGCACCTAGTTAAAGAATTCAGCTTTGAATTGTTGTTGTTTGGGGTCTCTTATGGGATAATCCCATGCCTCGTAATCAAAATGTCATCTTCTTCAGTGAATCTTGAATGGGTGGGGAAATAGTTTCAGTGTGAAGTTCCTCTACCAACTTCTGTGCACTCTTCAGAACATTTTGAAATCCCTCATCTGACCGGTAAGACTGTAGGTATGACTTTGCTTTGTTCAGTTGTTCCATTGCTCCAGATATATCAAGGTCAACACCTTGGAGTCTCTTGCTTACAACATTTATTTCAAATAGTATGCCATGCCACTAAGCCACACAGAAATTAGAAGTTTTATGTATGTTTCTGGTGATTCCATTTCCCTCTGCCACTGTTCTCCCATGAACAGTTCCTGTCATAGCATTATCCTCCATAATGGCTACTATGGCATCATCTATCTTCCTAATTTGGTGTTTGATAGGCTTTATTGTCTCCACTCGACTTTCCCATCATGTGGCATTCAGTGGTTTCAGTGTCAGAGAGAATGTTCCCAGATGTTGCTTCAAAATTTGCCATTGAGTTGATACAGAGAAAAATACATAGATGCTTTGAATTACATTAAAAAATTCAGCAGCCTCATTAGAAACTGATGCTGCATCACTGACCACCAAGTTCAATGAATGAGAACTGCATGGGACAAAAAAAGCTTGAGGGTTGAACTCTCGAATCCATGTCTGCATTCCTCTGCTCTTTCCTCTCATGTTGGCACCATTATCGTA
This sequence comes from Chelydra serpentina, assembly GCA_037349315.1. NCBI lineage: Eukaryota > Metazoa > Chordata > Testudines > Chelydridae > Chelydra > Chelydra serpentina. Next base: position 19,349,224 of record JBAIAC010000042.1, read on the forward strand.
GCCCTGACTTCTCCTGTCAGCTATCGCAATTCCCGTATCTTCCAGCTTTTTAAGAAGCACATTTGTCATACCAGCTCCTGTAGTATCATCAATGTCAATAAATTCTAGAAAATGCTCTCTGACAGTCACCATTGTAGCGACGTTTTCAGTAGGGTCTGCTGCTGTTACAAAATGCACCATTAAAGTCATTTGTTCCATATGGCTGATGTCAGGTGTGCAGTCCAGAATAACCGAGTAATATCTTGCTGACTTCAGATCTGCCCCAATCTTCTGTTTGACTTTTGTTGCCAGTAACTGTAGGATCTCATTTTGAATTTTTTCCAAGGTAGTGGTGTGTGTACGTTTCTTGGGTGGTGACTCTTAGATGCTCCTGGAGTACAGCATCAAACTCGGCCATCAGCTCCACAATTTTAAGGAAGTTTCCATTGTTTGGTACATACAGTTGATCTGAAGTGCCACGCAGCGCTAGGTTTTGGGTAGCAAGCAGTCTCACTACTGGCAAAATGCCATTAAGAGACTCTGATGCAATGAGCCTTTTCAGAACAATCTTCTCTTGATGTTGATCTATCGTGGCCTTTAACCTAAGTCTCATCTCAAGCTTTTTCCACCTATGGAATGCTCTCTGGTGATTTGCTGCCTTCTCATGGCATGCCAGATTTTTCCAGTCTTTTGTTCCTTTCGAACCCAATGTGGCTGGAACATTAGACTGGAAGAGTTTGCAACAAAACCAGTATGCAGCATTCTCGGTTTTTGAGTACATAAGCCACGGCCTCTCCACTTTGTCACCATTGGGGATTTCACACCAGTAATGTGTTGGATGGAAACTTCTATTTTCATTGTCTTTGGGGAACATGATGATGTTTTTCACTTGCTGTGGCCCATGCAGTACAAGGAAGTCCCTCAGGCTACTGCTCAAGTGGGTCCACAATCCTGGATCATCTAGATTTAAAGAGCTAAACTCAGCAGCAGCTGTTTCTTGCACTTCCCACCACACTCTTCTCTGATCTACACTTTTCTTCAGGAATGTGCATGGTTACATCCATTTGAGATGGAGATATGGATGCTGCAGAGAGCTCGCTCCTTCCTAGAAAAGCTTTTTCTTTTTCTGAATGCTGCCCCAGAGGGACGTTTTCTTCTTTCCCTCATGACTGCTCTTCTGTGCCAGCTATAGTGGCTCTCAGCACTCAATTGAAGGGGACAAATAAGCAGGCTGGTTGCAGGGCCTGAATGAGGGAAGATAGTGGGGAGGGATATCTCAGTGGTTTGAACATTGGCCTGCTAAACCCAGGGTTGTGAGTTCAATCCTTGAGGGTGCCATTTAGGGATCTGGGGCAAAAATTGGGGATTGGCCCTGCTTTGAGCAGGGGGTTGGACTAGATGACCTCCTAAGGTCCCTTCCAACCCTGATATTCTATGATCAGCATCTTAAGGGCCTAACTGGCTACTACTACTTCAGTTGATTGCCTGTTCTCAAGTGGGTTTAGGGAAGCAGCAGGTAACAGGAAGCTCCCTGAGAAGCTGGTGTTAATCGGTCCAGGCTCCTGGGGGTGCTAGAGAAGTACACAAGAGGCTCCTCCTCTCTCCCCCCTGCTGCTTCCTGTTATTCCCTCTCACCTTTTCTCCTGCCTGCCAGTTATGTCTCTTGTGCCCTCCTTCCAGCACAGCACTCCACCATCTCTGTGTGCATCTAGAGCAGAGAGAATACATATGCACCAGCAGCAGACACAATTTTCTACACTCTGGGTCCTAGTGGCGCCCCCCACAGTCTGGCACCTGAGGCGGCCGCCTCATGGTAAGACCTGCCCTGTAGAGGGTGCTGAGAGCCACTGAACCAAACTGTAAACCCTGTATATGATGGAAATCACTTCAAGCCAGGGGGTGGGTGCGGCAACACCCCCAGCATCCCTAGTTCCAGCATCTGTGACTAGGGGACTCTGTAGCAAAGCATAGGCGCAGAGTCTGATTTGGAAAGAGACTGCTTAAAGCAAGGTGGGGTTAGTTGTGCTTTGCTGTTTTAGGAACCAGAATGTTTCCTCTGTTTTTTGGATTCTGTATTTATTATTCTGAATATTAGGAAATAAAGTAGTGCTATGTTGCAACCTTCCAGCAACAGAATTTGTTTTTTCTTTAATTTCTCTGTGTATATGCTGTGAACACAGCAATAACCAGATTAATATCAGAGACACAGTGTATGGCACATGATACCCTTTCTCATGCTATCCCAATATTCACAACAAACTTAATGATCTGGATCCTAATAAAGCTCTATCTTTGTATATTTGTGCTGTATAGAACTTCTATTTTAGCTGATGCTGTTTAGGTATTTCTAAAATTCAGCTACCTCTTTAGTTCCTTTTTTTTTTTTTTTTTTTTTTTTAAATCCAGACTTTTGTAAGTAATCCCCATATGTCCATGCTGACCTCTGGAACCCTATCTCTCAGCTACACTGAGTTGGCTTGAGTCCCCTCTGCTTTACTCCATTTTGGCACTAGACTAATTCTATTGATTTCAGTGGTGAAGCAGGTCTAGTTGATGGAAGAAATAGTTAAATTTAAAGGTTCATCTCTTAATCATGTTTACATTTGTGACCTCTATGAGTTTAGTTAAGACCAGGTTTTTTTATTTTGCTAAAAGACAGCTAAAGCCATCACACAAGCCATTAAAAGCTGTCCATCTTCTGTTTTGGTTAAGTCAATAATGTCCAAACCAATTTTGATAAAATTTTACAGAAAATACTTTTTCTCATAAAGAATACTTTCCCCTGAAACTAGAGAAGAATAGTGGAAGAACAGAGACTATCTGGATTGTGTTGTCATAAGTAAACTGTGATTCTATGCTCTACAACACATTCTGTATGGGTGCATGGTGGGTCCCTAGATCCCGATATTCAGGACGGCTAGCTTTCACAGACTCCTCCTCCTCCTTTCTGATTTTTCTCATAGTTGTTAAATCCTTGTGGAAATGCATTTTTGTGTCACTTGAGCCATTGTTTACTGAAAGTCAGACTAACCACTAGGGAAAAGTAGAAATTAGAGCTGCCTGAAATGCTACAGTTGTATGCAGGGTTCAACAAAACTTTTCCCCCCTTTAGCAATGGTACATGACTAGCATTGTTTGTTGCAAATGTAATATAGTACAATACAAAAAAAATGCATCATTGGATTTTTTTTCTCAGCAACCTCTTCAAGAAACCCTGAAGGAATTTGCTTGGCAATTAATCTATCCACTTCTGTGGCTGGACTGTATTTTCTTCTCCTCTATCTCTCCTTCACATTGATGTGTCCAAGTGTAAGCGGGGGAATAGTCCCGCTCTTGTGGGGAACTTTCCTCGTCTCTGCACTACCCCGGTGAAATGGGCTAGCGGAAGGATCTGAGTCCTCGCTCCCACCTCCTTTACCCAGAGGCCTCCCTGCCCTCGAGGACTCCCCTTGCACTCTTCTGTCTGGCAGAGTCCTCGTAACCCCCAACAAGGCTGGGCCCAGGATTCCTGGGGGGCTCGACCCCCAACCTTGCTGTGGTCACCTAGGTCAGGGGGTAGGGTGTCCCCACTCCGGGGTACTCTCTCTAAACAGGATGCTTCCCTGACCCACTGATCACTGCATACAATTGAAAGCAAATGCAAATTATTTAATTAACAATTAATTTGTAACAGGAATAAGGAAAAATGGGAAAGGCTAATGAAAACACATCACCCCGCTCTGTGGCAGGGAACATCTCAACAGTGTCTCTGCAATGTCAGGGCAGTTCAGTCTGTTCCTTTGTAAGTCCCAGGCTCCTTCTCAGGCCCTGGCTGTGCTGCAGGGACGCTGTGGCTTGGACACTTGCTCCGGCGGTGGCCACACGCTCGCAGGCTCTGGGTGGCAGGACCCTTCTTCCCAGCGTTGCCCCCGCCCTGTTGGGGTTTAGATCCCCCTGCAAGTCTGGCCTGCAGGGCCCCTTGGCTGAGGCCTCTCCCTGCGCTGGGCCCACTGCCCAGGGTCCCCCTCGCTCTCCCCAGCTGCTCACCGCACCCGGCTCCGGACTGCTCCAGTTCCAGCTCCACCGCTCTGCCTCTGCACGGCTGCTGCTGCTCTGCCTCCCGCTCCCTGGGCTGCTGCCCTGGGCCCTCTGGCTCTGGCTGCTGCAGCTTCTCCCCCCAGGGCAGGTCTGTGTCTCTGGGCTGCAGCTCTGCTCCCAGGGCAGGTCTGTGTCTCTGGGCTGCTTTTCTGGCCCCTCCAGATCTGGCCTGGCCCAGCTCAGCTCTGCTCTGGCTTCTGCCCTCTCCTCAGCTCGGCCCCACTCACTCTGACTCAGGCAACTTCAGCTCACACGGAGGACGGGATTCACCCTGACCTCCTAACTCCCTGATTCGCCTGCCCGCCCTGTCAATCAGAGCTGACCTGGAGCATTGGCCTCTCCCCATTGCCTCTGGGGACTGTCAGTCCCATCGACCCTTCCCCTTCTGGTACTGGGAGCTCTGAATGTTAGTAAGGGGATAACAGTCCCCTTACACAAGGTAGGGATGGAGGACATTGTGTTCAGGGATCTCCCTATCAATGCTCATTTTCTACCTTGGAGAGCCAATTAAACAGAAATTGCCTAGAGCTTTAAGCTGTCCACAGAGCATTAGAGCTAACTTCTTATTCTCTAGCAAAATACTGTTTGCAAGTGTTCTACACAAAAAAACTTAATTCAGATAAAGGGGGGTGGTATTTCTGTCAAAGGTCAGAGAATTTTCTAATTTACCAGCCAATCAAAACTCTGTTTTACTTCTGTTCATATAGTAACTTGGTGGTAATTTGCTTCCACTGTCATTGCACCACAGACATTACACGTTTAAGATACAGAAAATATGGCTGTTAAAATCAGTTGTCTGGTTTTCCTGAACTCACTTTGGAGACTTGCATCTTAGTTTCTTACATTAGCTTGATTTATAGCATGATTACTGATAATGCCTCTTAAATCCTCATTAAGGCTCTGATCCTGCAAGCATATAAGCACATGCCTACATTTACTCACATGTATAGCGACTATTCATTTGATTAAAGTGAAGAATATGCTTGCTGGATCAGGGCCTAAATTAGCAATACTCTGCATAAGGTTTACATATAAAATTCTCCTCCCTTTAAAAATAAAAATTGGAGGATCTAGTACTAGAAATTGTTAAACCACTCAGCTAATGTGTTTTTCCTTTCCAATGTAGTAGTAATATCTTCCATATAAAAAAAACAGCACCTCTTATCTCTGTATGGCACCACTCAGCTAATGTGGTGTTTTTTTCCCCCATTTCCTTTTAGATACATTTATCTAAGAAGAAAACATTTCTATAACACCTTTTATCTGAAGATCTCAAATTGCAGTAGAAATATTAATTCCTTAAGCCTCACAAGACCATATGAGATAGGCAAGTATCCTATTCATTTTACACATGGTTAAACTGATACACAGTGAAATGACTTGCTCAAAGATTACAGCTGCACTACAAATTTAGGAGTGTAATTTCCCTTGCCGGTTCCAGCTTTTTGGCCGCCCCAAGCAAAAAAAAAAAAAAAAAAGGCCACCGCCAAACTGCCGAAGCAAAAAAAAAACCAGCTGCCCCAGAATCCCCGGACTGCCACCCCTTACAAGGCGCCACCCCAGGCATGTGCTTTGCCTTGTGGTGCCTGGAGCCAGCCCTGCTTGCTTGTGTCCACATACTCAAGCTAGCACAAGTAGAAGTGTAACCACTGTAGGACAGGCAGTGGAGGTACTGCGTGGCCGAGCATGTATCCACCAGGTTCAGGCAGGTTTGTAATCAACACAGCTAAGCCACACCTCTGCTGCTGGCTGGTGCTATCATGGCTACACTTCTACTTCTAGTTGCACTAGCTTCGTCAGAATTGGTGTGAGTATGTATACATGAGTAGGGGCCTCATACCCCTAGCTCGAATTGTAGATGTAGCCACAATGAGTCAATGGATGAATCAGGAATAAAACCAAGGAGTTCTGGCCCCCAGTCTCTTGCTTTAACTGTTTCTCATCTGTTTTTATACTGTACTTGTGTGCAATGTAGGAGCTGAAGATGCACAAATTGATTTCATTGCACTCTGCTTGCGCCAACCGTGGGGATTTAACAGCTTTGAGCATTCTTTTTAAAGGTCCTGCTGCCTCAGTCTTTATCAGAAGAGTTGAGTGAGTAATGTATTTGAATTTTAAATTTTTCGCTGGCCACCTTCATGCCCAAATGTCTTCACTTTCTGTGAGCTTTCAAGTTGTTTAATTTTACTAGCCAAACAAAGCAACAACAAAATTGTGGAAAGCCAACTTCAAAGCTGAATGTATAGTAACTCCTTGTTTAGCGTTGTAGTTATGTTCCTGAAAAATGCTACTTTAAGCAAAATGATGTTAAGTGAATCCAATTTCCCTATAAGAATTAATGTAAATAGGGAGTGTTAGGTTCCAGGGAATTTTTTTCACCCCAGATAAGACTATATTTTATTCACATACATTATACACACAGTATAAGTTTTAAACTGTGTGTGTGTGTATATATACATATATGTGTGTGTGTATATATACATATATATGTATAACAGTTTAATACTGTACACAGCAATGATTGAGAAGCTTGGTTAAGGTGGTGGAGTCAGAGGGTGGGATAGTTCCCAGGTAATGCCTTACTGCTAAATGATGAATCAGCACTCGGCTGAGCCCTCAAAGGTTAACACATTGTTGTTAATGTAGCCTCACACTCTACAAGGCAACAGGAATGGAGGGAGGAGACACAGCATGGCAGAGAGAGGCAGACACACACACGGTCAGTGTGTGTGTGTTTGTGAGAGAGAGACGCATTGCCCCTTTAAGTACGCTGACCCCACTCTAAGTACACTGCCTTTTTAAGTAGATCAGCAAGTTGAGACCACAGCTGCTGCCAGCAAGCTCCCTCCATCCTGAGCCCTGTCATGTTTCTCCTCCTCCCCCTCCCCCTGCTCTGTGGAGATGGGGTAAAGGAGCAGGGGAAGGGGGATACCCGGACATCAGCACCCCTTTTCCACCACACCCCCCCCCACACACACACACACCAAGCAGGAGGCTCCCAGGAGCAGCACATGGCAGTGGGGGGAGGGACACCTGAACTGCCCAGCAATTGATAGCCTGCTGGGTGGCTCCCACACAGGCAACTTAAGAGAGCTGATGGGGGGGAGGGGAAGCTGCCGGTCCAACCTGGTTCCAAGCCCCTACCAGCTAGCTCCAATGGGCTGCTCTTCCTGGAAGCAGTGGAGACAGCAGGCAGCTGCCAAACAACATTATAAGGGAGCATTGCACAACTTTTAACGAGCATGTTCTCTAATTGATCAGCAATGTAACAACATTAACCAGGATGACCTTAAGTGAGGAGTTGCTGTACAAGTATGCACACATTCCATTTTAAATCTGCATACATGCACTTTGGTACTCATGTAATTGGAGGGCAAAACAATATTTTCAACACTACCAAGTGATAGCAGAAATCAGGGCCTTACAGATCAACTTCTCATTGAAGGAGAAATCAGTAATGTGGAGTCTGGCAATCTTACTGCAGCTTGTCTTATTTACACATTAATCCTGGAACAGAGGTGGTCACAAATGGCACACAGGCAATCCCTTCTTTCAGGGATCTTAACCCAAACACCAGTTCCCAGGGAGCAACTCTGTCCCAAAGAACTGCCTCTTAATTATAGAGAGTAAGGCAGAGAACTCCCTGGTTGCTTGCCACAGCTCTCCCCAAAAGATACTACATCAGAAAACTAACACACTTTTCCTTCCAAGACAAAAAACAAACTAGCTCACTAAGCCCAGGTCTACACTGGGGGAGGGATCGACCTAAGATACGCAACTTCAGCTACAGGAATAGCGTAGCTGAAGTCGATGTATCTTAGGTCGACTTACCTCGGTGTCCTCACGGCGGCGAGTTGAACGCTGCCGCTCCCCTGCCAACTCCGCTTCCGCCTTTCGCGGCAGTGGCGTTCCAGAGTCGATGGCGGGGGGGAACGCTCGGGGATTGATTTATCGCGTCTAGACTAGACGCAATAAATTGACACCCCCCCCCCCCAAGAGATTGATCGTTACCCGCCGATCTGGGGGGTAGTGTAGACATGCCCTAAGAGGGATCTTGTAAGACTGTGTATAGCAGCACCATGCTGACTCCTGCCATAACAACATTATATGTCCAATCTCAACCATCTCATATTCATGAAGAATCCTTAAATTAAAATTCATAAAGATATTTTCTTGAATAAATTCAAATGAGATAATTTGAGGCAATCACAATTTACGCATGGATATTTTTTGAGAAGAGAGACTAAAATAATTTAACATTCCTTGTGAATTATTTGCTTAGTTTTACTAAAAAGTTCCCTTCTTTCCGTTCCAGTTCTGTTCTTCTATTGACATGCTCATTGACTTAATACTAACTAAAATGTATTGAAGATGTAACGGATTTATTTGATCTTGTAATGTAATAATGATACTGTATCCAGCTATTTATTTCTATTCAACATGTTAGCATCCACTTCAGCTGTAATCTCCATCATAACAAAACATGATCAGCCACACCATTTCAATTATAGTGAGGTCTCTATAATTAGTGGCATAACATCTTTCTTCACATATACTTAGTTGTGGCTGCTTTAGGGAGGATAACTCTTACCAGAGACTTTGCCCCTATAGAGACAAAAGAGAATGAAAAGAAGTAGTGAGAACTTTCTCACAGCTCCTATAAACAAAACACTAAACCAGATGGGAACACTGCCCATTTAATTACAGTAACATTTGTACAATTTTTTTCCAAAAGCAGATGTGTACGGGTTTGGAAGTTTTTCTGTCTTTTCCTCTTTAAATTAAATTCAACTAATAGTCAAGACAAAAGATAAAGTGGGAATTTTTTGTTTATATTGTAAGCTTTTCTGTGCAGGAACTTTGTCTTCCAACATGTCTGTAAAGTGCTAGACACCTGTAATAAGTAATTACATTAGATGAAAGAGTACCTAGATTATGGGAGATGAGCCTTCTGTGTGGCCAGGGTTTTAATGATACCTAGACCCAAATGAATTTTAGAAGATCCAGTAAAATGATGGTGAAGTTCTGAGAAAGGTGGCAGTCTAGGCAGGATTCAGGTGGCAAGATGGAACAGCTCATTCTCCCTGCTTTCTCAGAGCCATTTTCTGGGGGGCAAACAACACTCACAGTGCAAACAACACTCCAGTGTCTTTTGCTATACTGGCTAACTTTAAAAAAAAAAAGAAGGAAAAAAAAAGCCATAGTTTTGAAAGATCCAGAAGAATTCTTGGTCCTTGTGCTCCTGTTGTGGAGAAACCAGGAGAATCTTGCTCTCACAGTGGTACTAGGTGCCCCTCAAGGGAAGACCTGTAATGAGCATGAGATTATTGCCCCATCCTCCTTCTGCACTAGCCAGTAGAAATAGACGATGACAAGAAGTGGGGGAAGCAGAGGGCTATCTAGTCCACTATTGTCTCTGATAGTGGTAAACAGCAGGTGCTTCAGAGGATGTTGTAAGAAATGCCACTGGAGATGAGATGATTCTGGAATAACTAGTCCATAGAGGAAGCTTACTTCTAACTAGAGCCGCTTGAAAATTTTCAACTTTCAAATTTTTTAGATTAAAGAATCCCACAACTTTTCACCAAAATTCCTATTTCCTAACCAGCTCTATTGCTAACCCATGTCATTTAGCAGCTGAGATATGCCTTGAACCATGAGGGTTTATGTCCACTCTCTCTTGTTCCACATCTGATGTACCTGGATGTTCTTATACGTGTAAATATCTAATTATTTTTTTAAAACATTCTTGGTCTCAATAACATCTGGAGGCAGTGGACTTCCAGGTTAATTATGTTGTGTAAATAATATATATACATATTAATTTTAAATGTGCTGCCTTTCCATTGTATTGAATATCTCCAGAAGTGAACTTCCAGATCTTTGCAGATTTAACAGAGAATTGTATACTGATGACAACCTTATATTACAAAGTTATACAGAATGGCCTAACACATTGTCAGAAACTACAGTCTGGAACAACATCTTTACAAAACTGTATCTGTAACAAGTCTCCTTTTGGAAAGTCACTTTATTTGGGAAAGCTAAATCTCTATAATGTACTAGATTTTTTTTTCCCCCATGTAATTCTCATCTTTTTTGCGAAAGACAAGCATCTAACTCGCAATACTTGTGCCACAGAGAGGTTCCACCCTTAATCACTTCTTTGAGCATTTAAATGCTCAGAGCCATTTTGGAAATGGAGAGGGTTTAAATCATACTGAACCATCTCTGGCTTCTGTTCCATAAAATGATATTCAGATTTAATTAGAAGCTTTTTTTATTAGAGAGAGAGGCTCTGTTTCTGTTTTATAATGTCAGCCTTTCTTTTCCTTGCCCCTGACATCCTGGTTGCTGAATTCCTTGTTCTCCTTACATTTGTACAGAAACAAATGGTTTGTTAATTGGTTCATTAAAAATGGATGGTGCACTTTAAAGTTTAATATTTAAACAAAACATGTAATGTTTACTAATGTCTACTTTGCTTTTTAAGTCACTATACAAAACAGCGTGCCATGCTGTTTCTGGACAGTGACATGAGCACTGGGTGGTGCTTTAATATTTGGTGTAAATATATTATTCAAATGTCACACATGCTTTTGCAATGTCAGTGCAGTATTATGCACCACTCCATGGTTTTGGACCTTAACAATGTTAGTCTACTGATATTACAGCATAAGAATGGAATCTGATTTTGAATCCCTTCCATCTCTCTTCACTACCTCTGCAGTCGCACAAATGATGTCACTATTCAACAGTGTCTGCTATTAGTAGCAGACTCAAATAAGCATTTTATTTAAAATTAAAGCATTTTCAATTTAAGTTAATTCCTAGTGTTAAATGCTTTCCCCTAAGGACTTCATCCTGCAAGATGCTGAGCACTCTCGCCCTGATCCAGCAAATCACTTAATCAAGTGTTTTAATTTTGGGTTCTCTACCTTTCAAAGAAGTTGGTGGGTTGCTGGGGGGCCTCCGTGTTGAAATGCCTCAGCCATTCCTATCTGCTTGCCCTAGGAAGTGTTCCTCCACCTGATGGGCCCCATGCTATGGCCTGGTATGCGGGTGATCAGTCTAGATGATCTTAATGGTCCCTTTTCACCTTGAAATCTATGAATCATCTCCATCACTGCCAGTTGTCTGTTAAACAAGGAGGACCTTACTTCCCCTAACCCAGTTGTGATGCTACAGGGACACTTCTCCCGTGATGTTATCCCCCATATCTCTGTATATGACAGAGCACTTTGCAAAATAGGCATATATTCCTTTTAATTTCACTAGGAAGACTGTCGCAGGGCTGTTGAAGCTCTTTCAACTCAACCAAACAAAATAAAAGTGTCCTAAGTCAGGAGTTCTTGGTTAGGGAGATTTCTGTGCAGGTCACACAGCGAAAAGGTAACCGCCCCAGAGCTATTTTCCCAACGCTGCAACTGCAAACACATTTACTTTTTAAGCCTCAGAAGATTTTCATTCTTTTACATATTAACTAAGTCTGGATATGCCTGAGCTTCTTTCCCTTCTTCTGCGAATGAATATGAACAGAAAATGTGTGTATTTTGCTGATTCAGATTAATTTGCACTTCACAATTATACAAACAAAACCTAATTTATTATCAAACTCTAAGGTTTTTAATGTAGTTAGAATATCAATTCCAGAGGAAGATGTTTTTGTTCTTATCTCTCCCTTTTAGAAGCTATACTCAAGAGTTCTACTACCAGTGGGAATATTAGCTGGAAGAAGAGACAAAATTACTTGCCACTCTGTTTGTTTACAAGAAACTGATCAAAGATTTCCTCTCATTCACACTGGTTTTACATTGGTTCAACTTGCTAGGGATGCCAGGTGTCCAGTTTTTGACTGGAACTCCTAGTTGAAATGGGACCCTGGCGGTTTTGGTCAGCACTGCTAACCAAGCCGTTAAAAGTCTGGTGGGCTGCACAGTGGGGCTAAGGCAGATTTCCTGCCTGCCATGGCTCCGCACAGCTCCCAGAAGTAGTGGCATGTCCCCACTCCAGCGCCTATGCATAGGGGCAGCCAGTGTGCTCTGCAGCTCCCATTGACTGGGAACCACAGCCAATGGGAGCTTCAGGGGCGGTGCCTCTGGATGGGGCAGCACACAGAGCCACCTGCCTATGCCTTTACATAGGAGCCAGAGGGGGGGACATCTGCTGATTCTGGGAGCTGCCTGAGGTACGTGCCACCCAGACCCTGCACCCCAACCCCCTGTCCCAGCCCTGATCCCCCAAACCCCTCATCCCCAGTCCCACCCCAGAGTCTTCACCCCAGCCGGAGCCCTCACACCCCCTGCATCCCAACCCCCTCCCACATCCCAGAGCCCCCTCCCACACTCCAAATCCCTCATCCCTGGCCCCACACCCCAGCCTGAACCCCCAGCCAAAGCCTTCACTCCCCAGCCCAGAGCCCCCCTCCAACACCCTGAACTAATTTCTGGCCCCACCCCAGAACCCACACCCAGAGCCCATACCCTCTCCCACACCCCAACCCCCTGCCTCAGCCTGGAGCCCCTCCCATACGCCAAACCCCTCGGCTCTACCCATCAGAGCCCCCTCCCTCATCCTGAAATTCTCATGTCTGGCCCCTCTCCAGAGCCTGCACTCCCTGTCCGAGCCATCACCCCATCTAGCATCCCAACCCTCTACTCCAGCCTGTTGAAAATGAGTGAGTGAGTGAGGGTGGGGAGAGCAAGTGACAGAAGGAGAGAGGATAGAGGAGGCGGGGCAGAGGTGGGACCTCGGAGGAGGGGTTGGGCTGGGACAGGGCAAAGGCATGTGGTTTTATGCAAGTAGAAAGTTGCCAACCCTATCAACTTCACAGGTGTAAAGTGAGTCAATTCCTGCTATATACCAATGTAAGTGTGCAGGAAGTGGGCCATAAACATTTTAGGCCCAATCCCATTCCCAATAACTTCCAGCAAAAACTCCTTTAATTGCAATAAAAGGAGGAGGGCCTGGCCCCTGAAATGCAGAAAGGGACTCACTCTTTGGCCAGAAAGGAGCTAGTCTAATCTTTTAAAGATGGAATGCCCTCTAGTGGCTGGTTCAAAGAGCAGCATGAATGTCTTTCACAGAGAGCTTTTCTCCACAAATACTGAGTGGGTACTCAATGTTGACATGGTTCCTGAAAAAGCCAGGCTGCCAGAGCACGAGAAAAGGGGCTGACGACCTACTAGGGACTAGAGCACCTCTTCCATGCAGATCCCTTGACTCCATTCGGTTGGGAGGCTGCACCCACTACTTTCTTCGTGGCCCAGTTGCTTAAACTGTCAGTAGGAGAAAGAGAGAGTTGATATTTGATTACCCGAGCTGGGTGAATATGTTCAAAGTTTTGAAATTTTAACAAACTTTTTACAAAAATGTCCTTAATTTTTTGTGGATTTTTTTCCCCGTCTGTTAGAACATTCAACATTGTTCAAAATTCAAAATATCAGTGAAAAATAAATTATAAACAGAATAAAAATATTTTGCATTCGTCCACCAGCACTTTTGATCTATTTTTGTGTGTGTGTGACCTAATTGGATACACGGCCACAAAAAACTTTTTTTTATATAGTTATTGCTCTGGCAAATACCCTAGAGATTTCATCGATAATTTCCTGGGCCTTATCACTCTGACTACTTGGAGATGTCTTTTATGAGTTCTGGTAATTCTTTAGACATGAATCTGTCTTGAACTTATTTAGAGGCATTCCAAGAAATGTTTTCTCCCTGTCTCCGGGATTGGTATATTTTTGTCTTTATTTGTACGTTTTATACTAGATCCCTCAAGTCTTAGTCCCAAATGTTTTTACTTTGGTTTTACTACATTAAAAGGTATAGAAGTCACAGAGAGCTCATAGATGTAGGATGTATATGTTTTATCATTTTTCTGTGGTATTTTTCTTTTGAAAATCAATCTTAAAATGTTAACTCACTCTAACCATAAAAAATATGTACATTGTATTTGCAGCTATCCCAGGTGTGGGCAAACTTTTTGGCCCGAGTGCCACATCGGGGTGGCAAAATTGTATGGAGGGCTGGGTAGGGAAGGTTGTGCCTCCCCAAACAGCCTGGCACCACCCCCTATCTGACCTCCACCCACTTCCTGCCCCCTGACTGCCCCTCTCAGAACCGCTGACCCATCCAATCCCTCCCCCCGCTCCTTGTCCCCTGACCGCTCCCTCCAGAGACCCCCCCGACCCTTAACCACCCCTCCAGGACCCCACCCCCTATCTAATCCCCCCTGCTCCTTGTTCCCTGACCACCCCCTCCTGAGACCCCCCCACCCACCCTAACTGCCCCCCCAGGACTGCACCCAACCCTCCCCTGCTCCCTGTCCCCTGACCCCTATCCACACCCCCGCCCCCTGACAGACCCCTGGAACTCCCACGCCTATCCAACCCCACCATTCCCCGTCCTCTGACTGTCCCTGTCCCCCCAAACCTCTGCCCCATCCAACCATCCCCTGTCCCCTGACTGCCCTCTGGGACTCCCTGCCCCTTATCCAAGCCCCTAGCCCTGGCCTCCTTACCACAGCCGCGCGGGCTGCCGGAGCTAGACACGAGGCCCATCTGGAGCGCACAGCCCCATCCCCTTACCATGCCGCTCAGAGCGGCAGGAGCTCGCAGCCCCGCCACTGCAGCGCTGCCCAGGAGCGGCGGACCAGAGCGCTGGCGGCATGGCGTGCTGAAGCTGGGGGGTGGGGGACAGCAGGGGAGTGGAGAGGGGAGCCTCCCCAGCCGGGAGCCCCGGGGCCACGCAGGACGGGCCCTCGGGCCGTAGTTTGCCCACCCCTGAGCTAGACAGAAGTGATATAATGTGACCTCAAAGAGAACAACAAACAGGAAAGGTTCATACTCAAATCTCTCTTTCTCTTCAGCAGCACGTGGAAGGAGACATTTGTACCTGTGATGGGGCATGTGCTCCACACTGGCAAATAAAGAGTCTTAGGGCCTAAGAGGAGTCTTAGGGCCTAATTAGCCCACCAGGTTACACCTGGGTGGGTGGGGAATCAGGCCCACTTTAGTACTGCGCCCCGCTGAGGAGAAGGGTAGAGCTCCATAAAGAAGGGCCCATAGCAAAGTAGGTTGGAGAGTCTAGAGCTCTCCAGCAGCTGGGAGTGGCCCTGAGGAAGTGCCTAGGACAAGAAGCTACATGAGAGGACAGAACTCCAGAGCAGGAATAGTGGAGGCCACAGCACTGTGAGAGATGCTGACAAGCATGGGAGAGGTAAGAGCAGTCCAAGGAAGCAACCAGGATTGTAAGCAGCTGTCCTTAGTCCCAAATGAGTACTAGGCTGGAATGCAGAGAAGAGAGTGAGCCTGGGTTCCTTTGGCCCTCCACCAGCAAGAGGTGAAATACAAGCTTTGGGACTCGAAGAGGCAAGGACTGATGAGTCCCAGAAGGGGGCTGAAAACCTGGTATAAAGGCTGTTAAACTTATTTTTTTCTGTCTGGATGTGGATTAACCTTGAAAGGTGACCTGGCTAGAGGATTGGGCCACAGAAACTACAGGCTGCTGCAAAACCAGAATGGCAGACAATTGAGGGTGCTAGCATAGAAGAACCCCTGCAATGCTGTGTCCTGGTGTGAGGTGGCGCCTCGTGGTAAGTCTCCCTTCCTGTACCCCTATGGTAACTTTCTAAAAAGTTTACCTCAGAATCATTAGAGAGACATGGTGGGTGAGGTAATATCTTTTATTGGACCAACTTCTACTACACTGCATACCTCAGAATCAGACAGTTTTGGCCCTATTTTGTTTACAGATAAATGTATAGCTTTGTTTAAAATAAATCAGTGAAGCAAGAATGTTTGAAATGTATTTAAAATGGGAACCAGTTAGGTACATTCAGCAGCATTTCAGAAAGAGAAATTTAATCCCAGATGTTGGGACTAGACGACAGGGGATGGATCACACAATAATTGTCCTGTTCTGTTCATTCCCTCTGAAAGATTCTGGCATTGGCCACTGTCCGAAGACCAGATACTGAGCTAGATGAACCATTGGTCTGACTCAGTATGGCCGTTCTTATCTTCTTAATTCATTAAAGGTTCAAGGACCTCTTGCACACAGGAATAATGGGAATGTTTACTCCTTAGTTCCACAGAGTTGTCAGGCCAGTGTGGAGCCCCTATTTTAAGAAGTATCAGGGCTGAGCAGAGGGGGTGCAGTGTGACTTTGAAGACATTCTGCAGTCAGAACCAATTGTATTGCAGACAAACATGGACTTCCTGTGTGGCACTCCATAGATTCTCTTCCTTTATGCTGAGAAAGATCCGTACAGACTACCGCAGATCTGAGGTTGCAGGGAGGAACAATAATGCACATGGACATGACGACTCTGTGATACAACTGCCCCCATTATTTGAACAAACTTTCAAAGATTGATTGTCAGTTCTCCTGCCAACATTAGGAAGTATAATATCAGCAATTAAAATGCCTTTTCTACCAAAATTTATGTTCATGTACCTTTTCCACTACCTACCCCTACTACTCCCAACAGGCTTGTTCTGATCTCTTGATTCATACATTTCCATTTTCACTTGGAGAGAGAAATAGCAAAGAATCAAATACAAAAAGCTTTGGGCAGCAAAGAACTCGGGGACTGGTTCTACCAAACATCAACTTCTATCAGGCAGCTCACCTAAAATACCTAATAGACTGGATAATATATCCTTGTACCACACAGAGAGCTTGGGTACATACAAAAAAGTCAGCCCTTCCATGCCATACTGGCCTTTGTAGATTCCACAAAGGTAAATACACAAATTCACAATGGCCCAAAGCCACATCAACTGTTTGGAAGTACATAAAAAAACTACATGTCTATTCTTCTTTGTCCTACTCAGTAAACACTCTGAAATCGAAGACTTTGCACCTGCTTTCCCACCCAAAACTATAGATAGATAGAAGCAGAATAAATCTACTCTTCTGCAGCAACTGTTTTTCAGATTTCAGTGTTGCATTCATTTGAACCCCTCGCTCAAAAATAAAATCTTCAAAGATAAGAACATCAGTATCTCCAACTAGGATGGCATTACCTCCACCTATGGGAAAACATTCAGAAAACCCCCTAAAATTGAAAAAATATTGAAATGCCTCAGAAAAGCAGGAATGTCTAAAGGACAAATGCCATTATCTGTACAGCTCTGAATAATGGACAGCACGTACTGTTTTTGTTTCCTTTTTTAAAAGGAAGCAGAATTGCAAGGTACTATACCTGACATCTAGCCAGGCATCCTCCAAAACACATTGCCACCACCTTTATATTGTTTATGACTAGGCTTACCAGTCAGTGCTATAGCCTTATTGGGCTTTACTCATCTGATCTGTTACAACAACACCACGTATATATTTTCTGGGATTGCCCATAGAGAGACACATTTTGGTCACACATGAATAAGACTTTTGATTAAAAACTCAATCTGTCATGTTCTTTTCCAACTCTACAAAAAAACATTGAAACTAAAGGAAGCTGTGTGGTCTTAGCACCTCTGAAAATCGTGATGATATTGACTAAACAACACCTGCAAAATTGCAGAACAATTTCCTGTCCATTTAACTATGTATAAAAACCATACAGTAGTTACTTGTGGACCTAACAGCAGACGACAATATTACACTAAACACTTGTGTATAAAAATATAGCACCAAATATTGTGTATATTATTAGGTAGAACAGTACAGCACCAAATACCTGCCTTTTTCCTTACAGATCACAATACTGCACTTAAACCTGTATGCATACCTTTGTATTCTATGTGTACATTTACCTGCAAATAACCATATACACACAAACAGCTTCTTAAAAAGAGAGAGAAACTGCTCTCCATATCCAGAATCAAGAGTTATTTAACATTTTTATCCTCTATTAAACTTCAAAACAAGATGGAGACGACTGGGACAACAATGATTGTCAGTACACTAATGATGCTAATGAATCTCCAGGAACAAAGTTTGTCAGTTAACTTGTGCTTCCTCTGCTGGCTGCATTACGAACAGCAACTGCACCCAAAACTATTGCAATAAGGAATGGGCAACTATTTTTAAGGCATTGTGCGTAGGGAGGTTGTTTTTGTTTTTTGGATAATTTTGGATGATAAAATTAATAGTTATTCCAGCTGGGAAGAGAGTTTGTCAGATTAGTTAAAGTTAGAATGGATTTTTTTTTCTTGAACAGAAATGAGGTACTAATGAGTGAGTATTTCTGCAGTCCTAAAAGCTGGCACCAAATCTTACTTTGCCCAATGTATAAGAATTCAAAGACACGTCATTACTAATGACAAGGAAGTCACTTTTTTACCTGTGCTCATAGGAGTATAAATACTAAAGAAAATAAGTGTACTTTTATGGCAATGAACTATCATCCCAGAAAATAATTCAGTGCTTTGATTTGCAAAGACTTCATTATGGAGTTGAGAGGTAGTAGTTCCCCTATAAATTGCTCTGATGACCACACAGAGGGTACTCTATTCAGCTCCAGCAAGATGTAGACTAACTGGATGCAATTTAAAAAAAAGCAGCCAAAGTGATCAGGGGGATGGAGGAAATGACTTATGAGAAAAAAAACATATTTGTGTATTTTAATATCCTGGCTAAAGGGGTACTACATGATAACCATCTACAAATATTTGAAGGATATGAGCACCAAATACTGTAAAGAATTTTTTAGTATGGTACAAGGGGGAACAGCTTCGAGTAATGCGATAAAATAAAAGGGAATTTAGGCTGAATATCAAGAAAATCTTCCTGACAGTGAGGTCTATACAATTTAGAATAGCCTCTAAAGGAAGTAATGGGAGTCCTGCTTAAGGCATTTAAATTAGACTGGAGAAAACACTTGAAAATGTATTGTAGGAAACAATCTGCATTGGTCAGGAGATAAACCTAATAGGTCTTTCTATTTCCAATGTATCTGATTTCCAGATTTTGGACATAACAATGTATAGACAATTCAAACCAGTTAACCCTATACAAGCTCAGGAGTTCATGCAGTTATTGTTTGAGTGAGTTTAGTGCCTTATAGTGTGACATAGGCAACAGTATGTGTAATCAAATATCCTGTTTAGTATCCAAGCCCATTTCAAGATATATACCATAGTGAAATATGGCTGTCAGTCTGCTGGCTGAGGATATTGTGATGTAGAGCATGCTATTAGATCCCAGACAAATGGATCTAACTCTGTTCTAACTTAGATCTAAGTCTTACCCAGAATGGTGACCTCTCTTGTGAGCCTTTCTCCATGTTTGTCACTGTCAGAGCTGGCCTTTGGGGCACTCACCAAACAGACGAAGCAAGGTGGAAAGAGTGCAGGCATGAATGTACTGAGAGATCATTCATCTCCCACAGCCCACCCAAAAAATGCCACATCTGTGCCCTGGATATAAAACATTGCCCCCACACTTGCAGTGCTTCACTGTCTTACACTTTTAACCAAACAACAGAAGACTTTAAGGCTGCCCCAGCATCTTCTGCGTGCCTAAAAATGATACTTCTAACATCTGTCAAACAATAGGATAGGATTTTCTTTTGTTTTGAAGTTAAACTTTAGCAATAGGCCCAAGCTGCAGAGTTGGGATCTAAATTTGGTTTTAAAGCCAAACTTCCCCCAAGTTCAAATGTGGTGGTCAAGGTTGCGTTCATTTCTACATTTTTTTAACTCAAACCCTTACATTATGGGATATTATAACTTCTTTGTGAATGGGTCACCACCACATTAAGGCAGTCCTAGCCTAGTCATCATTTTTTGATCATGGCCAGGTCATCAATCATTTGTAAAAATAATATATGTCTGGGGAAAGGTTTGCTGTATCACATCAGTTTGAGCTAGGAGTAAGATATCCTGTATGTCTAGCTCTTCAAACAATAAGTAGTTTCCACGGGTGCTCAATCCATAAAAGTATATAATGACCATGCACTATCAGCATTCAAAAAGTGGAATTTTCCTTAACAGTGTCTACAGCGATCTCATTCTAAAGAAACAAATTATTCTATACATATCTAATGAAGTTCAATGGTGAAATTTTTACTATCTTATTTTCATTTTTTATTTGTCTGAAGCTCTATTTTAGAATAAAATAGTGAAAAACAAAAATACTTTATTTAAAAAAAAAAGCAATTAGTTAAATGGTTTAAAAACTACCCTCGCCACTGAATAATAAAAATCCTATTATGAATATGTTAGTGTTTGGTTCTAAACTCTGTGGAAGGAATTAAGCCCCCAAGCTTTACAGTTTCATAAAGACTTTTTATATATAGGAAATTAAACTGAAATTTGTCAGTTTGTTAATGGCATCTCTTAAAACCATAGCAGTTAATTAACTAATTAACAACTTAATTAACTCAGCACTTAATTTACTTACTTGAGTTCACTTAAATTCCCTAGATGAGATTTAATGAACTTTCAGTGTAATTTCTGACTAACCATGTAAATTATGTGATGTATGTTTCCCTTATCTAGAAGATATTTCATGAAACTAAATGATTTAAGACATAGCACTGATCCCAATGCAGTAGTAAGTTTTGACTTTGCTATCTGCCAACAAGTCCCAAAATTTGGATACTATGGGATTTGGGGAACCTTTCAGTTGGTTAGTTATTTGAAAAGTACTTGATATTTTTGGAGGAAGCTGTTTATTTTTCTTGTTCTTCTGTAATACAATTATTTGTATGGGTCAGTCCACTGGAATTAAATCCTTCTACAGGTCAGCACTTGTAAAGTGCTCAC